>JACEFO010001644.1:0-1481946 GCA_015342445.1 Digitaria exilis
TCTGCCTGTGAAGCTCATCAGCGCAACTTCTGAGTTCCCTTAAACGATGAAAAGAGAGCTTTGGATAGAAACTTTAGAGTGCTGAGTCCTTCTGTCTTTGTAGAGGTGGACCAGTGGGGAGAGCCTTCCTCATCATCTTCTTCTTTGCCTCATGCTCTAGCAACTGGGGACTGGGAAGATCCCAGGACCTTGACTCATTGTGCCGTCACTGGTGATGGAGCCTAGACCGCAAGGTGAAGCTATCCTCTCAATGCTTGGCCTTGTTGGACTTGTAGGAATGTGAGACTGATCTGTGATAATAGTCCAAGGCCCAGTGACTCCAATAATGATACGGAGATATACGGTGTCATAGTGACACTGCTCGTACCATCATGAGAGCAGGTGAATCACTCATTCATCATATAAACTTGGAGACTGAGAAGGTAGGCGATGCAGGTTCATGCGGCTGAGAATACTCTTGGCTCTATGTGAATATATTATAGAATCTCCAATCACTGGGAGTCAAGAGTGAACCTGAGAGCTGCTGTCAACCGTATGGCTTCAGACCATGAGTGTTCATATGATCACCGTAGCCATATGCCACCTCGCATCATACAAACTCAGACGAGTGTTCGAGGAATGGGCTCACTGTGCTGTCAAAGTCGTGAACATCCTCGGTAGACAGACCAAGAGGCCCAAGCAGCGAAGGCAACAAGTGTCACACAGTATCGTCTGCCTCCAATCGCCAGTGCAAAGTCCTGTGACTGCTGATCAACTATAGAGTAGCATAGAACTGAGCAATCACTTCATCATTCCAATCTTGTCTCATAGCCATCAAATCTGTCAATCTCTTCCTCTGACACTGAGTATGTACCTCTCGGGCTATCTCACGAATAGGTGCAGGAAGGATAGGAGATGCTTCCAATCAATGTACCTCATCGGAGTGGTCCTGTATCTCATAGCATGATGACACTCTCATACCAATCAGCCTGATGAGGTAGCCAAAACCTAGGATCACCCCCTAAAACCCCTGGGACTCTGAGCTGGATCTGTCCCATATCTCACATGCTTGATATCAGCTGTCCTCCTCTTGTAACTAGTCATCCTCGGATCCTCAGGACTCCTGATAGGCCTCATGATCTCCTGACACTGAGTTGTGTATATGCTGAGATCAATGTTAGGATCATATGCAAACTGTGCTCTGCTGGCCTGACCACTAGATCCTCCTTCATCATCACCACCAGTCCCCGCACCTCTGCCAGTCCCAGTGCGCCGACCACGGCCTCGACGGACTGAATCCTGCCTGTTTGCTGCACGTTTGCCGGAACGACGAGGCGGATCCGGCCTCACATCCTCAAGATGGATCTCCTCCTCAGACTCTGATTCACTTGACTCATCTGGGCGAGGACGGCGAGAAGCAACCTTGGTTCGTGCCATCTGTCAAAGTGTAGATAATGATGGATTAGAAGATGCACAGAACCAGATAGGGGTGTTGAACGGGCGTCTGTCGGAAATTCCGGAAAGGGCCGGAAATTCCGTGCTCGGAAATTCCGGTTTCCTGGCCGGAAATTCCGACCGAGCCCGTGCACCACACCAAAATCATGGAACCCGAGATTTAGCCCACCAAAAGATATGAGACTTTGGATATAAGATGGACTATGTAGCAGGAAGATAATCCTAGGAGGAATCGTTCTAGAATCAATCACATTTAGAGATCGGATAAAACCTAGGTTTAGAGATTAAAACTTGAAAACTTCCGATTCCTCCATCCATTGCAAACAAGATGACAGGCATGAGTTCTAGGATGCATAAGGAGTATATGGCTCAAAGGGTTTCATCTAGTTTCATCCGGAGCGAGAGATCGAGCGACGGGGATTTTGAATGGATTACCTTTGAACTTTCCCGCGCGAGATCGGAAAAACCGAAGTGGGAATCGGGTTTTCCGGAGGATGGACCACCTTCTCCAATCACCACTTGATCCCTTCCTCGGTTGGAACGAAAAATCGCCCGCACAGAAGAGAGAAAGAGGGGCGGCGGCTTGGAGAAGAAATAAAAGAGTTTAGGGTTCTAACGGGTATGAGAAGGGCTTTATACCCTGGCGGGACCGGAAATTCCGTCGGGGTTGACCGGATTTTCCGGTCTGGCCAGGTTCAGACAGAAGTCCCGAGACAATCTGCCTGGCCGGAAATTCCGACGCAGGGGCCGGATTTTCCGGTGAAGATCAGAAAAACGAGCCAGATTTTTGATGAGATTGATTTAGTGATTTAGAAAGATATAGCTAATGGACATATAAGAAACTTGACTTAACAGGACCAGCCACAATCAACAATACATAACAATGGTCCCATAAGCCAAGAAATGATCCAAAGATCACAAAATCCAATATTTTCTCAAAAATCAAAACAAACACACGCCAAAACTTGTTTTGAACCTAACTAGGCAACAATCAAGTATGTGCTCCATATCACTCCAAGTTACGAGAATCCAAGATATTTAGCTCACTCCTCAAGGCACAAAACCTTTTCTCATCTAATGGCTTTGTGAAGATATCGGCTAGTTGGTTGTGGTTCTCACATGACGTAATACGATATCTCCTTTGAGTTGGTGATCTCTCAAGAAATGATGTCTTATCTCTATGTGCTTTGTTCTTGAGTGATGGACGGGATTTTTGGCTAGTTTGATGGCACTCTCATTGTCACACAACAATGGGATTTTGGTAAAGTCATATCCATAGTCTCTCAAGGTTTGCTTCATCCACAAGAGTTGTGCACAACAAGCACCGGCGGCAACATATTCCGCTTCCGATGTGGATAAAGCAACAGAGTTTTGTTTCTTAGAGCTCCAAGACACCAAGGACCTACCAAGAAATTGACAAGTCCCCGATGTACTCTTTCTATCTATTTTGCAACCGGCATAATCCGAATCGGAATATCCAAATAGATCGAAAGTGGAGCCCTTGGGATACCATAAGCCAAGGTTAGGTGTGTGTACTAAATACCTCAAAATTCTCTTAACGGCCTTAAGGTGACATTCCTTGGGGTTGGCTTGATATCGAGCACACATGCACACACTAAGCATTATATCGGGTCTAGATGCCACAAGGTAAAGCAAAGATCCAATCATGGAACGATATACCTTTTGATCCACCGAATTACCTTTCTCATCAAGATCAACATTTCCTTTGCTTGGCATGGGAGTCTTCATGGGCTTTGCACTTGTCATGCCAAACTTCTTGATCATATCATTTGTATACTTGGTTTGGCATATAAATGTTCCTTCCTTCAATTGCTTGACTTGAAATCCAAGGAAGAACTTCAACTCACCCATCATGGACATCTCAAACCTCTTTGTCATGATCCTACTAAACTCTTTGCAAAATTTCACATTTGTTGAACCAAAGATGATGTCATCAACATAAATTTGACAAACAAATATATGACCATCAACTTTGTGAGTAAAGAGAGTAGAATCGGCTTTGCCCATGACAAATTCATTTTTAATAAGAAAATCCTTAAGGCATTCATACCATGCTCTAGGAGCTTGCTTAAGCCCATAGAGCGCCTTATGGAGCTTGTAAACATGGTTAGGATACTTTGGGTCTTCAAAGCCGGGAGGTTGTTCCACAAACACCAACTCGGAGAGGGGGCCATTCAAGAATGCACTTTTCACGTCCATTTGATAGAGCTTAAAATCATGGTGAGCGGCATAGGCTATTAGAATGCGAATTGACTCAAGCCTAGCTACGGGCGCATAGGTCTCACCAAAATCCAAACCTTCAATTTGGGTGAAACCTTGTGCCACTAACCTTGCTTTATTTCTTGTCACTACACCATGTTCATCTTGCTTGTTGCGGAAGACCCACTTGGTTCCTATCACATTTTGCTTGGGTCTTTCCACCAACTCCCAAACCTCATTTCTTGTGAAGTTGTTCAACTCTTCTTGCATAGCCATAACCCAATCCGGATCTCCAAGAGCATCTTCTACCTTAAGTGGTTCCAAAGTAGAAACAAAAGAGTGAAATCCACAAAAATTTTGCAATCTAGAACGAGTGGTTACCCCTTTTCTTATACTCCCAAGAATGTTCTTTACGGAGTGATCTCTTTGGACCATTCGACGAACTCTAGGATGAGGCTCTTGATTTTGTCTTTGAATAGGTTCCTCATCACTTGCATCAACAATTGTTTGATCTTCAATAGGGGGATGTTGAGCTTCATCACTTCCTTGATTTGATTGTGCTTGATCTTGATCATGATTGTCACCATGAGCTTGATCTTGAACTTGTTCTTGCACTTGAGGAGTGATGGATGGCTCAACTCTTGTTGATGAGGATGGTTCGTCTTTCCCTTGGGATGTCTCTTCTCTTGGTCTTACTTCACCAATTGCCATTTTCTTGATGACTTCATATGGAGGCTCTTCTACATCTACAAGACTTGAATTAACTTGCTCTACTTGAGAGCCGTTGGTTTCATCAAATTTCACATCTACGGAGGTTTCAACACAACCGGTAGTTTTGTTGAAGACTCGGTAGGCATGATCGTTAGTACCATAACCAAGAAAGAAACCTGCATCAACCTTAGGTGCAAACTTTGAACTTTTGATCTTTTTGTTAAGTATGAAACACTTGCACCCAAAAACTCTAAAGTAATGCACCTTAGGCTTGTTACCGGTTAGGAGTTCATATGCGGTCTTGTTGAGAATCTTGTGAAGGTAGAGGCGGTTGATTGCATGACACGCCGTGTTGATTGCTTCCGCCCAAAAGTTGTCCGGCGTCTTGTACTCGTCAAGCATGGTTCTTGCGTCTTCAATGAGTGTTCTATTCTTCCTCTCCACTATACCATTCTGTTGAGGGGTATAGGGAGCGGAGAATTCGTGCTTGATCCCCTCTTCATCAAGAAACTCTTCCACCTTTGTATTCTTGAACTCGGTTCCATTGTCACTTCTTATGTTCTTGACCTTGACTTCAAACTCATTTTGAGCTCTCTTGATGAATTTTTTCAACACATCTTGCACTTCACTTTTATCTTGCAAAAAGAACACCCAAGTGAAGCGAGAATAATCATCAACAATAACAAGACCGTATTTGTTACCACCAATGCTTATATAAGCCACGGGACCGAAAAGATCCATGTGTAGGAGCTTGAGAGGTCTTGTGGTCGTCATGACGTTCTTGCCGGGATGTGGAGCTCCAACTTGTTTTCCGGCTTGGCATGCTCCACACAACCTATCTTTCTCAAACACAACATTGGTTAGTCCTAGGATGTGCCCGCCCTTTTGAAGTTTGGCCAAGTTCCTCATCCCAACATGAGCAAGCCGGCGATGCCAAAGCCAACCCATGCTAGATTTTGCCACTAAACAAGTCTCGGGTGTCACTCTATCAATTGTGAAATCAACCAAATAGAGTTTACCCTTCAAGCGACCCGTAAATGCAATAGAGGAATCCTCTCATGACCAATTACCTCCCCCTTGCTATTATCTCCATATACAATCTTTTCAACGGGTTCGTTGTATGGCTCAAATGAAGTGAACAACTCCTTTCCTCCGGTCATATGATTTGTACATCCACTATCAAGCACCCATCCTGTGCCACCGGAGGAGTAAGCCTACAAAACAAGGTTAAGCTCGGGGTTTAGGTACCCAAAAAGATTTGGGTCCTTTGAGGTTAGCCGAAAACATCCTTGGTATCCACACACTCCTAAGAATGTTCCTTTTAGTGTAGGCACCAACATACTTGACCACCACTTTGTTGTTCTCATCCATGGTGACCATGTAATCATTTGTGTAGCTAGGTGATGGCTTATGAATATCCTTAGCCTTCACCTTGCTCTTAGCCTCCTTGTCAACCTTCACCTTAGGAGTGGTGTCCTTACTCACACCACCCTTCTTCACTCCATGAGCCACATCCATCAGCTCACCAAGGTTCTTGGATTTCACGAAGTTGACATGCTCCTTTCCCTTGATGAGGTGCCTACCATTCACCTTTTCACCCCTAGTGTGACCAAGACCATCGGTCACCTTGGGATGTCTCCATGTGGTGTATTGGTGCTTGCCCTTGAATTTCTCATCATTGCAAAATCCTTGACTTACAAGCATGTTCAATCTATTGATTTGATCATCCTTAGCCTTGATGGAAACCTCTAGCTTGGCAAGGTTAGTGAGACAAGCATTTATATCAATATTATCACATTTAGCACATCCTTCACTAGTGGAGACATTGGAATCAAGAGAAGCCTTAGATTGAGATGAGGTGCTATCCAAAAGAGTTTTATAGTTAACTTCAAGATCTTTGTGTTTGACCTCTAAGCATGAGAAGCTATTTTGAAGTTTACTATAAGAACTCTCTAGTTTAGCAAGAGAGTCATTTGCCAAGGAGAGATCCTTGGATGCCTTCTCTTTAGAGTTATTAGTTAGAGACAAGTCAATAGCTAACTTCTCAACCTTACCTCTCTCTTTGGCTAACTCCTCTTCCAATGCAAGGTTTCTCTCCTTTTCAAGGATGAGCAAGTCTTCTTGCATTGAAAGAGAGGTTTCTCTTTTATCCAATTTCTTCAAAAGCTTTTTAATTTCTTTAAAGCCTTTCTTTCCAAATTTCTCTATTAGACCTAGCTCAAACAAAGCTTCTTCATCTTCGAAATCATTTTCTATGTCACTAGATGAAGAGATAGAGGAGGAGTAGTTGGATTTGGATTTCACCTTAGCGCCCTTGGCCATGAAGCAATGGGCAACGTCATCCTCATCATCACTTGAGAGGTTGTTGAAGAGGCGTGAGGATGAAGAAGATGGCTTGTGAATGGCTATGGTTGCCATTTCTTCATCTACGGACTCTTCATCACTTGAAATCCATTCCATACCAAGATGAGCTTGCTTTTGATACTTCTTTTTCTTGTGATCAAAGCTCTTCTTGTACTCTTGAGGCTTGTCCTTGCCTCTTTTCTCCCCTTCCTTGTTCTTGTCCTTGTTAGGACACTCGGCAATGAAATGCCCATACTCACCACACTCATAGCACGGCCTCTTCTTGGTTCTTCTCTTGTCTTTGCTACCAAAGTTCTTCTTGAAGCTTCTCTTCTTCCTGAAACTCTTGAACTTCTTCATTAAGAGAACAATCTCTTCATCGGTGCTTTCTTCCTCATCACTTGATATCGCCTTCTTGCACTTGGATGACTTGACCTTCTCATCCATTTCTTCTTTTGCCTTCAATGCTATGTCCTTGTCACTTCTTTTCTTGCGAGCCTCACTTGCCATTTTCTCGGCTAGGTCATGTTGTGTGAGCTCACTAAGAAGTTGGACCGGTGTCATCTTTCTATAGGATGGATCTCTTCTAATCATAGCGGCAATGGCATAGTTGTTTGGTGAGTATGCATCCAACATCTTCTTGGTGACCTTGAAATCACTCCAATCTTCACAACCAAGAGCTCTTATTTCATTGATGAGTGCCATGAGCCTATCAAAGCATTGTTGGATGGTTTCATCATCAAGCATGACAAAACCCTCAAGCTTCTTGTTGATCACATCAATCTTTCCCTCTTTGATCATGTCGGTTCCCTCATGTGACTCCTTGAGAATTTCCCAAATGTCCTTTGCCACTTCAACATTTTGAATCTTGTTGAACTCTTGTAGTGACAAGGAGCTTGTGATGACTCTAGCGGCTTGAGCATTGCGGTAGTAGTCTTGTGCTAGCTCCGGAGTCATCTTTCCATTCTTGGGCACCTTCACACCTACATTCACAATCTCCCAAAGCAAAGGGTGAAGCCCGAAAAGATGCATTTTCATATCATAAGCCCATTTAGGATAGTTAGTTCCATCAAGGTACGGAGCCTTTCCTAAATGAATTGATTGAAAATTTGTAGAAGAAAACTTATTGAATTCATCATAATTCAAAGGAATTTGTGCAAACCCCTTTTTGGTCTTCTTCTTCTTTTCTTCGTTGATGTTCAACTCCATCCACTTCTCGAACATCTTCTTTGCCAATTTGGCCTTGCTCTTCTTCTTCTTTTGCTTGGCTTTATCATCACCCGAGTCGTCACTTGAGCTTGAACTTGAGCTTGAGCTTGAGCTTGAGCTGGAGCTTGAGCTTGATGAGCTTGAGCTTGGTTCTTTATCTTTCTTTGATTTTTGGTTCTTGGACTTTGAGCTTTTCTTTGACTTGTTGCTCCCTTTGGACTTGGCACTTGTCCTCGACTTGACGGATTGCCCGTCATCACCTTGAGGTTGAATCGACGGATTCACCTCTTCTTCAACTCTTTCAACATCCACATCTTCTATCCCATACCTCGACATCCTTCTCTTGAGCGGTTAAGCCTTGATCAAGAGACCTAAGCTCTGATACCAATTGAAAGGTCTTTAGGATGCCTAGAGGGGGGTGAATAGGCTCCGATCGAAATCTGAAACAATTCTCAACTCACAAAATCAGTACAGGCCGGAAATTCCGGTGCCTGGCCGGAAATTCCGAATCACGGAATTTCCGGTCAACTCAGGAATTTCCGACAGCAAGGTGGAGTTGCTCGAGATTCAAAATTCAAAGCCTAGATAAAGATTCTACTTGAATAGAAACCTTGCAATGATGACCTAGATGCTAGTGTATATGATTAGAAGCAGCGGAACAACACAAGCAAATAGATCGGGTCAATACAAGATATGAAAAGCAATATGAAATGCGTAAAGGAAATGAGACACAAGATTTATTTCCGAAGTTCACTCCACAAAGGAGCTACGTCTCCGTTGAGGAACCCACAAAGGGTAGAGTCTCTTCCAACTCTTTTCCTCGGTCAATCGACCACAAAGGTCTAGATTGACTTTCCTTCACAAATCTCACACTAGAGAGGGTAATACAAACTTCTTGGGGTGCTCACACGAATTGAGACACTCCCAAGCAACCTCAAACCGTCTAGGAGTCAAGCTCCAAGAGTAACAAACGAGATTGCCAATCAAATGATGCCTTGAGTGCTTCTAGAGATGAACCAATCACTTTTCTCACTCAAATCTCTCCCCAATCCAAACCCTAGTTGAATCCTCTCAAAGATTAGCTCAAGGAAGGTTGGGAGAGTGAAAATGGCGAGCTCAAAGTATTTCTTTCAGTGGAGAACCGAGAGAGTTGAAATGAAGGGGTATGGGGCTTATTTATAGAGGTCACTCAAAAACTAGCCGTTATGCTTGTCAGATGACAGGAAATTCCGTCGGGGTGACCGGAATTTCCGCTCCACCCTATTTCAAACTCAGTACGGAGAGTCACACCGGAAAATCCTAAACTTAATCCGGTCTCTCTCTGTGAAACCCGGAAATTCCGACCAGAGACCGGAAATTCCGGTCACAGGGGACTTAGGCTGAAAAATTCAGCCCCCACAGGAAAATCCGATGCAATTTCCGGTCGCTCTCTGTAAAACCCGGAAATTCCGACCAGAAACCGAAAATTCCGGTCACAAGGGACTTAGGCTGAAAAATTCAGCCCCCACAGGAAAATCCGATGCAATTTCCGGTCGCTCTCTGTAAAACCCGGAAATTCCGACCCTGGGACAGGAATTTCCGGCCGCCCTTGTTAGTGAGCAAAATGCTCTCTCTCAAAGTTAGGTGATCATCCAAAAATTACTTCTAGGCATCATTTGACTTGACAGACACGTCCCTCTTGATAGTACGGTGATCCTATACTCATGACAAAGATAAAAATTATATTTAGCTATCCACTTGAGCTTTTCACCATATCGTTTGCGTAGGGGACATGTATTATATTTCTTTTGATTTTTCTTTGTGTAAGACCTGCAAATACTCAATGGAAACATGAAACCTCCAAATTGTGATTGTTATCATCACCAAAACCAACTAGGGGGCCAAATGCACTTTCACTTTTGATGAACTGTTATTGAATTAAAATTCAAACTATGAAAACCTAAAGTTGTGCACCATTTCAAATCCAGAGCTCCGCTGGGGTTGAGCTTTGGATATGTTGTGTATAGTGGCTTTGGACAGCTTGTGTCCAAAGGAGACCCAAAAATATGATGTGTAGCTCCAGTTATGAATTTAAATGCATTTCCTGTCTTTTTGCAGTGAAGAATTCATTAAAAATATTAGGTGCAGCGAAAAAATCACCCTTTTGCTCCTGAGAACTAAAAACTTGTTAACACACATGTTAAAAATGAGAAACTTAATTTTTGCTCTGTTTAGGATGGCAAATAATTAAATATGTGTTTTTGGATAGAAAAATAATGAGGACTACCCAAGGGTTATTTTGAGCCACCACTTGGCCAGAGCCCTCCTCATGATATTGCTTAGCTTTGGTAGGAAGATCTCCTGAAATAGATGAAATTTCAATTTATTATGTATTTATTTCACTTTCTGCAGCTAGCTGTTGGCATATTTTTAATAAATTATGTGTAACTCGAAATTAGCTAAATTTTGGAGTGAGCTTAGCTCTTATACTCCAGTAGCTGTCATAAAGTTTATAGCTAAAATTGATGAACAGAAATGAAGAAACAAAAATGGGAAGGAATCTAGATAGAAATTGAATTATATAAAAGAATAAACCTATTTGGTTAATTGATTAAGCTTAAATGGTTAAAATCTGAAATTCAGAACAGCACCCAACTTGGTGAAGAAAGAAATAAAATTCTTTTATATATGTACACAATCACCATCGAATTCAACTAAAACTTTTTCACACCGACACCTTGCTTTGGTGGAGAAAATAAAAACATCGGCGTATGTCTAGGTGAATATGGCCTTCATAGGCCCTAGTCTTAGCATCTAAAGGCAGCCGCCTTAAAGTTTATGCATATCATGTAGAAGGCGCTATCCCCGACGGCGACTACACCCTCATCCCCGCAGAAGAGGAACAAGTCCCGGAGCCCGGCACCGGTGCAGACGTGAACCACCCGGAGGCTAACTCTCAGCCCGAGCAGGAAGGCAAGACCCGGAGCATGACCTAACTCTTACTAAATTATTGCACTTTAATTTCTCTATGTTCGTGCATTTACGTTTCTAGGAGTTGATTGAATACCATAGCTGCAATATTTTCCTAGTACCTATGACTTGCAACACTAGTATGAAAGGATCGGTAGAGCATTGCTATAGGTCCGTTACAAGTCGAGTGATTTCCTGTCACTCGCGAGACATAGGAATTGCTTGTCCTTACTTATGTTGGAATCATAAGGATTGACGGGCGGGATGATAGATGTAGATCTCCCGTCCGTGTATGATAATTGATTTAAGGTCGAAACGTGTGGTTGAGTGTGTCAAGTTTTTGAACGTACCACATGCCTGCCGGTATATGGGAGCCGGTAAGCCCGGTACCAGATTGAAGCAGCTAGGGCCGATAGCCATCTCTCCTTGGAAACTTTGTTTTCCCTTGCCGTACACTCGTGGATGTATGCGTGATGCTGTGAGTGAAGCAGTAAACCTTCATCCTAAGGAAGTGGACCCGGTTCCGAATTGTGGATCGATGGGAAAGGTTGGGAAATGCTTGTACCTTTTATCGTAAGCAGAGTATCCGTGTGTGTTGGGTTTCCCCTGGCCAGGTAGCACAAATTCGGTTCGAACTGTCCGCTTCTCGCGGTTAATGAGACTGCTTGACCGCCTGGCTACATTGAGTAACAAGTGAAAGTTTGAGATTGATAAACTTGTTCTATGAATTAATTTGTATTGCTCCACTTGTATGCTTAGAGAGGATGCTAATCTAGAATGGTTAAATTTATTAGAATGTGGTGCTAAAACTTGAAAGTAAGGATCTACTTTTAGTTGCTTTTTGGCAAACAAACCCACCAGCCAAAAGCCTTCATTGTCTAGATGTCGGTGATGTAGTTTTCACCCGACGGGTAAGCCTTGCTGAGTATTAGTATACTCAGCCTTGCTTGTGGCATTACTTTGCAGGTATAATCTTGGATGTGGATGCTATGACTTGGCCTGCCCAGGTTCCACCTGGCTGGCACATCGAATGGGTCCCGTCCTCTGGCGAGGATCGGGAGGTGTAGCTTCGTGGCAGGCTTCATCACGGAGTTACTTGTTTCGTCGTTAGATTATTTACTTCCGCTGCAATGAACTTCTAAATTCAGTTGTTATGAACTTTAAATTCCGCTGCAAAACTTGTGTACTCTGATTTTAATTTGAACTCGGTTTGTAATAACTACCTTATCTATGTGTGTAATTTAATTTGTGGAATGTTGTAATCTCTGGAACTCACCTTCGTGTGGGCCTGCTGCTGTTACGATCTAGTTAAGTACGTGGTTTAATCGGGTTTAATCCGACGGCGCTCCAGCTTATTCCGGATTAAGTGCCTGACTACGTGATTAGTGGTCTGAGGGTACTTAACTTGGAATAATTTCGGAGTGGACCGCCACACAAACCGTCCTCAAACGACTCGTGGTGAGCCCAGGATCATTTCCCCCCACTTCCCCGAGCCCAGTTCGCCGTGGTTTGCCCGGCGTAACTCCGGCGAGGTCCCAGGGACTAAAGTTCATCGTCTACCTTTGTTTAGGGGCCTCTGCGCAAAAGTGCAGGACCTGTTCGCGAAGTTTTGAAAGATCTAGGGTTCTCGGTGAAAATAGATTCTTAAACCTAGATTTGTTTTTCCCGATTCTTGTAAAATCGATTAAAAATCGTAGAAAAATCAGAAAAATACGCAAAAATACTCTCTGGATTCGTGAGAGTCTAAACTACAATCTCTATTAGACATGTGTATGCTTTTGATGAACTGTTGTTGAATTAAAATTCAAACTATGAAAACCTAAAGTTGTGCACCATTTCAAATCCAGAGCTCCGCTGGGGTTGAGCTTTGGATATGTTGTTAGTAGTGGCTTTGGACAGCTTGTGTCCGAAGGGGACCCAAAAATATGGTGTGTAGCTCCAGTTATGAATTTAAATGTGTTTTCTGACTTTCTGCAGTAAAGAAATCAGTAAAAATAAATTTTGTAGAGAAAAATCACCATTTTGCTCCTGAGAACTAAAAACTTGTTAGCACTCATGTTAAAAATGAAGAACTTAATTTTTGCTCTGTTTAGAATGGCAAATAATTAGATATGTGTTTTTGGATAGAAAAATATTGAGGACTACCCAAGCGTTATTTTGAGCCACCACTTGGCCAGAGCCCTTCTCATACTTGTGCTTAGCTTTGGTAGGAAAATCTACTGAATTAGATTAATTTTCGATTTTATATGATTTAAATTCCTTTCTGCTGGCAGCAACTTGTTAGATTTTTAATAAATTATGTGTAGCTCGAAATTAGCTAAATTTTGGAGTGAGCTTAGCTCTTATACTCCAGTAGCTGTCATAAAGTTTATAGCTAAAAATTGTGAACAGAAATGGAGAACCAAAAATAAGAAAGAATCTAGTTAGAAAATGATTTATATAAAAGAATAAGCCTTTTTGTTTAATTAGTTAAAATCAAATGAATAGAACCTGAAATTCCAGAACAGCCACCCTGTTTGTGAAGGAATTAATATAATTCTTTTATATATGTACTCAATCACCATCGAATTAAATAAAACTTTTCCACACATACACCTTGCTTTTGTGAAGATAATAGAAATGCTTAAGCATGTCTAGGTGAATATGGCCTTCAAGGCTTAAGTCTTAGCATCTAAAGGCAGCCGCCTTAAATTTATGCATATCATGTAGAAGGCGCTATCCCAGACGGTGACTACACCCTCATCCCCGCAGACGAGGAGCAAATCCCGGAGCCCGGTGCCGGTGCAGACGTGAACAACCCGGAGGCTAACTCTCAGTCCGAGCAGGAAGGCAAGCCCCGGAGCATGACCTAACTCTTGCTAAATTATGCACTTGAATTCTCTATGTTCGTGCATGTACGTTTCTAGGAGTTGATTGAATACCGTAGCTGCAATTTTCCTAGTACCCATGACTTGCAACACTAGTATGAAAGGGATCGATAGTGCATTGCTATAGGTCCGTTACAAGTCGAGTGATTTCCTGTCACTCGCGAGACATAGGAATTGCTTGTCTTTACTTATGTTGGAATCATAAGGATTGACGGGCGGGATGATAGATGTAGATCTCCCGTCCGTGTATGATAATTGATTTAAGGTCGAAATGTGTGGTTGAGTGTGTCAAGTTTTTGAACGTACCACATGCATGCCGGTATATGGGAGCCGGTAAGCCCGGTACCAGATTGAAGCAGCTAGGGCCGATAGCCATCTCTCCTTGGAAACTTTGTTTTCCCCTGCCGTACACTTGTGGATATATGCGTGATGCTGTGAGTGAAGCAGTAAACCTTTATCCTAAGGAAGTGGACCCGGTTCCGAATTGTGGATCGATGGGAAAGGTTGGGAAATGCTTGTACCTTTTATCGCAAGCAGAGTATCCGTGTGTGTTGGGTTTCCCCTGGCCAGGTAGCACAAATTCGGTTCGAACTGTCCGCTTCTCGCGGTTAATGAGACTGCTTGACCGCCTGGCTACATTGAGTAATAAGTGAAAGTTTGAGATTGATAAACTTGTTCTTTGAATAAATTGTATTGCACCACTTGTATGCTTAGAGAGGATGCTAATCTAGAATGGTTAAATTTACTAGAATATGAAGCTAAAACTGGAAACCAAGGATCTACCTTTAGTTGCTTTTTGGCAAACAAACCCACCAGCCAAAAGCCTTTCATTGTCTAGATGTCGGTGATGTAGTTTTCACCCGACGGGTAAGCCTTGCTGAGTATTAGTATACTCAGCCTTGCTTGTGGCAATATTTTACAGGTTTAATCTTGGATGTGGATGCTATGACTTGGCCTGCCCAGGTTCCACCTGGCTGGCACATCGAATGGGTCCCGTCCTCTGCCGAGGATCGGGAGGAGTAGCTTCGTGGCAGGCTTCATCATGGAGTTACTTGTTTCGTCGTTAGATTATTTACTTCCGCTGCAATGAACTTCTAAATTCAGTTGTTATGAACTTTTAAATTCCGCTGCAAGACTTGTGTACTCTGATTTTAATTTGAACTCGGTTGTAATAACTACTTTATCTATGTGTGTAATTTAATTTGCGGAATGTTGTAATCTCTGGAACTCACCTTCGTGTGGGCCTGCTGTTGTTTCGATCGGATAAAGTACGTGGTTTAATCGGGTTTAATCCGACGGCGCTCCAGCTTATTCCGGATTAAGTGCCTGACTACGTGATTAGTGGTCCCGAGGTACTTAACTTGGAATAATTTCGGAGTGGTCCGCCACAAAACCCTTTTTCCAGCATGCTCGCCTAATACGATTTCTGCATCAATGGTATTTCTTTGGAAGCCTCGTACCACCAACCTTGTACCATTGCAAAGTCCATTTGCAGGGTCTATATTCCTTAGCAATATGACTGGACAACCAACCTTTAGCTTTAAGACATGCGGATGCAACCCATTTGGGGTCAAAGTATTAAGGAACTCCATTGGATAATAGTTATTTGGGTCATCTACTGCAGAGTCAAAACTGTGGTAGACCATCTCTTCCCCTTGGAACATCCCTATCATCTTCATATTAATCCTGTCCACCCAATCATTATGTGTAGACAAAATCGCCCTTGAGGTGATGTAGTCTTTGTTTGTCATGTTTTCATTGAGCCTTGGATATATGCATTCGATGAGTCTATCAAGGTTTTTACCATCTATTGTATACGTTACACAAATATCATCGGGAAGACGAACATCACCATTGGAGTTAACCTTCTCTGTGCCTCCACCAATGTGCAACAAATATTCTGCAAACCATGGGTTACTCTGGGCCCGCATGTTGCGCACCAACTTTAGGTGTCGCATGGAATCCCAAAGGTAAGACCTCCGCAGCGAGGCGTCGACTATTTGAGCCCTCGACCCCCTTCGAATCACCGGTAGGACTTGGCTGAAATCTCCACCGAACACAATAGTCTTCCCACCAAATGGGAGATCCGGTTGATCCATTATATCTCGTAGGCTATTGTCGAGTGCCTCCACTGCCTGTCTCTTTGTCATAGAAGCCTCATCCCAAATTATCAAAGACGTCACCCTCAGCAGCTTGGCAGTACCACTTTGTTTAGTGAAGCTACAACAACCACCATCATCGATAGTAAGGGGTATCTTGAAGCGTGAGTGGACCGTCCTACCACCAGGCATTATGGAGGCTGCAACACTAGACGTAGCTGTCGCCACAGCAAGTTTGTTTTGACTGCGTACGTTTGCAAGTAGAGCCCTATACAGATATGTCTTTCCGGTGCCACCAGGGCCATCAACAAAGAACAGGCCACCACGATCGGTGTCCATAGTAGACATTATCTCATTATAGGCAGCTTTATGTTCATCATTAAGGGACTCCGACAGAGCCACGTCATCGATGTTATGCTCTATAGTTGCCTCCTCGACTATCTCTTGAGGTACGTTATTGGCATCGTCATATGTGGCATCAATATCCGGAAGAGGGAATGACTTTATATCTTTGCCCATTGATTGCAACATATTTCTAATATCAATCAAAACCATCTGTTGCACGAGGTCAGGGGATGGGTTATTTTGATGATAGTCCTCCGACATTGCAGCCTGATGTTTCTGCCATAGCCCAAACACATCGCTCGGCTCACAGAATACCAAAATCGTGGCAAATAGTCTTCGCAGAGATGATGGCATCTGGAACAAAGAAGCTTCAGTCAGACAATCATCTAGTGTGTTGTCTTGCTCTATCAGACCCCTTCTTTCCGTAGCTTCACAAAAGCTAGGTTGGATGACACCATCAACGGTCCTCAGATGCTCATAGGAGGTAGCCCCAGTAACATGATTTAGCAGAACTCGGAGATAGTAACGTTCCCCCTCAGCCGGATGAGCCAAGATGATTCTACCAACCTGCCCACCCGTGTCATATATCCTTGCTTGCCAAAATTTGCCATTTGATTGCTAAGTAAAAAACTCTGGAAAGTCACAGTGCAAGATAGTACGAGCCTTCTCATTCACCCTGTTTGCGTCGAAGTATGCAGTTAGCATCGACTCATCGGAACCTGGACGATTAACCACCCGTTCGATATTTTCACGCTGATGAAATGACACCATATGCATGTCTGGAAGATGAAGTTGTAGTTGTTGTACAGGTGGATGGTTCTGACTCAAGTCAAAGCCATATATTCTCCACAACGCTTCCGGAGGGGTTACCCACCGAGCATCTCTATACAACTTGATCTCATCGATATCCCCATTGTCGTTCGCCTTGCCGGCTTCCCTCACCGCAACTGACGCTCTGTCGTGGCCCTTGTATATGTACTTAAATAAGTACTTTACAGACTTAATGCTCCCACATGCCTCGACATTAATGTGACAGTTGAATGTCCGCAGCAAGTTAGGGTTGTAAGGGACGACCCATTGATTGTTCAGTTCATGGCCTCGAACTTTTATGCTCTTCCCATTATCCCGCTGTCTATAAACAGGATATGAATCCTTGCCCTGGGAGGTTACCTCGCAGAAAGGACGTGGGTAACGGTTCTTGCATGAAGCACGACCCGCAGTGCATGGGCATGCAGGATTCAACAATCCGCACGGGCCATGCATCATATGCTTTTTGACCATCTTATATAGTTCAGGGTATTTCTTCTTGTTTGGGAGCTCCACGGAGATGAGGCGGTCATACTGCTCAGGACACATGAGTTTGAACTTTCTATGCATGATTAGCAGAAAATGGGCATGCGGTAATCCTCTCTTCTGGAACTCCACTACGTACATGTATGCCCGAACCATACCAAGTATGTTCCTTTTCATTAATCTCTTCTTTAGCTCCTCGAGCTTCGCCCTAAAGACCCGAGTGACGAGATCTGGACGGTCCTGAGGTATTTGACCGGGGCAAAGTTCATTTTTTATTTAATCCCAGTTAGGGTTGCATGTCATGGTGAGGAAGATATCCGGTTTACCATACTTCCGGACCAGGGCCATAGCATCCATGTACCGTCTTCTCATATCACGTGGACCTCCGATGAATGTCGTTGTGGCGGACCACTCCGAAATTATTCCAAGTTAAGTACCTTGGTACCACTAAACACATAGTCAGGCACTTAATCCGGAATAAGCTGGAGCGCCGTCGGATTAAACCCGATTAAACCACGTACTTTTCTCGATCGAAACAACAGCACGCCCACACGAAGGTGAGTTCCAGAGATTACAACATTCCACAAATTAAATTACACACATAGGTATCATTAGTTATTACAAACCGAGTTCAAATTTAAATCAGAGTACAAGGTCTTGCAGCGGAAATAAAGTTCATAACAACTGAAATTCGAGGTTCATTGCAGCGGAAGTAGATAATCTAACGACGAAACAAGCAACTCCGTGATGAAGCCTGCCACGAAGCTACTCCTCCCGATCCTCGGCAGAGGACGGGACCCATTCGATGTGCCAGCCAGGTGGAACCTGGGCAGGCCAAGTCATAGCATCGACATCCAAAGTTATACCTGAAAAATATTGCCACAAGCAAGGCTGAGTATACTAATACTCAGCAAGGCTTACCCGTCGGGTGAAAACTACATCACCGACATCTAGACAATGAGAGGCTTTTGGCTGGTGGGTTTGTTTGCCAAAAAGCAACTAAAAGTAGGTCCTTGCTTTCAAGTTTTAGCTTCACATTCTAGTAAATTTTACCATTCTAAATTAGCATCCTTTCTAAGCATACAAGTGGTGCAATACAAAATTTATTCAGAGAACAAGTTCATAATCTCATAATTCCACTTGTTACTCGATGTAGCAAGGCGGTCAAGTAGTCTCATTAACCGCGAGAAGCGGACAGTTCGAACCGAATTTTGCTACCTGGCCAGGGGAAACCCAACATACACGGATACTCTGCTTGCTATAAAAGGTACAAGCATTTCCCAACCTTTCCCATCGATCCACAATTCGGAACCGGGTCCATTTCCTTAGGATAAAGGTTTACTGCTTCACTCACAGTCTCACGCATATATCCACAAGTGTACGGCAGGGGAAAACAAAGTTTCCAAGGAGAGATGGCTATCGGCCCTAGCTGCTTCAATCTGGTACCGGGCTTACCGGCTCCCATATACCGGCATGCATGTGGTACGTTCAAAAACTTGACACACTCAACCACACATTTCGACCTTAAATCAATTATCATACACGGACGGGAGATCTACATCTATCATCCCGCCCGTCAATCCTTATGATTCCAACATAAGTAAAGACAAGCAATTCCTATATCTCGCGAGTGACAGGAAATCACTCGACTTGTAACGGACCTATAGCAATGCCCTATCGATCCTTTCATACTAGTATTGCAAGTCATAGGTACTAGGAAAATGTGCAGCTAAGGTATTCAATCAACTCCTTGAACGTAAATGCACAAGCATAGAAAAGTCGTAATGCATAATTGGTAAAGGTTAGGTTATGCTCCGGGGCTTGCCTTCTTGCTCGGACTGAGAGTTAGCCTCCGGGTTGGTCACTTCTTCACCGGCACCGTGCTCTGGGACTCCTTCCTCGTCTGCGGGGATGAGGGTGTAGTTGCCGTCCGGGATAGCGCCTTCTACATGATATGCATATTTTAAGGCGGCTGCCTTGATTCTAAGACTAAGGCCTTGAAGGCAATATTCACCTAGACATGCTTAGGCATTTCTATTTTCTTCACAAAAGCAAGGTGTAGGTGTGGATAAAGTTTTATTGATTTCAATGGTGATTGTGTACATATATAAAAGAATTTTATTTATTTCTTCACAAAGTTGGGTGCTGTTCTGGAATTTCAGGTTCTAACCATTTTATTCTAACCAATTTACCAAAAAGGTTTATTCTTTTATATAATTCAATTTCCACTTAGATTCCTTCTCATTTTTGTTTCTCCATTTCTGTTCAACATTTTTACCTATAAACTTTATGACAGCTACTGGAGTATAAGAGCTAAGCTCACTCCAAAATTTAGCTAATTTTGAGCTACACATAATTTATTAAAAATGTACAAACAGTAAACTGCAGAAAGTGAAATAAATTCATAATAAATTGAAAATTCATCCATTTCAGGAGATTTTCCTACCAAAACTAGGCATAAGCATGAGGAGTGCTCTGGCCAAGTGATGGCTCAAAATAACCCTTGGGTAGTTCTCAATAATTTCCTATCCAAAAACACATTTTTAATTATTTGCTATCCTAAACAGAGCAAAAATTAAGTTTTTCATTTTTAACATGTGTGCTAACAAGGTTTTAGCCTTCTGGAGCAAAATGGTGATTTTTCACTACTCAGATTATTTTTAATGATTTCTATACTGCAAAAAGACAGAAACCCTATTTTAATTCGTAACTGGAGCTACAAAGCATATTTTTAGGTCCCCTTTGGACACAAGCTGTCCAAAGTCACTACACACAACATATCCAAAGCTCAACCCTAGCGTAGCTCTGGATTTGAAATGGTGCACAACTTTAGATTTTCATAGTTTGAATTTTAATTCAAAAACAGTTCGTCAAAAGTATAAACATGTCTAATAGAGATTGTAGTTTAGACTCTCACGAATCCAGAGAGTATTTTTGTGTATTTTTCTGATTTTTGTATGATTTTTAACGGATTTTACAAGAATTGGGAAAATCAAACCTAGACTTAAGAATCTTTTTACGCAGAGAACCCTAGATCTTTCAAAACTTCGCAAACCAGTCCTGCACTTTTGCACAGAGGCCCCTAGACAAAGGTAGACGATGAAGAAAGGTCCCTGGGACCTCGCCGGAGTTGCGCCGGCCAAACTACGGCGAACTAGACTCGGGGAAGTGGTGGAAAAGGCTCCTGGGCTCACCACGAGTCGTTTCAGGACGGTTTGGAGGCCGGGGAAGGTCGGAGTTGCGCCGGCGACGAGGAGGTGGCGGCGCGGCCGCCGCGGCTTCTACGCCGGCGAGCTCGGGGTCGTTCGCGGAGGGCTGAGGGGTCCTAGAGCACCAGTGGGGCTCGAGGAAGCCAATGGCGTGCTCGGGGAAGCTCGAAGACGGCTCGGAGTAGGGGCTCGACGTGCGGGTGCTCCGGTGGCCGGAATTTGCGATTTGGGGGAAATCGAAAATTCGCGCCGGTGGTGGGACAATCTCTTGGGGAAAGTTGGGGGTTTTGGAGCTGAGGTAGAGGACTAGCTCCGTGCGCGACGGATTTGGGAATGGGTGAGTGTGGGCGACGAATTTCTCGAAGAAGCTTGGCTCGGGTTGCGCGGCGCGAGGAGGAAGAAGATGGGGGAACGTGCGAGGAGCCGAGCTGAGGCAGTGAGCGAGTGAGTGGAGGGTTGGGAGTGCGCGGTGGTGTGCTTGGGCACGCAAAAGAGGCGCTGTGTGCCTCGGGAGCGAGCGAGCGCGCTGCGCGGCGCGAGCAGGCCGCCATGAATGCGGAGCGAGCTCGGGCAGCGCGCGCTCGACTCGACGGGGCGAGGAATCGCTGCAGTGACGTCGCGGGGATCTCCTACAGTGCGTTTGGCGCGTAGTGGGACGGCATCGCGGTCAGCGGCGCTGCCCAGCGCGACGCGCGCGCGCGTGGCCACGGCGGCGCTCCGACCGCATGATGGCGTCGCGCGGCGCGAGGCGAGGAGAGGCGACGGCGGCGACTTGATGGCTCGGGCGTGGCCGGACAAAGGCTAGACGACCAGCGCCAGCTTCCGCCGTGGCTCCGCCAGCTCGACGCCGCCTGCGCCGCTCGCCGGCCACGTGGCGGCCGAGCTCCGGCCGGCGTCAGCGCGCGCCAGGGCACTGTAGCATGCCCGTGGAGCTCCGACTAATGAATTCGAATTTTCTCCAAAAATTTGAACTGAACTTGAAAAAGTGTAAAAATAAAAGTTGTAGTTTGGAAGATGGGACACAACTTTCTTTTTGGGATGAACTTGAAATTCGACGTTTTTCAAGCTCAAATAACCCAAAAACAAAAAGGTGCCCAGAACGGTAATTTGAGTTTTTGAGGGACTAAACTGCAGAATTTTCAAAAGTTCCAAACAGTGACTAGGGTTTATTTGTGATGACATACAACTTTTATTTTGGGAGATTTTCAAGTGTAGTACAAAAATCTTGAGTTTTCGGTTGGTGCCAAACAACCCCTGTTTTTGGAGTTTAAATTTGAATTTTGGTTGGATTTTTGAATTTCACCCATAATTCCCTGTTCATTGATCTTAATTGCACTTTTTAATATCTTTGACATCAGAGATGTCACAGCCTACCCCCCTTAAAAGGAATCTCGTCCCGAGATTCGATTAAGCTTAGAGATAAAGAGGGGAAGATAAATACCTTGGCTTATGAAAGGATGTCGGGGAAATTCTTCCTAAGGTAGTCCTCGGTTTCCCAAGTGGCTTCATCTTCAGAGTGATGACTCCACTGAATTTTGTACATTTTAACTCCTTTCCTTCGTGTTTGCCGCTCTTTCTCGTCGAGGATCTTGACAGGATGCTCATCGTAAGAGAGATCCGGTTCAACCGAGAGTTCCTCTTGTTCAACAACCTCGGTCGGAACACGAAGACACCTCTTGAGCTGAGAAACATGGAATACGTTGTGGACAGCTGAAAGTTTCTCGGGTAGCATCACTTGATAGGCTACCGGCCCACATTGCTGAGTGATTTCATACGGGCCGATATAGCGAGGTGCAAGCTTGCCTTTTAGTCCGAATCTTTGCACACCCTTGGTCGGGGAGACCTTAAGATACACGTGATCACCAACTTCGAACTGAAGTGGCTTCCGTCGTTGATCAAAGTAGCTCTTTTGCCGCGACTGGGCGGTCTTGAAATTCTCCCGAATGATCCTAACCTTTTCTTCTGCTTCCTTCACAAGGTCAGGGCCATAAGTATATCTCTCGCCTGCCTGGGACCAACACAACGGGGTCCGACATCTTCTACCATATAGGGCTTCGAAAGGTGCCATTTTAAGACTCGCTTGGTAGTTGTTATTATAGGAGAATTCGGCCAGAGATAAACACTTCTCCCAATTCTTCCCATAATGGATAACACAAGCTCGAAGCATATCCTCAAGTATTTGATTTACCCTTTCCGTCTGCCCATCGGTCTGTGGGTGATATGCTGAACTACAGATCAGTTTGGTGCCTAGGGTCATTTGCAATTGTTCCCAAAAGCGTGCTACGAACAGAGTACCACGATCTGAAATTATCGTCTTGGGTACCCCATGTAGACAAACGATCCGCTCCAAATAAATCTCCACGTACTTCTTGGCAGTGTAAATGGTATTGACTGGAATAAAGTGTGCGGTTTTGGTGAGGTGATCCACAATTACCTAGATGGAGTCGTGGCCCTGAGGGGTCCTGGGAAGTCCAACAATAAAATCCATGCTCATATCTTCCCACTTCCATGAGGGAATAGGTAGAGGTTGAAGCGTGCCTGCTACCTTCAAGTGGCTTGCCTTAACCCGCTGGCATGTGTCACATTCCGACACATATGTGGCAATTTCTCGCTTCATTCGAGTCCACCAAAAGTTTTGCTTCAAGTCTTGGTACATTTTGGTGCTGTCGGGATGGATAGAAAATTTAGAGAGATGTGCCTCATCCATAATCTTCCTCCGGAGTTCTGCGTTTTTGGGCACTACGAGGCGATGTCCAAAACACATCACTCCCTGCCCATCTAACCGGAAACACTTGTACTTATCTTTCACTTTCTCCTTAGACAATTTCCTTTTAAGAACTTTAATGCCCGCGTCATTTAATTGGGCTACAACAATCTGATCGTGCAAGGTTGGTTCCACTGCAATATGGCTGAAGTACCCGTGTGGAACAATCTCTAAATTCAGCTTTGCCATTTCATGACACAGGGTGTCAGCGTAGGACTCCACGGAAAGACAATGACAATGAGCCTTGTGGCTTAGTGCATCCGCCACTACATTAGCCTTCCCGGGGTGATAATGTACACTAAGGTCATAGTCCTTTGCTAACTCCAACCATCTTCGCTGTCTCATGTTCAGATGTGCCTGAGTGAAGACGTATTTGAGGCTCTTGTGGTCTGTGTATATGTTGCAGGGAACACCCATCAAATAGTGTCTCCGCATCTTGAGAGCATGAATAACCGCTGCTAACTCAAGATCATGCGTGGGGTAGTTTTGCTCATGAGGGCGAAGTGCTCGAGAAGCATAAGCAATGACTCGGTTCTCTTGCATGAGAACACAGCCAAGACCGGTGCCTGATGCATCGCAATAGACATCATAGGGCTTGGTGCAATCGGGCTGAGCCAAAACTGGGGCTGAAGTCAAATGCCTTCGCAGGGTGTGGAAAGCTTCATCACATTTGTCATTCCACTCAAATTTGACTCCCTTCTTTAAGAGTTCGGTCATAGGCTTCGCAATCCGAGAGAAATCCGGAATAAAATGGCGGTAATAACCGGCTAATCCCAGAAAACTCCGAATTTCGTGGACAGAGGTAGGTGGTTGCCAATCTAGCACCTCTTGCACTTTGGATGGATCCACGGATATACCATCCTTGGAAATCGTGTGGCCTAAAAACTTCACGCTCTCTAACCAGAATTCACACTTGGAGAACTTGGCGTAGAGCTGGTGATCTCTCAGCCTTTGAAGAACAATGCGAAGGTGCTCAGCATGCTCTTCCTCATTCTTAGAATATATAAGAATGTCGTCAATGAAAACCACCACAAACTTGTCTAGTTCAGACATGAAGACCGAATTCATGAGATACATGAAGTAGGCTGGGGCATTGGTGAGTCCAAAAGACATAACCAAAAATTCGTATAGTCCATAACGTGTGGAAAAGGCAGTCTTTGGAATGTCACAAGGCCTGATTTTGATTTGGTGATAGCCAGAGCGAAGGTCAATCTTGGAGAACACTCTGGCGCCAGCTAATTGGTCAAACAAGATGTCAATACGGGGAAGCGGATACTTGTTTTTGATGGTTACCGCATTGAGAGGCCGGTAATCAATACACAACCTCAAGGAATGGTCCTTCTTTTTCACAAAGATAGCGGGACATCCCCAAGGTGAAACACTTGGACGAATGAAACCTTTATCTAGCAATTCTTGGAGTTGAATTTTTAATTCAGCCAATTCATTGGGCGGCATTCTATATGGTCTCTTTGATATAGGTGCTGTGCCGGGTTGAAGTTCAATCACAAATTCAATGTCCCTATCCGGCGGCATCCCAGGTAAGTCATCCGGAAATACATCGGCATACTCACATACCACCAGAATGTCCTTTAGTTGGGTTTCGACCATGGTATAAGCACACGCATCGACGCAAGTCCGTTGTGGCAGGTATAGCACACTCGGGCCATGCGTAGGCGAGTTTATCTCAACAACTCGTTCCGCAACATCTAGGACAACTTTATGTTGAGTCATCCAATTGGCTCCTAACACGATGTCAATTCCTTCCATACCAAGCAGAATCAAATCAGTAGGAAATGTTTTACTCCCCAACCTGATTGGAACCTTTCGGGTGACTTGGTTGGATGCAATTTTACCTCCCGCGGTTGATATCACATAAGATGATTTGGTATGGTATGATTTTAATCCGCATTTCACGTGAAATCTTGTACTTATAAAACTATGTGTTGCCCCGGAATCAAACAATATCACAGCAGGTTGAGTGCAGATAGGGAAGGTACCAGTCATGTCTGGGGCTCCCTCGGGTAAGTCGGCCAAGGTGGTGTAGTTGAGCCGTCCTTGGCGAACTTGCACACGCTGCTGCTGCTTGCCCTTGCCCTGTTGATTTCCCGAGCGCTGGTTTTGTTGCTTGTTCTGCGGGCAATCCTTGATAAAATGATCCTTGCTTCCACACTTGAAGCACTGATAGCCGGCTCCAGGGCGAGCTGGCTGCTGTGCATTCTGCCTTGGTGCCTGCTGCTGCTGTGGTGGTGGAGGGAAACGAGGCGCGTTAGGCTGTGGCGGCCTAGCAACCCATCCACCTCCCTGAGGTGCCCTGGACTGTCCCTGCGGTGCAGCTGGGGGAACCAGGCGGAACCTCTGGGGCTGCACGCTCGACGGTCCAGCGGGAGTCTTCCTCTTCTTCTCCGCCTTATGCACCATATTGACGTCTTCCTGAGCGATGGCAAGGTTCACGAGATCACCATACGTGGGAGCACGGGTGGTGGCCAACTGTGCCTTCAACTTGGTGTTAAGGCCACGTCGGAACCTCTCAAGCTTCTTCTCATCAGAGTCAACATGATGACCGGCGTAGGGGCACAGACCATTGAAGGCCTGGGCGTACTGCAGTACCATGCGAGTACCCTGGGTCAGCGCCAAAAACTCATTCAGCTTTCTTTCAACCAGACCGGCCGGAATGTGATGAGCCTTGAATGCAGCCTTGAACTCATCCCACTCAACTACATGACCCTCCTGCTGCAGGGCCAGGTAGTTCTCCCACCAAAGGAGAGCTGGGCCGCGGAGCTGCTGCGCCGCGAACACGACCTTGCGGTTGGAGGTGCAAGGCGTCGCCAGAATGGTGAACTTGGACTCGATGGCTCGAATCCAGGTGTCGGCCTCCAAAGGCTCATCAGCTCGAGAGAAAATCCTCGTATCTGGTCACCTGAGGCTGGGGGGCCCGTTGACCTCCCTGCTGAAGCATTTGCTGCTGCATCATCTGCTGCTGATGCTGCAGGTTCCGGAGAATCTCCGTTTGCGTGGCATATAGCTGCTGCCACGTCGGAGGTTGCTGCGGTGGAGGAGGTGGCGGTGGCTGTTGCTGCCCCTCAGGCCCCTGCTGGTTAGCGTTGGAGCCACTAGCGTCGTGACCGCTGCGGGTGATTGCCATCTGCAGTAGGGACTTGTATTAGCCACATTTCATAAGCTTGCATAATAGATGACAAGATAGAATGTGACAACATATTGAAGTATACTGCGCAGAATGACACATCAGCACGCAGTTCGGAAGAAAATTCATATCTCCCAACAGGAAGCAAGTCATAAGCTCCCATTCGGTCAGTAGCTCGAAACTTTATTCTCTACAACTTTCATGTTGGGCTCAAAATTAAATTCGGACTGGAACTAAGCCGAAAAATTCAATCTCTAGCTCTCTGCATTTGCTGTTTTTCAGCAGGCCGAGCTGTAGTGTTTTGGTCGCCATTTTCATTTCGCTTAACCAATGGGGTTGCAATTTGGTGATCATTTTGTTTGACTAATTCCAAACAACTTTGTAGTTCACATCACAGCCCAGAAATGAAAGGAAAAACCATCAATAATTAAAACAAGGTCAGCTGCAGAATGTTTTCAACACAGCTAAAACACTTCATCAAGTTTTTACATCACAACCACACCATTAAGTTACATTGCCACAAAAGATAAAAGGGGAGCTCAACTCCATCTAGCCTATTACATCATGTAGCCAAAATCTAGGCCTAGCGGAGGAGTACTTTCTACTACCACATCTAAAAATCATCTAGATTGTTAGCGGTAGCCTCGCTGCCCATAGGAGAAGGTGGAGCTGGAAGGGGCGGCATGTCGTCCTCGGTGTCCATGTCGGAGTCTGGAGCCTCTCCTTCACCATCCACATCCCCTCCTTGCTGCTCAAAGAGGTGCTGAGCGTCGTGGGCAGCAAGCATAGCATTGGCATGCTCCAAGGTACCATGTACCTCCTCAAGCTCATCTCTAGTCTGTGCTAACTCATTCTGGGTGTTGTTGTGTGCAATCTGGAGGTCATTCAACTGCCTCTCTAAGTCAGCGATCATAGCATCTCTAGTGGTCACCTCAATGGACAAGGAGGTCCTCTCAACCCCTATGTCACGGGCACGAGCGGACATGTCCATGGCAGTGTTGAGCAACTCGCTCTGTGACCGTCCCAGGAGTGCCTGCAAACGGTGATATGCCCGCATCCACCTCATCATCAAGGCGGCTGCAGCAACGGGGCTCTCCGCCATCCTCAGAGGAGAACTAAGGTAACGTCTCATCCAGTGGGGGTCATCTGGCTGAGTCGGCGGAAACAAACCAAGCAATTGATGCTCAACCAACTCCTGGTTCTGAGTCACAAAAGAGCTAATGCCATTCAAGGCAGCTAGCTCGCACGTCGTCTCCATGTGGTGCCCGTGCACTTCCACCGTCCAGGTGGGAGAGCTAGGACACGGCGGGTGGCGGTAAACCACCAACCGCACACGGGAACGAACCACACCTCGGTCGCGGATAATCGTCCTCTCGTACTGTGGCGGTGTCGGGTAGTCCAGTGCCTGTAGAACCGACCACAAGATGCTAGGGAAGCCTTCCCATCCCAAGCAGTCAGAGAAGGACACGTCGTTGGGGTAGCTAGCCAGGTCAGCGAGGGCGGCCATCTGAACCAAAAGAAAAAGGGGCAAGGGTGAGAACCGGTTAGCGCCAAAGAACAAAAACAGATTCTATGTAGGGTGGTAAAAATTACAAAACTCAAATTCTACCAGCTCAAAAATTCCCAAACTTGGCCAGAACATTGTTTAAATAATTCCTAACAAGTTTCATGTTGGAGGTTTGAGCAGAAACGGTCGTTAAGATGGTGTAAAAATTTAATTTCTATCTCACTGTCCCCAGAAATTTCCAGCAGACAGGGGGTTACCATTTTTAGCATAACTCCAGTTTTACTGAACCATTTTCGTTAAAATTTCTCCAGCATATACTTCATAATATTTATGACAGCTTTCATGTTGAACACTTTTTCATTTGACCAAGTTTTCAGTTTCGAATTAAGGGTGCAAACAGATTGTTCTCAGCAGGATTTTGGGTTTTGATTTCAATTTCTTTGACGGCGGTTCGTTTTGGTTCATGTTTTTAAAGTTCGAAGTTATTTCAGTGAGATGTAATGCATGAGTGGACTATTCGATCTCACAACACACACGCCAATAGACTTTTGGCTTACGAAGTTAGTGCCGGTGGCTAGGCAATATTCGTCTCTCCCTATATTAACTAGTCGAATTTCTCTAACCGTCTCAACATACGGATTCGCGGTTAGTGTACCTGCAGAAGATTCCATTCCAGAGCATGTATAATCAACCTTTCGTGCCAGCACTCACGAAAGCGTCTCCATTCATTACCACCCACTATAGAGGTGGCACCCGAACGTTTAACATTGAACGGGCAATGTTCATATGTCACCAAAGCAACATATTGACAGTTCCATACGCTATTGGAATAACGTATTGACTTTGTGCCGCCATCATATTTGCATATGATGCCGTGGTACGCTACAGCAATCGCCGTACCTTGCGCCCACCATCCTATTCTATTTTCATACGCCATCACAGCGTATTGACTATGTGCCGCCACTATATTTTCATATAGTGCCGTGGTACGTTACAGCAATCGCCGTACCTTGCGTCCACCATTGCGTAAAGTAAATGACAGAATGAAATGTGCTGGAAGTCAGTATAATATACTATTTGCCACCTATCATATCGTGATCCCTTAACCCACATAGGCTTCACGCTCTAGGTAACATCCTTAGCGGTCCTATGATACCCTTCCTTCGCAAAACGCGTCGGAAGCACGAGTTGGCAAATTTTATTCAAAATTGTTTATTAAAAGTTTGTTGCTCTCTCTGGTGCGCTGCTTCGGCTCTGATGCCAGCTGTGGCGGACCACTCCGAAATTATTCCAAGTTAAGTACCTTGGGACCACTAAACACATAGTCAGGCACTTAATCCGGAATAAGCTGGAGCGCCGTCGGATTAAACCCGATTAAACCACGTACTTTTCTCGATCGAAACAACAGCACGCCCACACGAAGGTGAGTTCCAGAGATTACAACATTCCACAAATTAAATTACACACATAGGTATCATTAGTTATTACAAACCGAGTTCAAATTTAAATCAGAGTACAAGGTCTTGCAGCGGAAATAAAGTTCATAACAACTGAAATTCGAGGTTCATTGCAGCGGAAGTATATAATCTAACGACGAAACAAGCAACTCTGTGCTGAAGCCTGCCACGAAGCTACTCCTCCCGATCCTCGGCAGAGGACGGGACCCATTCGATGTGCCAGCCAGGTGGAACCTGGGCAGGCCAAGTCATAGCATCGACATCCAAAGTTATACCTGAAAAATATTGCCACAAGCAAGGCTGAGTATACTAATACTCAGCAAGGCTTACCCGTCGGGTGAAAACTACATCACCGACATCTAGACAATGAGAGGCTTTTGGCTGGTGGGTTTGTTTGCCAAAAAGCAACTAAAAGTAGGTCCTTTCTTTCAAGTTTTAGCTTCACATTCTAGTAAATTTAACCATTCTAAATTAGCATCCTTTCTAAGCATACAAGTGGTGCAATACAAAATTTATTCAGAGAACAAGTTCATAATCTCATAATTCCACTTGTTACTCGATGTAGCAAGGCGGTCAAGTAGTCTCATTAACCGCGAGAAGCGGACAGTTCGAACCGAATTTTGCTACCTGGCCAGGGGAAACCCAACATACACAGATACTCTGCTTGCTATAAAAGGTACAAGCATTTCCCAACCTTTCCCATCGATCCACAATTCGGAACCGGGTCCATTTCCTTAGGATAAAGGTTTACTGCTTCACTCACAGTCTCACGCATATATCCACAAGTGTACGGCAGGGGAAAACAAAGTTTCCAAGGAGAGATGGCTATCGGCCCTAGCTGCTTCAATCTGGTACCGGGCTTACCGGCTCCCATATACCGGCATGCATGTGGTACGTTCAAAAACTTGACACACTCAACCACACATTTCGACCTTAAATCAATTATCATACACGGACGGGAGATCTACATCTATCATCCCGCCCGTCAATCCTTATGATTCCAACATAAGTAAAGACAAGCAATTCCTATATCTCGCGAGTGACAGGAAATCACTCGACTTGTAACGGACCTATAGCAATGCCCTATCGATCCTTTCATACTAGTATTGCAAGTCATAGGTACTAGGAAAATGTGCAGCTAAGGTATTCAATCAACTCCTTGAACGTAAATGCACAAGCATAGAAAAGTCGTAATGCATAATTGGTAAAGGTTAGGTTATGCTCCGGGGCTTGCCTTCTTGCTCGGACTGAGAGTTAGCCTCCGGGTTGGTCACTTCTTCACCGGCACCGTGCTCTGGGACTCCTTCCTCGTCTGCGGGGATGAGGGTGTAGTTGCCGTCCGGGATAGCGCCTTCTACATGATATGCATATTTTAAGGCGGCTGCCTTGATTCTAAGACTAAGGCCTTGAAGGCCATATTCACCTAGACATGCTTAGGCATTTCTATTTTCTTCACAAAAGCAAGGTGTAGGTGTGGATAAAGTTTTATTGATTTCAATGGTGATTGTGTACATATATAAAAGAATATTATTTATTTCTTCACAAAGTTGGGTGCTGTTCTAGAATTTCAGGTTCTAACCATTTTATTCTAACCAATTTACCAAAAAGGTTTATTCTTTTATATAATTCAATTTCCACTTAGATTCCTTCTCATTTTTGTTTCTCCATTTCTGTTCAACATTTTTACCTATAAACTTTATGACAGCTACTGGAGTATAAGAGCTAAGCTCACTCCAAAATTTAGCTAATTTTGAGCTACACATAATTTATTAAAAATGTACAAACAGTAAACTGCCAAAAGTGAAATAAATTCATAATAAATTGAAAATTCATCCATTTCAGAAGATTTTCCTACCAAAACTAGGCATAAGCATGAGGAGGGCTCTGGCCAAGTGATGGCTCAAAATAACCCTTGGGTAGTTCTCAATAATTTCCTATCCAAAAACACATTTTTAATTATTTGCTATCCTAAACAGAGCAAAAATTAAGTTTTTCATTTTTAACATGTGTGCTAACAAGTTTTTAGCCTTCTGGAGCAAAATGGTGATTTTTCACTACTCAGATTATTTTTAATGATTTCTATACTGCAAAAAGACAGAAAACCTATTTTAATTCGTAACTGGAGCTACAAAGCATATTTTTAGGTCCCCTTTGGACATAAGCTGTCCAAAGTCACTACACAAAACATATCCAAAGCTCAACCCTAGCGTAGCTCTGGATTTGAAATGGTGCACAACTTTATATTTTCATAGTTTGAATTTTAATTCAAAAACAGTTCGTCAAAAGTATAAACATGTCTAATAGAGATTGTAGTTTAGACTCTCACGAATCCAGAGAGTATTTTTGTGTGTTTTTCTGATTTTTGTACGATTTTTAACGGATTTTACAACAATCGGGAAAATCAAACCTAGACTTAAGAATCTTTTTACGCAGAAAACCCTAGATCTTTCAAAACTTCGCGAACCAGTCCTGCACTTTTGCACAGAGGCCCCTAGACAAAGGTAGACGATGAAGAAAGGTCCCTGCGACCTCGCCGGAGTTGCGCCGGCCAAACTACGGCGAACTAGACTCGGGGAAGTGGGGGAAAAGGCTCCTGGGCTCACCACGAGTCGTTTGAGGACGGTTTGGAGGCCGGGGAAGGTCGGAGTTGCGCCGGCGACGAGGAGGTGGCGGCGCGGCCGCCGCGGCTTCTACGTCGGCGAGCTCGGGGTCGTTCGCGGAGGGCTGAGGGGTCCTAGAGCACCAGTGGGGCTCGAGGAAGCCAATGGCGTGCTCGGGGAAGCTCGAGGACGGCTCGGAGTAGGGGCTCGACGTGCGGGTGCTCCGGTGGCCGGAATTTGCGATTTGGGGGAAATCGAAAATTCGCGCCGGAGGTGGGACAATCTCTTGGGGAAAGTTGGGGGTTTTGGAGCTGAGGTAGAGGACTGGCTCCGTGCGGGACGGATTTGGGAATGGGTGAGTGTGGGCGACAAATTTCTCGAAGAAGCTTGGCTCGGGTTGCGCGGCGCGAGGAGGACGAAGATGGGGGAACGCGCGAGGAGCCGAGCTGAGGCAGTGAGCGAGTGAGTGGAGGGTTGGGAGTGCGCGGTGGTGTGCTTGGGCACGCAAAGGAGGCGCTGTGTGCCTCGGGAGCGAGCGAGCGCGCTGCGCGGCGCGAGCAGGCCGCCATGAATGCGGAGCGAGCTCGGGCAGCGCGCGCTCGACTCGACGGGGCGAGGAATCGCTGCAGTGACGTCGCGGGGATCTCCTACAGTGCGTTTGGCGCGTAGTGGGACGGCATCACGGTCAGCGGCGCTGCCCAGCGCGACGCGCGCGCGCGTGGCCACGGCGGCGCTCCGACCGCATGATGGCGTCGCGCGGCGCGTGGCGAGGAGAGGCGACGGCGGCGACTTGATGGCTCGGGCGTGGCCGGACAAAGGCTAGACGACAAGCGCCAGCTTCCGCCGCGGCTCGGCCAGCTCGACGCCGCCTGCGCCGCTCGCCGGCCACGTGGCGGCCGAGCTCCGGCCGGCGTCAGCGCGCGCCAGGGCACTGTAGCATGCCCGTGGAGCTCCGACTTTGAATTCTAATTTTCTCCAAAAGTTTGAACTGAACTTGAAAAAGTGTAAAAATAAAAGTTGTAGTTTGGAAGATGGGACACAACTTTCTTTTTGGGATGAACTTGAAATTCGAAGTTTTTCAAGCTCAAATAACCCAAAAACAAAAAGGTGCCCAGAACGGTAATTTGAGTTTTTGAGGGACTAAACTGCAGAATTTTCAAAAGTTCCAAACAGTGACAAGGGTTTATTTGTGATGACATACAACTTTTATTTTGGGAGATTTTCAAGTGTAGTACAAAAATCTTGAGTTTTCGGTTGGTGCCAAACAACCCCTGTTTTTGGAGTTTAAATTTGAATTTTGGTTGGATTTTTGAATTTCACCCATAATTCCCTGTTCATTGATCTTAATTGCACTTTTTAATATCTTTGACATCAGAGATGTCACAGTCGTACCCAGCACAGTACGCTTCCCAACTGCATCAGTTTTTTCCTCACCAGCAATCAAGCTATCAACAAGGCCCTTGTATAAGTCAGCCCTTAAAGTGTCCTGGTTGTTCCGGAAGTAGTCCAATCGTGAGCTTTCAATCTTTATGTATGTGTCGACCGCAAACTGTTGGAAGAGACGTTTGCCAAATAGTATTGGGTTGAATATCCCTGGCCGCATTTGGAACTTGTAGCAGTGGTAGTCACGCACGGACACACAATTGTTGCCAGCAGACCCTGCATGTATCCATAGTTAGGGCCGGTTCATATAACATATTCAATTGATCATATTTATAATATAATTCTTGCAATAAGAGCAAATACGATGACATCAAATTACCTAGATCATCATCGTCGCCATTACCCTCAGAACGGGCTTTAGCACGGGCCTTGCGTGTTGCTTTAGCAACTTCCACCTGAGCCATGGTGACTCCACTCTTTGGAATGTTATTGTGCCACCCTAGTCCACCTCTAGGAAAGAACAGGGGGTATGAAAGTGCATCATAGCAGCCATGATATGATCGGATGCCGTGTATAGACCTATCCTTGCCCTGCAAGAGAACACTGTTCTCAAATTTCCCTCGACGTTCACTTCCTTCGATCCAGACGGCAGCAACCTCTGATGTGATAGGCACATTATATGTTCTCTGGTCTAGCCATGGGTCGAGGTTCAATGCTACATGATAGTCCTCGAGTTGCTCCGCCTGCCCCATGGTCCTAAGATAGTGTGAGTAGGGATTGCCATTCATGATACCCACCAACTGATCAATGACCTCCTTGTCCTTTGCTATGCACTCTTCACAACACTTCGCATACCGATGCTCAAGTGATGGATCATCATCGTAGAAGTAGAGCTCAAGATGTCTAGCTTCCACTCCATCCTCTTTACCAAACGACCGTATGTTATGGTAAATTTGGCCATGAGCACTGTGGCGGACCACTCCGAAATTATTCCAAGTTAAGTACCCTGGGACCACTAATCACGTAGTCAGGCACTTAATCCGGAATAAGCTGGAGCGCCGTCGGATTAAACCCGATTAAACCACGTACTTTTCTCGATCGAAACAACAGCACACCCACACGAAGGTGAGTTCCAGAGATTACAACATTCCACAAATTAACTTACACACATAGGTATCACAAGTTATTACAAACCGAGTTCAAATTTCGAATCAGAGTACAAAGTCTTGCAGCGGAATCTAAAAGTTCATAACAGCAGGGTTCAAAGGTTCATTGCAGCGGAAGAAAACAATCTAACGACGATACAAATAACTCCGTGCTGAAGCCTGCCACGAAGCTACTCCTCCCGATCCTCGGCAGAGGACGGGACCCATTCGATGTGCCAGCCAGGTGGAACCTGGGCAGGCCAAGTCATAGCATCCACATCCAAAGGTATACCTGTAAAATATTGCCACAAGCAAGGCTGAGTATACTAATACTCAGCAAGGCTTACCCGTCGGGTGAAAACTACATCACCGACATCTAGACAATGAGAGGCTTTTGGCTGGTGGGTTTGTTTGCCAAAAAGCAACTAAAGTAAGTCCTTGCTTTCAAGTTTTTAGCATCATTTTCTAGTAATTCTTAACCATTCTAGATTAGCATCCTTTCTAAGCATACAAGTGGTGCAATACAATTTAATTCATAGAACAAGTTTATCAATCTCAAAGTTCCACTTGTTACTCAATGTAGCATGGCGGTCAAGCAGTCTCATTAACCGCGAGAAGCGGACAGTTCGAACCGAATTTCTGCTACCTGGCCAGGGGAAACCCAACATACACGGTTACTATGCTTGCTATAAAAGGTACAAGCGTTTCCCAACCTTTCCCATCGATCCACAATTCGGAACCGGGTCCATTTCCTTAGGATAAAGGTTTACTGCTTCACTCACAGTCTCACGCATATATCCACAAGTGTACGGCAGGGGAAAACAAAGTTTCCAAGGAGAGATGGCTATCGGCCCTAGCTGCTTCAATCTGGTACCGGGCTTACCGGCTCCCATATACCGGCATGCATGTGGTACGTTCAAAAACTTGACACACGCATCCACACCTTCCGACCTTAAATCAATTATCATACACGGACGGGAGATCTACATCTATCATCTCGCCCGTCAATCCTTATGATTCCAACATAAGTGAAGACAAGCAATCCCTATGCCTCGCGAGTGACAGGAAATCACTCGTCTTGTAACGGACCTATAGTAATGCTCTATCGATCCTTTCATACTAGTGTTGCGAGTCATAGGTACTAGGAAATTTGCAGCTACGGTATTCAATCAACTCCTTGAAACGTAAATGCACAAACATAGAGAATCCAAAGTGCATAATTTGGTAAAGTTAGGTTATGCTCCGGGGCTTGCCTTCTTGCTCGGACTGGGGGTTAGCCTCCGGGTTGGTCACTTCTTCGCCGGCACCGGGCTCCGAGACTCCTTCCTCGTCTGCGGGGATGAGGTGGTAGTTGCCGTCCGGGATAGCGCCTTCTACATGAGATGCATAGTTTAAGGCGGCTGCCTATAGATTCTAAGATTAAGGCCTTGAAGGCCATATTCACCTAGACATACTTAAGCATTACTATTTTCTTCACAAAAACAGGGTGTAGGTGTGGAAAAAGTTTCATTTGACTTCGATGGTGATTGTGTTCATATATAAAAGAATTCTATTTATTTCTTCACAAATTTGGGTGCTGTTCTGGAATTTCAGATTCTAACCATTTTTATTCTATCTAATTAACCAAAAAGGTTTATTCTTTTATATAAATCAATTTCCATTTAGATTCCTTCCTATTTTTGTTTCTCCATTTCTGTTCATCATTTTTAGCTATAAACTTTATGACAGCTACTGGAGTATAGAGCTAAGCTCACCCCAAAATTTATCTAATTCAGAGCTACACATAATTTATTAAAAATATAACAAGTTGCTGCCAGCAGAAATGAATTTAATTCATATAAAATTGAAAATTCATCCATTTCAGGAGATTTTCCTACCAAAGCTAGTCATAAGCATGAGGAGGGCTCTGGCCAAGTGGTGGCTCAAAATAACCCTTGGGTAGTCCTCAATAATTTTCTATCCAAAAACACATATTTAATTATTTGCTATCCTAAACAGAGCAAAAATTAAGTTTTTCATTTTTAACAGGTGTGCTAACAAGTTTTTAGTTCTTTGGAGCAAAATGGTGATTTTTCACTGCACAGATTATTTTTAATGATTTCTGCACTGCAAAAAGACAGAAAACACATTTTAATTCATAACTGGAGCTACAGTTCATATTTTTAGGTCCCCTTTGGACACAAGCTGTCCAAAGTCACTACAAACAACATATCCAAAGCTCAACCCCAGCGGAGCTCTGGATTTGAAATGGTGCACAACTTTCAATTTTCATAGTTTGAATTTTAATTCAAAAACAGTTCATCAAAAGTGTAAACATGTCTAATAGAGATTGTAGTTTAGACTCTCACGAATCCAGGGAGTATTTTTGTGCATTTTTCTGATTTTTGTACGATTTTAATGGATTTTACAAGATTCGGGAAAATCAAATCTAAGTTTAAGAATCTATTTTCGCAGGGAACCCTAGAACTTTCAAAACTTCGCGAACAAGTCCCTGAACTTTGCACAGAGGCCCCTAGACAAACGAAGAAGATGAACTTCGGTCCCTGGGACCTCGCCGGAGTTGCGCCGGCCAAACGACGGCGAACTAGGCTCGGGGAAGTGGGGGAAAAGGATCCTGGGCTCACCACGAGTCGTTTGGGGACGGTTTGGAGGCCGGGGATGGTCGGAGTTGCGCCGGCGACGAGGAGGTGGCGGCGCGGCCGCCGCGGCTTCTATGCCGGTGAGCTCGGGGTCGTTCGCGGGGGTTCGAGGGGTCCTAGAGCACCAGTGGAGCTCGAGGAAGCCAATGGCGTGCTCGGTTGACCTCGGGGACGGCTCGGAGTAGGGGCTCGACGTGGGGGTGCTCCGACGGCCGGAAATCGCGATTTGGGGGAAATCGCAAATTCGCGCCGGAGATGGGACAATAGCTTGGGGAAAGTGGGGGGTTTTGGAGCTGGTGAAGTGGGCTAGCTCCGTGCGGGACGAATTTGGGAATGGTGGAGTGTGGAAGGCGAATTTCTCGGAGAAGCTCGGCTCGGTTCGCGCGGCGCGAGGAGGAAGAAGACCGAGCGCGCGCGGGGAAGGAGAAATGGCCAAGTGCGCGAGTGAGAGGAGGGTTGGGAGTGCGCGGTGGAGTGCTTGGGCACGCAAAGGAGGCGCTGTGCTGCCTCGGGAGCGAGCGAGTGCGCGGCGCGGCGCGAGGAGGCCGCCATGAATGCGGAGCAAGCTCGGGCAGCGCGCGAGCGACTCGACGGGGCGAGGGAATCCAACAGCGACGTTGCGGGGATCCTCTACAGTGCGTTTGGCGCGGAGTGGAGGGGGTATCGCGGCCTGCGGCGCTGCTCAGCGCGACGCGCGCGCGTGGCCACGGCGGCGCTCCGACCGCATGATGGCGTCGCGCGGCGCGAGGCGAGGCGAGGCGACGGCGGCGAAGTGATGGCTCGGGAGTGGCCGGACAGGAGCTAGGCGACAAGCGCCAGCGTCCGCCACGTGGCGGCCGAGCTCCGGCCGGCGCAGCGCGCGCCAGGGGCACTGTAGCTTGCCCGTGGAGCTCCGTTTCAAATTCGAAATTTTCTCCAAAAATTTGAACTGAACTTGAAAAAGTGTAAAAATAAAAGTTGGAGTTTGGAAGATGGGACACAACTTTTTTTTTGGGATGAACCCGAAATTCCAAGTTTTTCAAGCTCAAACAACCCAAAAACAAAAAGGTGCTTAGAACGGTAATTTGAGTTTTTGAGGGACTAAACTGCAAAATTTTCAAAAGTTCCAAACAGTGACTAGGGTTTATTTGTGATGACAAACAACTTTTATTTTTGGAGATTTTCAAGTTTAGTACAAAAATCTCGAGTTTTCAGTTAGGTACCAAACAACCCTTGTTTTTGAATTAAATTTAAATTTTTGATGGATCTTTGAATTTCACCCCATAATTCCCTGTTGCATTGCTTTTAATTGCACTTTTTAATCTTTTTGACATCAGAGATGTCACAAGCACGGAATGTGTAGACACCACCATTTCTCATGTCGGTGGTTCTACGATCTAGGTGACAGTAAAGGGAGGTGAAATAGAAGTGCCCATTGAAAAATCTAATGTTTGAACGGAACTGCCTAGCATCTGAGTCGGAACTTGTCCACAACCTCATGAGCTCAGGTGGGGTGTTAGGTGTGGATAGAACCGTCTTTCCTCCATGACAGCAGAATCCAGGCGGCTCAGACTCAAACTTCTTCGCATTGCAGTGCTTACAGTTCTCCACAGGCTTAAGCATGTGTGTTTCAGATGGAACATTGGCATACACCTTGTCAAATGGATCTTGAACATCCGACATGTCGTCATTGTCACCAACATCGTCAGGTTGAACATCATGTTCTTCTTCCTCCTCATCTGAAGTTTTAATGATTACTTTCATGTTAAGTCATGTTTTCAAAAAGTATATGTTTGAAAGCATGATAACTAAACTTATTCATACCTTGACCAGCAAAAAGGTATCCCTCTTCCTCTTCCTCGTCATCCGAAAATATGACGTCCTCATCACTATCCATCGTTGGCAATCCTTTAAAATAACATAGTTGCGGTTAAATTCCCAAATATCATATATGACTTATTGAATGAGATGTAAGTATGAAGGCGCTATAAATTTAGTACCATCAATAGTAGTTGCACGCGTCTGAGTTTGTGCATTCGTATCAGGGGCTGGAATGGTGTATTCTGTCAAGTATAATACACACAGGTCGTGATTCATTATGGGGCTGCGCATATATATTGAAATATGCAATAAAGAAGTGTCCATTTACCATTTTCATTGTCAACAGGTACTGATCTGGGTAGTGATTCACTATCATCATTTTCAATCATATTTTCTGTAAAATAGATTATTCTCCCATTAGAGGACGGTCCTTCCAAATAGTATACATAATGAATGCAACAAAGAAGAATGTGTCACCGTTGTTAATCATCGTAGACTGAGTAGGAGTCTCAAGCTCATTGATGTCATCATCCACATATCTATTAGCTCTTTTTGAAGAAGTTTCAAACAACCGATTTCAACGCCCTAACAGTGCATGCCTCTCACCGGGCGTCACATGATGTCTGTGTGTCATGCGACCACCATGCTCTGAAGGGATCTCTTGATCCATAATCTGTTCCACACGTGACTGGATGTAAACAGGTGTCCCGTTTACATATGGAATAGTCCAATCACATGCGCTTATGTTGGTTTGAACATCAGTAGGGGATATAAGCTCTGGGGTAAAATGTGGGTTCTCCATGGCGATGGATTCAGGATGTAAATTATTATCGCGGAAAGATTTCATTCTTTTTTTATAAGATTTCCTTTCCTCAACTTGGCTAGGTGTGTTACGTGTCTCCTTCCGACGCTCACTCCTTGCAGACTTCTCGGTGGGTGTCTTTGCATGATAGGCTTCTCGACGCTTCCTATTTATTTCCTCCCTTTGTTTGTCAGACATTGCTGCACGCCTAAATGCATGTCGTGCTGTATTCATCTCTTGTTTACGGTCATTTGTATTAACTACTCGTTGGGGAGCAGTCAATATATCAGGGTCACCTATTATCAATTTATCACTTGTATATTAGATCTTCTATATAGATGGACTTACAATTCATAGCTATATTATTATATCAGCACACATATATAAAGTTCATCATGTGCGGATTAGATGTTGTACCTGCATCTTGACTGGTGAGGTTTTCACTTAGTTTCATACCAATGCCATCATCTTCACGTTCAATGCTGATGACCCCTATTTCACACCGTTATTGTTTCATAATATTAGTACCACCGCTATATAAGAAAACGGCAAAATACATACACTCAAAGAATACCTTCTATTTGGTCGGAGGCGACATTTGGATAGAACGAATCATTTCTCTTCAACCAATCATTAGTAGGATGAATGTTTTCTTTGTTCGAGACAACAGAACCATCTTTATTTTCTGGTCCCCCTCCCTTCTTCAGTCGGCGTGCTTCACGACGCTTCTTATTTTTCTCATTCCTTTGTTCCTCAGTCATTGCTGCATTTCTTGCTCGTTCCCTTTGTCGCTTACGTTCTTTAGGATCAACTTCGTGTGCGCTTGGATTGGACCGACTTTGCCCACCTATAGTGTGTGTGTGTGTGTGTGTGTGTGTGTGTATATATATACACACACACACACACACATATACATTATAAGCATGCTTAGTTGGAACGAGACACATGTCTTTACTTATTTGTTACCTCTGTTCGTGTTATTTGTCAAATCTCCGAACGGCTGCCGACCCTGACTACTATCATCTGAATCCATATATATTTCCCTATTAAAACAGCATAGGTAGTTAATAAAAAAAACTAAATATATGTTACCATATACCAGTCCATCATACACAACTTAGAAATGAGGACGGTGCATTGTCGTACATACCTTGTGTTCTTGGCTGGGTAGAACGTTCCTGGTGGAGTATCAAACCAATCCACTTAGTTACACAGTAGTAAAAAGACCTGCACACCACCAAAAATTTGAATTCGAACATGGACACAACTACTAACTTTGTATGAAGAAAAGGATCGCAGGTTATGACTTCACTAACCAGTTTTCCTTCATATATCAAATCAAATGGATAGATAAGACAGTTTTAACCAGGAACCTTTGAAAGAATACAACACAAACATACCATATTTCTGATGTTTTAAAGCAACACTGACTAGAGGAAACATGCAGGAGAAGGCGCAGGTAGTGTGGGTGGGTCGGGGTGTGTGTGGGGGGGGGGGGGTCCTACAGTCCTGTAAAGTCCATTAGTAATACCATAGCATAGCTTCACTAATTATGTTGTATGAGTTCATCATGGACAGTTAATAATAGTCTAGATTTTTTACAAACAAGTCAATTAAGCAAAGCATAGGCATCAAGGTATCATACACATCTAATATAACTCACGTAAAGGTAGAGGATGATACTTTACTGCATCAAACTCAGCTGTCTTACGAAGAATGAACAAAGGACGGCAGTTCTTCCAGTAGATATCGCAGGACGACCACGGCATGCATTCAGCCAGGATGGCCGGCGAGCAGACCAGCCATGAGATGGCATGGAAAGAGTAGGAAGCCAGGAAAGACAAGAATGATGGATGAGTTGGGAGCCTGCTTGCCGCTTTGCTACACATGCCAACATGATATAATATAATAGTCTAGCATATGAGCTCATCGTAGGCAGTTACTAATAGTCTAGATTTTGTTTTGACAACAATACCTTGAGTTAACATCAGCTGCAGTAGCATAGCAGAGCATCAATGAACGGCTCATCGAGAGCCCACAATTGTGCAGATCGTGAGGCTACTGCAGCTGCCTGTGCATGGCCGCACCCCTGTCCGGTACGTGCGTACGACTCCCCCCATGGCGGCAGCACGGCCATGCAGCATCAGTAGCCTCACGAGGAGGCTCAGCACCCCGGAGATAAATAAGAGGACCGCAAGAATCACGGTGAACTGACTGCTTGGAGAGAGGCTCGCCGCTCGCGTGATCAAGAATTGCTACTTGCGAATTAGGGTTGCACGAAGTCGATAGATCGCACGCGTTATTACCTGGGCGTGCTGGACCAAGGCCGCGGGGATGGAAGAGCATGGAAGGAGACGCAGAGGTTTTTGTTGGCGTCGATCAGCGGGTCCTGCGGTCGGCTCGAAACAGCCGGCGGCGTCGTCGTGCGGGCGGCGTTCGTCCTTGTGGTATCGCCGGCCAACAGCCTTCATCCACGTGCGAGTGGCGGTGTCCACGTTCGAGAGGTGTTGTCTCCGGCGGGCGGCGGCGATGTTATCTGGGGCGAACCGCCGGGAGTCTGGGATGCGCGGAAAGGGTGGCCACCGGGGAATTCCCGATCCACGGGGAGGAGATCGCGATGACGTGAGCAGGGGCAGCGCAACGTGTGCGGGGAAACTGGAGGAAATCACGGCGACGTTACGCGCGACAGGAGACGGGAATTGGGAGGAGGTGGGGGCGACGCGAGCCGGCAAAACCGGGAGGAGGTGTGCGAGGGAAAAACGGTGGGACAGGAAGACGTGGGACTCGACGGGCATGGCGGGTGGGCAGGACCATGGTGTGGAGGATACGACCACCCTTTCATTCTTTTTAAGAGTAGAGATTGGAGTATATTACGGTTGCGCGTTTTTTTTTTTTTCACCGGAGGAGGGCGGCGCTCCGCCGGTGCGTCGAATAATATTCAGCGCAACGCGCAGGAAGCTAAACCTACATTACCTCTCTCTATATAGAGAGAGAATCCATCCTACACATGCCTGTAGCTACACCTCCCCTCCTCCTACACATGGGTGCCCCATCTCCTACTACCGCTTTAGGCGCTGGTTATCGGGTCAGCTCACCCCATTGCGAGGATTACCCGATAGGCGTGCCGCATGCAACTTCTCCGCCCGCCGTGCCTGCTGCGTAGACTTAGACGTATACCTGGATGACGGTATACTGTTATTTTGATGATAATTATCTCTCCGACTAATCATTATCGCCCATGGATTATTCAAAAGGCTGCCGCCGCCGGGTGATGAGTGTAGGTCGAGGATGAGATGCACGTATGAAGGTAGGATCGGCCGCGGCCGCACCATGCTACGAACGCCGCTGTGACGCCACGCAGCCCATGAGGCGCCGCCCTCTGGGTGCCACGCGGAAGCGGCTCGCCGGTGCACGGAGTAATTTTGTGGCCGATTGATGCGTTTCGATTTTTACTCCTGCACGTGAAAAACAGAGTAATTTATTTCGTCGGAGCTTTGCCGCGGCGCCGTCGGGGCATCAAATATTATTTGACGCGCAGGGAGCTAGATAGACGCGCCCTATATATATATATATATATATATATATATATATATAGTATGTATATTGGGAGCCTATAAGCTTCCAATAACTATTAGAAGCCTTGAACCAGCTGGTGCAACCCAACCACGTCGCAACCAGCCAACGAGCCAGCGTTTCCCAGGCAACCTGGTCCAACCAGACCACGTCCGATCCCGTGACTCAGCACCGTGTCCTCCCCCCAGCCCGACCCACGTGGCCACGTGCTCTCCCCCTCCCACGTCACACCAAACCAGCACCACCACGCCCTCATCCCCCACGGGCCCACCCGACACAGGAGCACATCGCTGCCCCCATCCTCCATTTTTAAGCATAGAAACTAGCCCTTCTGATCATATATCATATATATGTAGCCATAACCTATTTTTATGTCGCATCCTTCAAATTCCTTTCATAGAAACTACCTTTCAGATGATATATACTTCACGAGTAATCATATATTCAAGATGAGATTGTATGCTAACCAAGCCACCCCCCTACCACGCAAGCTTTTTGGGGTCACTGGGTTTAGGGTTCTCTATTGTACATATTAGAACCCATAAACCTTTTTATCCTACTTCAAATTCAGGCCATAGAAACTACATCAGATCATAGAAACTACTGCTATGATAATATATATGTCACCACAAAGGGTTTTACGCTTCATATCGTCCAAACCGCCCCCCTACCACTCAAGGTTTGGGGGAGCCGAGGTTTAGGGTTTAGGGTTCAATTCGACAAAACCTCCCCCCCTCCCAGGCAAGGTTTCGGGGTTCCGCGGTTTAGGGTTCTCTTCGACAATACCCCTATACAAGGCAACGGTTCGGACAAAACCTCCCCCCATACCAAGCAAGGTTTGTGTGTTTCGGGTTTTACGTCTCAACTCGATAAAACCTCCCCCCTACCAAGCAAGGTTTTTGGGTGTTTTGGTTAGGTTAGCCGATTTATATGATAGGGGATTCATGTTATATGATAGGAGATTCTTGTTATATGATAGGACAGATAAGGTTATATGATATGGCTGGGTGTTTCGTTTTGTGGGTCCGTTTGGTGACATCATTTATTATTTTTTTTATTTTTGCGTCTGTGGTTTCAGAGTAGTGCGGCTGTTTCTATTTTCCTTTTTCACCCCACGAGTTTAACATTTATCCCTGTGTCAATATTCTCCTTTTTTTACATAGGTCTATATGCGCATGGCATGGGTGGGGTTTAACTGCTCTCCTGTATTAAAAAAACAGTACGCTCCTATTTTTTTTATACGTGGTTATTTTTTTTTTGCCTTTCCGGTTCACTGTTCCATTTACCTCTCCCCTCAATTATTCACCCCTCTCCTCACTGTTACATTTACCTCTCCCCTCAATTATTCACCCCTCTCCTCACTGTTAGATCTGGCCCAAACGCGCAACCTCCCGCCCGCTCCCCAACCTCGCAACCGTTCCCCAACCTCGCAACCTCCCGTCCGCTCCACGCGCGGCCATGGCGGAGGACGACGATTCCGCCGTCGGTGATGCCTCCTCTGCCCCCAGATTAAGCCATTCCCCTCTCTCTGTTGCGGCCACGGCCGCCGCCGCCTCCTCCTCCTTGCAGCCCAGCATACCCCGTCGCGCCTCTACCCGCGGAACCGATGCTCGGCGTCCGTCTTCTGCTCCCTCCAGTGGCGCTCCCGACGAGGTCAAGTCTGCTGCTGCCGCGACGCCCAATCAGAGCCTTGCTCAGCCAGGTATCGCCGCCGCGTCTCCCAACAGCCGCGTCCCTCCTCCCCCACCGCATCGAGGGCCGACCTCTTCATCTCCGTCGCCGGATTCGCGCGCCGATGATGAAGAGCCTTTGAGCAAGAGGCAAAGGAGGTTGGTACAACAGAAGAAGGAGGTGGTCCAGAAGTCTTCTCCAGCAGGCCACAAGCAGCAGCAGGCTCCCCAGAGGCATCCCGTGTGGGTGCTTGATTCGGATACCGAGTCTTCCAAGAGGATTACACGATCCCAGGCCAAGCACAAGACTTCCAAGAGGGCTACCAATCTGCCTCCCCGTTGTCAGGGCCCCAATCCCTACAAGAGGGCTGCTGGGCGTGGACAAAAGCCAGCATCTCAGTCTCATGGATCTGACACTGATGATTTCGAGCCTCCAAAGAAGAGAAAACTGCACTCGGTTAGATTTCAGGTCGTATATTTGACGTCCAGTAGCATATAATGTCTATTCACCACCTTTACTTCCATCCTGCATTTCCCCCTTGACTTTTCATTCTGCACTTTCTGATTTCACCCTTGTTTTTTCGCCAGGAAGAAGTTACTCATGAGGACAAGGAAGCGGAAGCTAGAACCAAACGCCATCGTACCAAAAAGGTTAGTTTTTCCCATGTTTGGATGGCTAAAATTGAGTTTTGTAGGGATGTGTTCATGAGAGTTTTGTAGGGATGTGTTCATGAGATGTGTTTTTCTGGGTCATTGCGATTGTTATGATTTTCATGGAAACATGTCTACCATATATACTGCTATGTGAATATATAGAATCATATTGTTTCCTTGGTCATAGTTGTTGTGGTAAATGATTAATTATTTCAATATTGTTTTTGTTCAATTAACATTGTAATTCTGCAATTTTATGCTGCAACTTTTGGGAATCATATATTTGTATGTGTTTGACATATTATCTAAGTTTACTGTGTGCCCATAGTTGAGATCATATACATGCTTCAGGATGGTCATATATACCATCTCATTGTTGCTAGTGTCTTTTATGCATAGGCCATATAATTCGGACATATATGATACTTTGTGCATGTATATACGCTTCAGTAGTTTCTGTTTTCTCTAGTTATATTCTTGTGTCTATTGTCCTGTACATATTTTTTTCATAGTAGTTTGTAACATTTATGCTTTCCTCTATATGCATATATATACATATTAGTATATGCTCACTGCAAAATATTTATGGTGTCCAGGCTGAGCTCTCTGCTGGTTCACATATATGCTAGTGTTGCATGTGGCGTTTCCTCGAACATTTTTATATATGCCTGTTTCAGTATGCTGATATGGCCCATCATTTTTGTTGTTTAGGATCAAGAGCCTGCTGAGAACAATGAAGCCGGAAGCAAAAATCCTGATCCTATAAATGTATGTTTTCCCCATTCATGGTGGTTGTGTCCCAAGACTAACAGTGTAATTCTGCAAGTTTAGACTGCAACTTCTTCTTCCTTGCCTGACATTTGAGACATGTCTTCTTCCATGTTAGTAGTTGATATTTTCACCTTTTTAGTGATAAAATGTTTACTTCCCATTTTATGCTCAAAACATGAATGATTCTTTGCTTCATTAGTTTCTCTTATGCAGTTTATATGCTATTGTCCATGTTTTACTCCATTTTTAGGAATTATATGCTCATTCAAAAACATCTCTGCTTTGCAGGACGAGCTCCCTGGTGGGAAGAAGAAATCAAAGAAATCTCGACGCAAAGGGGCCACCGACAAAACGGTAATACCTCTGCTTCTCTGTATGATTGTCTGTGTGCTTAGGATATGCATGATATGCTGATGTGTGTATGTTCATATATGTCCGGTTGGTTTGTATTCACTCATTGGTGCATAGATATGTCTCATGATGTGTACATGTATGACATTATTGTACTATTCATAGGTTACATGTAACGATGGTTGTATGACACATTGATTGACTTTGTATGCCATGGCATGTCTCATGATGTGTATATGTATGATTTTATTGTACTTTCCATATGACACATGTAATGATGGTTGTATGACACATTGATTGACTTTTGTATGCCATGGCATGTCTCATGATGTGTATATGTATGACATTATTGTACTATCCATATGTTACATGTAATGATGGTTGTATGAAACATCGATTGACTTTTTATGCCATGGCATTCATGTTGTACTCATCTATTTCTAATATCCCAAATTTCCTATCTTTTCAGTGGGATCACCAAAAGCTTAACATCAGATGCATGCCTAAGGACGTCATTGAAGTTTGTTCCAAGCTTAATGAACCACAACGCAGATATGTGGAATCGAAGGGCTTTGGCTCTTTGTTTCATCTCAAGGTTGAAGCCTTCGAGTCGCGAGGTCTGATTGAACATGTTTTGGACCGGATTGACCCCAACGACATGACATTTCGTGGTGGTCCAGGAAAGAGATTGGAGTTCACAAAGGATGTTATCTATCAGTTTTTTCGCTTCCCCAATTCTGGAACATTTCCACCACCTAATGATTGGCTCAAAAGCTCAGCAGAGGCTTCCAAGTTCAAAGAACAACTAAATATTGGAACTCAGGGCTACAATGTACATAGGATCAAGCAGCGTGTCTTTCTTGGAGCTACAGATGAGTTAACAATGAGATGCTTCTTTATTATTGTCTTAAATCGCCTTCTGTTCCCCAAAGGGACTTGGGATATCAGTAATGAGCATGTTTGGTGGACATGTGACATGGAACGGTTTGGTGAATATGACTGGTGCCAATTGATCTACAACGACCTATGCCACTCTGTCAGAAAATGGCATAGCAGAGACAAGGACCAGCAAACCACAACTGTTTACGGATGCATCCTTATTTTCATTGTAAGTGTCACACTCCCAATCACTGTCTAGTTGTCTGTTCTTTACTGCATGTTATGCCATGACTATATATTACACACATGCCATGCTGCTATGACACACATGCCATACCTATATGAAACATATGTCATGCCATGATACATGACACACACGCCATGCATATATGACACACACGCCATGCATATATGACACACACGCCATGCATATATGACACACACGCATGCATATATGACAGACATGGCATGTATATATGACACACATGCATGTATATATGACACTCCTGCCATGAATATATGACACACATGCATGTCTTCATGAAACCCATGCCATGATTATATGACACCTATGCCATGCCTATATGAAACACATGCCATGCATATATGACACTCATGCCATGAATATATGACACATGCCATGCGTATATGACAGGCATGCCATGTATATGACACTCATGCCATGAATATATGACACACGTGCCTCGCTTATATGATACAGCTGTACTATCTGGATCACCTTTACAATGAGAATGCCCCTGCTGAGAAGACAGCAACGCCGCGCATCCGCTATTTTGATAGCGCTGTTGTGCAAGGGTTGGTTAAGGCTGACTATAAAGACAAGCAATGGGGGCATTGTGATGTAAGTTTGTGTACCGTTTAACCATTTTTTGTTATTATATTCCTTTTCTATCTCTGTATGTAATGTTTTTTTAAACATCTTTGCCTGTAGTTCCGTAGCCGTACAGAGACATGTTATTTGTATGGCCCTGCCATTCAGATACCCCGGCTACGTGTATTGCTGGACTACAAGCTTGCCGAATCCAGTGGTGTGCTCACGCATAGATTGCATACTTTCGTATCCCACTGGGATGCTGAAATTGCAAAATGTGCAGCCTCTATAGAAAGGGGACGGAGATCTCTCGTGTTGAACCAGATCAGGGCTGCAGAAGCTTTGGGCACAATGATCGATCATATATTGGATGCTGAAGGTGGAGACTATGTACGGGGTATACCAGATCCGCCAGAGATACCAGATCCGTCATCTCCACCATCTGAAGAGCCTGCTGATACAACCCGGCAGCAGCCTCAACCCGCCAAACGTGGTCAACGTGTGGACGGTACACCAATTCTTTCTCTCATGCATAGTATTTTTATATGTTGTGTTTCCCCTTTGACTAGCTAATGCTATATCAGGTGATTTAGAGGACCCGCCTTGTGATGATAGTGTACATGGTTCAGAAGAGGTTTCTAGGTCCCAAAGTCTGAGCAACGGCTTCTCCAACCTGGAGTCTTTTGCCTCAGAATCTGCCCACATATCACGTCGTGCTTGTGAGGAGGGTATGTCTCTTCAACCTCCCACTTTTTTATCAGATTTTTCAAATTTGTTAAATTAATCCGTGCATGGTCAATTTACAGGAAGCAGCTCACACCATGACAGCGCGTACTTGGATGATGTTGCCCACCTCAACGACACTGACTGGGCGAAAAGACTAGATGATGCTGTTAAACGACAGCAGGCACGATTACGTCCTATCGCCAAGACATCACGATCTGCACGCCCTCAGAATCAAGTCCACATGGATGAGACATCCGCTGAAACGGTGGCCTCTCGTGAGTTTCTATGCTACTAACTCTGATATATGACATTCATATATTTACCATGTTATGCATTAACATCTAGCTTTCAAATATACTGCAGCATCTCGGTTTCTGAACCTCAATGATTCCCAAGGATTGCCGCATACAACCAGCTCAAGCAAATTGTTTGGTGGGGACAGCAATGCGAACGCTGAGATGGACAAGGCTTGCACCCGTGTATACATGGAAGTCGGGCTCGATGACTCAGCTGATGTTGAGAAAAGGACTGTGCACCAACCGGAGGCCAAAGGACCTGACCAAACCAAGGTTTTCGCTGCAAATCCACACAAACTGGTTTAATGATTTCCCTTTACATATAGTCCCCTTCCTCATATTTGATCCTATCCTTGCAGGCACCATTCTCCACCGGCCGTGACAATGTTAGCTCTGGTGTAGAAGAACAGCAGCCACAATCTCAACTAACAACACAGGAAATTGAGAATACCCCCGTCACAGAAGGTCCAATCTTTGACCAAACCCCAGTCGCTGCCACTAATGTTGATGTTGCTAAAGTTCTCCGTCCTGTGAGTAACATCCAACACTCCTGTTACTTGTCCCGTAATAGTCAAACTGGTTTATATGGCTAGTTACATACCTATGTATGACAGTGTAGTGCTATTCTTTGCAGTCTGGATTTCAGGCAAGTACGGAGCAGCCACAATCTCAACCAACTCAACAGGAAATTGAAAATACACCTTTGGCACAAGGTCCCCAGTTTGACCAAACCCCAACTCCCCGAGAAGCTCCTAATGTTGCACCCAACAAAGATCTGCGTCCTGTGACAAACATCCAACGTTGCTCACCCAAACCTACTTCCAATAAAACTCGACGTCGTGTGAGTAACATCCAACATTGCTTCTTCCTACTTTCTTTTAATATGTATACAGTTTTATATGGTGAGATTCATATCTATATATGACAGTTAGCACCGTGCCTATTATTGTTTTTGCAGACCACAGTGCAGCCAGAACCTGCGGTTGATATCAAGGATCATCCAATCTTGGATTTTATTAGCGGTCAGTTGCATATACCAAAAACTCAAATTCTGAAAGAATATCGGCAGGATCCCCAGATTGACCAAACTCTAATGACAGAGAAGACTTCTCAGACAGATGTGAGTTACCATGGCAGTACTGAATGTCCTGCATTTTGTGTCCTTTCTACTATCTATGCCACCCATGTTATGGTTATATGACTCTCTAAATACTACTTTTTTCTGGCACAGGCAAGTGTTCTTTGGGCTGCTTCTTCACAACACAATGAGGACAATACTCAACAATCTGTAATTGCTAGGTCAGCGCGGGAGCTACGCAGATACATTTGTGCTGTGGATTCCCCTGTTTCTGAGTAAGATACACCATACTGCTCTTATCTACCGCCTGCACAGATATTATATGAATGGAAGAAGTATATGCCCCTTGTATAAGGTCTATATGACTTGTATGTGTAACTATTTCCCTTTGACGTTTGTGTGCAGTAAAATCATCATGCGCTTCAACTCTGCCGAATCCAAGGGGCGTGATGTTGCGGCATCATTTCAAGATTTCAAGATGTTGGAGGATTGCTTCTTGGAGGCCTTGCTGCAATGCCTCAGATATGAACACGATGACTTGGGCGGCATCATACCCGCTAGGACCATCATACTGGATGTTGAAGCGACGGTGCGTGGTCCTTCTTATGCTAACTATATATGATAAGTGTTAACATAGGATGATCAACACATCTTTATGTTCTGGCGCTAACCTTCTTTCTTTATTTAATGCAGAAGTATCTCAACTTTGAGTACATGAAATATTTAGAACACTCGGATGAGCACTATGATCAAGATGCATTATGTAGAATCCTAGATCGTACTCTTCCAACCAAAGATGGCCTTACAGATTGCAAAATAGTAAGCAAACCACCATGTTCTATCACTAATCCTTTTTCCAATCCTTTACAATTTTTATATACCTGCTCCATAACATTTTATATGACTAAGCATGCATTACCACCAACAAGTTTCCTGTTTTCCAATTTATGTTTATATGCTCATATCTAGTCTGCCTATACTCATGATGAAGTATGATATCTTGATGTTAAACAGTATATATGAACTTTACTTGATGTACGTATTGTTTCTGCATTTTTATATATGGCCTGCAATACTTGCTGATTAGATCATTTTGTCCATATCCACAGCTATACGTTCCAATCATTGATCATGACCACTGGGTGTTATATGTTGTCAATTCTGTTGCTGGACACATCCAGATCTTAGACTCCAACCCGTACCCAGATTTGTGTACTGAAGGGACAGCCAGGCACATGAAGAAAGTCAAGATGGGTGAGAGGAATATGCAGTGGGGCCCAACACTCATGAAGAGGTTGTCAACTGCGATCCATAAGGTTTGGCCAAGGATTGGGGTAGGAAAGTTTGGCAATTGGGAACTCAAATTGGTTGAAAGTGCGCCAAGTATGCGAAATGGATCTAATGATTGTGGGTTCTATGTTTGGAAGTACATTCAGAACTATGATCCTTATACAGGACGGTTCCTAACTACCATTGAGGAGGTCTGTACGATATCGTTATCTTTGTATGTTTCAATTTGTTTGCCTATGACATTTGTATGACACTCTTACCACTGTTATATGACTTTGTTTTACATTTGGCAGGAGGAGAACGGTGACATCCGCTGTGAAACACTTAGTTACTTGATGTTCCATCGTTGCAATGATGTCGATGATCTCCCGCCAGAGATTCTAGCTTTGCAACAGTAGGAAGTTCGTTGGGGATTGGTTATCGTCAGCCTAGATAGTTGCTGAACAGGAGGTCGATGTTGAACAACTATATGATGTCAATTTATATTTTGCTGTGTTGCCATGATGTAATTGGGTACTTGGGTAACCACGCTATTGTGTACCCGCACTCTTAAACCCGCACACCTGCACCTGCAATGCATTTCTTTCGTAGTATCGTTGTGAATTTTATCTACTGGCAAACCATTTTTTGTCATGATTTTCCAGCTCTAGATGACAAACTCTTTCCATACGAATTTTGATAATACAATGTGCAATCCATATGCTGCAAAGTATCATAGAGTTTAACACGCTCGATATAGTAACAAAATATTGCACCACATGGATTCAACTGAGCCTAATAGCTACCGTGCCTTTCATACATTTAAGCTAAACGCAACATATAACTCTCTAGCTCATAGGTTCAAGCAAAAACGTAACATATTATTCTTTTAAAGAAGCATATATTCTAAATAAATCATCTTACACTGTCGACGTGCTCTACTTGTATCTTACATTTAACAGTTTATGCTTAACTAAGCTATGTCATCCCACAGCATAGGAAAATAGGAGCCTAAACACAGCATATAACAGTTTGAAAGAAGTATATCATCTAGGTCATAGCCTCAAGCTATACACAACATATAACTCTTTTAAAACAAGCGTAAGTACCGAGGAAATATGAGGGTCACAACTCACATTTATGCTTAACAGAACTATATCATGTCAAACTACCCCATGGCTGCGGTAGGGCATCAAACAAGTCAGAAAACAGGAGCATACAAATTCGTCACTCATACAATACGAGCCTAAGTGTAGCACATCGGACCATAGCAGATAAACCGCATACAAAGTACAATGTTTAGGCATACATACTACAAGGTAACAAGCATACATCCAATGTGAATTCAGATCTTTATGCAAATTTCATTCAACATCCATGGGACTGTTCAGCCTGCGTCGTACACGTCGGCCCCTACTAGTGTCCTCATCATACTCTACATTAGGCACCTCTTTCACTTTGTTTTTTGATCCTACTGGCCTCCCTCTTCTTCTTGGTCCAGTGCTGGTTTGTTGTTCTTGTATTCCAACCTCAATACCATCTGCAAACTTAGTAACCTTGTTCCTTGAACCTAGTGGACGGCCGCTCCTCCGACCACCCAAAGCTGCCAATCTCTCTCTGTTATGTTCCAGTTTAAGACAAGTCCTTGCATCGTGACCACAGGCAATCCCGCACACACTACATGTTTTGAGGTTCTTTTTGGGTCCTTTAGCACCAAGCTGTAGCTCTCGAGGCTCAGATGCTTTTATGGTCCTACCCTTTGGCTTTGCTTTATCTGGCTTCTCCAAGCTCACCCCTTTGCCCACCAAATACGATTCCTGTTCATAGATACAAATTATTTTGCGTCATACAAACCTTTGCAACCTCATACAAGCCCATGTAAGGTTGCATAGAAACTTCATACCTCCAGTACTCTTGGCCCACTATGTCCTTTTTTATTCACTTGGCTCATTTTTGCTTTTGTAGCCTGCTTTTGCACCATCAAACGGTAATCCTATTGGACAAACAAGTTAGACAAAGCCATGCAAACATATCTTTTTTAGTCATTCATTGGTGGATGTATTAGACATTGTCTCATATATTATGTATCATGTGGCCAGAGTTAATTCATACCTCATCCACACTAACCGGTGGATTGCTAACGATGTTGAGGTTTCCTTCTTGTGTCAATGTTTCTTGTGATTCAGGAACTGCAGTGGCCCGACCAAACTCCTCACTATGGACATTGTGTATCTCTGCAGGGTGCAACTCTTCATCTAATTGTTCATTGCCCTCCTGCTTAACAGCGATACATTCTGTCAGTTTTAGTCATACATAACATGCCTAGCCCTAAAATATCACTCACCTCAGCCACACCAGGACGGTGCACCCTGCCCCCACTAGCAGGCACGTCAGAATCTGATCCCTCATTGCCTCTCCCTTCTTCGTCCTGTTCATCCTTTTTTTTATAGCAGGGAGAAATGGTTAGCCAACATTAATATGCATATACAATGCATGTAGGCGTCATATAAACATTGTTTTCACACTTACCTCTGATGTGACACAACTTTCTTCCCCACCAATGTCCGGCACCAAATGCTCGATCAAAGCGATCAGCTGGCCTAGCACCGACATGGCCTTATCGAACCCTGCTTTGGACATACTGCCATGGCGCACAACAGACATTGCCTTTGAAAGAAGTAGCTTGACTCTGTAAGCCTTCGTCTCCCCATCCTTTCCAACCAGCTTTCGATCGGCCCTGTCAAATGGTAGTTCTTGCCGTGCATTTGTTGTGTATCTCTGGAGTATGTATCTAGAAGGTATCTTCTCCAAGTCCACTTGCATGAAAGCACGGCACAGGTGCGGGCAAAACATTCCTGTAGGAAATCATAAACTCAGGTTGGTACCACACGGCAAACACGTTTTCATACTGGTACCTAAAACAACAATATGAATTTTTGTCATACCTGTGTGCTCCCATGCCTTGCACTCGCAGGTGAACTCTCCTGTTTCTTGGTTCACTTTTACTTGGAACTGGTGTTGCCCCCACACAATTTTTTCTGATCTTTTTGTGTGTTGGACCAACCAGCAATGCTCCCCTCTTTCGCTATCAGCGCTTATTTTGTATGCACTAGCTTTGCTCAGGGTGTCCTCCCATTTTGAATACACAGCCCTTGTGTAAACATGTGAGAGACGGACCCCGAACTCCCAGTTCGTTCTGCTCTCTATTTTGCTCTGTATGAACAAGAGAACGCGGTTAGTAACCATCATATAACTAGGAAACATAAGCATATATTTCCATTATTGCCATATCTGGTATGTCATGTGCATAATGCCTGAATAGGACAAGTGTATACCGTGGCAGCATAGGTAGCCGTAGCCTCTGCCATCTTCCTTCGGTGGAGAACCTTCATCATTTGTTTTGCAAACACATGCAGCGGTGTGTTTGCATCCACGTGGCCACTCTTCACTAGTTGATTCACACTCTCACCTCGTTGGGTCGACACCATTGTACCACAATAGTCACCTTTGAAATAAGCTGGCACCCACTCTGCACGATGATCATACAGTGTCTTCAATGTGGGGTGCTCACCAAGACCAAATTCTTCGATAACAAGCATCCTCCATGCAACTTCAAACTCACTCACAGTCAGTGGGTGATTGATCACTGAGTTCAGTTTCCCTTTAAATTCTCTCTTTGCAAATCGGGCGTATAGCTCGTTCAGTTGTGGTCCAAATTTGTTCAGGATATGCCACTTGCACAACCTATGTATCGTGCCTGGGAAAACTGTTGCTATTGCTGCAGGCATTGCTGGATCTTGGTCTGAAACAAGTGGACTCCAAATTATTGACTGCAAATGTTCAGTATATATGAGTAACATGGGAAAATATATGCAGCTAGGGTCGTACCTGTTAGGATGCATCTTGGCGCGACACCACCCATGCATTTCAAGAATGAATCGAAAGCCCACTGGAAAGTCGCCGTTGTCTCATCACCGAGCAAGCAAAATGCAAATATTGTGCATTGTAGATGATGGTTAGCACCCACAAACATACCAAGGGGTTTCTTGTATATGTTTGTCTTGTGTGTTGTATCAAATGTCAGTGCGTCACCAAAGTCTGCATACTCACCTTGCTGGCTTGCATGTGACCAAAGCAAGCTCAATATCTTGCCATCCTTGTCGACCTGGAAGTCACAATAGAACTGTGGATTATGTTGTTTGCAGTAGTTGAAGAATCCCAGAAGTTTTGCAATGTCATTGGACTGTTGCTCACGCATCCGGTCAGCTTTGCTGAAAAATCCAAAGTACAAACACAGACTCAAAACAATTGAATTCAATATTGCAACCTCACAATAGAAGCATATATTGAGCTAAAACAATGCCATACATATATCTGGTTTGGAATTTTAGTTGGGTCTTGGATTCATATAAGCAATGAAAACCAGTCATATATCTACTATAAACAGGTAAAGGTGCTCACATATTTGCAATGTCCTTATGTGTCATAGGTATGTTCTCAGGCCCACCGTGCATATCTGCCATCATGTCCAAGATACAATGGTTTGGTATCCTGCTATCTTGCATCGCACCAATGAACTCCACCATTGGTGAATCACGCCTCTTGTTGCAATGGAATTGGGCAGTGGCACTTGGGGACGGCAAAAAGGTGTGGTTGTGGTGGAGTTTTACATAGACCACCACGTAGGATGACACATTTCCTTCTTCATCACGTATCATCTTCATTTTCATACCACATTTGCAGCTCACACGCTTGGTAGTCTTGTTGCGTTTGCGATCTTCGAATTTCTTGTGAAACGTGCAGCTACCTTCCTTGTTACAATTGATCCACTTGTAATCTTTATATGAACGGTAAAGCTTGACACCAAAGCCTACCTCCTGGCCATACTTAACAAAGAAATCCTTAGCATCTTGCACTGTTTTGAATACCATCCCCACACGCGGCACAAGTTCTTGGTTGATATCTTCTTTCTGCCATAAAATAAAATCATACACATTGGTCAACAACATCATATATAATCTGATAGTCAATGCAGGCATAGCATAGGTATCGTACACATTGTTCAACAGCATCATATGTCCGTGGATACTTAGAGCATGCCTTGCCACACGATCATACATATTGGTCAACAACATCATATCTCCATGGATAGCTAGACCAAGCCTTTTCGCATACTACCATAGAAGGAATATACTATCATATAAACATCTCTACCTAAACACATACAGACCACAAGCATTCATGTTCGAATCATACAATTTGTAAACATGTAACACATAAACATCCATGGGTCACCATAGGTTGGAAAAAAGGAGTAGGCAAGATGGAGCATATAAAGTTCACACTTTCCCCAAGAAGAAGACACACAACTGAACCAATCAGCTTTTTAAGGTATCATACAAATTACATACATGGAGCATATAAAGTTAACTCGCTCACATATTATCAGGTTGTCAAGAATCATAGAAACAACAGGCATGCCCATGAGTGAGGTTGGAATCATAGAAACTGCAGACAAAGAATATAAAGCTAGGCGATAGAGCATAGAAAATCAAGGAGCCCTACATGAGTCAGGTTCAAAACCTCATGTGTGTCCATAGCTGCATCACCAACCGAAGGTACGGGATGGGCAGTCACTCCTGGCGCGCACAACACAGCCTCGGGGGTGTCCATAGATGATTCACCAATTGTGCCTGGAGAACACAGGACAACTGGTGGTGTCCCCTGAGCTGCTTCAAAACCCCCTGCAATCACCCCTGTTGGACTGCCAAACTGTGTCGATGATGGTTCTGGAGCATCAGTGCTTGCACCGCTACCCAGCCTACGAGGCTGGGCCGTGTTCTTGCAAGCTGGACGCGGCGGTGGCGTATTTGATGACGCGATGCACGCAGGGCCTGCGGGCGGAGTCGTTGCAGATGATGTGTGCGGCGGCCAGAGCTGCCGCGCTGGTAGAGACTCCGAGGTTGGGATCATGGCGGTCGTTAAAGGAGAGCACTCGAGATGGCTAGATTATATTGGACCTAAGATGCTCAGATCACGAGGCCATCCTCGAGGCATCCAAGGAGACGCAGAGTTTGTCTGGATGGAATGTTTCCAGACCCCTGTCCTATCCCCCGTGGGTCTTATATTTAGACCGACCACTATAGTTGTAGGTACCTATCTGTGGGTACCACCATATATAACTGTATATGACATTGGGTGTTACCTTGTACGAGGGGGGGATAAGTTCGTTTTGCATGCTACTTCCACAGTATACGAGCAAATGAACTATGTTGTACGCACCATACAGACCACCCCAATGCTTCATACAAACTCAGTCAGCAAACAGTTTCCGTTGGGCATGCCTCCTGGCCACGCTTGCAATGGCGTGGGCCAGCCTCCCCTGCCTAGCGGTTGGCCATAGAAACTTCTCCTGAAGCATATAAACCTTCTCCAATAGCATATAAACCTAGCGGAGGAGCATAGAAACTTAGCGGATGGGCATAGAAATCTTAGCGAACGAGCATATAAACCTAGCGAACGAGCATATAAACCTAGCGAACCTTCCATCGCTCCCCGCTGCGGCCCCGCGCGGGCCAGCGCGCGGAGGCGCGCTGGCACGCTCGCGTCACCGCGGGCCAGCGCGCGGAGGCGCGGTGGCACGCTCGTGTCTGATCATCGGGTCCCAGTGGCAGGTATGTGTCTAGGCTCTCGATAGCTATTGGAAGCCTATAGGCTCCCAATAGTCAAGCGCTATATATATATATATATATATATATATATATATATATATATATATATATATATATATATATATATATATATATATATATATATATATATATATATATTACCTCTATATACGGCGCAAGTCACGTATGGACGCATGGCGATGATTTCTAGATAGCCGATTACCGATTTGCTGCAATTTTAGCTAGTGGATGCTCTTCGATTCCTACGCGTTGTGTGATTGATGGTCTCCACCCTACTACACGTTAGTATGGGACTGTTCACGCGGGACATGCGCTTCCGTACGTTGATCCTTCTCTAACCCTTCTTATTTTTATCTTTTCCATTCAACTTCTCTAGTTCTTCTTGTTTCTTTTTTGAGAAATCGCTGTTTCTTTTTTTTCTTTTTTTTTTTTGAGAAGAATCGCTGTTTCTTCTTGCTTGGAGGTTGGAGGTTGGCACCTTGACACAACAGCAAAACATTCGTAGCGGGCCGACACAAATTGAACCCCTCGATGCCAAGAGGAAAATGGGCTGACATCTTTCACCGACATGAACTAGACAGGGCCTCCCGGTGCTACGGCCCACAAGAGGTTCGACAAAATTTGAATCCAACAAAAGTGCAGTACGGGTAGACGTGTCTAGCATACTCCCTCCGTATCGGTAAAGGATGACGTTTTGAGATTGTCCTAAGTCAAACTTTGTAAACTTTGACTGTAAATAAATTTTTAAGTATTATGTTTAGAAATATAAAAATAATATGAGTAGATTTGTATTGAAATATAGTTTTAGAAAAGTACTTTTAAAATATATTTTACAAATATTTTATACTAAAAAGTATTAGTCAAAGTTGTGTTTTGGAGACCGTGTCAATGTCCTAAACGTCTTCCTTTACCAACCCGGAGGGAGTACTAGACAAGTTAAAAAACCGATCAAACATTTTATTTTCTTACTGAGCTGTAGTACCGCGGTCTAATTAGTTCTATACAAGTGGTTTAGGAAAAAAAATAAACTAGGGAGCCAGACTAAGAGCATCTCAAACAGTGCCCAAAATAGATTTCTAAAATCTTGTTTTGATAATTAATGGAAAAATTATTGCTCCAAGGAAAAATTGGTCTGGTAATGGTAGCACCGAAAGATTGCGTCTTCCATGAAATACCATTAAAAGACGCCGCCCCCGTAATATACGATCGAAAGTTGAAGAAGTTACCCCAAACTAGCACTCACTTTTTCCTACCAAAAAGTTATTTTCATCTCATTTTGGCACACTAAACAGAAAGAAAAAGACTATTCTACCCTTGTTGTCCTCCACTTGTGCCCAGCCTTATCCAGTCGCCCGCCCGACGCGACCCAGGCGACGGCGCCCCTTGTCTTGCCGGCGACGTGCCACCTGCCCCACGGGCCTGCTACCGTGCTGCTTACCCCTGTTGGCCGGAGACGCGACACCTCCCGGCGGACCTGCTGCTCCTCCACGCCGCCGACGCCCCCGCCAAACGAGCCTGCCGCTCTTCCCTGTCGCCAGGGGCGGATATGGGCCTAGGGCCACTAGGGCCATGGCCCTAAGCATGGCCCAAAATCTCTCTTCTACCTGTCAGATTTTTCCATGGACCATGGCCCTAGACGCTCGTGTGTGGGCGAGTGGAGACGTAAAGGCCCAGCCCATGAAAATCGAGTCTACACAGCAAGGAGGCCACCAGTTGCGCCTGCAGCCTGACGACTCTGTCTCCTCCCACAGACCACCTGCTCACTCGCTCTCTCCTCTACTACTCGTCAAACCCTACCGTTCGCCGCTGGTGGCCGCCCGCCCGCCGCCGGCTTTCCAGCACTGGTGCACAGCGGGTAGTGGTGCACAGCCACTGAACCACTCCGCACAGCTGCGCAGCCCCTCCCAGCTCCCACGAATCCTGATTTGGGATTGGCTGGTGCCTGGTGGGCGGTGGCCGTTGGCAGCGGCGATACCTCGAGATAGAACTGGTTGGCAGCTCTTGGACCTGGAGATGGAAGTGCGGGACAGCAGTGCGAGGCTGGGATAGCGGATAGGCACAAGCAAAAGCAGAAGCTGCAGGTCCATTTTTTATTTTCCAGTCCTCGTGAATACATGTTGTCTGCTTGAAGCCTTGAACTGAACAATTGATCTATAAGAATGCTGTGCCCCATTTTTTAGACTAGAATTAATCAATGAAGAGAAGTAGTATGCTGAAATCCTTTTTATTCTCCTACTCCTACGTCTGCCATGCAAATTTTGTTGTTCATCGACAATCATAGATACTAGCTGTGTGAAATTGTAATATGATGACTATATTGAGCGAGATATCTTTCACAAGAATTAAAAATGAAGATATGTTATACCATTTTCCAAGAATTAAGGACTCATCTGAAAAAAAAAAACATTACCTGCATTACCTCAAAATAATGCAAATGTTATGCTGTATTTTCTTTTGCCATTTTTTCGCTAATCAATTACCTGTACCCTTGCTTTTATGAAGTTCGTTATACGTTTAAACTTTGAATTGAGATATACGCTAAGTCACGATTTTTGACTGGTTATGTGCGCTATAGGGTAGTTTGGTGGGTTAGTCACTTTGACAAGTGGCCCTACGCGTGAAAATTGATGTGGTCCGTCACTGCCCGTCGCTGCCTGTTCCCTCCCGACCCGGCGCCGCGAGAGGGTAGTGGCAGCCCAGCATGCAGGCAGGAGCAAGGCCGCAAGGGCGCCCAGGGCGTGCCTGCAGCATGCAGGCAGGAGCAGGAGCAGCCAGCATGCATGCTGCAGTGCGCACTGCGCAGAGCATGAAGGCAGGAGCAGGCTGAAAATTAATTGTTTTGGGACCAATTATTAGAAACGGTTGGAGAAGGTGACTTTTTTTTGCTTCCAATAGTTTTTAGCAAGTTTCTAAAACCTGTGTTTTGGGACTAATTTTTTTGGCACTGTTGGAGATGCTCTAAGGCAACTCCCAACTGTAGAAAATTCGATAATTTTTTTTTTGCCAATCGAGCGACAATATATGCCAACGCACGCAAGTGTACTTGACATTGTCACGTAGCTCGTGGATTTTGGAATCGTCAAAAAATGTAGGTTGTTGCTGGCACTATCTCGAAAGTTCAGCTTTCTTCAGGATAGAAAGTTTACCAATTGATGTTCAGCTTTCTTCACAATAGGTTGCGTGCGTTCCAACGTTCACATCACGAACCAGCCATGCAAATAATCGCAATGAAAGTGGAATCGTGAGGAGAAAGGATCATGCACGCACGTTTCTTTTTGTTCCTGTCTGAATTGGATTCTCGTCTGTAAATTTTTCATGAAATTCTTGAATTCGAATTAAGAACCTGGATTTCGCAAAAAAAAAATCTTGAATTAGAATTAAGAACCTGGATTTGCAAACTTCTGATTTTTAAAAAAATTCCAGATAAGTTCTGAAAGTGCAGTAAAATCAGAACTTGCAGTATACTTACTGAATAGCAGGCGTGTCATTTTATCGAGTAAACCAAATTTCTCGGACCACAATTTTCCTTCACTGCCCAGTGTGCCCCTGCCCACTCCCGGGCCCGACGATCACGACTCACGAGCCTGATTCAGCCATGAAGTTACGGCGAGGGGTATATGTGGAAGCTGAAAATTTTCAGGGTGCGCCCGTGCATCCCAGCGCCGTAGGCTGGATCCGCTCCGCCCCTGCGGTGGCGGCATGAGCGGCGGGGCGTCGCTGGGGCTCAGGTCGTCGGGGAGCTATGGATCGCTGCCGCAGCAGCAGCAGCTAGGCGGTTGCCATTCCTCGCCCACGCCGTCGGTGTCCCCGCCGCTCGCCGCGCGGAAGCCCGCCAAGATGTCGCTCGGCGGGGCCGGCGGCGGCGCCGGAGGCCCGCGCGTGTTCGCCCGGATCTGCAAGCTCGCCGGCCGCCGCCAGCGGATGCTGCTGCTTCTCCTCGTCGCCGTCGCGGTGGCCTTCTGCTTCTTCTTCTCATCACTCGTCAGTAAAGGTGGTGGTTTCCTTGCCTCTTGCTCCAGTTCAAATCCGTGAGGCTATGTCAGTCACTGGATCAGATATCGTAAACGGCTATTGTTATTTTTTTTCCGTCATGTGATTTTGTGTAGTCACTAAGTTCAGAGAAATGATGCAGTGCACCTTGTAAGTAATATACCGTACACGCATTTAAATTTATTATCTAGAAATGGGCTTCAGGATGTTTGTTATAAATGCGCATTCTTTGCTCACTATGAGTTTTGACTTCAGCTGACTGATATGATGCAAAGGGGATTAGTATATGATAACTATAGCAGTTCAGGTCACTCTGATCAGTGACAATTTTTATGTTATAGTTGAGGTAGGCGAGTAGCATTGGGGCATTAAAAAATTAATATTGAAAGTGCAATCTGAAGTTTTCAGTTCTTTGGTTATGACTACAGATCAGGCAATTTTTTGGAACTGAAGTACATACTTATTGGGAGATATCGTGGTTTGATCTAACTAACGTGGCCTAGGCATTTCTAAAATTTTATACTTGGTGATGATGCTGTCAAAGGCTCAAAGCTTTGTAGATGGGTTCATATTGCTAGAATTATTTGTTTAAAGTGACTGGTCCTTTCCTTTTTCAATATGATCTCGTTTAACTATGCTGACCATTTGGCAAGTTGATATTTATTATTTGACTGGAATACTTTTGTCCATCATTTTTTTTTCAAGCAGCCAATCTTCATACTCCAAAAAGATGTTTTAGCTCTCTGGTTATTTAGGACTTAAGATATTACACCCCCTCTTGAAGGAGCGGGGAGCCAAATGGCCAAAATATTCTATGTGATGCCAATTGCCAACTGAATATTTGACAAATTTTAGAGGATGAATTTCGACACGTGCATTGTGGTCACTCGTATATCATATATGCACTCTTTATTCTTACCTTTGCCTCTAGTTTTATTAGCATATTCAATCACCAATTCACCATTGCAAATTTATAGAAAATAAGGAAAGAGTTTCTGTACCATTTGGTGTAATGTAATGTTTTTTCTAGAAATATGCCAATTAACATATAACTGAGGTTGCAGCCGCAGCTGAAGGCACATTTTCAGGCCATCCATTGATTCCACAGTATCTGTTGTGTAACTATAACAGTGTACTGTGATCTCATGTTTCATTCCCAAATTTGTGTGCTAAAACGTTAGTATTTTGAATAATAACCAGACTGCACAAATCTGATTTAAAAAATGCCATATTAAAGTAAGATTTAGCCATCTCATGTGTTGCAATACTTAGTTACAAATTTTCTTCTTTGCCTTGTTTAGATGAAGATGCATCACCTGGTGTTGAGACCATGCTTGTATTTTCTGATCATGTCTGGAGCTTTGTGAACCCTGTTTGGACATCATCCGGCAGACCAGTAGCCCAGAATGGTCTGAATAGCAGTCAGAAACAAGTTCAGGATCTCATGCGGAGTTTTCCGCCAGCTGTTGTTCTGAATCACCATCCTTGTGAAAATTTCTCATTGTCTCCTCCACCTATTGATAGAAAACGCACTGGACCTCGGCGTAAGTTTATTCTTGGCTATTTCATTCAACGCTAAATTAGTTCTGAAGCTAAACTAATGTGTTTTAAACTTGTACAGCCTGTCCAGTTTGTTATTTGCCTGTTGAGCAAGCGCTAGCATTGAGACCAGCTCAGCCATCAGCATCACCTGTCCTTCAAAGACTAAGTTATATGTCTGAAAAGAATTTGGTTTCCGAAGAGTCAAGTGGTGGTTCTTTGTTTGGAGGTTATCCATCTCTGGAGGAACGAGATAAATCTTATGACATAAAGGATTTGATGACAGTACATTGTGGGTATGTACATACATCTCATATGTTTTAAGGTCATCTGTCGTTTTCTTTTGTAGCTAATCTACTTTTGTCATCAGATTTGTAAGAGGAAAGATACCTGGTCTTAATACTGGGTTCGACATAGATGAAGCTGATCGTTCTGAGATGCAGCAGTGCCAGAGGACTGTTGTTGCCTCTGCAATTTTTGGTAACTATTACTTTGTATTTCAGTTTTTGTTACCAATCGCTACACATATTAAATGTATTTTCTCAGGAAATTATGATATACTGCAACAACCAGAAAACATCAGTGATTTTTCGAAGGATGCTGTCTGCTTCTTTATGTTTCTGGATGAAGAAACAGAAGCTGCATTAAAGAACTCCACTACTATTGATCATACTAGAAGAATCGGGCTGTGGCGTGTAGTAGTTGTCCGCAACCTACCATATTCAGATGCAAGGCGCAATGGAAAGGTACCCGTACAGTAGGCAATTTTGAATTTTCTCAGCCAAATCTGTGTTTTATGACAACATATCATTTTGTTTTAATATCTCTCCTTGAAGTGAATATGAAGACTCTGGATTCTGTATTATCATTGTTCTCAATGTTCACCTGACTTGAAATTTATTAGTGCTAATTAGCATCAACAATTTTGCCGTGTGATTTTATCATTTATGATCCCTGTGATCTTTTGCTTGTACAGGTTCCAAAATTACTACTTCATCGGCTTTTTCCTAATGTGCGATATTCTATTTGGATTGATGGGAAGCTTAAGCTAGTGAGGGATCCTTATCAGGTATTAGAGAGGTAATTCTTCACTTGTTTTAACTGCATGTGTTGTTAGAAAGTAAGTTCTCTAGTTGCCAGTGCCACTAATGCTCCATTTGTTGTATCAATATTTGATTAGCATCATATTTTGTTTTCCTGTGGTTTGTTTGATTTGTCATAGTCCTATAATCTTTTAACTTTTAAGGCCTCACTACTGGATTCATAACTACACCCTTATGTTACAGATTCTTGTGGAGGAAGAATGTTAGCTTCGCTATTTCCAGGCATTACAGACGCTTTGATGTTTTCGAGGAAGCTGAGGCCAACAAGGCTGGTGGAAAATATGATAATGCTTCAATTGATTATCAGATAGATTTCTATAAAAGAGAGGGTTTAACCCATTGTTCATCAGCTAAGCTTCCTATAACGAGTGGTAATTACTTCCCCCCCCGATTACTAACATATAAATATTTCAAACACTATGTCTACCTAATATCAGTATACTCTGATTAACAGATGTACCCGAGGGCTGTGTGATAATTAGGGAGCACATTCCCATAACAAACCTGTTTACATGCCTTTGGTTCAATGAAGTTGACCGCTTTACCTCCAGAGATCAGCTAAGCTTCAGCACAGTTAGGGATAAAATAAGGTCACGAGTTAATTGGACTGAAGACATGTTCCTGGATTGTGAGAGGCGTGATTTTGTTGTTCAGGTATTTTCAGTTGTTTTTTTTTTTGTCTGGTTTATTGTCACCTGATTCTCTATACATTGGTTCTGCCGTGATATACATATACATTATTGTTAGAGCATAGAATTAGGATTTTGCTTTTGGGATAATGAAAAAAAAAGGGACACAACCTTTTTTATGGTGTCTCTATTCCAGAAAACCTAATGTTCCATTCTGTCCATTGTTGCTCACCTTTTTAACCCTCTTACACCACTCATTTTTACAGTCATACCACCGAGAACTGTTGGAACAGAGGCAGGCTATCTTAAGAAGTCGGCCTCCCATGGTGCAAATACAACCGAGAAAGATGCTTCCAGACAATGCAACAAAGGAACCTGAGAAGGCTTCATTACCCAAAAAATTACCAGGGAAGCGTACACGTGATAAGAAATCAAGCTCCAAACGAATTCATCGAACTAATGTAATTGGTGGAAAGGAGGCAATTCGACTGTAAATCTCCTGCCAGTTTTGCTCGTATACAGTTGCCGGATCTAACGAACAGCATTCCAACGCGGTTTTACTATTTGACTTTGTACTCATGCGCCCATCCCAAAGGCTCAAAAAAATTTTGTCAGGAAGTGTTGATAGAGAACTGAAATTCTTTGTTGTAAATAAACATTTTTTTTTAGATCAGATACTGTGCACTTTGTCGCAGGAAGGTCCAGGGTTCGAGCCCCAGCCTCTGCACTTTGTGCAGGTAAGGCTGTGCGCATACATCCCTTCCCCAGACCCCGCGCAGTGCGGGAGCCTACGGCACTGGGTACGCCCTTTTTTTTTTTTTTTAGATCAGATATGGAATCAACTAGCAGCTGATTCAATCAATTCATTTTGGAGGTGGTCTTGGCCTCTTGGGGCAGTTTGTAAATGTATTCCTGATGACTGGCATCATCTCCCAAGCGGTTAATTTTAGTTCGCAAATCAAAGGTAAATTGAACATGGGATTCCTGTTTCACTAGGGATTTATGTGAAACCTCGGTTCTAAGGTGAGGCGTGGAGTGAGAAAGATACATATTCGTCCGGTTTGCTCGTTGAACAGTCTTCTTTGTCGCAATTGCAATTGTCAGCTCACTGATCATATACAGAAACATTAAAGGCCACGTTGGGAGCCGGTGCCTAATTAGCTACATTTTGAATTAATGAGTTGTTTAGTTGGTAGAGAACGGAGAAAAATTTCTACATGTAAGTTTGTGAGGGGAATTACGGTTTTGAATGGAACGAAAAGACTAAATAATACGTAAGACGATAAACTAAATTAATGCCTTCGTCTTTGCTGTCTAGGGATCGAATGACGCACCCGTTGCCGGCGGAGGATCACCGCCGACGTGAGATTGACAAAGAAGAATCGAATTCGCTAGAGGGTAGGCACCGTAGCGCTGAACCCCGCGAGTACTATTCAACTTCAGAAATTTTAGATAGTCTGTTCTTACACGGTTTAGCCATAAGTAGCTGAAGCCTCACGCGCACACACGCTGCCCCATGGGCCCACCCGGCATAGACTCACGCTTACAATATGTCTTTACACTTCCAAAACGTAATGACCGATTCCGCTTTCGATTACTGTGCACTTCACTGGTCATGACATCGAAGTCGGAAGTGCAGCTGCCGGAACCATCATTGACGAGCTGCGAGTTCGTGTTCGGAGTGGGATCCAAGTCGGAGGTTGGAACTTGGAAGTGCGGCTGTTTCCAAGCGGCATTAGCAATCCGAATCGGGCAATGCCTTAGTACAGCCGTTTCTTTATAACAAGTAACACTATGCTTGGATGCTGCGTGCGTAGCGCTTTTGACGGCGCAATCGAACAAGAAGCAGAGCAGTTCAGCTTCAGCAGCGTTGGCCTCGACGAACTCTAGTAACGAGAATAACCGGCCGAGCACAGCCAGCTCAGCAGCCTGCAGGCTCCGATGCTCCCGTGGCGCCAGGTGGCCACGCGCCTCCTTCTGGTGCTGCTGCTGCTGCTGCTTGGCGTCCTCTCGTGCCGCCACACAGCCACCGCACGGCCAGCACCGGCGGCCTCCCCGGCTCTTCACCACCGGCATCGGCACGGCGCGGCGCGGCGCCGCGGCACTCGCTGGAGCACCTGCAGGGCGCGGGGCGGGGCAGCCACGTCGCCGGCCTCGCCGAGCTCAAAAGGTACCTGGCGAGGTTCGGGTACATGGACGACCCCAGGGCGGCGGGAGAGCACGACGACGACGCGTTCGACGACCACATGGAGGCCGCCGTGAAGCGGTACCAGTCCCGGCTCGGCCTCCCGGTCACCGGCCGCCTCGACGCCGCCACGCTCGGGCGCGTCGTCTCGCCACGCTGCGGCGTCGGCGACGGCCACGTGTCCGTGACCATGTCGGAGTCGACGTCCGGACGGTTCACCTTCTTCGAGGGCGAGCCGCGGTGGACCCAGGCGGACCCTCTGGTTCTGACCTACTCCATCTCGACGTCGTCGGAAGCCTCCGTCGTCGACGACCTGCCGCCCGAGGCCGTGAGCGCCGCGCTCCGGAGCGCGTTCGCGCGGTGGGCGCGGGTGATCCCCGTGGAGTTCGTCGAAGCCGAAGCCGATGACTACTACGGGGCCGACATCAAGGTGGGGTTCTACGTGGGTGACCACGGCGACGGCTCGCCGTTCGACGGGAAGAACGGAGTGGTGGCCCACGCCTACGCGCCCAAGGACGGGCGGCTCCACTTCGACGCGGCGGAGAGCTGGGCAGTTGACGTGGGCAGTGAGACGCCGGCGAGCTGGGCCATGGACCTGGAGACCGTGGCGGTACATGAGATCGGGCACATCCTCGGGCTCGGCCACTCGTCGTCACCGGAGGCGGTGATGTTCCCGTACATCGACATCGGCGAGAGGAAGGTGGAGCTCAGCGTAGACGGCATCGAGGGCGTTCAGCTGCTGTACGGGTCCAATCCACTGTTCAGCCACCCTTCGTCCTCTGTGCGGACGGGAAGAGGAGGCTGGCTTGCTGGTTCGGTTAGCTTTGTTGGTGCCGTCTTGGCCATGCTAGTGACACACGTGTAAATTGACACCTTTTCAATTACTAAGTGTATAGGGGGTGTTTAGATTGGGAAAGATTCCCCGAAAAAACACTGTAGATCTCAGAAAACATTGTAGATGAATAGTATTATGTGAACGGGAGGGTTGAGATGAATAGGGAAATTGGGTGAATAGTATTCTTTTGGAGAGAGTTGGTGAATCTAAACGCACCCTAAGGAACATGTAAAATAGATACATTTTCATTTATGAAACTTAGTATAAAGGGATAATGGCATATATATATATAAGTCACACTTGCACACACATGCTTACTAGAAGAATTGCAGTATAATACTTCTTTTGTATCCATATATTTATTGATATTGATTTTTGGTCACGGCATTTAACTATTTTTCTTATTAAGAAAATTATGTAAGTATTATTTATTTTGTTTATGATTTACTTTATTATATCAAACATATTTTGGAATAGTTGAAATGACTTATAATCTGGAGGGGGAGATAAAATCATCTTGTACGGTGTACGCAGCATAGTAGACAAGGCCTCAGGGTGGGTTCATGCGGGCTCATGTGTCTTTTGTTGGATTTCGTTCAGTTTTTCATAGTGCAGATAGGTTGAGGCTGTAATTAATTAAGAAATTTAGCCACTTTTATTGCAGCCTAACTGTTTCTCTATAATGGCACAGCGACGCATTTGGTTGTACCTTATACCTCCTCTTAATGAAAAACTTGCGTAGGCACAGTCGTGAAAAAAACACAGGTTAGACTTGCAATGAGGAATATGAAAAATATCTGTTCATTTGAACATATATAAGGTGATGACAGAAAATAGGAACTTGCGTGCAGAAATAAAGGTGAATAACTTGGTTTCTCGTTAACGCAAATCTGTATGGAATGGATTAAGCTACGACACAAATCTGCTCCAACAACAAACTTATCCTATCAACTTCTTCTGAGTCACCTAAGGTCCTCTAGCCTAGTGGTTAGGGACCGGTGGTATGGTCGCACCAACCCAGATTCAATTGCTCAGCGTAGCCGGAGTTTGGGGGTTTTTTTAGACTCGTACAAGGTCTTTCTTCTTAATGAAAACCCCCGGGGCTCTTATCCCCGCCAGGTCTTAAAAAAAAAACTTCTCCTGAGTCACCGTGGCTATTTGCCACCATATATTTATGCCTCCACACTCCACAGTGGTATGTATGAAGTGTTCCACAGAAACAGGAGATCGATACAAGATGCATGACGGCAGTCCAAGTAAAACAGGAGATTAAGGCGCAGGGTCCAGTCCCTGCGCAAGATGGCGTGTGGAAGGCCTGAGTTATTTCAGTTTTAAGTTATCCAAGTTATTATCTAGTTTTTCAAGTGTCTTGAGCTTCTTTTTAATTTATGTAATATCGCACGTAAGAACCACTATGCTTCTTCCATTGCAGCGCACCTACATTTTTTTTAAAAAAAAGGTGTTCCTCCTTATTTTTGAAAGCTTTGTACATCTCGTGTCAGATGCAATGTCATCTCGGCATGAACATGACTGCATAATTGTGTTAAGAGCAGTGTCATGCTTCAGCTCCATGAATACCTCCTAAACCTACACATTAAAAAAAAGACAGGCATCTCTGGAGGTAAAGCGGTCCATCCATAAGTATGATAAGCCAAATCAAAACATGTAAGGTGCCCATTGTGCAATATTTCAGTGCAATCCTCCTGCTCTATTGTGATTTAAAACTGGTAGCCAAGAATCAGTACTTCAGCAGAATGCAATATTTTGGTAAATTACAGACACACGGCTGTCAAAACAAATTATAGCCACAAGATTATCTATGTAAATTGCATTTCAACATTTGAAGCCATTAGATTGTTGACATCAACACAGGTGAGAGCTGGAACCATATAATCGAGCCTCAATCAGTTCTATTTTGGTGTACAGTTGAATCCATGTCAACCGTATAAACATCGGCATACAATACAAAAATGCTATATCGTGTAATTCACCCATAATCAAATCAGCATGACAGCCGACAGAAACAGCTCTAGTAGGTGCAACAAAGTAACACAACTCACCAAACCCACTCCACGCTGTGAGGATGATAGGGCTGATGAAGTAAATGTGCAAACAGATTCCTACTTCAACACCTAACAGTCCATTTCAGTTCCAATCATGCTTAATAACGGATGATATCACTCAAGATGCTAAAGAAATGGTTGATATCTATCTTCTCCTCTCCGGCATAAATTGCTTCTGCGCTTCCTCCTGTAGGACCCTGTGCAGCCATCTCAACAAGCGTGTACAACTTCTTGATTGGCATCTGCAGCAAGGAAGCATCGTCAGTATTCGATCATTCAGGGTTCTGATTGGACAGCAAACTAATAAGCATTATAGAAAGATGATTACATCATCCAGTGCTTCTGCTGCTGCGTCAAGATCTCCTTCATCAAACACATTAAGATGCTGCAAGACCTGCAGAGAAACCAGAAAATGTTCACCTAATAAATAATAGATACAAAATTTTAAACAATGCTGTGACCACCAAATATGCAGAGAAAAGCAATAAAACAGTATAATATATTCTGCACGTTGCCACCACATCTTACAAAATTCCAGTACATAGCTCAAAACCTGCTCAAGAGAAAAACTGTTATGGTATTTCTTACCTTCTTGGCATCCTCCTTTTTCAGTTTGGGAACATGGTAGGTCACAGAGAACACGTCACACATTCCAACAGATTCTAGGAAGCCTACCTCGCTTGTTGTTCCAATAACAAGCAAATTTTTTCCCTAAAAAGAATATAGAGGCACGCAGGTCAGATGTGATTATGGAAAGGGGATTTGACCCTCCTTGAAAAGAAAACCGAAAAGGGAGGATGTCCGACATGTAAGTACTAAGTAGGGTTTAGGATAATACTAAGTAGTGCTCAAGGATAATACTAAAGAAGTGCAATGATGCAGACCTTAGGAGGAACCCTCTTGAGGAGAACCAGCAGAGTTTGTGAGATCAAGTTTGAGAAACGTGGTCCAATGGCTACGTACTCCAGTAACCTTCAGATCATATCAGAGTATCATAACACAGTCAAAGCAAATTTGGATGTACATAGGCTGCATGGCAGTGAGTTCTCTTTTAGAATCAAGAGCTCAAGTACCTTTCAATGTCATCAAGAATTATGATGCTGAACTGAGATTTGTATGCATCCTCGAAAACCTGCATTTTTACATCAAGATCTGCTAACTCAATATATTGCTTGAAATCACATGAAAAGCAAACCCGATAAAAGAAGATAAACAAGAAAAAATTGTGCAAAAGAACATAGGAACAGTAAATGGGACAACGTTTTAAATAGATTCTTCCATAGTCTCATATTAACTAACTTGAATAATCTACTGAACCTATTTTATGCACAATATCACTGACCTTGCAGATCTGTGCGCATTTGCTGCTTTCACTGAAACCGATCATCGTTTCTGCCGATATCTATAATGAAAAGCACAATTCAGAAATTAGTCCTAATACCATGCTCCATGCTATAGAGTGTGTAAGAAAACTGGAAACAAAGGGAACTTACAATTTTGACATATGCAAAATCACTGTCAATGCCAACACTAGCTGCCATAGCTGATTTGCCACTGAAGCAGTAAACATGAAATAAGTTTCCAGCAAAGTTTTTAAAAACAAGGATATGCTTTAGCCTTTAGATACTGTACCTTCCAGCAGGACCTTCCAAGAGGCAAGTCACAAGTGGGCTACCTTTGCTAACTTTAACTTGCTCCACAAGGAGCATGGCTCTTTGGTAAATGTGCTTATGTGCCTTGCCACAGTCAACAATACCACGCAATCTGCATATTATAAAAAAGAAGTGAAGGGGTCGAATATAGAATCAAACAATTTTGTTCTACTAACTACAAAAACACATGTGAAAGAGCATCCAAAAAGAGTAACTCAAATGCTGCTGAGTTGCTGAAAACTTAATCGCATGTTATTTTGCAAAATTAATGTTCAAAGATATATTACAGCACACACCTGCATCTTTCCAGGTTATCGGTGGAAGCACCAAATGCAGGAGTAATTTCATGAAGAGCATTCACAAAATCATCCATAGTAACTTTAATGCTTTCTTCATCCAAAGGTTTAGTGAGGTCATCCATGGTTATCTGCCTGTTCAAAGCATACGAGACAGCACTTTTGACAACACCTTCCAACTCTGCTCCACTGTAGTTCTTTGTCCGTGCAGCTTCATTCAGAAGATTGTGTCAGTAACAATCATCAATCCATCCAGTGCATACAGAATTTCCAATGACAAAATGACTGCTAAGGCAAATACAATAAATATTTCTAAATAAAAAAATTCCAATATTGTAACACTGGGACAATCCAGCAACTAACTAGTCCATACTATGAAAATACTGGAAATTTTGCGGTAGTGAATGAAATGTCTGAACTATCAATTCACCAAAAAAAAAGACAGACCTAGCTCATGAAGATTAATATCCGGAGATAGGAAAGAATTCTCTTTCATCTTATTTGTATGAATTTGAAGGATTTGCAAACGACCGTTTTCATCGGGCAGGTTTATCTCAATGTGAACTTCCAATCGACCAGGTCTGCAACACATTTGGCAATGATCTTATGAAAATAGAAAAAACAAAAGTTACAGACGTTAAGGTGCACAACTCCTAATGCAATCAACATCTTTAATTAGTTTGAATTCATTTATAGACACATTTAATATAAATTTGTCTCATCAGTGTTTCAGAATGACATATTTGGGGCTACTGGGACTGTTTCATAAAAAAACATACTACAGCTTACACAAATTTGTCTCATCAGGTAACTCCCTTGTTTCCGAATGACATATTTGGGAGGCTACTGGGACTGTTTCGTAAATTAGTTTTTTTAAAAAAAATACTACAGCTTTTCAAATACTATGGTTTTGGAAAGCGAAGTGTTATAATGCAACAAATCCTGTTGGTTTGAAAACCATGGTGTTAATGTATTTGTGATTTTGCCCTTGTCTGTTCACAAGTCAATGCGATTTTGCCCCTAGTCAGCAGTCAAAACAGGGGCAAATTCACAAAGACCAAGGGCAAATTCGCATTTACTTGTGAATAGATGGAGGCAAATTCACAAAGTTAAAGAAAACAAGCAATTGTAAGGGCAAGAACACCAAAAAACCATTATTTTTTTGTAAGTTTAGAAACACAACTCGGGACATTTTTTTTATTAACAGTGGCTTTGCACGCCTCTAGGTTCTAAAACTACAGTTTCTTCATACCACGGTTTTCTAGAACAACAACATCCAAACACGCCCTAAACTATTAAACTGATGACTTCATTAAACAGAATACAAACAAAAGAAAAGACAGGACTTACCTCAATAAAGCTTCATCGAGCAAATCCTTACGATTTGTCATTCCAATAAGCAACACGTTATTCAATGCCTCAACACCATCAATCTATAAGTAGAAATTTTGATCATAACCAAGTATTATACAAATGTATGGGTGTGCGGACATAAAAGGAAAAGAAAATTATAAACCGTGCAAGAGAACACACCTTTGTAAGGAGCTGATTTACAATGCTGTCATGTACACCTGTACCATCGCGGGTAGATCCTCTAGACTGCACAATAAGATTTCATTTAGACAAACTTGGCTATTGTGTTAAATAAATGAAATAGACAAGTGCAATTTACTTGATCTAGGAAGAGATGAAAGAGTTTGATATGGGAGTTAGGTGTAACTTATTAAGTGATAATATACCATAGGTTTCGATTTCATGTAGATAATGGTATCCAGAGGACAGTCACTAAACCAGGTATCTTTGCCAGCGTGTTTCATACAATATAACCAATCACCCACCGAAGCAACACATTTTAGAGGATGACCCGTGTAGCAATTATAAGGATATTTTCCTTAAATGCTGCAATTACAGGGGATAAAAACACTAAACCCTTGGAAACTCCACTAAAATCTAAACTGATAAGAACATCCTATAATTGTATCAAGGTGCCAGATCAAAGACTAAACACCACGGAAAGTTAGTCTTCGATCTGGCACCTTGGGAAAGCTCTTGCGAAATGGAAATAGTACAACAGAAATGATGACCTAAACTAAAAGGAAATAGAACTTCACCTTGCAGATGGCATCAATTTCATCAAATATAATAACATGGAGGTCACTCTGATCACCTGTCAAAAAAAAATAAGTTATGAAAATGGTTTGATACGCAAGATATGTGAGATGTGGTAAGATACCTCGTGTCTTCTGCTCATTTTCAGCGTCAGCAAACAAATCTCTCACGTTCTTCTCTGTTTCTCCAACAAACTTGCTCAGAACTTCAGGTCCATTCACAATCTGAGCTTTGAAAAAAAACATAATTAGACATTAACAGACAGACATCTGGCATTATACAGTAGAGGAAGGTAGAATCTGTAGATTGAATCGATTACACAGGCTTTTACAAATCTAGTACAGATATTAATATTAGGTGAACAACATGACCAACTGAGACCCTGCACCTGCAGGAAAATTTCTAGCTCTGCCTCTGCCATTATGGTGTTAGTATTAATGAATCATACAACTAAAGACCCAATGGTTACCAGAGTTCCATTTAAGTACATCATTAATAGTACATGACAATTTACTGACACAATATGGACATGGATTATCTATAGCTTTTCCGTTGAATACGTATTTATGTTAACAAAACTGAGATTAAGCTATGATATATTAAAACAATTGTAGATAATGAACTTCCTCAACCCAAGTTTTAAATCTAAGGCTCGAATATAGTAAAATGTTCTTCTAATATAAAAAGTGGATTAAACAACAAGCATCCCACAAACAGTTAGGTAGATGAAAAGGCTTGTACTCAATGCCCAATTGCCCATTGATAATTCCATACCTTGGGATCTTTTCCGTTCAACAACTTTCCAATTTGTCGGGCCATAAGAGTCTTGCCAGTACCAGGAGGTCCATATAGTAATATACCCTTTACATGTCTGATCCCCAATCTACAGAATTTGGTAGTTAGAAAAAATAGTCCAATCAAAACAGCAGCAAAAATTGAGAAGCATGTGTCATACTTACTTACTAACAACATGAGGGGGAAATACCCTCGAAGCAAATGCCCTACGAAATATGTCAGTGAATTCAGCACCCAACCCACCTATGCCCAATTTTTCCAGGTTAAACTCTTTATGCTTGAAAAGCTTGCTGCTAGCTGCTTCCTTTTGGTTGATCACCTACAGTACAAAAACAGGTTTATTGCAGTATGATACATACATCATGCTTGATAATGCTTCTGTCACATTCATTAAAATGAGTTCTAAAAAAGTGTAAAGGGTGTTTGAAAGAACCTTAATTCCTGAATTAGGAGCAGCCTCAAATATGATGTATGTATCACTTGAGAGGAATCCTCTGTCGAACGGCGTGGAATTCTCTTGACCCTCTAGCAAAGCTTGATTAACAGTGAACACATAGTTCGTTCCATAAAATTCAAATGGCACCCTTTGCCCCGAGGTCATGACCTGTAAATTACCCCAGCGGATCAATGTTTGGGCACATAAGTAGACAGTGATAAAACTATAGCCATCGACAATCCAATAACATACAAATGGTAATAGCATACGCATTAAAGTTAACCCAATGAAATCACTAAAAGAAATCATGGTAACAAATTGTGCCATACCTGATCCAGAAATCTCTTCCGGAGTTGTTGGGCAAGCACGACAGCATCCAGCTGAGAATCCAAGATAATGCATGAGACAATATTGATAAGCACTAGTAAGATCTGCATCATAAACAGTTATAGCTTGCCTCGTCATTTCGGTTGGCTCTTGCCTTGGCATACTCTAGCTCCAACGTGAGCAATGCCAACTTGAAATCATCAGGAGGGGCAAAACTGGAGAAAACATTATCATAGCAAACAGTAAGTCAACACAGCACCATACAGATATTAATTTCAGTGGAAAGTCAAGCTTCCTACCTGCTAACAGGAACAGAATCCCCAGCTGAAACCTTTGCCTGTCGACGCTGAATAGCATTCAAGGCAATGCGTCCACTTGCAACAGCATCATGGGCAGTGGATATTCGTTAAGAATCAAACATAAGAACACAGGATTAAAATCTTTATGAAGGACAATACATGGTATTATCAAATCTGCACAGGATTCTGCTAAATGTTCTTGAAATTGAAACAATGTTATGTTACTTTTGAAATAACTAGATTTATGGGCAACAACGGAAATGGTCACACTTTGGTGAACCCAGTCCAAAGAACTACAGTCGAGCACAACATTACAAGATAATAGCAGCATATAACACTAACATGTTAATATGCTAAGAAAACAGATCACAGCTAATCACACGCTTATATATGATGGTTCAATTCAAAGTCAGTTAACCATTCAAGGGTTTCCAAACGCAATCAAATAGCATGAAACAGATCAATATTTACAGTAACATACTAACAGTTACCATTTCCTGTTTCTAAAGGGTCATAATTAGAACAGTGGAGTCCACTATAGGTTTGTATTTTAACAAGCCAAACGTGCACCAATGCTGAGATAAATTCCAGAACGTTCAAAATTTCAATGCAATCGAATTTTCGACTCATCACCACAGGCTGACCATAAATTTAAATATGCCACCGAAACCAAAATCATCAACGAGGATTCTCTAGACCCAGGATTCGAAACTGAAGCGAATCCTGAAGCTACCAGACCAGATCAAGGCGCCAGGCAGGCTCGTGCAACAGAGATCTCAGAACAGAGTGAGCACATATTGACTACGATATCATCTAGTAAAGGATATCGTAGGGTGAAGACCCAGGCGTCGGCGACGAGGGCGAGCGCGTTGGGGAAGCGGCGGAGGTCGCCTGACGATACGTAGGCGCAGTTGGTGAGGGCCAGCTCCTGGTTCGGCGTGCTGACCACCTCCATGGAGGCGCCTCCGCCTCCGCCGCCGCCTTGCCCCTGGTAGTACCTCCCCGCCATGGCTGCGGCGGTGAGATCTCGCTCGCGGGAGGAGAACGTGCAGGGGCGCGTGTAATGTTGCGCTGGCCGCGAAGAGTAAGGAGGACTTCGGTTGTGTTTCTGAAAGAAGAGAAATGGGGTGCTCCGTGCTTCGGTCTGAAGGAAGGCATTTGGGCTTTGGGACCCAATTATATCCGATGCGCCAAATGGGCTGTTTATATTTTACACGACTCTTTTTGCCAGCCAGGCCGTGCCACGTGACACACAGAGACCGGGCCAGAATAGGCGCATTGAGCGGATGAGATTCAAATCAGCGGATTATTATATCATTACCACAGAAAACAGAAACCACTGCAGATGTGAATAGAACATACAATCTTCAATTGTGATTGTACAAATATAATTTCCAATGTAAGACCCGGCAACAGGTCATTTGAGATTACACTAATTATCATTTGCACGCTTCCAATACTACATTATTTCTCGTTTCTAACAAAATTGGGTAAGATTTTTCAATTGGGGATGCACATGGCATGGTAACAGTGAAATCATCAAAAGCGCACTATCCACGGTCCACGATAACAATTACAACCACCAAAATTTCTGCCGTGCTCGAGACATTTGTCCTGAGGATCAATCATGTTGCTTCAGTATGTTGAGCATAACTGCAGAACAGCCACCACAACAGGGTTCATAGAGGAACCTCATCTGCAGAAATTCACTGCGGTAACCTCCGTCTCCAGGCTTGCAAACACATCACTTATGTAGGAATTTGGGGCCATGTCGACAGAAAAATGTACTCAATGCATTCAGCATCTCACAACACAGCCTAATTCTTTGCACCAGCAGAGCACAGATATTTCAACAAGTACTCATTAGAAGAGCAAGTGTCTGCCAAATCCTGATGCAGTCTTGTTATAGACTTCTGCAGTGATTTCAGAGCAGGAAGCAAGGTTCTAGAGTTCTGTTGAATATAGTGACCATGAACCTTGCATAGCTCCTGTGATAAAAAGAGAAGAAAAGAATTAGATTAAAAAAATGAGGATGCTATCCTAAATTAGGGAGAGAATAATGAGGATGGTACCTGAGACCACAGGAGGATAAATTCCAGATGGGGACAACTTTCCAATAGGTCAGCGAATGCATCAATCAGTCTTTGGAGGTACTTGTAAGGAATTGCAGAACAAATTGCTCTTACATTTGATGGATCCACAGCAAATATGCACTTTTTAATTAAGGAGTCTTCGTTTAACCGAAGGCTAAGTATAAGGGCTCTCTGGTGTTGGTTTTCTGCAAGAGCTTCCTCTACTTTCTGTAGAAATATTATATTACAGAAATTTGCAAATTGATCAGTATAGCATCAAGAGGCAATAAACAAGAAATGGTGCAAAGTAAATACCTCAGGTGTAACATCAATGTCAAGGTCTGTTGGGTCAAAAATAAATGATTCGTCAACTGAGTACAATAAAACACCATCTGTGGTAGCTGCGGCAAATGATCTTCCAGTTGGAGCAAACTTAACACATTTTGTCCGAGCTATGGGTCTTCCACGATTTGCCATTGATCCAGGTAAACCAAGCCCAAGATTTCCTCTTGTTTGTTGATCAATTCCTTCTTCAAGATCACTGTCTTCATCATCAATGAGATCTAGAGCACCAGCATCTGTCATCTTTTTTGAGTTTAGAAAATCAAGAACTCCATCCAATGAGAGATTGCGAGTGATCTGGAATCTACGCAACAGCACCTGCTCAAAGAATACACAAAAACAAGGGTGATTGCTTATCTACTGCTCACTCTGTCCCAAAAAATAAGTTGTGCATGAATTTCAAGATTCACCATGTAATCTGTGCCAACAACTAGGTTCATAATATAAATTCGCTTTACAAAAATAATATCATTGGATAGACATTTAAAAGTACTTTGCAGTGGCTACAATGGTGTTGCTGCACATTTTAGTATAGGAAGAATTAAGAGCCAATGCCTAAAAGGCTAGTTTTGAAGACCATGCTATGTCAAATGACAACTCATTATCAATGGCATTTTGTGAATCATGTAGTTGTTCAGCAGTGTACAATGGATTTTTCTCTAAAATAACTACCTATTTTTAGCACTAATGCAAAGTAACGCTAAAACCAGAAGCATTTATTTTTCCCTAAAAATGCATTTACCATAGCAAATGGAGAAAAAACAGAAGGGAGATTCAAATTTGGGTTGCTAACTAGATGTTGATGCCTGGCAGCACCATGCAATTCTGATACTAAGTTAACTGACAGAATGGTTAGAAAAACGGTAATAAATAACATCCAACAAGTTTGTAGAGAATATACAGAATGCATAATAATAACTCGAGACATTTTTAAGATTATTGATAAGACTATGCTTCAATACAATTATCACAAGAAAGACTTGCTGACCTGTTCTCCAACATCATACATGCAAATGTATTTGGTGTTTCCTCCAGCTAATATATAACTTCCATCAGCAGAATAGCACAACGTAGTGAAGTACTTCCCTATACTTGTATTAGCTGCAGATCTCCTGTCAGTCATGAGGCGGCCCCCAGAAATATCCCTGCGGCCCTCAATTGTATACATCAACAAACCATCAGATGGGTCCCAGAAATGGATTAGGCCATCTAAAGTACTGCATGCTATCTGCCTTCCATCGGGTCGATAAGCCAGAGTAAGAACGTCGTGTGAGTGCTGAAAAGTTTCCACTGCACCCTTGCTCTCAAATACATCCCAAAGGCGAACGGTTTTGTCCCATGATGATGAAGCCAGAATAGCCTACCAACCAAAGCCAAATTGTTGTTTCAATTAATTTACAAAGAATACAGAACAGAAAATACTGTAAATGCAACAAAATGTAAGTCAAAGTACTGCCTATTTTCCAACTAATTGCAGTTCAGGAAACCAGAAAATGGAACAAATTACAGCAAATCAGTATCCCTTACATTGACAGGTGAAAACATTAGACCATGCACTGGTCCTTCATGGCCACTGAGTACATCCAACAATCGACCAGTTTTCATTGACCAAACAAATATCTGCATGAAAATGGTTTGATCGTTAAGAAAATGAGGAACTTGAAGTGAAGCACAAGCTACATAAAAATGTGGAAAAGAAAAGGTTGTAGCTTTTACGCACCTCAAATGAATCAAGTGTTCCAGCACATATTACTTCCCCACTCTGATCAGCAGTTAAAGAAACAAACTGCCGAGGTGAAGGGGTGGTAAATGTTCTGAAATTGCGATAGCGGAACAAATCCCATGCTCGGATAGTTCCATCAAGGGAGGCACTTAAAAGAGAATGGTTATTGGCCATAAAGTGAACTGCAGTAACAGCATTTGTATGCTCTGAAAATGTTATGAAACAGAACCCAGAAGAAACTGTCCAAACCTGCAACAACAGTTATCAAGCTTTCCATGCATAATATTAACATTACCTAGATGGGGTTATTAAGAACGTTTTTCTTTCTATAAGCAGATAGTGGGCACTACTCAATGAATAAGGTTCGTACGAGTAGCAGGCTAGCAGCTCGATTAAAGTTCTGTTCTTGCAACTTTTAATCATATATGAAGTTGGAGAATTTGTTTCCTAGTTAGTTTTGGCTAAGACATTAAGAAAAGGTTCTCTGGTCATAGCAAGCAGCAGTTGTTTATGTAGTTGTGTGATTATGAAAAAGGTCATTGTAAGAAACTTTTAACTATCAATGACTCAGCAAAAAAGAGTGCATAACAACAATTCATGTCGTGATGAGATTCTACATTCTCACACATATATATACTTGTGCAAAGAAAAGTGCAGGATATAATAGAGATTTATAAGTGCTTTCGCTTAACACAAACCTTGACTTTGTTATCATCAGCTCCTGTGGCCAATAACTGAGAATCTGGCGAGTATGCAATGCAATTGACATCAAAGTAGTGCCCCTGCTGCTTCAAAATGTAGCTCTCTGACCGCCACTCCCACACCAGCAACTGCCCAAGTTTGGCACATCCAAAAACAAGCCAATTCCCCAATTTGTTGAAAATAGCAGTGGTGATCTTTTGCCTTGATATGGACAACAAGTGGAGGCACACAAATTCTGGCATCTGGTACAGCCCAAATACACCGTTAGAGAATCCAACAACCACCATGTCAAGCTCTCGGTGGTAATCACATGCTGTTAACTTAGCCGGTGACTGCATAAAGAAGTGTTTTTCCTGCAGCTCCCACTCTGCCAAATGCAGTGGAGTCGTATCTGATTTCCCCAATTCTCCCAAGTTCTTCCTTTTCCTGCTCCCGCTATCTAGTTCCATGGCATCATTCTGTTCCGACTCCTGCTCTGGCGTTCCTGGTGATGGTGGAGGTGATGTATCATTTTCTTCATTTCCTTCCACCAAATTCCATGTAAAGATAGCTCCATCCTTGGAGACTGTGTAAGCGCCCTTGACTCTCCCAGTCTTCTTATCCGTGGCAAAGAAGGCCCCTACGACAGCCGCGCGGTGACCAAGGAAGAGGAAGGGCTTGCCTCCTAGTCCCTTCTTGACAGGCAAGATCCGAGCTGTCAGGTCCTTGCAGGACACTAGGAGGAATGCGGAGTCCGGGGACCAATCGAACGATGTCACGCCAGCGGCGAAGCCCGGGAAAGTGCGTAGAAGGTGGAAGGGGAAGAACTCCTTACGGAACCCCGGCGACCGCCAGATCTGCACAACCTTCCCGACAGCCACGGCGATGAGCTGACCGTCGGGGCTGAAGCAGACGGCCGACGGCGCACTTTTGAAGGAGACGCGGTGGAGAACAGCACGGCGGCGGAGGTTGGCGTAGAGCGCGCGGCCGTTGTCATCGGTCGCGAGGAGGAAGTCGCCCGAGGGAGAGACGGCGAGACGGGTGACATTGGAGGAGGACTCGAAGGGGAGGGTGAGGGAGGAGGAAGCGGCGAGGTCGGTGGAGGCGACGCGGTTGCCGACCGCGGAGAGGAGGACCGGGGAGTCACCAACGAAGACGGCGTCGCCGCCGCGGTACGGTGCGCCGAGGAGGTTCTGGAAGCGGTAGTTCATGGCGGGAGGAGAGAGAAGGAGGGCGGGACGGCGGGTGGCCGGCTAGGGTTTTGCGGGGGGAGGGGAAGTGGGGAACCGGCACGACGACGACGAGAGAGGGTTTTAGTGGATTTTGATTTTTGATGTGGCTTTTGATGGGCCTTACTGTTTGGTTAAACCGAGACAATTTGGCCCAAACTAGCAACTGGGCTTTTCACAACACAAACAGAAGAAAGAATAGAAAAGGTTTTTTTTCATGCTGAACAAAATTGAGTTCAGCCCAATGCAAGTATGCAACCATTCACAATACAAATCAAGACTGGGTCATTTGAGCTTTAGTTTTTAAACCAGGTGTCCTAAGCTTGCTAGGCAATTCTTTTAGCCCTTTACGACCCCACGATACAGAAAAACACACAATGTACATACAAATAATCAATACAATCATTGTTGATGGATCCCATTCTGTTTCAAAAGGGTGTGTGTCCAGTGTCCAGGCAACCAAGGCGTCCTCGTTTAGTCATTTTCTTATGAGTTTCCTTGTCATCGTTCATGCGCCGGACATTATTGGAGGCACAGCGACAAAAATGAGGTGAGAACGGCGAGCACGAGCATCCGGACCGAAGTCCGGATAGCGGCTTCGACATTTTTTTTCGAGGAACTTGCGGCTTCGACATTGGTCAAAAAAGAAAAGAAAAGAAAAGAAAAGAAAAGAAAAGAAAAGGAGGAGACTATGCAAATGGGGTTTTGGCTCGTCGCTTTTTATTTCTCCCGGGAGCGTGCTAACTAATCTCCACTCACTAATTTATGCCTTGAAGTCGTACTGTCGTCTGTCGTAGCACATGTACTACTTCGTATATGCCATGACCCACTTCAACCATCATCTTTCATCTAAGACCACCGAAACCTTGGTCTCGAATATCAACTCAAGCAAATCTCGCTGCAGGCAGCAGCGGAATCAAGCCCAGCTATGGCGTCTCCTGTTACCGCGCCCGCGTTTCGGCCGTCTCTCAAGGCCACGGCACATGCTGGCGCCTGTCCGTAAGTCTCTTGCAGCAAGAGCTGCGAAAGAGCATCGTGGGAGTAGCTAAATTAGGATTCTAAATTTTATTTTAGAGCAAAGTGCATACCCGGTCTTTATATTTGTTGGGGTGTGTCAACCCGATCCATACACTCTCAAAACGACTAATTAGGTTCATAATCTCATTTATTGTGTCGTTTAAGTCCATAAGTGCAAACAGCGTGGCATCTTAAATACGGCTTATTGCAATTAGACCCTTAATCTATCCCACGATCCTAGCCAACTCTTTTTTTTTCCGGCGACAATAGTTTTCACGGGCCACAGAGGAGGCTGGCTGCACCGATCGCATCATCCCAACGGTCGTCGCCGTGTGGGGCGTCAAGGCTTCGAGGTCGTCGCGCGGCCGCCGCACCTCGACATCAACGACGACGAGCTCCATTGGTTGCGCCTCCGCTGCCTGACGCTGGCGAACTGCACGGTGCCGCCACTCCATCGGTACGCCGTGCTTGCCGAGCTCGTCCTCCGCGACATGCCGGCGTCGACGCCGGTGGCATGCATGTACCGGAGTGTCACGGGCCCTATGATGAAGGCCCAGCAAGACAAGGATATCGAAGCCCAGAACTCTTCACTTAAGCCTAGATCGAGGAGGCCCAGCTCGCGATACTACGGCCCAGAATGGAGCAGCTGAAGATAGAAAGGAAGGAGGAACGAAAGGGAGGGGGGAGGATAGACAGGCGGCCAGCTTGCCGGATGAACTTGGCGTCGACGTTGTTCGTCGTCGTTTGTATCCAGAGTGAACTCGAGAAACCCTGTAATTTTCGTATTGAACCAGTCTATATAGTAGTACCCTATCATCTGGTATCAGATTTCAGCCGATCCACCACAAATCCTACCACAAATTCCTACCACAAATTTCCACTCCAAATCCCTAATTCAAGCTGGCCGAGCGGCCGGAGTACTTGCTGCGGCCTCAGTACCAAACAAGAATCCAGAAGCAAGCGATGGAGACGGACAAGCACGTCGCCGAGATTGCTAAAGCGTTGGCAAGTATCCAGACCACTCTCTCTGAGTTGGCAGGATGGAAGAAGGATGTAGACACCAAGGTGGAAGCCGTAGACACCAAGGTGGACGCCGTCGACACGAAGGTTGCCGATCTGCACTCATCGATCGACGACTTGCGCAACAAGGTCGATCAAATCCTAATCCATCAAAGTGAGGCTCCCACTGCAGACAAGGTGTTCGATGAAAAGCCTCAAGAGCATAAGAAGCTTGGTGTCGCCCACCTGACACAGTCCTCGAAAGAGGCGGCTTCTGGGCAATTTGGCCACCGCAAAGAACTACAAAACCGGGGGTTTGGGCAAGGGTGGTTTACCACCTTTGAGCAGCCTCCGGTCACAGGTGCGAAAATCACCTCTGACCCAAAGGCTCTCTCTGAATCTCATCCTGACCATCAATTTTGGGGATCTGCTATGCCTCAACTCGAATTCCCACAGTTTGATGGTAGAAATCCTAAAATGTGGCAGAAAAAGTGTGAAGCTTATTTTGACTTATATGCTGTTCCTGAGCATTTGTGGGTGAAGTTTGCCACTATGAACTTCACTGGCATGGCTGATTTTTGGCTACAATCTATGAATATCATGCTCAACAATGTTTCATGGTCAGACTTGTGTGGAGCAGTAGCTACTAGATTTGAAAGAGATCAATTCAATCAGCTGATTAGGAATTTTTTCCATATTAATCAACATGCTAGTGTAGCTGAGTACATTGAACAATTCGATGAGTTAGTTCACCAAATTCTGGCTCATGATTCATCTTTTAGTCCTGCTCTAGTTACCAATAGATTTGTTGATGGTCTCAAAGAACATATTAAAGCTGTAGTAATGATTCATAAGCCTGTCGACTTGGATACTGCTAGTTCCCTTGCTTTGTTACAGGAGGAGCTGACTGTGGATATATCAAGAAGAGAGTTCAGAAGACCTGACAGCAGCTATACATACAAGTCTTTGAGCAAATACAGTGTTGTCCCACCATCACAAGTATCCCCCCAAGTCAACAACATTTTCAAGTCCTGAAGAGCAAAAGCAAGTTGAATCTATGAAACCACCTACTGCAGATGACAAACTACAGGCAATCAAAGCTTATAGAAGAGCCAAAGGTCTTTGTTATAAATGTGGAGTGAAATGGGGGCCTACTCACAAGTGTGCTCCTACTGTGGCTATTCATGTAGTGGAGGAACTTTGGCGATTGATACAAGAACCTGATGTTCGTACTCAAGGGAATACTGAAGCTGATAGTGACTCAGGTGATGACCTTATGAGCATCTCACTCCATGCTGTGAATGGTGTTGAAGCCCCAAGAACTATCAGAGTGGTAGGAAGTCTAGCTGGGCAGAAACCCCTCATTTTGATTGACTCTGGAAGCACAAGCAGTTTTGTGTGTGAGCACTTCGCTACTGAATTTTCCAATTGGAGCCTTCTACAAAAACCAGTTCAAGTCAAGGTAGCCAATGGACAGCTTCTATGTTGTACACATGAGTTAAAAGGTTGTGAGTTGAAAATCCAAGGACAGACTTTTACCACAAGTCTGAAAATATTGCCTCTTAAGTGTTACGATGTAATTTTGGGGATGGATTGGTTAGAAGAGCACAGCCCTATGACAGTACATTGGTTGGAAAAATGGATGGCTTTCACGTATTTTGGTCAGCAAATCAAAATTCAGGGACTAAGAGAAGATTTGACCACTTTGCCCAGGATATCTGTTGCCCAGTTGCAGCAGCTTGACAATGAAAGAAACATCTGGTGTGTATTGGAATTGTTTGCCCATTCTGAAAAGGAAATGGTGGTTAACATACCAGCAGAGATTGACCAGTTATTGAAGGAATTCCCTGAGATTTTTGAGAAGCCTCAAGGTCTCTCACCAAAAAGGAATTATGCTCATAGCATCCCTCTACTTCCTAGAGCTCAACCATTCAGATTACGACCTTACAGATATAACCCAGCTTAGAAAAATGAAATTGAAGCACAAGTAGCAGAATTATTGAGGAATGGCATGATCCAGGAAAGTCAGAGTCCTTTTGCTTCACCTGTATTACTAGTCAAGAAGAAAAGTGGAGAGTGGCGTCTCTGTGTTGATTACAGACGGCTGAACGCTATGACAGTAAAGAACATGTATCCAATGCCTCTTTTGGAAGAATTTTTGGACGAATTAGCAGGAGCTATATGGTTCTCATCTTTGGATCTCAGGGCTGGTTTTCATCAAATTTTGGTCAAGGAAGCTGATCAATATAAGACAGCTTTTCAAACTCATAATGGTCACTTTGAGTACAAAGTTATGCCATATGGAGTCACTGGGGGCCCTGCTACTTTTCAATATGTGATGAATTATGTATTGGCACCTTTATTAAGAAAATGTGTTTTGGTATTTATAGATGACATCTTAATCTATAGCAAGACTTGGGAAGAACATATATCTCATGTCAATGTTGTCTTTGATTTGTTGAGAACACATTAGTTCAAGGTTAAACTGTCTAAGTGTGTATTTGCAAGAAAGGAAATACCTTATCTGGGACACATCATTAGTGGAGCTGGAGTGGCTACTGACCCATCTAAGGTGGCTGATGTGGAAAAATGGCCTAGACCTACATCTGTGAAAGAAGTTAGAGGATTCCTGGGTCTAGCCGGTTATTATAGAAAATTTGTGAAACACTTTGGCATCATTAGCAAACCTTTAACCACTCTTCTCAAGAAAGGTGAACTATTTGTTTGGACAGACTCACATGAGGAAGCATTCCAAGCTCTCAAGATTGCTTTAGTCTCTGCACCAGTGTTAGCACTTCCTGACTTCAACAAAACATTTGTCATTGAGACTGATGCCTCAGATAAGGGAGTGGGTGCTGTGCTGCAGCAAGATGGGCATCCAATAGCTTACATCAGTAAGGCTTTGGGTCCTAAAAATCAAATGTTGTCCACATATGAGCAAGAATGTCTGGCTATTCTAATGGCAGTGGATCAGTGGCGATCTTATCTCATGCAGAGTGAATTCATTATTAGGACTGATCAACAAAGTCTTATTCACTTGGATGACCAACGGTTGTCAACACCTTGGCAGCAGAAAGCCCTAACAAAATTGATGGGTCTGCAATACAAACTTTGTTACAGGAAAGGCACTGATAACAAAGCTGCTGATGCACTATCTCGAATCTACCCTCAGGATAACCTGCAAGTGCTGGCTATGTCTGTATCCCAACCGATTTGGCTAGAAGAATTGATGAATAGCTATGTGCATTTTCCTGAAACAGCTAAATTACTAGCTTCCCTAGCAGTTAAGTCACCTTTGGGAGATAATGCTCTACAGGATGGTATCATCAAATATAAAGGCAGAATATTGGTACCAAATGATTCCAAAATGCAATCCAAGTTGATCTCTTTGCTGATGCTTCTCCAGTGGGAGGACACTCTGGATATCATGTGACTTATCACAAGGTGGGAAAATTATTTTCTTGGACAGGCATGAAGAAGATGGTAAAAGATTTTGTGGCTGCCTGTCAAGTGTGCCAACAAGCAAAGACTGAAAGAGTTAAGTATCCAAGATTACTGCAACCTTTAGCGGTTCCTCAGTTTGCTTGGCACGTGGTGACAATGGATTTCATCGAAGGTTTGCCAACATCCCATTCTTACAATTGCATCCTAGTGGTGGTAGACAAGTTCTCCAAATATGCAAATTTTATTCCATTGTCTCACCCATTTACTGCCTTTAAAGTGGCAATGACATACATGGAACATATATATAAATTGCATGGTTTACCCGAGGCAATAGTATCTGACAGAGATAAAATCTTCACAAGCATTGTATGGGCAAGAATTGTTTAGGCTAGCTGGCACTCAATTGAGAATGAGTTCAGCTTATCACCCTCAATCTGACGGCCAAACTGAAAGAGTGAATCAGTGCTTGGAAGGTTATCTTAGATGTTTTGTTCAGGCATGTCCGAGCAAGTGGAGGGATTGGCTAGCTTTAGCAGAATTCTGGTATAACACAAGCTATCACTCTAGTCTAAACAAAACACCATTTGAAGTGCTATATGGACAACAACCACGATATCTGGGTATAGATGTGGTAAATTCCTGTGCAGTACCAGATTTACATGAATGGCTGAACAAAAGGAAGTTGATGGTTCAGTTGCTGCAACAACAGTTAATACGTGTTCACCAGCGACAAAAACATCAAGCTGATCTTGGAAGAACTGAGAGGGTGTTTGAGGTTGGTGATAAAGTATACCTTAAAATTCAGCCATATGTTCAATCATCTCTTCACAAGAAAGCAAATCACAAGTTGTCATTCAAATACTTTGGCCCTTATGAAGTATTGGAGAGAATTGGTGCAGTTGCCTACAAGCTAAAATTGCCAACCAGTACATCTATACATCCAGTGTTTCATGTGTCGCTGTTAAAGAAAGCTGTTGGAGCCGACACTCATGTAAGCACTGAACTACCCATTCTCTCTGATGCTTTTCAAATTCCAATCAAGGTGTTACAAAGGAAGACTGTTCGAGTGGATGAAAAGATGATTGCTCAAGTGTTGGTTCAGTGGTCATCTTGGCCACCATCTTTGGCTACCTGGGAAGATGAGATTATGCTGAAGGATCGTTTTCCAAATGCACCGTCTTGGGGACAAGCCGTTTCTGAAGAAGGGAAGGATGTCACAGGCCCTATGATGAAGGCCCAGCAAGACAAGGATATCGAAGCCCAGAACTCTTCACTTAAGCCCAGATCGAGGAGGCCCAACTCGCGATACTACGGCCTAGAATGGAGTAGCAGAAGATAGAAAGGAAGGAGGAACGAAAGGGAGGGGGGAGGATAGACAGGCGGCCGGCTTGCCGGATGAACTTGGCGTCGACGTTGTTCGTTGTCGTTTGTATCCAGAGTGAACTCGAGAAACCCTGTAATTTTCGTATTGAACCAGTCTATATAGTAGTACCCTATCACGGAGGCTGCTCGTCGCGCGCTCGCTGCAGGAGGTGCTGCGTCGGGACGATGGGACAGCTGGTGGTGAGCGCGTCGAACTCGTCGCGACTCCGGGAGCTCGTCGTGGATGGTTGCTCATTCTCCATCGAGCTGCGCGCGCTCCCGATGCTGGAGCGTCTCACGTGCCTGACCAACACCATGGAGCTCCAGTTCAGCGATGTCGTCCCGCTGTTGAGGCATGTGAGCCTCGCTTTCTCTGAGCAGAGCGACTTGGAGCACGACGAGATCAGCTGGACGGCGTTCAAGTTCTCGCACCTCCGGCTCCAGGAGGTGGTCGTGGCCGGGTTCAGGCAGATGTGGCGGCAGATTTTCTTGGTGAGGTACCTGGCGTCCTGGCGAGGATGTGCAAGGTCATGCAGTGTGTCCTCCTCAGGACTGTTGTAATATTTTAAGAATAAGAGACATGTTTTCAAAATTAAATAAATTGCATATAACAATAATATTTACAATTCCTTGAATAACAATTACATTTCTCAGATGATACACATGTTTATAGATTACATACATGAATAAGTACATTTCAAAATAATAGAAACATGAGCCTACTTTATCCATGATCATTCTCAAATCCATAAACAATTCAAGTAGATGAAGAAAACAAATCAAAGACCAAAACATACGAATTATGTTCATGAATTACTCTCAGATAGTGGGTTGCTTTTACAAGCCTTCCAACATTAGGTGTTGTCAAATCCTCGACTAGTGTGGCACTCCTATTCAATATGAACTTAATTCTATACTTCAAATTAGATCAGAATAAAATTCAGTGACAAATGACGCTCATACAGTAGTAGGAACAAAAACCACAGATGTGAACAAGTCTATGCAAAGAACTGGCGTCACGAAATTCATGCACGTGTAAGAGAACACGGCCTGTAATAAGTAGCAGTGAACTCACAGGAGTACGAGTAAACTTAGAGATCCACCAACATAAGCTACTCAATATTTCCAGTCATAGGGAATAATCAGAGTACCTCAGAGATACAAAGCAAGTATAGAATTCAGAGGATAAGCCACACTAGTCTCACAATTCACCACTAATCATCATCGAGTATATCTTAATCCGTCTAACCATGCAATCACACCCAAGATTGAACTAGCAGATTGCACGATATTAAAATCGAACGAACAGAGAGAGGCAATAAGAAACTCACTGCACGTAGAGAGTCTACGTGGGAAGACAGAGCTCAGCGAACAATTGTTCTGTCCCAGAAAACCAATTCCGCCGCTCACGTCCGAGTCGTCGAAGCGGGAGGTTGACGAAGATAATGAGCCGCTGTCGATGCCGGCGGGAACGTCGTCGGCAACGACCCGAGAAGAAGACGAACGCCGCACAGCAGAGGACCCAGGCACCTGGCCAAGGTGGACGACAAACAGAACCAACAGGCAACCATACAGACACCACACAGGCGAGTACACGGCACCAGCACCAAATCCCCCACACCAGAAACACTCCCGAGAGCAGCTCCAGCAAGCAGCACCGAAGAACGGTGGCAGCAGCCACCAGGGACGGCAAGACAGAGAGAAGCAGCGAGTGAATCTGAGAGAGGAGGAAGAACTGTGTGTTGAGGGAGAGAGACTTCCCCAAATATGTAGGCGAGGAGGAGGAGGAGCAGTAGCCACTCAAACCAGGCCCACGCGCCCGCGAGAAGCTCGGGCGCCGCCAGCGCCGCCGCCGCATCGCGCGCTCGCGAGCGAATCGCTCGGAGGAGCGTTGACGAACAACAGCACGAGCACGAGCAGAGATCGATCTTATCCCTTGCCGTGCTGTGTTGCTGGGCTGGCAGCTGATGGCTGTTTTGGCCCTCTGCTGGGCTGCTCGGCCTGTTCTTGGGCCTTGGAGCGGCCCAGCAAGGTCAGCAGCCTTCTCTCTCTTTTTAATCCATTTACTAAAAAGGGAAAACCCCCTAAAACGGACAACAAGGACCTGGTGCGTGGGACTGGGAGCTGGTGCAGCAGACAGCGTGCCCGTGGAGCGAGGAGGAGAAGACGGTGGTGACCGGTAAGGAAGCAGGTCAGGTATGCATGGGAGGTCGCCTTGAAGTGGTCGTGGGGTGAAAACTATATCGTCTAAAAAAAGGAGTTGGCTATGATCGTGGAATAGATGAATGGCCTAATTGCAATAAACCGCTCCTAAGATATAATGACGTTTGTGTTTATGGACTTAAACGACACAATAACTGAGATTATAGATCTAATTAGTCGTTTTGAGAGTTTATGGACCGGGTTGACACACCCCAACAAGTATAAGGACCGGACATGTACTTTGCTCTTTATTTTACCAGTCTAGTTGTAAAATTTGAGAGCCCAATTTTGTTCTCAACTCCAGTCGGAGTCTGCTCATATTCTATATGAAACCTAGCATTCAGATTAAAAAGAAAATGAAAAATGATAAAAAGTGGTGGAGTCCATGAGTAGGAGGGTGGATAGGAGGGTCCTATTTCTAGAGTCTTTGGGTTAGATTTTAGGAGAGCATGAAAAATAGAATCCCATTTACAATCTTCACTGGAGTTGTTTTTTTCTCTCCTCTCTTAAAATTTAGAGTGGGACTCGGATAGAGACCTCCACTGGAGATAGAAATGCTCTTAATAAAACTGGCCGCTTGGACAGCAGTGGAGGTGGAGCTCCCGATGGCGAGGTCCAGGCGTGGACGAGCATCCGGCAGGAGAGGTGGGAGGGGAGCTGGAGCTGGAAGGGGTGCTGCCTCAATGGCTGGTAAGTACGTCCGTTTCGGCGACGAGTTCGTTCTTGCCGTGGCAATGAAAGCGTTCTTCGTAGCTACACGACGACGCGTGTTGGCGTTCTGTCTGCAGGAAGGCACGTACCTCCGGAACGGCCCGGGCCTGTGGAACCTCGGCGACCACGGGTTCCTTCGACGGCTACGCGACGCTCGTGCGCGTGGCCTTCCGCGACGGCCGTGTCGTGGGAGCGCACCGCCAGGTGGACTCGGACGCGTACAAGGCGGCGCGCGCGCACGGCGAGGTCCGCCACCGCGAGTTCTCGGAGGTGCCCGAGCCAGTCAGCCTCGTCTCCCGCCTCACCGGTCTCGCCCTTTGGTCCCCCATCACCGACAACGCCAACACCGCCGTGGCGGCGTTCTCGCCCTCGGCGACGGGCGTGTCATCTGCACCTCCGAGGCCGTGTCGAGCTGTATCCTCGTCGACCCGGACACGCTCGACACGGTCCGAAAGTTTGGGCACGCGGACAAGCTCGGTGGGCTGGTCCACTCGGCGCACCCGATCGTGACGACCGACGATTCGTCGGAGCTGTGGACAGTGATCCCCGACCTGGTGCGGCCAGGGTACCAAGTGGTGACGATGGAGGCCGGGAGCGACGAGAGGAAGATGGTCGGCCGTGTGGCTTGCCGCGGCTAGTCCGGCGTCGGGTGAGTGCACTCGTTCCCGATCACCGAGCACTACGTGGTCGTGCCGGAGATGCCGCTGCGGTACAGCGCGTGGATGGAGCCTCCTGCGGTCGAAGCCCACGCCGCTGTACGAGCTCGACTGGCGCCCCGAGTGCGGGAGCTACATGCACGTCGTGTGCAGGGCCTCCGGCAAGACGGTGGCGAGCGTGGAGGTGCCGCCGTTCCTGACGTTCAACTACATCAACGCGTACGAGGAGACGGACCCGGACGGGCGGACGACGGCGGTGGTCGTCGACTGCTGCGAGCACAACGCCGACGCGTCCATCCTCGACAGGGTCCGCCTCGATCTCCTCAGGTCTACTTCCCCCGGCAACGACGCCCTGCCGGAGAGCTCGATGGAGGCCGTGCTGACTTGGCTCTCTATCCCCGCTTGGTCATGGTGGCTCGATCAGAGTGGGCCGGTTCAGGATCCCCCTCGATGGAGGCCTGGCCGGAGAGCTGGAGGCAGCGCTGGACCCGTCGGAGCACGGCCGGGCGGTGGACATCTGCAGCATCAACCCAGCATACCGCGGCAGGCCGTACCGGTATGCGTACGCCTGCGGGGCGCGCCACTTCCCCAACACGCTGACCAAGGTCGACCTGGTGGAGAGGAAGGCCACGGCCTGGCACGAGGACGGCATGGTGCCATCCGAGCCGCTGTTCGTGCCGAGGCCCGGGGAGACGCGGGAGGACGACGGTGACTATTGCTCATTCGCTCTGCCCTGCTCCCCTCCCCTCCGTTGCATCGCGTCTCTACTCTGATTGGGGGTTTCTGTGTGCCATGGGCAGGTGTGGTGATCTCCCTGGTGATCGCCAAGGGTGGCTCCGGCTACGCGGTGCTGCTGGACAGGACGACGTTCCAGGAGGTGGCCAGGAAGTTCCCGTACGGCCTGCCCTTAGGCCACGGCTGCTGGATCCCGAGGGCGTAACTTGGGCGACGAATGGACGACAGGCACGGGCGCACGGCGGGAGGGCAAAATATGGATGTGCACATGGGCGTGCGTTTGTGTGCGGATGATCGGCAACGACTGCACGTACAGTGCTGCACGGGATCACAGTGCGCTCGGTTTGGTGATCTTACCCAAGTCCGAACCGCCCGTTGTTAGTGAACAGACTCTTCCAAGTTCCATGTTTGGTTTAAGGTATTTGAAACTCGCATTGTGATTTATCAGGCTTTTCAGCTTTGTCCGATGAACAGGTGAAACTTAGTATTTTTCCACTGGAAACTACCAGTACTCAGTTTGATCGTTACACGAGGGAACTCGATCAGTTTGACCCTTCACCACAAATATACTGAAACATCCATTCTTGGACCATCAAATGTACTTGAACCTTACAAAAGCATAGTTCGTCCATAGATTTTCAGTGTAGATGTTCTGACAAACAACCACCTTACAAAAAGGATCAGAATGCAGGGAAAAACATCTTCAGAAGACTCAACACCTTCGCAACACGACTTTATCTACACACTTAATTTGGCAAATGCTCCAAGACGTCGCCGGAACAGGACGGGGCGCTTCCCTGCCTGCACGGTCGCCTCTACTCCTCGTCCATGCCGTCGTCGTCCTCCTCCATGATCCGCATCTTCTTCACGGCCTGCGCGGCGTCGCTCCTGACGGCGCCGTTCGGGACCTGGATCAGGATGTCAGACTTCTGGCCCGTCTCGGCGTTCACCAGCCCGCCGCTCCGGTCCACCTTGTAGGCCAGCTCGTCCTTGGCGCCCGCGGCGTCGATGTACACCGTGCAGTTCTCGTCGATCTCCTCCTGGATCAGCATCTTGGACAGCTGCGTCACCACCCTCTTCTCGATCCACCTCCTGATGGGCCGCGCACCATAGACCTGCAGATGCGAACATCACAGAACAGAGTCAGCACCAATGCAACGGAAATGTGTGTTATACTGTTATGGAAGGATCAGGATTCAGAAGTGGATGCTACGATCACATACCGGATCATACGACAGAGACAAGATGACGTCCAGTGCAGCGTCGGTGACGGCCAGAGCAATGCCCCTTTCGGCAAGACGGACGGCCACGTCCTTCATCTGAAGGCGAGCGACCTTCCTCAGTTGCTCGTGGGACAGAGGATCGAAGATCACGATCTCGTCGAGCCTGTTCAGCAGCTCAGGACGGAAGTGCCTCCTCACCTGCGCACACAAAAACCACTACAATTGAGCATCGCACACAAAAACCAGAATAAAAATAGTACTACATGGTTCTGGGTGCACATACCTCCTGCATGACGAGATCGCGGGCGACCTTCATGGAGTTCTTGCCCACCATCCCGGCGAGAAGGTGCTCGGCGCCGAGGTTGGAAGTCATGATGATCACAGTGTTCCTGAAGTCCACCGTCCTGCCTTGCCCGTCGGTCAGCCTTCCATCGTCGAGCACCTGGAGCAGCGTGTTGAACACTGCAACGTGCGCCTTCTCCACCTCATCGAAGAGGATCACGCTGTACGGCCTCCTCCTCACTTGCTCGGTCAGCTGCCCACCCTCCTCATGGCCAACATAGCTTCAGCCACGAAAGAAATCCCAAGTCAGTACCCAAAATTCAGTTTTTGAGAGCTCAATGTCACTGAAAATCTGATTGCGGCATGAGCCACCTACCCAGGTGGTGCTCCAATCAGGCGTGCGACCGAGTGCTGCTCCATGTACTCGGACATGTCAATGCGGACGAGCAGGTTCTCGTCGTCGAACAGCTGCTCGGCGAGGGCCTTGGCCAGCTCGGTCTTGCCCACACCAGTCGGACCCAGGAAGAGGAAGGACCCTGTGGGCTGCTGCGGCCGACCAAGACCAGCCCTCGACCTGAGCACCGCCTCTGCAACAGCGTTCACGGCCTCCGTCTGGCCGACCACCCTCTGGTGCAGCCTGTCAGCCAGGCCAACCAGCCTCTCCTTGTCATTCTGCCCGAGCCGGGTCACGGGAATGCCAGTCCATCGGCTCACCACCTGATCACAAAAAAGACCACAATTTCAGCACGATGCACAATGTAGGAGTATCGATATTTCTGAAAGTAGGAGTATGGTACTCGTATTCTGTAGTAGCAACAGCAACCATACCTCTGCAATTTGTTCAGGGCCGACGGTTTCAGTGAGCATGAGGTTCTCCCCTGTTTCGCCCTCGAGCCTGGCGATGGCAGTATCGATCTCCTGGAGGGCGCCGTACTTGAGGTCCGCCACACGGGCCAAGTCCATCCGGCGTTCGGCTTCCTGCAGACTGAACATCATCTCCTCACGGCGCTGCTTCAGCCTCCTGATTTCATCGATCCTCTCCTTCTCCTTTCTGTACTTCATGGTCAGGGGCTGCAGCTTGTCTCTCAGATCGTCCAATTCCTTCTTGACCTGAAGAATTGCCACGGTTAAGCAAAATCAGTATCCATATATCAAGCAGAGCGTAAAATGATCACATGACTAGAAAATTCAGAAAATCGGATACGCACCTCAACCAGCCGGGCTTTGCTGGCCTTGTCCTTCTCCTTCTCGAGCGCGTGGAGCTCAACTTCAAGCTGAATCCTCTTCCTCTCGAGGTTATCAATCTCCTCCGGCTGGCTGTCGAGCTGCACCCTCACATTGGCGCAGGCCTCGTCCACCAAGTCAATGGCTTTGTCAGGCAGGTGCCGACCCATGATGTACCTAGCGGAGAGCTGCGCGGCGACGACGAGGGCGCGGTCCTGGATCCTCACACCGTGGTGCCCCTCGTACTTCTCCTTGAGCCCCCTCAGGATGCTGATGGTGTCGGGGACGCTCGGCTCGGCGACGAACACCTGCTGAAACCGCCGCTCGAACGCCGCGTCCTTCTCCACGTACTTGCGGTACTCCTCCAGCGTGGTGGCGCCGATGCACCGGAGCTGGCCCCTCGCGAGCATCGGCTTGAACAGATTGGCCGCGTCCATTGATCCCTCAGTCCTGCCCGCGCCGAGGACGAGGTGAATCTCGTCGATGAAGAGGATGACCTTCCCCTCGGCTTCCTCCACCTCCTTGAGCACGGCCTTGAGCCGCTCCTCGAACTCGCCACGGTACTTGGCGCCAGCGACGAGCGCGCCCATGTCGAGCGCAATGAGTCGGACGTCGAGGAGGTTGCTGGGCACGTCGCCGCGGACGATGCGCTGCGCGAGGCCCTCAACGACGGCCGTCTTGCCCACGCCGGGCTCGCCGATGAGGACCGGGTTGTTCTTGGTGCGGCGCGAGAGGATGCGCACCACGCGGCGGATCTCCTCGTCGCGGCCGATGACGGGGTCCAGCTTCCCGGCCTGCTCGACGAGGTCGCGGCCGTAGGTCTTGAGCGCCTGGAAGTTGGTGTCCCCGGACGCGGACTCGACGCGGCGGCCCTCCCCGCCGCGGAGCTTCTCGAGCTCGGCGCGCACCCGCGCCACGGACACGCCGGCCTCCTTGAGGCAGTCGGAGATCTGCGAGTCCTCGAGGAGGCCGAGCAGCAGCTGGTCGACGGCGAGGTGGGAGTCGCCGCGCTTCTTCTGCGCGGACTGCGCGCGGCGGATGACCTTGATCAGCGCCGTGGACGCCGGGACCGAGTCCGGCGGCGGGGACTGCGACGGGAGCTTCTTTAGCGCCGTGCTCAGAACGCGCTCGAACGAGTCCCCGGCGGCGCCGTCGCCGCCCGACGCCCCCGTGATGGCCTGGCGCAGGATGCCGCCCTTGTCCGCCGCCAGCGCCGCCGCAAGGTGCAGTGGCGTGAGCTGCGCGTGGCCGGCCTCCGACGCCATCTCGTGCGCCGCCACCAGCGCCTCGTTGGTCTTGTGCGTGAAGTTGTCCGGATTCATGGCTGCCTTTCCCTCTCTGCTACTCCTCAACACTCTGCTGTAGTGCACTACAAGCGGCAAGAAATCTCTCTCTCTACTGATTCCCGAGCGAGATGAGATCACCAGGTGATTGCGGGATTGCTTTGCTTCAGCTAGGGTTTCTGCTTGGACTGCGCCGGGGAGCGGTGAGCATAAGAAGGCGCAGTGGATAGTTCGGCGGGAGTCCAGAAGTGCGTGGAAGCTTGGAAGGAAGCGACGGGACAGGGGACGAAGCAGCTAGAGGAGGCGAGAGGGTCCTATGACATGTGGGTCCGGGAAGCCGTGGGCCGTTGGATTGTCCACGGGAGCGCTTCCGATGCGCGACACTTGGAGGGCATTCGGATGCGGCTGTTCGGTACGGGCTCTGATGGCGTTCCAGTAATATCTTGCGGTTGCGCCAGCGTAGCGGTCATTTGTTACTCCGTAGTCGTGTGCATGGGCCCACGAGTCATCCACACGCATTTTTCTTCTAGAGGCACGTGACAGCTCTGGTACGCGGCGATGACGTGTCTCGGGCACTAGTCCAGGTGTTCGAGCTGGGGACTGGCAGCGCACGGTGGATCCGACGGTTCAGATTTGTTGGCGAGCGGACCAACCGTCAAATCTGAGCCGTTCGTCTCCAATTCCCATCAGATCCAGTTCCAGGTTCCACCCCACCAGGCCAGCCGACTCCCCGTGCCACCGCGGCCGCTCACAGCACTGCCCGGGCGCCGCAATTCGTCGAACAGTTGCCGCGCGCGCTTCCTCTCCCGCGGCGACTAGCACACCAGGCAACATATGGCGTCCGCCGCGCGGGCTCTGGGGGCGCTCCTCCACAGGGCCTCGTCTCTGTCCTCCTCCGCCTACGCTCTCCGGAGGGCCTCGCTCCTCCACGGTAACCCCGCCCGTCCTTGCTCGGCCTGCTCTCCGCCGATCTAGTCCTCTTGGGTGGTTGAAATGTCTGGTGTTCTGATTGTTTACTTGTGTCATCAGGGATTGAACCTATTGGCAACGCTGGCCTGTTCCGGAGGCATTCATGGAGGCGGATTTCGACGTTCCAGCCGCTCTGCATGGGACGACGCTCGTGCAAGATCGCCGGAAGGAAGGTGATGTGCTCTTGGCATGATATTGGGCACGTGGTTACAGCAGTTCAAAATCTGTGACTCGGTATCCGTATTTTGTTTACCAAGCATCTGACTTGAATAATGGGTGTAGATGCAGCAGCAAATATCATGTGTCAAGTATTTTCCATGCCTCTGAGCAAGCTTTGCTGCAAAGTAGTAATAATCTGCTTTGCATTAGGAGACAATGAGCGTAAAGAAAAAAACTAACAAGAAGAAACGCCCCGTTGCTTGTAGCTAGCTTTAACTTCTCAACATATATTCTCACATCAAATTTTCTTCGGTTCAGGATGCCCAGAATTTGAAAAAGATGAAGCGCAACAGCAAAATTGGAAAAGAAATTGTTGCTGCGTAGGTGCTGCTGGACCCTATGATCTTGCATTATCTTCATCACAGCTTGGTATTTCATTGATTTGGTAATTTGGATTGCTTTGAGCATAGTGTTGATCTGATACATTGCCATCTGCTATCTGTTGCCCTGGCCTATTTGAATAACCCAGATACCTCATTTTTTGTTTGTAGCTTAATCCGGACATGATATACATGTATCTTGTATGCTATGCATTCTCAGTGAGTAGCATATCAGTTTTTTTACTTATAGATGTCTTGTTAGGGCATTGTTGTTGTTTTCTGTAATCAATCATAACATAATTACTATTTACTACCTACTAGAGTAAAAGTTAGTGAATCTACCTCAAGGTGCAAGAGGCACGTCTTGTTGAAATGGCATGACGAGACCAAGCATTATAGCTCAAGGTGCCACTCAATTAATAAATCTGCCTCTGCCTGCCTCTTTTATGAATATCATGCAGCATTAAGAAGGGTGGCCCAAGTCCTTCATCTAACACAGCTTTAGCAGCAATATTGGAGAAAGCTAGGGAGCTTGATATACCCAAAGAAATATTGGAGCGTAACATCAAAAGGGCATCAGAAAAGGACCAAGATACTTACACAGAAAAGGTTTATGAGGTATACTTTCTCTGCCTTTTGTTTGATGTGACACCTTGTTAATAGATCCTTATTTTATGACATAGAAAATGATAATGACAATGTACTATAGTTCAATGCACAGAATTCAATTGATCAGTTCAGATAATGCAGCAGGCTTGTGTCCTAGGAGTTGTTCAGAGTGTAGATAACTTTTTTTAATGTGTTTTACATATGTTTTTAAATATATGAAGCATTTTCACAGGTCTATGGTTTTGGTGGAGTAGGTATGATCGTCGAGGTCCTAACTGACAAAATTACAAGATCAGTTGCTGACATTAGAAATGTGGTAAAAGACTGTGGAGCAAAATTGGCTGATCCCGGGTCTGTTACCTTTAGATTCAGACAAGCTCGAGTGGTGAACATAAAAGTTACTGATGCTGATAAAGATCAACTGCTCTCCATTGCGTTAGATGCTGGTGCTGATGATGTTCTTGAACCAAATTTTGATTACGACGACGACTCTGAAGAAGAAATAGAAAGGTACAGTTTATGCATTTTGTTTTATGCAATAGTGTTTACTAGAGCATAAATGAAACTGAGCTGCACAATCATATATTTGTTTGTTCATTTTTCTTTGTACCAGTTAAGCACAAACTAAGTTATGTGGTCACTTTTCCAAAGGCACTGTACACAAATAAGCTTTGTTCTAAGTCATGGAACATAATGAAGTCAACGATTAGGTAGTAACATGCTTTGAATTAGGTAGGGGCCATGGTTCAGATGGCTCTGTAGGTAGTGTACAAATTGCATGTGATATTCCTTGTGCTTTACTTTCTTTCTTTAGTGCATTAGCCACAAACTTCCTTTGTAGATATTCCCTTTTCATCTGAAAACAGCCCCTTTCTGTCCTAGGTTCTACAAGATAGTTACTACATCAGAAAACTATCCAGTTGTGCTATCGAAGCTACAAGAGGAAGGACTAAAGTTTGAAACTGATAATGGGTACGAACTTCTTCCTCTTAACCCAATTGAGGTACGCTCCCTTCCCTTTCTGTGGTCAAGCCTTCGTGAGTTGTAAAATAGTCAATTAACACTTCAAGTGGTTTCTGTTGAGAGAATAGTTCAATACGTGCCAAACCTTCATAACAGTTCTTATTTAGATGTTTATTTTGTTATCTGTATAATAGTACAAGACAACCCAAGATGACTGTAAACAAATGAGAAGTGATGAAACCAAATTATTCATAATGTAGTTTGCTGGCCATGTTACACATTTGGCTTCTTTTTGCGAGCATCATAGTATCTGACATTTTCAATATTGTTGTTGCAGGTAGATGAAGAGGCCATGGAACTAAACAAGGAGCTTGTGACAAAATTGCTAGAGTTGGATGACGTGGATGCTGTCTATACTGACCAAAAGTGAGAGAACTGCAACTTTCAATTCAAAACACTGTAGAACCCCTTGGTAAAACGTATTCACATCTCATCCATTTATGGGATAAACATTGATAGTTGAGCTTATGATGACTGGCTAGTTCAGGATTTACCAATTCAGTTCCTGGAAGCTGGAGTTTGATGATACATCATTTTTTTGTACTTCAGCATACTAGCATCATTTGGACTGATATCTTTACCTCAGAACAGATTTCTGTTCTTGATTTTTTCTTTGTTATTCAGAGAGCCGATTTGAGAAATCATTGTAAAATAATATGTTGACACTGACCCACTTATTGGTTCTGAAGCATTGTAATGAAAATGCGTTTACTCCAGATTGAATGGCAGTGTCTCAGGTCTGTGCTGAACGAATCAATAAACGCTCTTTAAACACTATTTGGTGGAGACAGATGCGAAACTATCTACGTCTCTAACCAAGATGACGATAGCACCAAGTGTTTGCTTCAGAAATTTGAACAGATAAGTGAAACGCTGGGCATGCCTCGCGTTATACTCGCATCGACGATGCTTGTATGAGATGACGGAACTCATTATCAATCCAAGCAGAAATGTTGAATTGAAACTTCAAAGCGTGCGATTCACCACCAATCTCTGTAACCCACGAACATAATGAGCTCATGCTAAACGACGCCGTTCACTGTATGACAATCTTACACCTTCGGTGGTAACCGAACAGTATACCACAAAAGGGCGAGGAAAAACTCGTCTATCAAAAATTTCATCGGCACCCTGGCCAGTCAAGAACATATATCAAGGGTCACATGCAACAACAACGCAGATTCTCTAATCTAGTTCTGTGGTTTTCTGGTTCACAAGCTTAGTGCAGTTGACCTAGCAACAGCAAGTATCAAGTTCTGGCACTGTAGTTAGCTTCATCTATTGCCACGGGTTCTTTCGCCCTGCCGCAAGGGTGGAACTAGATTTGGCACCCTGCAGGTACAAACATAACCATAGAATTGTGTTTAGAATGGGATAACAAATGCGGTAAGTCATAGTAGTAGGTTGCCGGGCTTACAGATTTCAACTTCTTCAACTTGCCTCGAACCCTGTTCTTCTGGGGCTTCAGTTTATAGATACGGACCATCCAATGGTGGGTTGTGAAAACCTTTATTCAGCACCAACATGGGCAAACATCAAGCAGGGGCTTGAGTAAGAAAATAGGTGAAAAGTGAATTGTTGCTAATTGGAACAGAAAGTAGCATCACCCAACCTCCTCAAAATGTGTTAGCTTGAAATGCTTCTTTCCTATTTCATATCCTCTTACTCTGTCAAAGCCTTTTCCATCAGTTTCCACAAACCTACAAGGTACAATAAATGTGACAAGGACATGCATGGTGATTGAATATCCCAACTAAAATCAGTTTGCTGGATTCTGTGTACCAAACCTGTAATAGCAAAGCTTGTACATGAGACAATTCAGCATAGTTGGAGTGGCTTGAGCATCAACACGGTACTGGCCATCCCTCTGCCATTAACCTCAGAAATCAGAATAACGAAAGGATGCAAATGCATGTATATTTCACAACTTTTTTCTTATGCTAGCAAAATTATGTGTATAGAGTATTGTTGAAGAAAGCAGTTTACAACTCACAAGATAATCTGGCTCCTTGATGTGAGGGAATACACCACCTCCAATGCGAACCATCCATAGGAACTTATTGATATCATCACTAGGGTAGCCAACAAGCCCTGTTAAGGAAACACACTACATCAGGATTTGGGGCCAATGGTTCAAGACAAATTTACTTTTTTTTTTCCCTATGCGCCATAAAGCACCAACCTCCGAAAACAACTAGCACATATTTGACATCTAAAGAATTGAAGATTTCCCAAGCTGCTTTTTCTGGGGATGACATTGCAGTACCGACTGTTGCTATGTGAGTGTTGTTCCATGTATTATTGTCTACAATAACAGTTCGGTTGGCCATCGCAGTTGTTTGGTAACCATAGTCCCACCATGAAGCAACCTGCAGTGAAACACCATATTGTAAGGGTAAAGCCAGTCCTGAATACAATAGGAGCCAATGGGTGAGCATACCTTGTCGTCAACATCTGTGTTATGGCTCAGCCATGCATAAGCTTCACGGAAATCATCAAAAACATGCAATCCATCACGTGAGCGAGATGTCAGCACAATTGAAGGAGCGGAGTACGCTTCAGCTGCTGCCCATACACAATGGACCTGCAAAAATGGCATCGGTAGCAAACTAACAGTCAAGATGCCTCTCTTTCTGTAAAGACATGATAAGATAACGAACAGAGGACTTACCACATAGAAACCACCTAACACGATCAGCAACAAAATACCCATAACAGATAATTCAAAAGGCAGAACCAATAGCCTCTTTTCTTTTTTATTAGGCTTTACAGGAACACTCTCTGCCATTTCCTTTTCCTTCTTCCGGTTCTTCTTTGATGGTTTTTCCTTTGGAGCTGTTTCAGATTTTTCATTCCTATTTTCACTTTTTGTTGAATTTGTAGAACTCTCAGAACTGCTGTCACCTGACTTTAGTTCCAGAAAAAGTAGATTGTCAACAAGTGATAGAAAGGGCACTCCAATTCTCAAGGAAATGGAGAGAAATAACAATGAAAGAAGCAACCGTACAGCAGGAACAGCAGACGAGCTATCATCAAATAGTTTTGATAGCTGAAATTTAAGGGATCGTGTGAGGACACCGAAAACTTCAGAGAGAGCAATCCCAGATAAAATGCACGCAGCAGGAGCAAGAACAAGCATAAGTCGCACCTAGCACAGCATGGATGCCAAAGAAAGTTAGCAAATAAATATTAAAAACATATGGAAATATGAGATTTTTCCTACTGCAACGATTCTTACCATAACTCCAGAAAAATACACTGCAGTGACTAAGTACAGGACCATGAAAGAGCTTGCGTCAGACAAAGGCAAGAAGCATGACTGGATCATGTAAAATATCGATTAATCACAATAATGACAGATGCTGGTACGATTTCAATTTAAGAGGTGTATTTCTCACAATTATCCCAGCAGGAATCAGGAAGGCCAGCACATTGATGTCCATGAAATAAGAGGGCCAGGTAGGAGGTTGGTGTTCACTGACACTGGCAATGATGGGGATGTACTTGCTTGCATAAGTTCTGTCAGAAAAGCAAGAGTCAAAGTGGATCAACTAATACAAGAGAAGCAGAACAAAAAAATTCTAACAGGACACTTTACACAGGAAAGAAGCTGCATCAGAAAGGCATAAGATGTGGCAATAGTGACTAAACATCAGATGATGGCATTATTTCATCAGCTACACTAAAACCTTATAACAGCATGTTCTAATCAAGTAAAATTTCATGTATACCAGTTTCCAAGCTAGGTTAGTCATTAGTTTGACTGGCAAAATAAATGAGTTTTTATTTTAGAAGGACTTACGGGTCAAGTAGACTCAAACTGCGGCCACTCCAGCCTTTTGTTGGACTAGATGCCACCAACGCGACGAGTACAGCTACTACTGCAAAACAAACAGCTCTGCAGGAAGGATCTTGCCATCAGTGTTTAGACAACATAAAAAAAATAGTCAGATATTTATACTCTGAGGAATGTGCTTGTTTCAAGGTCCATATATATAGATAGACAGACAGCTAATTGTCTATTGTGTATTATGAAAGATTGGTATGGTCAAAAACTTACAAGCCAACAGATATGACAAGAGTCATAGCAACTTTGAACAACCTAGGAGTCAAAAGCCCTTTGATGTAATACACAAGAGCAACCACGTGAAGGATTATGAACACCTGCGATACAGATACTGTCATCAATTATGCTGAAACTGTCGCTTTGTGATTCTTTAACATAGTGGCAAACTATCAATGATATGGCCTTGTTACTCTTATACATTTTCTATTTGACAATTATTATGAAATGGGGGAGGTCCTCATTGTACATATACCATATAATGAACTGCAATGAAGAATGTCAATGCATTCTTCTATCTGGTGTCAACATCTAGGAACTGCATTATATGTAACATTCTCTTGAACTTGAGAATCATGAGTCTTAAAATTTGGAAGACCAGCCTCAAGAAGCAAAACATTTGAGAGAGTTGGCAATGATAGTGTTCTGTACAATGGAGAAAATCAAGAAAGGAGAGAAGGTGTCTAGGTACCAGAAATGATGCGAAGTGCTCAGATGTCATTACTGCATTAAAACCAACTACAGGTACTAAGGCCGCAAGAAGTGTTCCAAGTATAACCTGTAACATGATCCATCAATCTGATAAGCTATGGTTCTGAACAAGCACTCCGGTAAAAAGAGCACGCCTATGAGATATGTACTTACAAGGGGAGCATATGCAATGTAGAGCCGTGAAGAATAACGCCCAGTTACAATACACAAGAGCACATGCATTGGGATAAGGTTGATGATGAATGTGTAGCCTCCCCAAGAGCAGACCTGCAAAAGGTTAGTATGTGATTACAAAATACATGCGAAAACATGGATCAAAATTTAACAAGTTTACCATGTAGAAATATGAGAGAGCGTTGAGCGTTGCATAAAAGAGCGACCCTGTGTTCAGTGTCTGTATCATTTGCAAACAAGTTAGAGCACTGCATTAGGTCAAAAGGAGAAAATCAGAAAATACACCTTGAGGACCATTACCTTTACATATAGATAAAACGTAAATATCAAGGCAAATATTGCTACAGCTTCATTATCATAGCTGCCTGCAACAGATCTTGAGATATATGATGGGACCTGTGATGATATCAAGAGAACAATATTCCACTTAACGATACATATATATAGTACAGTAGACGAGTAGCTAGAAATAAACATCGTGCTGTTGTCTGAATGCAGTATTACAATTCGTAAACAAAAAACAAAATTCAGTAAAATGTGTATTGCAAGCCCAAATAGCTGAGGAAACTCAAGTTGTCAAGTACTCGAGTGTCGACATAGCACATATTCAGTCATTCATTCAGTAATAACCAATATTTAGCATAAAGAAATCAGCAATCATAAAGATCATTGTAATTTGCACCACACGTCTTTTCACACCTACAGGAATGCAAAGCATAAATTAACTAACAACACCTCTAGTTTAATCAAAGAGGATTCTTATTTTCATTTCCAACATGACAAGAAACGCTAGAGATCAACAAATCAAGCAAATAGTTTTTTTAATCAATTTAGCCCTTTTCCAACATGATGAAAAGTGGTAGGTAAGTAGGTGCAATTTACCATTGCCAAAATGGCTGCTGCCATTAATCCAGCTCCAGTGCCCTTTGCTTCCTATAGCATAAGTCAAAGTAAGCATGTAATTTGCAGATGGTTAAGAACAGGTGAGTACCCACACTTCGTTGAAAAAATAACCTTTGTTAACAGGTAAGTAGCCCAGGAAGCATATGCCGAGAAAATTGGAGCAGTGAACACACAAACTGTCTCCACAGACAGTGGGATGTTAAGAGAGTTCAGCAACCTAGAGGACCATTCAATTCCATTAGGCGCATTTTGCAGTAATCAAAAGGAATGGAAAAAACTCTAGTGTGTCCCTTTGAATCTTTGATGGCATACCACCAAATTGTTCCAGCAGTCAATGTCAAACCAGGATACACAGTGCCACCAATCACACGACCAAGGGGGTACCTAAAACAGAAGCAACAGCAATGAAATCAGCCAACTATTTGTATCGCATATTCCATTTTCCGTAGAGGTCACATGGTACTCAACAATTGAAAGGTTGGAGTTGTTCTTACCATGTCCTATCATCAAACCAGTTCCAAAACTCATAAATTCCATTCTTCGACAAAAACTGTAACAAGAGGAAAATTAGAGCAGACATGACATATAACTGTTTCAGACAACAATTTATGCCACTACGTGACCGTCACTTGCTCCATATTTCCACTATTCATCTGAGAGTGAACTAAATCTACCAGACAACAGTCAATTTCCAAAACCCAGAACCCTCCAACACCGCAGCTCGGAATCAATAACACCTTAATATCCTATGGACTGAGCTCAATTCCACATACTCCAGAACAAAACGAAAAAGTGAAGGGAACGGAACCAGCAATCACACCTGAGTGACGCGGAAGTTGAAGTAGGGGTCGAACTCGTGGATCACGCTCTCGTACTTGATGACCTGCGCGCCAACAACAATAAAGGATAAGCACGCACAATTCCATAAGCGCTTTGCGAGAACCGAACTAGATCTGGAGGCCCGGGGAGCAAAACGGATCTTACGGAGAAGAGACGGATCGAGAACGCGAGGACGCCGATGAGGAGGAGAGTGAAGGCGGAGAGCACGCCACCGAAGGCGTTCCGGAGGCGCCCGCCACCGTTGGCCGCCGCGGAGGAGGCCTCGGGCTCCGCCATTGCGGCCGCGTCGTCGGCTGTGGGTTCAGGGCGCGGAAATCCCAGCGCTGGACCCAGGCGGAGACGAAGACCTCGCGATCGCGAACTGGGTGCTCAGACCAGAACCAAGGGACTCGAGATTTATCGCGCTTTTGTAGATAAGCCCCTGGGATCAATGTTATTCATAGAACGTACCCCCGCTTTAAAGTTGTCTCAATTTCAATTTAACCCAGTAGTTAAGTTTGTTCCTTTTTTTTTATACAAAGCTGGCAAGTTTAATTTTAAGTCAATATACAGATGGGGAAACTATCTTATTCTCCCATCCAAATGCTGGAACAGATGGTTTTGGAGTGGTCGAATGGAAATAATGAAGAGGGTGTGACGTTAATAAAGGCAGGGACTAATATGGAATTCGAGGGGAACCAACAATCTAAGGCCGTTGATTTCTTTCATCCATGGGTCAGGATTTCCTTTCTGTTTCCGGCCCGAAGGCTCCTAATTGGTTCGATGACATGTTTACGAGGACGCTAGCCAATCAGAAAGCAGCAACTCTCTCTCTCTCTGGAAAACCTTGAAAGCAGCAACGCTCTCTCTCTCTCTGGAGAACCTTGGTGTACAGAAAACTCCTCCAGCTGGACTTCGTCGGTGTTCCAATTTTTGTATGTTTACGAGGCCTTCTTGTACAGAAAACTCCTCCAGCTGAAAACTCCAATTGGTGTATGTTTACAAACAAATATTTCACATAGGGTAACACAATTTTCCAAAAATTTCACCTCTTCCAAGCAGATAATCTCTACTCCTAAAAAGAGTGTAAGGGATGTCGTGTCCCCCAACTTGACCACGGCTTCACCATGGTACGTCCCCCAGCTTCACCCCTCGCTTCCCCGATTACGCAGCCGCTTGCCACACCGTGATTAGCGCTTGATTGCCTTCCGTCCGCCCTAACTTCCAAAATCCGCCGCCTCCTCTCTGCCTGCGCCGGCTCCCGGCTGATCCGCGATGCCCCTCCTCCTCTCCGCATGCGCCGCAGCCCACGACCTCCACGACGCCCCTCCTCCTCGCCTGCGATGCCTCCTGCGACCTCCACGATGTCCGTCTTCCTTCGCCGCCTCCCGGTGGATCTACGGGCCACCTCCGCGTCGCCTGTCGCTGATCCGTCGCGTGATCCACGACGCCTCTCCTCACCGCGAGATCGCGGGTTCTGCAGCGAGCGACGGCCTCCCTGGCCCTACCCCATGTATCTACGTATATGGTATTGAGATCTCTATGGTATTGGTCTCAGCGAGACCGCAACAGACCTAGGCGAAACTTCGGACTCCGCGGCGACTCCTCGATTCCAATTTCCAATCTATCGTTTCCTTCTGCACACCCCTAGAGGCAACCACAGATCAGAGGCAGTCGCAGAGAGCCAGAGATTGCTGTGATGCCGTCGCATCTTGCCGCTGCCGGGGAGCGGCGACTCGAGCATGCTCCACCTGCACCGCTGCGCCGCCCAGTTCTCGCTGCTCGATGGCATGCCCTATTGATGTATTGGCGTATTGCTGGCATATTGCTGACTTGCTGTCTCCGTGAGCCGCGAGGACATGAGGTTAGTTCATGTGTTCATTTGCGTTGATTACATCTTGGCATCCTGCTAATCTCAATTCGATTAGATGATCACCAGTTCACCATGGATCCTTACTCCTATAATGCATGCTGCATGCAGATCCGAATTCTGACGCACCAGGACAATGAAACATTTTAACTTTGTACCACACGAGGACAAGACAAAGCAAAAGCAGAACAGGACGATCAGCCGTTCAGGTGTTTAGCCAATCCTAATATCGGATTGAATCAGGGAGTCATCATTCATATTCTGTGATTGAATAAATTCTATATAATATAATGTGTGGTCTGGTAGCTAGGGTTTAGGGGCAACCCACTATTTAATTTGCTCGTAGCAACCCACAAATCTCATATCACTTTTGTTGTATGTGCATATTATGGACTCCTGGCTTATTCATTTGTGTAGACTTATTAAATGGTAGTCACAAATAGACCAATAGACAACAAACACCCTTTTTGTGCTTTTGTGCTACCTATGTATTGGCTTGTTTAAAACCTGATCACGAGGAAGATGAATTTCCAGCATAAATTTGTTTTCCATGATACGAGAGTTTATTTCTCGCTGGGTGAATGCATGTTTTGTACTTTTGTTTTACCTAATTTTATTGCATTCACATCTTCAAGGTTTATTTATTATGCTTTATCTTTTGAAGTATTAATCTTGTTATTGGCTATTACATTTTTTGGGCCTGTTTGGATGATGCAATTTTAAAAGAGGAAAATTTTTGGCACAAAGGCACTAGACAGTGAGTAGTTGAGCGCCGTCATTAATCTCAAAAGATAGCATGAAGATATCCTGAAGATCTTGAGATACTATGCTGTCAAAGGAGCTTTTCATATTGCTCCTTACTATACGACAACACTTGGTCAACCCAGTATAAAGCACATCGAAAATTACGCAGCAACACTTTATATAATCCATTGGAGGACTCTCCATAAGGTCTGATTTTAATCACTTTGATTAAGAGGGGAAATGAGATGTTTACATGGAATAAATAAATTAGAAGCGAATGAGATGTTATGTATGATATCAACAGAACCCCAAGTGCAATTTATATTGTTTACTGGTATGATTTTTGCTTGATTAAAGAATCATGTTTGCTTTTAAATTCTCGATTAACATGAAAATATTATATTGCTTATTAGCTGAACACCATATAGCCCATGTTTATGATATATGAAGCATATAAAAATTTGTGCTTTTTTGGTTCGTCCTGGTATATGGTACCTACCTGTCAGCTCTTGTATCCTATCCCGTAGCAACGCACGGGCACAAAACTAGTAGAGTGAATAAGATGACACTTCAAAACGACATAAGACATGGGCCAGTTAAAAATATCAAAATATCCCGTTCCAATAAACCACCAACTTACAACAGTGGCCTCATCTGGGCAGATCATAAGACAACAGAAGTGCAACCATACGTGAAAAATTGCACAATGTGAATGTTACATCGCCAAAAGAAATAAGTTACTCTGTAATCTCTCAACTTCAGCAAAATTTGCTGCCGAATCTGTGGCGTGATGGCTTCTCAAATGGGTAAACATAAGAAACAGATGCTATCATAGGTTATCATTGGCATATCAAATGCCAAATATCAAATCCATCACATTGGCTACAATTGATTTCGCGGGTGCAGCGACTATGCCGGTTGCACGACGGCCTGCATCTCGGTTAACATTTGTGTTAGCCTTGGGATCATATGGACGAGGAAAAGTTCCCAGCTGGTTCGATGCACCTGTGCTCTTCAAAGCAAGGGACTTTGAAGGCAAGTTAACCATGAAGCCTCCTTGGTTGTTTCCAATTAACCTCTCATCCAGCTGCTGCCGGTGCACTGGATCAATAGGCTTCACTCCAACAATGAGGCCACTGCTTAGTTGGATACCATTTTTCTGAAGGGCCTTCCGAGCATCATACGAGCGCTTAAAGACCAAATACAAAATAGTGAAAAGTCAGTCTAAATCCATATCAAACTTTAGAGCTTTGGTTGGGAAAAAGTTCAGCTCGTAATGTAAAATGATAGTAATAGATTATTAATCTAACTACATGCAAAAAAGTAACAATAGCACTGGCAACATTTCTACCAACAACATAATACTTGATGACAAAAAGGGTTTCAAATAATTGCAATTTGAGCAATCCTAACAGCTCCATCATGCCAAGGTTATTTAGCAAGCCTCACTGGTTATACTTTTGGATTTAATTCTTCTACATCTATGAACCCAGAATGCACGGCCGCCCAGAAAGCCATAACCCATCATCAGTAGACAAGTTACTGCAAGTTGAAAATTTTGAAGTATAATAATCCAAACTCCTTGTGACACTACATTTGAGAATGTGATTATGAAATGAAAACAATATACACACTTCTAAACATGATGATAAAACTTGGTGCTCATGGTAGAGCAACTAAAAAAGGCCATCCTATTAACATAACTGATATGACAAACACGCAACCTTAAGGTGGTGTAGGAGCATAAATGACTTGTGCAGTTGTTACAGTTCACTAGCAACTACAAAAAGCTGGTAAGCATCAGAGCAACATGAGTTATGACTTTTCGATAACAAAGATGCAAGAAATCAAACAGTAGCAGAAAATGGAAGCCCGAAGGTGGTTGAATGTATCATTACCTGGTACAATACGTGGATCCAGTTACCATCTCTTGGACCAGAGTGATGTCTCAATATTGTTCCACATTTCTCGAATTCCCGAAGAACAAGGTTGGTATTTCCAATAGAGAATCTGTAGTAAAAGGTGCAAACGCTAAGAAATCAATTTATCATATAAGGTACCTACAATTTGGGGTTAGCAAATTACTATCCGGGAAAAATTAAAACACGAGCAATAAGATGCCAGCACCAAGCTAGTTCGAAAGCCAAATCTAGCATATGCACTGCACACGCGTCTGCCAACACACATTTCTAAACGAATTCAGCACAAAGCAAAGAAAAGCATAAGAATTCTCACCCGAATACGGTGACCCACTCCTCCCGTACAGCCTCCCCTCCGTTCGCCACCGGCTCCGTCCTAACGGGTGCTTGCGCGGGGGTCACCGGTGACTGCGCCTCCGCCGTCGTGGTGGCAGCAGGAGGTGGCGGCGTGCCAGGGCTCCCAGGCGGAGGCAAAGCGAGCACCTCCTTCCGGGCCGGCTCCACGACCCCATCCATGGGGGATCCCGGTGCCGAGGGCGACACTCTGCTCCAGGAGCGGTCCCATGCCGGCGAGCCGCCGCTGGCGGCGGCGCGGGGGGAAGGGGACGAGGCCACTGGAAGGAGGTCCGAGGCGGTCGGGTCTGGGGAGAAGTCCGCGGAGGCGTAGCGGTCGTCTAGGGTGAAGATGGGCGGCGGCGGCGGCGTGGCGGAGGGCGCAGCTGCTGGGGACGCGGCCGACGCGAAGCGGGAGACGCCGCGGTGGGACGGGATCGGGGACGCGAGGTCGCGGAAGAAGGGGGACTGCCGCGCGCTGCGGCCGCGGCGCGAGGCGGCGGTGGAGCGGGAGGGGGAAGCCATGGGCAGGCGGGGCGGAGCGGCTCTGTGGGGTGGTTGAGGGTTTGGCCGTTGGTGGGGGGGGGGGGGGGGGGCAGTCCACTGCAGGCGACTAGTCTCGTCCCCCTGCAATGGAGAGTGGAGAGCCGGGGGCCTACGTGGGAGGAGCGGGGGCGGCGAGGTGGGGAGGCGGCCGCCGAGCTGGTGGTAGGTCCGTGTGTTTGTTGCAGGGCGCGGAAGCCTCTGCCTGGTTGCTCGCCTTTAATGGGCCGCCCCGTGCCTTGAGAGTTGCGAGGCTGGCAGTTGGCACGGGCCAGCCCGAATTCACGTTGACGAGAATAGAAATCCTGCCAGAAATTTCAAAGCGACAAGGCTCTCGTACAGTCAAACTAGCTGTTGTAACTACTACATACTTTCCTAATTCTGAAATATTGCTTGTATTTAGGCCATGTTCAGATTCCCAACTATTCACTATTTATTTCAACTTTTCAATATTCCTCTCACAAAACACGTTTCTCAGCGAATGCTACAGTGTTTTTCTTATGCTATAAAATTCTTTGCTTTTCCAACTTGTGTTGGAACTTGCAAGCGACCTACGAGTTCGTAGGCATTCGGCAAAAACTAAAAGGTGGAATCAGCTTAGCTTGTGAATGGTCCTAAAATGGAAACTTGATAGAGCATTATACATCGTGCACGTTCAAGGAAAGAATCACCAGGAACGCTTCATGATAATTCAGGACTCCTACATACTCTTCTGTTTGCAGGAACCAGGAAGGAGCGCACAGAAATGCGCATGCTTGATGAGAAAGGCTACCATGCGGCTACTTGAGAACTACAGAAGTTCCATGTTTCCTATTGACACACGGTACAGGTAAACAAGTAATCCGTTACTTAAGAGAGGAGCGATACCTACTCCGAAACTACACATGCCTTTCCAGCGTCACAAAAATTCATCAAGATGAAGCATACAAGATTACAAACAATAACATTTCAAATCGATCACCCTGAAACTAATCTTCACATATCACTCAAGGTTAACGTACAAATTGGCTACAGCCTAAAGCTGGCAGCATCCTGAAAGCTTCTGGCATCCAGTTGCATACAGATCATCGTATAGCTCCGTGATCTCAAACCAGCAAATGGCTTTGAATCTCAAACAGGAAAATGGTCTGATGCTAATCAATCAGCTCTTCATGTGCATAGGCAATATTCTGGAGAGACAAAACATGATGTCCAAATTTAGTAGTAATTATGCATAGAAAGTGATTGCCAAACTTAACTAGAAGCTCAATGAAGATGCAATTTGCATCAACAAGTACTGATGTTACTATTTAAAAAGGGCTATCAAAGTAGTACTATGTAGGCAAGATGAAAAGCAATCAGAAGAATACATCAATAGAGGACTGACCGTCTCTGGGATGCAGAATTGCAGATCACAGCAAACGCAATTTCCCAGTAACTGAATCGATGTCAGCTTTCCTCCCTGTACAAGGTAATTATATCGCAGCACAAATCCCCAAATCATGATAAAGTCTTGTTGCTTTGGCAAACAAAGAAGAAATATAAGGATTCTCAAATCCAGACATACAGTTCAAGCTTGCAAATTTAAAGATACATGCAGAGATAGAAACGTGAAGTTCTCTCGATTCACTAGAAACAGCGGCGGCAAGAACGGCGAGGCTCTCTCTGACTGGGAGCTGATGGAAAACTTGGAAAATCTGCTAAAGCGAAAGCTGGAGCTGTGGCGAATGGGGGGCGGCTGGAGCAAAACTTTACAAAACTCTAGGCTTGAGCTTGGGGCACAACTGAGAAAGATAGCAGGCCCTGGGTGATTACTCTGAACACTGAAAATGCATGTGTTGATGTTCTCCCAGGAGGGAGGGGTGTTCCTGGACGTTCGTCAGGTAGTGGGTTTAGGACTATGTCTGATATCAGTTTTTCAGTTAATAGCTGCACTTTGAGTTATGTCCTGATTCCTGAGACCGCAAAATGGCCTGTGCGCCAGATAACAGCACACTGATCAAATGTTTTGATCCTTATCGCAATGCAGTTGGACTGGGGTACATGTGCCCTGGAACTCTAAAAAAATTAAGTTCTGAACTTCTGATTGAGCATCTGACCTGGCCCTATTGCAAGAACAGTTTTAGATCCAGCCAACACCTACAAGGCAAATGAACTATGGTCAGGGCAGATGGAACCACACCCATTTGATAACATTGCTGCAACCCCGTATAGGAATGTCACACTATTGAAATCATAACATGGTGCATAAGATAAAAATAAGCATCCAGAAGGAAATCCCTGTGAAGAACTATTAGTTGAAGTGCATCATTTGAGTAAGACTATGAATCACTTGGATATGTGAAATCATGCAAAATTTAGAAGGAAGGTCTTTTCTTGATGTTTTTTAAGGTTGCAATGAGGGTTATACAGATTAAAATAGGTAGAACCACGAAATTATGGAACGAACCTGTGTGCGCCCTGCATCAGCAACAATAAACGTAGGGATACCTCGATGTTCTGCCGTTTCCTTTAGCCTGCTCCTGATGACAGACCACAACAAAAGAAAATTATGGATTGCCACCATGTAAATATGCTCAACAGAACCATAGGTAGTAAGAGAGCAAGGACTAACATTTCCTGTTGATTCTTGCATGTCAAAACAATCTTAGCTTGTCCAAGTTGCTCCCATTGTCTCAAAAGACCGCGATTGCTGCAAATGATATATAAGATTATGAGAAGAAAAAAAAAAACTCTAGTTTTCACTAAATACTGAAGAGCAAAAGGTAGACAAATAGCTCCTTGTCGCAGACATAGGAAAAGATAAGGGAAAACTAAGATTCCTGAAAATAAAAGCTCTGCACTTAACATCCACTTATTTTCAATATCAGCCTCTAGATCTACCACATCACAAATTGTTTGAAAAATTACCATTCCCTATGAATTATTTAGTTGAGAACATAGTGAACAGCAAAGAGACAGCACTAAGGTTAAGACGATATATGGGTGATATAATAAGTAATGCCATATCTCTGGAGATTACACAGATCGATGATGCAAATAGTTAATAACTCGTGGCCAACACAACAGCGCAACTGTTGGGTGCTCAAAATTCAGTGGCTACTCAGACATGATATGATTAGTGTGTGAGCCTTCAGCCAAATATGCAATAAAGAAAGATTTCAACACCCATACAGAGATGCAATCAACATTGCCGTGATCTACAGAACTATTCAATGGAAACTTGTCAACATCAATCATGTTTGTACCCATGTAACGCTACAAAGATTTGAGTTTCTGATGAGAAAAAGTGTACATCTGGGCATCCTTCAATTGAAACTACCTAATGAAGTAAGATTACAAACCGCATTAGCACCTTGACATCAATTCTGCATACAAGCCAGTCGCTGCATCTGCAAGTGATTAGCCACGAAAGAGATGTAAGTTGACTTAAAAAGTTTAGTACATAAAACTAAATCAAACTATTATATATGACCTAAGAGAGTGCTGCTCTGGATAAAATTTGGTTGTTGCCGAATAGAAGGTGTTTATGCAATGGAAAAAGTCCAAATTACCCCCCCCCCAACTATAAGCAAAGTCCACATAACCCCCTAAACTAATTTTTGGTTTATTTTACCACCTAAACTATGTCATTTGGCTCATTTTACATTTATTTTTCCATATACAACTGTCATATAACGTTCAGACATCATAATGCATGATAGAAAAATATAAAATATTTTTTTCATTATTTTGATGGAGGTAAGATATTTAATATTTAATTAATCCTTAGGACACGATAAAAAATAATGACGAAAAATTCATAACATATTTTTTTTGACATACATTGTGATATTCACTATAATCATACAAAATTTGAAATTAAAATTCAACTTGGGCATGGAGAAATAAAAAAGACAAATAGCATTAAGGGGTAGAATACACCAAATGACATAGTTTATGGGGTAAAATGAACCAAAAGATAGTTTAGGGGGTTATGTAGACTTTGTTTATAATTGAGGGGAGTAATATGGACTTCTTCCTTATGCAATTTACTTAAGTATATACAATAGCCCGAATGAACAGAGATGCATCCAAAACAAAAAGCATGTGTCCACTTGGAGATGAACTTACGAGCACATTGAGAAGCTATTTTCCCAGCCCCCATCTTGAGATCCTGGCGTACGACCAAAACCTGAAATCGCAGTGCCATTAGTACTGAGAACAAGCTCAACTCTCTAGACATAGCATTCCAACAAAGTATCACTACATTGAAACACAACTCTGAATAGTTGTCCCCAAAAAAAATTTCGGAACATCAACATCGAAAATCCTCATCAACAGTAACTGTATAACAATCCTTAGAGCGCATAGCGAACGCTAAGATTTCAGAATCAGGACTCAAATCGATCGAATATGTGATGTATATAGCGCGTGCCGAAGCTGTAACAGTGAATATTCAGCATGTCTACTTAGGCAGTGCAATCGCAGGTCGACTTACCATCTTAAGCTCTTCCCCGCCGGAGGCAAACGAACTCCCCGACGCTCGCTTGGAGCTGGAGCCGCGCGCGGGCGCCGCGGCCGGAGCCGGCGCGGGGCCGGATTTGGGTCTCCACGAAGAGGATAGATCGAGGAGGAGGCCAAGGAGGAACCCGATGGCGAGGCCCGGGAGGAAGTTCGTGGGGCGGAGGCTCGCCGCCAGCCACGGCTCCTCGCCCTGCGACAGGGAGTAGCCGAGTGGGTTAGGGTTACGGGACTGATGGAGAGCGCAGGGTTCGTTGTGTGGAGCGTACCTTCCTCCGGTTGGGGTTTTGCGGTGGGTTTCGCCGCGGCGGCGGAGCCATGGATGATGCAGCTGTCGTCGGTTCCCGGAGAGGAAAGAGAGAGATGTGCTTGTCGATAACAACAGGTTGAGGTATGGGCCGGATGGCTGCAATGTGCAATGGACCATGGGCCGACACTGCTAACTAGGCTGTGCTCACATGGGCCCTATGGGCTCAGCATTGTTACTAAGGCCCGAAAAGGACAGCATGACGTCAAACGAACCATCCACGACGGGCACAAACCGCACAAGTCAAACATGCAAAAGTCCAGAAGTTATATGACTCGTCTCATTCCACTTTACTTTACGGAATTCGATTGATCGTACTCAGGCGATGCAATGTATGTTGCCCGAAGCATCATGCTACAGACATGAGTGACATTGGACTCCTTGAACTTACTTGGCACGCGTACGACTACACGCGTGCGTCCCGTCGTTGCCCGCGCCGCTTGATCCGGGCAGGCACTCTAGCCTGGCAGAAAGCAAGTTCGGCGCGTAGCACGCACGGGCACGGCGGACGGCACCCATCTCGCCTAATTTTGTGTCCAATTCCGCGGTGCTGGGCTTCGTTTTCAAACGTGAAAGCGCTTGCCGATCGATCCGTATCGGACGCGCGTCGTGAGAAAAGCGGAAGCCCCGTGTCGGATCATCATCAACGAACGAAATTTGGTGCCAAACCAAAGCACTCCTTTTTCTTCTCGCCTTTGTCAGCAAATTGTGTGATAGTGTCAGTGTCACTCACTCTCCACGGCCCCACTACACGTGACGAGGCAAGGAAACAAACACAGAGATTAGAACGACGTGGCCAGCAAAACACAAAGAAATAAAAAAGGAAAGGGCCAGCAGGAAAAGAAATTATTAGCAGGACTGCACTACGAAGCATTATGCCTCGTATACTCAACTCATATGAAAACCATTCCATTTCCACGTCGTCTTCTCGAGCGTTCGTCATCGCTGCTACTCGACAAGCACATACTATAGTAGTCCTGCCGTCTCGTTATCTCAATCATTGCGGTAAGGATGAAATCATCGAGCCGGAGTGTGATGATTAATAATCGAGCAGAGGCGTCGCGTCCACACACGCTACTGCTCTAGCTCGGCGCGGCGTGGCAGGGTACCAAGCGCCGCGGCGATGACTCCCCGGCATGGGCTCGTCGCGCGCGCACGTATACGTAAGGCAGCGCCGGCGTGGAGCCATGCACGAGGCCTGGCGGCGCCACGCCACGCCTGTGCATTGACCGACCGGTGCTGCAGCTCAGCAGCTGCCTGCCCACCACCACCGGAACGGGAAGGAGGCCGGAGGCGGGAGTCGCGTCACGGCGGGCCGCGGCGACCCCGCCTCACATGACGCCTGACACGGGCGCCAACGTGCGCTCACGTGCCCGGTGGGAGGCATCGCATTCGCCCTACTCGCCTCCCTTTGTATTTTGCGTTGGGAGCAAAGCCGGGGCCGTGGTGAACGTGGATGCAGCTGTGGGAAATTGGAGCATTTTGGCCCGTGCGGTGCGGCTGTGGCCGGAGAAAAAGGCAAAAGGGTGTTCTAAGCTTTTGCAGTTTGTGATGTTTTTACTAGTGTCATTGTCTGTAGTTGATGTATAGCACTGTAATTTTCTAGTTTCTAAATATTATGAGACTGACGCTAAATCTCATATTCATGTAGTTAGGCAACTCCTTTTTTCTTCTTCTTTGGAACACAAACAAAATCCACATTGGCTTTGCTGCTGTTGTAAAACACGTCGTCAACGGTTGGATCTTCTCCCTCTCACGCCTCTCATGACAAACACAAGAACAAAGTAGACAAGACACAATGTAGGTGGAGCTTCTCTTTATTCCTCATATTCGATAATTTACAATGACAATCTCTCTCATATATATACTCCAACCTATAACTAGAGTTTCGGTAAGAGCCCACAAATAACCGGACATGGACTAGGACTTCTAGTCCCTCTTTCCTTCTATACAAGTCCGGGCAACCAGACATAGACTTGAACTTCTAGTACTTTCCTTCTATTCAAGTCCGGTTGTATTACAGCACTCCCCCTTGGGCGATTACCACAAATGTATATGTCTCATTAAGAACTCCATCCAAAAACCCAGTGGGAAAAAACGGTTATTGGAGAAAGAGTACATATCAACCGCAATTATATTGCATATGTTGCCTCGTCAAAAACCTTATGTGAGAAACCTTCGAATAAAACTCACAAAGGGACAAAGAGTACAATATCAAACCTTCTTGGTTTTTATATAATTATACATTCATCATTCTTCATGAACAATGATCAATCTTCAAGATTATACATAAACTTCAGGTTCTTGCAATAATGATATATGTAATGTTTAATAATCAAGTGGTATACCTTCATGGTAAATAATCATTAAGTTGATTCATTCTAGATAATACTTAATGAAAATATGTGCTCCCCTTCATTACGACATTCTTTGAACTTCACGTTCATGATGATTTTTAAGCACATTCTTCGTAAATGTGTATGAATATTGGTATTCAATTACCAAAATATTTAGTCCTTCAAAGACTTCATATAGTTCTTCTAGACTATGATAGGAGCAATGCTTCGAGCACTAATAACCACTTATTTAATTATGCAATACAAATAAATTTTATCCTTTCATAGGAACATGGGGACAATGAGTAACAAATTAGTATACCTCTGAGGTATTATATTTTCAAACCTCGGTATTTGAGGTTAGTCAGTCTTCGTTTGGCATTTGAAGGGGATAATTCAATTTGCCAATCACCAATATACCTTCTATGGTATTTGAGGATACTTGATATTCAATGATAGCTAGCTATTTATGCACATACAAGTGCTTGTATGGTACATTCAAGACCATTTAACTCCTCGTTGCACTTCTAGTTTAACCATTCGGGTCTGTACGAGTCTTTACTTGTATCTTCAGGATTGTTGGTGCTCATGCAGGAGTTGACTGATGATAAGTCATTTAATGACTATTTTCTTCGGGAATCTTTAATTCTTCAATAATAATATTTCTCTTCTATGAGAAATTTTCTCATGATAGACAGAAATAATTTTCACAATAATTTGAGTTCTTGTATGAACTCTCTAATTTTACTCCTTCTAGGATATGCTCTTCATGAGACATTTTAATATTCATTCAAGAATATTATCTACCTTAGACATTTATTTCTTACTATTTTATTCCTTTGAGGAAAATAAGTCCTTCAAGGATCATTTCTCAGGGATTTTCAGAATCCACTGATAAACTGCATAATATTTTATTCAGTTATTCATGTTATTTGCCAGATATGTTACAAAATATTTATTCATACATAATGGGAGTTTAATAGTCTTTAAAAGACCTATCAACCATAGTACTTCACCATATTATTTCATAATGACTCGTATAGTTTGAACTTCTAGGTTCAAATACTTTCTTCATGGTTCAACCTCAATTGCATTCATTCATTGGCCCCATATGAGTGCTTCATGCAACTCTGCATGGGCTTTAGTTTTGGATCCATACTCTCATTTAGAGAGACATTTACAATTATAGAGGTAATGTTGTCGACATTTATTTAATTCTCTCACATCTTCAGGATAAGACTATTATATAGTCAGTATTTTTCTGCTTATCCCAACACAAAATATTGCACGCACTTTGAAGTGTTAGGCATTCATCTTCGTGACGAATATTTCTCAATTTGTGAGGTAATTAACCTTAAAGGTCTTCTGCTTCGGAATTTGCGGAGATTCTATTTAAATTGCTTGACAAGTTCATTTTATCTAAAACCAACAGGCGTCCCCATAGATTTTAAATTAATGACCAAGTACTTTGCCAGTCTGAGTATATTATTAGATACCCGAGATATACCACACATAGCATTTTGTTTACTACAAGTAAACTTGAACTTCAGGTTGTTTCTCCTAATTTCTGATGTCCCATTCATGAGTATTCATCATGTGCACATTCTCACTCGGATCAAGTCCTTCAGAGAGTTTCACTTCAAGTGTTTGCCACATCAAGTGGCGCCCTCCATGGGCTTCCTCACAATTTTAGTTTTCTGGCAATATACTTTGCTTCATGCAAGTATAATATAGTGTGTGTTTATATTCCCGCTTCAAGCTTCCAGGAATATTATATGAAGATCTTTCTTGCTTCAAATATAAGGCATTCATATAGATTATCTCTCCCCCTAATGCCGATATTATATCTTCATTACTAGCATACTTCTAAAATATCCCCATGGGCTTAGTATAATGGAAATTCATATCCATTTTCCAACTTTAAGTTGATGCCCATTTATGTATGCTATTATGGTGAAATAAAATAATAGTTACACACACTTCTTTTAAATATAGAGGTTATTTGTTATATGTAGTGAGCTAGACTTTATTAGTGTAGCAACATGAATGCTATATTTATTTTAGCACAGTGTGCAATGCGGCATATTCAGTATACCTTTAATTTGCACTATTCAAAGTCTACGAGACTATTTTTATTGTCTAGACTCTTTATTTATTTTGCTTATTTATAAGCATAATACTCATACTATATACTTCAAGTATTTAACATAAACTTTCAGTTTTATAAATACACAAAATATAATCCACATGGAAATTCTAGAAAAGTAATTGCTCATTCATTCAAGAATTCCCCATATACTTTTGATTCCATAATATAAAATGTTTTTCCACGTAATAGACTACCAGGTCTATATACTTTTTATCTATCTGCAAAAACCCATTCTAATTTGGGTTAACCAATTTCTAATTGGATATACTTAGCCAACTCTAGGCCATTTTCTCCCCCTGATCTTAGCCTTCTTGACTAAAAATTTACTTAATAATTTCTTATCATTTAGTATATGTGCATACGGTGCACAAGTTAGCTAGCTTGCTAGCTAGTTTGTTGATTGTTACGATGGACTACTAGCCATCCTAGGGTGATGGAGGTTGCTACTCAACAGGAGAAGCTTGAGTGACACATGGTATGCAAGCTAGTGTGAATACAAGAATAACACAATGGCTGCAAGCCAGTGTAGAACGGATTTTTAATGTGACACCCATGCAAAGTGTTCTAATTAATGTAGTGACATGTTAATCCTTACATTAATGTGGAATAACTTTTAATTGATCATTCTAATTAACACAATGGTATTTGGATTACAAAAGTATGTGCAAAGCTGCATGCTTAGTCATTGCAGTGACTATGGCTACGGGCTAACTTGCACGTTGATTGTCCGACATCTAATAGGATGAGGCTCTAAACCAACAATCTTACAGGATTAGGGATATGCCTATTAATTTTTTTTAATTTATCCACATTCTTTGTATACCTCTTCCCAAATTTCTCCCCCTCGTCATACCACAATTGCACTTCAGGTGATGTAATGCTTCAAGCATGATCTATGAAAAAGTTTCATAGAATTAAATTATACTGCTAGTATATCTGATATGATATGAATTCATATATTATTGTACTATTTGGTGTACAATAATGTGGTGGGTAGAATAAATTTTAAGTTACAGGGCCTATGTATTCAATACATAGTTGAGTAATATATCAGTTCATTGCCAGATTGAATCTGTCGGTGCCTGATTTGGTCGCACCGGCACAAACAAGTGATTGCGGTGCTAATCCACTCGTTGCCCTGATGGTGGGTGAAGAGACGGGGGTTTTTATCCTGGTTCCGGCCACGGGGCCGTACGTCCAGCAGTGGTGTTGAACACCAGTTTACGTGTTGCTCGTAGTAGGGGGTTACAAGCAAGGTGGGAGAAGGAGACGAGCTCCTAAGTCCCTGAGTCTAGCTTTCGCTGGCTGAGTGTCGTGTGTGTGTGTCTGGCTTCGCGTGGTGTGTGAGCCTGTCGTCCCTTGCCCCTTTGCATGGGCTTCCCTTCCCTTTTATAGACCAAGGGGGAAGGGTGCGAGTATATGTGTTCGTGGTGTTGACGTTCTAAGTGCACTGTGCTGTCCATGCCACGCACTATGCGAGCGGGAATTGCGCCTTCCAACTCCGGTTGATGACATGACAGTGGCTGACGTGATGTCCTTCCTCCTTGTGACGGCTCACGGCGTCGAGGGTGGCAACTTGCGTACGGCGTCCAGATCGAGTCTCTGTAGCCTCCTTCGAGGGTCGCCTTCGAGGATGGTGGCGTATCCGAGGCGAGCAAAGTCAAAGGAGTGGTTGAAACAGTGCTGCTGCCAAGTTAGGTCTGGCCGTGCAGCATGGCGCTCAGAAATCCACTGTTGCGAGTGGATTTGACCCGTGTCCTCTCCGGGGCGTGGGTGGAGGCGTGGCGCAGTGATTCCCCTGCTTTTTTACTGCAGAGGAGCGTCATCATGACTTGGATTGATGGGTCGCAGAGCCTTGGGCGTCGTTCCCAGCGTGGCAGGCTCGAGCTTGCCCCGCAAGCTCGAGCTTGCCCCGCAAGCTCGAGCTTGCCGAGCCTCGAACGAGACGGAAATCACCCGCTCGAGGGTGTACGTCTCCCTCGAGGTCACTGAGCCTCGATCGTCACGGACGTCCCCGCTCGAGGGTGGTCGTCCACCTCGAGCGGGACGGGTGCCGAGGAGTTGTTGCGATGGTGGGCCTTTGCTGGGCTGTAGAACCAGGCCAATGTCGTTGTGGGCCTTGTCGCCAAGTAGTTTTAGGCCTAAGTTAGGGTACCCCTTTTACAGTTACCCGACAGAATCCTTCAAGATCAATGAAGTGGCTTGAAAATTCAATTTTCATTCTACCTATATGGTAGTAGTGCACAAATAAACTTCATGTTTACTTGAGGTGTTGTGGTAATATATCATTGCAAATGATTACCTAATAGGCAATATAAAATAATTATTTACATATTCAATATGTAATTTTTTATTTATTCCATGAGATTAAACTGATTACTACGGGTAAAAATTGCTACAAGCATTTGGACAAAAGTTAAGGTGAGAAAAACCTATGCAGAGGTAAGAAACACCAATTTGTTGAATTTGCCCTTCTAATCTGGGAAAGATTCTTAAATTAATGCTAAACTTCATGTTTAAAGAAAAAAAGATAAGTACTTACTCTTTATGAGTACAAACAAATTCTTCATGGATAACTAATAATGCAACTTATGTAGAATATTCTATTCATTCATGGTTAAGGGGTGAGCATGAAATTTCGTTGCTCATTGCGTCTCCCCTGAGCCTAGCATCACTTCTGGATTGTACTTTATTTTTTCTTCCACTTCTATAGCTTATGAAACTTCTGGTAGCATAAATATTTGTTGTATTGAGCTTATGCATATTCTTCTTGAATTGCAAAAATGTCTACATGACAAACAACATGTACAATTCTTCTTGAATTGCAAAACTGTCTACAAGACAAACAATATGTTTCTTCTAGAAGACATATTAATTTTGTATAACTTCATTTCATATGAAGCTCAATTAATTAATATATTTTTGAAGAGTTTACTGCTAGTAAATGATAATGCTATATTGAAAGATAAAAATGTTTGGTTTCTATAAGCTAAAATAACTTTCAGAGTTATATAACATCTCTTCTAGAGATTATACAGTATCAGGCTTAAACCAATAGTATATTTCTTCAAGAAATAATAGACTTATATTTCTTCGAGAAATAATAGACTTCATGCCACATTCTACATTATTCATGCAATTTCTACAAGCACACTTCATGTGTTTTAGTGCATGAAACAAGTGCAAAATTAATTAATATTGGTTAATCTATTCAATAGATTTATTTTCTATTATTTCCCAGAATTTCCAAGCAAAAACAAAAAAATACCCAATTCACACAATTGCCCGGAAAACATTTAAATATGACACTCTCAGTGGTATTATGTCTAAGGTCTTCAAGATTAAGAGATATCATAACACTTCAGGGATTAATGGTTTAATTTTCAGAAATATATAACCATTAAACATACTAAAAAAATATGAGCCTCAAAGGGGGGTTTCAATAGAGAGCTCATATACCTAAAACCATGTTTCTATGATTAAAGGCAATATATTTTACTGTATTTATTAGGAAAAATCATAATAATATACCATAAAAACAGTAAATAAATTTTCATAAACCAAATAATCCAATGTGCTTTCTGCTCTAAAAAAATACAGGAGTTTAAACTGCAAGTTTAAACAAGCTCATTCAAATATTCCTTCGTTGGAATTTCCCAATCCAGCCTACAGCTTCCGCTCCTTGCTCCTTGAAATTTCTCTATGCATTTTTTTCACACCAACATTCATCTTCCAGTCGTGCTTCTCCCGAGCATGGCATGCGGTGCTAGCTTGGACAATGTGTTTCAAGGAGAAAGCAGACCCATCACGCATGCGTGTGGTCGAGATCGGCAGTAGGCACGTACGGACGGAATCGGCTTCGGGCACGTGTGGCACTCTGCTGCAGGCGGTGACCGGATGAGCGTTCAAGCGACAACTGCGGGCAATTTGCTTGTGGTTTGTACAGAGCTAGTTCGCGTTCATGCGATGATGTGCGACTTCAGGCGAGGGGACACATGTATATGGTGCGGCTTCCGGTGGCGCTTTGACAGGCTCCGTGGATGTGGATTAGCTTCAAGCAGATCAGAGACACACGCAAGTACGCAACTACCTGCAAGTAAGCTGCGAAACAACCGTGGGTGGCAATGCGAGTCGGGTATGGTAGCGAGTCCGATCCAGACCGCTGCGTTGTCGAGTAGGTTCAGACTTCAGGCGATACGACCTTACTAGATGGCAGGTAATTCTTGGGCTTGGGTACTAGCTTGCCCTTGGCTACACAAAGGACTCGGACCTCGACTTCCAGCGATGCAGGGACTCGAGACGATTCCCAAGGCACATAGCTTCTGGAAGGACTTGCTTCAGGCAGTGAGTTGAGTCGTGCATCTACATGAATACAGGACGGAACAGATGGGCAGCTTGCAATTCATAGGTGAAATAGCATCGCACGCATGCAAATCATCACGTTCATGGATGGATTCACGTACGTGCATATACTTCTGGTATAAGTCCAAGCTTCTGGTCATATTATTTATCCGTTCACTCCATGTACGTAGTAGTTTGTCACGACTCACTTTCTTGCAGATTAGGAAACCTCAAGTTGTGCTAGTTTCAAACTAACACCTCTGCCATAATCCATTGTTCTTGTACATTTAATACACAGAGCTTATTTGTAGGTCGCATGAGTCTAAGCGATTTCCTCTAGTTAGGTTAATTAAGCACAGCATATATGCAACCACATGTAGGTGGCCTATGATACAGCAGATTGGAAAATTGTTTTTGTTTTTCGGCACAAGAACTCAATCTACTGTGTGATTATAAATTGCATACCTTGTAGTGTTTTGATGCCAATTGATCTACTCCACTTGCCGCGTAGGACAGTTTTCAGTAGATACATACCGCGTAGGGCATTAGGCATGGTCGTAGACCTGCCTGCTTGATGACGATGATGTCGTTGCAGTGCAGATCAGTAGCACGTAGAGGTAGCAAATCTTTCCGCTAACGACGTTGATATAGTCGACGGCGGCGACATCGTCAGCATCGAGCTTCATGGCGAGTCGGTGCAGATCCGTTCGCTGGCGACGTTGATGTAGTCGACGTCGTCGAAGTAGTCGTCGACGAGGACGATTGCGAGATTGCTGGCATCGAGCTTGATGACGACTCCTCCAGCGTAGTCGACGAATAGCGGTCGTGCTGATAACGTGTTGTAAAACACGTCGTCAACGGTTGGATCTTCTCCCTCTCACGCCTCTCATGACAAACACAAGAACAAAGTAGACAAGACACAATGTAGGTGAGCTTCTCTTTATTCCTCATATTCGATAATTTACAATGACAATCTCTCTCATATATATACTCCAACCTATAACTAGAGTTTCTGTAAGAGCCCACAAGTAACCGGACATGGACTAGGACTTCTAGTCCCTCTTTCCTTCTATACAAGTCCGGGCAACCAGACATAGACTTGGACTTCTAGTACTTTCCTTCTATTCAAGTCCGGTTGTATTACAACAGCTACAACCCATCATGCTTTAATCTCTCGGGGCATATTGCCATAAATCCACCCCCCACAGCTCAATGTCTCCCTAAGCAACCCACTTTGTAACAGACCTAAATTCTATGCATACGTGGATGTATACTCTCTCCCGTGCAACACCATCTAGATATCTGCCGCATAGGTTCCCCAGTCGATCTTATATTCTTATGCATGAGAGCCCCGCTAAAAAAAGCTCCACCTTCCAAAAACAAAGAGATATCTCCTACATGTAGAGGAATTGATCTATTGTTTCCACGTAGGCAAGGGTGGGTATGTGGCGTTCATCTAGATGGTGGTGCGTGATGAGAACTATACATCACGTATGCGGAGAATTTTAGTCCCTTTGTGCCCCTACTACCAAACCCACCCATCAAACATGAGCCAATCCCACGGTCAATGTTTTACCGCATTACCTGGTGGCTGGTGCTGCCCTAAGGCCATTCCCAACCCAAGACACTAGTCATAGTGTCCATAAGATCCACATCAGCAAGAAACTAGCACTAGACACTACCCTTCTAATGCAAACATCACTAATCAATACTTAAATTTAATACTACCCATCTCTCATTATGTCTTGGACGTTGTGTAGAAATCATGTCTCATGCAAGACCCAATTTCCTTCTCTTTTCTTATTTATTTCTTTGCCACATCATCTTTTATCCTAGGTGGCAGCTCATTTAATTCTATGGACACCATCCTAGACATTGGGTTGGGAATGGCCTAAACGTCTTTAAACCCACTTATACCTCGCAAACCTCCTCTACACTCCTCTTTCCCATTTCTAGGCAGCCAAACTTGATAAGGTGCCATGTTATTATGTTTTTGGCTCACACTTTGATGAAGCATTTTTTCCTTTCCAATGAGGAGGTACTTTCCTAAACCAAGAAACAAAGCCTTTGATCACATTGACTCAAGTAACAATGGTTGTCAACCCAAAGGATATCATCACCAAACTTATTGAAGTACTAACATCTGTCCTGGAGGAACATTGCTTTATAAATTGTATATATAGCCTATTTTTTCTAGCATGTGTAGAATAGTTGTGCATCACCGCATTAAAGTTTAAAAAACATAGTTTTTGGATTTCAAATTTTCTGGAACGGAAGGATCGAAAGAGTATATCAATTCTCTCTAATCTTCACCCTCCAATTTTTCTGGAATTCGTGAAAAAAAGACCATGCGGCTATGCATGCTAGTGCTTAGCTGTCGCATCGGTAGAATTTTCTTTTCTTTTTTTTGCGAATCACAGAGTACAGACGCAGACGCTCACATATACGCACGCACACTTGCCCCTACAAACATACGCACGCAACCCTACCCTGGCAAACGCTTAAGGCCCTGTTTGGTTAAACAAAAACCAGATGGTTTACGGGAATTGAGAAAGATTCAATCCTAAATAAGTCACTCTAGGATTTAATCTTCTCTTCGCATCACATTACACCTGGTTCAAAGACAACCGAACAAGTGCTAATTAGGTTCATTTTTTTTTAACGAACAATTAGGTTCATTTTATTGTCTTCGCCATAGAGCAGGGTCTTACGACTGCATTTTCAGACAGTATTTCACATGTTTTATCGAACCATCTTACAAAGTTGTAACGGCGTGCGTGGGTGCTCAACGTAGGTGCGTGGTAGCTCACGACTCTAAACGCGAGTTAATTAATTTTAAAATCGTCCCCCAACACTACTGTCACGAACTTCGAGGCCAATCCACCTCGGGATCGGAGACCATACAGAGCCAGACCTTATCTGACGCAGTCACGCAGGCCAGGCCACCGGCAGCCCACTTTATTTTATCAGCGATCTCACTCCGATGCTTCACACGTGTCCGGTTGTGCGCCATCCAACGGCCGGAGAACGAACAGCGGCGCACTCCCACGTGGTGGTTACGTGGTTGCACGCGGCGGGCCCGTGACACGCGCACCTTCCCAGCGAGGTGACCTCGGCGCGATCGCCGACGTCGTTAGTCTCCCTTAGCCTCTACGGTGGTGCTAATAACGTGGGTGGGAACATCTTTTTTTTCGTTTTCTTGCTCGAGCACCGATGTGCATGATTCGTCGAGAATTCGAGAGGTAGATGGATTATACGTAGGAGTTTTCTTTGTGCGTTTACCATAGAAAAATGTTCGGTCAATGTATCATAGCACAGTAGCACACGATGGGTCCGATTAAGGCCATGTTCAGATCCCCAACTATTCACTATTCATTCTAACTTTTCACTATTCATTCCAACTTTTCACTATTCCTCCCTCACAAAACACGTTTCCCAGCAAATGCTACAGTGTTTTTCTTATGCTACAGTGTTTTTTCCTACAATCTAAACACACCCTAATATCTGTAGGTGCATTTTTGTGGAGTCAGTCCATGATAATGTGACATGATGTACAACAGCACTATGATAGGCCAGCATGTGATCGTTACTTTACATGATGATGCAGATGCACCCCCGCCGCCCGGCCCCCTCCCGTGCACAAACGCAGTAGCTCTGCTATGTTCAAATCTGTGCGGTAGCCCTAAATGTTAATCGAAGACTAGATGCCTAGATTTTATATGAGGTTAGTGTATCCATATGTGTCAAACTTCAACACAATTATTTTGGGGAGGAAAGAAAGGCTAGCAAAAAAAAAACAGCATGTACTCCTGTCCACAATTTTAATTATTTTTTTTGGAATTTTGATTTTTCATCAAATATAAACATCTCTTGATTATTCATTGCTTCTCTCACATCTCAATGACATATAGTCTCAGCTTCTCAGAACCTAGGAAGCTTAATTAATACCAGTTAATGCAAACCGATAGTCCAAGCTCCAAGGGCTAAAGTTTAGCCTATGGCTGTTTGGATGGAATGAAACCTTGAGGGACACATCTTGAAGAAAACATATATTTTATTCTACTTTGGCCTCTTGGGTTATGCACTTCTTTCTATTAAACATATAAGAGCATCTACAAGAGACTCTTCATTTTTTTACCTTTTATTCAACTTTCTATTCTCCTCCCCATAAGGATTCAACTCCATACTGAGCATCTCACTACAACATATTATCCATTTCCCACCCTTCAAAACCTAACGGTTACATTCAACTCTCCCTTTACGCGTGAGGCTCATAGTTGGCAAAGCTAGTTTGGCTAGCGAGGGGTTAAATTTGGCGAGTTTGATAATTAGTATGTTGGAGAGCTATTTTGGTAGAGTATAAAAAGTTTAGCTACTTGAGCCATTTGGCTAGTCTCTTATATTGAACCTAGGTTGCCATAAGCTAACTTCTTGTTTTTACTTTGGCCATGAGTATCTTAATATTATAGATTGAAAACAAAATAATTACCTTATCATATTCTCCCTCCGTTTTAAATTACAACTCATTTAACATTTTTGACATTAAGTTTGACCATGATCTTATTCAGAAAATCTATGGAAATATAGTAAAATTTAAGTCATCATCGAAGAATTTTGATTGATAAAGCAAGCCATAGAAAAAAAATATGATATTTTGCAAAAAAAAAAATTAAATAAGATGAGTGGTCAAACTTGGGATAAAAAAAGTCAAATGGAATGTCATTTGAGACAGAGTGTGTATACTAAACTACTTTCATTTAAGATGTCACATTTTTAACAGATTCAAAACATCATATAAAAATTCCATAATATCTTAATAGATTTATATTTGTGATGGGAGTATATATGTACAAATGGGCGGCCCGGTCCGGGCCCGGGTCCGGTGTGGCCCGGTAAAAACCGGGCCGGGCCAGGTCCGACCCTACCTCCCACTGGGCCGGGCCGGGCTGGCCTGCGGGTGAGGCGACGGCCTAAGCCCGGGCCTGCGGGCCATTTTTGGGCAGGGCCAGCCCGGAAAGCCCGGCCACAAATAAAGGGCCGGGCTGGCCCATAGCCTGCAAATTGAAAAAAACCTAAGTTTCAGTGTTCAACATTCTAAATTTATAGTTTCAACATTTATTAATTTCTACTTCAACATCTTATATATGCAGTTTCAACATTTTGAGTCTCAATTGTTGAACATGTTCAAATCTAATGTTGAGATATTTCATTCACGTTGTTGAGTTAGCACAATTAAAATATTGAAGATGGATAGGAGCCCTAGATGGAGGAGGCACCGGGACCTGACCGGCCCGTTCTCTTTCCAGCGGGCCAGGGCGGCCTGCAGGCCGAGGTGACGGCCCAGGCCCAGTACCAGGTAACGGGCCGAGCTAGCCCGGGCCCGCAAAAGACAGGGCCGGGCCGGGCTTGGACCGGGCAAAAAATCCGGGTTTCTGGACGGGCCACCGGGCTGCGGGCTTTCTGTACATCTGTAGATGGGAGGAATGCAAGCTTTATGCTACAAAACAATAGATGTACCCAGCTGAATTGTATCAATTTTGGCCATGCGCTTGACACGAGAAATAATTGAGAAAGAGTATTTGCTCCCATCTACCATCAATTTCTCTTTCTTTTATCTTCTTCTCTAGTAGTACCACTACAGTTGTCATCGTCCAACACTGTCTGAGAAGCCTCCAAATATTCATTTATTTTCCCATGCACTGTTTTATACCACCATTAATTTTTGGATTTTCTACTGCTATAAAAAGAGATATTCTCATTTTTAACTGGCCATTAAAGCCGCCTATAGTAGTTTCCAGCCAGGGGGAGGGAGTGGCTGTGGACGGCTGTGGCTTTATTTACTCCTCAAGAATCGTTCATCTCTGCTGACCTCCCCTCGTCGTCCTCCTCAACTCCGCTCTCCAACGCCACGGACGCGTCCCAATTAAACCCTACTCTCTCTCTCTCTCTCTCTCTCTCTCTCTCTCTCTCGTTATTTCCGTCCGCCTCTCGAAGAAAAATCAGACGGAATAAGCGGAGGGGAGGGAGAGGAAGAAGGAAACAAAAGACGAATTCTCTGCGGTGAATGGAGGTGCCGGTCGAGTGCGCCGGCGGTGGGAGGGTCAAGAAGGAGGCGGACCTCTTCCTCGTCGACGACCTCCTCGACCTGCCGTGCGACGAGGAGGAAGAGGAGGTGCAGGAGGCGGTGGTGGAGGAGGCAGAGGGGGAGGGTAGTAAGGCAGGGGCGTGTGGCGCCACCGCCGGCAGCGGTGGCGGTGGCTGCGAGGAAGGCATCGCCGGGAACACGTCGAATGACTCGTCGACGGTGACGGCGCTGGACAGCGGCAGCAACTCCCTCTCCGTTCTCGGCGACGGGGATTTCTCCGGCGGGCTGTGCGAGCCGGTAAATTTCTCGCCTCTGTTCTTGAATGTCGTGAGTTTTTGCATGAATTCCGACGAATTGCTCGATTGTTTCCGCGATTTCTTCGAAGAATTGACGGGTTCGATAACCCGTTCAACTATCACCGGCACTCATTAAATTTCTCCTTGGTTGGAGGAAAACGTCCCGTGCCGTGAATAGTAACTGATGGAACATGCAGCCAAAGATAGCAGACGCTCGCCGCACTCTATCTGCAGACTGCAGACCCCGAGAACAGTTGGGCACTGATTCAATGAGTTTTGGCGGCGCCATTGCTGACTTGTTTCTTGCTCTGAATCTCTGCGCAGTACGACCAATTGGCGGAGCTGGAATGGCTATCCAACTACATGGGCGAGGACAACTTCCCAACTGAGGACCTCAAGAAACTCCAGCTCATTACCGGCATCCCGCCGGCCGCAGCCGCCACCACCGGCACGGCGTCCGCCCCTGCTCCTGCGGCCGCCGCCGCGGCGAGGCAGCCCGTCGGCGCCGGCGTGCTGCCGCCGGAGGCGCCCCTGCCAGGCAAGGCGCGCAGCAAGCGCTCCCGCATCGCGCCGTGCAACTGGGCCTCCCGCCTGCTCGTTCCCCCGTCCCCTCCCGTGTCGCCGCCGTCCCCGGCCGCCATCTCGCCGTCCGAGTCCGGCACCGCGGCGCCGGCGTTCCCGGCCAAGAGACCGTCGAAGCCCAGCAACAAGAAGAAGGAAGCGCCGACGACCCCGGCGCAGAACGCCGCCGCGCCGGCGGCCGCGGCGGGGTCGTCGGCCGGGGAGGGGAGGAGGTGCCTGCACTGCGAGACCGACAAGACGCCGCAGTGGAGGACGGGGGCCCTGGGCCCCAAGACGCTGTGCAACGCGTGCGGCGTCCGGTACAAGTCCGGCCGCCTCGTGCCGGAGTACCGCCCGGCGGCGAGCCCGACGTTCGTGGTGTCGAAGCACTCCAACTCCCACCGCAAGGTGATGGAGCTGCGCCGCCAGAAGGAGGTGCACCCGCACCCGCACCACCAGTACCAGCCGCAGCAGGCACTGGGGCACGTCGGCCCCGGGGGTGCCACCGCCGGCGGCGGGCTAATGCACGCGCCCAGCCCGCTGCTGTTCGACGGGCCGGCGGCGCCGCTCATCGGCGACGACTTCTTGATCCACAACCGCATAGGGCCGGATTTCCGTCAGCTCATCTAGACGCCGTCGTCTTTTTGCTTTGCTCTAGAGTTGATCCAATAGCCCAGGAATAATGCAGCGAAACCTAAAACTGATCTTTTTTAGGAGGTTTTTCTCCGGTTTTTAATTATCTGCCAGGTTTTTTTTCTGAACCCTTATTTTTGTTTCTCTTGCATTTGTCAGTTTTTTTGAGGTTTTTAGACTCTTCTCGGATTTTGAGTTTCTGACCCCTTAGAAAATAATTCTAGGGAGTTAATTTCTTAGCCTCTTTTTTTTCTCTTTCTTAGCATCTTTTGATTTGTATAATGTAGAGCTCCTAGAGGAAGGGTAAACAAGCAGTTTTAAGTTCAAACTCCAAAGCTTGCGTGAGGCTCCTACTTGTTTATGTGAATCCCAATCTTGTCTGCATTTCGGCGAGCAAGATGATTCGCTCGCGCCGGTGAACCGGTCGGTGGTATGTGTATGATAAGGTGCGCACAAACTGTCACAATTCACAAGTGTGGTGTGTGCAGCCGAACCAAAGTACGGAGCACTCCTGTCTGGCCAGGGTTAAAAAGGCGCACATGATCATCAGAATCTTGCACGAGGCAGAACACATATCATGCTGAATGGTTAGATCAACAAATTTTTGTATTCATCCTACTCGCATAACACGCTTCCCAGTGTACTATTTATCTAAAAAAAAGTACGTTTTACTTTTAATCTGAACACAGCACAAGTTCTTCCCTTTGCCCAGTACACAGATTGCTCAGCCTTTCTTTCACAAAAATCAGCACACCGACACTGTGACTGCCGGCATTTCGCTAGGACCCACATGCCAGCCAGCTGCATGTATGTGGTTTTATTTTTTTTTTAGAATCATATATGCGGTAAATAGCAGCGTGCTATTGTCCCACGTGGGGGGTTGGATATGGTTGCAGGCCACCAGAGAGGAGCATTGGATCCAATTCCAATTCCAACCACTTCGCTGTAAAAAGTTTTGGTCGGGCTCTGTTGGATTGATCCTCCTCGTTTGGGCCCATTTTTGGAGGGGTGATCAACCGGTACGTACCTGACCACCGAAAGCTTCGAATAACCTATCGGATGGGTTTCGCTAAAAAAAATAAAGAAAAAGTCTAGATAACTCCTAAACATATAGAGGTTGGACTACATAATCCCCAACCTTTGAAACGGTCTACATCATCCCCTGAACTTCTCAAAACCGATCAAATTACCTCCTAAATCAGTTTTGAAAAATCATAGTAAATCATAGAAAAGTCATAAAATGGAAAATCCAGCTGTATTGGACTCCAAATGAGTAGATATACACACTGAACATATAATATGGTATGTTTTAGTATATTTTTTCACTATGACTTTAGATCTACGCTTTCCTCTATAGTAGTAAAAAAATATATTAAAATATATCATATTATATGTTCAGTGTGTATATCTACTCATTTGGGGTCTAACACAACTGAATTTTCCATTTTATGATTTTTTTATGATTTACTATGATTTTTCAAAACTACTTTAGGGGTAATTTGATCGGTTTTGAGAAGTTCAGGGGGTGATGTAGACCGTTTCATAGGTTGGGGGTTATGTAGTCTAACCTCTATAGTTTGGAGAGTTATCTAGACTTTTTCAAAAAAAAAACTATTGGATGGGTGCTAGCTACATTTGCCTGTATCCCCTCGACGCGATGACGATGTGTTCCATACCTGCTTTGCCTAAGGCCTGACACTTGTACGCAGAGCCCCACCTGTAAATGTCACGTGACCGCGACACAAAGAGGCGGCAGCCCAGGACATGCATGCCCTGACGCCGAGGGATCGACGTCTGATAGATTTCGCCTGAAGCAAAGCCACTCATCACTCTACTAGTACTCTACCGTGCTTTTATGGTGAAATGCTTTGCCTTTGTTTAGTTCGAGATAAATATACAAGGAGAAAGAACGGAGACACTTGCGAGCCACGTTCGCCTGCGTTGGCCATCTTACTAGTACGTCCGTTAGGTAGCTCGTAAATATGGTCTGACACGGCGTGGCTGTACACCCGGTACACGTTTGGAAAAAACTGCTCGCTACTTATCGTACAAGCGGAGAAACCTAGCGAGCTACTAGTGTGCTGGATATATATACCTTCGTGTGCTAGCTAGAATACGGCTACTGACTTCACTATCAGGACAGTTGTAAGTATGCACCATGTAGGGCATAGGTGCAGCAACATCTGTTTCTGGAAACTGATGACTCATGATGAGAGTGCGTGGGTGGGTGCTGACTGTATGACCAGAGCATAATTTCAGCAGCGGTTTGGTTTGATGCCACCATTTAATCAGGGTTCAGATAGTTGGATGAAGAATTGAAGTCGGTACAACAAGTCTGCCTACTATGTGATTTTGCGGAGATGCCCGTCGTTACCATGCAGGCACAACGATAGCTGTATGCAACAAATAAACAGGTCATGGAGGTAGACAGCTACGCGCAGGTTACGAGTCATTCCGCATGACCCGAATTTAGTCAGCACTGGTATATATAGGACTACATAACAGGAGCATTGGGAGGCCGGGTTTCTCGTTTGCAGCTGCGGAAGTTGGAAGATGGCTGATGGTGACACCAGAAGTTTAGGGTCAGACAGCAGCGAAAGATCGAGGCATCGAGCCTGTGAAGCCGATCGAAGGTTACGGGGCCCTCACATGCACGGGGGGAGCCAGCATCCCGCGGGCTTGGCTTGGGAGTTGGGAGACGGCGGGTCGGCAGCGCGGCCGGCACGCGACGCAAGCCAAGCGCGTTCCGCTGTTTCGCCTCGCCAACGTTTTCATTTCTGCCCCTGCCGCACGGCGAGAACCCCATGAGCTACGCACGCGACCGGCGCCGCCTAGCAGCTAGCTAGGGCGCGAACGCGAGTTGCAACCTGGGCTGTGTTCAGTCCAAAAGTAATTTTTACTTTCTATTAATCTTCCTATGAGGAACCTCCAAGCCAAACCCCGTTAATTAGATCATCTTCCATTGATCAATCTAATTAAAAGGACTTAACTCCGGTCGTCCTTGAGATGTGTCTCAAATAATGCGCAGGACGACACACCTCACTAGCACAAGTTAAACATCTTCATCACCCATAGCATTGCATACATAGAGTTCACCATACATAAAGCATTCAAGTCTTACAAACCAAGTTCAACTTTCAAGCCTAAATAATAGGTTTTTGCAGCGGAAGGTTTAAACACCGCTCTCATAAATATTACAACAAAATAAATGAGTTCACTCCCATGCCACAAGTGACTCATTAAACATAGATAAGCATTGGACATCTACTCCATGCCCGCACCTCCGTCGGCGGGGTAGAAGTACCCAAAGACGGGCTCCGAAGGCACCTCACCTGGAATCAACTTAACGGCAGCACCGTTAGTACATTTCGTACTAGCAGGACTTATCCCAAAAATATACATTTGGTGGATGCAAGGGATTATCAAGTTTTAATACCCAACTATGAAATAGCAAGCGGGTTTGTATAAGTGAGTAAGCAAAAGACATGGCTTCTATCCCTACATCATACACCAAAATATTTGCATAAGTAAAGTGATCATGTATCATCAACCATGAACTTAATCTTCCATAAGCTCTCTCCGAAACTCTATGTTAAAGTCAAAGTACATGAGCGTGTTCATATCCGAGAACGCGGCTATTGCAATAGATTTAGAACCCTGCAGGGGTGTACAACTTTTCCCACACGAGGCGCAAGACCAACTACCATACCCTCGTCCTAGGATAAGAGTTAATTCATGCCCTCAACCGTTCGCATACCCACACCCGGCGATGAGAGGGCGGCCGGAGATGTATAGGGGTAACGGACTCCGCCATCTACCCCTCATCACAACCCGTGTCAAACCGTCCCATAGCAAGGTCCGGCTTATGGTACTTGGCTTGCCCATCCCATACTAAGCATGTGGTTTGTACGTATGTGCTCAAGTATCAAAGCGATGACGCATCGGTCCTTAATCAATTCAAGCAAGCCTAACCAATAGAGCTCCATCTCAATGGTCCTACATTACTTGCTCAAATCTCGACTCATATTCATGGTTGTTCATCTTTAAAATATTCCAACTATTCAAATATAAGATTAGACAAATTCCTATAGTCTCGCAAGAAGTGATGCCCTTGTCACCTCTCGACTTCTACCGGCTAAGCATGAATAAGCAATTAAGTTCGTATAAACCAACAAACATACTCAGCTAGAAGTTGACCTAGAGCTATAGCATATGTCTAATAGGTTCTACTCTAGTCATTACATATGAATAAATAGAGGGTGGCTTATGCACAAACAATAAGCATTTGACATTCATAAATAGTTTAGAAAAAGGTGCCTGCCTTGTTGCTCAAAGGTAGCCTCCTCAACCACGGGGTCCGGCCCGTACTCAAACTCTCCTTGCCCCGGCGTCTCGATCTCTACACGGATGTAATGATACAAGATGAATATATATGACATGAATGAATTTCTAAGATGAGATGCATAAAATGAGGCAAGTTATGCACAAGAAAGCCTTAGTAGTGTGTATAAACATACTTTAAGTTGGACAAATAGGTATTTAAGTTAACTGGGTGATTTTCGGATCTTCCGACTCGGAATACCGGATCTTCCGGTTTTACGCAGAATGGAACCAGATCTTCCGAGTAAGAAGACCGGAACTTCCGGGCGTGTGCTGGGAATTGAACTCGGATCTTCCGACCAGGTCGGATCTTCCGGCTTATACCCGGATCTTCCGGTTTGCCCGATGACTGAGGAAGAAAAAATTCTCCACGGCGATTCCGACCTCCGTTTTGGGTGTCGTTTGTTTCTATGGGTTTGTGGGAGTGTCTAGCTCCTATTCCAAGTGGTGGATTTGACATGCATTGAGGTTTACAAGCTCGGGCTCATCAATGGTGATTTTCCTTCAAGAAAATCCAAAACTCCAAACCTAGAGCAATGGGAGTGGATCGAGAGGGGAAAAGCTCACCAGTGATGTGCACAACTCCCCCAAGGGTCGTGGGATAGTGTAGGGCGAGGAGAAGTGAGGTTAGCTTGTTCTTGACCTTGAGCTTGAGGAGGGGAGCAATGGGGGAAGAACTTGGGGAAGCTTCTCCTTGCTCAAGCTTGGTGGAGATGATGGCGTGGTGGTGGAGCAGCTCGCCGGCGTCGAGCTCCGGCGAAGCTCCGGCGAACTCTTGCCTTCAATGGGGGACCTTGGAATCTCCTTAATGGTGGAGAGAGGAGGAAGAGAGAGGGAGTGAGAGTGGAGAGTGAGGAGAGGGGAGGGGCGAGCTGGTGTTCTGCTCACCTTGTGACAGCTGGGCTGGCGGGTGATCCCACGGGACACGTGGCAGCTGGGCAAGTGTTGAGGTGTCACTGGAGAAAAACCGGAACTTCCGAGTAGTAACCGGAAGTTCCGGTTTGTCCTGGATTTGCAGAAATAAGTTGTTTTTGTCTAACTCAAAGCCTCCTAACTAAAGAAATCAGGTTTTAGATGATATAAAATATACTTATGAATGCTTTATGACATGCTTAAAAATTTTGGGTTGTTACACTTCCTCACAGAATACGTATCCCCAAAAATCTCTTTTTCACCTTTTCTATTCATCTCCCTCACATAACACATATCCCAATGAAAAAAAGTACTTTTACCCTCTCAGCCGCCCTCCAGCCAGGCTATCCCTTCGCGTCGCGCGCGGCGGCGGCTTTTCCCGTGCCGCGCGCGCGTCCGTGACGCCTTTTAACCGTCCCGTGCCTTGCGTATCCAAGACACCGGCGACGTGTTCACTGAACTGAACCGAGAACGAGACCTGCCTGAGTGCGTGAATGCATACGGCCTGTATGCCGCCGCCCCTGAATTCTCTGTGGGGGAACACGAAACCGGCGGAGCGAAGCCTGAAAACCGGCCACGGTTACTCGATCTACCACCGGGAGGAAGGCTGCCAGCAGTTTCATAAGCTCACGGTATCAGTTCATCGTGATTTTCAAAGTGGAAACCGTTTCCCTGTTTTTTTTTATGGAGTCGAGAAGAAATTTTGGCATCAGAAAGCGTTTCTCATGTTGCAACTTGCAAAATACGCCAAAGTTTGGCCCATAACATTTGGATTCTGCTGATATCTTTGCGTTTAGGAACTAAAGGCCCACGTAATCTAGGCGCTACTTTCGGCCCAGCAGAAATGGCCCGGTAGCGAATTATCTCGGTGGTTTTATGTGTGTGTTGTTAAGAGGTTGAACTGAGCTGACAACGGTTTTTTTCTAACTAGAGTTGTAGTAGCATCATGTTAGGTGAGCAGAACATAACATATCTCATGACACTTCAAATAAAGTGATGAAAAAGTGAGAGTAAAGAGCACTACATTTGTCACCAAGTACATCTCGTGAGTCTTCTCCTATACTTTTATTATGAAGTATATGACGAGTCAATACAAGAACCACGTATGTCCACACATATAGCATAGCTACTAGTGCCTATTTATGACATAGGTACATGAAAATTAACACTTTTTCACAAGAATGAAGAGTATGTCACGCTCGTGCGGTTATTAGGCTAACATGACTGCATTTTAAAAGAAATTTTATATGTTGATTACATTCTCTAGCCTCATGGAATCTAAAGTTGGCCACTTTTATTATTACCATTGGTGTAACACAATCCTGACCACTTTTCTCATGCTTTTTATAGCTATAGGGACTCTAGGACAAAACAACTAGGACCATTTAATTTCGATGCAATCTTATTCACTTTTGTCATGCGCTTGTGTACTTGCAAGAAGCCTAGGTGGTGATACCATAGGCGGTGCACAAGAAGCTTCATTAGAAGTGGTTTTGCTTTTCGTTCATCTATGTTTATATGTTTGCGTGGCATGTTTTCTGTTTATTCCGTTTACAGCTTGGTCTGATTGACACGCACAAAATCCCAAACCACAAGATAATTATCAAGGTCTTAGCTAAAGATATATAAAAATCGAACAAACAAGGAAGGTTATGAAAAGCAGAGTTGTTTTTATGTTCAGGCACACAATTATAATTTTTGCATTTATAATATGTTATATCATATAAATTGGCAACTACAGTAGTCAAGCGTCATCAAGGAATTGCGAAGCTGTTGGTAAAGTAATGGACTGATCAGTGATCACCCATAAGAACAGCCATGCCTTATAACTTTTCCAACAGCTTAAATTTGTTACAGAAACGTCAAACTAGAATGTTATGTACTGCACCTCTGCAAGCAACATCTCCAGAACTCATTTTATTTTCCCGTCCACAGCGATGAGTGCTTGATAGACACAAGAGATCAGCGCGACATCTACGAATCTCTACCAGCCTATCACTCCCTTCGATTTTTTTTCCTCTCCGTGGTATTGAGGAGCGATGTACATCTTCATTCTTTATCAAATAATAACTACGAGCAAACGTTCAACACATATGCAAAATGGCCGTTTAACTACATCAAAACTTCTGTAAATGTTTATAGAAGTACCTGGCATTTTTTATAAGGTAATGACGACTAATGACTAAGACATATTTTTCCCAGCTAAAAATAATTCAGAGAATCACTAATCTCTCTAATGGAAGTCACACTTTCTACGGTTAGTTATTTGAAATATTGAATTTAATCGAAGTCCAACAATGAGAATTTGAGTTGGTGTATAAAATGGGCAGGGTGTTATAAGTAACTATAGCTGCTAGGAGTGTAAAAACATAGCACTTTAGAGATGTGAACAACTAAATCCTTTCATATAAGAATTGCTATGACGATCTCATCAAACAATGGTTGGCGTGGTTTGGCGCTCCGTGCATGTACAGCTAGTAGCTTCCCGTGTGCTCTGTGTTTGCTCGTGTTTTTCTCATTTCTCATGCCTTGCCATGTGATCCCCAAGGACAGATGTTGTTTGTGGCTGTAGATGCGTATGCTTTCCCTGTTGCTCTTTGCTGGATAGCGTGGTCTGCATAAAAACAAGCACTCATCAGGCATGCATGATGGGTGCACCACGTACTTCCAGGAAATAATCATTGACAATCATCTGCTACTGTGTTGCTACCAGTTGCAGGAGAGACAGTAGCTCAGAGCTCCACTCGATGGGGGATCGATCATCTCCTGCGTTGCATGCTCTATTTGGGTATCGATCGTAGGTCAGTCGTCACCCTGGTTGCGGGCGGCGAAAGCTTCGTCTCGGCTAGGCACAGTAGCAGTGTAGCACTAGCACAGATGAGTGAGGACGACAGAGTGATCAGAAAAGGAAAAGAAACTGGGCAGGGAAAAGGTGCTCATCGTCCTGCGGGAGATGAGGTTAGGCCATGGAGCTCTGTCATGGCAAGACGCCGCCGCCGATGCGCATCCCGTGAGGCGCTCACAGGCGCGCGATCTCGACAATCGGCTGCTACTCGATCCACGCATCCACCATGTCTGCAAATGGCAGGATTAATAAGAAAACATCTTAAAACTTCACGATTAAGAATGGACTGCGGATTAATCATCAAAATCCCAGGTGAATGATGCGCAGAAAAAAAGAAAGACAGTGGATTGGCGTCTAGCCTGAGGCTTACTCCACTAAACAGTGGCCGCAACCGACGAGACAGAGATTGAAGCCAACAGCTTCCAAGTTCCAAGACCAAGTGTGTGCCAGTCCAAGCTCGATCGAAAAGATCTAGCACAATGTGTCCACCTTGCACTTTTTAACCCCTGTCAGACGACGACGAACGGAGAGCAATTAAGCTAGCACCTAGCAGAGAGAGGGAGATACTAGGCAGATAGCTATCTAGGTTCAACAGGATATTTTGCTCCCGTGGAAAAGAGACGTACGCTTTTCGGGTAACCATTGCCTGCCCAAGTTGCTGGATCCTCGCTCCATCACCTCAGGGGGGAGATGAGATGGAGAGGTTCGTCCTCCCCTTTTGCGCCGCACAGGATCTCCGCTTTCCAGGGGATGGATCTGCCTGCGATGCTGTGGGCGGCAGCGGAACCAACCCCCTGCCGCCGCCGCAGCGCCTCGCCTATAAATAGGCCCCTCCCGGGGAGGCGTCGCCACCCACAGCTAGCTAGCCGGCCAGCCCGTGCACGCAACAGTGCAAGTAGCCCGTGTGCAGAAGTGACGACCGATCGCGGCCATCCTAACTACCTGGCACGGTAGCAGACCGTGGAACACTTGGTTTGGTTAAAGAAGCTTCGGGAGATCTTCCGCCGTTGGCCGCCGTAATGCCGTGGCGCCTAACTAGGCAGACCGAGACCCCAACGGTACGTACGTACGTAGCGATCGATCGCTGCTCTTCACCTGCCGCGCTAGCTAATTAGCTGGATCGATATAAACTTTTCCGGCAAAAGAAGCTAAGGTTCTGTTTATATTCCCCAACTTTTCACTATTTATTTCAATTTTCACTATTTCTCTCTCACAAAACACGTTTCCCAGCGAGTGCTACAGTGTTTTTCTGATGCTACAGTGTTTTTCCCTACAATCTAAACATAGCCTAAGAAGGTCTAGTAATTTTAATTTTAGCCTCTAAAATAAGTTAGACGTGCTGTACAGGTATGAAATTAACAAATGATACATATAAATTTCAGAGTGCAAGATGTTTCCACGGTACTCCGCAAAAAAAAATGTCACAAAGGAAGATAAAGTGAATGAACTCATCAAACTTTTCACAGGAAAATGACACCAAAGTTCGAGCTCATGGCCGGTTAGAACCCTCAAAAGGTTGGCAAAGACAATTTCAGTACTCCCACTTGGGCTTACTTAAATGGTAACGTATATTATGAGAACTAGAAGAACTCCTACAGCAATGCGCAGTCTCTAAGCTTCTATAAGAGGTTTCAGAGTGTTTGCTCAACCCTTTCTGTCTCGTACACATTTTTAGGCCGGAGGCATATCACTTTCAGCTAACAACCAACTCAGTCGTCGTATGACATTTCAGGCTAGCAAAACTAGTAGCCCAACAAAAAGATTGAGATTAGGCTAGCACGTCTAGTTTTAGCCGCGTTAGGATCAGCCAAACCTGGTTTATTTTTGGTAATACTGAATGAAGCCGTACCTGAATGATCTGCAGCTGATCGGTCACTCGGTCAGCACGCGGCCGGGCACTATTCACCGCGTATGGGTCTAGATCGAGATAGACTTCTTCAAAGAACCAATTCAGAAATATCTAGCTGAAGCGTAAAGAAACCACCGAAAAGGGGAATCAAAGTGGTCGAAGTTAACGTGTACAGTAATCAGGAATGGTCGTCACCTGCATTCAGTTGGGTACATACAACTTTCAGCGAGAATCCGAGTTACTGTTTGAATCTGTAACGAACTGTGTGATAAAAACCTCTGCCTCTACTGTACATGAATTCAGGAAGAATCTGAGATACTGCTTAGCTTGAATCCAATTAGTGCGTTTACATCAAAATGGCAATCAAAATCAAACTCGTGTATGGTTTAAGCCACTATCAGTATGCGCTAGCTATACCGTGGGAATAGGTCCAAGCTATTGGTCATTACTCGTCAGCTGTTCATTTGAATTAGCCATTGGCTGTGAGTTATTGATGGAGTGATATTAAATTTAGACAGTGATAACGATCTTACTGCTTAGTGGTAGCTTGTGGATCCCGATTCCTGCCTATTACAAATCGAGTGCATAAATTCTCTGAATTACAAATGAATGAACAACGACTTGACTACTACAGCTCCGAGCCAGTAGTGAATCCAGAATGAAACCTTAGTGGGGCTCATCCTCTTCCTAGTTCTCTATCTCTCTATTTTTCTTTACAATCTTTATTTTTTCTCCTTCATCCATCATATAATCTTCACTATCCATGGCTGTAGGGGGGGCTTGAGCCCACCCTGCACCCCCCTAGATTCGCCACTGCTCCGAGCCTCTGATCCACAGCTGGTCATTATCTAAATAAAAATGCTTCCAGCTGGTGAATGGTGACATCAAAATTGTGCTATTTCTAACGATGGCTCCTTTTACAGCCTCCATCTTAATCCATACAAGGAACGGCTAAAAAGAATTTGAATCCTAGAAAATTCATAAAAAAAAAACAGAAACATCCATCCATCCATCAACATGGTAAACTTCAACCATCTCTGGAAATAATAGCCACCATATCCATTCTATTTTCTAAAACATTGCCAACCTACGATCAAGAAGATGGAGGCGAAACAATGGGAGGGCCCATATATAGTTCTCTATTTCTGATTGTAAAACTCTTTATCATCCATGTGATGGGGGCATGGGCATGTTTTAGTGCCCATCTTAATGCAACCTTTTCCTGTCGACCCCTAAAAAAATTTCGCAGGCATTTAGTCATAAAATATTGTTTATTTTCTTGTCAGAAAAAAACAGTAGGATACTAGTCCCAGTCCCATCATATTTTTGATGTGGACATTGTCTCATGGCCATTTATTTTTATTATTGTATTTTTTTGGCAATACATTCATTGGAATTGCGAATGTACTAGCATCCTTTTTTGTCTGCAACCTACATCATCAGTGTTTAAAGTTTTAATTACTTGTAAAAAGGTTATAACATTACTCATTTAATTTAAAATACAACTTAAATATGTAGTCAAATTATTATTTTTTTGACAGCATCATGTTTACCGCAAAGGAAGTTGCCTGGGCTCATATCTGATATATCCAAATGAATGATGGCAAATAACCTAGCCGCTCCTGAATATCTTCATTTGAGCGTATAGCTTAGGTTGTTCTGACCTTGTGATAAATGAAACGACGATAGCCTGCTGGAACCAATCTCAATCATGAATCAAACGTAGAAGGGAACAGTACAAAGGGTGTTCCAAAATATGCGCAAGCACATTACTTAACAAATCCATATTTCAGTTAGACTATAACAAAAATAATTACAGACAAATATGGGTATATTAGGGGATATCGACTCTAAAAGATATCTTGAAAGAAGTTTATAATGGGTGTATAACCAAGACTAAAAGTATACTACATATTGAGGATCACGGGATAATTATAAGGCTCCATGTATAACATGACATTTTGATTTAAAAATACATTATTTTAGGCTCATATTTAATTTCCATTAATACAAAGATAAAAATATTAATTACTTAAGAAAAATGGAACTAAGAGTGGAATGCAAATTGCGATAACCAGGTTAAGAAAAAAAAACTGGAATGCTCTAGTACATGGCTATACTACAGATGTTGGTGCTACCGAATGCACTTGTTTATGAGCAGGAGCGGAGCCAGGAATGAGTTGGACACTTGGACTTGGACTCCAAACTGAACCAGTTCACAGGTTCAAACATGCGTAAATTCCTTAGTGAGTTGTGACTGAAGATGTTTCTACATAGAGTTAAGTGAGGTCTCATGTATTTTTAGGCCAATGCAAGAACCACGGCTAGAGCAACGAAGCTCAAGTCTTGGCTCTGCCACTGTTTATGGGTGCGAAGCATATGCATTGTGAGTGGATATTGGTTGTAACAAAGTTGTACAATTAAACATGTTTTACTTGAGCAATCATGCGTATCTTTCTTGGAGACAGATATGTCACGTGCTTGGCTGCTTAGCTTATTTCAGCAATCAAATCCGGATATTCCAAAAAGAATGATAAGCGAGTACCCCCCCCCCCCCCCAAATGCCCAACACGGCAACACTAATTTCGCTCCTGTCTTTAAATACTTCGAGCCTCCTCTCCTCCCCTTGCAATCCATCCTGCCATACACCTAACCATTCCTGAAAGACAAAAGCCCAAGATCGCCGGGATTTTGCCCAGCCTAGAAAAGAAACAAGACAAGGTCGTCGATGAGCAGCGGCCAGTCGTCGCAGATGGAGTCGACCGGTGGCCCCCCATGCCCTCATCATGGCGGCGGCGACGGCGGCGCCCCACCGGCGGTGAGCGCCAAGAAGGTGTGGCGCGCGATGCAAGCCGCCTACCTCGTCGTCGTCAAGAAGCACCAGCCCAAGATCACCGCGCTCGGCGTCCACCTCCACCACCTCCTCTCCGGCAGCAGCAAGCGCAACCACCACCGCAGCCTCGCCGCCGCGCCGGAGCAGCACCCAGCGCTAACGTACCTGTCCTCGCTGTCGTGCCGGTCCATGGATCCGAACGCCGCCGTGGTGCATCCGTACCCACGCGGCCGGGGCCACCGCCTCCGCCGCGCGTCGTCGTCTTCGAGGCCGGCGACCCACTCGCTCTCGTGCAGGTCCATGGACCCCGCCGCGGCCGTGTGCCAGTACCAGTACCGCCCCCGCGAGGTCGAGTTCAGCTGCAAGAGCACGCCATTGCACAAGCGCCGCCGCCGCGAGCAGCGCCTCCTCCACCGCCTGCAGGAGGACCGCGCCGCCGCTCAGGAACGCGACCTCTCGTCGGAACGGGGGTACTACTACGGCTCGGCCGTGGCGGTGACGAGGCTGTTCGAGCTGATGGACGTCGAGGAGGCGTCCAAGGCAACGGACCTCGCGGATTACGACGGCGACGAACTCGACCTGGAAGCCACGGTGGCGTGGCCGGCGCTGACGGCAGGGCCGGCGCCGAGGCAGGTGCGGATCACGGACTCGCCTTACATGATGTGGGATGACGACGACGAGGAAGGGTGGGGCGGGGTGGATAGGCGCGCCGACGAGTTCATCATGAGGTTCCACGAGCAGCTGCGCGCACAGCAGCCGCAGCCGCAGCGCAGCACGCGCTGGGTCAGATAGGATAGGGGTGAAGAAGCAGAGCAACGGCCTCTAGTCTTGTGAGTTGTGAAGTAGTTCGTGCATGCATCAATGCATGGATTATTATTAGATAAGGTTACATTACATTATATACCTAGACGATTGATGATCGATGCACGCTCATGAAACTGTTTTCCTACTTTTTGGGTTTGACAGTTGATGTACATGAGTTTTGCAGTGCTTGATTTTTTTGTTAGCAGTTCCGTACTTGCTGTCTTGAACACAGCACTTCCTGAACTTGTTGGCCATTTCTGAACATTTATTGGCTGTTTTTGAATTTTACAATATTCCTAGCTGAAGGCTATTTGAATTTTACAATATTCCTTGTTGAGGGCTAAACAGCTGCCCAAACGTTGTATTACTTGGATTGTCCCAGCATTTCAGTGAGTTATTAGGGGTTTAGTGCTACCTTACTGGTTGTAGTGTGTCTTTCTTCGTAACTGTGCGGTTACAGTTGCTGCTAATACTGCGTGGAAGTTGATTCGCAGTCAATTTTCGCATATAAATTGTGATGTTACTGTGTGACATCAAGGCGATCAAGGCAGTAAGTTCCTGTTACTTTCATAGGGAAATAAAGTCGTGCTTCTGAATTCTGGATTTTATATACACATGCTGACATGCCCCATCTATCATACGGCACATATATATCATCCCCTATCTGGAGATGGAGCTATATATTACCGGCTTACTAAAACCGCTTGGCCAGATATTACCATATGCATGAACAGGAAGAATATGGTACTTCTCATGAATACAACCTTGGGTAAAAGATAATCATCCTGTTTTATGGGGAAGAGGCAGAAACTATCCATCGGTAGCCTTTCATGCATGGTTATACTAATTATAGATTTATAGCAAGTAAAATCATGAAACTTATAGTGTTTCCGCTGAAAGAAAGTCACTGTCTTGAAGAGTATTTTCGACTGTAATTCCTAACAGTAGGATAATATAATAACATTTCTGGTGCTTTTCGTAGCAGGTTTTATATGGGTTGCTTTCCCTGATTCGTAACAAGTTGAAAGTTCACGGCACAATTTCGAAAAAAAAAAAGTTAACGGCACAATGCCCGTGCATTACGAGTTTGCTCCTCCGTGAAGAAATGAAGGGTCTGATTGCTGCTTTGGACCATATCCATATGCCTTAACTTTCAAGCTCGAGTGGGCTGCTATTTTTTTCAAAAAAGGCCAGGATGAGCTAACCATCTCATTTCCGTACCGCAGATACGAACCTGAACTGACACTATAGTTGGCCAAACGGGCCAGGCACGATGGGTCAGCACGGGCACGACCCGAAAAAGCACGATCCTAGCATGGTACGGGCACGATACCATAGTGTCAGTGTCTGCACGAGGCACGATCTAGATAGTGCATGGGCCACTGGTCTGGCCCACGGCACTAGCACGGGCACGACACGACTAATGGGTCGGCACGATGATGGCACGATAATTTCAGTAAAGCTATTCTTTTAACATACCACTAAAGGCACAACCCAGTAATAAAAACCTAGATCCCCTTCTCCAGTCTCATGGCGCGACGGAGCATGGGCAGACCCGACCTCGGCAGCGCCCAGCCGGCATGACGCGACGGACGACGCAGCGGCAGCAGGCCGGTATAGGCACTGGCACTATAGTGCCGCAGTGCCAAAAAGCACGGCACGACACGATTATTTGGCTTTAGTGTAGTGCTAGTGCTCATACTTCGGCACGACGGCACTAGTCAGCACGACACGACTAATTGTCGTGCCATACAGTGCCATGTCGGTATAGTGCTAGTGCCGTATAGTGAAGTGCCGGCACGATTGGCCATCTATGACTAACACCTCAGTGAAACTGAAAAGTCCTCACTCTCTAACTAAGCTTCATGATTTGATCTCCAGCATATCTTTAACCTTTATTATTGCCCTATTCTGTACTGGCAAATTGCTACAGAAAACAGATGCATTCGACGCCCGGGTTCTCTGTTCTCATAAGCCTGTAGTGCAGTATCGGACTCTGACATTGAAGCTGATCGCGAGTCCGGCTCCTCCTCTTTCAGGACCTATCAGAATTCATTCCGAGCTTATCACCAAGCTAGAACGAGTTGATCAACGCTGATGGTTATGCCGGACCTACAGTAGTCTCACCAGCACAAGCAAACAACAAGAGACCTTTTCAATGAAAATATGGGCGTGCATCGATCGCCTGGACCACCGCGGAAGATTAGCACGTCGCGTCAACCCAGTGATCGTACCAAGTTATCGCAGATCATTGTCGCTGGCTGTCGATCGCCGTTCAGAGAAGCGCATGCTGTGTCGCAGCGAAGGTTTTGACGACCCGCGCGACCATATTTATTTCACGGCGCGGTTCCCTCCACGAACTCCCCTTTCTCACTCCACCTCGGGCCGTGGCGGCTTCGCTTGCAGGAGCTGGACGGGCATTGATGAGCGGAAAGGGATCGGCACGACGGGCAAGGCAAGCGGCGAGCGCGGGGTCGGAAGGGCCCGTTGCTATCGCGTCGCGGTCACGGCCGCCGTAGTAGTGTAGCGGCGGTTTCGGAGGCAAAAGCGAACAGGGAGAGGTGCTCTGGCTTTTGGTTAGCGCGTGATTGTTAGGAAACGTGATGAATGATGCTGGGCACGGCTTAAGGACCGAGACGCGCTCGCTCAAGTCTCAACAACTCGGGGTTCGTACCCAACCATCTGATTTCTGATGTGAATGCGAGTGGTGTCCATGACGTCGATCAGTTCACGATAATGGCAACAAAGCGTAAAGTGCGGCAGCTTTCATCGGTATTCTTCTCCTTCATTGAGCAGTATATATGCCATCAGCTCAGAATTAGCACATTGCCTTGGCACATGGTGCAGGGTAAGCACCGTCATAACAACCAGTTCAAGAGACATACTGACCTTCCATATCAATGATTTTAGATTGCCAAACCATACCACAGGAGTGCTACTGAAGTACTGATTTCATTTCTGAGTTCTACGTTGCCGTCCGCACGTTAAGCGTTCATCAGGACGCGAAGGTGAATTAAGTAGTCATCAATTCATCATCAAGCGAGTTTTCCCTCTCTTATCGGCAGGTGCAGGTGCAGCTGAACATCACAATCAGGACCATGTTCTACCACCAGTGGAGCAGGCTACAGACGCTAACCAGTAACCATGCCACAATCTTTGCACCTACAGATTACCATTTCTGGGCAAAATGTTGCCGTCCTTTCATCTGGCATCAAAGAGGTTAATTGCAGATTCTTGTGATGATTTTCACGGTTCCTTCATGTCCATCTAAGTTGCACGCACTGATCCCTAATGTATATAACCGTTCTTCGGAGACTGAATTCTGATGTACAGCTTGTGCTTGTCAAACTGTCATATGAACCTACGTCGCCGGATCAGGTAGTGTTGGCCCTTGGCCCAGACACCTGGAACATGCAACACACGCCCAACGATTCGCAAGCTTGCCTTCGTAGTCGTAGCCATCTCGCTGCTTCTCTTGCTCCTGTACGAGATACAGAACAAGTGAACACATGCCTGTTCGGTCCCTTCACCGGAGGGCGGAGGCGCCCGCGGTGCTGCCGTCCGGAGAGCGCCACTGCCCACTGCTGACGAGCAACGACGACCCCGATGAGAGGGGCGAGGGCGGGCGCAGCGGCTGTGTTGTCTGCTGCTTCTTCCTCCCGTGCGGGTACGGGGTACCTGCTCGAAATTCGGGACTTCGGAGCGCACAGATGTGATCAAAGAGAAGTAATTAAACGGGGCAAAGGAAGGTCATTGCAGGATCCTGGAGGAAAATGGTTCTGCTGAAGATCGTAACCGCCGTGCACCTGGGGTGCGGGGTGCCACACGACCGTAACAAAACTACGGGGGAAAAAAGTACAAAAGTTAAAAGCGCCCACCGTGGGGCTCGAACCCACGACCACAAGGTTAAGAGCCTTGCGCTCTACCGACTGAGCTAGACGGGCTTGCATGTCAGATCTCAAATGCAATGTGTTATTTCTAATTGTTTTCAATCTGAAATGTATAAGACCTATGCTTCAGGCAAGACATATAAGAAGAACGTTTCCTTTTATCAGTACCTGATATGGTTATCATCCAAACAAAAGAATCCGGCATGTGATTTATATGGCGATACTAAATCACATACCTTGTCTAGCTTATATGTGTAGGATGCTACCTGTCCGTATAAGATACTTTGATACTCCCTCTGTTCCTATTTCTAAGTCGTTTGGGCCTCCTCCTAGAAACATCAGCAAATCTTAAAATCAAGACACACTTAGTGCTTTGGTACTTTAAAAATGCTCTGAACCTGGACATCAGGAATCATAGCCAAAACGATTAATAAAAAGGAACAGAGGGAGTACTTGTCTATAACAATCTACCACAATTGTGATGCTTTCCAAAAGTCATGGATTGATGTACTGGTGTCGCCTATCTGTGTACACATGTTGTAAGATCATAGGATGTGACAAAATGCACAAAGTAATCAAACAAGCACACAAGTTTAAATCTCACACTATAAACTGTATTTTGAACTGAAAACAAAGAGGTTTATCATTAAATATAAGAAATATATGCTACAGATTGCAGCAGGTGTTAAAATACAGGTGAAAAATATTTATAATAGCTTTACTATAATCCTTTCAATATGACGGGGATAGCTCGGGAGAGCGTCAGACTGAAGGTCGCGTTTTTTATCCACGCTCACTGCACACTATTTTTCAGCTATTTCTTTCGTAAAAAAAAAAAGTTGCATGGCCAAGTTTGAAGTACGATGGTTACACATTTTTCAGCTATTTGTTTCGTTAAAGAACTTGCATAGCCAAGTTTGAAGTACAATGGTTACGCAGGAACTTTACGATACGTCAATACTCATGTGACTTTGCTCATTTCTCAGTTATTTCTTTCGTAAAAGAACTTGCATAGCCAACTTTGTAGTACAATGGTTACCCAGGAACTTTACAATACGTAAATATTCATGTGACTGCCAAATACTTCGCCAGAAGTTTACTAGAAGGGAGGTCAAAGGAAAGTCCGCAGTTTTGTCTCCTGAACAGCTCAACATGATGAGTTCCCAATGGTTCCACTTACCAGGCTAAATCAAACTTGGAAATTTCCAGCCTACAAATTGGTGGCACACTGGTGCATCGATATACAACTCTGGAGTGCACCAACCTCTAAAAATGATCACGGGTCAGAATGTTTCACACGCAATAGAGCATTGCTTAGTGTTTGGTCCGCATAAGCAAAAGGTCAAACATGGGCCCAAATCTTCTGCCGGCTAAACGTCTTACATCTCCCCAGTTATAAAGTTACAATCATATATGGTTCCTACAGCTACACGGGAAACCAAACGAGCAACATGGTCGTCCTTCACTACTGCCATCTTTTAGAGCCTCTAGCTGACGAGCCTCCTATCAATTGGCTCGATGGAGCTTTTGTATTACCTATTCAATTAATACAAATAATGTTAGAATAGTAACAACAACCTATCATGGTAAAGTTGTATGCTTGTTGGGCTTAGAATACCCACCTGGAGTCTTCAAAACAGCGTCCTTTGGTTTTGATCTAGACATTGACGGCTGCCCATTCTTCGTGAGAGTGAATCTGGATATTCTTGATGAAACTCTATGCCTGCAAAAAAAATTAACATTACCAGGTAAGTTGCTTCATTTGCTATTATTGGTGACGATAGTGTGAATATAATGAAAAAGATAGAAACAACAAATGAATTGTATTTTGTTAGAAATGATCAAGCAAGGATGACTTACCGTTCTGTTGTCATCTCAGCAGCTTTGTCTGAGTTGGAATTCTCGTTTTCACCTGCTGGTAAATCATCATCAGATGTGTTGTCCTCATATTCTGCTTCATCAAACCTCACAGGTGCAACTTCGGTCGAGGTATGGTTATAATTTCCATTCGCCTCAGAATAACTTTGAGGATCTGATAGAACTCGGTCACTAGACTTAAGCATCTTTTCGCCAAATAATAGTTGGCTAGGTTGGTTTACTGTGTTCTTTGTCAAACTAGCCCCATTTCTATCCGAAGATAAATTTGGGGATTTTACTTTGTCTTTGGTGAGCTGGAGCTGCTCAATTTCCATATCTTTGCGTGAAATTGTGTCTTTCAAAGATGCAACCTGGATAACAAAAGAAATATGCAGCCTTTCAAATTGAGTTATAATAGCAAAAGATGGGGGCATCACAAGCAGAATGTCTTATTAAAAAAGTAACATCATTACCAACCTACAGAACACGATCCAATCATTAGCTCTAACAAGTTTGAGATTATAATTGTCACTGAGAAGGTTCAGTCTAGTTATGTTTCCTTTCCAGAAAAAAAGATTATAATCGTCATTGGGAAGGTCCAAACTTGATCATTTTTTCCCTTTTAGTTCCCATTTTGTGACTGACTGGTGACTAGTTTGTCTGTCAGTGGTATTTTATTCATCATATTGTTTTTTAAAAAACTAAATTGATCACAGTATGGGAAGCAAACTAACAAAACATTCAAATAAAGACCTGCCTTTTTTCAGGATACTATTTTTCCAAATCTAAAATTGCTCAGGGAGTATTGTTAGCAAACAAACTCCAGTCAATAACAAGTTAAACAGAAGTTGAAGTATACGAACCTGTTCCAATAGCTCTTTTATATCCTTTCCCTCCTTGTTGCTTCTCGCAGCACCTAACTCTACTCCAGACACCCTTTCAGCAAACTTTAAAGTGCTTATAGTTTCTGAATATGACTCAACATCAGGATTTATTTGAACGAACATTAGAGTCTTTGCTTGTCCACCTGAAAGAATAGAATTGTATATATAAATCTATTTCAACATCTATGATTTATCGCAAGTAAGTAAATATTTGCACTGAAAAAGTAAATAATTGTTTACCTAAAGAACTTTGAAGAACTTGTGTTAGCTTGCTGTTTCTATATGGCACATGAGCACTTTTTTGTGCCAAAGCAAAAATCACATCACCTAATGCAGACAATGATTTGTTAATGTATTGGGCTTCTTTTAATCTATCCCCAGTTACTTCTGACTTCTCCACCCTTTCACTCCCGGCAAGATCAATTAGATGTAGACAACCCCTAGAGGTGGACCCATTCTTCAAATCCAGTCCTCGAACATGTACAGTTAAGATACTGCAATTTTTTTTTCAAATAAGCTGCAATCCTCAAGTGCATGTAGAAAAAACTCAAGTTGTTGATTTGACTAACCTGTGTGACCGACTACTACGCTCATTTAAAGCTGTTGAACCAACTGCTCTGTTTGCTTGGCCAATTTCCATCAAGTCTAAGACATCTGATGTCGACTTAACTGGGTGCAAGCTTGCATCAGGGACAACGAGCCCATTTGGTTGAGAAGTGCTCCAAATACCAAGTGTTTCTTTATGTTAAGAAAAGCTCTACTCCAAATGGAAAAATACCATCAAAAGATCATACATGTCTATGATTGAAAATTATAATGCAATAGAAAAAAAAATGCCAGTGATAGTTCAAAAAGGATATCTTTTCTGTGCAATATCATTTGATAGAAGATCGCGGACTTGTTCATTGTATATCTCAACCATTTGTACTCCTACTTCATATGAGTAGGCATTTCGCCTACTTAGTGAAATGTCAAACAAATCATTTAAAGCTCGATAATTGACACCCCAGTCTTGCTTTGATGTGCTAGGCCCACTCTAAAGAATAGTTAAAACAACAAAATAAAGATAAATCAATAACTTCACTCTTGTAGTAATAGACAGTACTTTGATTATGATAGGGACACTAGTACCATGGTGTAAGTTTTTCCAGAACCAGTCTGGCCATATGCAAAAATACAAACATTAAATCCATCAAGAATTGATCGAATCAGTGGTTGTATGTCAGAGAAAACCTCCGCTGTGAAATTATAAAGAATAGTCAGCCTACAAAACTAACGTTGTGATAATAAGCAATCAACTATAGTTTCAAATTTGAGGAAGACATACCTTGAGAAGCAAATGGATTAAACACTTTATTAAACTTAAACATTCTATGGCCATCCTTTCCTTGCTTATATGGATTTGAAATAAGAAGCTCACCATTTTCCCCCATATAGTCAATAGTCGTAGATTTTTTATCTTGACCAGGAAGAAAAGGCCTAACACGACAATATACTCTTATATTACCTGAAAGAAATTATAATGGTCGAGCCGTTACTATCACATCTATACCTAGAATGAGATAACATAGAATGTTTGAAAATCAATATACCTTTTAATTCTTGCACTTCATTAAACAACTTTTGGTTCTCTGCCAGAACTTTGTGATAATTTTCAGCAGCATCAACCAAAGATTTTAACCCAGATCCTACATATATTTCAGGAACAAAAGAATAAAATTAGAGAGAAAATTTACTACTGATATTTGTACAATAGAAAACAATAAGAACATACCTAAATTGGACATCTCATCTCTCCACTTCATTTGAATAGCATACATATCATTTTTAATTAATCGTGATGATATCCTCACATCCTACATTTTTTAACATTATTAAATAATAACATGTAGAGAAAACAAAAGGAAAAGAAATGAATTACTAACAAGTAAACATAAGCAAACCTTGATTTGTAATTGTTGGCTATCCATATATTTCTGAAAGATATTCTCTTTCTTATCCCACAATTGTGACTTTAGTTTGGAGGCAGTCTCAACTTCTTCAATCTGTTTATTTGATTGTAGTAAAAGATACTCAATATCTTTTACTTTGTTGGTTAACTGTTCTTCCATTTGTTTTGCGTTTCTTTCGATTTCCTCAAGTTGTTTCTCATGCATCCTCTTCATGTCTTCCATATCTTTCTTCAAGCTTTGTATAATATTTTCAGAATCCTTTTTTCCTTTCGCTAATCGATGAACTTCTTGCTCACTGAGTTTTATTCTCTCTTCAAGTTTTGACTTCTCATCCTGAAAAATGAAAAAAAGATATATTAATATATGGATTATTCATATATGCTACCACAATTTCTACTGCTGGTATAGAATATAGTGATGTTTACTGAGCTATCCTTTCTATGACACCAGATAGTATATATCTATTTGATAATTTGAAATCTATATATTATTACTAGATATGTAACCATAAATTCCACCAGCAAAGTAACAGTATAAGTGGTAAAGCAATGGTGTTTACTAATACAAAGAATAAAAAGTAAAAGCTTCAGAATATAGAAAGCTATAATCTATTGAAAAATGATCAAACCTTGACTATCTGAAGTCTGTTCGTAGCCATCTGAAGAGAAAAAATATATATATGTCAATATTAAAAGACCGATAAAGAACTTTTAAACAAGCATAATATAGTATTTTAACCAACAAAATGAATTGTTACCTGATTTTCTTCATTTGTGCCATTTACCAATATTTCAAGTGCTTTAATTTTTGAACAGTACTTCGCTTCTCTTGTCTTAATGATAATATTTTGCTGCAGAATAGGATATCTAATTCAGGACCCAAATGTGTGGCCAAATGGAAGTGAATGTTTTTGGAAGATTTTCTTACACTTCTTATGTGCTCTGCTTGAATACAGAGACGGCGCTCAATCTCTTGAACGACCTTCCTCAGTAAGTAAACTACACGCTGAGAGGAGGTAAATGTGATGCATTGTCGTAAACAATCAGCAATAAACAAGGAAGCGATGTGGTTAAAAAAACATACATGTGGTATTTCTCCCTTTTTCCTTTCAATGCTTTCATCCAAGATGCCATTAACAACGCTAATAAGTGACTGTGTCGGTGCATTCTGTGAGAAGATTACTACGGTTAAGATAGGATATCAAATAGCTAGGTAGCATAGTTCAATGACTTTGGGTAGTATCCTTGTAGAACTTACATCTAAGCTCTTTGAGTGCATCATCTCTGAAATTTTGGAAGCAGGAAGATCGGAATAGGATCCACGTTTTAATTGGAAAACTTCACGAAACTTTTGTCCTGCATGGTATATTCCTCAGTTGATTAAACATATATAGAATCAGCAGCCATCATATTGGAGGACACTAGATACAAAGTGCAAAATGTCATCATATTGTGAATCTGGAAGCTTGAAAACAATATTAAAGCAATAATGATAGTTGAGTTTTCAAGTTTGCATGAACAAAGTGCAAAATGTCATGATATTATGAATCTGAATACTCCCTCCGTCCATAAATCTAAGTCGTATAAGAGTTGGGGAAAAGTCAGTCAAAATAGATTTTGACTCTTAATTTCTCTCATAATATAATATCAATTAGTAAAGACTTAATGTTATCTCAAAATACCTTTAAGTACAAATATATTCATGTAAAATTTATATACTAAATGTATTTATATTTTAACTAATTGTTGGTCAAAATTTGTGAAGTTTGACTTTTGGCTGATCCTAATACGACTTACATTTCTGGACGGAGGGAGTATTTATTTCTCTAGATAATGCGCGAAATACCAATATTCTGCATACCAGAAAAGACAGAAGTTTTCTGATGGTCCTTAGGTTCTGGAACGCCATTTCTCCTGTCCTCTCCAGGGGATCTTTTTCCTAGTGCTGTGCCAGGAACCTGAGGCCTGTCCATTTCCTGAACCCCCCATTGTTTCCTCGAAGGAGTTTTAGCAACATCTGGGGGACTGTCATAACCTACTCCAGGATCCACACTGTCCCTCAAAATCAAGAGACATTCAACTACAGAAGACATTGATCCCTGAAACCATCAAGTTTACAAGTTAATTGAATGTAGCAACCAGGAATCTTAGTACAAGTGCCCATTGTTATGAGCCTCAGCAACTTAAATCATTTGAATAGAACATGTTACATGGTACTACAACTGTGCTGTGACATATATAAAGCATTAAAGCTGAAGCCATATTTGTAGGCTTGCTGCTTGAAAGCAATCAGAAAAATACAAAATCAGATACAATATCTTTTATTGTGGGACGAGATCACCGCTCACCAGAACTACAAGTCTACAATACAGTTCCACTTCAGTTCAATAATAGCTATAAATTTTAATGATATCAAGTGGGTATTTATCACCGAACCATACAGAGAAATCTCCTCTAGAAATGCATTCTACTCTTTTATTTGTTTGTGCACATAATCAAAGATGAATTCATGACTGGCAATGTGGCATGTGCCCAAACTTCAAACAAAATCTGACAATGCTAAGCCCACAACTATGAAATAATGTACCAAAAATTTTATCCATGTAATAGGAAGTGAGCTTCCGCAATTATGGCAATTCAGGGTTCTAGCATTAATAGTGACTTTTTCTGTGACAATGGAACACTCACCTCATCAAGATCTTTCACGCTGAAACCTGGCAACCCCATATCAGCAACCACTGAAAGGAACTTCTTCACATTGCCTGACCTCTGATCCAGTGATGCATAACCACCCCATGACCCCTTAAAACTCAAAAGAAAAAAAATCAGCATCTCTGCAGGGCAATAAAAATGAAAGTAAAACATGTTACCCGAGAACAAAGTCTTACCTCAAGAACCCCGGGTATGAGTGTGTTCGCAATGCGGCACAGTACCACGCCGTCACCAAGCAGCTCTCTCAACTCTTCATCGGATGAATCCGATGGCAAATTAAATTCCGAGAACAAGGTATTGAGCCATTTGACCAACTCAGCACGCCGATTAGCTACAAGAATTACAGTACCATGTAAATGATATAGTTATGATACAAATGGACTAATAGAGGAAAAATTCCTAGCTCAACAGCTCCAAACTAAAATTTCAGAGCAAACGAAAGCAAAACAGCAAAGGTCTAACACGCTGATGCTACTTATATTCATAAAAAAACCAAGCATCAAGATCCAAGGAACGAGGGCTCCAAGCTAAAATTCAACTCGATATGCAGTAACACAAGAGCTTAAATTTAGACGGCTCCCCATAGCTGACCAATTGCTGATGCAATCACCCAAAAAATCACGAAAAGACTCCCCCTAACCCAAGCATCAGCTCCAAGTCCAGAATTCAACACCCCAAGCGCATTCAGATCAGCAACCGGCTCACCTTCGTGGATCCCGTCGGCCTCGCCGTCCACGCTCCCCATTCCTCGCCTCCTGCGCCGGCGCGCGGAGGCCCCGGCCCAGATCGAGCCCGCCGGCGGCGGGACTGCGCGGATTCGAGCTCGGCTCGGGCCGAATCGGAGGGTTTCGGGGCAATGCGGCGCGGGGTTTTTTGGCCTCCGCCTCCACCTCGGGCGCCGGGCGCTGCCTTCCCTTGGCCTCTGAGCCTGAGCGCTTTGTTTCGTTTCGGAATGGCTTGTTTTCTCTCGCGTAGCGTAGGTCGGGGGTTTTCGAAATGTTTTTTTCTTTTTTCCTTCTTTGGCGTCGCGTGTTGAATTGCGGAATTTGCTCTGCTCTTCCTGAACTCCCCCCCCCCCCCCCCCCCGCGTCGCCGTTACCGTTAGTGAGGCCGACGAGAATGATGCTCCCCGTGGACCCCGTCTCGTTTTTTCTTTGCGTTTTCGAAGAGTTTCTTTAGCTTTCTTTGCGTATTTAATTTAGCTTTCTTGGGTTTGCAAGAAAAAATTGAATGGAACTTGAGCCTGCCCCGCACGCACCGGAGTAGTATGCTTCAACAGACAGGTTCGAGATTCGAATGTCAATATGTCATCGAGTGAAACCATTGTTACCATGATGTTCATGCTTTTGAGATGATTACTATAATGATGTGGTGTCATTGTCCTTTATCATTAGCAACGAATGGTCATATATTTAATTAAATAGGACGGATCAAAGAATTTTAAGTTTTGAAGTAAGTAATATTGATTTGCCACATGTTTAAAAACATATTGGTACTCTATGTCCATGTGTTAAGGGCACGTTTGGTAGGGATCTAGATTCTTATAGAAACATATCTCTACTCAATCAGAATCAATTCATACAACTATTTGGCTAGATGACTCGATTCTTTAAATATAAGAACTAGGATAAGGATAAACCAGGTTGTAGCCGTTTCTTTGAACTAGTGTGAAAATGAGAATAAGTTCCAAGTGTTTCTCTTCAAACGTTTCTTTTAAGATATCGTCTAGCAGTGATTCTAGTGATTCCATTGAGAATCTGAAATGTTTGCGTTGCCAAAAGTGCCCTAACATTATAAATAGAAAGAACTCTCATGTATCATACATATAAGTGTTCAAATATATGGTATATGAAATTTATCCTTTTCCGCTGAGCTTTAGTTGTTTGGGTTTGGATTAGGTCCACGAAGTAGCAGTCAAATCGATAATAACTGCAAAAAGAGTGAGATGGTGATGTAAGGACATGTTGGACAAAGCTAGCGCATCATGGCATCCTAGTGAAGCCGAATGGGGAGTACGATAACATGAGTCACCGTAGAATGGGGAAGAGGGTGTGGTGTCTGGACAAGCCAAGTTAGTAGTGATCATCCCTTTTCACTTAGGAAAGAAACACACAAAGTTACTAGATAAGAAATAAAAATTAGTGTCTATATAAGCTCAATCAGAAGCTGTCTTTTGGTACCAGAATTCGTGTTTAGAGATATATGAAGGTCTCCATGTTGAAGTTAAATGGTCTTGTTGTCGGCGGTATTTTGGTTAACTGTTTTTTTAAGAACCTGCTTTAGTACGCTAGTATGGACGGAGAGACACGTTCCCTTGCATCACAGTTCACAAGTAGACAAATATGAACGGAGATTCACGTGACAGTACAAGCTACGTTGAATAACTCAGTAACGGCTCCTGCCTCCAGAACTGACGACGTCAGGTTGCTCCGGCAAATGTACGTGCGCGATGGCTCCAGCATCCATACAACGTGCGCGCCAGACTGTTTTGAAGCTTCCGGGTGAGGTGCCCAAAGTTCGAAGACATCGGCTTCGGCTCGACCAAAAATTACGGGAATACCCTTTCTCAGCTCTCCCCTCCTACAGGAGCCGCAATGGCAAGTAATCTCGCTCCCTAGAGCAGCCGCAATGACACCTCAGTAATCCATCAGGTCATGAACCTAACACGGTTTTCCAGATGGTAAACTGAGATTCTTATGCGGGGCCCACTTGGTGGCCGGCACATTCGGCAGAGTCGACGGCGTCAAAAAATTCGATCGTGCTCCCGCCTCGCGCACTGGTTGGCTCCTTGCATTGCATTGTGGGCTTTTTCTTTAGAGAAGCCGGCCGTGGCGCCGTGCCGAGCCAAATCCGTGAGAGTTCTGGCAGCACACTACGCAGCACCTTTTTTTTTGGGCAACACTACGCAGCACTTTTCAAGTGGTTGAGAAAATAGGACAGCCATAGGCTGTAGTAGGCTTTGGGGATGAGAATACCATGTTCTGGTTATCATAGCTCAGTCATGCCCATTGCCCAGATCTCGATCGGATACATCCATCAGAAGTACCGACACTGATGGCCGTGTCATGCCCTATATCCATGTTAGTTCAGTAATGTCCATCAGGTGTTGAGTGCACCCATCGCAACACATCGAGTCGGTCTCGAGGCATGGTTTGCCGACAGTTTTGAGCGCCTGCACACCGCAGAAACATCGAAGCCGTCCCAATCCGGAAGGCAGCATCAACAGAGCCAGGACGTCAAAGCAGAGATCTCATGAGTCATGATGCTTGCATGCAAATTCCAATTTGACTATATATGTAGGGATAGATGCAGACATGGCACACCAAGTCTGTCAGGGTACATCACCGTAGGGCGCCAACAGATCGCTCTTATTTTAACATGCTAGACAGCAACACCAGCTTTAAGGGACTATCTGGATTCGTAAGAGCCTGGGTTTTGTTTTACGTAGTATTATACGATTAAAAAACCAATAGTAGTATAGAGAATTCACCCATAGCAAAAGGGGAAAATTCTTATTCGTAGTCCCTTTTTACTGCTAGCGTGCAACAATCGCCATGGTGGGGCGCCTGCTCTGGGCGTCATCACACCAGCAGTCAGTTCCTTTAAGCGCCTCCACGCCTGGTTGCAGTCTCAGCCGAACCAGCTCGTTGGAGCAGCTGCACACAGCAGTGATATGAGCAGGTGACGAGTGGTTCCCTAGAGATGATGAAGCTGGGCGTGCTGCTTGGTCGAGAAAGATTAATTACCCGGAAGTAGGATTCCAGCTTCTGCCTGAGGACACCATGCTCCCTTTTCACCTTGTGGAAAGACCTCATGCAGCTGGATAGACAAAACGCAGGTGTATCAGTGATGACAGATTAGGGAGTCTCGATCACAGAGAAAAGATACTGGCCGTCTAAAGTGAAAGGGTTAACTAGAATGTGAACTGTCAATAGCCAAGATGGGCCAAGCCAATCTAATTGGAGCTAACTGTTACTCTGTTAGGATAACAGTAGAGCATGTGTAGCTAAGACGGTTCCACATGCCATGGACAAAGCCAAGACGGCCCAAGCCAATCTAATTGGAGCTAACTGTTACTCTGTTAGGATAACAGTAGGGCATGTGTAGCTAGTACGGTTCCACATGCCATGGACAGAGCCATACTAGCTCCATCAAAGTGGCATTGGCCATCTTATTACTTTCGGCAAAAGTGTTCATTGGTTGGATCCTAGAGCTGAAATATCAGTGGGACTTTAGTATGCCTTTTCCTTAGGAGAGTGTTAGGCATTTGGTTTCAGTAGTCATCTTAAGACTCACTATCCAAAATTACACATTAAAAAAAATCATAGTACAAAATTCAGAGAGGGAGGGAGCAATGGAGAGACCCTTCAGCATTCTCGTCTCCACAGCTATTCCTGAATGATGCGCACTCATTTTTCATCCTAGAAGCACCAATGCTGTGACCGGTATTGTTATGTTAGGCATGGATCACAAAGACAAAAGGTTACTTTAATAAAAGTATAAAACACATGTCAAAATGTATCATATCATATGAAATAAGCAGTAACAACAATAGAATATCTGCGTTAAACCAATATTTGCCTTTGTGTCAGATCTTGTCAATACAAAATATGCTTGCACATTTTTCTGAGCCTTGATACCTATCATTTGGCAAGGCATTCAATAGGTTCGTTTCAAATCAAGCAAAACTGTTTAAGCATCAGGTCGGGTAGTGTTTGATTTAGTTAAAGGTGATTAAATCGTTTGCCGTACAGCAACCTCCTCTTCTCTCCTAGTTGAGATAAGGGGGATATCACTTTGTCCTTTCTCCCTATAATATAAAGATACACAGCTCTCCTCTGTGTCCGAGAAAAAAACTGTTTAAGCGTCTTAGAAAACACATGTAAAGTGGCTGTTAGCATTGTTTCCAACAGATTTGGATGAAGAGTTGTTCAGGTTTTTCACCTATGCAGGCTATAAAAAAGGGTAAACAATTAAGCCAGCCTAGAGCCCAGCTTAATTTTCTCCCTTTAATGGAAGATTACCCCGTTTGTCTTTTGTGCCAGTTTCTTGGCAAAATAAATTAGGTTCAATGATGTATGTGTTGAGCACTTGATAATATTTGAAAATTAACAGTGAGTTTGCTGGTACCATGTGAAAACAATATTAAACCTAAACATTATCATTTCGAACCATGAAAACAACCTGGGCTGTATTTGGCAATGTTTCCACAATTAATTTGGGTCAGTTGTTGGAAAAAAGAAGGATTTCTCTTGCTCACCAAACAGGGAACAAATATTTATCATGAACTTCTCTAGAAATAGCTAGAAAATTCAAACAACATCTAAAGTCCATCGTCAATAGTCTGTAAGATAGGAACACATCATATGCAATCAAACATAGATAGAAGCAAGTATATGAGGCGAGCAACCTAGAACAGCTTCCTTTTAATTGCTGCATGTGTGCATCCCATCTAATGAAATCTCTGGGGTTCTTCTCCCTGCAGTGTTGTTAGATATTAAAAACAAAAATTGATATTGCTGGACACGTAAAGAGTCATCCTAGTTTATGGCATTGCCAATACTTACATAGCTTGCTCAATATTTGTCATTAGCCTGGCTGAGTCCTTGAAGAACAAGGAAACAACTTCTTCTGTAAAATTTGGAGTTGCTTCATCCTGTAAGTCCTCAATCTGACAAAATTGTTCATCCAAATATCCCTGTCATAACAGTACGTAGAAACATAAAATGTATTATCAGCACAAATTAAAGTAAGGTGAATAGCAGAAATTGATAAAACAGAAGTGGCCATGAAGATCTTAAAATCAGCTTGAGTGAAGGTTCACACAAATATTTAGTGAAATTCTGAACTCTATATAAATATCATCGCCATACTTAATTCAACATTTTGGGTTTCAGGTTCTTCTTAGTTTTCTGTCAACTAAAATAGTATTATGAAATAACTACAAAAATGTTTTCCCAAACTCGTTTCTAATCCTTGGTCCTTGCTCAAAACTGAACAAAAAAACGACACAAATAATTATAGACAGAAAGGATTGAGAAGTAGAGTTGCTTATGCTCAGAAGTCAGAAGTGAGTTGCTCCTGTGGCACACAGGATATATTGGTTCTTGAACAAATAGGAAACACATTATTTTCTCAATCACAGTGCTTGAGAAGAATAGAATACAAGCCTGATCAAAGAGGCTCTTTTTCAAGCATGCTGCCTGGCGTTGCAAATTATAACACTCCATTTACAAGTGTTGGATGATGGGAAAGATAATGAACGCCTTCAAGGTAGAGTAGGCAAAAAATGCATACGCAACAACCGGTTGATCAATTTGCTTGTAAAAGTTGGGCATGAGGTTCACTTATATAGCCGAGGAGGTTGTTACTATCATCCAACATAGGTGAAAATGAAGATATTTCAAAGTATGGAGGCAAATAGTAGCATGCCACGTACATAAGGTGTGTGACGTCTATCCACATTCTGGACAATGACTTAAACAGCTGCATTTCTGATGCTCCTTGGATGCGCATGTCGTGTCATTTGGCCTGAAGAAACTGCTCTTATTTGAGTAGTGCAGATTGATTACTAAGATTGCCATTTTATTACTTGGCATAACGTCCATAGCCATTTTGTTATTTGAGCAATGTTTTTTGTTACTTGTGATTACAAATTGCCATCATTTTTTCATGGTCAGTATAGGTGCTTATATCACATTAACAGCTCAAGTGTTACTTTATTCATCAACTCTACCTTTGAGGCCTTTGACAAACTCTGATCTTTAGTATCTGTTTCACGGAAGAAGATGCAAAGGAATGGAGGACCAAGGTATAGCTACCGAAAGATGTTTCTATTCCTCTATTTGAGAAGAAGAATGAATTAACTCCATTAAAGCAATTCGTTAAGTCTCCCATTGCAAGGAGGAAAGAGGGATAAACCTGAATCAATTACATACTCGATAAAACTTCCTATCCAGATCATTGAACAATTGGAACAGTCAAACTCAGATTAAGAAAAAAAACAGAAGAAAATGACCATTGGCAGATGGTGAAGCAAAACAGCATTTTGTTTCAGTGGTTAGAGGGCACGCCAAGTCATGAGTCTAGTTTTATTGTCTGCTAGAAATGTCTCATATGCTGGTGCCTTTTTTTCATTTAAATGTTTGTTGTTGTTAAATGAAAATGTATGACTTATCCTACCATTTGTAGGGCGACATGTTGCAGGAATGAATATGTTGTCTGACAGACACAAGGAGAATTGAGCCCCCCCCCCCCCTCCCCTGCCTCTCTCAAAGTTTCAGGCATAATGCGGTGGTAGAATTAAAAATGGTGGAGAATAGTGGTAGATGCCTACTCTTTGCACAGACATAAAAAGTCCGACAAAGAAAATGACTCCATTAGTTCCTTTCAGCAGTTACAAACCATAACCCTCTCAAAACATTGGACCGCGTGGCAGTAAAATAGATTCACTCAATGATTGATGGTGAGCGCCCTTCACCCCTCCAATCAGCACATCTTGATAAGAGAATCTGAAGTGGAGTGAAACACCCTGAAAGCCTAGTGATGGAACAGATTGATAAAGTAAATTCTTCATAGATCAAACTGTCATGACAGTGAAGGTTGAAACGAACGGACAAAAATCGTCTGCATGCAAGTTAAGCAGTTGCCACCGTCCCTGAATGATGCAATTGTTCATAAAAGATCCTATAGCATGTTTTCACTACACATCGTTACAGCGGCATGATCCTTTCCCTTTATCAATGGAACATTCTCATGATGGCATTCCTACAAGCGTAACCGACTTAACATACAATAGGTGATGAAATATCTCAGTAGTAATAATAGCAAATGCATAGTCCACATGTTGTGTTTCTAAAACAAAACAACAACAGCATCAAACTCGCTATGATAAACGGTTTAACCAAGGGATCATATCTATACCTAGAAATGGATGCGATATACTGGCTTGATGTATAGCATAACATATCCTTCATGTTGTGATCTGATCTTAGATATATGATCAATCATAATGTGTGTAAAGTCTCGTTGTCATTGTGTTATGCAAAAAATGATTAACACCATGTGGTAATTGCTTGCTATCAAATGCCAATTAAAACAATAATCAAATCGCATGCTTTGAAACAGGGTTCAATTTTTTCTTTCCTCCATTTCGGTTTTTTAAACATGCTAAGAGAACGATTCTTTTTCTGAAAATTTGGGCCTTTCTTGAAGTGGTTAACACTTCACCTCATATGTTACTTGATACATCCAGAGCATAGCATAGATGCTGGACCACAGTCATATGATGAGATTCTCTGACCGTGGCCTAAAGAAGCATCGTATACATGGAATACATATCCTCTTGCGTGTGTGTACCAATTCTATCTATATCAATGGCTTGTGCCAGCTGAAAATAATAGAGTAGGTATTTAGCATAACCTTCATAGCACTACAGCAGGCTAGCAATCACAAATACAACTTACTGTAACTTTAACAACCACCGCTCAGCGCAACAAAAGTTTTATATCATAGATGCTAGACATTACCTCCAAAAAGATTTAAAACCCTAGTTTGTTTACCTTTGTAAGTTTGTTGTTTTTCTTTGTATGTTCAATTGCTTTCCTACTTCAATCCTAAACGCCAAATTGAATCTGCAGGCATACCAATAATTGGTGTGTGTTCAACAGATAGGGACTTAGGGAGTGCTGTATCACTGGTAAAAGCTAGTACTTGGTAGTCTTCTTAAGAATTTGAAGACCAAACCATAGAGACAAGTATCACCAAAAGCAAGTACATAGCACACAATTTGGAACTTATTAATTAAAAGAGAAAATCCACAAAAAATACACAAGTTGTGCAGTCCATGACACATTGGTATTGGCAATGTCGAGCGATACATTACCTCTTTTTAGATATCCTGATTCCTTGGTTGATGTGAAGGGCTGAAGGCACACAGCATTACAGCAACACATTCTCCCTAGTGACATCCAAATTGCGGGGCAAAGCGGCAGCAGCGATGCCTACACAGGCGACACATGATTCTTGATAGAGGCCTCCAATAACTACCTTAACCGATTCGTCCCCGATTCGCCGAGCAATCCAGCCGTCACCTGGTCAGTTTACTACGGATCAGAGAGGACGCAATCTAGTACTGAAACTCGAAAAAACACAACACAAATACACGGTGAAAAAAATCACACGTGGTTGAAGTTGGGCCCTGTTTAGTTCCCAGAAGTACTTTTTACTTCCTATTCATCCCCCTCAGAACACGCATTCCTAAAAAATTTTTTTTATCTTTCCTATTCTCTCACATAACACGCATCCCAGAAAAAAAAGTAATTTTTCTCCACCCATCTAAACACAGCCCGAACTAACACAAATCCGGATCAGAGGCACTGGTCATTGTGCCACCCCTCACAGGAGAGTGGGCGATGGCGAACGGGGTGCCGGCTTGACGGCGGCGAGGGGACGCCGCGGCGGAGGACCCGGTGGGCCGCACTTTTTTTTTTTATAGGAAGCCGGCCACGAGAGTGAGGTTGGCCGCGCGTGTACAGACACTTCGGCCCGATCAAGAGAGGTAAAAAAAAGAGAGGCTTCGAGTCGAGGAGAGAGAAGTGTCTTTTGAAAATGGGCCGGGATACAGCCCAACAGAAGGGAGAGGAGACGAAGCGAAGGATCCAAATCTCGCTTTGCGTTTTTGGCGTGGTGTCTCCGTCCCCGGCACCGGCGGCGGGATGGCGGACTGGGACGGGATCCCGGCGCGGGAGCGGCGGCAGATGGAGGAGATTCTGCAGCTCGACATGGAGGAGCTCAACGTCGAGGTGGTCGACGAGGAGGAGGAGGAAGAAGAGCAGGGTGACGGCGACGACGAGGAGGACGACGTCGAAGCTTTCCTCAGGTGACCCGCAGGCCACAAGGCCCCAGCTAACCCCCTTCCTTCGACTCCGCGTGTGTGTATTACTCATCTTCCTTCTCAGACTTAGGGGTTCCCACTGCGCTGTAGGGGATTTGTCGTACGGACGCTCCTTACGCATTTCCTGTAGAGTTGATGTGCGGAAGGCCCTAATCAGTGCAATCAACGCGCCGAAACATTTCGAGGTTATGATTGGAAGGCTGTTATTGGTGGTTCTTAAGCTTGTAAATATCTCAAAGGCCCCAATTTCAGTCACGGAGGACTAATATATTTGTCTACGATGGGGAGTTGGGGATTTCGGCGTGAAAGAAAAAAAAAACTATGAAAATCCGGGGCAATGTCAAATTTGCATCCTTGACCACAATTTCAGTTCGAGTGTCCTTAATGCTTGATATCGTCACCTAAAGTATTCCTTCTTGGGGTGCTTTATTTTGTTCCAATTGTAATTCATGATCAAATGTTGCTGCTGCTTAATATTGCAGTATAGCTTAGAACGATGCTCTTTTTTTTCTGAAATACGCAGGAGAGCTGCGTGACATTGTGTTGAGAAAGTGGTTCGAATACATGCAGATGCGACAGCCTGGGTTATTTTTTGTTGCATGCCCACCTGCTTAAGAAAAGCTAATCTACTAACTATCATCATCCTAGGAGGCTCCCAAGCGCTCTTGTACCTGTCATGAGTCATGACCCATGCTCAGCAATCACCTGCAGCACTAGCTGGGGCCTCGACTGACAGCCATCGAACACACAACCATTGCGACGCTTCCAGATAGACCATGTCGTTAGGATCACTAGAGAGTTTAAACCCCCTCTCCTTGCCTTTGCTGTCCTGTGGGATGCCTTGCTTAGAGCGATGCTCAGGCTTCTAAGTCGTGCTTATTTACTTGCTTACTTTATAGTGATATTAGTGCCTTTAAAGATTGCCTGCAAATTTTTTCATGTATTTTGAGATATTCATCCCAGTTCATTTAATTATTTGAACGTTTCAATTCATCAGAGCTAATGATGGAGAGGGAGTGGCTAGCACCTCTGGACCATTCACATTCAATGCATCTCTAGCCTCACTACACACCTACCTTGGTGGTAAATGCCCTTCCTAGTCTTGATACATTTTTATCATGCTTATTGCAAATTGTGAAGTTCACTTTTTTGTATCGCTCAGATGTTGATGATACTCGGGGTAGAGTATCTCTCTTAGATGGCGGCAGAGTCATCAACTTGCCAATGTTCTATCTTCAAGGTAACGTTTGATTATGTGTATTCACTCTCCGACACTTCTTTTGATTATCTTGTCAATTTTGAAGGGTCGTGAAGAACACTTGCTCAGTTTCCACCATACCGTCCTTTATCATATTTTTCTAATCTGTTCTTCTGAGTTGTGGCTTTCATTTGCTTTGAACTATTTTCATCCAAGCTGGTTACATTTCCCCCTATATGGATGTTTGTGCTGTTGGTGAATATGGTGAAATTTGTCTTGTTTTATAATATTATGATTATCACAAAATCATTCATAAAGCAAATGTAAGGTGTGTAAAATCAACAAGCTTGTGCGTAGTGCCCAATAGGACATCCATAAGGATGTGGGGGTTTCTCTTGATAATCAAGAATATTCAGCAATTGTGTTCCAGTCCTGTGGGGATATGGATACTGAATATAGGCTTTGGAAAAAACATCATCGTAGCTGCAAAGCCTGTGCAAGGAGATGAGACGCATTCCACCATTCTTTCTCTTGATTCATGCGGGGCTATACATTAAAAGATTGCAGCCATAATGTAAAAACATAATCTCTCTTAAATGTATGAACTAATGGTGATATGCACTTTCTTTTCTGCAGGCGTTGTTTTATTTCCTGGAGCTACCCTGCCTCTAAGGGTAATTCGGTCTAGATTAAAAACAGCTGTTGACAAAGCTTTGAATCTGGTCGATGCTCCATGCACAATTGGTGTGGTGTGTAATAATCATGTTAAATTTAGCTCCTAGCTTGCTGCTTTTGCTTGTGGATTTTTTTAATGATTAAGATCTTTATTGTCCAGGTTCTATTGCGTCCACAATCAAACCATCGACACTATAATGCTGCTACAGTGGGAACAACAGCAGAGGTATTCAATATTTGTTTCTATTATGCTTTATGTTGCATTTTGCAGACCAGTTAGCATTTGTTCACCGATCGCCCATCTGGTTGGATAACTTCTAGAGAACCATGAATCACATGCATGCACTGCGATGTGTCGTGTATTCGCTGACTTCAAGATCATCGCATACATAGTCATGGGCTCTGTTCCTTCTGGTTATTTTCTTATCACAAGTTGAGCTGAGAATTTTTTGTTGCCTTCTAGATACGTCAACTTGGAAGATTGGATGATGGTTCATTGAATGTTGTTGCACGTGGCCAGCAACGATTTCGTTTGAGGAGGCACTGGATTGATGTTGATCGGGTGGTAAGTCCGCCATGTAATTGAGAATAACATGTTCTCATTCTTTTGAAATAGGAGCAGAGCAGGAAAGAACATGGTTTCATTTCATTTACTCTTCTCTATAGGTGTGGGGTGAAGTTCAAATCATTGAAGAAGATACTCCCTTGAGAACTCCAAGAGATGCATTTGCTCAGCTAGCCGCATGTAATAGGTTCAATCTCTACTCTTCACCAGTCATCAGTTTGGATATGTCTCCTATAAAAAAAGATCATATAGATTCAGAACTAGAGTGTGATACTCCATCACCTAAGAGTAATGCAAGCAACCATTCATCAATGGATACTAGACTGCGCTATCTAAGTTCACAGTCAAGTGATTCAATGAAATCATCCTCCGATGAAGAGGGAGATTTGACACACCACGGACAGAAGCGACGTTCTGTGCGGGAAAGTGGTGCATCAAGTCATTCAGACAAGAAGACCAACATGAGCAATGAGGATGATCTTTGCTTGACACCTCTCCGATCATTGCCAGCAGCAAGAACAAGAGATATTAAGCGGCAGCGACAATACCATGCTTACTCAAAGCAGGCCTCTCGGGCCCCATTATCATTTTGGCCTCAGTGGGTGTATGAAATGTATGATTCATATACACTTGCTCGTAGGGCTGCAGGTATAGAAATGCTCTTATATCATCAAACTATTTCATATCCTTGCTGTTTGATAATCGTAGCTCGTTCCCTGTGACTCTAATCTAAGGGCAAGCAGCCTTCAGTATGCTTAGAATGTTTGGTCAATTGTTTTGCTTACATTATAACCTTTGTTATAGAGTTATGGAGACAGATAATTGCAAAACCAAGCATGGACGATCATGTAAGAAAGCCAGACATCTTGTCATTTCACATCGGAAGCAAACTTCCTGTCTCAGAATCCGTGAGACAAAAACTTTTGGAGATTGATGGAATTTCATATCGTCTACAGAGAGAAATTCAGCTTCTCAAGGCCTTTAATCTTATCAAATGCAGAAATTGCCAGGTAACAACCTAGTGCTTTTGGACTTTTGTTAGTGCTATTTTAACAACTATCCTAATTAATGGAGCTTTTGATGTGATTCTATGTATAACAGAAGTTTTGCCAAATGGTATCACAGCAGCACTGCTTATTTAGTATGACCCTGTTAGACTAGCCTTTCTGGCCCCTTTATTTCCCCCTCTCTATTTGTCATAAGGTCTGGTTATCTGGTTGCAAGCAGAAGTTAGAAGTCTCATTGGTTGCCTATTGCATGCTGCCTGATGATTTAGAGACAATAGCAAATTAATCAAGGTTCATACTTAATATCGCAAATGTTGGCCATCACCATACTGCATCAGACAAAAAAAACATAAGTGATTAAGTGAATCTAAGAATTTCGGGATTGCTTTCATCAGTCAAGTGTGCTGACCTGTCCATTACTTCTGCAGTCTCATATAGCAAAACGTAGTGACATGGTAGTGATGTCTACTGATGGGCCTCTTGGGGCCTATGTCAACCCTCATGGTTGCGTCCATGAGACGATTACAGTCAGCAATGCATCTGGGCTTGCTCTCATTGGCAATCCGTCCACGGTTCACAGCTGGTTTCCAGGGTATGAACTTGTATCCTGTCTTCGTTGTTCTTTTTGGTCTCCTACTTTTGTAATAATAGAACCTTCGACTGTGCAAATTAAGCTGGCCGATTCCTATTTCTATTTCGACGTTGTAAGCATGACTTTTGCTGCGCAGATACTCGTGGACAATCGCATCGTGCACAGCCTGTGAGTCCCACATAGGTTGGCTATTCAAAGCCACCAAGAAGAATCTGCGGCCGAGGTCCTTCTGGGGGATCCGCAGCTCACAAATTGCAGATGACGCAAAAGTAGATTAGAGCGAGTGCTGCTCAAAGTTTTCCATGCATATATAGACCATTGTGTCTGTGTACTACTAAAATATGTATGACCTGGTGATCCTGGTCCATCTCTTCCTTTTATCTCTAGCGGACGGTGAAGTTCCTTGTAAAATAATCACCTTCTCAGGTGTGTTGTGTTGTAGTAAAATAATCCTTTTCCCATGAGTTTGTAAGGGGTGGGTGTTTTAGAGGGTCAAGTTTTGACTGCTGTCGACTCTTGCTAACATGCTTCCGACTTAGCGATGTTCTCTTCAACCATCAGCTATCTACCTTTGTGTTGAGCGTGGATGACCAATTATTCATCCTGCGATGCCAACAAAATTCGTTTGGCTCAATTTTGCCTATTCGTGTGGTTAGTATGATTGTCAGCATCAGCATTGTTTGACCCAGCAAAGGTGTGTCTCCGCAGGAAAAATGTACTTGTACACTGGTGTTGCGGTGGCTGGGTACTTGTGGGCCGTGTTCTGCCATGTTTGTTAGCCCCCCCTGGTTGGGGGGTCCAATGGCACCGGCATGAGCCCCAGCTAGCTCGCGAGCAGCAAGCCATTGCGTATGGCACCTAGCCATTCTACCTACGTGTTGTCCTCTTCCTTTGAGGAAGAATCTATGGAGCCACTAGCGATCGCGCAGAGCGAGCTCACGGTCACGGGTGGCTGCAAGCGCGCACGAGGAAACCAACAGAAAGTTAACGCCACAGGAGCAACGACTGGAGGGGAATCCATCAGATGGGAGGAATTTTTTTTTCGAACATTAGATGAGAGGAATTAAAGGAAAGCACTTTTATTTACGTTTGTACCTGCCTAACCTTACGATTCGCCGGACATGTTCAGAGATGTTGCAAACACGATGAGCTACCAATGTAAATTTGTGTAAAGGGGTGGGGCTTCATCTCTCTTGTTCATCACACAAGCAGCTCTGATGCTCGTGCATCGTGTTGACATGACAGCAATGCGTCAATTTGCCCGATTAATGTTAGCCGAAGAAATGTGTACCTACACCGACCAGATATCTGATTGCGGAGCAGTCCAAGCGGCAGCCTATCTTTTGTCCGAGAACTTTTGTGCATGTGAGCTATCGAACTCGTCTTTAGGCGTCCACAATGGAGCACCAAACCAGTCCATAGGGAATAAAAAATATTTCCAACTAGTCCATAAACATTGTGTAACTAGTCTATAGGAGAGAATCTATTTCAGCTACCCATAGTGCTATGGGCAGCTCATATGCAATAAAAAACAATTTTCTCTCTTCTCCCTCTCTCCTCTCTCTCACTGGTATTGTTGTCCTCTTCTCTCATCCATCTTTTTTTTTATTTGATAGCTGGTTCCATCAATATCTTCTACATTGTGCAAGTTCCATAACTAAAGACTACCTGTAGTAGGGCCCATCTATTTGGTCCAGTTAGTCCCAAAAATATTGTGGTCGCCCTTACAGAGACACCGGCAGCAGTCTCGTGTTTTCCCTTGTGACCTAGTAGACCCATGGTCTTTGAGTCGCTACACGAATGAAAAAGGCAGTACAAGAAGGAAACTACTCCAAACAAATTCCATCACGGGGTAAAACACATTCACGCACCCCACGTCCGTACACACCACCAACCCCCATCAGAATGTTTACGCGCCACGGTCTCCGAGGCCAACTCCTGCACGAGAAATCCTGCCGAGCTAGGCAGCGCCGCGGCGCTACTGTACCGTGCGCCTCTCTTTCAGCGATGCCATCTTTTGCTACTCCTGCAGTAAAGACAGCGAGAAACGCGAGCACATGCGTGTGGCCACGCCGCCGGCCGGCTAGATGCGCGCGCACGCGGCCGCAGCCAACCAACATAACAACCAGCCTCTCCCTCCTCGGCGCGGCTCGTGAACCAAGTCATTCCCGTCGCATGCTCCTTCGCCTTTGCCACGCCCGTGAGCTCCATAAATCCCACCACCCCGGCGCTATCCCCTTCCGGAATTTATAGCCTCGTCCCTGGCCGCTTGCTAGTTATTGCGGCCGGAGGCAGGCAGCTAACCACCGGCTGCCATTGCGAGCGAGCCAGACAATGGCGGTGCCGACGCGGCCGCGGCGGCTCTTGCTCCTCTGCTGCTACGTCGCCGTGCTGCTGCTCGACGCGGCGTCGTGCGGCGCAGCGGCCAAAGGGAAGCACGGGCCGCGGCACACGCACACGAAGCGCCTGCGGCCGGGGAATAAAGGGTCGCCGGCGGCGGCCGCGAAGCCGTACCCGGCGAACGCGACGCGGATGGAGGCGATCGAGCGGCAGTTCACGCGGTGGGTGCGGTTCATGGGCGCGCCGGGCCACGGCAGCAGCTACAACCGGGGGCTCAGCCGGGCGCTCCTGCCCACGCGCACGCTGGTGGTGGACAAGGCCCCCGGCGCCGGGGACTTCACGTCCATCCAGGCCGCCGTCGACTCGCTCCCGCTCATCAACCTCGCACGCGTCGTCATCAAGATCAATGCCGGCACGTACACGTACGTACATTACATCGCGACCGCCTCTTACCTAAGATGGTTTCTTTTTTTTTTTGCCTGGGTTTTATTAGTCGGCGCTTAGTTAGCGTGGCGAGAGAGCTTTTAAGAGCGAAACCCTGGCGCGGTGTGGTGCATGCAGGGAGAAGGTGAACATATCGCCGATGCGCGCGTTCGTCACCGTGGAGGGCGCCGGGGCGGACAAGACGGTGGTGCAGTGGGGCGACACGGCGGACACGCCGGGGTCCTGGGGCAGGCCCATGGGCACGTTCGGGTCCGCCACCTTCGCGGTGAACTCCATGTTCTTCGTCGCCAAGAACATCACTTTCAAGGTTTGCTGGCTTCCTGCTTTTATTTCCCTCAACGCAGCCACAGCCAAAGCGCTTCTCTCACCTCATTGGCCTGTCCGTTTGGCCAGAACACGGCCCCCGTGCCGAAGCCCGGCGCGCTGGGCAAGCAGGGCGTGGCGCTGCGGATATCGGCGGACAACGCGGCGTTCGTCGGGTGCAACTTCCTGGGCGCGCAGGACACGCTGTACGACCACCTGGGCCGGCACTACTACAGGGACTGCTACATCGAGGGCTCCGTCGACTTCATCTTCGGCAACGCGCTCTCCCTCTACGAGGTACACTATATGCGTTTAGCGCTACGCCCTGCTGTAAAACTCTGCACGTTTTCTTTTGTTTCCATCACGTTGCGCGGGCGCTTAACCTTGGGGTGGCAAAGTCATGTCAGTCGCCACAGCTTCCACACACAGCATCTCCTGGCCAAAATGTGGCAAAATGCAGCATGCCAATTGCCAGCAGTCACACACAGGTCTTCGTTTGGCGTTTGCAATTCTGGGACGCAGACACAGCCACTGTTAAACCCGGGAGTCCCTCCTTCCTAGGCTGGCTAGGCATGGGACTGTGAGTCTGTGACGATGTCCCGGCAAGCACCAACCTCTGGCTGGGTCTGGGACAAAACAAAATGCCATCCCACTAGCTCCGTGCGCGCCACGCCCATGCGCCCAGGGCCACCGGTGCGCTGCTCGCCGGATCACAACATCCTCCCGTGCTCCGTCCTCGCTTGGCCTGACCTTGAGACCGGCCGGCCCTACGTACATGGCCACATTCTGCCGGCGTCCGTCCAGGGACAAGAGGGTATAGTACGCCCGCACTATTGTACGTAGCCAATAGCATGTGTACTCGGACCACGTTTACTGCCAAGTGCCATGGGGAGTCGCTGAAAAGCAAGTGCAAATGGAATGTCGATGCCCATTAAGTACTAATCCCCCAGCCTTTTCAGTTTTTAATGAAGCACAGTATCGATCTTCCATGTGGCTCCCTTGTCGTTGGCGCCGGCGCAGTTGCGGAGCGCGGTTTCCTGACGCCTGCAGGTTCTCTGCCGGTCTGGCCCCAGAGCGCCCGGCCGATCGGAGCCTGGCCGCCCGTGACGCCGCCGCCGCCGCTGGACGCCTCGTGCCTTACCTGCTACTGCTACTGCTTATTAGTGCTTGCCATTTTATGCTTTCTTCTGCTCCCCATGGCTGCAACTTCATATGGTGTATAGTAATTAACATGAGTACATGACGAACTAGCACACGGTGGACATGAACGCACGCAGGGTTGCCATGTGCACGCGATCGCGCGGAACTACGGCGCGCTGACGGCGCAGAACCGGCAGAGCCTGCTGGAGGACACGGGGTTCTCGTTCGTCAACTGCCGGGTGACGGGGTCCGGCGCGCTCTACCTGGGCCGCGCCTGGGGCACCTTCTCCCGCGTCGTCTTCGCCTACACCTACATGGACAACATCATCATCCCGCGCGGCTGGTACAACTGGGGCGACCCAACCCGGGAGATGTCGGTGCCTCTTCTTCCTCTGTTCTTCGATGTGGCTCTGCTGCCCAACGGTTGTTTCCTGGCTGACGCCAACTGGCTTTGCCTTACTCGTTGCATTGCAGGACGGTGTTCTACGGGCAGTACAAGTGCACGGGGCCGGGCGCCAACTACGCCGGGCGGGTGCAGTGGTCCAGGGAGCTCACCGACGAGGAGGCCAAGCCCTTCATCTCGCTCGACTTCATCGACGGGCTCGAGTGGATCCGGTTGTAGCACGGGAGGGATTCGTTGACAACCACCATGACTTTTGATTGCTGTGAAGAGAGGAAAACAGAACGCAAATACTAATTCCATTCTTGCCATTGCACTTGCACGAGGTTGATGTTTGTTGCAGTCTGTCTCCTTGCCCCATCTCGTGTTCTTTCTTCTTGGTCGTTCTTTGCTCCTCCTGTGTCCTACGCACATGCGCCAGCCTTTTGGGCTAACAAGGCCCAAAAACTGGTTTCGGGCTTTCGGCCCTATCTCTCGAGTCGGATACGGCCTGCTGCCAACCTTCTTCGTTCGTGTCGTCCGTCGTCGGAAGGCCAGGCCAGCCCAGCAGTGGCCTCGGAACTTCATTGCTGTTTCAGGCCAGCAGCCCTCTATAAAAAATGCATGTCTGCAGAAAAAAAAAGAGTACAGTAATTCATCTTTTACGGTCACCCTGATCTGGCGATCTCCTTCCGTTCCAAGTCCCAACACGTTCCGTCTTTTCAAACACAAAAAACTCTGCAGATTTCGCACGATTTCTTGCAGATACCGAGGCTGTTTTTAGTTGATGAAGGGAAAAGATCTTTTGTTTTTGGGATGCGTGTTATGTGAGGGGGATGAATAGGAAAGGTGAAAAAGAAATTTTTAGGGATGCGTGTTCTGTGAGGGGAATGAATAGTAAGTGCAAAAGATCTTTTGCATCTAAACACAACCCGAGTGGTGATTCCAGCATTTACCACTCAGAAGTCCGAACAGCAAGCATTTGACCGCTGCAATGCTGCATTGACCTGAGCCGCTCACTGGCAGAATCAAGCGTTTGCGTGCACGCTTTACAGCGCGGCAATCTTCGCCCTGGCGCAGGCGGATCGGGCCGGCCACGCCGGGCTGTCGAGGGCAGGCTCACTGCGGATCCAGATCGGAGCAGAGCAGCGTCGCGGCGTGCATATGCGAACAAATCCCAACTCCGACGACGATGCGCCCTTGGCGTCACGCCATCGGCTCAAACAAAATCGACAGCTACGGAGTCATATGTGATGTCGTCGTCTGCGACGCGGAAGTCTTTCGGTTTTGTCATGTGCCCCGGCGTCCAATCCACGCGTCAGAGCTCGTCGCCTCAAGAACATGGGGGAAGACAGCTTGGCGACTAGCAACGCAATGGAACACAAATATTTTTGCATGGAGTCAGTGTGCTTTGCTCTAAAATGTGATAATGTGACAATGTCGTTTCTGATGTCCATTGCCGAAATAACGCAGCTTTGCTTACACCAAACTGTAGTACGTGCATGATTCGGCTACTGGTCACTTATCGAATGTGCAGAGGCATTGAAAGCTGCCGCGTCAACGCTCAACAGACGACGCCGTGTAAAAGCAGCACCGCAACCAAGCAAACTCCAGTACCACAGTTCACAGTTCAGGAACTTGAGCAGCGCTACTCCCTTTTCACGATCCTTGCCTGATACTTCACGCCACAGCACGGCACGGCGCGGCACGGCACGTCAACATTTAAGCGATCTGCGTTGCATAAACGCGACGCAGTTGGGAGGAGAGGCCCAGGAGGACTGACAACCGGACCACCACAAACCTTCGTCTTCATTGCACAGGATCTGTGCCAGTGCCAAGAACTCGTCCGTACAGCTTCCTCCATGCAATTTGTACAGTAGAGTATCATCGAGCTACATGGGTCGGTATCAGTACCTCAGTATCAGCATTGAAGTTGCAGGGGGTACGGCGTCAGAACTGGAGCACGCAATCACGAGCTCCTCGCAGCCGCAAAAGCTGTGGCATTTTGGCCACTGTTTTCTTTTCCATACGTATTTCAGATGGTCATTACGTAGAACATACTTTATTTCCCTCGATCTGACGACGTGTCTCGATCGAGCTTACATAATCCTTCTAGATTAGTAGTCATAACAATCTTGCCATGATCTAAGCCCTCGTGATCTTAGTAAATCGATCCTAACGCTAAATATATGTACCAAAATGTTAAAATCCCTCTTCTCCTGCACCACCACCAGTTGGCTGCGCCATAGCGGAGGAATCACCAGAGCCGGTCCAGGTAGTAGTCTCTGGTCACCTCGTCGCTCATCTCCGAGTCCTCAACCCGGCTGGCCTCCGAGATCTTGAAGCTGAAGCTGTCCAGCGCCTGCAGCTGCTGCGGCCGCGCCTGCTTCCTGGCCCCGCAGCTGCGCCTCGCCTCGTCCCCCGGTGCGTGCCCTTCCGCGTCCCGCCGCTGCTGCCTCGGCGAGCCCTGGCACCGGGCGCGCGCCACCGACGAGGCCGTGTCCGCCATGTACCTCGGGCTGCTCCCGGCGTCCCGGCACGCCGCCACGGGCTGTTTCGCCGCCGGCGAGCCGAGGTTGCCCTGGAACGCGCCGAGGCGCGGCGTGTTGTGGGTCGTCTTCGGCTGCTGCTGCCGGGGCTCCAGCTGCTGGTGGTGCCCCTCGAGGCGCGGCGTCTTGAGGTGCTTGTGGAAGTAGTAGGGCAGCGGCGACGCGCTTGGCTGGTCGGTGACGGCGGCGTACCGGCGGCTCGTGATGCGGGACGAACGGCAGCGGAGCTGGCACGTGTCCATCTCCACTATCCGCGGGCTGCCGGTGTCCCAGCCATCGGACAGCCGGCGGCGGTGCACCACCGGCAGCGACAGCGGCTTCACGTTCACGCGCGCGACATTCCGCTCCTACGCATCAAAACATGAACAGAATTTTAGTATGTTACGTTCATCATGTGAATGAAATTGGTTGATCCTTGCAAGCACGTTATCACCGTAGTAGTATCAAAATTTCTCACTTGTTCAATGTATTTCCGGGAAGACGCCGTCTTGGCCTGAAGCCTCATGAGTGCTTGCAGCCGGCGCAGCGTCGTGCCCGCCTGCTTCCTCACGAGGTAGCCACGCACCAGGGCTTGCAGCTTTACGAGCGACTTGAGAGCACGCAGCGCCTTCCTTGCCTGCAGATACGTTTGCAAAATTTCAAATTTTTACAGTCACATCGGAACGCCGCAGGGAGGCCGCATCGGAATCCGAAAAGAATTGGGCAATAAACAGCTGCGATGACGACTAGGTGCGTCACACTGTGCAGTTCACGAAGCACCTTAGCAATAAACAAGAATATCACGAAAAGTTTGGAAATAATCTAGGCAGATTAAACAAATGACCAGCAGCTAACGACTCAACGGAAAGGAACAGCAGCAAGCAGCCATGGATTGGATTGCAGCAGTTCATGAAGTCAAATCTCTTGGCCAATTGGAAATGCAAGAGAATCTGCTAAAATCACGAACACTTGCTTGTTCATCCATTCGTTGCTTATACTAGAATACTACTAGAACTGAAAGAACCGTAACGACGGAAAGCAAACAAGTGGCCAAAATAATCCCAACTCTTCAGTTCGACGGTGCTAGATATGCGGTAGAAGCAATTATTATATGAAACACGCAAACAAGCAAAAAATGGTAGTAAACGATGAACATGAAGAACCGTATGGTAGGCAGCAACCTACCAAGTATCCTCTGAACGCCTTCTGGATCACGACGGCGGCCTCCACCTCGCGTTCCATGCCGCAGTTGCACGGCCGCACCTGCGAGAGCTCCCCGGCGGCGACGGCGGTCACCGAGGCCCTCCGGCCGCCGTCGGCCACGCTGTGCCTCGGCTTCGCGAAGCTCCACCGCCTCTTCTCCACCGGCGCCGGCGGCCCGTGCGCGACGCCACCGCCGGCGCACGCGGCATTGTGCTCGCCGCGGTCCCTGTCCCCTTCCTTCTTGGTGCCGGCGGTGAGCACCTTCCTGATCCACCTCATCGCTCGGCCCATGGCGTCCGTCGTGGTCCTCCAGTCCTAGCTGCAGGAGCAGATGCGTTAGAAAAGAGAAGCATGGCGTCTAAAAAGGATGCAGGAAACGGGAATCGACGAGTTTACAGTGTTGGAACTCGCTGAGATCAACTCGGGAGCTCTTGAAAGCTACGCGGTGGAGATGCAGAAAAAAGTTGAAGTTTCAACCCTAGGTCGAAACAAAAGGTTGCATCTTTTCAAAACAAAAAGCCAGAAAGAAACACTAAAAGTTTGCAATTTGAAGTAGCATGGGCAAGACGAGGAGCTCGAACAGAGCAAGAAGCTTCACCGGAAGAAGAGGGAAGATGCTTTTACAGAGGCCTGCAGAGGGGGACAAAACCGAAAGGCCTCGCGGAGCCCGGCAGAGCTAAATGCAGAAGCGTAGCGCCAAGGGAGAGAAGAACGAGAAGGTAGTGATAGCAGCAGGAGGAGCTTGCAGGGCGCCAGCCACTGGAAGAGAAAGGGGAAACCTGATGCCCCGAAGAGGAAACCTTTTCCCGAGGACTTTTCCGGCAGCCAACAACCACCAAGCAAGCAGGCGAAATGGAAACCAGACCACTGTTCCAAAACGAAGACGACGCAACGCGTGTTCTCACGGGGCAGGTGCAGCGGCCCGGGCGCTCGGCTGTGCCTGTGCCCGGCGGGCGAGGGGAGGAGGAGAAAAGATTCCCTCTGCTTGCCCCTACGACTACGAGAGAGCCCGAGAGAGCAAGGCAACAAGGCGAGAGACGCCAGCCCGGCTGCCCGGGGCATTACGGGATCGATGCTTGTGTTTAGTTGCTGGGAGAAAAAGTAATTTTCTTTTTTCTAGGATGCGTGTTATGTGAGGGGGATGAATAGGAAAGATTGAAAAGAAATTTTCAGGAATACGTGTTCTGAGCTGAGGGAGATGAATAAGGCCATGTTCAGATTCCCAATTATTCACTATTCATTCCAACTTTTCACTATTCATTTTAACTTTTCACTATTCCTCCCTCACAAAACACGTTTCCCAGCGAATGCTACAGTGTTTTTCTTATGCTACAGTGTTTTTTCCTACAATCTAAACACACCCTAAGAAGTAAAACGTAATTTTTTAACACGGCCCAAGGCTAAAAACACGCGCGGCACGAGGCGGCGAGCGGGTGGCGCCACGCGGAGCCCGCAATCATTCGTATCGTAGAGTACCTCTCAAAAGCGACGAGCCGACGACGGCGTCACTGCGAGGCTACGCACTCGCCGCGAGCGGACGCGGCTTTTGGAGCTGGCTGGGCTGGCGCGGCCGCGTCCGGACAAGAGCCCGCGCCAAGATCCGATCCGGCAAAAATGATTTTCTTTCTGGGAGGCCACGATCGAGGCCGCGCCGCGCTGGTTTCTTCAGCTCAAACCTCTACCACTCGGCGCCGCGGGGTGGTGGTGCTCTCTGCTCGGCTCTTCTTGCTGGGGGGTTGTTCTTCACTGTCACCGCACCGTGTTTGCATCGTACTACTACGAGTAGCGGCACGGCGGCTGGTACACGGTACTCGCTGATCCGGACAAATAAATGCGCGCGCTGATTTGGTGTCGATCTCGCATTCTCGCCCTCTGTGCGTCGCCGGATGCGGCAGCGGAGAGCACGCTATATAGGGCTCGAATGCTGGTCCGGAGGTACTGGACCACGCTGGGAGCTACTAGGAGGTGGTGGTGATGCAGCGCAGCTGCAGGGCAGATGGTAACCCGTCGCGTTGCGTTACTGCGCATCCATAAATGCCTCCCGAGTGCATGAACATTGTTGGGAAAGCCTATGCGTGTCGCGCTATTGCTAGTTTTGCTATGCCTATCTGCAAGTGCGAAAACGATCGCTCCAGTCCTCCATGTGGTAGCGCATCGCCGACGGGGACCCTCGAACGGGAAGTTTAATGCCCAGTGTTGACTTAACGTTTGGTACATCATGTAGGTGTAATGGCGAATGGACGTACGGTATCACTGGTACTCCATGCCCATTGATTACTGCATAAACAAATTCAAACCAGGTATAGTACCATGTTACCAACTGTTACGGACCTGTTTGTAGCAGGAAGAGATCGAGAATGCTCTTGTATCCAACCAGCGGCCGGAGCCAAAACACAAACGGTCCCTTCCGCGTCGTTAGCCCAGCGCACGTAACGTAACGACACACCCATAACGCACCCCCTGTCCTCTCGTAACCACCACCGTGGTCCAACCAAACCCATCCGGGCGTGCCCTCTCCCTGCTCCGCCTCGCCGCGACGCAACCGGAGATTGTCCCCTCGTCCTCCTCCCCCTCCCCGTTGCAGACGACGAACACGTGACGCAACACGCAAGGCGCGTGCGCGCCGTAGAAAGGAGCTTTTGAACCGCGACTGCGAGAGGGCACGGCCGTGACGGCCTCGTCGAGGGAAAAAGAAAAAGAGATTCAGAAAAAAAGTACTTCTTCAACAAGTTTTTTCTATTCATCTCACTCATAGAACACGTTTCCCAGTACTATTTATCTAGAAAAAAGTATTTTTTACCTCCAATCTAAACACAGCCAAGGTTTGGCACGACATGACGCGGTTGCCGAGGCGGACGGCCGTTGATGTCATCCCGACGAGGAATGAGGTCGTGCAGCAGCGGTGCAGCCTGCGGCTGCAGCGTGGCTCGTCGTACCTGTGATCCGGTGTCTGGTGATGACTGGGCTCTAGGAAAGAGAGTTCAGCCATCAGCCGTTCAGGATCTCGGGCACTGTACGGCTGGACCCGCTAGCACGTCGTCTCGTGCCCTGGCTGCCGGCTTGTAACTGTAGCGGCACAGCTTTGCCAATGGCATACTGTACAGTAGCTAGGCGTATAGTGCTACTGGAGCGCACCGTCCAGGGACCGGGAGCTCGCGCCGCGCGTGTCAAGATCACTGGCTCGTGTACTCTCTCCTGCTTGTCATCCTGCCGCTGCCTCCGGGGACCGGACCGGGTCGGGAGATCACTCGCTCGAGATTCATGGTAGCTGATGAAAGCAGTTACGCTACGCCACGTACACCAACAGTAGCGGTACAGCGATACGTACGTTGCTACTTGTACTCTACTGCTTTTGGCATGCGAACCGCATCTCTGCGCGCGCGTGTGAAGGCACTGTGCGTTGCATTGAAGAGAACCAAGAGCACCATGCACGTACGTACGGCGCAGGCTGCTGGACACTTCACAGGACGGTAAATGGGGACCGGAATTGAAGGTACAATGCGATCAAGGCTACGTTATGTTGATTAAAAGCTACGAGATCCCTGCCGTGCCGTGCCGTGCGGCTCGGCCGGCCATAAAGATCGAGGCAGGCCGGTCCACGAACACGATCGCCATGAAGCGCCCGATCCCCTGCCCCGCTTCGATTCATCGGTCCTGCTCTGTCCGCTGCTGCTGCGCTGCGGCCTGCGGGGAGTCAACCGACCCCGGACGGGCGTTGCATTGCATGCCCTACAAGTCATTCTCGGCTCAGCGCAGCAGTTCTAGACCTGCCGCATGCCGCTAGGGCCATTGCCAGGAGCGCACCGGGCGCGCCGCGTTCAATTCAGTTCAGCTTCAGACTAGCGATTGGGGGGCCTGCGAAGCACGCTGCCGCGAGCCCCCACTGCACCGTGCAGGCTATCCGTTTAGTAAAGCGCACGCAGAGCCGACGTGAGACGTGCAGCGCTGCGGCGGGGTGTGGAGTGAAGGGCGGCCACGCGCGTCGCATGAACGAGTAAGGGACGGTACCTTGGGCGCGCACCGTCTTCACTTCGGCCACCGCCACCACCGTCGTCTAGGGTGAGCTCCCCCGCGTCACATTCTTGCTCCGTCTGCCGTCTCCGATGGTTCCTGCCGCTGGCCCTTTCCAACCGCACTCCTCCACCACTCGGCCGGCGCCTCGCTTCACCACACTCCAACCATCACCGTTGGTCCGACAGCCACCCCTAAACACGATGGTCATGGATGCCCCTCTCCACAGCTCTAAACTCAGAAAATCCCGCAAGCCTCGACTGCCACCCACGGCCGGTGGCAACCCCGCCCCACCCAAAACCTATCGGAGTTGGAGTTAAAAGGCTTTTCCACGTAGTTATTCCCTTCACTATGTGTTTTCTGTGTTGAAGGAAGTAACATGATAGAGTTTTTCCATGGAAGCTTAAGGGTGTGTTTAGTTCATCAAAAGATTCTCTGAAATACACTGTTTACCAAAAAAACAATGTATATGAATAATGTTTTGTAAATGGAAGTAATGGGATGAATAGTACTCGAGGCCTAAATGAAGAGGTCTATCTATTTGGATTTTGTGATAGCAACCAACTTCCTCGCACTTCTGTTCTCACAGCAGGTTGTGATTTTTTGGGGGACTTTTGTCCTAGAATTACCCACGTGCCACTCAAGGATCTTTTTTAGATAGCAAAAATTTGTAAAATATCACTCACTGTCGCAAAATTTGAATTCCTCGCAATATCACTCACTCCCTTCTTTCGTTTCGGTCCAGAAGCGCTGCGGCTCTAGGATCGGGCACGGCCGGCGGCGGCGCATCCCGGGTCATCGGCGACGGCGGCCGCACCTCCCCTGCAAGAAAGAATCGTACCGGGGCCGTGCTGGTGGCTGCCGCTGCCCTCTCGTCGTCGCAGAGGACCGGCGCCGCCCTCCCTCCTGGGGCCTTGACTGGTGGCCGCAGAGGGCCGCCGCCGGCATCTCTCCTGGCGCTGCGACGCCAGGTCTGTTGTCTCCTCCCCTGATTAATCTTCACGACACAAATCCCCGGCTAACGGCCCCTGATCTGCAGGTTTTGCATCCCTGCTCCTCTTCGGCTCATAATCCAGTCAAGTCTTCCCGATCTGCAGCCGTGGAGGACGGATCCCCTGCCCAGGTAAGCTGAAAACTCCCTTTATTTCTTCCACATTGATTTGATTGGTGCAACATGCTTGATAAATAAATGCAATTGATTTTGCATATATTCTTGGGTGCTTGATTGGTGCTAGTAGTGTCCATATGAAATTGATGTGATGCTCGTAGTCATGTTACGGTAACTGAATTGAATCAAAGTTTTTTTTTTTTTTTTTTTTTTTTGCTTCATTCAAGAATGGCTGATAAGGCAGATTGGTGTGATGCGAATGTGAGGACTTCCATTGATATATGCAAAGGAGAGATAGAAGCTGGGAATAGACCAATGGGTATCTTTACTAGGATTGGTTGGAAAAAAATCTTATGTCTAAGCATGAAGAGAAAATGGGTCAGAAACTAACAAAGAAACAACTGAAGAACATGTTGGACAATATGAAACAGAATATACATGGTTCATGGAGTTCAAGAATCATGCCACTGGATTGGGATGGGATGAGGCAAAGCCAACTGTTGTCTGCTCTAAGGAATGGTGGGCTGAAAACCTTGCTGTAAGCATTGAACTATTATTTTCATTATCCATTTTCCAATCATTTTCACAAGCTGAAAATCGTTTGACATGGTCACTCTGGACAGTTCACACCAAGTTTCATGGAGTGTTGAATTGTTTGCGCAACTAAGCAAAGGATAGCTGATGCTTTGGTTAGTGCTAGAGGGAGATAGTTATATTAAGGAAGGACATCGTTATATGAACCATATTTCATTTTGTAGAGTTGCTATTATTGTATTTATGTGGACCATATGTTAATGGTGAATGCAAAACTTAAAAAAAAAATCCATTCCTAAACTGGTAATTTTTATGCAAATTAGTGAACAAAAACAATGATTTACAATCCATTTGAATATCAATAGTAACTTAGCACTTCAGGGGCATTACAGTCATTTCCCAGCAAACCTACGGTTTCACAGCTGTTCCAGCCAAACGGCTTTTAGGTTTCTCACAGCTCTCAACTCACAGTAGCTTTTTTCAGAGCTCACAACCCACAACAGCTTTTTCCACAACCACAACCCAACCAAACAAACCCCAAGCTTTTCTTCTTTCTTTTTGAGCATCTTGTTTAAAAAATGGCAATAAACTGAGCTGCAAATGTTGTTGGTTTCTCTAAATGTTGGAAATGACACGCTTTAAGCAGTCAGAAAGCTACTTTTCTTTTTTAGCCCCTTGTTTTAAAAAATCCAACAAATTGAACTGCAAATGCTATTGGTTTTCCCAAATGCTGGAAAATGACTTATTTTGTAGTACCTTGCTGCATATGTTGCTGCCACTTGACACAAGAATCGATTAACTTTTGAATCTCATTTTGATATTATTCTTTTTGACAGAAGAATCCACCTGGAAGATGATGATGGATATGCTAGCATTTGAGAGCCACCAGGGGCTCTGGAATAGTGGATACTATTCACAGTTGTTTGGAATTGGAGGAGTTATGATCACCGTTGCCATTCTTATGTTGTCCACGGGGTACTTTGGGGGAATTGGTGCTCCATTTGCTCCGTATTTCTGGCCATATCTAGAACAAGTTCCAAAGAAGAGGGAGCACAAAAGGCCTGTGAGAGTTTACATGGATGGATGCTTTGACCTCATGCACTACGGCCATGCAAATGCGTTGCGACAGGCCAAATTGTTGGGTGATCAACTGGTAGTTGGGGTTGTCAGTGATGAGGAGATCGTCGCAAATAAGGGCCCGCCTGTTCTTTCTATGGAAGAGAGGTACAACAGTTTAGTTATTTTGCTCTGTGGATTACACTGATATTTTCCCTGAAAATATTGTCCGTATTAGCTGGAGTTTATCAAATTGACTGCAAGCATAGATCAAGATTTTTTTATATGGTCTCATATTTAAGTTTTTCTAACAATCTAAACTGGCTTTCATCATGACTTGTATGTATATTATCTTTGTAGGTTGACTCTAGTTAGCGGCCTGAAGTGGGTTGATGAGGTCATTCCCAATGCACCCTATGAGATCACGGAAGAGTTCATGAATACCCTCTTCAAGAAATACAACATCGATTACATTATCCATGGAGATGATCCTTGTCTTCTACCTGATGGAACTGACGCATATGAGTTAGCAAAGAAGGTTGGGCGTTACAAGCAAATTAAGCGGACAGAAGGTGTCTCGAGCACCGATATAGTTGGTAAGTTCAATACTCCCACAGTTGTTTTGGATCATTCTTCCCCTGAATATGTTGTTTACAATTAAACATGTAATTCATTACTTCAACAAGCTTTTCAGGCTCGTTTCAAATGTTGTCTTTCTCTTCAACTGCAATCTTTCAGAGAATTTATCACACTTTGTACACAGGGAGGATATTGCTAACATTCAAGCAGAAAGATGCCGATGATATCGATGAGAAGGTTGAAGTGAAACCAAATGATGAACTAAAGAGTCAGCTATCTCATTTTCTTCCAACTTCTCGCCGGATCATGCAGTTTTCAAATGGGCAGGTATGAGTTTTTAAGCTTGCTTGGTATTCATATCGTTCCATGTCTGTGACCTCTCATATAGAACAGGCGCCACATCCAGCCCCAGTTTTCCATTAAGGAAAGGCCTAGAAATATTGTGACCTTAGTTTGACCAACCTTTTAGGTATTTTAGCATAGCTAATCTAACTAATCATGTGTTCATTGTAACTTTTTAATCTTCGATCCATGTGATCGATGTTCTTTCTTTTTCGATCTTGTTTTTAATAATTTGTGGGCATAAGTAGCGTATGAGGTCAGTCTGGTCTTAATCCTGGGTCCCACGGTCAGATGAGGGTGATGTTGTTGTGTATTAAGCCGAGATCGACCATAGACGTGGGCCCACCCTGAATTAAAAACAAATCACCCGGTCTCTGTGTGCAACTGTGCCTGCACGTATTCCCTCGTTCTCGTGGCGCACAACAAGGAGCTGTCGATTTCTCTCATTTTTTTTATCCCATGAGACCAGGCCTTAAGCAAAAGGTCGGCCTTTAGCTTTTCTTGCTTAAGAAAAAAACTCTGCAGGGGTAAGACAGCCCCTGGGTTGCTAAGAACAAGACCTTCTCACACAGTTTTTCTTGCTTAAGACTGAGCTTGTGACCGAGGCCATAATGTATAAGGTCGACCTGTAGTGATCTTACGACTCCCTATTTTACCACACTACTGGTGCCCTTAGCGGTAAGTACTTTATGGGTTGTCCATATATATTCCTATGATTTAAGCTTCCATAATGCCCTTATGTTGCATTATTGAACAATATGCTCATATGCACTCAGGCTCCTTCGCCAGGTGCTCGCGTTGTGTATTTAGATGGTTCATTTGATCTTTTCCACGCTGGGCATGTTGAGGTATCATTTCTTATTCTTATGCAGATCAGTTTACGTAACCCACAAATTTTTTTTAACTAGTTGGCTCATATGCAACTGTAGCATTGATGTTATATTTCACATTAAATGCAGATCCTCAGAAGTGCTAGACAACTTGGCGACTTTCTTCTTGTGGGTATCCACGACGACCAGTCTATCAGGTTTTATTCCATTTCTTCACTTAAGATTTAACAAGGAAACTGATTAACTACAAAAGAATATCAGAATGGTCCTGTCAAAAGAGCTTGTTGTTCTAACTTAAAATACAATCTTATAAGAATTTCTTGTCCAGGGATAGAAGAGGGCATCGTCCTATCATGCACCTTCATGAGCGTACTCTTAGTGTGCTTGCATGCCGCCATGTTGATGAAGTCATTATTGGCACACCATGGGAAGTTTCAAAGGACATGGTATGTTTGTGTCCATGAATTCATTTGTATATATTTTGACATGTGGTGAGCCCGCTGTGATTGTTATAGGATTATGTTTGATAATTTAGTGTACCTTAATAAAAAAAAATTATCCTGGTGCAGATCACCACGTTTAACATTTCATTGGTTGTACATGGGACTGTAACTGAGGGCATTTCTGCTGTAAGTACTTACCAAACTAATGTCTAAGAAAATTTTACATAATCGCTGAAATTCATGTTGAAGCTTGATGAGCGTGTGCTGCAGGGCGAAATTGATCCTTATGCTGTTCCAAAAAGCATGGGTATTTTTAAGATAATCACAAGTCCGAAATCTATAACATCAGTCTCAGTGGCGACACGAATAGTTGACAATCATGAAGCTTACATGGTAAGTGCTGTCACAGCTCAAAGCTCATAATTTTGTTTGATCCCCTTTTTTTTACTGTGCTAAACGTTGTTGCTGGGGCTTTTGTAAACAGAAAAGGAACTTGAAAAAGAAGGCTAGTGAAGACAGATACTACACACAAAAGAAATTTGTTTCTGGAGATTAGATACAATTGATGTTAATATGTTATTCTACAAACATAAAGAGCATATATTTTTACAACAATTGAGGAAATTCATGTGGCCACCCTATATTGATGTTATTCTACAATAGAGACTGGAACAGGTAATCGGCTATAGACAGATCATAGTGATAGTTTGACAGCCATTTGACGGTGATAATTGGTTGGTGGAACTCAATTAGGGGAAAACTGTAACATCCTTCTGCTATGGCTCTTTTAGGAAGGAACACTAACTTGACATCAAAACTTCATACATGATTCTTTTTTGCTTTGCTGCCCCTGAAGGGGATATATATTTGTAGCTGAACACCTTCAGCAAAATCATTGTTGTATACTTGTGTTATTACTTGATAGCGTATGGAGTCATTAGCACTGCATACTCCCTGATTGTACCATGTTATATTGAAAGGTCATACTGCCGAGTGCTGAGGAAAAAGAACCTACTCATGATCAAGGTGCCTATATACATGTCTTCTTCAGAGTTAGTCACCAATGTTCACCAGTGTTTATTCTCAATGTATCATGGGTGCTGCAGATGATTTTTTTTTTGTACTGCGTGGCAATTAAATATATGCTTGGTTTGCAGAAGAGTTGTAAATTACTGTATGTTTGCAAACAATCATGCGAGAAAAGAGACATGCATTTATCTAGTCTACGTGTAAGCTCTCTCCCCCTCGAGTAGTCAAGTGGTATATCTGAAAAGAGAAAAAATGCTTGAACGTCATTGAAAGTTATAGCCATTAGAATTATATAACAATCCCTTCATTGCTGCTGTTTTGTTTTTTCAATCCCTCCAGTGTCATTCAACAATTCTGTGAGTTATGTCACCATTGGAGTGTTATTGAGCTACGTGTGGGTCCAGAGCAGAGCCACGTCCCCAGCCGTCTTGCGCCCTGGCCTTCTCTGCTCCGGTGCCCATCGCCATGGTAGGGCAGCAAGGATGGATGAAATGTACAGTGAGGGATTTTTTTTCTTGAGTCACAGATGCCCGACTACAGCGAGGAGGGATGAAATGTACAGATAAACTGAAAGGCCTTTAATATATGCTGGGCCACACAGAAATGAAATGTACTTAGGCTTAGTGTCATTGGGCCTTCAAGTTAGCAATGATACACAAATAAATGAAAAATCGCAAAAACCTATACAACCTGAAAGCTAGTGGGGTTTGAAATATTTAGCATGTCTTATGTCATTTTCAAATTCTGTCTAGCCATGTAATAACAAAGTGATATTTTATATTTTTGATATATCTAATATAGATTTGTGTGAATTGTTACTCCATATTCATAAAGCTCGGTTTACTTGTTTGCCTGTGTAATATCTCTATAGTTCAAGTTCACACAAGAAATTTATATTTCACCAATTTTCAATCCTAAATTTATATTGCTGGCTTGCCACTTAGTACTATTAAACTTTATCTAGACATAGAACATTGGCGCGCATGACAAAGAGCTTGAGACTTATAAGTCTTGGATTTAGTTAGTCGTTTTAATTTTGTACTACTATCAGGTAAGTTATACTAGTTTTTTTAATAACATGCTATTTATCCCTCTCGAGTTGTCTCAACAATCCTATGGATAGCTTTCTTTTCATACAAAGACACCTAACTTATTTGTGTTTAGAATGAAAAACCGTAGAATGATAAAAGTTAGCTCAAAACTCACATCCTTTAGGTAGCCCAGGTAGTAGTATGTCTTCTTGTTATTATGATTTCTTGTGGTTGAACCTATTCATGCGAGTCTGAGTCCTCAACTCAGCATAATTGCTCACATTTTTCTCTATTTATTGTAGGATTTAATCGGTATTATTTTTTAGTGTTAGACACTGAGATGCTTGTGGTGACTTTGTTAATATTAAGATCAACATGCTTAGACTTGCGTACATGTGCGTACTGCGATAAAAAACAAAAAGGTACCTAAAAGGTAACCCTAAATGAGTATTAATAAGGTACCTAATAGTTTTTTTTAGATGAAGGAAAAAATGCGGCCTCTACAAGTGTACAGAGCCCAAGTACCTAATAGTTAACCTTTGCTAAAAAAACCTACTTGTTAACCCCACACGAGTATTACTATTTCTGGTCAAAAGAGTATGATGTTAGACAAGGAAAGCTAGTTAAAAGAAACAATGCCATGTAAAACTTGAAGTTTTGGTGACCGGACATAGCATATTTTTACTTGTCAATACAGGCCGTGAAGTTTGTCACAAAAAAAAAAACAGGCCGTGAAGTAATGTGCATAAAGCACCACTAATAACATATGGAAAAGAGCTTTGGTCCAATGTTAGGGTAGATAATGGTGGCGCTATCCAAATCAATTTCTATATTTATATTTCAACATTCCTTTGACATCATATGTTTATTTGTAGATTTATTTACACGAGCCTTATCAGTTTTGATACGTCCAATCTTTTCTTGATGCCGTTTTAGTACATACGGATGGATATGGACATGTTCCGTACGTGCACTTATCCGATAAAGAGATTTTGCGTGCAAAAAAGCAGGAACCGAAGAAATTGTCATAGATGTCATCCACAAAGCTGTATGCTGTATGGTGGTGATTGTGAATTTGGGGTAATGTTTCCCCTGAGCGATCGCTGAAGAGGGAGCTGTTCCTCCATCGCGGACAGTTGCTGGCGGTTGACCCTCCAACCGCCGCTCTGATAGCTCTTCCGTCCCGCACGAATCTCCAAGAGGCCCTCGAGACATCCCGTCCTCAGGTCAGGAATCTCCGCTGGGCCCGGGCGTCCACGTGGGATGACACCTCCGCTTTCAATGCCCGCATCGCTATCTAATTACCTTCTGATTTGGGCTCAGCGGCCTAACGCAGCCTCCATTGCTCTCCCTGGAGCGTGGGCCTCAGATGAACTGGACCCCACGCGTCAGTCTCTACTAGCTAGCACGACGGGCCACCCGATTGTTTGGTGGGACATTTCTTGCGGAAACAATTGCTTATCTGTTTCCATCCGCTAACTAATTCCATACCCATCCGGTAATTAGCACATATCCTCTCCTTCCCCAAGCTAATATTACCAGCCGAGCCCTCAGATCCATTTACCCCCAGGCTCCGATCCAGCCCGTCCAGTTCGTCCACGGGCGCATCGCAGCCGTCCGAATCCGAGGGTGGATCCGTGAATTACGGAAAGCCGAGGGGTGGTTGGCTACCGGTTAAAACGCCCGTGCCAGTGGCTCCCGTCCGTCGTCTTCTTCTCCTACGCGGACGGGGAAGGAAGGAAGGAAGAGGTGATCCACTGGTGTTGGCCTCGGATCCGGAACGGGGAGCTCGTGGGGCGTTCGGATCGGTCCCTCGAAGGGCGCGGGCGCGAGGTAGGGGATCAGGATCGCCAGCGATGGGGAAGGCCGCGGCGGTGGGAACGGCGGTGGTGGTGTGCGCGGCCGTGGGGGTGGCGGTGGTGCTGGCGCGCAGGCGGCGGCGGCGGGAGGCCGAGCTGCTGGGGTCCGCGGTGGCGGAGCGGAAGAGGCGGGCGGCGGCCGTGATCGAGGAGGTGGAGAGCAGCCTCGCCACGCCGACCGCGCTGCTGCGGAGCATCGCGGACGCCATGGTCACCGAGATGGAGCGCGGCCTGCGCGGGGACATCCACGCGCAGCTCAAGATGCTCATCAGCTACGTCGACAACCTCCCCACTGGGTAAAAGGGCGCCGCTCCTGATCTGATCTCGATTCTACTTTCCTTTCCTTCGGGCTGTGATCTGTGCTGATCCGAGAGATGCCTGCTTCTCGGAGAAAGGTCGCATACGGGCATGATCTGGATCGTTGGTTTAATCATTTTTCTTACGAATCGACTCACGTTTGGAAAATTGGATAGAGATCTGCTAATTTGTTGTGGGGAGATTGCGGTTGTAGTGACTAGTGAGTAAGTAAGCAGCATTGGGAACACTCCCCTCCTATCTGATCTTCCTTTGGTTCTCAATGAGACCATGACTCATGGGCCTATGACACATAACTATTAGGTTTACTCTCACTCCATCTAGATTTGTCCTGTAGAAATTTGAACACGTGGTTGTGTACTTGCTTGAGTTTGACCAATTATTATCCGACTAACTGAACTTATCTGGCACAATAAACCCGTACAGTCATTATGCTCCCAAGAAGCAATATCTGTATTGTGTAGTTATATTGTCACAATCATTTTCAAAGAAATGATAGTTATTAAACTTAGTGATTCTTTCACCACCAGTTTGTTCAGGTGATCCATTCATGGGCAGAATATTAACTAATACACCAATGCTGTGCTTCATTCATTAATCTTATGGGTCTTGCGTCTGCAGAGATGAACATGGTCTGTTTTATGCACTGGATCTTGGAGGCACAAACTTCCGTGTGCTGCGAGTCCAACTCGGAGGAAGGGAGAACCGTGTTGTCAAACAACAGTATGAGGAGGTTTCCATTCCACCACATCTGATGGTCGGGACTTCCATGGTGAGTACTCACTGAGTCACTGTTCTATTTTTAGTTTCTTGATTGTATGTTTTCAATGCTGTTTGCCTTATATATCTTGAATTATTTATACAGGAACTATTTGATTTTATTGCTGCTGCCTTGGCTAAATTTGTCGATACTGAAGGTGAAGATTTCCACCTCCCAGAGGGTAGGCAGAGAGAACTTGGTTTCACCTTTTCCTTCCCAGTGAACCAAACATCAATATCATCGGGAACACTCATCAAGTGGACAAAGGGCTTTTCCATTAATGGCACAGTAAGACTTCAAAATACTTTTACATAACCCCATCAATCATAAACCTTCCTGTAGTTCAGTAAGATGGGATTGAAGTGGGATTTCTTAACACTGTATGAGTTTGTATTGAATATTTCCTTGATAAACCCAATTTGAATGTTACCCGTATATCATTGTGTGTATCACCAGGTTGTAGTGCTTGAGGTCATGGCCACATTTGCCTTCTGCAAAGAAATGATATGTGGTTTTTTCTACATTTTTTAATTATATAATTTGGTTTCATTATAAAGTAGACACTCTGGCTCCTCATTTTTTGAGGGACCTGCTTTCAGTTACACTAGAATTTTGTAGCAGTCATGTCAATTTTAAGTTTTTTTAATTGTCTTTTTAATAATGATTCATGTTGAGTTGCTTACCTTTTTTTATAAACTAATGTATTTGGCTCTTTTTCTTGTGTTTTCCATGCTATTGATTATGGTCAAACAAATTGTTGGTATCAAAGTAAATTGAGGTTTTCTTGGAAGGAAATTTCTTGGACCCACAAATAAAAAATTATGTTTGTCTGTTGAATGATGTCTGTGTAAATTCTTATAAAAAAACATTTGTTTGATTTGGATATTTGATGGCCCCTGGATCAGGTTGGTGAAGATGTCGTTTCCGAGTTGAGCAGGGCCATGGAGAGGCAGGGGCTAGATATGAAAGTTACAGCGTTGGTAAGTAATTGCCAGTTAAATTAGTCAAATGTTGCACAATATATTTGTATTGAAAACATTGCTAGTTTCTTCATGTGGTACATTCCTTATGCTAAGTTGATTTTATAGGGCTATTTCCCTGTTGAGAGAATGCCAACAATGATGCAGAACTTTAATATCTGATACATCTCCAAATCTCCAATATTTAGACTGTGTATTCATATTTTGTAGGTTAACGATACGGTTGGCACATTGGCTGGTGGGAGATATATGGATAACGATGTAGTTGCAGCTGTAATATTGGGCACTGGTACAAATGCAGCATATGTGGAGCATGCAAATGCAATTCCTAAATGGACTGGGTTACTGCCTAAATCTGGAAACATGGTTAGTGCTCAAATTCCTTATTACTGGGACCAACATTTATGGAACTTTTGTATGGTTACAGCTAGACATGCATTGTATATTTGTTGTTGAAGAATTCACCCAACATGAGAAACATGTAACATTGAAATTATTCTTGGGGCTTTAGGTAATTAATACAGAATGGGGAAGCTTCAAGTCCGACAAGCTTCCTCTTTCAGAGTACGATAAAGCCATGGACTTTGAAAGTTTGAACCCTGGGGAACAGGTATGTCACCCAGATTGTTTCTATCTTTAGGTGAACTGTGTGAATATATGTGGATAACTGATGTGTGCCTTCCAACAGATATATGAAAAAATGATTTCTGGCATGTATCTTGGAGAGATTGTGCGGAGAATTTTACTGAAGTTGGCACATGACGCTTCTCTGTTTGGGGATGTTGTTCCACCTAAGCTGGAGCAGCCATTTGTACTGAGGTATGCTTTCCTGATCTATTATTGCTAAGCTGTTCATGCCTGTTTGCTGGCATGTAAAAGTCATTTTTCCTCCTTCATTAGCGATAAAATTTTCTTGACTTCCATGACCATCTACATGGAATATTTGAATGTTATCGCATCTAACCATCAAGAATTTGGCGTCTTTCACGTGATTGTTTTTAGCTTGTGGCAATAAAGTCTTACACTCATATTTGAATAGACAGGGAAGTTGTGTCTTATCAAGTTACACATTACATCATTAAGTAATCCATCGATGGTGACATGTCAGAATATTTTTGGTCAACTCTCTGGTTACAAGTGGTTGCAATTCTAAACTTTAGTCTATGATATGCCACAGTTATTGAATAACTTGCTGGATGTCATGAGAAATAGTGTGGTTAGATATAGCCTGCTTCATGAATTTCTGTGTTAAATTATATTTCCAGGCTAATGAAGTATTTATCTGGAGCCAAAATAAAAAATAACCTTGACTCTCTCCTAATATATGTAAATGGATTGGGTCATATAGCATATTTGCGATGAAGCCCCCATGCCAATAGATTGATGTTCAACATTTCTTCTGTTCTATTTTACGCCTTGCAAGTTAGACTTCTGAATTTTATGTTTTTTAGAACAAGCTATATGAATACATTAATTTCTGTACAGGACGCCAGATATGTCAGCCATGCATCATGACTCCTCACATGACCTCAAAATTCTTGGAGCTAAGCTTAAGGATATTGTTGGGGTATGGCTTCTTTGAGTCAGTTTGGTTATCACAAAGATTCAGTGATGATTGATCACTTATGAAATATTTATCTCATGTTTAGGTTGCCGATACTTCCCTGGAAGTACGATACATTACTCGGCACATCTGTGACCTTGTTGCAGAGCGTGGGGCACGCTTAGCCGCTGCTGGTATATATAGCATCCTGAAGAAGATAGGCCGGGACAAAGCACCAAGCAATGGCAGTAAAATGCCGAGGACCGTCATTGCCTTGGATGGTGGACTCTATGAACATTACAAGAAGTTCAGCAGTTGCGTAGAAACAACTCTGACAGACTTGCTCGGTGAAGAGGCCTCATCCTCCGTGGTTGCCAAGCTGGCCAATGATGGCTCTGGCATTGGAGCTGCTCTTCTTGCAGCCTCACACTCCCAGTATGCCGAGGTCGACTAGTCCTGAAATCGAGCATGGATCAAAATTTGAGTGTAGCTTCTCATTTTTCTTTTCTTCCCTTCAACATTCCTAATATTCCGGGCTCTCCTCGGGGAAATTTTCGGCTTCCTTTCTTGGCTGTTCTGCGGACGCACTCAAGTTCTCTGCAGCGGGATATAGCTAGTATAGAACCAATGAGTTTGGTGGTTCTCTAGTGGCATAAATGTTTGGACGGCAGGAGCATGGAAAATGGAAATGAAGGTTGAACAATGCCATTCATGTTCTGCCCATTCTTTCCCCTTGCATGGTGTTGTAAACCAATCAAATGCTTTAACCTTTTTTTGTGTTGACAATAAAGAGGAGGACACGAACAAATTTGACCATGTGTTCTCCTCACTGCTGCCTCAAATATATTCTCTTAGGGCTTGTTCGGCAACCTAGGAATGGCTCCCAAGCTGGAATGGTTTCATGTATGGTTTGAGTGGTTCCATACATGTCACTCAAACCATGGGGTTTGGTTCCATGAGGTCATACTCATGGAATGAAATAGGCCTTTTTGGCATGGAACGAGACCAAACCATGCTGGGTTTCAAACCCTTCCATGCCTAACCGAACAAACATTTTGGGTAGATTGGGATTGATTGCATGAAGATATTCCATATGGTTTGGAGTCCATTACATGCCATTCCATGTCAAAACGAACAAGGCCTTACTGAATTTGGCTTCATGGCTTCAGAAATTATATATTTTGTAGTTACAGTATATAGTTACACACACCTCTAGGATGGCACTGCCACTGCCCACTGGCACTGTCCATCAGTGTTGTTGCAAGTGTTACTATAGTGAGCCGTGACTCTCCTCCTTTGCTCTACTCTCCTAAGACTGCACAAGGCTGCTAGTGTAGCGTCCTAGAACCTAACCTCAGGCGGTAAAGGGTTGTTCCTATAGCCATCTTGCTCATTCTGCATTTCTTCAGACGTTGCAGTCGAAACCGCCCTTGCAGCCATCGTCGACCACCTTGGCATCGGACACCTGTTTCCGGCGGCTGCCTCCTCGCATCGGCACTTGCAGGAGCGGCGCGACGTCGTAGTCTTCGACCTTCTCGTCCAAGGTTTTCTGGTACGCCTGCTCGCACCGCTGCAGTATCTGCAACACGTCCTTCATCGTCGGCCGCGTGGACGGCTGGCGGCCGGTGCATATGATGCCGAGCTTGAAGACAGCCTCGACGTCGTCGCCGTAACCGGCGTCCCTGATGCACTTGTCTGCGGCGTCGGCGATGCTTTTACCTGACTGAAGGTACCGCCACGCCCAGTCAGCCAGGGACCCGTGCTCGCTGCCGTCGTTGGCCTCCCTGCCGGTGATCAGCTCCAAGAGAACAACCCCGAAACTGTACACATCGACCTTCTCGTTCACTTTCCTCGTGTACCCGCATTCTGCACAGCACAGAGGAGCGTATGAGGATACAAAACAAGTTGATGACGTGGCACTAGAAATTGGCATCCAGGATCAGCAAGACGATCACAATCGAGACACGTACCGGGAGCCATGTAGCCGAACGATCCGGCGACAGCGGACACCGTGTCGGCCTTGCCGGCCTGCACAAGCATCCTCGCGAGGCCGAAGTCGGCGACCTTGGCGTTGAGCTCCGCGTCGAGCAAGATGTTGCTGGACTTGACGTCCCGGTGCACGATCGGCGGCGAGCACTCGTGGTGCATGTAGCACAGCCCGCGCGCGGCGCCCACGGCCACCCTGATCCTCGTCGGCCAGCCCAGCGGCGCTCGCCGGACCACCGACGGGACCCTCGTCACCGTCCCGCTCCCGGCCACCCATTTGTGGCCGTGCAGCCACTTGTCCAGGCTGCCGTTCTCCATGAACTCGTACACGAGGAGCCTGGTCTCGGCGCGGGAGAGGCAGCACAGCAGCTTCACGATGTTGCTGTGCCGGATGTGGCCGAGCACGTCCACCTCCGACGCGAACGCGCGTTCCAGTCCCTTGTCCACCTTCCCTCCCGTCCAGATGCGCTTCACCGCCACGGTGCCACCCTCCGCGCCGCTCCAGCTGGTGTATGTGACGCGGTACACGCGCCCGGAGCCACCTTTGCCGATGAGGTTCTCGTCGGCGAGGCCGCGCACCACGGATGCCTCGCCGAAGTCGAGGGGGTGGAAAGGGGTGAGCTTCCATGGCTCCTCGGCCTGCGCGAGCCGCCGCTTCCGCCTCCTGATGTCGCGGGCGACGAGGAAGGCGAGCCCTGCCACGGCGACGAGGAGCGCGGCGCCCGCGGCGAGGAGGCCCGCGCGGAGACGCGGCGAGACACGGTCGGCTGCCTGCGCCGCGCACGAGCGCACGCCCTTGAGGCTCCCGACCAGCGGTGCGGCGGCGCAGAGCCCCGGGTTGCCCAAGAAGCTCTGGTCGTTGGCCGGGTTGGCCAGCGCCGCCGGGACCTCGCCGGTGAGCTGGTTGGACGAAAGATTGAGCTCGCTAGCCCTCAGCGACGCCAGCGACGGCGGTATGGAGCCGGAAAGCTGGTTGGAGGAGAGGTCGAGCAGGTTGAGCACAGGTATGGAGCCCAACCCGGCCGGAATCTCGCCGGTGAGCTGGTTGTGGCTCAAGTTCATCTGCGACACGCTACTGAGCGATCCAATGTTGTCTGGGATTGACCCAGAGAGCTGGTTCGCCGACAGGTCCAGCTCCTGAAGGCGTGGCATCCCAGCGGCGAACCCCGCTGGTATGTCGCCGGAGAACAAGTTGTTGCTGGCGTGAAACCTCAGGAGCTGAGTGGCCGATGCCGGTATCCGGCCGGTGAACTGGTTGTTGTCGATGTATAAACTCGATATGTTCCAATACAGCTTGTCCGGCAGGGTTCCACTCAGCTGCCCGTTGTTCTGCAAATTCAAGGTCAGAAGCTTTGGCACCGTCCACAGAGCTGCCGGCACCTCGCCGGACAATTGGTTATCTTGGAGCAGAACCCATATGAGACCGGGGCAGCTGGCCAGACTGGATGGGATTGAACCGGTGAGCTGGTTACTGGAGGCGGTGAGCACCCACAACTTGCCGTTGTCGCAGATACCCGCCGGTATTGGACCGGAAAATTTGTTGCTGTCGATCTGGATGTCTCTCAGCATCGGCGTCTGCTTTCCAAGCTCCGCCGGAAGCTCTCCACTGAGGTTGTTGTCCCAAAGCCACAAGTACATCAAGGATGGTAACTGCGCAATGCTCGCAGGTATCTTGCCGTGGAGACTGTTGTCGTGCAGGTTCAATAGCCTCAGTTTCATCAAGCTTCCAAAGCTTTCTGAGATGGTTCCATTCAGCTTGTTATCGGACAGGTCAACTTCTACCAAACCAGTTGCCCCTATACTGCCATTGACGCCCATGTCGCCGGTGAGGTTGTTGGAGTAGAGATACAAGTTCTGCAACTTCTGGAGGTTCCAAATGCCGGACGGTATGTTCCCAACGAACTGGTTTGAGGACAGGTCAAGCCACTCCATCTCAGACATCTGTGTGACATAGCTTGGGAACTCACCACCTAGGCCGCACTTTGCCAGCCAGACAGTCGTCAGCCTCGTCAAGTTCCTGAACGAGTCCGGCAGCACGCCGGCATCGAACGGATTGTTCTCGAGCTTGAGCGTCTCGAGGCCAACCAGCTCGCCGATCCCCGACGGGATCGTGCCGGTGAGCTGGTTCTCGTTGAGAGCAAGGTACGTCAGGTTCCTGAGCTTGGACACCGCGTCCGGAATCGCGCCGGTGAAGTTGTTGTGGTCGAGGGCGAGGTAGGTGAGGCTGTTGCCCCCAAGCCGGTCGATGTCGGCGGGGAGCTCCCCGGCGAGGTAGTTGTGGGAGAGGTCGACGCGCGTGATGCCCGCGCAGTTGTAGAGGAACGCCGGGAAGCCGCCGCCGACGCTGGTGTTGTATAGGACGAGCTCCGTGAGGGCGACGAGCCCGCCGATGGCGTCGGGGACGACGCCGCCCAGCGTCACGTTGGCGATGGAGAGCGACGTGACCTTGCCGGCCGTGTCGCAGGCGACGTACGTCCAGTTGCAGTGCGCGGCCGCCGCGGCGGTGGTGCTCCACGACGCGAGCGGCGCCGGGTCGCCCCACGCGCTCTTGATCCGGAGCAGCAGAGCCGCCTCGTCGGCCTGCTGCTGCTGCTGCTGCTGCGCCGCGGCGCGGCGCGGCGCCAGGAGGGCGAGGCAGGCGCACGCCAGGGGCAGGAGGACCCGGAGGCAGGCCATGATGGTCTCTTTTGGGCGCTCTGGCTTCGCGCCTCAGCGTGATTTTTCAGCCGCCGCGTGCGCGCGCGTTCAGTTTGCTGGGCGGTGGTGGTGGTGGTGGCCTGCCATCTCGCGGACGGGACCGTGCGATGCGGTGTGAACCTGAGGCGAGGCGGGCGCGGACGCGCTGTTATGTAGGAATGGGAAGAGGGCACGGTGACGGCACGCCTTTTGCATTAGCCTGTTAATTATTCTGTCGTTTTGGTAGGATCGTTTGTTGGGAGATGGTTGCTTGGAAGCTTCAGGCTTCGCTGGTGTCATTTGGAAAGTAGCGGTTGCGCGTTGTTTTGTTTTTGTCGGGTTTGTTTAGACGGGTCAAATTTTAGCTTAGTTTGAAAGGGATAGGTTCGAGATTATTTTTATTCGATGTGGCTGCTAGCTAAACTCATTAATCTACCGGCCAAACTTAGGTACGTGGCTTAGTGGCGAGTACTGTATGCGTTCAGACTTCAGAGCTTTGGATAAACTTTGTTGATTTTTTCGGTTGATCATGGAGACAATTTTTTTTTTTTGGTTCTTTGAAGTCTCTCTGAACTACAAAAAGGGTGCGGCGGCTTTGTTGCCTGGCTGGAAGCGGAGTGGTCAAACTATTCCGATGCAGCTAGTGTGGTCGATCACTTGCGATTGCGACAACGGCGATTGCCCTTGAATTCAAATGATTAATCAGCAGCTGCCAGTGAGTGTTGCAAAATCGTCATCACGATTTTCTAGCTGGCTCACTTGTTAAAACTGTTTTGTGTTTTAGAGTAAGTATTAATCGCTAAAAATTTGCTAAGATCCTATATTTGGACCCTCAGCTAACATGTCAATTGGTAGTGTGTTTTTTTTTACAAAAAAACATTTGTAGTCTTTCCATCATCTAGTTATCAGTAAATTGTTAGCCAATAATTTTCCGAGCTATCACAGGTAACTACTAGCTACTCCATCTGACGAGCCCAACAAAGTATTACGGGTCAAATGAAGTCGTTGTCAAACTACCGCTGCTGCATGTAAAAAGGTTAATATTTGAGTGCTCGTGCTAAATGAGTGCGTTTCCGGTGCGTCCTCTGGCATATGGGTCCACTAATAAGTGACACAACACAGGCGTGCTACGTTAGCTCGATGTCACGGACAGGCACAGGGAGCATGCCATGCCAGCCTGCCAGGAACACTCGTCTGATAAGTGGGCCTCTCATGCCAGAGCCAGACCCACCTGGCCGGGGTCGGAAAAGCCAAGATAAATGTTGCAGCGGGGCCCTCTTGTTTGGTTGGTTGACGCTTTGACTAGGAATATACGATGTGGTCGATCTGTCGACAAACAGAAAGCAAAAATCGAAAAAATATTGCGTACACACCACACGTGCTTCATAACAATGACCATCGCTGTTTGTCGCTCAACCGGTGAAGGCTTCGATATTCTAAAGAGAGTTTATGCCAACCGCCAATGATGGTGGTATTCCTGTACTCTACGTGCCGTCCCAGAGAACCAAAAAAAAAAATAAAAAAAATGAAGCGCCATTTCCACGCTTCTAGACCTGATGAAACGTGGAATGTCACCATCTACCAATTGCCAATTCTACATTTTAGAGATAATTTTTTCAAGGATAACAAAGACAATATTTTTCCGTGTAGAATTGCCCTAAAATATAGGCCAGTAGGAGAAGGCAGTACTACCACAAAACTTATCTCTAGTACAAAGCGTGGAATGACACGGTACAGCGACAAAACACTTTTCCGGGCCATGCTGTTTCTAGAACGCTACCAAATGATTAGTGGAGATCGCATGGCCATTGACTGACTGGTCGCCCACTGACCCACTCCCACAGCGATCGCCAAGTGCCCATTCCACCATGCGTCCCGGTGATCCAGAGGTGAGCTGGTGCTGCTGCAGGGACGAAAGGAGTGGGAAGCGTCGCCGTGTGCGACGTCAGGTACCGAAGAAAGTTTCAAAGGCTCGAGCTCGCCTTTGCTGACCATCACGCACACGCCGTGCGTAGACCGACTTCGCAAGGCTGCACTAGCTTTCCACGCAAACAAAAAGGTCACACTAGTGCCCACTGAGGGCTAAGCCCAGCGCGGGCTACTGACTTCATAAAAAAGTTGTAGTCCACGTAGCTAGTAATTTTTTGTGAGGACACGACACATCCAACGCAAGGCACACCCACCCTCTCCTCAAATCAGCTTTTGTCAGTGTACTAGTAATACTTTTTATCTCTCAGCCACACAGTGCTTCCTTGCCAAGCGCCCAAGCCACTGCTCCTTCTGCAGGGCATACTGACAACATGCAAGCACTCGGAACAGTTGAGCTGGACATGGAAGTCAGGCGGGTAAACTCGAGACTACCATCCACGTAGGAGCGTTGGGCTTGGCCTGATCTTAGCACACCCACCAACTCTTTTTCCTGTATCATATTGATCACAACTGAACTAGACTGGCAGGCTGCATCTACTTCTAATGGTCATGTTTGGGGCCCAAAAGTTTCAGCAATGAGCAGCCCTTTGAACCAATGTCTCTGTCTCTCTGATAGAACTTAACATGCAGCATTGACCTCTTGGCCACCATTTGCAATTTGGTAATTGGTATGTAAGTGGATTGCCACCCACTCAAATCACGATTTGAGCCATTATCTTGTACTAGTATTTGCAAATGAGTTGGAAAAGAAGAAAAGGCACCACGGAGTATGTTTCAAACAAGATCTTGGCACCATCGAAGCAAAGCTAATGCGTTTTTAGTGCGAACCCCGCACGCACTCCTGATAGTTTTTTTATTATTTTATTTTCGTTTGGAAAAATGGTATGGACATACGGTGGCAGTGGCACTACAAGGCTACATTTTCCACCGATAGAGTGAATAATTTCCTCGCAGAGAAGAAGAGTAACCTCGCTTGTTGACTGCAGAAGAGACAGCCACCCGCACGCCCGCACAACGGCGCGAGGCTAGCGATGCAGATTGAGAGTTTACGGCCGCAATCGAGCTGTCCACCTCAGGCGTCAAGTTGCTGTAGTCTTTGGCTCTAATTTTCTACTTTGCAAGTCCAAAGTCTCTAGAAGGATAGGGTACAAGATATCGAGGTGAGCCACACCTCGTCCGATAAGGATCATGACTGAAAAGCCAGATAGCTTCTAGATGCAAACATGTATCGAGTCCCAAAAGTACTGTAGTCCGTAGCTCCGTAAGGAATCACCAGATTCACAAACTGATTTCCGTCCAAATTGAACTGTAATAAGCGTGTGCTTAGTCTCTAGCTTTTATTAGGAATATCTATACCATACTGAGGGTTGCTAACGCTCAAATTTTTGAGCCGTTAGATCTAAAATAAATGATCCGCATCTTCACTCTCTCCATTTTTGTCTCTTTTCTTCAACTTTTTCTTCTTCATCACATCTTCTTCTTCATTGCTCCTCCTCCCGCCGCGGGCCGGCTGCCCCTCCAACCCTGCTCGTGTCCTCGCCGATGTGGCCCTAGCTTGGGTGCCCTTCGCCACCAGCGGCCTGCCGGCCATGCTCTAATCTCGAAACTCCTCTAGACTCCTCCAGTCCGGTGGTGAGCATGTCTCTCCGATAATCTCGAAACTCTAATCTCTAACCCTAACCTCGTAGGCTGCGAAGGCGTCTTCCATACCGCCTCCTCGGTCACTGACGACCCCAGCAGAAGATGCAACAAAGCGGGTGGCGAGAGACGCCCGGCGGCGCCGCTGCCGCCGCGTCGGCTCCAGCTCCGGAGGACGACGTGGGCGCCTCCGGCGGTGGCCTGGACGCGAAGGTATGTTTAGACTCGGATGTGCCGCGCCGCCGTGGGTTGGGTCGCCGGCTTACGTTGGCACCGACCCCGGTGGGGCATGGATTTTTTGAGGACGACGATACTTCCTGGAGGTCGGGGGCAGCGAGTGTAGTATGCTCGGCAGACCCGCTGGCTGGTCTTAGACCTCGAACCTATGGTTCGAGGTTCTGGCCATTAGCGGGCGAACTGAACTCTGACGACGAGGATGAAGATGGGGGGATGGTTTGCATCTCTCGGGCATTGCTCAGGGGGAACGGACTAGTGCCGAGCCCGGCTGCTCACGAGGCGTGGCCCTGCATACGATGCCCTCAGTGGCAGTCACTTTGCCTAACATTTACTTGAGTTCATGTTCTTCAGGATCGAAGGCAGCGAGGTTTGGGTCGCTGGGTGGCCGGGCTGGTGGTGCATCGGTGCCTCGGCCATGGCGCGGTCCACTTCCGCCGGCCAGGGTGTCTCCTGGCCTCACCTTGGTGGATGCCCTGGCTAGGGCGCGGCCTTGTCCGGGCCTCGCTGGGGGTGGACTCACGCCCAGGTCGACGGCGGGTGTTCCGCTTTCGCCTCCGGCGTCGACACGCGCATTGCCTGGGCATCACACGGACGCCTCGGGTTACGCTCTGGTCTGACCGATGGAGCGAGATCCCGGGGACTGGTCTGGCATCCGTTCCGATGGGCTGGGCCGTGCTATCCAGCTCTGTTTTAGGGGTCGAAAGGCCCATTTCACATTCTCGGAAGGGCTCTGCGGACTGTTCGCTAACGCCGGACGCCCGAGGGGTTTTTCGTGTCCTGCGCGCACGCCGACTGGGTGCGTTGTTTCATCTGGCGCCTGCATTCACGGCGCGCCGCCCTCAGCCTCGGTTCCTCCCCCCTCGCAACGCGCGACGGTGTTCAGGGCGACGACGTCTCTCGGCGAAGCCATGGAGTCCCATGGCGCAGGAGGTCAAGGCCGCGGCGTGGATCGCGGCGCTGGCGGCCATGGCCGTGGAGATGGCCGTGGTGAGGATGGCGGCTTGGGTCGTGGCGCTGCTGGCGAGGGTGGGCAGGGACGTGGAGGTGGTCCTGGTGATGACGGTGAACTGTTCCTCGGTGATGGTGGGGCTTTCCACGGCGGAGGCTTCGGCTTTGATCCGGGGTGTGGAGGAGGTGGCCGTGACCGCGGCTGGCAGCGGGGTGGCTTCAGGCCGCGAGGTACCCGGGGCTATGCTCCGCGTCGTGGGGGCTTCGCTGGCAGGCAGTGGCGTGGTGCCCGGGCTGGCTACCATGGCGTTTATCAGCCGGTCCAACGGGCTGCTGCTCCTGCTCCGGGTCCAGCTATTGACGGTGCTGTTACTGCTACCGTAGCGCCTGGTTATCATGGCGCCGATGCTGCTGCAGGGGTTTGGAATCAGGAGGTAGCGATGGGTGAAAGGGAGGTGCACAAGATTGGGAAGAAGGAGAAGAACTGCAGCCGTTGTTCTCTGAAGGGGCATCTTGTGGCTGAGTGTTCGACTAAGTTGTACTGTGTTATCTGTGACGGATATGATCATGTCAATCATAGGTGCCATTTGCTCAAGCAGCCTCGGCCCGTGGCACATGCTGTTGGTTATGCGGTGACAGGCCTGGGGTTCTATCATATACCACACCCACCGCTTTCTAGGAAAAAGGATTCCAAGACGGCGCTTGTTACGGTTGTTGGTGGATCGCTCTCTAGTGATCAATTGGTGGCGCAGTTGCAGCGTATTGTTTCAAGCAAATGGAATTGGGAACCTGTTGTGCAGGAACAAAACTCTTTTGTTGTCCCTTTCCCGTCTAAGAATGAGTTACAGAGGGCTATTGCCTTTGGAGGTGCGGACGTCCGTGATAAGGACGTGCCTTTGGGGACGAGGATGCAGTTTGAGGAATGGCATGAGGAGGAGGAAGGCTTTTTACTACCTAAGGTATGGATTCGGGTCACTGGGATTAGGAAAAATTGAGAGAATTTTTGAATCTTTGGGCCATTGGGTCTATGCTTGGGTCTACTCAAACTGTCGACATGGAATCCACTCGTAAGAATAATTTTGGCCGGGTTTTGGTGGCTGTTCTGGATCCCAAATTGTTACCGCCAAAGTTAGATGCTGTGATTGGTGATCACTATTTTTAACTTAGTTTCGAAATTGAGCCAGTGGGTTTTGATGAAAATGGTGATGAGGTATATCTCAATTTTGGGGATGGAAATGATGGTGATAATCAGGACATGGAGGAGGACAGCCCAAATGACAATAGTGACTTGGACAGAGAGGGGAAGAGATCGAAGAAGGATGCCTCTCATGGACAGGATGGGAACGATGCTTCTTTCGAAAAAGATGGGGCTGCTCATGGGGGCACTAATGTGGCCCTTGCTGAAATCTTAGAGCCAGGAGAAGTTTTGGAAGAAAAAATTAGAAGAATGGCTAATGAAATTTTAGATATGGCAGTGGACAAGACGTTGGACTACTGTGTTGACAAGGTTCTTGCGGAGGATGATGATTCGTTGGTAGAGATTGCCGAGGATGCTTCCAATGTGGGGGCTGTTTTATTTGGTGATCGTTCAGTGGCAAATGAAAGTGATGGCTCTCTGGATGTGGTTATGGTGGACAACTTGGCTGCTGCTCTCTCTGGGGACGGTGGCAAAAATGATGCTGGGAAGGGCTCTGGTGGCGCCCTTGATGTGGGGGTGATGGTTGCGAATGATCTGTTGGTGGATGCGCGGCTAGGTCGTGCGCAGGATTGCCCTGCTGCCTATCCTGGGCGTAAAGGGGCTGGTTCCGCGCCACCAGGACCGAGGAAGGGGCAGCTGCAGTCTGTTCTTGGCGTCCCTACACCTAGGGAACTGGAGGTCGTAGCGAGGATTGAGGAGGTGAAGTCGCAGCCCACCCGGTCGAGCCCAAGGCTCGCCGGTGTGGCTGACCATCACATTCTGGACAAGGCGAAGTTGAGGACTGCTTGGAAGAATCTTGATCATCCAGGTACCGCTTCCCCTTCCTGCGCTTTTCTCTTTCCAGACAATGTTATTTCCACTAAGGTTAGTGATCTAGGTGTTGCTCTAGGTGCTAATTCTAAACAAATATCAGAGTCGGTATCTCTTTTAAATAAACTTGAGCTTCATAATGCTGAACCCTCCTTAGATTTTAATATGGTTTGCTCTGGGTCGGAGGATGAACATTCTGATAATGATGAGGAGAATTATGAATTGGAAAACCTCGCTCTTGGACACTTATGTGGTGACTTTATGGAGGAGGTTATGGATGAGGACAGTGATCACCTAAGTTGTGATTTTCACACTGTCTTTAAGAAAAATAAATCAAAAAATCCCTCAAGAATGAAGGGGAGTGCTAAAATAAGAATTGTTAAGAAACATAAAAAGTGTGCAAAATGAAAGGAATTTTCTGAAATAGCAGAGGTCTTGGTGACTTGGCCAAATTTAGGTTCCTTTCCGATACTAGTAAACAAGAGAGGCTAGATTTCATTGCTCTACTAGAAACGGGGAAAAAATGATTTCCCACAGAGTACGTTGAATAATATTTGTGCAGGTCAGGACTTCTTATGGCACTGGTCGGAACCGCACGGTAGATCCGGAGGTGTCCTACTAGGTGTTAATCTAGAAGTCTTTGACATCAGGAGTATTGACGAGGGCGACTTCTATGTGAAGTTTCATTTACGGAATAAGGATGATGGTTTTAGTTGGGTTCTAGTGGCAGTCTATGGGGCTGCCCAAGATGAGTTCAAGGAATCATTTTTGGCCGAGTTGGTGCAAGCTTGCGCCAAAGAAAGCCTACCCCTTCTTGTCGGTGGTGATTTCAATATCATCAGAAAGCCACAGGAAAAAATAACGACAGGTACAACGATAGATGGCCATTCTTATTTAACGCAGTCATTGATAGCTTGGACCTACGGGAACTGTGTCTGTCAAACCGAAAATTCACATGGGCTAATTCTAGAAGTGTTCCTACATTTGAAACACTGGACCGTATCTTGGTTACTACTGAGTGGGAGGCTAAGTATCCTCTGACAACGGTTCAAGCATTGACGAGGGAAATATCCGACCACACTCCTTTGCTTATGAGCATTGGGAATGGTACACATTCAAATAGACAGCCGCTTTTTAAATTCGAACTCGGCTGGCTTTTGAGAGATGGTTTCTCGGATTTGGTGGCACAAGTATGGAAAAATGAGAATAGAGGCAGGACTGCATTACAAAAGTGGCAGTTCAAAATTCAAAGACTACGCCAATTCCTAAGGGGTTGGGCAAAAAATACGAGCGGAGCATATAAAAAAGAAAAAGAAGAAATAATTAAGAAGGCTGATGATTTAGACAAAAAGGCTGAAACACAGATGTTAACTGCTCAAGAACTTGATTTAAAGCAATGTCTTAAGCAGCGACTTGCTCATTTGCTAAGAGAGGAAGAAATTAAATGGTATCAAAGAGCCAAAACAACTAAGTTGTTACAAGGCGATTGTAATACCAAATATTTCCAGCTTGTAGCAAATGGGAAACATAGAAAAACAAGGATTTTCCGGTTAGAACAAGAGAACTGCACGATTGAGGGTGACAAAAATCTTAAGCGATTTATCACCAATTACTATAAGGGCCTCTTTGGTGCACCCGAACCTAACAATTTTTCTATGATTGAATCGGCTAGAGATGATATTCCACAGGTAACGGACCTGGAAAATGAAATTCTTACGTCACCATTTATGATGGATGAGGTTAAGAAGGCAATCTTCCAGATGGAGCATAATAAGGCCCCTGGCCCTGATGGCTTTCCAGCTGAGTTCTATCAAGTCTTTTGGGACATTATCAAAGACGATCTATTAAGACTTTTTCATGAATTCCACGGGGGAAACTTATCCTTGTTCAGTCTTAATTTTGGCATCATCACTTTGCTTCCCAAGCAAAAAGAGGCCAAACAAATCCAACAGTTTTGGCCTATATGCTTGCTTAATGTGAGCTTTAAGATTTTCACCAAGGTAATGACGAATCGAGTGGCTCTAGTAGCACAGAAAGTCATTAAACCTTCTCAGACGGCCTTCATGTCAGGGAGGAATATTATGGAGGGCGTTGTTATTTTACACGAGACTGTACATGAGTTACATAGGAAGAAGCTTGATGGCGTCATCCTAAAACTCGATTTTGAGAAGGCTTACGACAAGGTCAATTGGTCATTCCTGCAACAAGCATTGCGAATGAAAGGCTTTTCCCCCCAATGGTGCAATTAGATTAACCAAATTGTTAAGGGGGGAAGTGTCGGCATCAAGGTTAATGACGAGATAGGGCACTACTTTCAGACGAAGAAAGGACTTAGACAAGAAGATCCTCTGTCGTCGATCCTTTTTAACATTGTCGCTGACATGTTGGCCATTCTCATTAAGAGAGCGAAAAACAATGGCGATTTCGTTGGATTAGTACCACACTTGGTGGATGGAGGACTTTCTATACTACAATATGCCGATGATACTATTCTCTTTTTGGAACATGACCTCGATAATGCTAAGAATCTTAAACTAGTGTTAAGTACTTTCGAGCAGTTATCGGGCCTTAAGATTAATTTCCATAAGAGTGAATTATACTGTTATGGTAAGGCAAAAGATGTTGAGAGTGACTATGCAAACCTGTTTGGGTGCAAAACAGGAGGCATTCCCTTTAGATACCTTGGAATCCCTATGCACCATAGGAAGTTGTCAAACAATGATTGGAAATTAATAGAGAAATTTCAAAAGAAGCTCAGTAGTTGGAAAGGAAAATTGTTGTATGTAGGTGGAAGGCTTGTTCTGATTAATTCAGTGCTCACTAGCCTTGCCATGTATATGTTATCTTTTTTTGAGATACCAAAAGGTGTTCTTAAAAAGCTTGATTATTACCGTTCACGATTCTATTGGCAATATGATGAACACAAGGAGAAGTACCGGCTCACTAAGTGGAGCATCCTGTGTAGGCCTAAGGATTGTGGGGGTTTGGGCATCCAGAACTTGGAAATTCAGAATAAGTGTCTCTTGAGTAAGTGGCTTTTCAAGTTAATTAATGAGGATGGTATTTGGCAAAACCTTCTAAGGAGGAAATATTTGTCAAACAAAAATCTTGTCCAAGTCCAAAGACAGCCAGGTGATTCCCACTTCTGGTCTGGACTTATGAGAGTGAAGGATCACTTTCTCCACTATGGGCGCTTCAAGGTTCATAACGGCAGGGAAACTCGTTTCTGGGAGGACCATTGGGTTGGGGATAAGCCTCTTAAAATTGCCCATCCAAATCTCTTTCAGATTGTACGGAAGAAGTCCGCAATGGTTGCTGAGGTGCTAAGCACCACACCGCCGAACGTGACCTTTCGAAGGGCGTTAACGGGCGTTAACTTGGATTCTTGGTATAGATTAGTGGCAAGTGTCCTCAATACTTACCTTACAGACGACAGAGACATATTCATTTGGAAGTTACACAAGAGTGGGGTGTTCTCAACTCGTTCTTTCTATAGTGTGTTAATTAGTGATGGGATTGTCCCACTCAAATGCCCTATCTGGGATATTAAGGTACCACTTAAAATTAAGATTTTCTTGTGGTATATTAAAAATGGGGTAACTCTAACCAAGGATAACCTTGCTAAACGGAATTGGAAAGGAAACTTAAATTGTTGTTCGTGTAGTTCTCTTGAGACTATTGAACACCTTTTCATCCAATGCCACTTTGCTCGCTTTATTTGGAATACTATTTTTATCACCTTTAGAATTCAACCCCCATCTAGCATTAATAACATGTTTGGTTGCTTGTTGACATCAGGCCAGCACTTAGGAATCAGATTTGTGTAGGTTTATCTGCTATTTGTTGGGCTATATGGTTGAATAGAAATGATATGGTGTTCAATCGGGCTTAAAGCTAACACTGTCTTGCAGGTCATTTTCAGGGCGACCTTCTGGACGCGCACCTGGTCACTACTATGTAAGGACGAGGAAGCAAGGGCAAACATGAAGAAGGCGTGTAGCTTGCTGGAGTCAGTTGTCATAGAGGTGTTTGCTAATTTTGGGTAGAAGTTCTCGACTAGAATTACAACCTAGTCATGTGGGGCTTTGTTTGAACTTTTCTTGTTTCCTGAGTATGTCAGTGAGCCTAAGTGCTCTTTGGTTGTAATGTTATGCTGTGTACGTTATCTTCGATGGCGTAGAGGCCGGAACCTTCTTTGTTCCATTATCTAAAAAAAACCCTAACCTCGTTGGAAATCTCACCAAAATTAGGGAAAAGGGATTTATATAAAGAAAAAAATCGAGTGTAGAAAGACATTCTCGAGTGTGATTTAGTTTTTCCGTTAGGAAAACATCTCTATCCTCTAGAAGCTTGCAGCATAGCACAATAACTGCAAATGGAGAAAAAACAAGAACACTGAAGAGAGCCTTCAAATTTTGATATTTGTATCATTGGCTGATTTTCATTTAGGATTTCACAAGAGGTCGATCACACCGCAGCAATTGACTACTTTTTGCTGCGATTCTTTACTCATATTACTGGTTATTAAAAACTTTCTGGATAGCAGTCGAGCTATGCAAGTCTTCTGGTACACTGAATATATTCTGCTTCCAGAGTGAAGAAACTCTTGTCTTTCCTAGGCTGCACGGGTGGGTCGCTACCCGCACGTGGGATGCAGATAAAATACAACTGCGCGACCGACGGAGATGCCTGGCGTCTGGTTTTCTACCTTCGGACTTCGTAGGTCGGATGAGAAAGGGAGAGGCAGCACGACAACGAACCATGGATGGGTACGGTACGAGTACGACATACAAAGAGTGGCAGACACGAATACACGATCGGTAATTCGGGATATGCGGATGGATGCCCCGGCCTATATGGAAAAGCTCGGGTAGACGCTGACCCCGGAAAGCAACACTTTCCATGGCCCAACACAGTTTTCATTTCTTTTGAGGGATCGATCACCGAAACATTGGCCCAACACAGATGATGCGTCGGGCTAGCCAGCCGCCCTTACCGCCTCGGGCCGTCCCCCTATGGCCCATTGTTCTTGCACCGCCTGCTTTTGCATACCGGAGAAGGCCGCCGCGTCGGCTCGGCGCCGTCGAGGGCGCAGCCGGTTGCGTTACTTGCGTACTCTTCCACCGTCCACCGCACTCGCCGCTCGCCGTGATTACCCGAATCCCGGCCATCGCGTCTCTCGATCAGACGTGCGCCGCCGATGTCCTTGTTTCCCCTCCGACGATCCGACTCCCCGACCCACGGCCGCCGCTCCTCGCCTTGTTCACTCCAGGTAGGTCTTCCTGCTCGGGCTCGGACGGATGGGGCGGTGTGCTATTGCTACTCCCGCGTTCCGGCGTGGGGTGGGGAGGCCAGCCGGCCACTTACCGATGGGCCGAAACCGAGACGGGAACCAGGGACAGCCATCGTGGTCGGGCCTAGTGGAGACTGGAGACAGGTGCAGTGTATGAGGTGCCGATGGACTGAACGACACAACATTGTGTTACCGTTCGGCACCGAAAGGTATATGAACTCCTCGCGCGGTCAGAAAAACGACGTGAAAATAGTGAATGGCCTGGGATCTTCTGCATTTCTGGCAATCCAATATGTTCCTCTTTGGTCTTTTATGATCACTTTGATATTTACAAGATCACAAGAATCTAAACCTTAGCAATCTCACTGCACTGTTGGTGCACCGTACGTGCTATCAATTTGTTCGAGCATAATAATGTTACCTAGTCTCAGTCTATCAGAGCAGGTGACACTGAACCATCTTACTGCTTAGCTGAGTTGCAGGTTCTACTGCTTGCAGGCTTGGAACATTTAGCAAGTTATATAATAGATTAACAGCACAGAAGCAAGAGCCGTTTCACCTGCCGACAAGCGGATGACATGGCACGACGGATTAGCAATTGTCCTGTTCGGGTTAGCGGTGCTCTTTCCTTCATATGCTGACCTACAGTTTTAAAGGGGGTTCCCTTCCTCATTCGCTACATGATGCTTTCATTCACTCAAAATCGTACTAATGGATAATTTGTTTGGAAGTATAATGTTGAAACAAGGAAGTCAGTTGAGCCGTCAATTCTCACTGCCTGTATAACAGACCACTGTTTTAGTACTGAAAGACACGTTCCACTTGACCAGCTAGAGTCTACTCCCTCTGTCCAAGATTAATTGCACGTCTGGGATAATCTCCCAGTGCAAGTAATAAATATTTGTTTGTTCTTTCGAAAATAATAAATATATCAAATGAGATTATTCTTATTTTGGTTCGTGCACATATGAAGTGTGGATCTCTTCATTTCTTTCGTCTGGTTGTTTTGTGTGGTCCATGTCTTATTTTAACTGGACCACCTGGCGAAATAGGGGGGCAAGGGCACAATCTGGACCTACCGAGCTGTTCTTTGGTGCAATGCCTAACTTATCAGATTTGTCGAGTTTGCATGTTTCTAGCATTCGTACCTTTCAGAGAATAGAGCTGCTTAGCACCACATCTTTACTTATGCTGTAAAGTTTTTTCTTTGGTTGCACTTACCTGAACTGTCTATGCTTTGATTTTATCCATTCACAATGTGCCAACTTGATGCCTGTCATTGAACAGCTATTTTCAGTGACTCCGAACTTTCAGGAAAACTTGCATGGTTCTACTCTCTTTCAGGAAAAGATGCTCTCTATTTTCGCCATTCATAGTTATCCATCTGTCTGTCTTGTTAAAGGTTCCTGGTTGTGATATTAAAGTATTTTAAGGATTATTTTAGTACATACTCCCCACAATCATTTCTTCCAATGAATTACACAATATACGTATCAATGATTACTGCATGATGGATATACTATGAAGTGTTTTGCTTAGTCTGCAATTTGCTTATGACCATGTATGCTGGATATGCAGACAGTTCTTATTTTCTGCACGTTCATGTATTACCTCTATGTCCTAATTGTGATTGTTAGGCATGATATCGATTATCTTCATCCTAGGAGTCTTACTACAGTCTAAACAGCTGCAGAAAAGTAGGACCAGTTATGTCTTTTGAGGCGTTAGGTACTTATATACTAGTACAATGGTGATGAATAAACTACACATGCTGCCATGGATCTGGATCCTATGATTGGATATTGATGATGAATAACTACGCATGCTGGTATATGGCTCCTATGATTAGACTAGGACTGTTCAGTTTTTTTTAGAGAACCATGAACTGTTGTTTGACGAAGCTGAATTGCCCATTGGATCATATCCTTTAGGTTGTGAGGATCTCAATTAACTGCTCATCTTTTCTTTTGGTTGTGACATTTGCAGTCTCCACTAGCATATTCATATTGCATCTCAATACACCACAGTACGTATGTATTTGTGAGATAAGTTGTTTTCAAGAGTAGAATACTGAAACACGGTAGTGTCATAGTGCAGGCAAGATCAGACTGATATAATATCTAAAAAATATCTGCACAAGTATATTTATATTAAGCTTAGGGTTGGGCAATTGTCATGCTTAATTTTGTGTAAGTACTCATGCTACTTTCACATGCTCCAATGCAGTGTTCTTGCAAAGGCAACATAGCTTTTAACCTAGCAACTACTAGAATACACACTGGTGAAATATTAGCACACAACAAGGGGGATACAGATGTTTGGGAAGGACACAACAAAAGGAGCTAAAGATTCTTTCGTAATCCACCCCGTCTCTTCCTCTTTTCCGCAATTCGGTATTCGGGAGTGGTCCAGTGACAGAGACCTTTCCTTTGTCCCCAATTCCAAGGCTTGAAGCATGGCAGTAAATATTTCCATCTGCACCAGAAAAAGAAACGGTTGTTTTTTTCTGTCTGTTGTCCGATGCTGTATGTATCATTTACAGTTCTAATCTTTCTAAAAAACAATAATTCTTGATTATCTGCAGATGAAGATTTTGATTACAAACCAGCTGGCCATTGATGAATATTGGTGTTTCAATAGCGCAATTGAGTTCCGGAGTCTACATGAATGTATTGATTTTCTCCCTTAACAGTACAAATTACTGGTATATCTCATATTTCTCGCAGATATTTACTATATCAAGTTAAAATCAGGTCTAAGTATGACAAATGCGTTAACCTGAAAGCATTGGGTTGAATTTCAAATGTCGAACCTATGTATGATTCAAGAGGTTTTCTTTTTTTACATGAGATATTCTCTGCTTCTAAGAAAGCCAATTTATGATTCAAGAGTTGGTGACTCTATACTACAGCCCAAAGTATTTGGAAATTCAACACAATGTGGTTCCTCCATTATTGATGAGCTATCAGCCTTTCATGGTTGTTTACTCGTTCTCTTGGTTGGCGAAAGCAAACACTCACCATTGTGGTCTGAACATTGTGTGCCCATCTCAGCTAGTTAGTTGAAAGTTAACACATCGTACTAAAAGCACATTCTTTGGCTTGTACTAGATCATGTTGAATAGCTATATCTGAAATAGAGAAAGGAAAATTACAAAATATGCAGTGCACTGGCATCTGCAATATGCTAACATTTAGCTTATTAGATTTATCTCTACAAGTGAAAAGGAGCGATCTGATGAAAGACGGTGATTCACACAGCCTGCATGATCCAATGGCTAGACTACTGGCCTCATATATCAACGATCCACTGCCCTACCAGAGGCAGTTTTAATCTGTAAAACAAACAGGGTGAAAATATAAATGAGGAAGAAACCTGGGATTGAGGAACTGAAACAATAACATGGATAAAATAATTCCATCTACACAATTGTAACCAGAGATAAAACTTTGATTTCAATAACGGGAAACAAATGACAGCTTGAATCTGCATTGTACTTACCAGACCATGAAGAAGCTCTGAGCTTTTCAAAACCCTCAGCCTCTTAGCCGTAGAAAGAAATACACTGCAGGAAATAATGAATAATTTAATTAGAACATGGCACCCAGCTTTTTTGCAATTGGCCTTCTCAAATTTTGATGGTACATTAGGCACAACAGGCAAGAAGTGTTCCTTGTGCTTAAGAAACTTGCAGAAAGCTGCTAGATGTGTGAATTATTGTATACATAGGACGAGAAAGGGATGGGGAAGGCTTACTTCCACGGTAGGTCCCCAACTGGCATCCTGCTCCCTCCATTGTCTTCATAAACTAAAGTATATTCACCAGTTCCATCCAACAACCCTGAAAATATTTTCTCTTCCGCTCCTAGCTCTCCACTTTCAGTGCAGTCCAAATCCTTTTGAGCTGCAGAACCAAAAACAGATTCTTTAGAAATAAAAGGATGTTCATCTCTGATTGCTGCTATTTAGATACTCAGGTATTTGACTTTTCAAAAAAAAAAAGCGATAAGAGTACTATTGATTTTTGTGGCCTGCTGTTTAATTTGTACCTTCAAGAAAGCCAGAAAACAGCTCTTCGACGGCAGATGAAAGCTTCTGATAATTGTCATATACCGCGAGGTCTATTTTTCTTCCAATGGGGATTCCGTCCATGTTTATTTTGATAAGCAGGCTCCTCTTGCAGGCTAGCTTCGCCTTGTCACCAAGTTCATCGCTTTGTCGGTCAGGGGATTGCTTAGATGAACTGCCATTTGTGAGGTTTCTCCTGAAGGACCGGACTGGAGGCCAACCGACCACTGGAAGAACAGCACCTCTACGTTGAATAAGAGCACCAGTGAGATTCAGTAGGTATCATATTTTTCTTTGAAAACTAATCATATTTCATGAGATAGGCTAACGTAGTGATTAACAAACTAAAATATTCCATTCATGTAGCTGCATCTCTAACTATACAATGTCAATTTCCTGAACTGATTTGTTTTCATAATTGATTCAGAAAGCCAGGATCTACAAGTAAAGCTGAAACAGACAGGAACATTAAACTACGTAATCCTTTCCCAAGATCACGCATATGCGATGACAAAAATAAACAAGCATAGCTCCCATAGCTGCCTGAGCACAAAAAGACGGGAAAGCCAGTAAAACAAGTGTCCTCACCTCCCCTGGTGGGGGTTGCTGCTGCTGTGCACAGGCCCAGCAGCCGAGTCATGCGACGACGACGGGGGACAGCACCCTTTCTTCCTCTCACCTGCCATGTTTTCACCTCCCAATGTTAACTCATTCCCACACCCTTCCTTGTCTTGGTGCCTCTGACTACAAGCTTCAAAAATTACGCACAACAAAAGACGTCAGAAATAAAAACGTGATTGCAGGCTTGCAGCTCTGTCACTCTGTGATGAACTAATGAACGGTTGGATATTTAAATTTCTTTCATACTAACCTTGTGCCTTGGCACCAACGGTGGCCAAGAACCCTCTCTTTGCCCCTGCGGTAGTACTAGCAGTGCTAGTGGCGAGCCTCGAATGTGATGCGAAGCAACCAAGGGAGAGTTCTGTGCAGCTCTCCTGTTGTCGTAGCTCCAGCCTCTCCCTGGGGCCTGCTTGTCTCTCTTCGTCGTGGACACCAGGGAGGCCGAGCTTCAGCTCCAGCTTCGTGTCCTCCTGGGCTTCATAGCTTGTGGTTCTTGATGACCTCCCTCCATCTGCTTCCTCCCTAACCACCTTCCATTCTCCCTCGTCTTGGATGAGGTTTAGCAGTTGAGGAGTGGAAGGGGCTCTCCCTCTGGAGTCTTCCTCCATGGCTGTACTTGATCTAGGAGAGGCACAGGAAAAGAGACCTTTAATTTGCATATAAATATGCGGATCGGTGGTAGTGCAGTGTGCAGCAAGGGCTCTGGAGTCAGCAATTTTGAAGGCTTCAACAGCAATCAAACCCTATTGCCTATGATAACATTTGACGAAGAGTTGGGAGGAATACAAGCAAGCTAGCTACTACTTCTTGAAAAGTTGAGTTTCGCACTCAACTTGGGACGGGGAAAGTGTGAAACAAACGTGCGATATATACAACTCCAAGGTAAGCGAACGCGAGCCTGGAAGAGAAAAGCTGGAAAAGACACGACTCGCCGTCACCAGCAGATCAACTCACGTCAAAGGCATGTCGGGCAAGGGGAATGGACAACGGATGGAGCCGGCAAACTCATCCTATCCGGCGACGAGACAACAAAACCCTCTCGAGCTGGTGTCGAACGCTCAGTAGGTGCTCAAGCTAGCCAAGGAAACGATCAGAACAAGGTCACTTCAGACACCCAGCAGTCTAGATTCTTCAGATCGATTCTCCAGATAGACAAGGGCAGTTTCGTTCGCTAGTTCGTGGCTTTGGAAGTCCGAACTCTCAGACTGAATCGTACAGCAAGAGAATTCAGCAGAGAGCGAGGAGCCAAGAACTCACCTGAGGCAAGATCGACCAACTGCAGACCGCAGCCACCTGGGCAGAGCTAGCTGAAGAACTCTCACAACCTGGTGAGGTGAGGTGAGGCCGTGAGAGGAATTGGCTAGCCAGCTGAAGCAAGCAAGCAAGGAGGCTGCTATTATATGTGGCGGAGCTGCAGCCTGGCCTGGCCTCTCTTTTGTACCAGACCAGCATGGTGCCTGCCCCGAGCTGGCGCGCCGTTCTTTTTTCCCGGGGCCTACTTTCTCTAGGACCCCTAGCTCGATCTATGCTCCCCCCCCCCCACACACACACACCTGTAGGCTGTATCTCTCTCCTTTCAGTCCTGCACTTTCTCGCCTACCATGTTCTCGGCAAACCACTCATCGCAAGGTTGCTGATGGTGTTATATCACGCAGGTTCAGAGGCAACGGCGTCGTCCACTTTCTTTCGGCGTTGCGTGTGCGCGCCGTGCACGCGTGGGGTGGATGATTGGGGTGGCGAGGTGGGGGGCCAGCCGGCCGGCCAGGCGAGCCGCGCCGCGCCGGAGGGAGCGTAGCGACGCTTATCCGAGCGAGAGTGCCGGGGTGAGGTGATGTGATGGGATGGATGCCGCGGGTGTAGTTGGTGTCGGGGTGATGGACCCTGCTGGATGATGGTGTGGGTTGCGGTGGACTTGGGGGGTGATGCAATGCAAATGGCTCGTGTTGGCTGGCTTGATTGAGCAACCAGCAGCCGGGGACCACTGTCGGCGTTCCTGTTGGGTTGTGCAATTTGTATGCCAATGGGTTGGTGACCCATGCTGTTGAAGAATATGTTCGTGCTGGGCTATATACGGTTCCTTCAATTATGCAACAAAGGTCCATGCGGCAGCTCAAACACTTATCTTTTCACGAAAATGTATTTTTGTTACTTCTAAAATTTTTTTAAAAAAAAACTTCTAAAAAATGTATTTTTTTTGGGAGAAAATGATTCACCCTTTTATCAAGGGTGTGTTTGGTTGCCAGGATAAATCTATCCCACATAGGTGGATTCGTAAAGACTTATGCAAAGAGTGTTAGATTACCTGTATGAGCAAATGCACATTGTATAAGAATGCAAACAAATGCCCTCATTCTTGTCCAATTGATAAGCTTGACTCTGGTCGTTTTACTCGTGTAGATAATATAAGCATGTTCAGGACAAGCCATTTTTTTTTTGTGTAATCCTCCTCATGATGTCGGCAGTGAAGATTAATGAAGAGAGCAATTAAGTTCATAGTGAGTAGATCCACATGTAAGAGAAATGTAGCCAGAGGTCTATGCCAACCTTGAATGCAGTTAGCACCTTCTAACATTGCTTGCAAGAGAATAGAACCCATAAAAACAGAGAAGTAAAGAATAGAGAGAACAGAGAAGGAGATCTTGAAAATACTATAACACAGCCTCCCAAGTAGAAGAAAGACAAGTGAGAGAATAAGGGAGATGGGGAGAAAAACTTGCAAGGGCGCAAGAGAGATTTTCCACAAGGTTGAGAAGCATGATCCTCATCCTTGTGCCTCTAATAATATTGTATGTTTAGTAAGGATTTATGCATGTATCCCAACTTGTTGTACTATTTGGTTTGATCTTGTAGTCCGACCAATTCCACAGTCCAAGATGATAAAGTTTTGATGTATCAAAACCTAGTCTAGCAAGATAGGAAATTGTTGTAACAACACGAGCTACTCAGGAACGTAGTTGGGTATTTAATTTAATTTCTTGTTCTACACATAACACATCATATATTTAAGAATAGAGAGATTATCATGCGGGTAATAAACCCATAAGAACCAGACACCCCCCGGAGAAACTTTGCATCAGTTCTGATCAAATAGTGCTTAAAAATGGCCATTATACGTGTAACGAACATAGGCCTACGGGGCAGCTTTTACACCATGAAAGGTTGTTGCAGTTGCAGCCTGGTGCAGGTAGTGCTGGGCTACATGCACCCGCAACTGGGGGACGCATGCACTTTCCGTGCCCATGCACGACCACACTCAAAAAGGGGCCAGGATCGCAAGAGCAACCACCTCTCACCTCAAATCGGTACTCTCTCTTCTTCCCTCAAAAAAATAAAAATAAAAATCGGTACTCTCTCTACGTGACGAAACAAACTCAATCTGAAGAAGGGATCGAATCAGGCTTGCAATGCGTAGCTCAGAACGGAAACGGAACAGTGGCAACGCAGCGAGCGCTAGCCGCACGCACACGCATCACGAAATCACGGTGTGAATATATCCAGCAGCAGCGGCAGCGCGAGGCGAGAGAAGCGAAGGATCGAGTGGACTCGGCCGGCGGCAGCAACAATTCGGCGCCCGTGCGCGTGGCAGAGGAGAGTGGACTTCTCGGCGCTTAGCGGCAGCGCGCACAAGTGCGTGGCCGCCGGTGCTCGTGGTCACCGGCGGCCGGAGGCGTGCGTGAGGCCGTGTGCGGGCCAGGTACTCAGGTAGACGGTGGACTACCGTGCTGCTGCGTCTAGTACGGCTACGGCGCGCGCTGAGTGGCCGTGGTCCAGCGCTAGCGTGTTACGTCGCGCGAGTTGGAGCTGAAGCGCACGCACGTCCATCCCGTGCCGTCCGCGAGTGAACGCAGTGGGGGACGGAAGCGTATGTACGTACGCGCGTGCGCGTGCGTCTCGTGCACGCGCGGCACCGGCCGGACGGGCGAGGAGTGGCGTGCAGCTGGGAGCCACACATGGTCTCGATCGGTTACGTGGGGTGAGGCACGGAGGACCGTGGCCCCGTGAGGTGCGATCCTGCGGCTGCGGCGCCCGGCCGGCACCGACCCGGAACGCGTCGCGCGTTGGGGGCGCCGAGAGCAAGGGTAGGCGGCCGGTGCGCATCTCGTGGGTGTGGGTGATGGACGGGGTTGGGTTGCGGATGGGGAGGGAGCGTGCGGCGGTGTGCCCGTGTGGGAAATGCACCCGTCGGGCGTGCTGTGCGATCTGCTGATCTGATCTGGCTCTGAATTTGGGTATGGGCCGACGGCGCCGCGCCTTTTTGCTGGGGTGCTGATGGTGTGGTGTCAGCGACGACGTAGCGATTTCCGGCACCGGCAGAGTCCAAAGTGTGCGTTGGTTGGTCAGTGCGAAAGGAAGCGTGATTTTTCTAGGTGAAAACAGGCCCATCGAAACTCGGTGTCTTCAACCCACCAAGAGCCGAGGTGGGCCGTTGGTACTCGGTAGGCCGATGTTGGCCCTTATCCCATTGAGAATTTCTTTTATTCAAAGCCTTTGTTAATTAAAAACTAAAAATGCTATAATAGTACATTCATAGATAATTAAAAACTAAAAATGCTATAGTAATACATTTATAGCTCCAAGAGATATCTATCTCTTTTACCACGTCAACCATCTTGGCGCCACCAATTATATTATTAGTCTGGCCACACTAATTTATACCAAAGAGATTCCTCGAAAAAAATATACCAAAGAGACAGAAAAAGTTCGAGTGATATAGTTTTTTCAAGTATATAATATATAAACTTTCATGTATAAAAAAAATACAAGTTTGATTTTTTTCGTAATGCAAGTTTGAATTAGGAGAAATCAAATCTAACATGTAAAAAAACATAGATGAACAAGTTATGATTTTTTTTGAAACATAGATGAACAAGTAGGGGTTACCCTTATGTTTCATAAAAAAAATAAAAATAGAGAGAGTATATCTAGTTGTATATCTTAGACATGTTATCTGCTTGTACACCTAATAAGGAATATAATCGTGTTTAGATTGTAGGAAAAACATTGTAGCAACAGAAAAACATTGTATCATTCGCTGGGAAACGTGTTTTTTTAGAGAGGAATAGTAAAAAGTTGGGGAATATGAACATGGGACATGGCCTTGTTTAAGAAAAAAAAATAGTTTCTTTTACCATGCTAGGCTGTACTTATATTTGGATGTCAAATCTAATATGCCCACATTTTGCATCCGGAGAATCCTCAGATTTCTTACTTTTGGTATTTCTATCTCTCCTCGTCGGGTATTTCTATCCCGGGGATACGGGACCCTGGTCCTCACGCGATGCGCCTACCCTTTTCTACATCTGGAAGACTGGCACTGGAACGCGTAGCTCGAGGTTTGAAGGCGCATCCTACAACATCGTCACGTCCGATCGGACGGCTCACAGCTCAAAACACACCACACCCAGCGGTTCTACGCCGCCAGAGCCAGGTCACCGTTCCGTGGTTCCTACGAAACCACCCGTGTATATAGATCCGTATAAACCTCGGCCGTGTCTCCCTGATCGATCTACCGAGAGAAGAAACCGCCGCCGCCGCCGTCGTCGCCGCCAATGGGCCGTGTCATCCGCGCGCAGCGCAAGGGCGCGGCAGGGTCGGTGTTCAAGTCCCACACCCACCACCGCAAGGGCCCCGCCCGCTTCCGCTCGCTCGACGTTGGCGAGCGCAGCGGCTACCTCAAGGGCGTCGTCACCGACATCGTGCACGACCCGGGCCGCGGCGCGCCGCTCGCCCGCGTCACCTTCCGCCACCCCTACCGCTACAGGCAGCAGAAGGAGCTCTTCCTCGCCGCCGAGGGCATGTACACCGGCCAGTCCGTCTACTGCGGCCGCCGCGCCAACCCCTCCATCGGCAACGTCCTCCCTCTCGGCACCCTCCCCGAGGGAACCGTCGTGTGCAACGTCGAGAGCCGCGTCGGCGACCGCGGCGCCCTCGCCCGCTGCTCCGGCGACTACGCCATCGTCATCAGCCACAACACAGACAACGGCACAACCAGGTTAGTTGATTAAACAGTACCATGCATGCTTGATGCATTCGCTGCTTTTATGTGAAGAATATATGATCATTGTGCGTGGATGAAGGGTGAAGCTCCCATCTGGCGCCAAGAAGCTGCTGCAGAGCAACTGCCGTGCAATGGTCGGTCAGATCGCCGGTGGTGGCAGGACAGAGAAGCCTTTGCTCAAGGCCGGCAACGCCTACCACAAGTACCGCGCGAAGAGGAACTGCTGGCCCAGGGTGCGCGGCGTGGCCATGAACCCCGTGGACCATCCCCACGGAGGAGGGAACCACCAGCACATTGGCCACGCCTCCACTGTCCGCCGCGACGCTCCGCCCGGTTCCAAGACGGGCCAGGTCGCCGCGCGGAGGACGGGCAGGCGCAGGGGCCAGGCCGCTGTGGCCTCCAGCAAATCTATGTTTTGAGCTCGCGATCGCGACGGATTTGTCCATAGCGCAGACATATTTTTGCTTAATTCGTTGGTTTGAGGAAGACTTAGCTATAGGGTTTTGGGGGATTGAGTGTGCCTCTCTAGCATATCAATTCTGAATGAAAACATTGAAGAGTTATTGCCATACCGTGTTTAGAATGCTTCACGTATATATGTCCTATTTGACCCTGCTCGTTTTTAACTTTGCTTTCTATGAGGATCAGAATTTCACCCTCATAAACCGTTAGAGGAGACCACTCAATTACATTGAAAACATGTAATGAGAGGAGACCATTCAATTACAATGAAAATACTCGATTATTACAATGAAAGTGAAAATATGTGCGCGGGGGGGCTTATTCTTGAAGCATTGCACAAAATATATCTGCTGCATTACATCTACTTGATCTCATCATAGTGTTCGTTACACGCAATTCACAATACAGCCCGATGACTAACACAAAATTGTGCACCAAAGTGAAGTCGAACAAAAAATGTCTAGGTAGCTTGTGATAACAAGAGCCAGCGAGGCAGACGGGGCATGGCATGTCTTTTGTTATTATAAAAAACCAGCATCAAGTACCAAACTTCTATATGCTTTCTATTAAAGCCGGGTAAAACCTTTATATATAAAAAAAATCAGCATCAATGCGGCTACATGCCTTGTTCAATCAAGTAGTCACCGAGCCTCTCCACCACCAGGTTGCACTGCCCGGGAGTCATGGGCTCGTCGTAGATGCCAATGATGAGTGATTGTCCTGTCTTCTTCACCGTGACTCCACCAGATCCCTGTGAAACAAAGACGAAAAAAATGTAAGGCACTCATACTGGACGGAAAAAAGTTCAGTGAGGAGTGGGTTCGGCCATCACACATGCTTATTTTCTTGGAATCCAACTTATAGGCTTCATACAGAGACGATCATCACCATATATAGCATATGCATCCATAGGCCTCTAGCCCTCTACTTAAAAGTTGAGGCGTACTGAATTTCATTAATCTGGTGTTTTTTTTTTTCATGAGGTAAGGTTAATAGAGGGACCCACCGGTGCCACTGCTACCTTGGCGGCCTGGACACAGCTGCAGAAGAGCTGCGCCCAGCGTGCACGCTGCCGGGTTCGAGCCCGGGCGGGTGCGCTCCACACCTGGGTGCACGTCTGTTAGTTCTAGATCAAATCAAAGTTATCTAGTCTCTTTGAGATCTACTACCATGACGGTGGAGTCACTCCCACAGATAACTAATCAGGAAGTTGGAAAAACGAAGACCACAAGTGTCTGCAGCTTTTGTATTGGGAATGGAGAGCTATATATAGAGCATATATTTAGGTTGAAAATAGCCAAGATATATTTCCAACTATGTAGGGTAACCACAAATTGTGAGGATATGGAGAAAAGAATATTTTGAACAACATTACCTCTATAATTGTTAGCATTTATCTAACGAGAATAAAATTCATGCCATAGTCACATATAATTAACGCTCATAAGGTCAACGAAAGAAAGCAATGTAGGAATAACATAACCAATGGACAACATTTGGAACCAGAAAGTTTACACTAAGTGAGTCATATGAAATATGTGGTGAAAGATGATGGTTTCCAAGTTTTTTTGCAAAAAAAAAAAGCTTAGAGTTGTCCTGTTAAGTAGATTACGTCTGGGATAGTTTGGTAAATGAATAATATGATGAATGAATGCATAAATAAGGAATACTATGTTGAATTATATGGGTATGAAAAAAATCTTTTTCGCAGTTAAAAAAAAAGAAATCTTGAAGGACACCTGTGATTTCTTAAGGGAAAAAGATCGCATTATTGTGTGTCTACTCTTGTGTGGTATATCTGAGTTTCCCACGTCGGCAATATTACGCTACTCGGGATCGTCGTTAGTACTTTTGTACTGACAAAAATAAATAGAAGAATGAGGCATAGAATCAACACAGCAGTAGCAGCGATGGGCATCAGTCACCTTCTTGCCACGGATTACAGCGCCAGGTTCGCCTTGGATGACCATGTATTTGGTTGTTCCAAGGAACATGCCCGTCGGGGCGAGGTGCCCCGGCTCGTCGAAGTCCTCCATAATGTCAGTCATCTCCTCGGCCTTCAACTGGACACCATGCACACACACAAAAATCCCAAAGAGATAGATGTCAGCGATCAAGCAATCAAGAACATATATACGTTTCAAAAAAAAAAAGAACATATATATAGTAAGAACAGTAGGCGCGCGAAAGGCAGGAACCTGGGGGAACGCGGCGCTCTGGGCCCAGACGGTGCCGTCGTGGCCGACGATCGCCGCGGCGGTGAGGTGGTGGCCCTCTGTCTCGCACATCAGGTGCTCGTCCACGTACGTCTGCCACGACATCTTGATCTCCTCTTTCACCTGTGATGGTCCTCTGATGAACCAACCTGTCCCGGGCGCTGCTCGCTAGGGTTTGCGTGCTCCGATCCGATCCCCGGCCGATCGACACCGACGAGTTCCAGTGGCGATGTATGTAGGGTGTGGCATAAATAGATCGATCGGGGAGGGGAAGACCGGATCCCCGGCCCCGCCTCGCTGCGGCCACACGTTCGTCTCCGCGCGCCCTTGGACCTCGCCCATCTTTCGCGGCCTCATCGCATGCCACTGCAAAATGAGCGCTGCAAAATGGGCGTGGATTCATCCAGTATAACCAACAATCTGGGCCTGCTTTTAGTATGATGATGAAGGCCCAATAAAAGCCCAATGAGTGGCCCGACATATAATGCCCACCATCCCAGCCTGATGAGAATAACCAACTGCACAAGCTGTTTTTTTTTTAGGGACAATAACACAAGCTGGTTTTCTGAAAATAAAAGAATGAAAAGAAACGAGGAGAAGCTACTGGTCTGCTCAAAAGTCTCTGGTCCTTAGCACGGATGTTGACCTGCGAAGTCTACCGGTGTAGCCTCAAAGCGCACCCCACGCCACGAAGATCGTTCAACATCTGGCATCCTGCCAGCGCCCAACCTAATATACGAATCGGATGGGGTCGCCCTGATCTCACCCCATCGGACCACGAACAGTCCTAGGCAGAATGGACTAGATACAGAACAGAGCTAAGGGCAAGCCCAATGCAGGCTACTAAGAGTAGTAGCCTCAAATAAAAGTTAAAGGCCACCAAGATAGATAGGTATAAGGTTGTTTATCTCTACAACGCAAGCCAATGCTAGCTGTTCTGTTTGCTATGTCAGAATAGAAAAAAAGGCTGCATGCATGAGAGAGACAGGTAGATGTGGTCCCTAGATACACCAGGCTAAACTTCCCACAACGCACCTTTGTTGATAGCTTCAGATGAAGCTCTCGGTACCCCTGCAAGATCTTCTGACATGCTGCGAGGCTACTGATCTATCTGATGTGGCCAATAGGAGCAGACGTAGAGGTTGAGGCCACCAGCCACCCTGTCGCGTTGGGCATGGCCGAAACCAGCACATCTTCTGATCTGAACCCTGAAACCTCCTCTTCCCTTCTTGCTCCTGACGTAGTGACGTCCCCGTTCTCGTTCTCATCTTTTGCGCTTTATTCCCATGGCGCGCGGGAGCCAAAAGCTTTGTGGAGGTACAAGGCACTATCGCCGAGCTGAATCCCGCGATGGATACGTGCGCCGCAAAAGGCGCAATGGATAGGCCGGCCGAGGCTTTTGAACCATTTGATGGCTACGGCACGAGCACAAGCAGCAGCAGTGTAGGCGCAGGAGCACCCGTCACATTGCACCAGCTGTGCCATGTACTACGTGTGGTTGGTAAAAAGCCCCGTAGGGCCTCGCCAAAAGTGGCATAAACCGGCTGCGTTTTCCCGTTTCGTGCGTGCGCGCGGCGCCGGGACGTGCCACCTAGCCAGGACCAGTCTCGGTCTCCCGTCTCTGATTGGATCGGATCACATGGTCCAAACCACGTGCTGCTCGCTGTGGATCTCCGGCCGCCGTATCCTTTGCTAACATGCTGCTGTGCGACGACGAGAGGCTTGGAGCGCGTCACGTAGCCATCTTGCTCAGATGTCGCGGCTTCTCGGCGTAATCATGGCGCGATCCCGTTTCGGGATAGCCGGATAACCGGATAAGGAGACATCTTCCGGATCCGCGCGCACGAAAGGAAAGAAAGAGATCGCCACGAGCGCCGACCGATCCACACCCGCGACTCGGCAGGCACATGGGGATGGCCATTCCATTCTTGTGTCATCCGGAGCTCGGGACCGACGGCACCCTGCAGCCAGCCAAGTTCACCAGACGCGCGCGAGCGGCTTGGCCGGTTGCCAGCGGCGAGCTCGCTCACTGGACCGGCTGGATCATTCACCGCATGCCCGCGTCTCTCTCCAGCCGTCTCGTTCGCTCAGAGCTCGGTGTGAACCACGCGCACTCAGCAGGTGGAACCGTGTGGTCTCCGGTCTTTAACAATGCCTCGCTCGATCGCTCGCGCTCATCAGTTGTTGCCAACGAACCGGTCGCGGGTCCTCCGACCCGCGCGTCCCCACGAGACGATCGGGCCGATCGATCACGTCCTCCGGCGCAGACCGCACGACGCGTCTCCAGCTGCCCTGGCCGGATCGCCAGCGAAAACAACGGGACCCAGCATGTAATGTGGGAGCCGACCGGCCGGTCCACCGGACGGACGGGCACAGGTTCAAATTGAAATCGTGACGCACCCATCGCTGCCAGGGGCTTGAATTCCGCCATGGTACGGGGGAGTTCGGCCTGGACGACTCCCGCGACGGTCACGTCACGCCGGCAAAAAGGGCCGAAAAGACGCCATCCTCCGGTCGTACCAAGTGCTCCTCCAACTCGTGCTGATCCACAACGCTTGGCTCCGAGCAGCCGCGACGTGGACAAAGGCCGCCATGGCGGGGATTAATTAGGCGCCCAGGTGCGTGGCGTAACCTCGATTAAGCACACAAAGCGCGGCGATTAATGCCGGCGATTATGACGCTCGATCGGCTCGAGGAGGGGAAAAAATGGCTGATGGCCGCCGAAGCGATCATCATCAGTCGACAGCGCGCGTTTGGGCAGCGTGACATCGTGCTCGGCAACGACGACGTCGCCCACGCACATTGCATGCGGGCACGAGAAAGCCTGTCCGTGGACTCGCTGGCCGGACCCCGTGGCCGTGTCCCCGCAAGCGGCGCTGGCGCGAGGGGCGGCCAGGGCTGTCGATTTTTTTTAAAAAAAATTATTCGCCTCCCCCTTCCCGGGTTCCCCTTCGTGGCCTACGAGTACGTGTCCCGGTCACGAGTGCGGCGTGTCAGGCTACCCGGGCTCGGCACGGGACACGCACTTGGCGCGTAGCTGCGCCCGGGCGACGCGTGTCCGGCTTCGAGAACTCTGGCAGGTGTCGTCGTGTGTTCCTCGGGGAGATTTCTTTTGAACCGGGGCCTTTGTATACGAGAATGTCTCTGTCAGTTTTTCAATTGGAACGGTGTACTACTACGACCTGAACGAATAGTACTGTTAGCAGGAGCGCAGGACAAACACTGTTTTTTTCGCAAGTGCGCTTGTTGCGCGCCACAGATTTCGAGCAGTACGTGTTGTCGAGACGTTTCTTTGCCACATGATGCGGCTAGGGCAGTAGGGCGAGCGTGTTTTTTCTTGATAGCAAGACTCGTCGCTGTTGCCATCCGAGAAAGCTTGCACGTTTCTGTAAAGCTGCTATGATCATCGAGCTAAAATGATTTGTTGACCGGCTCATCATCTCCGCTTCCCTTGCTATTGGAAGGTCTTAACGATAGGATAGATCATGGAAAGGGACGTCGTGCCTAAAACATCCGGAGAGGTCTCGTCCCGTGAAACTGCCACCTACCTGACCCCTCACCCGAAACGAATAGGAGTATATTCAGCGCGACGTCAGGCTATTCCCTCGTGGCCGTTTCTCTCCCCGGCTGCTTCAAATCACGGCAACGTGTAAACCTGCCATGCCCGTAGGACGGTAGTAGTAGTAGGAGCACATTTTCCCTCGCAACGGAAAACGTATCTCACCAGATCCTGCTATTTAAACGGCAGCCGCAACGGGCCCTAGGGTCGGACGCCACGTCGCAAAGTGACATTCCCTGCGAGCTCAGCCGGGACGTGGCCACCACGCCGGTCCCACTAGTCAGGCCCAGCTGTCCCAGAGGTTCGAACCAAACCGGGGGCCCCGAGCCTGAGATCAGGATAAGATCAAGCAAAGATCAGACCGAAAAGCCATGTGTGGCAGCGCCGCAGTGGCCAGCAGCACGACCCGGCCGGCTTTATCAGGGCAAACACCCATGGACCGGCCGGCCACCACCCTGGGGTCCCGCGGCGGCGTCGACGGTATGGTATGGCACCGCAGGACAGGACGACCCCGGCTCATGCCGTGTACTAGTCGCCGCGCCGGGCCACCGGCGGCGAGCCGGCGACGCCTGCCAGGGATGCGAACCGCGCGCGTTATCGCTGCGTCTTTATTTTTTCTCTTTCCCCTCTCGTTCTCCCCTCAGCAAAAACTGCGCACGTTGCTTGTCTGTACGGTGGCCGCGTTAGTCAAAGGACGCCCGTACCGCGTCTGAATTCTGAAACCGAAAGCGAGGGCGGAGCGGGCGCGCGGTGCGGCTCGGCTCTGGCGTTGCCGCGTTGGGCTTGTCATGTGTGTGTCCGTCCGGTCCTGTATATATACCGGCCATCGCAGGCCGCACCGGTGCTGCGGAGGCCAGTGAGTGCCCCAAACCAAACCCCGCGAGAGAGGCCGAGAACGAAGCGACGGAGACGGCCGAAACAGTGCAGCGTCCCCGGCCGGTGCCGTGTCCTTTGGGTCCCGGGTGCGGCAGCTATCTAGCACGAGAGCGCGGGTAAGGTTCAAGGTTGCGGAGCCGAGCGTCATGAGCTTCAGGCTCGGGGGCGAGGAGGGGGACGAGGAGCTGTTCGAGGCAGCGTCGTACGTCTCCGGCGGCGAGTCCGACGCCGACGAGGGGGACCACTTCCCGGACGGCGGCGGCGCGGCCGGGGAAGGCAGCGGCGGGTGCGACCAGGACCGCATGTTCGTGCCGCAGCCGCTGCGGCGGATGAACTCGGACAGCATCTACGACATGACGTCCATGATGTTGCAGCTCCCAGCCAAGTAAGTAAACGCTACTCGCTAGCTCAGGGCTCTTGTTATAGCTCGATTCATCCTAGTAAGGGTTGGGGATCCGTTGGCTGACCACGGGAGTAAACTTTGTTTGCGCAGGAAGGGGCTGTCGCGATACTACGAGGGCAAGTCGCAGTCGTTCGCGTGCATGTCGGAGGTGCGGTGCCTGGAGGACCTGCGCAAGAAGGACGACCCCTACAAGAAGAAGATCAAGTCGTGCAAGAGCTACGCCGCGCTGGGAGGGATGCCCAAGAAACCGTCCTCCACCTCCTCCTGCGCCAACCTGAACCTCGTCGCCGCCAGCGGGTTCAGGACGACGCCGATTCAGAACGGATACCATCAGTAGGCGAGGGACTGGTTCGAGAGCGCTGCAGGAATGTTTTTGTTATTGAGGGTCTCTCAAGTTTTCCCTTTTTTTTCTTTTCTCTTCTCTTCCCACCTCATCTGCGGGAATATTCTCCAGGGACGCATTAGTCCGTGAGAATTTTACGAGTTGTTCAACTTGCTCCGCCATCGCTAGAGGAACTTTTGCTACTCGGCAAGAGAAAGAAATTCTTCTTTGTGTACTGTAAATACGGAGCACAACAGTGTGCAGGTAGAAAATCGTCGATCATTTCCTTCTTTTGCTCATGTATCATGTATGTGTATCTTTCGGTCGCATTACGAGGCCAACCGCCCGCCCACTTGATGAGAATGTACAAGGCCTCTTGGCTCACTCAATTGAACCAGCAAAAGACCCTACTCGGTGCTGTAGAAACAAAAATGGCAAAACATAAAACAAACTAAATTATGATTTCCAGGTTAGTGGCGAACAGGAGGCAGGCATTAACCCAAAACATGCACGCACGCCTTTTTATTCCAGGAAAACAAGATCATTATGTTCAAGCTACAATCAGGCACGCACTCCAGTCAAAACACCTTGTTCTCTCGAGAACAAACAGGTCTCCCGAAGGCCAAATCCCTCGCTCTCCACACAACGAAAAGTTATTTCCCGATGGCCAAATCGCTATCTCCACAACATACATACATTTCTCTCCCGAGGGACAGGCTTTGCAAACTCATGCCGGTAATTACACTCTGCCCATGTACAACGTGCAAAAAGGATCGCAGAAACCACTGCGGATCTACCTAGCAGGCTCGAACCTCGGTCAAACGGTTCGGCGGTGGTTCGCAGTTGCTTGCAAGCTTCAAGGACCCAAGGAAGCAGGAGAGCTTCCTCATCATGGGCTTGTGGCGGACCACGATGTCCACTTCGACATCACCCTTGCCGGAGTCGGTGAAGGTCTCGTAGCCCTCGAGATCTGCTTCAGTTATGAAGACCAAGTCACTGCACCCAGTGGGGCTTGTCGGCCTGGACCGCATACTTCGACAGTGAGGTAAAACAAAATGCTCGCTGTCAAATTCAGGGGTGGCATAGCCATAAACTTCGGGGTCTGAGACAGATGCTTCACTGGATTCATCATCAGATGTTACCAAGAACTCTTCGTCTGAGCTCTGTATGGAAAGGCATCGGCTGCTTGGCGTGCTAGATTGTTCACTGGATTCTTCATGATATAGTGTTGAGCAGCTTGGATTTGAGCTCTGTATGGAAAGGCATCTGGGGTTGTGTGAGGCGTTAAGTGTGCTGAACATTTTAACAGCCTGCATCAAATAGTGCGGTATTTCAGCAACCATGGGATATCAAATCTGGAGAATGAGTAACCACTAGCATTGTTGCAGTAGAAAATAGCCAAGGTTAGATTTACATGCCTTCCATTGAGCTGGCGCTAAAAGCACTCTGGGCCTCACAGACCGTGCATGATCCAAAGCTGCTTCAGGAGTCATATTCCTGTACTTGATCTGCATGTAACGCATATAGTAAGTTTTATATTAATGTGCGGAAACAAGATATCTAAAGCCTAAACAGATCAGTTTGTCATACCAGAAAGCACAAAACTATAGTGGTGCTTCGTCCTCTTCCAGCCTTACAATGGACATAGGTGCAACCACCTTGCATTTCATTCCCTGGAAAAAAATAGTAAAAGCAATAAGCCCAGGCAGCCATATTTCTGCACAAACCTTAATAGAAGAAGCATGGCATAATGACACGGATTTACTGCAATGTTTCTAAGAATATATTCATATTGGACTCTAAAAGGCAATAGAAACTGAAATAATGTATGCCATCATGGCTCAGAGAAAGGCATAGTACTTACAATGGATAAAATCCACTGCCCGACAAATATGCTCAAGGGAGGGGGCGAACAGGTAGTCCCTTGTGGGGATTTCAAGGTGATCGATACCATAAGACTGAAAAACAGAATTAATAATTTTTTAGACCAGAAGAAATTATTATAAAACTTGTAATACATGGTGTTTGTTCAAAACAATATCTTGATACCTCCCTACTTCATGTCTACCAATGCCAAAGTGGCCAAGTGATTTTGCTGATTGCAATGTGCATAAAAGGCAATGAGATGACCTATATGACCAGATAGTTGGCACTTGTATTTTGCAGATACATAGACAGTAATAATATTGTACAAAACGATATCTTGATACCTCCCTACTTCATGTCTACCAGTGCCAAAGCGGCCAAGTGATTTTGCTGATTGCAATATGCATAAAAGCCAATGAAATGATCCCATATGACCCGATAGTCTGCCACTTATATTTTGCAAATTCATAGACAATAATGAAAATTTCTGCTACTTCTAGCTTGGGCTGTAGTTTACAACTTATGTGTGGTATTAAGCTCAAGACAGATACTTAGTTAGTATAGCCTATAGTTCTTGCAGTCAAGTGATGGCAATTATAACTTATAAGTTCAGATGGAATTTAGTTATTCATTCCTGCAGCTAGAAATGAGGTGCAGGAGAATTTACCTGGTATAGGGATGTTGGAACCAGAGTTTCATAGGGTTCATTCAGTGTGACAACTCCTCTAACTCCAAGTTGCTTCAGGCGTGGAACGTCGCTAGGGAACGGAACAGCACCTAGCAAAACAAACTGAAGATAGAAGTGGTCAGAAAATCAGGCAGCAATATCTATTGCAGATTAACTATTATTCCATCTCCAATTCAACTGATCAGCTCCAACGACTGGACCTATATCATTTAATCATTGTTGCCCAACAGAACATGACACTGTTTGTGATGCAAAACAGAGAAGTACCATCGTACACATAACAAGTGCTCCTCAAATTTCTCATGATCATAGAAACATGATTTACTATTGATGGAATACTCGAATTAAGCAAATAAAGTTCACAATCCTTACATGCATTCAATGAAAACAGCAACACATACATCAGCAATACCAACAAAAAAGGCATGCTGCAGAGTCGAAAGTTGAATCAGAACAAACCAGAAAGGCCTGCCCAGCGAGAGAACTGGCACAGTTCATATACGTTCCTATGATAGTATCGATCCTTAATAGAATAAGTGTTAATAATAATCGAAATCCACATATGTTTGATGAATCAGGGGCTGGAAACCTAGAAGCGCAGCAAAAAGAACTATATATACAGCTGTTGGCAATATGCCAATATCCATCAGTCTCCTAATCGCGTCAAAAATACTAAGGCATAGCAATTTCCAGAAGACGAGCGCAATTTCTAGGTGATGGGGGCAAAGACTGGTAGAACATGAGCACCTGATCGACGCGATCCCACCAGCGGAACTCGGCCTCGAACCGGTTGCGGACGACGTTGTAGAGCAGCGTCGGGTAGAACAGGACCCTCGCGCCGGCGCCCACGAGCGCGCGCTTCGCCTTCAGCCGCACAACCGCGGCCACCTCGTCGCCGCCGCCCCTCACCTCCTCCTCCCGCTCGTCCTCCTCCACCTCCTGCCCATCCCGGAGCTCCCGAATCCTCATGCCCACAGCCCACCCGCTCGTCCACCCGCCCGGATCGGAGCCCCAACCCGACCGGCAAACCCTAGGAGCCGACGCGCTTCGCGATGTCCTCCCGCGCCCCTCGATTGCAGGGGCAGAATGGGGAAAGAGGGAGGGATTTGTGGATCGAGAGGTGATTAATCTACTGGCTTCGAGACGCCAAAATGGGGACGAAGCGGGGCGGCTCAACAAAACCCAGGCGGCCAAGACGACGACGGCGACGGGCACAGGTGGCGTGTTAGGTTGCTACAAATCTGCTTTCCCCTCTGTTTTGCGCTGATCAGCGGATTAGTCATGGCTAAGGTGTATTTTTGCGGATTGGTCCTTGGATGGTTGGATAATTACCATGGATAATATATTTTAAAGTGCGCTCTGCTACTGAAGTACAGACCCCTCCACACTGTTGTATGGCCGTGATGGCTATCCTGAAATCATGTGCACGCTGCACATGGAATCAAATTTGCAGGAGGCGGTGAGTGAGCTTGCCTAAGGCCTTGTTCGACAACCCAGAAACGGCTCCCAAACTAGAATTTGCCTAAGGCCTTGTTCGACAACCCAGAAACGGCTCCCAAACTAGAATGATTCCACGTATGGTTTAAGTGGTTCCATGCATGTTACTCAGTGCCGGTCCTATGATTTTCGAGGCCCGGGACGACACTCTAAAAGAGGCACTTTAATATATAATAAAAAATACTATACCTAAAATGTTACCACTAAATATGGTGTATGAATGAAATTATTATATAAAAAATTTATATATTACATTAAAAGTGTCTTGTAACATTTCTAGATGTGAAGCCGATGATAATTACATCAATTTCAATCTCGTATAATAATTTCTTCTCATTGATAAAAATAACAAACCATTTAACCTTTATGTGTCTTCTTCCTTGTGTCATTGCTAGATGGATATTTTCTAGATGATACGATAGTGATGTGCTCCAAATTAAATAAAACACAATCAGTAACTCAATAATGAGTAGGGAGTTAGGGAAAAATACCTAATTATGTGCTAATTACTAGTCCAAAACCACCTGTCAATTTCAATATATAACCAGTTGATTCATGGCCATGGCCGATGGGCCAGTTGATTTCTTTTTTTTTTTGAGAATGACAGTACAATCGAAGACGCTCACACAAACGCACACACACCCACCCCTATGAATACATGTACGCAACCCTACCCCTATGAGCACCTCCAAGAGACTGAGCCGGTTAATCTTGATACTGACGAAGTCACCACAGGCGCCTCGCAATCGACGGGGACGTCGCCTACCACTGAAAGAATTTCCAGATCGCTGATGATTGACTAGATGAACTGACCCACAGAGACAAAGAGCACGGCAGGCGAACTGGCGAAGGCAATCCATGCAAGATCAAACTGGGCAGCGGCAGGATGCAGCACGCTCTGACGCCCTCGTCGCCGACAGGCGGGCGGTGGCAATCTTTGAACTCCATGACTCGGAGCCGCCGGTGGCAATCTTTGAACTCCATGACTCGAAGCCGTCGGTATGCGATACGCCAAAAAGGAAACGACAGATTTTTACATACGTATACGTATACAGAATATTGCCTAGGATGGGGCCCCTGGGATTTGGGGGCCCGGGCGGGCCGCCCCTCTCTAGGACCAGGCCTGATGTGCACTCAAACCATGGGGTTTGGTTCCATGAGGTCGGACTGATGGAATGAAACTAGCTTTTTTTGGCATGGAACGAGACCAAACCATGCTGGGTTTCAAACCCTTCCATGCCTAACCGAACAATCATTTCGGATAGATTGTAATTGATTCCATGCTGAGATATTCCATGTGGTTTGGAGCCCATTCTATGCTATTCCATACCAAAACGAACAAGGCCTAGGACTGGATAACCACATGTGTGTTCATAATTTAAGATGGCGTGCCACACCAATTAAGCATTATTCAAAGAAAAGGAAAACATTTAGACATTTCAATTTTTTTACTAGTAGACCTTTTTTCTTAACTAGCAAAAGCGCACGTGCGACATGCACGTGATACATAGGTCATAGCTGGCCCCATGATCCCAAGTCCACATTATTAGCTAATATTTAGGGACAGATGAAATAATTTTAACGTTTCAGATCACGTTCATGACCGGGCTTCATGTCCCACCCTCGTTGATGCTCAATCTGTTGAATGAAAAGTTTAGAAAATGTTTCTGCAAAAAATCATTTGCGCTCTGTTGAATAAAAAATTTAATAAAGTAGACCCAAATTAAATGAGAATTGTTTTTAATTCTACTCGTTCTTAATATACTATAGATAGATTAGCTACAATATCGTTATACACTTATACTATCTTTGATAACAAGTATATGCACGTCGTCTACACTCAACCGCGTTTTAGTCATCGTAACTACTCCATAGTCTATTAGGCTGCTTGCATAAGATGTGAACTCATTTTTCCAAAGCTTAAACGTATTTCTTTTGCTAAGTTCCTATCGTCACTTTTTTTATCCAGCATGTTTTTAGCTTAAACAAAGAACACACAATCAGAGAATTAACAGGAGGACAGTGAGCAGACAGATGGGAACCAAGGGATAGAAAGCAGCACATGAAGCATCAAGGCTGAAGTCTGAAGCTGAGGTTCAGCGAGGCAGCCAAAAAACATGGTAGCTTCGTGCACTTACCAGGAGTCCAGGACCAGGTAGGGCAACCAATCGCCACCACTACATCTAGATTAATTTTAACGCCAATGGGAACGATTCCGCGGGTACGTAGCGTGTTGATTTCTCCGCTGATGAGTTCGCTTGGAGCACGGACTGAGAAGAATTTGACCACGCGGGGACGTGCGGGAGGGATGGAAGGGGCCGTGGGTCTGGCAGGCGGGTAGGAACAATCATAGGTGAGAAAAAAAATTATGTTTTGGCAGAAACATTTTCTAAATATCAGTTTTGGTGGGTTTGACCTTCTTCCCACCTCTGTTGACCCTTACATACGGGTCCAGCGTGAGGGGTAAGGTGGGTCCAAATTAGGTGTGAAACATTTTTAATTCTAATCGTTCTTTTATAGATAGATAATGTGCTTCAAAACTATCATAGTATTTATACGAAGATCAGTGTTATTTGACTATCACTGTGCCCTTGTTCCTAGAGTATTGACGGCTAGCACGATCTCGCAGCACGATGGCCAAACCGACAAATAACGTGCTTTCAGGGAAGGCCAAATAGAACGTCATGGACGGACCAGGCTGCAAAATCACACGAAAGAATGACCGAGCCAACCAAGCACGGACCGCTGGTTTTCTTTTCCCTTGATTTTAGGCGGACGTCACCTCGCGACGGCACGGCAATGGCAACCAGCCTAATCACCGAGTGCGCCGGTCGCTTTCCGCGCGCAGCTTCCACCGATCACACAACCATCCAGTGATCACTGATCAAGATGCCGGGCCCCGCCGTATATTCCGGTCGCGAAGAGCGGCGCCACGCCCCCGCGAGCGACCCGTCCGTCGCCCGGCGTCCGATGCTGCAGCGGGCCGCATCCACGTGGAGACCGCTTGTGGCTTTCAGTTCCTCCACGGCCCTGAGCTCCCCGCGAGTCTGTGTCGGGCCTGTGGCCCCGTCGTGCCTTTCGGCGCGTGCTGTGGCCTGTGGGTTGGGCCAAAATTCGTTTTTAACCCTCCTGGATCTCTAATCCACGCGCAGGGCCCCTAATTAACTTTGTGAAGACAAAAGGCCCGCAAAAAAGGAAACGAATTTCGTGATGGGATTCATTTTCTCGTGCAAAATGCCAGATCAAATTGCTTGATGAAAGGCCTACCGCTACAAACGTGCTTGCAAATTTTATCAACGGCAGTGAAAACCGAACAAACATGCAGAGCAGCTTTGTCAATCAAACACTGTCCTCGCAACATATCAAAAAGAAAAAAAAAGAATGATCTAGTTTTCCCTGTGAATTGACTTCATTTTTATTTGTGTTACAACTCCTTCAGCCAAACGCTAATCTGATGATGTGTTGTCGAAAATTCTCATATACATGGTACATACGAACCTTGGTCAATGCGCGCTTAGATATGATGGTGGATTATTCTCTGCGACAAAAAAGAAAGAAAGAAAGAAAGAAATTTCTGGCCTTCAATTTTTAGAGTGGAGAAGAAATCCGAAGTCAGCTTTCCGTGGGCCCGCTACCATCCAATCGGAATATCTAGCACAATCATATACAACCACTGACCTCATGCTGGTCCCATCAAGAGTTTGCCAACGATCGATGGCTACATTGAAAGGCTTACGAGGAACTGGTTTGTGTTTCTAATTTCAAACTGGTTTGCGTATATTATTACATATGTTTTGCCAGGGATCGGAGCATAGACGGCCTGTGCTATGTGCTTAGATCAATGGGCAAGTATTGTAGCGGATAGAAATGTGCTAACATGGTTTTCTATTTTTATTTGGCAGTGCTGATGCAATCGATGTGCTTAGCATCAATGCATATTTTTACAACAGTAATCTGTGGGAGCATTGACAATTGTTCATTGTCTACAATAAGGACTAGTTACACCCATGGTTTAGAGTTTAGACCATTCCATACCCTTCTGCATGTGAGTTTCTCCTATAATGTACGTAAGCAACCTTTTCCAACATCCACTAATGATCTGAAAAAACAAACAAACTGAGATTATATAGCAGTTTCCACTGATGCCATGCCTGTTATAAAAGGGCCCACTAGCCTCACCACCAGGCAACAACACTAAAAAGTCAGATCTCCACTAGTACAAGCTTTGTACGTACTGGATATACAAAAATGTGATGACCTGATTGTTTTTTTTTTCTGTAGTGCTGATGCGATTAATATGCTAAGCAATTGGTATTTTCCGTCCCTATGATAGCGATGTCAGGAGAAGCTGTTAATTATTCGCCATTTAACTATGATTTGCTACGCTATAAAGGGTACGCCTAGCACATAGAGCTAAGTCTGCTTGCTTGCGAGACCGAGCAATCACAGTGCGGAAACGAACGGTGGCAACGTTGTGGATGCTGCTTCTCGGCATCGCCGCCGCTGCTACCGCCGCCGTACTTCAAGCTAGCGCACAGCCCGACAGCATCGGTATGCTTATAACATCTCGAAGGTCTCGCAAACAGATCCTATACGTGTATATATACTGCATGTTTAGATGACAGTGGCACGATAACACAGCTCCACGTGCGCCCATGCATATATCCATGAACGATACTGAATAACGAGAGGCATTTTCGGTGGTTGCAGGTTTCATCAGCATAGACTGTGGCCTGCCGGGGACGGCGAACTCCGTGGACGACACCACCAAGCTGTCCTACGCCCCAGACGCCGGCTTCACCGACGCCGGCTCGAACCAGAACATCTCGGTCGAGTACATCACGCCGTCGCTCTCCAAGCGCTACCTCAACGTGCGCAGCTTCCCCAACGGCGTGCGAAACTGCTACACGCACTATCGGATCCAGGCTTTTGTCGTGAGCCTGGCACTCTCGGCAAAGAGGATCATCCTCTCGGCAAAGGCTTTGCTGAGAGCCGGCTCTCGGCAAAGCTGACTCGGCAAAGTTTTTCTCGGCGAAGCTCCCTTTGCCGAGAGCTTTCTGTCGGGCTCACGGCAAAGCCTTTGCCGTGTGCACCAGAGGTATTTGCCAAGAGCATGTAGCCTCTCGGCGAAGACCTGGCCCTAACGCCGGCGAGACGGCGTTGCGCCGTCTCTGTGGGGCCTGCAGCTGGGTTTGCCGAGAGCCACGTGCTAGGCTCTCGGCAAAGAACTCAAGGTTTGCCGAGAGCCACGTGCCAGGCTCTCGGCAAAGAGCCCATAGGGCCCACACCGGGAGGGCAGGCGCGGGGCCTCTGCACAGGGCTTTGCCGAGAGCTCCGTCCAAGGCTCACGGCAAAAAATGGCTCCTTTGCCGAGAGCCTGGCCCCGTGCTCTCGGCAAACCCCTGGGCTGAGGCCTTTTTTATTTTTTATTTGCTCATATATGGTGCCCAACAACTGAAATATATCACACATACATCTCAAATACATCACAGGCAATTAATATAACCATTACACAAACACTTCATGCACATAACATACTGTTTCGACCACAAGTTCAACAACAAGTTATACCACAAGTTCATGCACATAACATTCAAGTTTGACCACAAGTTCAACCACAGATAGTTCAAACTCCAACGTCCGTCAACTACCTAATGGTGGTGCCGCCGTTCCCACGGGTTGTACGGTTGGGAGGGGTTAAAGAGGTCGCGATCCTGTGAGCCCTGTCCGTCCTGCTGAGTTCCCCAAGGCGACCAGTCCGACACACGAGGCGCAGGCGGCACACCAGGCGACATGTTGAACATTCCGGCGGGATCATTTGATCCCGCCGAGAGACCCTGCAGAAAGGAGAAATGTTTTCACGTGAGACAAGATTTAACCAATGAACTTACAAACCAAAAGTTTTTATACTCACAGGGGTCGGTTGCCGAGGTGGTGGCTGGAACTGAAGCTATAGGGGAGGGACGGACACTTGAGTGCCCACGCTCTGCATCCAGAGGTACATCTGGGTGAAGTTGGCCTGTAGGCTCTCCCCTTCGGACCTCTCCTGAGCGAGCTGGGACTGCAATACATACCAAATATATATGTTAGAATGCGAAGCAATCGTACATCAAAAGCAATGGAAAACAAAGTAAAAAAGAAATAACCTGTAGAGACGATATCTACATCTGCTCCTGTGTCATGCATGGGCAGATTGTGTCGCTTCCGCTCGGCGGCCTTTGCCGAATCTCGGGGAGTCTTGGCGTCGTGGTCGAGTCGATCACGCTGTCACCCATCCAGTACCGCCCATGCTTCTTCCCTCGAACGGGAGACGCCTAACTAGGTTACGTGACCTAAAACATGAAACGAAAAGACAAGTGTTCTATGTCTCACCTTGCTATCCGGCTAGCGTTGAGGACAATGAGCGTCAGCTAGCGTCGAGGAAGACGAGCGTCGACTCCTCTCCTGGAAAAATAACATAACAATTTCAATGAAAAATTTCGGCAGCAATTCCCCTGCACGGTGAGGTTTCTAAAGCCCACCATCATATCGATTTAGTCACAAAGAATCACATTCACATTTATAGAATCACATTCACATTATAGAATTACACATTCATACAATCATATACATCCACAAATATAGAACAACCATCATATCAATTTGTATTGTTAAATTAACTCATTCCTACACATGAATCCAAATTTTCTTCAAATTTATACAATTTTTAATTCAATGTTTTAATGAAGCAGTTAGTTATCAACATCATTTTCAATTTACATTTTGAAATTCAATCATTTTTACCTATGGCGACGCTCGAGTGGGGCGCCACAAGGAGCAGTGGGCGATCGGCGGTGTAGTGGGGGGGCCGGTGATGAGCACCGGGAGAAGCTCCGGCCGGGGACGGGGCCGGCTCTCCACACGGGAAGAGACGACCAGGGGGGCAGGCCGGCGGCAGGGGCCGGGTGGGCGGCAGCTGGAGCCGGCAGCCGGGGCCGGTAGCCGGGGCTGCGCAGGTGCAGCTGCCGGGGAGGGACGGCCGGCAGCCGGGGTCGGCGGAGGGGCGGCCGGCGGGCCGGGGCCGGGGAGGGGCTGCCGACACCCGGGGCCGGCGGAGGGGCGGCCGGCGGGGCGGGGACGGGGAGGGGCGGCCGGCAGGGCGGGGCCAGGTACGGGCGGCCGGCGGGGTGGGGAGGGGAGGGGCGGCCGGTGGGGCAGCAGCCGGGGCCGGCGGAGGGCAGCCGGCTGTGCGGGCGACGGCGACGGCGACCTCGCCGGGGCCGGAGAGGACGGCGGCGGCTGTGCGGGGAGAGAGGCGCGACACACAGTGAAAATGAGGAGATAGGGTTGAGGTAGAGGGGTGGGGGAAAATTATTAAACTAAGTGGCTGGATGTTTGCCGAGAGCAAGATCTAACTCTCGGCAAACAAAAAAGCTCTCGGCAAAGTGGAATTTTTTCAAACTTTCCGCAAAATTTGGGCGGCCGCCCAAATGGAGAAATAGGGTTTAGGAACGTTGCCGTGAGCATAAAGGAGGGCTCTCGGCAAACACCCTCTTTGCCGAGAGGCACACGCTCAAGCTCTCGGCAAACACCATGTTTGCCGTGAGCGCGCCTTGTGGCTCTCGGCAAAGAGTAATTTCCCCATTAGTTTTTATTTTATTATGCTCTCCATTTCTTTTTTCTAAAGTGTTGGTGATACTGATCTTATTTTGTATGATGAGTAAAATCATGAAGTCCTATTTGTTTGCATATTATTTCATTATTTCATGTGTATTTTAGTAAATTTTTATTATTTCATGTATATATGAAGTAGAAATATATATCAAATTATTCTGAAAAAATACCAAATTTTGATATAGACCATATTATAGTGTCTATAACATATGCACAAAGTTTTGCATGCAAACTCAAATTTAAAGTTCCCTTTGAGTTCAAATTCTAGGGATCACATGTGATGTTTACGAAACTTCTACGGAGATGTTCGGATTTGTGCATGGTTTGACACAAAATTGTCCGAAATCTCGTCTAACTTTTCCCACACTCTTAGTACACCAAATCATTGGATGTCTACAAAAATCATGATTTTCGGACTCCATTTGCTATTTTTAATAATTGCAAAACTATTAATCCACGTGGTCTTTTCTATGTTTTCATCAAAATATACTCTTATTTTGTTGGTAAGGCTTCACATCACACTTACTTACATGAATCTCATTAGTTAATTCATTTTTTTACCATTTTTCGAATCGTTTCTCTATTCAACTTAGAATTATTCCATAAACCCAACAAATTGATACAAAGAAATTAAAAATAGCAAACAAATTGGTAAAATAGTCAAGTGCTCACATGTTGTACTTTGTAGGAAGCTCTCGGCAAGCATGCTTTCGCCGTGAGGTTTTGGAAAGCTCTCGGCAAACCTTGCCTTTGCCATGAGCTTAGGCAAAACTCTCGGCAAAGAGGCTGCCACATGGCCATGCCGACCTGACGGATGCCGTGCCACGTGTCCAGTTTTGCCGAGAGGACGTCCGCTGCTCTCGGCAAAGCACTGTAACACCCCTGGTGTTAATTAACACTAAAACAGTGATTAAGCTAAGCTAAGCATGATTCAAAAGAGAAATTAAAGAAATCGAGGAAAAATTTTCAAATTTGAATCAAAAACCAGTTAAATGGAGCAATAAAGAAACTTTGAAAACTTCCTAAAAACTTGAAAAAGTGCAAATAGGAAAGTTGGAGTATAAGTCAAACCAAGAAACTTTCCTTTTCAAACCATAGCTAAAAATATCTGGGAGAATCTCAAAATTCAAACCCAAACCTTGGAATTTGAAATTTCCAATTCAAATTCAAAGCTGAAATGGAATCTTAGCCAAATCTCAAGATTTTAGCACAGAACATCAAAATCTCCAAAAAGCAAAGTTGTACATATTCACCTTTCTGAACTTTGCCTCTTTGGACACTTTGGCCAATTTTTCCATCTAACCCCTCAAATTTCAGAAATTCTGTTCAAAACAGGGAATTACCCCCTTTTGAATTACGGCCAAATTCTCAACTTTTTCTCCAAATCTCCAGTGCAGGGACGTGTCTCATGAAATTCTAAACAACTTTAGTGTTGAGAGATTTTCGAGCCACGTTCAAAATTTTGGAATTTGAGCCATGCCAATCAGTTGACCTTTGCACCGCTCACGGCGCGCTCACGGGTTGCCAGCGCCGTGCCCGCGCGTGTCGCGCTCGCCGCCGGCAGCCTCCTGCCGCCGTCCGGCCTCGACAGCGCCGACCAATGGCACCGTCGCATGTCCCCGCACGCGGTGCACGCGTCTGGCCAGGTCTCATGGTCTGAGAGGCACTGTAGCGCTGACTCCGCGCTCGCCGCCGCGTCGCCGCCGCGGACCGCCGGACATTTCCGTCGCCGCCGTTGCCCACCGGTCCACAGTGCGACTTTCGCGCCCCCGCGTGCTCCTTTTCCTCGCCCTGTCTGTTCTCGCCTCGCCCACGCGCGCCTGCCGCCTGCAGCACGCCTGCGCGCGCGTTGACGCCGCGCACGGCGCCAACACGGCCGCGACAAGCCCCTGCCGCCGCGGCAGCTCACCGAGCTGCCTCAGTCCCCATCTCGCGCTGCCCGAGCACCCCCTTCCTCCCCTCTCGCTCCTACTTAAGCCCCCAACAGTTCCCCTCCCTCTCCACGCCGGAAAATCCTCACCGGAGCTCGCAGAGCCGCCGCCGAGCTTGCTCTCGTGGGCAGCCCTCGCCGCTGCTCCTCCGGCCAAACCGAGCTCACCGACCACTTCCCCGAGCCTCTCCGACCCCGACGCCGCCGGTCGCCGCTCGCCGGAGCAAGCCGAGCCGCCACCGCCGTCGCTGACCTCGTTCCCGGCCATCCCCGACCTCGAGACCTAGCTCAAACGAATCACGGTGAGCCCCTCTCCATTTGCCCCCACTTCCCCGGCCCGGACTCGCCGCCGTTTGGCCGGCGTAACCACGCCGGCGAGCCCAGGGGCTTAACTGCGTCTTCAACCTCTTTCCAGGGGGCCGAGCGCAAAATGTAGGGACCTCGTTGTAAGAGTTTCAAAACTTCCAGGGTTCCTCGCGTAAAATAGATTCTATATTTTAGGTTTAATTCGCTGAGATCTTCAAAAATTCATAGAAAATCGTAGAAAAATCATAAAAATGCCAAACCAATTTTGTAGTGACCAGTGAATCTAGAAGGCCAACTTCTTCCTTTGCACCTCACTCAGTTGAGCTGTAGATTTTGAATTATAAATTCATTTTAGTTTGAGCACTTTTCTTCATAGTTCAAAATCTACACATGCACTGGAGCTGAGCTTGGGATATGTTGTTAAGGTGGTTATCATTAGCCTAATGCGCAAAGGTTGCACAAGAATTCTTAGTGGATTTAGGGTTATGATTTTCCAAACATATACCCTGCTGTTTTGGCAAATAAATCACAGAAAATAAATTACTCAGGGAAAAATCACCTCCTTCACACAGAAACTTAATCAATACATTAGAAACCTTAGAAAAATAAAAATGGTAATTTTGGGACACTGGAAAATGGCTAAATGATTTTTGGTAGTTTAAACATGGTGAAATTCCACAAAAATACTCATAATTCAAAATCACATACAAACTTGCAGAGGTGTCACTCTTGGCATCCTAAGCCACTGTGCCAAGTGGTTTGGACAAAACCTTGTAGTTATTTTTGTAGGATTTTAGTTTGTTTTTAGGCAAAAAGATAAGAATTATTTTAAGAAATTATAGAAAAATTATCTTAAGCCAAATTTTGGGCTAAGCTCCTGCCTTGGCATGGGTAAGCCTCTGGTCAAATGGCACCTAAAAATGATGTTCCTAAGTTCACCTTTTGAATAATAGAGAAAGGGCTTAAATAGTGGAAAAGAGAAGAAAAAGAGAAAGAAAAGAGAAGAAAAAGAAAAGAAAAGAGAAGGAAAAGAAAAGAAAAGAGAAAAACCTAAAACTCTAAAATCAAAGTAAAGGTTCAAAATGAAAAGGGTATATTCACTTAAAATTAATGTTTATCCTTTCCAATTCATCAACCAAGATTTAAATAAACCCTAACTATTTAAATCTCGATACTTAAGCATTTCATGCATTTCGTGTAGATTCGGGTCTCGCCGACGGAGTCTACGAGCTAGTCCCCGCTGCCGAGGAGATTGCCCAGGAGTCCGAGGTGAACGTGGTGCACGTGGATCCGAGCCCCGAGCAGGAGTACCGCTTCGAGCCGGAAGGCAAGCCCCGGAGCATAACCTAACTTTACTTACGCGATTTACTTGATTATATGTTTGTGCATTTAAGTTTCAAGGAGTTGAATGAAACCCTAGATTGCATGATCATAGGTTCCTTTGATTGAACACTAGTATGTTAGGTTCGATAGTCGCTATGCTTAAGACCGTTAGAAGTCGAGTGTTTCCGACACTCGCGAGATATAGGAGTTGTATGTCTACTCATATCAGAAACACTAGAGATGATGGACGGATGATTGTAGATACCCGTCTATCGATGTTTTAAGTGGAAACATGTGGTACTTTTGTGTCAAGCGTTTGAACGTACCACACATATGCACGGTTTATGGGACCGGTAAGTCCCGGTATCAGATTGAAGCAGCTAGGGCCGATAGCCATCTCTCCTTGGAAACCATTGTTTTCCCCTGCCGTACACTTGTGGATATATGCGTGAGACTGTGAGTGAAGCAGTAAACCTTTATCCTGAGGAAATGGACCCGGTTCCGAATTGTGGATCGATGAGAAAGGATTGGGGTGTGTTGGCATTTCCAACCATTTCGTATGTGTGGGTTTCCTCTGGCCAGGTTGTAAATTCGGTTCGAACTGTCCGCTTCTCGCGGTTAATGAGACTGCTTGACCGATGTATGACATATTATGAAGTGAAACTTGGAAGGATGAAATCTTTGTATGGAATAATTGTATTGCAAAACTTGATTGTTTAGCTAGGCTCACCTAGAATGGATAGACTAAAGAAATTAAAACCAAATAAAGAAATTAGAAAACAGCTTAGTCGCTTTTGGCAAAAGAACCCCACTAGCCAAATAACCTCTCGTTTTAGGAGTCGATGATGTAGTGATCACCAGTCGCTTAAGTCTTGTTGAGTATAACTAGTATACTCAGCCTTGCTTGTGGCTTAAATTTTCAGGACCGTCCCCTCAGGAGGTAGCTGCCTCTATGGCTTGGGCCTCCCAGCTCCCTCCTGGTTACAGCATCGAGTGGGAGCCGACCTCTCCCGAGGATCGTGAGGAGTAGCGTCACGGCTGACTTCATCGTGACGATACTATGGATCGTCGCTAGTATCTCGTTTATTTTTCCGCTGCATGAACTCGAACTATTTTACTTATCATTTCAATTTGGATGTAATAACTCTAAGACTTGTTGTAATTTGAATTGTGGAATGATGTGATCTTTGGAACTCACCTTCGAGTGAGCGTATGGACGGATGATCTTCAGTAGCAGTTAGTCGAGCTTGACTCGACGATCGTACCCGTAATTGGGAACATTTTTGTGTATTAGCACCAACGGAAGGTGAAATATACTTAAGTGGGTCCATTTCTCGGGTAAGGTCGCTACAAGCACCCTTTGCCGTGAGCACCATGTAGGCTCACGACAAAGAGGTTGACGGCCGTTAGCCGCCCCATACGCCGTCTCTGGCGGCGGGAGCACGAACGTGGCACGTGATCACGTATTCCGAGAGGTCCAAGTTTGCCGAGAGTATCTTTGCTCAAGCTCTCGGCGAAGTTCGCGTTCGTCGAGAGTGCAAACTTTGCCGAGAGCCCGACCTTATAGGCTCACGGCAAACATTGTTGTTGCCGACGGTTGTTCCTTTGCCGAGAGTCTAGAGGCTTGGCTCACGGCGAACGTTTGATTTGCCGAGAGCCCGACATTTGACTCACGACAAAGATTGAAGCTCTCAGTATATTATAGGATTTTCCGGTAGTGACGCTCTGGTCCCTCGAGGCCGGGCTCAAGTACCTCCTCCGCGCCGAGTTCATGTACGGCAACTACGCCGGCGTCAACTTCTGGAGCATGGTGAACGTCTCGACCCCGGACGGTGTCGTGACGCTGGAGGCCGTCGTCGTGGTGCCGGACGACTCCGTGCAGGTTTGCCTTGTGGACACCGGCTCCGGGACGCCCTTCATCTCCGCGCTGGAGCTGAGGCCGCTCAAGAACTCGCTCTACCCGCAAGCGAACGCGACGCAGGGCCTGGTCCTCTTCGTCCGGCGAAACTTCGGCCCGACCGATGCTACGGACATTGTCAGGTAATATATGGCCCTGTTCGGCTGGCCAATAGTGGTGCTGGGGCTGGACATCACCTCCCACACGAGCAAACGCACTTCCGTCAGGTTCCTGTCCCAAACTGACAAATAGGACCAAAACATCATGTCCCCACATGTCATAGTGCTGAACTCTAACTTCACAAGTCACTCTTGACTGCATCTCGCACGAACACCAGCCCAGCCAGCGGCTTATCCGCCAGCCGAACAGGGCCATATATAAACCAGCGTGTTTAATTAGCCATGCATGTTTCAATGTTGGAATGAAATTCGTGAGCTGGAAAATAATTATTGGTTGCGTAGGTACCCTGACGACCCACACGACAGAGTGTGGATCCCTTTGATGAACACGGCCATCTGGGACATGATATCGACGACGAGCAAGGTGCAGAACCTAGACAATGACATATTCGAGGCGCCATCCAAGGTGATGCAGACGGCGATCACTCCGCTCAACGGATCCAGCAACATCTCCTTGTTCTGGGACTCGGCGCCCCAGCCGAGGGACCCGACGCCGAGGTACATGGCCATCATGCACTTCTCCGAGCTGGTGCGCCTGTCCGGGACCGCCGTGCGCGAGTTCTTTATCGAGGTCAACGACGTGGTGTGGCAGTCCTCGCTTGGTTTGAGGCCAGACTACCTCTTCTCTGACTCCAGCTACAGCACCGCTCCCTTGCCGGCCTCCACTCGGTACACCATCCCCATCAACGCCACTGCCAATTCGACGCTGCCGCCGTTCATCAACGCCATCGAGGTTTACTCCGTCATCTCCACCACCAACGTCGGTACGGAATCCTCGGACGGTACGTAATATAGTAGTACTATTTGAGAGTTGACCTGGCAGCATTGAGATGAGCACGTCATGAGCTGAGTGAGCATCAAGTTAACTCTGGGTGCAATTAACACTTTAACAGTATCTGCCATCACGGCCATCAAGGACAAGTATCGGGTGCAGAAGAACTGGGCCGGTGGCCCGTGCAGTCCGAAGACTTTTGCCTGGGACGGGTTGACTTGCAGTTATGCCGTATCCAGTTATTCGAGAATCACCGCCATGTAAGGCCTCACTCACAGCATGCTCACAAAAACTTATATATTAGCCACAAAAAATAACTTTGCCTTTTGTTTTAATGCATACATAAAACAAAACAAGTGCATAGTTCATTTACCTTTCGAGGTTAAATCACTTTATCGTTTTAAATAAATAATAAAAAGCCTCTTTTACTCTATCTTTGTTTTCTATACATCTAGACCCAGGGTTAAATTGACAGAGTGAAGGTTTTGAGAGAGTCAAATGGACCTTTTTTTTCCTTTTCCAATGTCCTAGTGTCCTAGTCCTATACATAAAAGTTAATTTGAAACAGAAATTTCAAACAGTTGAAACACAGTCGAAAACAATATTTATTTGTGAACAGATGCTGTTTACAGTTTTGTATAAACCATTAACTTGTTCTCGTAACAATTGACAAGAGATGAACTAAATCATTGGTCTGTTTATGACTTTTCTTCTATTGAAAAACTAAGAGGAAGAAAGTTAAGACTCCCTTCAATTCCGTGTTTAGCTCCTATTCAAATATATTTATAGAACCCAATAAATTTACAAGATTATGGAATTATTTTTTAAGACAGTTCCACTAATTATCATGTTTTTTAAAGTTGAATATACAAAATCACTTATAGTGGAATACAGTTTAAATTATTTCTTATGGGATCTTGTCCAATACGTCATGTATATGGTACAAGGGAGTGGTTATTAGTATCTTAGAAAACCAGGATGGAGAAGCTATTGTTAAGCTGAATTGTTGGATATTTTGCAGAAATATATCCTTCAGTGGCCTCAACGGTGATATATCGTCTTCTTTCGCAAATCTGAAGGCCGTTGAATATTTGTATGTTTGGTGCTCTTGATCTATCTCAAGTTCTCAACCTCATATTGGCTCCAAGTAACAAAATTTGTGACACAAAGCATGGTTCATATATTTATGTTGCAGGGATCTGTCACATAACAACTTGACTGGCTCAATTCCTGACACCCTTTCGCAGTTACCATCACTAACAGTTCTGTAAGTTGGTGGCTACAAGTATTTTTTTGCCTGATCTCGCCCCATGTTGGCTCATACTAGTAGCATTTCATTTCTTTTAGAGATTTGACAAGCAACCTGCTGAGTGGGTCAATTCCTCCTGGACTTCTTAAAAGAATTCAAGATGGCTCCCTAAATCTACGGTGCATTGTCTTATTTTATTTTGATTTTGTAGAGTATATTGACACTTTGATTGAAACAATTTTAATACTACTAGGTTTCATCTGAGACGGGTTTTATTTCCTTCGTTGTTGTAGATATGACAATAACCCAAACCTTTGCACCAACACCGATTCATGTAAGCCGCCAAAGAGGAAGAGCAAGCTTGCCATATACATTGTTGTCCCTGTAGTTTTGGTTGTGGTGATAATATCAGTTGTAGCACTACTCTTTCTCATCCTGAGACGAAAAAGACAAGGTGACATATGCCACACGATCTTCACTAGGCATTCTCAAACCCCCACCCCTTAGCAAAAGTAAAATAGTGATGCATGCTTGTTGATGTATGTTCCATTCAGGATCGATGTCAACCAACAACACTCTGAAGCCTCAAAACGAGACACCAATGAGCTATGCAACAGAGCCACGGCCACCACCAGGTGATGCGTATGAGGAAAGCTCCCTACACCTTGAGAACCGCAGGTTCACCTACAAGGAGTTGGAGATGATCACGAATAACTTCCAGCGTGTGCTTGGCCGAGGAGGGTTTGGGAAAGTCTATGATGGCTTCCTGGAGGATGGCACTCAGGTGGCAGTCAAGTTGCGGTCTCAATCTTCCAACCAAGGTGTCAAAGAGTTCCTCTCAGAGGTATAATTATTCACAAGTTGAGTAATGATTTTTTCCCTATAAAAACGTTGGTTACAATGGAATTTGAACAATCATAATAATTTGTTCAGGCTCAGATCTTAACACGGATTCACCACAAGAATCTTGTTTCCATGATCGGCTACTGTAAGGATGGGCAGTACATGGCACTCGTCTATGAGTACATGCCAGAAGGCACTCTGCAAGAGCAAATTGCAGGTAAGCCGTATGTGTCACATCACATCGTAATACTTCAAGCTGACAAGATTTTAGTGTTGTTCATCTATATGGTCATTTCTTAAGTGCATCTATAGATATTACAATCTTGCTCCATCCATTCATTTTCAGGAAATGGACGCAACGGGAAACGCTTGACATGGAGGCAGAGGCTTCTAATTGCACTAGACTCAGCTCAAGGTACTTCTCGAAGAAAATACATTGACTTTCTTGAAATTTTTGTTGTCACTTATGTCCTCAAACTATAGAACATCATTAATTTCATTGCCATGTTTCACTTGTCATCAAACGAAGAACAAAAGGAATTATGAAATTCACATAGCCCATAAGATCATCTCTCCAGTTCACGTCTTATTACCCACATCATTATAACATGTCTTGTTAGTGCTGGCATCAATAACCAAATGTTCATATAATGGGTTTTTGAATCTTAGATAAACAACCTTGCAAGTCCAAAGACATTAAAGTGTAAATTAGTTTTTCTACTAAGATGATAAACGCTGAACAATTTAGGATTTAGTGATGCATTTTATTCTTTATGTACTCCCTCCATTCTAAATTGGTAGCCATCCTAACTTTTTACCAGATTCATTAAAGATACTATGAATCTAGACAATAATATGTCTAGTTTCATAAAAGATGCCATAGATTTAAACACTCAAAATGACACTCAGAATAACTAATATTTTAAAACGGAGGAAGTATTTACCAATTAGCATGGAAATTAATATTTGAGTTTTGGTTTTGATTGAAGCCTGAATACTTATGTACTTGTAGGGTTGGAGTATCTGCGTAAGGGTTGCAACCCACCTCTCATTCATAGGGATGTGAAGGCGACTAATATTCTGTTGAACACAAAACTAGTGGCCAAGATTGCTGACTTTGGCTTGTCCAAGGCTTTCAATCACGACTACGAAGCACATGTATCAACGAATACTCTCGTTGGTACACCTGGATACGTTGATCCAGAGTATGTCAATCAAGTGTTCACTATATATTGCTCGAAATTTTATTGCCCTCAATCTGTGAGCTATAGATGCATACAACATGCAAATTTCAGGTACCAGGCAACTATGCATCCGACAACCAAGGGTGATGTTTACAGCTTTGGTGTTGTGCTGCTGGAGCTGGTCACAGGGAGACAGGCCATCCTATCTGACCCAGAGCCCACAAGCATCATCCATTGGGTGCGACGGCGCTTGGCACGAGGTAACATCGAGGATGTTGTTGACAAGCGAATGCATGGCGAGTATGATGTCAACAGTGTGTGGAAGGTCGCTGACATCGCACTCAAGTGCACCATGCAAGTGACGGCGCAACGACCTACAATGACCGACGTGGTGGCACATCTACAGGAGTGCCTCGAGCTCGAGGAGGGGCACCGCGTTGGAGATAGTACAACGGGAAGCTTATTCACTGGCAGCAGTGGTGACCTTGACTTGGGTTACAACACTTACGTTGCTGGTAGCCAGTCAACTGAAGTGAGCCAGACCAGCACTATATTTGAGATGGATCATAATTTTGGGAAGGTGCCAAGAATGGGCAGAGGTCCTGTTGCACGATAAGGCTCTTGGAATTTTCGATGATGTAATTTCGCCAAATTGAAGAAAGTTTGAATGTACAAAGGGTATAAGTGTGTGCAGTTTTGCCCTAAAAAGTGATTGTATGCTTGAAATCATGATTACTCAGCCAAGTCTATTTCCTGAACCTTAGAAGACCAGACAAAAATATATAGTGCTAAATAACAGGCTTTAGAGAACCACATAGTTTTCAGAAAATACCCTAACTATTGTAGACATTATTGAAGCAGACAATGGTTTGACCTATCAAGTCTCGGGAGTTCTTTAACAACATACAAAGATCTATTGGCATACACAATTGAGATTGAGTTTTTTTTTCTACTTCTAGGATAGAAAAAAGATAAGAAGGAACATGATCCTCACATGAACATGGAAAGGGACATCATATTGTATAATCTAAGTGGTCTATATTTGGTGAACTTTCGTCTACAACCTTCTTTTTAATCTATTGTTAATGTCCTTAAGGTGTTTCTACACCAATGTTCTGATGTAATTAGGTTGTGTCGCCTTACGTTGAACTTCAGTTTGTAGCCTTCTTTCTAATCTGTTGTTAATGTGCTTAAGGTGTTTCTGCATGAATTTTCTAATGTTATTAGGTTGTTGTCACCTTGTGTTCATCTTCATCACCTCACCTTAGCATGCTTGCTTGATGAGATGATCTATGAAGTAAAACACGATGAAAGACAATAGGCACCAAGAAGAGGGAAAGGTCAATAAAGAGCTCAAGGATTTGCTACTTCTCTTTGCATCCTCTCCATCCATAATTTTGAATGATTTCAAGCACTATTACATATATTTTTCAGTGTTGGAGTATGGGAGTACCTCAAGGTAGTGGAGCAGCAAAATTGTTCTCATGTTGTACCATTAAGCACTGCAGCAAGGAGTTATTCTTCTCTCTGCACATGCTATGGTATGCTACAGTCGAGTGCCCCAAAGCTGGAGACACACAAAGGGCCTATTCGGTTAATTTTGATCTAGGTGGATCGCAGTGAATTCATTTTTAAACAAGCCAATTTAGGAGTGAATTTACCCCAATCCTCCCAAACCACTAGGATTTAGAGCCCATAACGTGCTTCCAGAGTTCCAGAGGCACGAGAGACGGCTGACTGGATCCTTTTGCCTGTCCAAAACTCCGCCAGATCAAGCAATCTGACTTGAGCCTTGCGGAAGAAAGTACAGATGTACGACAGTACGTACACGTACAAGCCGCAAGCATTCTTGCTAAATTATCTATGATAGCGAAAATGGAATAGGTCATTCGGTATGACGAGAGCTGTTTTGTCAATCAAATAGTATAATGCAACTCCCCACTTGAAAAAATGGTAGTAGAATGCAACTTGCTCTATTGAAGTCAATCTGATGACTTGCAAAGACAAAATTTCACTACATGGCAGTACATAACTTATTGATCTATGCTCATTTCTTCTGAAGGAAGGATGGTGATTTTTTGGGTAAACAAATGGAGATGCTTACAAAATTATCGTTGAGATGATGAAATGAAAAATGGAGATATTATTTAATACAGTTACTAAAACCGCCCAATCGTTGATCGAGTAAGAGAATAATAATACATTTGCTTCAGCCCCTTGAAGGACAAAAAAACTATAATTCCTCTGTTCTAAAATGTAGGTCTTAAATTTGTCCTAGGTCAACCTAATACTAAATAAAATGCACTATCAATGCATATTTCATGGTAGATACAACTGTACTAATTTGATTTTGGTGTGCTTTTTCTATAAAGTTTGCCAGGGTTAAAAAGAATTGACTTAGGATTAAAAAGTAAAATGACATAAGTTTGATCGATATTCACTTTTTCTCTATTGTACTAGGAAGAATGGTATAATCTTCTTTTCTCGAAATGGAAAGAAAAGGAAGAGTGGAATGCTTTAGTGGTCCTTGAACTTTTAGCTATGTCCATAGATTTTAAAATTTCATATTAACAGTCTTTAAACTTGTTAAGTGGGCCATCCATGTCCAAATGACCTAAAATGCTTGCCGTTCCTGTTGATAATAACCGCAACATTGTTACCGCTATGGGTCTTGGAGATTTGTTTTACACAGGTTGAATTTGATGAACTTAAAAAGAGGTTTTTTTTTAGTTTTTTTATTTATTTGGTGCTAGCGGAAGATGCATTTGCATGTAATCCTTTTATTTTCTTCTTCCATTTAGTTCATCAAATCTCTGCACATCGGTGATGCTACATCAACAACGAATAGGAGTATTTGACAACTTTGGACATTCATAGCATATTTAAAAACTTTATGGCTTTAATCTAGAATGTCAAAGTTCATAAATTTATATGACACTCTATCACAAGTCTAACTCAGAAATAATTTCCAGCTTGTAGTTTGGCAATTTCTTACCAAGTCACCAGAACTGATAGCCTAATGAGTTAGTTGCCACTGTTACACACAAACGCACAATTGCTGACATATGCATGCTAGTACTATCATAAATAGTTGACTAGTAGCCTTTAGTTTGGAAGGAATTACAAGACATGTACTTCCTCTATTTTAAATTGTAGGCTGTTTTGACATATTCAGATACATCATAGTTTTTAGTATCTTACTATTACTCATTTAGAGGCTCCTTTTGAGGCCTTCACGTGAAGCCACCTAGGATCCTAAGTGGACACTCTAAAAAATAGAAAAATCCTAGAAAATCTCAAAAAAAAGAGAAACATCCGACCATCAGTCCAACAACTCGAATCATAATAGTCATTGGATCTGTGATCTTTTCTAGCAAATTACCCACCTTGCCATTTTGAAAATAGACTAAAGTAACCCCCTAAACATGTGCCTAAATTACCCACCTCTGCCATTATAAAAAATAATTTAAAGTAACCTCCTAATTTTGATGTAAATTATCCAACTACGCCGTCATAAAAATAATATCAAATAACTCCCCTAAAATTAATACCAAATAAAATCTGAATCTAAATTATATAACTATTACAAAATCTTACTATTACTAATTGGGGCCTCCTTTTGAGGCCTTCACGCGAAGACACCTAGGATCCTAGGTGGACACTCTAAAAAAAATAAAAATCCTAGAAAATCTCACAAAAAAGAGAAACATCCGACCATCAGTCCAACAACTCGAATCATAATAGTCATTGGATCTGTGATCTTTTCTAACAAATTACCCACCTTACCATTATGAAAATAGACTAAAGTAACCCCCTAAACATGTGTCTAAATTACCCACCTCTTCCATTATAAAAAATAATTTAAAGTAACCTCCTAATTTTGATGTAAATTATCCAACTATGCCGTCATAAAAATAATATCAAATAACTCCCCTAAAAATAATACCAAATAAAATCTGAATCTAAATTATATAACTATTACAAAATCTTAAAATATACCAATATAAAATCTAAATTATTATTTTTATAGTTTTTAACATATTATTTATGTTATTATTATGTAAAAATAATACCGATAATATGTGTCAACATGTATTCATGTTTGAGGGTCCAGGAGAGATAAAAATAATAATTTTCATGTTTACATAGCTCAAATAAAAGATTCAACTAAGTACATATCAAACAATGTGATAAAAAAATGAAAAAAAAGAATATTAGTGACTAAATCCAATGCAAACATATAATAATAAATGTATATTGAAGTTTTGTTATAATATTTAACATAGATATAAGATAATCTCATATAGATATACTCCTTCCGATCCAAATTATTAGTCATCTTGGGTGCCATTTTGAGTGTCTAAATTCATGGCATCTTCTATGAGTCTAGACATATAGTTGTCTAAATTCATAACATCATCAATGAATCTAATAAAATATCAGGATGACTAATAATTTGGAACGAAGGGAGTATAATTGTTAACTATTTCTAATTAGTCTGTGCGGTAGCATGGGTTGATAGACTAGTGTATCTTGACATCGTGTATATAATAGTTATATGTATCTATCATTCTATGTTTGCGAAAATGATGATCTACAACTTGAAACGGAGGGAACAGTAGCCTAGAGGAGCACCGAAGCCGCATTATGTCCTCAAATATCCTGGAGACTGGTCCTATATTGACATATTATATTAAGAAAAGAAAAATGTGTTACAAGAGATTTTACACGACGTGTAGTGTATCAACACTGACGCAAACTATACCTTATAGAATACTACACCACCTTCAGTCACCAACCGGTTTCCCGATAGAGTTAACATTATTGCCGTCCGTGCCGCTGATGTGATCAATGTGCTGGCAACTGGGACTTCTTTTTACCTCTCTATAGAAGACCTTTAGGAGCATTGACGCCTTACTACGTATATATAAGGTACATGCCGTACACCGAGTTGCATATTTATTATTTTCACTTGGCTGCTTTGCTTGTGCAATGAAGCATTCAAAACCAAGAACAATGGCAGCAACACCGTGGTTGCTGCTTATCTGCCTCGCCGCCGCTGCCGCCGCCGGAGTACTCCAAGCTCGCGCACAGCCCGACAGCATAGGTATGCTGATGATGTATCAGAATTCACATCCCAATTGTTTCAAAACATTTTTCGTCCCTACTGCACGTATAGTTCAAGCTAGGTGGCATATATATATATGACTATACAAACACAGCTACATGTATATGCTTTATGCATGCGTAGCGTATGTACCATAAACAGTTGAAACTACACGATTTTGTGGCGCGCGGTTGCAGGTTTCATCAGCATAGACTGTGGCCTCCCGGGGACGGCGAGCTACGTGGACGACGTGACCAAGCTGCTGTACGTCCCGGACGGCGCCTTCACCGACGCCGGCTCCAACCACAACATCTCGGCCGAGTACATGACGCCGACGCTCTCCAAGCGCTACTACAACGTGCGCAGCTTCCCGGACGGGGCGCGCAACTGCTACACCCTCCGGTCCCTCGTGGCCGGGCTCAAGTACATCGTCCGCGCCGCGTTCATGTACTGCAACTACGACGGCCTCGCCCGGCTGCCCGTCTTTGACCTCTACCTCGGCGTCAACTTCTGGGGCACGGTGAACGTGTCGAGCGCCAACGGTGTGGTGATCCTGGAGGCCATCGTCGTTGTGCCTGGGGATTTTGTACAGGTTTGCCTGCTGAACACCGGCTCCGGGACGCCGTTCATCTCCGTGCTCGACCTGAGGCCGCTCAAGAGCACGCTCTACCCGCAAGTGAACGCGACTAGGGGCTTGGTCCTGCTGGACAGGTGGAACTTCGGTCCCACGGATGCTACGGACTTGGTCAGGTAATATGCAAGTAGAAGATCCAACTAAATACCTTTTTTTCCCCTAATCCATGCATGTATTCCCTCTTATTCCGAATATAAGTATAGTCTAGAAAACATGGTTTTTAATCTTATTTTGACTCATAATTGTTAAAAGTAAATTAATCCTGAAAAATTGTTTCTAACTTATCTACACTAGGCATAATGTTACGAATGAAGGAGCAACCGTGCCAATTTCAAATCGTCAATAGTTTTTCAAAAAGAGAAAAAAACGACATCAGCATAGCTTGGCTGGCTGCAGCGGTGTTGCGGCTACTGCAGCGGCAGCCAGCCAGGGGTGAATTCAGAATATTTGCTTATTGGTGTCACTTAGTCATAATACTGTTAAATTCTAAGGATTATTGGCTATAAACAATGGGTAGTTTTTCAAGATTTTTGGTGTCCTAGAACATCAGTACATACACTGAAGCTCCGCCCTTGAACAAGCTTTGCCGAGCGCCCTCTATATATATGCAGGAAAGTAGCATGGACGAATACTTGCAACATGCATGGATATAACCTGATTTGTGTGCGAAGGCTAACATAAGCCAGCTTTTTAAGGAAGCTAAAGACCAAGACTTACTTCATCCTTTTGGGAAAAGCAGTGAGCACCGACCCATCAGTCCAGCCCAACAAGTCGGTTGAGCCCTAGCGCGCCACCCAGCCTGTGTCGCCCGCCGGCACGCGTCTTAGCCCTAGGGCCCCCAATCAACCAGCCCCTCCACGTGGCTCATCTCAATTAGAAGGGGGCATAACAGTCTTTTCCTGTCAGGCATGTCTAGAGCCTACAAATACCGTTCCTAGGCCTTAAGGGACACCTGAACACCACATCATCTAGTCACTCAGTACTAGAAGTCTTAGAGGCACATGCCTGCCTCTCCGTAACCACCAACACATCCTCCATATTAGAGTGGAATTCATCATCCATAGAGGTTTTAGTGAGTAAAGTTGTACTAAATGCATTACGATAGAATAAAAACATTGGGACTTATCTAGGTGTAGATGAAATTTAAATTGGGGGCAACGTCGGTCGGCACGGGTGGCGCCGGCAGGGGGACACACCATCGGGTGAAGGAAGAAGAAGAGGTGGAAAGAGAAAGAAGGAGGTGGGAGGGAGGAGGTGAATCTCAGGCTTTGATTTAGATTCAATGGCTTAGAATTTTGAGTGAGGGGAGGCTTAGTTTCACATAGGTCACCAGTAGACACTTCGAGACTTTCTATTTTTTACTCTTTATTTGACTCTTTATTTGCCTCTTTATAAAGATTTCATTTCATGGTGAGCACCTCACTCCAACACAGACTATCCATTCCCCACATTCCACTTAGCCAAACTAGCTAGTTAATTTTGACTAGCGTGGAGGTCAATTTAGAGAGCCAGAGAGCCAGATAGCTTGACGAGTTTGATAGCTAGTATGTTGGAGTCTTTCAGAGCTATTTGTATTATTTGGTTAGTCTTTTGGAGGTGCTCTAAATAATTGATTGTATTGATTAGGTACCCTGATGATCCTCACGACAGAGTATGGTACCCTTGGGTCGATGCTGGCGCCTGGTCCGTCATATCAACGACGGACAAGGTGCTAACCATAGGCGACGAGGATATCTTCGAGGCGCCGTCCATGGTGTTGCAGACGGCGATCACGCCTCGCAATGCCTCCAACAACATCGAGTTCTCCTGGTCCCGCGAGGCGCAGCCCAAGGACCCGTCGCCAGGGTACATCGCCATCATGCAGTTCTCCGAGCTTCAGGTCGTCCCCAACAACGCCCTGCGCGAGTTCTACGTCTACCTCAACGGCGAGCTCTGGTACCCGGTCGGCATCACGCCCTTCTACCTCAGCGCCAATTTCGCCTACGACATGGACCCCCTGCCGGACTCCGCACAGTACAACGTCTCCATCAACGCCACGGCCAACTCAACGCTGCCGCCTTTTATCAACGCCGTCGAGATTTTCTCCGTCATCTCAACCGGCAACGTTGGAACAGACTCCAAGGACGGTAATTGCACGGTACGTAGTCATTCGTGAGCATGATCTAGCTAGTAACGTGTGGGTGTGGAAATGGAAACTTGGGTGCAATGACACAGCCTCTGCCATGATGGAGATCAAGATGAACTATCTCGTGCAGAAGAACTGGATGGGCGACCCCTGTGTTCCGAAGACTCTTGCGTGGAATGGGTTGGCTTGCAGCTCTACCAGTCCTCCAAAAATCACCGCCGTGTAAGTAGATCATACAGAAATACTGATTTGTTTTATTCTACTTCGAGAAATGCAGAACACTAACTTGTACTCAACATTCATGACAAGAGAAAACACTTGATGCTTAACCATGATGATTTCCAATATTTAGCTTTGGCAATTATTTTTTTTTGTTAAACACATTTGTTAAAAATGATAAATATATTGTATGAAACAAGTATCTCAAAACAAATATATACATACAATTCTCATGCTTTCAAACTAAATGATTAAGATTAACTGATTGCTTTTAAAATTGATTAGGTTTTGTCGACAAACATGTATTTGCAATTGTGACGAGATTAGTTGCAATCGTAAACTGGGTTATGCTGAAAAGGTAGCTATGATTAACCCAAATTTTCGGACATTTTGCAGAAACATGTCCTTCAGCGGTCTGGATGGCAATATATCATCTTATTTTGCAGATCTCGAGGCTGTCCAATATTTGTATGTGTCGAGTTCTTGATCGATTATGTCAACCTCGTTATAACAACACAGTTCTTGATTATCTCTGTAACAAATTAAATTAGTGAGAACTTATCATGGTCCATATGTTTGCAGAGACCTATCACACAACAACTTAAGCGGCCCAATTCCTGTATCCTTTCACAGTTAGCTTCACTAACAGTTTTGTAAGTTGCTCCAACTTTATACTATCTTTGCCTGACCAGCAGTGCATCCATCGTCACTAGCATTTGTATTCTTTCAGAGATTTGACAAACAACCAGCTCAGCGGATCAATCCCCTCGGGACTTCTCAAAAGAATTCAAGACGGCTCCCTAAATCTAAGGTTAATTATTTGATTTTCTTTTGGTTATGACTTATGACAAAGCCATGACGTATTGACACTTCAGAGACTTTGACTAAAGCCACTTTTATCTCTCGTTTATATAACTTCAGAGACGAAAATATTGATTTCCATTTTCTAAAAAAAAATCTCTTGTTTATATATAGGTATGAAAATAATTCAAACCTCTGCACAAACGCTGAATCATGCCGCAACACAAAAGGGAAGAGCAAGGTTGCCGTCTACATTGCAGTCAAGGTTACACATGAATTGTCTGATCTAACAATTTACCTACCCTGGACAACACACACAATTGACGTAAGTAGCAATTTTGACCATCTGGCCATTCAGGATCAACTACCAACACCGTGAAGCCTGAAAATGAGACGCCGACGAACCATGTGCCACAAGGCGATGTGCACACGCAGAGCTCGCTGCAGCTTGAGAACCGTCTATTCACGTACAGCGAAATAGAGGTCATAACAGACAAGTTCAAGCGTGTGCTCGGCCAAGGAGGGTTTGGGAAAGTATACAGTGGCTCCTTGGCGGATGGTACTCAATTAGCAGTCAAGGTGCGGTCTCAGACATCTAATCAGGGCGTCAAGGAGTTTCTTGCAGAGGTATAATTTCTTCATAATTTGCATCAAGAATTTCCACGGTAGCATTTGTTGATCAGCCATGATTACTTGTTCAGGCACAAATCTTAACACGGATTCATCACAAGAATCTCGTGTCCATGATTGGCTACTGCAAGGATGGGCACCACATGGCACTTGTCTACGAGTACATGGCAGAGGGCACCCTGCAGGAGCATATTGCAGGTATGTCCTATGACATTGATAAGTTGAGAAACAGTTTGCTAATTGTTTTGTTCCGAAGCAAAGATAGTTTGCCAGGCAGACCTCTGTAACACCTCAAATTTACAAGATATAGGCCTTGTTTAGATGAGGAACTTGGTAGAAAGTTAAAGGTGTGAATAGTGCATTGGTAAGCATGTCTGTGAGAAAGATGTGACTCGATGTGACTGGAAAGTTGGTCAAAGTTGGCGAACTAAACAAGGCCATAATTGTTCCTCATTCAATGATCATTTGTCGAGTGCTTCCTGATTTGGATTATTGCTCATTCTATCAATCTGTTTGTAGGAAATGGCATCAGCAAAAGATGCTTAACCTGGATGCAGAGGCTTAGGATCGCACTCGAGTCAGCACAAGGTATTTTTAATTTAAAATCAGTAGTTCAGTTAATATTGTTTTGGATTTTGATATGATAAGGGTGAACTATTGTACGTCCAGGGCTGGAGTATCTTCACAAGGGGTGCAATCCACCTCTCATTCACCGAGATGTGAATGCTACTAACATCCTACTAAATGAAAAACTAGAGTCCAAGATTGCCGACTTTGGCTTGTCCAAGGCTTTTAATCATGACAATGGCACGCCATTCACCATAAATTCTCTTGTCGGTACACCTGGATACCTTGGAGTATGTATCAATCTCAAAGCCCTTTGTCAAATTTTCCATGCATGTTTTCCTTTGTTGATGCAATCGGAACACGCAGGTACTACGCAACCCGTAATCCGACGACAAAGAGCGACGTGTACAGCTTCGGCGTCGTGCTCCTCGAGCTGGTCGCAGGGGAGCCGGCCATCGTGCGTGACCCGGAGCCCACCAACATAATCGACTGGGCGCGCCGGCGCCTGGCACGGGGCAACATCGAGGGCGTCGTGGACGCGCGCATGCGCGGCGACCACGACGTCAACAGCGTGTGGAAGGTGGCGGAGCTCGCGCTCAGGTGCACCGTGCAGCCGTCGTCGCAGCGGCCTGCCATGGCCGACGTGGTGGCGCAGCTCCAGGAGTGCCTTCACCTGGAGGCGGCGCGCTCCGGATCCGGCCATGCCGCGACCGGAAGCTTCTACACCGGCACCAGCCGCGACCCAAACTCGGGTTACAGCGCGTACAGCGGCGAGTCCATTGTTGACGACGAGCGCCACAGCAGCAGCATCGCGTTTGAGATGGAACGTGTTGGTAGGGAGCCAAGAATGGACACAGGTCCTTCTGCGCGATAACGTTCTTGGGGGTTCTCCGTAGCGTCGCTACTCGCAACCGAGCAGCTTCGGAGTACAAATGGTCCTGACATTTTAGTTTTGTTTCGCCATACAAAGGCATAAGTAAAGAAGACGAAGTGTGTGCAGTCTCTTGTGTTCTTTTCTTTTTCTGTTTTCTTTTTTCTGCTCAACGTCTTGGCCTATCGATATTCATATGCTGCTTTTGTAAATGGTAAGATTGCGTATATTCGTCGTCCGTCCTTCCCACAGCAGGACACAAGACGACACTCAACTTGTATTATTGTTAAAGATAAATTATGATTACATTACATACTCTTCGTGAAACAGAGACTGGTGAATCTAGTGTTTTTATTTTTCATGAAAAAAAATGACTTCTGTATCTTTCTCTGGTGAATTGTAAGTCTATTTTTCTGGTGAAGTCTATGTACTGTGATGTACTGAAGGTGATTTTGCAAGAATGTGAAGATCCAAATAAGATTCTGAGTCCAAAAAATATTCTTGAAATTGCACATACAATTACTAAAATCTTAGATACAAAAGGCTACTTTTTTTTTAAAAAAATTAACTTCTGAGTTTTTTGTGGGTCACACACTTGTGAGTTGTGACACGCAGTCGCATTTTATAGCATCCACGCAAATTCAGCACGGCTTAGCAGAGCCCACAAATCCATCCATCAGCGCGGCCTACCAGAAAGCCCACACATCCAGCGGCCCAGCGTGCGAGGCGGAAAACCCCCTCCCTGGCCTTTTCTCTCCGCCGCACCGGTTCTCAGCTTCTGCACGCGCACCTCCCCCTCACCGGCGGCTTCTGCTCCTCCGCCCTAGCCGCCGCCGCAGTTCCGGAGCTCGCCTCGCCAAGCAACATGTACCGCGCCGCGGGGAGCCACCTCCGCTCCCTCAAGGTTCTTCTCTCCCCTTCATCCTCTCGTTCCCCGCTGCATGCACGTCTCGAAGTCGATCCACTAGGTATGAGCCGATGGGCGCCCTTAGATTAGATGCAAACGGATCGCGCGGGTCCATATGCTCGTTTGGCGATGAGCCCGAAGCGGGGTTCTTTAGTACTCTTTACATGTAGGGGTACAGACGAATGGAATTGGGGTGTATGCTATTTCTTCTTAGTTACTACGAATCTAATGCTGATGGAATTCATCATGCAGCCATGGTGGTTGGTGTATGCTATTTCTTCTTAGTTACTACGAATCTAATGCTGATGGAATTCATCTTGCAGCCATGGTGGTTGTTAACTCTCACATTTATCTCGTTGTTTTAGATACACCCATCCATGTCACATGCCCTTTGAATTATTGTGGTTCTCACTTGCTCGATGCTACATGTTGAAACCAGCTGTAACATGAGGACATATCACATATGTCATACCTGTATTGTTTTCAATTTTCAGCATCACGGTGCTGCCAGGCTTGCTAGTACAAGTGTTGTGAAGCAGTCCGATGGTGGTCTGTTTGGCTGGCTCCTTGGGGGGAAATCAAGCCAACTTCCTCCCCTTGATGTTCCGCTCCCAGGCATTACCATTCCCCCACCTCTACCAGATTATGTAGAGCCATCTAAGACAAAAATCACTACTCTTCCAAATGGCGTCAAGATTGCCTCGGAGACGTCACCGGTATTGCTCAGCACTCACTTATGTTAAAATTACATTTTTTTTCATGACAATCATGTTTTCTTTGTTACTTAACCTCAGAGCCCAGCAGTATCAGTGGGTCTATACATTGATTGTGGCTCCATTTATGAAACACCTGCTTCATCTGGAGTGTCACATCTATTGGAGAGAATGGCCTTCAAGAGCACAGTAAATCGGAGCCACCTGCGGCTAGTTCGTGAGGTAGAAGCCATTGGAGGAAATGTCTCCGCATCGGCTTCCCGTGAACAGATGAGCTACACTTATGATGCATTGAAGAACTATACACCTGAAATGGTTGAAGTTCTCATTGATAGTGTAAGGAATCCAGCATTTCTTGATTGGGAGGTCAAAGAGCAGGTACTTAATCAACTAAAGTAAGCTAAGTTATTTTTTCCGTTGCAATGTACTCATGGTGTGCTATTTGTTTTGACAGCTCCAGAAGATAAAATCTGAACTAGCTGAAGTGTCTGCTAATCCTCAAGGTCTACTTCTGGAGGCCCTTCATTCGGCTGGATATTCTGGGGCACTTGCAAAACCTTTGGTGGCATCAGAATCTGCTGTAAACCGGTTGGATGTTAGCATTTTGGAGGAATTTGTTGCTGTAAGATTCAGTGATTCGTTTCAAAATTTAATATTCAGTCACAAAGGTGGTTCTGTGACAATTTTGTTTGCGCTGATAAACATAGGAACACTACACTGCTCCAAGGATGGTTCTTGCAGCATCAGGAGTTGAGCATGATGATTTGGTTTCAATCGTGGAACCACTTCTATCTGACCTTCCTAGTGTTAAACGTCCTGAAGAGCCAAAATCAGTGTACGTTGGAGGGGACTATCGTTGCCAAGCAGATTCTCCAGTAAGTTGTTGGCATTGCAGCATTATGCTTGAGGTGTTATGAATGATTTACTTCCATGTTGCTTAAAGTTGGATTTCATGGGAACAGAACACACACATCGCACTTGCTTTTGAGGTGCCAGGTGGCTGGAATCAAGAGAAAACAGCAATGGTTGTGACAGTGCTTCAGGTATGCATAACAACTGTTGAAGGCACGTAAATATTTATGAATACTAAAGGTTATCCCTGTCCTGTATGGGTTATTGCTTTTTAATGTTATCACATGTGCTAGCTGCATATTTAACTCTAATGCCTCAGAGATAGTTTAATCAATTTGTTAATATTCAGATGCTCATGGGAGGAGGAGGGTCCTTCTCTGCTGGTGGGCCTGGAAAGGGAATGCATTCTCGATTGTGTATGCATCTTTTCAAATCATTGTTATCTTAGAGCTGTACAGGCAAACCTTTGTGGTTTACTCTCTCCGTTCTTAAATATATGATATTTAGGACAATTTAAAATGAACTGATCATCTTCTCCTAAATGTTGTATATTTAAGAATGGAGGTAATATCCTAAAATGACCTTTGATCCTGCACCTACAGATCTCCGTATCTTGAGCAACTATGCACAGATCGAATCATTCTCTGCTTTCAACAGTGTCTACAACAATTCGGGTCTTTTTGGAATTTATGCGGTCACTGTAAGTGTCTCATGGCATATGCTAAATTGTTTATGCCCTTGTATTGAAGCAATAAATACAGTTGGCTGATTGTTTTTTTTAAATATATATCATTATCATTCAACAGAGCCCAGACTTCTCGTCAAAGGCTGTGGATTTGGCCGCAGGAGAACTCCTTGAGATTGCAACTCCTGGCAAAGGTTTCCTTCTTTTTCTTTTACCATCTCAAATTAGAATATATTTCGACGTTGGGTTTACATTCCTTGGTCTTCTGTCTTTTATCTTTTTTAGTTTCACAAGAACAGCTTGATCGTGCTAAAGAGGCAACCAAATCTGCAGTTCTGATGAACTTGGAATCAAGGGTATGCTGTCTTGCTTTTGATCAATTCCCAACTTTATGCCTAAAGTGTTCTTTACACTACATATTTTCCCTCTTCGGCAGTTCGTAGCATCTGAAGACATTGGAAGACAGGTTCTAACTTATGGGGAAAGGTATGAGGAGTATTTCTATGCTATTACATAAATCAAGTCCATTTTCTGCTATATTTATGTGCTGTGTCCTCACCAAAATACTACTATAGCCATGGTAGATGATTTTTTTATAATATCACTTCACATATGTTTGGGCCCCCCAACAAGTCCAAGTCGATTGAGGACATAGTAATAGTTTCTTAGCATATGCAGTTGTGTCCATTTCTTCGGAGTCCAGAAATGTCGGGCATTATTTTACAATATAACCATTATACACTTCTGCCGGTAGAGCTGTTATCATTTTCATTTGGTTATATGTTTCTGAAATTGCAGGAAACCCATTGAATATTTCCTGAAAACTGTTGAGGAGATCACTTTGAATGACATTTCGTCAACTGCAAAGAAGATAATGTCTTCGCCGCTTACAATGGCGTCATGGGGTGACGGTATGTTCAGTAACTCTGAGTCAAGTCATGGTGTGTGTTAAGGTATAGTATAGCAGCTGACTGAAATGCTCTTATTGCAGTCATTCATGTTCCTAGCTACGAGTCTGTCAGCCGCAAGTTTCACGCAAAGTGAGCACCCAGCATTGGACTTGCATGACCTGTTCCAACAACCGAAGGTGAACCTGCAACAGCCCTCGGCTGGAATAACTTGCTTATACATATGTTTTATGGATAGTTACTCGCATAGAGAAATAACGTGCGGTTTCTAGATCTCCTTCCCTGCATTCCTATGCTCATGTTTTGGACGAAAATCTGCAAGTTACTTCGCAACTCTTTCTCGAGTAGCTCGCATGTAATAGATTTAATATGGATAAACGAGTTCTTTCTGGCCAGAAAGACATTTTGCAATTTAGCCCAGGAAGTGTGACCAGCATCTTTGATTCTTTTCGGCCGTTGACTGTGTTGGTGCGATGATAGAGGTTGATTTCTTGTGAACTTAAAAAGTTTCCATGGCTTCGCATTCAAAACTAGTGGATGATTTCTTGGCAAGAGGGGCGGTGGGGTAAAACGAAGTGCGGGGAGACGCGGGGGTTGTTGGGGCGGCAAGTGGATGGGATGGCGGTGCGACGGGGGCGCGAGATAACATTGGTGGGACCCTTTTCCTTGTCTGATTCCCAGGATTGCATTTCTTTTGTGGGATATTTTTTTAAAATCCGGATTGCACTCTTTATGTGGCGGAGGGAGTACATTCTTATCGGCACTCAACAAGCCGGCATGCCTTGTTTCAATACTCAAAAGCTGTAAACCATTGTAATTGGCAATTACACTGCCTGAACACTGAACAATTACGGTGCACTTGAGCGCAATATCCGCGGCCTTCCATTATTCCCCGAGAAGTGAGGAATGGTCTAATTTAGGCCCATTCTCAGAGATTGCCAAGATCTGTAATTGGATAACCTGCCTACCAGCGTTTTCAAACCATTTCGTTCAGTACATCCAAGTCATCAAGAATGTTGCTTGACAAGTTTCGGTTACTGGTTGTTAGGCTAGTCCTGGAAACTGCAGTTTTCTCTTCTATTTTTTTTTTAAAAAATGAAACTGCAGTTCTCTGCTTACTGCTTAGCAATAATGTTTTTCACGAAGAAGCTACAGCCATCAGCGAGACAGCGACCAGCTCACCACCAGACCTTGCATTATTCCCCCGAGAAGTGAATGGGCTAATTGAAGGCCCATTCACGTACATGAGCCGAAAATACATTAGGCCATGTTCAGATTCCTAACTATTCACTATTCATTTCAACTTTTCACTATTCTTTCCAACTTTTCACTATTTCTCCCTCACAAAACACGTTTCCCAGCGAATGCTACAGTGTTTTTCTTATGCTACAGTGTTTTTTCCTACAATCTGAACACACCCTTAGAGCGGCCCGATAGTAAAGATTATTTTTACGACCTCCAACTATTGTGTTATTTCGGTTTTAAACTTTGATGTACAAAACTAGAAGTCTTTCAACTCCAATTTTGATGTACAAAACTAAGAACGCCAATAGCTATCAAGCCGAGGCTACCGCAGAGGGATGCACCAATAACTAGTGAGCCGCACGTTACCATCATCGTGACGGGGTGAGGGAGGCCGTCGCGGATGCACCATCCGCAGACGAAAAAGGGTGTGGAGCGCGGCAACCAAGGAGCCTACACTCGCACACATTGTCGTCCTCACGGTGGGGTGGATGGAGGTTGAAAATTGAACGAATGTTATAGTTTAAGGGTGTGAATAGGACTTCGCCTACACAACATCAGCAAAGTACCACATTTGAAATTGAGGAACGGTGAGAAAAAATGATTTTGATAGTTTGATGTTAAAGAATTTTTGGTTTTATAGGTTAAAAATTAGAGGAGTGTAATAATTAAAGGTTGTAAAAAAGATTTTTCTTCGTATAAAAGTAGTGGGCACGTTGGTCGATAGCAGACTACAAGAGCAGATCTTATCATTATGTGTCTTTTCCCCAAAAATTGAATGGCTGACCACTGTGTTTAGATGAAAAAGATTTTTGGACTTTACTATTCACCCCTTTCAGAAAACACGCTTCTACAAAAGTTTCCCTCCAATTTCTTTCAACTTTACTATTCATCGATCTCACATAACATACTTCGCAAAAAAAAGTTGAACCCCTCCCCAACTAAACACGCCCTATAGCGCATTATCATATCATGCCATCCTCCAATTGTACTTTCAGCCCGGCCAGGTATGACGTACTACGCCGTTCCTCCGCGGGCCGGCCCCGCGCATACGAGCGCTCCTGTGACTGTGATGACAATCGATTCCGCTGCGCCTTTTCCAGCGGCGCAAGAATGACCGAACGAGGTTGTCGCGACACGACGCGCCGCCGGGAACTGACCCGCGCGCAGCGTGGCGGCGCTGCGGCATACGGTTTGCCCCCATATCTCGTATGTGCCGCCTGGGACCGGCCGACCGACCACGTCACCGAGCCTGAAACCAGCGATCGCACGGCCATCAGGCGAGGCCGCATCTTTCTTCTTTTGATTGAGCGAGGACCCGATGAGGCCACTGGGATCTGATTCCCGACGAGTTGCCATTTGCTTCACCAGCCACCACCATAGAGCCCAAACCCATCGTCATCTGCAGGAAAAGAGCACACGATCCCACCGCGCCGAAGCCAATCCCCGGCCATCACCGCTCGCCTAAACCGCGACGCGACTCCACGTATCCGCCGCACCAAAACAAAACTGCTGGCGAAGCCGCAAAACCACGCGCACGCACCGCTCATCAAAACCAGCCGAGCGTGGCGACTCCGCTGCTGACCCCTGTTCACTCTCTCTTTTTCCCCCACGGCGGCGGCGCTCGTTTATTAAAAGATCAAAACCACCGGAAACGGCCACCTCGCCCGCTTTTAGTTCTGGCAGCAGAGCAAACCAAGCGAACTAGAGCTTTAAACCTCGGATAATCCCCCCGCAAGCGCGACACCCCCAAGGCCATCCTCCGATCGCTCGCGGCCCGCCCGCCTCCCCATGGCGTCGCACATCATCCTGCCGCCGGACGACGCCGACGAGAACCACGGCCAGGCGGAGGGGGAGGAGCTGGGGAACGACGACGACGGGGAGCACGGGGCCTCCTCGGAGCAGGCGCCGCCCAAGGCGGCACTGCCGTTCTCGGCCACGTGCGTGCGGATCTCCCGCGACTCCTACCCCAACCTCCGCGCCCTCCGCAACGCCTCCTCCGTCAGCCTCGCCGACGCCGCCTACGTCAAGATCTCCGAGGGCGACTTCGGATACGTGCTCGACGACGTGCCGCACCTCACCGACTACATCCCCGAAATCCCGGTGAGCGCCACGGGCTGATCCATCCCCACCCCCGCTGCAGAGCTAGAGGCAAGAGTGCCGCGCGTTGGTACGGTCGCGTTCTGGTCTGCCGATGGTCTTGCTGCTCTCCGGCTTTTGGGCGGTGAGGTGCTGCTTTAGCGAAGTATGAACTGGGAAGTGGTTTTTGTAGCGGGTAACTGATATCTGGGGCGATTTCTGTTACGATATCCCCTTTTGGATACTCTGATGGTGTAGCCGCTGACCTTTCGGTGTGTTTTTTAACCAGTTACGATCATAACAGTGGCCAAATAGAACGAATAAACTGCACTATACTGTCAAAGTTGTGGGGATTATGTGGATTCATTGCCAGATTCGTTAGATTGGAGGCTTCACTGGGTAGAACGGGGGATATATTTAGCTCAGGAAGCAAGACATTACTATATTTGGCTGGTTCATGCTTGCTGCCAAAAGTAGTTACATTCTTTTACTGATATAATACAAATCATGGTAACTAGTAGTAAACGGTGGTTCCACTACTATAACATATTTCTCTATTTTGATTGCGGTGCTGAATTTAATTCACTTAACAAGGTAAAAAACTGTTATTATTGTGCTGATGTGCTTTTTTTTTATCTTGTTTGCAGACTTATCCTAATCCATTACAAGATCATCCAGCCTATTCAACTGTCAAGTATGGCCTGTCTTGCCTACCCTAAACTTTTTTACTTCTTTCAGTTTTTTGGGTCAATATCTATGCATTTATGACTGTGCAATATATTAAGATGGAACTTTTCTTATACCAGGCAGTATTTTGTCAATGAAGATGATACTGTACCTCAAAAGGTAGAGAAGAAAAATACCATGCTTCGTGTTGGGATATTGTAGTCAATGGTAAATTTACTTGCTATCTGTTGTTTTTACAGGTGGTTGTTCAGAAAAACAGCCGACGTGGTGTTCACTTCCGGCGTGCTGGGCCTCGTCAGAGGGTAGGATACGCTGGTCACCTGCTAGTCATGGGAATATATAAAACTATAAAGTGTTTCTAGTCTGACAGAAACCTTTATACTTGACCATTTGTAGGTTTATTTTGGCCCCGATGAAGTAAAAGCCTGCATTGTAACTTGCGGAGGCCTCTGCCCTGGGCTTAACACAGTTATCAGAGAACTGGTGTGTGGCTTGTCACACATGTACAATGTCAACAGCATCTTTGGAATACAGGTATGTGTCCTTTTGTTAATTACCGTCTATCACTCCAATGAATTTTTAAACCCTAATCTTTCATCTCACACATGGTTCATTGCAACCTTGCCCCTTTACTTAGATTCTTGCCACAACCTATTATATCATGTTTTTAGTATGTCGTGTACGAAGACTTAGATCATGTTTACATTCCCATTCCATGGAATAAACGATTCATTTGGGCTGACAAGAGGGCCGCCCTGCCTCCTGCAATATCAATTGAGGGAGCTAAAAAAGGTTTGATCTCCTTTTTTAAGTGAAGAAAGAAAGAGAGGTCGATATTTGGACCAATGTGATGTTTTAGTCAAATGCCCATCTGAAATAAGGTTTTATATGGCAACGAGCAATATATATGCTGACTGGTAGGTTTAATTTGGTAATCCTCTCATTCAGTAGGATGTAGCCGGTCTAGGATAATCAGTTTTCATCATCCTACATTTAAAATTTTAACTATGGTTCAAAGCTACTGTCTTAACATGATATACTTATCACAGAATGGATACAAAGGCTTTTATTCTAGCAATTACCTTCCCTTAACACCGAAGAGTGTCAATGACATCCACAAAAGGGGTGGTACAGTTCTAGGGACATCACGGGGTGGTCATGATACAAAAAAGATTGTTGATAACATTCAGGATCGTGGGATTAATCAGGTAAACATGATTTTAGAGTTGCTCCCATTACACTTCTTTTTTTTGGTTGAGGTTGGCTGAATACTACCACACTTTATCCAGGTGTATATCATTGGTGGAGATGGAACTCAGAAGGGAGCATATGAGATATTCAAGGTAATTATCACTGGGCATGCTGTACAGTTGACATATTCTTTTCCAGCCTGATTATAGAAGATATGTTAATAAGCAGCCTCTACAAAATAGCATAGTAGTGATGGGTACAAAATAGAAGGTATGCTGATTTTGTTGATGTATACTACTATAGAAACAGCATTGTCTACCTAGATGCTTGTACTGCAGGAAATGGTGTGGAAGTTAAGCAGTGGGTTTTACTGAAAATACTCTTTACCCTGTTAATTCACTTATGAATTATTGGCAGGAAATCCGGAAACGTGGCCTGAAAGTTTCTGTGGCCGGAGTTCCCAAGACAATAGATAATGACATTGCGGTAAATTTCTTAAGATATGTTTATTTTTTTAACGCAAAAAGCCTTTGCGACATGCCCTATAAAGTTAACCACTCATGAGGATGTGACACCTAAATCTATTGATTCTTAGATTATCGACAAGTCCTTTGGTTTTGATACGGCTGTGGAAGAGGCCCAGCGTGCCATTGATTCAGCTCATGTGGAAGCTTGCAGTGCTGAGAATGGAATAGGCTTAGTAAAACTGATGGGTCGTTATAGTGGTTAGTTTTCTAACAGATTCCATACATATACTTGCTATCTCTTTGCATAGTAATCTTAATTATATATAGACACCTTAAATTGCTGAAAGCACTTACCATACTTGCAAAGAAAAGAAAAAAAACCCTTAATTATCCTATTCTTTTAACCAGACACTCCTATTAGTTCACACATCACATTTGCACTTTGAATTCAGAGCGAAGAGCACTCTCTTGTTCAAGCATCATGAGTTCATGACTTTACCAACTTTTCTGTTGTCTCCTTTCAATTTTTGGTCATTAAATTAATAAATTCTGAATCTTGCCCTACTAATGCAGGGTTCATTGCGATGTGTGCTACTCTTGCTAGTCGAGACGTGGTAAGTTGATGCATTCTGCACTTGGAGGATGATCCGCCATCCACTCTTTCTGATTCTTGGCTGTTTTGAGCATTTTATTGAAACAGCAGTATTGAAATAATTGTTCTTTTTCCATTTTCTGATTGCCTGATTCAATATGTTACTTTGAATTTCTGTAGGACTGCTGTTTGATCCCAGAGTCTCCATTTTATATGGATGGAGAAGGCGGATTACTTCAATATATAGAGAAGAGGCTGAAAGAGAACAACCATATGGTTATTGTTGTTGCCGAGGGAGCTGGGCAGGATCTTATTGCGCAAAGTATAGCCACATCAGATCAACAAGATGCATCTGGAAATAAGCTGCTGCTTGATATTGGTCTTTGGTTGACTCACAAGATAAAGGTGCATGACCAAATTCTTTCCTATAGGACTCATGTCAATTCTTTCTGTGGTATTTGATCTTCATTGTCTCATAGACCTTGATACTTATGTTTTGTCTGAAAGTTTCAGTTAATAACCCTTGTATTGATTCCTTGTAGGATTACTTCAGGAGCAAAAAGATGGAGATGACAATTAAATACATAGGTAGCCACTTAATTAATCATGTTAGCTAGGGATATGGTTGTATAATAATTTATAGATCTGTTTTTAACAACGTTCCAACTAAATTGGCAGATCCTACATACATGATCCGTGCCATTCCAAGCAATGCATCAGACAATGTGTACTGCACGCTTCTGGCTCACAGTGCTATCCATGGTGCCATGGCAGGGTATAGCTTCACTGTTGGAATGGTCAACGGTAGACATACCTATATACCTTTCTATGTGAGTAATAACCCCTCATTTACACATGCACTGCAGTAATTTTGTGCTACTTCAATGCATGTTTGTCGTAACATCTTCTGTATAGTTTTGGTTTGTTGCTCCCTGTTCTGCCTCAGCAAGAGCTCTGGGGTGTGCATTTGCAATTTGCAGATGAAATGAAGATTCCCACTGTTTTGCAATTCTACATAACTGATAAGCACTGAACTGCTCTTTTGATGGCAGAGGGTGACGTCCACAAGGAACAAGGTTAGGATCACCGACAGGATGTGGGCGAGACTGCTGTCATCGACCAACCAGCCAAGCTTCTTGAGCCAGAAGGACATCGATGAAGCGAGTGAGGCCGATAGGCTTGCCAACAGGCCACCACTGCCGACGGTTTTCAACCATCGCGTGGCAAGCTCTTTCGAGCAGTCGGCATCTAATTCTTCCAACGGAGAGATCTAGTGATTGCCGGTGCACCACAGTCGTTTATTAAGCTATTATTAAGCTAGTGATTCCAACGGCTATTATTAAGCTTTGCCATGCTATCAATTTTGTTTTTGATATGCAGATGCCTTGTGTAGATTCTAGGATGGGACACGGATCCTATCCTGATACCCGAGCAATAAAAAGGAACACCCGGTGAGGAAGCTGTACACGAACTATCATGAATTTACTGCATAATATTATGTCTGCTCTGTCTCCCACTGTGTTGTGCGCAAAGACCTTGTGTCTTCTGTATATACATCCCCAACGAATTCCTGCTTGGTTACCTGCAGCAGAACTGAACAAAAGGGTATATGCAGTCGAGCTACATGACGATGTCGCTAAGGGTGTGTTTAGACTATGAAAGATTCCCTGAAAAAACACCGTAGATAAAAAAAAAGCATTATAGTTGAATAGTGTTCTGTGAGTGAGAGAGATGAGATGAATATGGAAAAGATATTGTAGATGAATAGTGTTATGTTAATAGGAGGGATAAGATGAATATGGAAAAGTTGGATGAATATTGTTTGTTTCGAGAAATCTTATGAGAATTAAACGCACCCTAAGTCATCTCGACATGCTAATTTTCCACCATAATGTGTCAGCCCGCGTTTTGTTATGACATTTGCTGACGCGCTGCAGTGCTGCACCAACCGAATCATGCGTTCTTGTGCAAAAGGCCAGTATGCTTCGTCAATCACCTTCGAGTGCGATTTGCACAACCAAAATTCAGGGCCTCCACGGTACGTACCCTACTGCAATCTTTGTCAAGTTGTTTCGTTCTGGCACGAACTGGCCACAGCAACATCCGGAATCACGAACTGCCAATGACCGCAGTTTCCGACCGCAGTTTCCGGCGCCGCGAAAAAGTCAGCAGTCCACTGGCGCTCAAGGGCCCACGGCCACTCAAAGTCGCGCCCTCAGGAAGGCAGTTGACCAGGCCCTGGGAGTCAACCCTCCTCCCATGTGCTTGATCCTTGGCAACCTCTTCCTCGGTTCGCTGCCTCTTTCAGACAAGTTCACTGACATGCCGGTCCATCGATGAGGTGGCCAGAGATGTTTAGATTAGGGCCCACTCGCCAGTGACTCGTTTTGTACATGTTTTTGTCCTATATGCCAGCTCGAGGGAGGCAGCGTCAACGACTTTGCAGCGGCCAGGCATTGAGCAGGGTAATGTGCTGCTGATGTGGTTGATTATGGTGGTGTTGATGTGGGCAATGTGCTTAAGCTAGAGCCCTAGAAAGATGCTCCATCTTGTGAATGATTGAGCCTCTCGTAGTCTGACCTGAGCGGCACATAATATGTGCTCCCTCGCTGTATGAAAGGAGAGCCTACTAGGTGTACTGAGCATATACGCTGCCCGGGTGGCTACTTCCATGTGCAATGGAGCGATCCGCGGCTAGAACAATGGCAGGAAACTCATGGCTGCTGCTCCTCTGCCTCGCCGCCGTCTCCACTGCCGGCGTGCTCCAAGCTCGCGCCCAGCCCGACAGCAACGGTACGCTCCACAATTCCCTTCGCGCTCCCACCTGGTGTTTTTCCTCTTCCAGACCTTACTGCATGCATACGCATGGATTGCATGGTACGCGATTGATGAACGATATATATAACTATGCAGGTTTCATCAGCATAGACTGCGGCCTGCCGGGGACGGCGAGCTACGTGGACGACAACACCAAGCTGTCATACGCCCCGGACGCGGCCTTCGTCGACGACGCCGGGTTCAACCACAACATCTCGGCCGAGTACATCACGCCCAAGCTCAGCAAGCGCTACCTCAACGTGCGCAGCTTCCCCGACGCCGCGCGCAGCTGCTACACGCTCCGGTCCCTCGTGTCCGGGCTCAAATACCTCCTCCGGGCCTCCTTCGTGTACGGCAACTACGACGGCCTCCGCCGCCCGCCCGTCTTCGACCTCCACGTCGGCGTCAACTTCTGGACCACGGTGAACATCACGGACGCCGACAAGCTCGAGATCCCTGAGGCCATCGTGCTCGTTCCGGGCGACTCCGTCCAGGTCTGCCTCGTGAACACCGGCTCCGGGACGCCCTTCATCTCCGGGCTCGACCTCAGGCCCCTCAAGAGCACGCTCTACCCGCAGGTGAACGCCACGCAGGGCCTTGTCCTGCTCGGCAGGTTGAACTTTGGCCCCACCGATATCACAGATATCGTCAGGTACGTTAGCTAACCATGTTTACTTAGGGTGTGTTCAGATGGTAGAAAAAAAACACTGTAGCATTCGCTGGGAAACGTGTTCTGTGAGGGGGGAATAGTGAAAAGTTGGAATGAATAGTGAATAGTTGGGAATCTGAACATGGCCTTAATCGCAAATCTCCATGAGCTCGCTCGCTGATGTAGTAATTAACCGGAAAAGGATTAATTTTTGGTCAGGTACCCGGACGATCCACACGACAGGTTCTGGTACCCGTGGGTGGACGCCACGAGCTGGGGCTCGATATCGACGACCGAGAGGGTGCAGAACATAGACAACGACCTGTTCGAGGCGCCGTCGAAGGTGATGCAGACGGCGGTCACGCCGCGCAACGCCTCCAGCAACATCCAGTTCTTCTGGGACAACGACCCGCAGCCCAACGACCCGTCGCCGGGGTACATCGGCATCCTGCATTTCTCCGAGGTGGAGCTCCTGTCCAGGAACGCCACGCGGCAGTTCTACATCAACATCAACGGCAAGCAGTGGTACCCCAAGGCGTTCACGCCGGAGTACCTCTACTCCGACGCCATCTACAACAACGACCCCCATAGCGGCTTCGCCCGGTACAACATCTCCCTCAACGCCACCGGCAACTCGACGCTGCCGCCGATCATCAACGCCGTCGAGGTGTTCTACGTCATCCCCACCACCAACGTCGGCACGGACTCCCAGGACGGTATGTATGTACTGATGTACACAAGGGCAGCGTACACATACGTAAGCAGAGAAGATGAATTGATGATTTAGCAAAGTGGGAGAGTAGTTAAACTTGTGTGCAATTGACAGTATCTGCCATCACGGCGATCAAGGCGAAGTACAATGTGCAGAAGAACTGGATGGGTGACCCCTGCGCTCCAAAGACTCTTGCGTGGGATGGGTTAACATGCAGCTACGCCATTTCCATTCCTTCAAGGATTACGGGCGTGTAAGGGTTCCGTTTTTTTTACTGAACGGTGACTTATTATGCTCGTGAAACAAAATGGAAAAGCAAAGCTAGCTCACTTTGGTTAGAAACTGACCCCCTACTGGGAATTCTGCAGAAATCTGTCCTTCAGTGGTCTGAATGGTGATATATCATCCTCTTTCGCAAATCTCAAGGCCATCCAATACATGTACGGGTGTAGTTCTTGATCTATTTTCAACCTCATAGTGTAGCTGAAACAAAATAAAGTGACTTATTGTTCCCACATCTTGCAGGGATCTGTCACACAACAATTTGACAGGCTCAATTCCTGATTCTCTTTCGCAGTTATCTTCACTGACAGTTCTGTAAGTCTACACACGTTTTTTAATGTTCTCCCACTTACCAAAAAAAAGGGGGGGGGGGGGGGGAAGGAACTGAACGTTCTTATGCATCGTTTTGACTCACATGCATAGCATTTGGTTTCTTTCAGAGATTTGACAGGGAATCAGCTCAACGGATCAATTCCCTCTGGACTTCTCAAAAGAGTCCAAGAAGGCTCCCTGAATCTAAGGTTTATTCCCTGATTCTCTTCTGGATATTGTAGCAAGCATGATACTGCATTACTGCTTGATAGTTTGATTGATGCTGTATGCTACTATCCTAATATCATCTTTTTTGCAGATATGGAAATAATACAAACCTCTGCAGCAACGGTAACTCGTGTCAGATAACGAGAGGGAAGAGCAAGCTAGCCATCTACATTGCCGTTCCTATAGTTCTGGTTGTGGTGATAGTATTAGTGATAGTACTATTCTACTGGTTCCTGAGACGACAAAAACGAGGTGACACAAAACTTGCTTTCTCTAGCAATCTCCCCATCCTGAACACAGAACTGAAAATTCTTGCATTGTGCCACTGCCATTCAGGAACTTCGAGCAGCTCTGTGAAGCCTCAAAACGACACACGGACGAGCCATTTGCCAATAGGTGGCACGTATCCGGAGAGCTCGCTGCAGCTTGAGAACCGCCGGTTCACGTACAAGGAGCTGGAGATGATCACGAATAACTTCGAGCGTGTGCTCGGCCGAGGAGGGTTCGGGAAAGTCTACGATGGTTTCTTGGAGGATGGCACCCAAGTGGCAGTCAAGCTGCGGTCTGATTCTTCCAATCAGGGCGTTAAGGAGTTCTTAGCTGAGGTAGGATTATTTCTGGTTTGAAGATATAGATTGCATGGAAAACTTTTTTTTTGAGATCGATTGCATGGAAAACTTTGAAGTGAAATTTGACGAGTGCTATCACTTGTGAAGGCCCAGACCTTGACCCGGATTCATCACAAGAATCTCGTATCTATGATCGGTTACTGCAATGATGGGGAGTACATGGCACTTGTCTACGAGTATATGTCAGAAGGAACCCTGCAAGAGCATATTTCAGGTATGCAAAGTTGTCTCCTGGTTATGCACTTTCAGTTGCAAAGTAGAATCAACTTTTCAAACTGGCCGAGATGATGCTGTTATTCATCTACAGTCCTATTTTAAGGTGCATTTATGACTTCTATTTCGCTGATCCATTTTAGGAAAAGGCCCCAATGGAGGATTCTTAAGCTGGGCACAGAGGCTAAAAATTGCACTAGAATCAGCGCAAGGTACCCATTTATATGAACTTCTTTTGTCGTCGTTTTGTTACTGATGACTTCGATTCTGCTACAATCCTTAATGCTGATGTGCATGCAGGGCTGGAGTACCTACACCGAGGGTGCAACCCGCCTCTTATTCACAGAGACGTGAAGGGGGCCAACATCCTACTGAATTCCAAACTGGAGGCCAAGATCGCCGACTTCGGCTTGACCAAGGCCTTCAACCGCGAGAGTGGAACGCAAGTATCCACGAATTCGCTTGTCGGGACACAGGGATACGTAGACCCAGAGTACGTAAATCCGCTCCTAAACTGTTACGAAACCACTCGTTTTCTCCCTTCTTGCCTTCTTGGACGATCCATTCATACAACAAAAAAACGTACAGGTACCATGCAACAGGTAGGCCGACGACAAAGAGCGACGTGTTCAGCTTCGGCGTCGTGCTGCTGGAGCTCGTCACCGGGCGTCCGGCCATCCTGCGTGACCCTGAGCCGATCAGCATCATCCTGTGGTCGCGGCAGCGCCTCGCGAGGGGCAACATCGAGGGCGTCGTGGACCCGCGCATGCGCGGCGACCACGACGTGAACAGCGTGTGGAAGACCGCGGACATCGCGCTCAAGTGCACGGCGCAGTCGTCGGCGCAGCGGCCCACCATGGCCGACGTGGTGGCGCAGCTGCAGGAGTGCCTCGACCTCGAGGTGGCCCGCGCCGCCGGCGCCGGTGGTGGCGACGCGAACGGCGGCGGCGGCGGCTTCTATACCGGCAGCAGCAGCGAGCCGTACTCGGGTTACAATGGCTACACCGCTGACGGCCAGTCCACTGACGTGAGCCAGGGAAGCAGTATTGCGTTTGAGATGGAGCACAATTTTGGAAGGGCGCCAACGATGGCAACGGGTCCTGCGGCACGATAAAGAAGTTGTTGCCCGTCTTGTGTGTCCAAATGCCGCTGTCATATCTTTGGTAATTTTCCTTGTGGTATGGTATAATCTTTACGGGTATCCTAATACGCTCACCAAAGTAAATGCATATATATGTTCAGACATTTTAAGATAGTTCAATGGTCTGCCTTATTTTTTTGTCCTTCCAACAAAGAATTTGTTGGCCGTCTGGTGTGTCCAAATGCCTCTGTCATGTCTTTGGTTATTTTCGTTGTGGTATAGTATAATCTTTACGGATTTCCTAATACGCTCACCAAAGTAAATGCGAATATATGTACATAAATGTCCAGACATTTAAAGGTTGTTCAATGTTCTGCCTTTTTGTCCTTCCAAAACCTTGGTTTGTTTGCCTTTCTTTGTCCGCCTTGCTGCCGATATGCTTGTCTGTTCTTTTCGGTTTCCGCAGCACAGAAACTCCAATCTGCCATTCGGTCAGTGGATAGTGGATGCTGCCGTAAAACAAGTCCGGGCTGTTCACGCCCTTAAAAAAACATAAGAACACGATTAGGAAGTGGACAAGACACCGTGTAAATGGAACTTCTTTTTATTTCTCATATTGATGATTTATAATGAAGGTCTTATATATATAGTCCGATATATTATTAGAGTTTTGGTAACACAAAACAACCGGAGATTAACTATGACTTCTAGCCCTTATTTCCTTCTATTCGCAATCCGCCTGTTTTACAACAGATACATACTTAAGAAAGGGATTGGCCATGTGACCTAGCTGCATTTGGGATTCCAGCAGCGGCAAAGGTAGGGGAAAGGTGGAGAAGAGGAGTTGGCAGCTATCAGCGTCAAGGAACTTGACGGGTCCCCCAGGGAGATCCCATAGCAAGAGTAATAACACTTTGGGGCATCCAAGGGATCAAAACAGAATTTTTTAATTTTATTCTTTTTTTAATGATATTATAATAACAACCAGTTCAGACTAATATTTGCACTAGGTAGCCGTTTTGGCCGCGCCACCTCGGCTGGCGCGGCAAGGCCGCCACGCTGGCCGCGGGCGCCAGCGAGGCGGCCAGTGGGCCAACTGCTGCCGCGCCACCCCGCCTGGCGCGGCAAGGCCGTTTTGAATTGCAGCCGCGGGCTCCTCCTCCTCCTCCCTCTCTTCTTTCTCCTCCGTCCAGAGCGACGCCGCTCGCCACCCAGCCGCCGCCTGGAGCTCCACCCCCCATTTTGGTTCATTTTTTGCGGATTAAACTTAGGGAAATCGGTCCCCCATCTCCGGTAAGCTTCTCCCCTCTTGAATCTTGTGTTTTGGACCTCATTTGTTAGTTTTTTTGTTAGAGTTTGGTTGGTTAGGGTTATATGGTGAAATGAAATACTTGTTTTATTTGTTATGATTTGCTTAGAGATGGTGAAATGAACGCGTTGGTTAGAGTTTGGTTAGGGTTTTATGGTGAAATAGAAAAGTTGTCACATTTCGTATGATTTGTTTTTAGAGATGGTGAAATGGAAGAGTTGTCCCATTTGTTATGGTTTGCTTAGAGTTTGGTCCTCATTCACTATATTTTTGTATATATTTGCAGTTCTGTGATGGACTTTGATAATCCTGCCGTTGTCCATGAGAGGATGCTACGCCAGAGGGGGTATGGTCAGTATCCATCTGTGGAGGATGCACATGGCCCTGTTCCGCCTGCCGTTCCCGTTCCAAATTGTTGTTGCGGCGTGCCAGCGGAGGTCAAATAATCTAGGCACCCAAAGACTGCAGGACGAGCGTACTATATATGCAGGTTCAAATATGATAGGGGGACATGGCCCTATCAGTCCTTGCCTTGTTGGTTTTTCCAATGGATTGATGGCCCAGAGAAATTTGATCCGAGGATTCGGCTATTTCCCAGCGATTGATGAAATACTCATTATATTTGGAGAAAGAGTACTCAATTATGCCTGAGACAGGTCTACTTCGAATGCCTTTGAACACGTTATTCAACGACTCTGAGTAATTTGTTGTCATCATCCCGTATCGTCAGCCATCATCAAATGCTTGTGCCCATTTCTCCTTATCCTCCATCTCACCTTCTAACCATTGTTTAGCACCCTCGTTCAAGTCTTTTTTTAGTGCCTCCAGCTTTTCCTCAAATCTTTCCTTCGTATGCACGCGGCAAAGCTCCAACTTTCCAATTACCTCCTTCTTCTTCTGACGACGCCACATGTTAGCTTCAAAGTGTTCCCGCGCCGGCCCTGAATACGGCCTTGCCGTGCCAGCTGCCTGGCACGGCAGGGTTGCCGCGCCAGGCGGGGTGGCGCGGCAGCGGCTGGCCACAGGCCCCCTCGCTGGCACCCGCGGCCAGCGTGGCGACCCTGCCGCGCCACATGCACTGGCGCGGCAACGCGATTTGGCCGCGCCAGCCGAGGTGGCGCGGCCAAAACGGCTACCCAGTGCAAATATTGGTCTGGACCGGCTGTTATTATAATATTATTAAAAAAAGAATAAAATTAAAAAAAAAATTCATCAAAACGGCGGCATTTCGGCAGTGGCGAATCTAGAAAAAAAGAGTAGGGGGGCTCAAATATAGGCATGTTTGGCTACTTGCCATCGGTGCGACGAAGTTGTGGCGCCACGGTGTAAAATGGGTTGAAATGTCTGAAGAGTTATGCCGTGTGCCGCAACTTACGCACAAACCAAGCAGCACGCTTAACTTTTTATGGCTGACATAAAATCATAAATCGTGGTGTGGCAAATGAAGGCCAGTAGCCAAAAAACACTATACAAATTTCATGATATCCAATATAACACTAATATTGTAACCTAAACAGTTTTACATCATGGAAATAAGCAAAATATATAATGTAAGTCATTTTATACCAAACGAAGTAGATGACATGAGAATAAACTAACAACATTTATCCATCGAATATTTTATTAAATCATAGAAAGGTAAAATATGTATATTGATAGGACAAATCACGAAGAAATTGAGAATAACATTTGTTTATTCTTTTATACACTGCAATTTTCCAGCTTGCAGATTTTGTTTACCTTGCAAGTGTCCAGCTTTTGCAGTTGTCCTGCCGGCTGCCTCTATGTGCTGCAGCTCTGCTACTCTGCTAGTGCTAGCTGCAGGCTTGCCGTAGTGCCCCCAAGCAGCATGCCTGCGGCACCGCTCTCCCAGCGAATCGCAGGCCGCGTTGAAGCTCTCGGCTGCTGGCCGCTCGTCCTGCCGCGCACCGCATGCTCTAGAAGTCTGCGGCGTTGCCCCTGTCTCGCTGTGGCCGAGAAGCAGCCAGCCGCCGCCGCTCCCAGCGTCGCCGCCGCGTGAGTGCGAGATGGGGAGACGGAGCCAGACAGAGAGAAGAGGCCGTAGTGTAGGGTGGAGAAAAAAAGGCCGGCTAGGCTCGGTCGGACCGCTGGCTTCTATTCTGTGGGAAGAAGAAAGATTGGGCCGACAGATAGCCTCACGCCCTCACAGCCCAGATAGCCTCACGCCCTTCCTCAGCCCTTCGTCTTCAACCTCCAGATACGAGTGAGCCCCTCCTTCCTCTCTCCCATGACAGAAAAATTTAGGGGGGCTAAGGGGGGCTCCACGGGTTATCCAGCGGTGGGGGGGGCTCTAGCCCCGGCCGCCCCACCGCTAGATTCGCCCCTGCATTTCGGGATGTGGGCCCTACTGAACAGAGGGCTTATAGTCCTAATAACAAACTAAGTGCGTGCCCGTGCGTTGCTACGGGTGACAAAGATAAAATAGTGGGGAAAATAATTAGTTCAAAAATATATATGTCCTCAATTTACAGGCCATGGTGTATGATCTCTCTTTTGATTGCTTGTACATCAATCATTTTGGTTTATGTTTCCGCTGAGAAGGCATTATAATTTACATGAAAACATCATATATTTGTGGGACAAAGTTCTCTGGGAAAACCAATAGAAGACAACAATCTAGTGCTACTGAAATGTGTAACTGACAACCGAGCTTGTCCTTGGACAATGAGTCTATCTCATGAGACAATATTGTAACTTGGGAAGCAACAACCAACAGTGCAATAAGACTCTATAAAGATGCATGATGCTAAATCTCTGTAATCAAATATCTTAGAAATTTTTTATGGAGCCCAAGAATACAAATACTTTGATTCCACCCTTGTTTTGTTGATTGCCTACTACTCTGCAAACATACTCTATCTTGCCAGCTAAGTGTTTAATAGTTTGACTTTCACAAGATTTCACAAGGAACTTGGGAGTTTACTGAATGTTCTTTCCCGCCGAATCCCATGTTGATGTGAAGGATAATAAGCCTAGAGCTTGCACAAATATGGAGGACAAGAGATAATGACAATGCAAATTAAGAAGCAGCAGTCTGAAACATGCGTAGGTAAGAGAAAAGGCAGGATTCCAAAGATTGGGAAGAACTGATTCTACCATTTCCTGTTGTTCAAATAATGAGACTGCAATACGTCAACCATGCTATTTTGAAGCTGATTTGAACTAACAAAAGAAGAAATAAAAAAATAGCCTCAGACAATACATCATAGCCATCCGTCTGTTCAAATTGGTATGACCTAAAACGTGGCATATTCACCTAAATGGAAAAACACCTTAAGTTGGGGGCATCTAACAAAAGGACCAACCTAAAGTGCTGGTGACATACCATCGATGTCAAGCCATCCAACCGAAAGTGCTGCTGACAAACCATTCCAGTAATCAGGATCGACTTCAATGATCTATAAATGATCTGTCATTATGCATTTAACCTCATTAACAGAAGGATAAAAATGATTGGAAGTAATACAGGGTGGCATCCATCAAATCCATCACTATGTTGGAAGCTGGTGATCAAAATCCTAATAGATTAAAAAAAGAATAATAAGACCCCTTCTGCCTCTACATTAGACTGAAAAAAATGTTACCAACAAGAACACCTTTGTTTCATCAGGGATTCAACACGCTAGCATCAGATACACTCCTCTGCATGGTGGCACGTAAAGCCTGTCTGCACCAAGCTGAAGTAATATCAGATAGCTGCTACTAACTGACTGGAACTGGTTTGTAATCGGAATGCAGCATGGTTTAGTGTTCCGACCAATAAATGTAATTAAGCATACAGTCTGTGTCTACAATTTCAATTAGTTCATCGTACCTTGACTTGTAATGGAATGAACTCGGAGCTACCCAGCTGTAATTTCAGCAACACCCCATTCTTACCCTGCAACAAGAAGTACCCTCATAAGTATGTGAAACAGGTCAAATTTTGCGTGGCAACCTGGCAAGAGAGGAGAGACATTCAGCCGTAGTTGCGTGGTGACACACCACCGAGTTCCAGTTGTAGAGCAACGGCACTGAACCCGTCCATGTCGGAGGGCAAGCTGTCGGCGTCGACAACCATTTAGCGTACTCATCCTACAGGGTCTCTAGGATGAACACACCCCTCCCGTCCTGGGTACCTGTTCTCACGCCATCCTGCGCGACGACGAGCCAATAGAGGCAGGAGGCACGGAGCACAGGTGGCTTGGAGAACGAGAAGAGGGGGCGCTCGAGCAGGAAGCAGTGCGGTAATGTTCATGTGAAGCGCCGGGAAAGGAGCCCTATTAGCGGAGGTGAAGGGCGGCGAGCGTGTTGGCACGGCACGGCACCTCCTCCATGACAGCCTCCACAATTTCCTAGTCGATCTCCAAATCTCGATCCAGAACAAGGACGATGGTGGCTGGGCGGAGTGGGTGTGGGCGCAGCAGATGGAATTGGAGGGGCACTGCCTGCACTGCCTGCGTGGATGAAGGCGAGAATTAGGGGAGGGCGGGAGGCGACGCAGAGCATACGCGATGGGAGAGGCCGATTTGCAAGGGAAGACGATCGATGGCGGCGGGGATTGCGGGCAGGCGCGTCGCTAGCGGGCGGAAGACGCGTGGTGAAGCAGGGGCGTCGACGCGGGCAACGTACCACGGCGAAGTCGGGACACGATATGTCCTGCACTCTTTTTAGGAGTAAGTAGAGATTGGGCTGGTACAGCTGGAACCGTCACTTCCACACCAAAGGTGGTAACAAAGAGCTTTGCTATGGCACACCTATTACCTCCTAGGAGGTAAAGGTTCAAATGAATATGAGCCCTTGAATATTAGAAAAGATTAAACAATTAACTATAAAGGCAAAAAAAGAAATCGCCGGCAACTGCATCCTTCTGTGGATCTAGGAGGGCGTGATTTGCATGCGTACATGCTGAATTTGACCGATTGCTTTTGGTTATTATTTGTTTTTGGAAGGTAGAGAAAACATCTTTTAGTTGGATCCAACTATCTTTCGTGGTGCAATTAAAACATATAGTTTTCTACATGACAAGTCCAAATTTTGTGGGAGAAAAAAAATCAAGTGAGTTAGATCTACACCGAGTTTGATCCAACATGACAAAACTGCATTTAGATGTAGTTCAACCAGAATAATTTGATGCACCAGAATGCACTATATATCAGTTCATAATTTAATTATAACTAACACCAAGAGATGTGCCAGTCAGTCCTAATCAAATCAAGGGGGGAAATACGGAAAACTAACGCCAAGAGACGTGCTAGTCCAGTCAGTTAGCGTGATTTGAGGAGTAAGTCAGTCTATTTTCTTCCCTTTAATTATATTTCTCCTATAAAAATCAAGGGCTAAGATTTATTTTAACTGAAAATGTAAGATAGAGTACCGTAGCATAGCCCGGTAACAAAGCCCCCAGGATATCATGTAAAGGATATATGTTAGGAGGCTGATCTACAGCTTTGAACAACTTACAGGACGTTGGTACCACGCTCCCTGGTAGCCTGAATCTACGCATCCCACTTCACCTCATATCAAACACACGCCAAGTACATAATAACATTCTGTAATGCGTTTCGTGATAACGTCAGAATGCACACCAACTGACTGTGCATGGCTGCATGCGCATGTTGTTGAAATAATAGAGCGGTGAAGAGCTTCCACAGTTAAGTGGAATGGCATTTGCACAATCTAACGTGTACGGTCTACCAAAGGATAGGTTCTTTTACGCTGCAGTCTTCTTTGTGGTCAATGGACGAATGGATTGATTTCTTTCTGGCACGAGCTGCCCACAACCACCTCTGCACGATCTCCCTCCAAAATTCCAATCGCAATTTCTAGCGCAGCAAAAAGTCAGAAGTCCACTAGCAATGGGGCCACGGCCATCGAAGTCTCCCCCAAGTCGTGCCCCCAAGCCAACAAGGCCGTGTTGACCGGCCCCTAAAAATGTCAACTTGCTTTTGTTTAGCCTCTGCGATAACAATAAACAGTCACTGACATGCCGGTCCCGTACGGGGTGACCAGTGCAGAGCAGGTCCCACTTGCCAGTGACTTGTCTGGATATGTTTTGTCGTATGCCGGGCGGCGTTGGGTCGGATAGCTGTGTTTATTAGACAGACAGAATTTATATAGGGAAAAGCCGCCCGTTCATACATATATTTAACAGCTTTTGTTTAAACTCCAGACTCGGCGCCTAGCTAGAGGTGAAGATATATCATGCTCCACAGCTCCAGTCGTTGCTCGCACACGGCATACCGAACAATTAATCCACGCCGAGAGCAATGGCTCCAGGAGCGGCAAGGTCGCGGCTGCTGCTTCTGAGCCTCGCCGTCGTCGTCACCGCCGCCGGCATCCTCCAAGCTCGTGCACAGCCTGACAGCATCGGTACGCTCATCAACACCATCACGGTCTTCCATTTTTTTCCCCTCAGATCCTACTGCACGAGCGGAATGACAGCATAATGCCATAATGCACCGTGAACGACGATCGAGATTCACGAACTGGTGACTTCTTTTGTTTGCTTCGTGCGCGCGGATCGATCAGGTTTCATCAGCATAGACTGCGGCCTGCCTGGGACGTGGAGCTACGTGGACGACACCACCAAGCTGGTGTACGTCCCAGACGCCGCCTTCATCGACGACGCCGGCTCCAACCACAACATCTCCACGGAGTTCATCACGCCGACGCTCTCCAAGCGCTACCACAACGTGCGCAGCTTCCCCGACGGCGTGCGAAACTGCTACACGCTGCGCTCCATTGTCCCGGGGCTCAAGTACATCCTCCGCGGCACCTTCAAGTACGGCAACTACGACGGCCTCGGCCAGCCGCCCGTCTTCGACCTCTACGTCGGCGTCAACTTCTGGACCGTGGTGAACATCACGGACGCCGACACCGCTGTGCTCCTCGAGGCCATCGTCCTCGTGCCGGACGATCTCGTGCAGGTGTGCCTGGTGAACACTGGCTCCGGGACGCCCTTCATCTCCGGGCTCGACCTGAGGCCGCTCAAGAGCACGCTCTACCCGCAGGTGAACGCGACGCAGGGCCTGGTCCTGTTCAGCAGGAAGAACTTTGGCCCGACAGATATCACGGAAATCATCAGGTACCCGGACGATCCACACGACAGGGCTTGGTTTCCTTGGGTGGATGATTTGATGGCAGGTTCTTGCTTGTACGGACAACTAATTGGCCACGAAAATAAAAATAAACTTTGAATTGACGATCAGGTACCCGGACGATCCACACGACCGAGCTTGGTTTCCTTGGGTGGACACGGCGAGCTGGAACTCTGTGTCGACGACGCTGAGGGTGGAGGGCACGGAAGACGACGGCGTCTTCGAGGTGCCGATCAAGGTGATGCAGACGGCGATCACGCCGCGGAACGTGTCCGGAAACAATATCAACTTCTTCTGGGACGCGGAGCCGCAGCCCAAGGACCCGACGCCGGGGTACATCGCCAACATGCACTTCGCCGAGCTGCAGCTCCTGCCTGGGAACGCCGTGCGCCAGTTCTACATCAACCTCAACGGCAGGCCGTGGTTCCCGGATCCCTTCAACCCAACGTACCTTGTCGCCGACTCCACGTACAACACCAACCCCGCACGGGGCTTCCCCCGCTACAACATCTCCATCAACGCCACAGCCAGCTCCACGTTGCCGCCGATGATCAACGCCATCGAGGTCTTCTCTGTCATCCCCACCACCAACGTTGCCACAGACTCCCAGGACGGTACGTACCTGTGGATCTTGTTTCTTTAACCTAAAAATTCGAACAATACGATACGAGCATGAAGAACATGAGCTGAGGACTAACACGGTGGGTGTCATCAACAGTATCTGCCATCACGGCGATCAAGGAAAAGTATGGGGTGAAGAAGAACTGGATGGGTGATCCGTGCGTACCGAAGAATCTCGCGTGGGATGGGTTGGCATGCAGTTATGCCATTTCCAATCCACCAACAATCATCAGCGTGTAAGTAGCTTAAATGTGTATACAACATTGACTTGAAATATGATAATGGACAAGATGGGAAATAAGATTGTTTTTTTAACTATCTTTGAGACTTGAGAGGTTTTAAAATCAACGCCCAGGTAACATGCATGGTGCGGTGGGTAATTCTCAGTATCTCTTCAGAAACAGTAAAACTAAGCTAGTGGGAATTCATATTTTGCAGAAACCTGTCCTTCAGCGGTCTGAACGGTGATCTATCGTCTTCTTTCGCAAATCTCAATGCCGTCCAATATATGTACGTGTGGGGCTGTTGATCTGAATATCTTGGACTCTTATAGTTGATCTCAGAAACAGTTATCTTATATCTTGTTCCATGTGTTTCAGGGATCTGTCACACAACAACTTGACAGGCTCAATTCCTGATTCCCTTTCACAATTAACTTCGCTGGCAGTTCTGTAAGTCCGAATTCCGAAACTTTCTCCATTTTGACTTTTTCTAGGCATCACGTTGGCTCACATCCGCAGCATTCGGTTCCTTTCAGGGATTTGACTGGCAACAAGCTCAGTGGATCAATTCCCTCAGGACTTCTCAAAAGAATTCAAGACGGCTCCCTAACTCTAAGGTCTACACACTGATATTCTTCTTTAGGTTTAGCAATCATGAGTAAATTAGTACCGTTTGATAGTTTGATTAAACTGCTATACTTGACATTTTGATTACATATTTAAATTAGTACCATGTGTAACCATGTCGTCTGTTTATAGATATGGAGATAATCCAAACCTCTGCTCCAACGGCAACTCATGTCAGATGGCGAAAAGAAAGAGCATGCTTGCCATCTACATTGCCATTCCTGTAGTCCTGGTGGTAGTGATTGTCTCAGTGGCAGTGTTGCTCCTCTGCTTCTGTAGACGAAACAAGCAAGGTGACACGCCAGCTGTACTACTGACTGCGACCTACTACTCCCATCCTTAACACGAATCTGATGTCGCATGTGATATTATTCAGGACGCACAAGCAACTCTGTGAAGCCTCAGAATGAGACGCCAATGAGCCATGCGCCAACAAGTGTCAGCTCGTACCCGCAGAGCTCGCTGCAGCTTGAGAACCGCTGCTTCACGTACAAGGACCTGGAGATGATCACGAACAACTTCCAGCGTGTTCTTGGCCGGGGAGGCTTCGGTGACGTCTATGACGGCTTCTTGGAGGATGGCACGCAGGTGGCTGTCAAGCTGCGGTCTGATTCTTCCAACCAGGGGGTCAAGGAGTTCCTCGCTGAGGTAGGATGGATTTCTTCAGAACCAATTCATGTTTCCAGATAGAGATTTATAACAAGAAACATTGCTTGGAATTTGACTGCTAGTCGTGATACATTTTCCAGGCCCAGACCTTGACTAGGATTCATCACAAGAATCTCGTCTCGATGATTGGTTACTGCAAGGACGGGGACTACATGGCACTTGTTTATGAGTACATGTCCGAAGGAACCCTGCAAGAGCACATTTCAGGTATGCAAAGTTGTTTAGCATTTTTGGACTTCATCTTGGCTGGAACACCGAAAACTACAACATTTCAAAGCTCAAACGGCTATATCGCTGACCTACTTGCAGGAAATGGCCGGAACACAGGATTCTTAAACTGGAGACAGAGGCTCAAGATTGCACTGGAGTCAGCTCAAGGTACCTTTCATTCGCGGACAGTTTGTTATTGAAGTTTTCATTGTACTAGAATGATGAACACTGGCGTGCATGCAGGGCTGGAGTATCTCCACAAGGGGTGCTACCCGCCTCTCGTTCACAGGGATGTGAAGGCGTCCAACATCCTCCTGAACGCAAAACTAGAGGCCAAGATCGCCGATTTTGGACTGAGCAAGGCTTACCTTAACAATGACTCTCATGTATCTACGAACACACTCGTTGGTACACTTGGATACATGGACCCAGAGTACGTATATACTCCAACTCCGCTGCTCTTTACAAAGAAAAAAAAACTTTCCGGCCACAATTCCCTTCCCAATTTCCATTATTGACAGACAACTCTTGCAATTCGTTCGTGCAGGTACCACGCAACGCTGCAGCTATCGACCAAGAGCGACGTGTACAGCTTTGGCGTCGTGCTGCTGGAGCTGGTCACGGGGAGGCCTGCCATCGTGAGCGACCCAGAGACGATGAGCATCGTCCAGTGGGCGCGGCAGCGCCTCGCGCGGGGTAACATCGAGGGCGTCGTGGACCCGCGCATGCGCGGCGACCACGACGTGAACAGCGTGTGGAAGGCCGCCGACGTCGCGCTCAAGTGCACGGCGCAGTCGGCGGCGCAGCGGCCCACCATGACCGAGGTGGTGGCGCAGCTGCACGAGTGCCTCGAGCTCGAGGACGCTCGCGCCGGCGGTGGTGGAGACGCGAACGGAGGCTACTACACCGGCGGCAGCAGCAGCGACCCATACCACAGTTACAATGCGTACGCCGGTGATGGCCAGTCCACCACCGACGTGAGCCAGACCAGCACCGGGTTTGAGGTGGAGCACAATTTTGGGAGGGTGCCAACCATGCCTACGGGTCCTGATGCACGGTGAAGTCTGGTCCGAATGCCGTGCCGCTGCATCTTTGGTCATTGTGCTTCAGGGGATCTTCACGAGCTTTTTAATGAAGTCGTTAAACAGTGCATAACATTTCAAGTATGCCTGGTTTTTTGTATTTTCTCTCCTTTCACCACCTCAGGATCGATGTCGTACTACTATCGTCTACTATTTCCACAGGGGACACAATTGACAATCCCACTCTATTCACACTATTCTTCAGTTATGTATATGTTGCATTTGCATATATTTTTTTACAGCTTCGAATGTAACGGGGAACATAAAATTACATGGGTCGCTAACGGATCAAGCGTTGACGGCAATGTTTAATCACTCCAGATGCCTTCACTGCCTATCTTATCTTCTCATATGAATCCCCAAACCAAGCGCTTTCCTCGCACCATGTCACCAGCAATCTCTCGCCATCGGATCGGCCGCACCGATGGTCTAGACCGGCCTTTTTCCTGATTTGGAGCAATCCACGTCAATGACAAATTTGCTCAAACTTAAAAATCTACAACTTTATTATAGAGCATATTTTTAAGTTCAACATGCTTCCACAATTCACATGCACCTAAACATCTTCAAATTAAAAAGTGTTCAACACAAAAACTGCTCAAAATTTAAAAAGCTAAAAATGTTCAAGTTCAAAATGTTTTTGTTATTCTTTTACATAATATTTTTATGTCTTACCATTCAGACACTAAAATATCTTCAAATTATAAAATATTGAATATTAAAGTAGCTCAAAATTTCAAAATCGGTAAATTTGTTTCAGAGCAGACTTTAGAAATCCAAAACCATTTTCCAATTCATCCATTGAACCTAACATCCGAACATTAAAACACCTTAAAATTTAAAACATTTCAATATAAATGTTGCTCTAAATTTGAAAAACAATGATACAAGTTTTCTGAGCTCCTTTTTCTAATTTGCTTGCACATTTTTTTTTTACATTTATACAAAAGATACACTTCAAAATAAAAATTAATCCATATTCCAAAATATAAAAACTTTCCATAGAGCAAAATTTTAAATTCAGTATGCTTTGAAATTCATTTAAGAAAAATATTGATATGATTACGGGCACATCCACTTGCCTACCGTGGCAACGCCGTGAGCTTTTTCTTGTTGTTGCTAATTGGAGTGCCTCTTTTGGAGGCTCCACGTCTTGGTGAATGCACTAGAACAAAATGATAAATGCCACCAACACTAGGAACTCTTTTTTTAGACCAACCCCATGAACTCAATCATTATATTTTAACCATTGGATCTATTATTTGTTCTAATAAAATAACCACATCTATTATTATAAAGATAATATAAATTATCTCCTAAATGTGTATCTAATAATTACCAAACTGAGGATTCAATTGGTACATGTCAAACACATGTGAAGGTGAAAACAAATAGCTACTAACTAAATCTATTAATAGTACTAACAGTAAATACGATTATTATGAGTACCATGTAGGATATTTAACAGATGTGAGAGACTGCATAAGGTACATAATTATTACTACACTCTACAAGCCATGTATATTTTACTTCTTATGTATCTGTCGTAAAATTTCTAAAGTAACTTGTTCTTTTTTTATGATGGAGGGAGTAATATATGCAGTGTTACCTTAATCTACTACTACTGAAAATTGAAGATGGATGGAAATATAAGGTAGGGTAACTCTTACACCCACGACCCGCTTCAAATAATGTCGTCCTGAAGTCAAATCTATACTATAAAGGATTGAACAAATTGAGGACACTTCTCACCCACAAACACATCCCTTTACACCTCACAGCGGACCCACCTACCAGGGCTGAACGGTGGGCCTAGAACAACCAAAGGGAGGGGGGAGATTGATTTGGTCGTCCTCACCCAGTTAAAAAAACTCCCCTCCCACCTCCTTACCTCTAAATTTTTTTCACCAACAAATACACCCAACAACGGAAGTAAAATAGAAAACATTCTCCCCGCTCTCACTACATCCCATCCCAATGGCACGAAAAGTGGAAAGCCCCTTATATCAATGAGAGAAATAAACGAAATAAAAGGAGGTGCTACTAAAAGGAAATAAAAGGTGTGCTATTAAATGGAAATTAAAGGTGTGCTATTAAAAGAAAAATAAAAGGTGCACTATTAAAAGGAAATAAAAGATGTATTATTAAAAGGAAATAAAATGCACATTTCCATGACCACCGTTTGATTTCTCTGCATTCCAATGGCAAGAAAAATGGAAAGCCCCTTATCTTCTCTCTAACGCAAGAAATAAATCTCTCCATGGCCAAAACAAAAGAAATCTCTCCATGACTGTAATATTCCATAAATTGTAGGAAACAGAAAAATTTTTATAAGCTAAAGTTATAAAAAATTAACTTCTTGACCATTCTTCATATGGGCGATCAGAGGTCATAAATGCGTAAATGTCGTCAAAGCGATTCCGTTTTGCTACTTACATGCCATATTTGGATAACATGTGAGTCCGCGATAAGCCGTTCAATCTGGGCCACTAAATCTATCTATCTATCCTACAAAGGATGAGCAAATTGAGGACAATTCTCACCCAAAGTTATACCTCTTTACCCCTCACAGAGGGTCCGCTTTTCAGATCTGAGTAGTGGGCCTACGACGACCAAAATGGAGGGGAGAGATTGATTTTGTCGTCCTCCCACGTTCAAAACCTCCCCTCCCACCTCCTCATCCCTAATTTTTTCCACCAAGAAATGCACCCAACAATGGAAGTAAAATAGGAAACATCCTCTCCCGCATGGTCTCACTGCATCCCATTTGAACGCATCAAGAAGTAAAAGGAAACAAAAGAAGGCGCTATTAAAAGAAAGATAATAAATGAGTGTTATTGAAAGGGAATAAAATATGTGCTATTAAAAGGAATGCAATAAATGTGTATTATTAAAAGGAAATAAAATATGTGTTATTAAAAGAAAATAAAATGCATATCTTCATGGCCACCCCTTGCTCTCTTTGCAATCCAAAGGCAACAAAAATAGAAAGCCACACATCCCTCTCTCACGCAAGAAATAAATCTCCCCACGGCCAAAACATAAGGAATCTTCCCACGGCAAAAAATCTCTTCCATCACACATCGATATGGTGGCGGTGGACGAGGATTATCGCTGGAGAATGTGGCCATGGCCGGGGCGTTCGGGATAGTATTGACGAGGGCCAAGCCGTCGGCCACCTATGTGTGCTGGAGACGCGCCCGATGATGGACAGTCAGACACCCGCGCCTTGTGTGCCAATGGGTGCTTAGCGTGTCGCTGCTGCCAAGGCCAACCGACTCCTTCTCTTCACCTCAGCCATGAGCCCATGACTCCTTTGCTGCCCCGCACGACGGTGACAACCCTCGTCCCCGCGAAGGAGGGAGCACACGGCACCGGTGCCGATGTCGCCAGGTACATGACCTAGGGTCACTAGCACACGAGTTTCTCGATCTGTTTAGGGTTTACCCCTGCTGCACAAAATCCATCTTGAGTGATATCGCTTGACCAGGCCGGTGGCGATTGAGCTCATCCATGATGGGTGTTGTGTGTGTGCGCGCGCGATCTGAATGGGTTCATATGTCTGTTTTTGTAAGATCTCTTATTTCTTGTATCGATTCTTTCTATTGCAGGAACAACGAGAAAGGTTAAGATTAGTATATAGAAGGTTGATGCAACATGTCTGCTGCAAGACGGATCATTTATCTTTTCATTCAAATGTCAAAAAATGCATGCCTGGATCTGGAGCCAATACATGGTAACAAGGCAAACTCTGCACTAGATGATCTACCGGCACATCTACCTGGCTACTGAATGTGGTTGCTAAATAAACTAATATCCGTGATATTTATCGATTCACCTCTATATTATTTTTGGGTCTTTGTAATCAGTTGGCCTTTTTTTGTCGGTAGGAAGCAAGAGAAGCACAAAGAGGTCACTGATCTGCTCTCAGAAAGGCAATGGGTTACTGATGCGATATTCTATAATTGTTTGTGTTATTTTTTACCAACACCAGAATTATGACTTGTGCGGCCTAATGTGTGGTATGTTTTTAGATTTTTTTACGTATTGGTCTACTATATAAAGAGTCATGATTGAAATATTTTAATTTGTTTTTTAAATAGTAACGTGCTTATCTGATAATTAGGATTGCAAACTCTATTTTTGTTTACTAGAATAGGATCTGTAACTACAAACTATTTTTCTTTTTTAAGGCATTAGTGGTTTTGAATACACAGTGATTTTGGTGGTATTGTGATTTTGAAAGGTAGTAGCTTTCAAAGGGAGTAGTCGAGTGAACCTATGTGTTCAAACAACACATTCAACTATTGGTATTTTGAAACAAAGGCAACTAAATGAATACTCAATTAAAATGAGTTGAATTCTTATTTTTCTTAAACTTTCAATACCTTAAAATACCATGGAAGATGATTTTAGAGGATTGAAAACATATCAAAAGTTCCAGATAACAGAAATTTACAGTTGCGCTCTCATCTTATAGCTCTCCAAAGTTCCAGATTTTATTGGAATGTTCTCTGATTAGCAGCAAACCCCATAACTCACTGCTCTTCTATGATTTGGCTATACTAAATTATCATTTTATTATTTTATAGGGAATATGCTTTGGCTCTCTACATCCTATTGGCCATTTGGATCACAAACTTCAAATTTACTTTGACAGTTATATATATGTATGTCCAGTATGGAGCTTTGCATGGCACAGACAGAGGACCTTCGGTTGAGCTATTTAGTGTAAAGACTTGTGAATTATATTGAGAGCTTATGTTTGTGTGAAAAATATTTGATTTGTGACGCTAAGAGATTTTTGTATATTTGCTTTGCTACCAAATTAAATTACCAGGCTGAGAGGTATGTGTTATTTGCTAGCATAAACCAAGTTTTGGTCATTAATTTTGCTTTAATAATTAAGCTTTAGTGTTAGCACATGCATTATACTGATTCCTTGATAATAGCAGCTTGCATTTTGAGCTTGCAGATGCACTAAAATTGGAGTTTGAAAACATATTTCATGGCATGGGGAGCTGTGTTTCCTTGCATTTACTCTGTTTTAGTTTGAGATCATTAATGTAATCCTTGACATCATTGTTAGTGTCACAACCCATCTCAGCCAATCAATTGTGGGAGGTTAAAATAAGAGCAATAATATTGTTGAAAACCACAAGAACACCACTGCCAGAGTTCCAAGACATCCCAATTCTCCCCAAACTTGAAATATGAAAGAACTTTAAGAACAAGTTTTCATGTACTTTAAATGACCTTTTGTTTATATTTAAAAAAAAGAAATTCTAGCTGTACATGGTCGAATTGAATGTATATGTTTCCAATTAGTTAGTTTATATTTGTTTTGTATTTTTATGTTAGTTCTACTCACTATTTTGCATGAAACAATCCAGCTGTTGTCCTACAATACCAACTCACACTCAATCCAGTGACTTAGCTTTCCTTCGTCAGGTATGCTGCAATGACGACGACGCACATCGAAACTTTGTCGAGGCCGACGTGGATAACCAAATGGACACGATACAAAATGTTAAAGTGGACAAAACAAATATGTGTGTGAGTACTCTTCTCTCTATAATTGTCATGATTTTTTAATTGTATCTAATTAACACTATGAAGAATGCCAGTAATAATATTATTTGGGTTACAACGGGTTTTAATTTCAACAGGGTGCTTGGTGGGAAAAAATTAGTACTATGAATTTCTGGAAAGCCGGAATATACCCATCTCTATCAGCACTCAAAAGAAGTTAATAAGAATATCAAATTATTGTTAATATTTTTATACTTCAAGCTAAATTTTTATTGTGTAACATTTTTTTAGATTTCAGAACTTGTATGCGCAGACTATAGGGTCCATGGAGGCATTAACCTCGACGTTGCAAAGCGAATGGAATGTATTGGAAGTATCTCTGTTACATCATTGCCGTAGTTCGAAGACATCCCAAGTCTCCCCAAACTAGAAATCTGAAATGAGTTTAAAACAAGTTTTCATGTTCTTTATATAACTTTTTTATATTTAAAATAAAAAAGTTTAGCTCCACATGGTTAAATTGAATGTAATTGTTCTAAATTAATTATTTATTTTCTTTTCTTTTAATAGCTCATTCCATGTGGGTTAGACAATACCTAATGTATGTATATATACCTTTCTGAGCCTGTTTTTTTCTCAAGGGCATTTTATAGGTGGCATTGTCGAGAGGTGTTTATTGGAAACAATGTGGGTTCTTGGAAAAAAGAAATAAAGATATTAATCACATTAAAAAAAGGTACAAAGACTTATGTCTATAGGGACATCTTGGAGTATTAAGTTGTGTTGTATTTAAAAATTATTAGGTATTATATAATTCCTATTTTAGTGTGCATATGATTTATTTATTTATGTGATGAGATCAGATCTTGTGACTGAATAGTTATTTTTTAATATAATTTCTTTTATTAGCACGTGCGTGTCGCACGTGCCAAAAGACTAGTGTTGTATAAAGCCAGTTTGTTATGGCAATTCACATGAAAAGTCAGAATTTAGGACCAGCAAGGCCATTGACGTAGTCAAGTCAACTCGACGGCCAATCCATGTGAACTGCTTGTTTCCTTCATTCTTTCAATTTTTTTTGTGGGGCGAAGAGGTAGGATTCACTAATAATGGCCAAAAAGAAAAAGGAAAGAAAATCAAAATACTGCCCTGGATGCAGTGCAAGCTTGCTACCGAACTTGGTGCTCCATTTTCTGTTGTCCGATTGTCTACGTACAAATGTCCATAGTTTAGCTGAATGTATATTATGTGAGTGCAAGTCCTAGTTGTTGGATGCTGAGTGGTGGCATGTGCGCACGTAGTGCAGTGGCGCGGTCAATGCGAGGTGCAATGGCAGCCCGGTCGTGGTTGCCGCTGCTCGTCGTCGTCGCCGCCGCCGTACTTGGCGTTCATGGCCAGGGCGCCGCGCCTGACAGCACAGGTGAGCTCAAGATCACTTCCGTTTCCATCTTCCTGCTGATCCCTCACTGCTCAGCTTATTGCAAGAGTATAATGCCGTGCATTGCGCGGCGGCGGCGCAGGGTTCATAAGCATAGACTGCGGCATCCCGGAGCAGAGCAGCTACGTGGACGGCGCCACCAAGCTGCCCTACGTCTCGGACGCCGGCTTCACCGACGCCGGCGCCAACCACAACATCTCGGCCGAGTACATCAAACCCTCCTTCTCCAAGCGCTACCTCAACGTGCGCAGCTTCCCCGACGCGCCGCGCAGATGCTACACGCTCGGATCCCTCACGCCGGGTTCCAAGTACCTCCTCCGCGCCGTGTTCATGTACGGCAACTACGACGGCCTCGGCCGTCCACCGGCGTTCGACCTCCATCTCGGCGTCAACTTCTGGACGACGGTGACCATCACCGCGCCCACCGACGTGGCTCTGACCGAAGCTATCGCCATTGTCCCCGACGACTCCGTGCAGGCATGTTAGTTTTTTTTTTCTCGAATAGCTGCGCATCATTGTATTAAGAGAAAATGTCTAATTTTTTTAAACATATATATATATATATATTTATTTTCAATATTTCAGCTTCTGCATCGACTTGGTGCAGGTATGTCTGGTGGACATCGGCGCCGGCACGCCGTTCATCTCCGGGCTGGACCTGAGGCCCCTGGACAGCGCGCTGTACCCGCAGGTGAACGCGACGCAGGGGCTTGTCCTGCTCGCCCGCCGCAACATGGGGCCCACCGACGCCACGATGGTGGTCAGGTACCCCGACGACCCGTACGACCGCGCGTGGACGCCGTGGATCAACCCGGAGGAATGGTCGGAGATCTCGACGGCGGAGCAGGTGGGTGGCTTGCCCACCGCGCCGTCTGCCGTGATGCAGACCGCCGTCACGCCACTCAACGGCACCAAGATGAGCATCGCCTTCTCTTGGGTGGCCGTGCCGAACCACGTCTATCCCGTGCCCCGGTACGAACGTACAGTTCACATCTGGACGATGTGTTCTACACTTACTAGTTACTACTCCATTGCTAAGCTCTTCGTTGTGCTTGTGCATAAATGCAGGTACATCTGCTTCTTCCATTACGCGGAGTTACAGAGTCTAGACGCGAAGAAGAACGAAACGCGGCAGTTCTACATAACGATCAATGGAAAGCCTTTTTACCATCTCCCAATAACACCGCACTACCTCTTCACCGATGCCGTCTATGACACAAAGCCCAACTGGTGGGGCTTCGACCAGTACAACGTCACATTGAACGCCACGGCGAACTCGACCCTGCCGCCGGTCATCAACGCCGTCGAGGTTTTCTCAGTCATCTCTACAGCCAACGTTGGCACATACGCACAGGATGGTAAGTATTACATTACACCACGCAAGATGTATTTTTGATAGGGATGAGTAGAGAATAGAGGGACTGATCACTGGTGTTCTGCGTATTTTCTTTTCTGAAAAATCAAACAGTTTCTGCAATTACGGCGATAAAGGGCAACTATCAGCTTAATAAGAAGACTTGGATGGGTGACCCCTGCGTTCCAAAGAATCTTGCGTGGGATGGGTTGAGCTGCAACTATGACATTTCCGGTCCTCCTAGAATCACAGCTGTGTAAGTTCAAATTTACTGAGAATATCTGAATGAACTCTTATAGTTTAAAAAAAAAAATGTATGAAGTCTCAATTCTGAAACGTCGGATGTATTACAGAAATCTTTCATCAAGTGGCTTGACTGGAGCTTTGTCATTGTACTTCTCCAGACTCACAACAATCGAGTACCTGTAAGTATGAAGTTCCCAATACATTTTTTGTGTTGATTTTAACTGAGAAAGATATACATTTGCCATGCTTGTCATTTCTTTTTCAGAGATTTGTCACACAATAACTTGACGGGTTCAATTCCGGACGTCCTTTCGCAACTGCCCTCTCTGAAGGTTATGTAAGTAACTCTAGCCCATGCTGATGCTGTAGATTTTAAATTTGAATATGTGCTAAAATACACCATAACGTTTAAAATAACTCAAAACATTGAAATCAATACTATATTTGTTTCCTTTAGAGATTTGACAGGCAATCAGCTTAATGGATCGATCCCGTCCGGGCTTCTGAAAAGGATTCAAGACGGTTCCCTGAAGCTGAGGTTAATCCTCATAATTTGTCCCACATATGGTTTTGCTTGCCAGTATCATTTTTCTCGTTTATGATGGCTCATAGTAAATGCTTCTTCATTTTGATAGGTATGGAGACAATCCAAACCTTTGCACCAACGGCGATTCTTGCCATCTCAAAAGAAAGAAGATCAATGCCGTGTATATTGTTGTTCCAATACTGGTATTTGCGGTGATTGCAACACTAGTACTACTGTTTTGCGTACAAAGAAGAAAGAAAGGTAAATCTCAGCATTCACACATGGATTTGCTCCACCTGTCATTATTGCAAGTAACACTACACTAGCTTCGCTCCTCGCAGAGAGCAGCGTGAAGCCACAGAATGGGGTGACCGACGCGCGGCCGCGGTCACAGAATGGCAACGGACACCGGCTGCCGCAGCTGGAGAACCGTCGGTTCACCTACAAGGAGCTAGAGACCATCACGAACAACTTCCAGCGAGTCCTCGGCCGAGGAGGGTTCGGGTCTGTCTACGACGGCTTGTTGGAGGACGGCACCCAGGTTGCAGTCAAGCTGCGGTCTGAGTCTTCCAATCAAGGTGTCAGAGAGTTCCTGACAGAGGTAACGCAAAGCTTGATCATCAGGTTTAGCAAGTGCACCAAGATACTGCAAGTGTACATTTTTTTCGTTTAGGGTTTGTTCAGTTTAGAGATATGATTCTTCTTCAGGCTCAGACCTTAACAAAGATCCATCACAAGAATCTTGTCTCCTTGATCGGTTACTGCAAGGATGGAGAGTACTTGGCACTTGTCTATGAGTACATGTCAGAAGGAACACTGGAAGACAAACTAAGAGGTATGCCGTTTCTTTTGTCAGAGTTCACAAAATTTCTCTACAAAGTTCGATTCTGACTATCCTCGTCAGGGAAAGATGGCAGCGGTGAACCTCTAACCTGGAGACAGAGGCTCCGCATTGCACTGGAGTCCGCACAAGGTAAATATCTATTCAGAAATTCAGATTGATCTGATCGGCTCCGGGACTGTATGGTCCTTGTCGATGATCCCCTCTCGCATGAACGCAGGGCTTGAGTATCTGCACAAGGCGTGCAGCCCAGCTTTCGTCCACAGGGACGTCAAGACGTCGAACATCCTGCTGAATGCAAATCTCGAGGCCAAGATCGCCGATTTTGGCCTGCTCAAGGCCTTCCGACGCGAAGGCGACACCCATGTATCCACGGACAGGGTGGTCGGCACGCATGGCTACCTTGCCCCTGAGTATGTGTACACTTCAAGCGATCGACACGACGGCTGGTTCTTGGAACACAATCAACTCAAAGAGGTGCCAATTAATACGATCTGCACGTTGTGGTTTTGTACGCAGGTACGCTTCGGCGTTGCAGCTGACGGAGAAGAGCGACGTGTACAGCTTGGGCGTCGTGCTCCTGGAGGTGATCACGGGGCAGCCGCCGATCCTGCGGTGCCCGGAGCCCACCAACGTCGTGCAGTGGGTGCGGCAGCGCCTGGCGCGTGGGGAGGACATCGGAGACGTGGTGGACGCCCGCCTGCGCGGCGGCTACGACGCCAACGCCGCGTGGAAGGCCACCGACGTCGCGCTCAAGTGCACCGAGCAGGTGCCCACGCAGCGGCCCACCATGACCGACGTGGTGGCGCAGCTCCACGAGTGCCTCGAGCTCGAGGAAGGCCGCTGACCGCCCCCATATATATATGTTCTTGAAGTTCTTTTGGTGATGTTGTGTTTGTAACATGAAGTGGAAGTGGCAATACGCATCTCACATGTTCACCCTTTTCTTTGAAAAAACTCTATATTTTCACATAGAAATCATCACTGTTTTAAATTGTAGCCAAAATCATCAGTGCATAGAAATTATACATGCGTTCCTGGATTTTTTTTGTTATTCTCTATGAGAGTGGTCCCGGTAATCAACCTTGCCCAACAAGATATTATGAAACTTGTCCTTCCAGAGAAGAAGTATAAACAGTACAGTACAAATTCTCATTTCTCAGGATCATATAAGTCCCGATAATTTCACAGCCGTAACAATAATTGTGTCACGGGTGAGGCTACTTCGTTCCATGGATATAAATTTGTGACAAAGTTGTCTATCTATAAATGTGATATAAATTCACCTGCTCTTTTTTTTTAAGGTGAATTGCACACGCCTGATCCTGTGCCCGCTCCCTTGCCCATAATTGGACATACACCATTTTGAGAGGAAAGTGGTTTGTACTATCTCGACAATCTACTGCTCTGGGGGCTAAACCATTTTCTTGTGGCTGTGGGGGATCCTACACCCCCAGCATCTCAACATAGAGCAAGCCGGGCCAGCTACAATTTTAATCTACATCTTATATTATAATCAACTAAAGAACTTACCATGTAGCTCTACCCCTTCAATTATACAAGGAGGGGCATGCGTACCATTAGGAGAACACAAACAAAATAGATTGGTTTAGTTTAGTTGTATTCTACTCTAAGCAATGCTATCCACCAGAACACATGACAGTCTATTGTGCTATCTTGATGGTCGATCTAAACATGTCTAGATCGTATGTATCATGTGTTCTTGTGTTACCATCAAAAGTGGATCATTGGTTCCCCCTTCAAACAATCTACCATCGTGCATAAAACACCGACATTATTGTTAGCACTTTACTTATTAGAAAGGTTAATTGATTTATTTGAAAGATGCATTATGAGTACCAAGCAATTTATTTTTCCTTTTAAGAGATAAACCATTAAGACTATCCACAACGTCCAGGCATGGATCAAAACTTGAAACACCAATCTAGCACCAATTAAAAGCTTTATAAACATATTTGGATAAGTATATCAATTTCACATGTATTCTCTTTGAGCTTCAGTGTATGTGCATAACTGCAAATGGGTCTCGCCAAGTATCACCAAATCTAATTACCATTGTGGCTCCTGGTAGTTTATTTATCGGACGCTGATGCACGTAAAAGTCTTAGTATCTATTTTTTTTAATAAAATATTGGTTACTATATAACATAAAGGCAAAAGAATATGCAGTGAATATTTGTTCGGGTCATTTATGAAAACCTGAAGTTATAGATGCTCTAAGTGGTAGGACATAGGCCGCCATGGGCTTCCAAAACAAGAGGTCGTCCCTATTATAATATTTTTTTCGCTTGTGCTACTCTAGAAAAATAGAGTTTCATCCATGAGACGATACAAAGACCCTACACCGCTGCCGCCCCCACACCCTCCCTCAATACACACAGGAAATAAATGGAAATTCTGTATAAAATGTCATGTTGGACCCCCTATCTCTAGATAAATTCACTAATCAGAGTTTACCCATGCCGCTCCTCGTCGATGGGGTCGAGGCGCCATCCAAAGCAGGTAGGATGACGATGATGCACTGTGCATCTTTGCCAACCAGCGATGGCAGCAAAAGTGGCAGTGCCCACAACCGCATCAGCGAGCTCCCGGATGAAATCCTAGGCTCAAATCTCAAAAAAAAATATACGATGAATATTCGTTCCAAGTCTGACTACTCAAAGTGATGGTAGGGCATAGGCCGTCATGGGCTTCCAAAACATGATACCAACCCTATTATAATATCTTCTCTCACATGTGCTACCCTAGGAAACTAGGGTTTCATCCAAGAGACGATATAGACCCTACACCACCGCTGCAACCGCCACACGCTCCCTCAACACCCATAGGAAAAATGGAAATTCTGTATAAAATGACATGTTGGACCTCTGTCTCCAGACCAATTCAGTCATCATTTTGAGTCTAAAAATGTTTGCATTTCAAAAGAATATGCGATGGACATTTGTTCAAACCATTTATGAAAACCCGAAGTTGTAGATGCTCTAAGTGGTTGGACATGGGCCGTCGTGGGCCTCCAAAACACGATACCGGACTTATTACAATATCTTCTCCCGTCTGCGCCACCGTAGAAACTAGGGTTTCGTCCAAGAGATGGTATAAATACCCTACACCCACCCACCCCCTCCCCGCCGCCGCCGCGCCCCCACCTTCCCTCAATACCCACAGGAAAGAAATGGAAATTCCGTATAAAATGATCTGTTAGACCCTTGTCTCTGGACCAATTCACATTAGTCTATCCATGCCGCTCCCTGTCGTCGATGGGGACGAGGCGGAGTCCAAACCAGCTAGGATGACAACAATGCGCCGCCGCGCATCTTTGCCAACCGCCGCCGCCGTCGCCGGCGGAAGTGAAAATGGTCGCGACCACATCAGCAAGCTCCCGGTTGAAATCCTAGGCTCGATCCTCTTCCTCCTGCCGCTGAAAGAGGCTGGCCGCACCACCACGCTGTCCAAGCGCTGGGAAAAAGTGTTCGCGGGCTCCCCCATCTCGCTGGACGACGAACAAGTCGTCCGGCGCCGCGTCGGGCGCCCGCCCAGGGAATCCGTCCTCCATGCCGAGCGCGTGGACGTGATCTCCCGGATCCTCAGCAAGCACAAAGGGCAAGTCCGGCGCCTACGCCTATCCATGACCCGCTTCCAGGGCGACGGCGACGGGCAAGGCCTCGCCACCGACGCCTTCGACGGGCGAGGCGTGGAGGAACTCATCGTCGACTCCACCTACCCCATCAGGTTCTTCTCCTCCCCACCACTCCGCTCCGTTGAACTGATCAACTGCAACTGGCTACCCACGGAGCCACCTGTGCTGCCACCCGTCTTCGCCAAGCTCAAGGAGGTCTCCCTCCGCGCCGTCAACTTCTCGACGGCCGCCGTGTATGCTCTGCTGGAGCAATGCGTCGAGCTCGAGAGCTTGCTACTGTCGTCCTTGTACAGGAGCCAGGCGGGCATGGAGAGCATCCTGCAGGTCAGATCACAGAGCCTCCGCTGCCTTTTCCTGGAGGTTCTCGGGCTGAAGGAGGTCGTCATCGTGGACGCACCTAAACTGGAGCGCCTGCTTGGAGAGGTCTTGTATAAACACAGCCACTGCAAGGTGACACTCGGCAACGCGCCGAAGCTGCAGATCGTTGGCTTCCTGACCATGGAGCTTCTTCCTCAGCCTCCAGTGGTATGCCGGTATCCTGGTGCTTTCATTTCCAAGTCCTTAACTGCTCGAACTGTGCTTATATTTATATATGTGTGTGTGTTAGCCGCCGGAGATGATGGGCATGAGTCTGGAGCCGTCAAGCCGGATCCACAGCGTCAAGATCCTCGGACTGTGCGTGAACTTGTGTGAGATAGATCAGGTGAAGCGGATGCTGCAGATGCTGAGCTATTTCCCTTGCGTCGAAACGCTAAACATCAAGGTGAGATCGATGCTCTCTAATCCTCTCGTTTAATTTATTTGCTTCTTCAACTTACCAAGAAATTCAGCATGGATATATATCTTATGATGGCTCGCTGAACATTCATCCGTGTCTCTCGATCTGTGCGCAGATCTTTACCAGCCTTTCCATCATACGCACATTGGTGCGTCATAAAATTCCCTACAGTACTGATCTTCTAGAACTGGCTGGACGTGCTGATTGTCTGAGAGACCGTGTTAAAACCATCGTCGTGGGCGACTTGTGGTTGCATACGGACACCCTCGGCCTGGACTTCGCCAAGATACTGCTTGAGAGTGCAAAGAAGCTTCAGCTTATGAAGATTTTCCATATCCCTGTCGGCAAGAGGAAGGAATCTAGATCGTACAGGAAGAAATTGGGCCTGAAGAGCAATCCTTCTATAAAGGCCCGAGTTGTTTTCCCCAGGGACTACATTTCATCCCGTCAGGTCAGTGACGTCCTGATGGATGCTTCTAGCCTTGCAATACCTGATCCTATGTTCTACCAAAGGACATTCCGAAGCTGGTACATCAGGAAGGAATGGAATTGCTACATCCAAGCTATGGAAGGTTAATTCTAGCGGTACTCTCTTATTGGTTGCAGCCTGGCATGTGCTTCCCCGTTTTTCCTTTTCTAGCAATTCTTTTGAATCAGAACTTTTGTGGCTTGTAATGTGCCGAGCATCCGGCGAGACAATATCTTTTCCTGGTTTGGCATTTGAAATGTGTTGAACGCTTGGTGATAACTGCTTAGATATATTTTCTCATAATTTTCGTGGATCAGTAAACTCATGTGGCTTGTAATTTGTCAATCATCCGGTGAGACTATATCTTTTCTGGTCTGGCATTTTGTAATGTGTCGAGTGCTTGGTGATCAGTTCTTAGATATATGGTTGCGCCAGGGGCGTATCTGGCCGTAAGGCAAGGTAGGGCCTCTGCCCTACCTCATGCCCATGCACATGTGAGAAAAACAGGCATAGACTAACAGTATTATGGTTGGATGATGACTGATTTAGCATGGAAAATATAATGTTTGCCCTACCTACTAGTTGTTTTAGCTGGATCCGCCACTGGGCTGCGTACTCGTGGCGTGGGTCATTGTTTGATTTGTCATTTACCATGTCACTCTTAGCATTTGCATTGGCAAATTTTTAGAAAATGGAAAATATTCCAGAGTCTACATAAAGTACAAAACCTCTGATCATTACAAGTTTCAGCTATCAATGTTGTTTGACCTAGGGGAAACAAATAAAGGTAAGGAATTAAAGCCGATTATGCTATTATGTTTCATTCGTGATTGGCCACCTCCAATGCAATAGTCTCTAAGGATGAACTAATCAACTTGAAGATCTCCTTTGTCACGTTATCATGCTGCAGCCGCGCCTAGAAGTGCATCCAGTAAGCTCCCCTGAAAATAGCCTGCAAAAATATAGTATTTCTGGTTTTGTCAAAAATAATATCATTCATGCATCTCCAAATAGCTAGCCTAACATAAAGCAGCACACCCCGCTACAATTAATTGTCTCTTATCCTTATCCCCCAAATAGCCTAACATAGAGCACCACACCCCATACGGGAGATTGAATTTGGTGGGGGAGTCTTGTAGCTAGATACACGATAGGCAAAATAACTTTGGCATTATAGTATCAAAGAAAAGATATCTAATTATTTTATTAATATTGCATAAACAACTTCCTTTCCTATTTTTCCTTGCTAGATCATACTTTGTGAGAATGACTCTTTTTTTCGAGGTATCATGCGAAAATCTTATTTTTTTAGCGGGACTTCGAGTTTTCAAATCAATTTATGTCTATGTTTGATGATTATTTTTACACAAAAATATATAGTGGATGATATACATTTATAAATTTTGGTAGAGCTTACAACATCATGTGGGCCCCATATATGTCATCGTCTTGGAGTACCTGGATTCAACTCTTACGAAGTTCTTTTGGTAAACACGTTGAGTTTGAAATATTAGCAACGACATTGCTCCTTGTCATTCTTGATAAAAAAAAATCCTTCATGCACGTTTTCTGGTAATATATGGAAGTTCGTGTGTGCTCGTCCAACCTATGTACGTGTACGGTATACAATTGAATCCTTGTTACACCAACAGGCCCACGTACCATTGTCTGAGAGCTTGTCAACGCAAGCTAGATACGTACATGCCTGGAGATGCAACGTCGGCCCCTTGGCTTGACCGCTTGCAGATAAGAACTGAAAGGCTGTGTGTACGGCAAGTGTGTTGGATCACGCCCAGTTTGTTTCAGCAGATAAGTTTGTTCGCTAAATTAGTGGGGCCAGTTGATTATGCGGAGGATTTCCTGGCCGATGGTGCAAGTGCCCAACCGGCCTTACTGCCTATATAAAGGAGACGTGACCTTCAGTTTGAGGGGGTTGAAGAGGCTGATACACCAAGAGGCCGCCGGCATCCAGTACGCCCGGAGGCCTTCACGCCGAGACGTGCACAAACCGCTGCTCGCCGAAGATCAAGCGACCGGCTTCTGTTCCCTTGATCCGTTCGACGCCTGCAGGATGTTGCGCTTTCCTGCAACTATTCATGGTGAGCCACTCTGAAAACTCAAGTTCTTTACCAAATAATGGGAGGCACTTGATGGTTGCATCTACGTAACGACAGTGTTCTCGGGTTGAGACGGCTACAATCATGGCGACAGTGTCCCCAAGTAGAGACGGCTACATACATCTACGTAGTGACAGTGTCCTTGGGTTGAGACGGCTACAATCGTAGCGACAGTGTCCCCAAGTAGAGACGGCTACATATATTACGCATAGCGACAGTGTCCTTGGGTCGAGACGGCTACAATCGTAGCGACGGTGTCCTCAAGTAGAGACGGCTATTCCAAGAACGAAATTTACTATAGTCTATGATCGACGACCAGCTCTCTGTCAATACGAAAGGGAGCTGACGAGACGAGATCACTGCTCCACCGACATGTCTCAAGTAACGGGCTTGGATACTGTGTTGCCGGGCACCGACGAGGCAAAGGCAACTTATCTAGGTTCATGCTTGATGAAACTGGACCATATGACTGGGCGAAAGTCACCCCTTTCATCAATGCATTTTTCATTTACCGCTGACATGACGATGGTTTTATGGTGATCGGGTCTTGGTGAAACAAAGCCACCGCATCACATACACCCCCATATATTGTATGGATGATGAGCAGATGAATTTTACACGACCATAAGAGCGCAGCTTAATTGGAGGTGTTTCGTAGGCTTGTCCTACGGATGTAATTAACCAGTCGCGCCCAACAGGCCCCGGGAATTAGCGAACTACGCAATCGTCAGACCTTTCCTTAAGCATTGACGCAAAAGACAAGTCGTGAGTCATGTATTTTATGATTTTGTAAAAGATCAAGATTAATGAAATATATGTTGTCGCCAATGTGTGCATATATCCCGTATGTACAAACTTTATTTTTCTTGTCTTCTTTATTTTTTGTTTTCTCAAACAGTCGAAAAAGGGCATGTTGATTCGGCCTGTATAGGTACATTGAGCGACTGTAAATAATCCGCTTTTGTTTAGATTCCATCTAAACTTATCTCTCCCATGACTTAAATTGATATTAGTGATGCTCGCTAAGAGGTGCAACCATTCTCTCAACTTAAATTGATATTAGTGATGCTCACTATCAGGTGCAACCATTCTCTCAACTTATTAGTTATCACCCACCGGCCACCAGAGACCTCCTAAAAGATATATATAGTGGTGTAGTATACATTACACTGGTATGTGGGTTATGAACAATATTATACAAAGCTGGATATTGTTCCTTGAACGACCTTTGACCAATCCACGCGTTGGCAAATAATAAAAATATTTTTATGGATGCATTTAATGGGCAACCACCTATTTTTTATGTACCGGAGGAAACTAAGCCTAAATTTTGCTGGTGGGTTAAACAAGCAAGTGGATAGATGAGAGAAATAAAATTGACTTCTTTCTTTCTTTAGTTTATTGTTTCGTATCAATGTCTTCAACATTCAAATCAAAGAAACCCGTAAAGAAAACTATATGTTGGCCTTAAACCAAGTATTTGATCAGCACAATCTTTTTGTCATTCACTTTTATTGGTGGCCGACTAGGCTATAAAACTGCTCTAGATCGACCGGACGACTAGGTTCACTAGCTCAGAACTAATCACGATTAATCGATACCTAGTCACGATTAATCACCTAGTCGGTACCCAGCGACTAGGAGCGACTTAACGATTTGAAAACATTAATTGGCATACTAGCTAAAGCGGCTATGCTAACTCCATATCCACCTTTTCCCCTCAAACATGAGGCTTAATGACCAGCTGTGTATTCTTTGAAACTTATATGGTGGGCAAGATTTTATCTTTGAGAATTTCAATCCTATGCTTCTCATTTTGAGTAAGCATCTTGACTTGGGGATGCTGATGCATTCATATTCAAGTTGTCAACCCTGATTTGCATGGACATCTTGTATGCTGACTTGATAGAAGAAAAAAAAAACTTCCCTTTGAGTCATAGTACCAAACCAAGTAGTACAGATATCAAATAGGATCGCAAGATAGTTTCAGCATCTTCAATAAAAAAAAATCAAGTAAAGCTCTGTTTAGATGGTAAAATTTCACCAAAAGTTTTTGCACCGAGAACCTTGCCACCTCTCATAAGGCGTGCAATATGAAAACTTTTCACCAATGAAGCATGCCCAAATTAGCATTTTTTTTTAGAAACCCCTAATTAGCATCTGAACGATACTGCCATGGATGGTACTATTCGGATTGACTTTTTTTCACTGAAAGAAAAAACTCCCCAAAACATTGGGCCGGGCCGACTGGTCCGGCTCATTGAGCCTATCTGCCGAAGCACCAACCCAGAACGCTGGCACGCCGCCGCATGCCCCAAATCTGCTGCTGGTGCCCGCGCGGCGGGTTTCCTCCTTCCTCGCGAGAGTCAATCAATCGGCGGCGGCGGCGGCCGTATGGCCGATAGTGGTCCCTCGGGCTCCTGACTCCTAGTTCAGCTGCCGGTAGCCGGCGGCGTTCGAGGACCGCCGGCGTGTCCGCCGGCTACTGCTCGCCCCACAATACGCCCTGCTCTTATGGTGTTTCCGATCAAATGGAGCAAGCCTCCAATGGCTCACCGCCAACACCTCCGCCGCTTGCTCTCGTCCGCCGCCGCCAGAGCCGCGGCGCAGATTCCCGCGTGGCGCGTCCCCATGTCGTCCGGCACCTCAGCACAAAGCGCCCGTATCCGGGAGCTCGCCCGCCTCGGCCGCTTGCTCGAGGCCAGGGAGGTGTTCGACGCGATGCCGGACCACGACATCATCGCGTGGAAGTCCATGATCTTCGCCTACTGCAACAATGGGATGCCCGACGCGGCGAGGTCGCTCGCCGACATGATCTCCGGTGGGAACCTGCGCACGGGCACCATCCTGTTGTCGGGCTACGCGCGTGCCGGGCGCGTGCGCGACGCTCGCAGGGTGTTCGATGAGATGCCCGTGCGGAATACCGTGGCGTGGAATGCCATGGTCACCTGCTATGTCCAGAACGGAGACATCACCCTTGCGCGCAGGCTGTTCGATGCAATGCCGAGCAGGGATGTCTCGTCCTGGAATACTATGCTTACTGGGTACTGCCATAGCCGACAGATGGTGGATGCAAGGAATCTGTTTCAAAAAATGCCAGAACGCAACATGGTTTCTTGGACCGTGATGATTTCTGGGTATATTCTGATTGAGCAGCATGGTAAGGCTTGGGACATGTTCCGCACAATGCATTATGAAGGAGTGCCACCAGAACAACCAAACCTTGTCTCCGTGCTTTCAGCTATAAGTCATCTTGGTAATCTCAACATTCTAGAGAGTATCCACGCTCTCGTCCATAAGACTGGCTTTGAGAGGGATGTGGTAATCGGAACTGCCATACTTAATGTATACACTAGGGGTGTGAGTATGCTTGACACGGCAGTAAAATTCTTTGAAGGTATGATAGAGAGGAATGAGTACACATGGTCAACCATGATCGCTGCACTATCTCAGAGCGGAAGAATAGATGATGCTATTGCTATCTACCAAAGAGACCCTCTAAAATCTGTTCCTAGTCGGACTGCAATGCTCACTGGCCTCGCTCGATGTGGAAGGATTAACCTTGCAAGGACACTGTTTGATCAGATTCCAAGACCTAATATTGTATCCTGGAACGCCATGATTACTGGGTATATGCAGAATGAAATGGTTGATGAGGCAGAAGAACTTTTTAACAGGATGCCTTTTCGAAACACAATATCTTGGGCTGGGATGATTGCGGGGTATGCACAAAATGCGAGGAGTGAGGAAGCTTTGGTGTTGCTCCAGGTGCTCCACCGGAAGGGGATGTTGCCTAGCCTGTCTAGTTTGACTAGTAGCTTCTTTGCTTGTTCGAATATTGAAGCTCTTGAGACAGGAAAGCAGGTGCATTCGCTTGCAGTAAAGGCTGGCTGTCAGTTCAATAGCTACGTATGTAATTCACTGATTACTATGTACGCCAAGTGCAGACACATAGGTTTTGTGAGACAAATCTTTGATCGAATGGAAGTTAAAGATACAGTGTCATATAACTCTTATATTACTGCACTTGTACAGAATAGTATGTTGGAAGAAGCAAGAGATACATTCAACAAAATGCCCAGTCGGGATGTTGTTTCTTGGACTACTATAATATCTGCTTATGCACAGGTTGACCAGGGGAACGAGGCAGTAGAGATTTTCAGAAGCATGCTTCAAGATCACACATTACCCAGTTCACCAATATTAACAATACTTCTTGGTGTTGGCGGAAATCTTGGTGCTTCCAAACTTGGACAGCAAATTCACACTGTTGCTGTCAAACTTGGCATGGATTCAGGACTTATAGTGGCTAATGCTCTCATCTCGATGTATTTCAAGTGTGTTTCTGAAGATTCCCTTAAGATTTTTCATTCAATGGAGGAGCGGGATATCTTTACATGGAATACTGTTATTACAGGCTATGCTCAACATGGCCTTGGAAGAGAAGCCATTGGGGTGTATCGACAAATGGAATCTGCAGGAGTGTTGCCAAACGAGGTCACTTTCGTGGGGCTTTTACATGCATGTAGCCATTCTGGTTTGGTAGATGAAGGGCGTAAGTTTTTCAAGTCCATGAGCAGTGATTATGGACTAACTCCTCTGCTGGAGCACTATGCTTGCATGGTGGACCTTCTTGGACGAGCTGGTGATGTGCAAGGTGCTGAACAGTTTATTTATGACATGCCTATTGAGCCAGATGCGGTGATCTGGAGTGCTCTTCTTGGGGCATGCAAGATTCATAAGAATGTAGAAATTAGTAGAAGAGCAGCTGAGAAACTTTTCTCTATTGAGCCATCAAATGCGGGCAATTATGTCATGTTGTCAAATATATACTCCTCTCAAGGAATGTGGGATGAAGTTGCGAAGGTACGAAAACTTATGAAAGAACAAGGTGTGAACAAAGAGCCTGGTTGTAGCTGGATGCAGATCAAGAACAGAATGCACTCATTTGTCACTGGAGATGAGGAACATGAGCAAATTCACGATATATATGCTACCCTTCGGGAGCTGTACACTTTATTAAAGGCTACAGGTTATGTGCCTGACACGGAATTTGTTCTCCATGACATAGATGAAGAGCAGAAGGAGAGCTCACTCATGTACCACAGTGAGAAGCTTGCTGTTGCTTATGGCCTTCTTGTTACACCCAAGGGCCTGCCCATTCAGATAATGAAGAACCTTAGAATATGTGGTGACTGTCACACTTTTATCAAATTTGTTTCCCATGTCACCAAGAGAGAAATTGACATCAGGGATGGGAATCGATTCCATCATTTTAGGGATGGAAATTGTTCGTGTGGTGATTTTTGGTGATAAATAATCACAGCATCAACGGGTCCTCTTCACACTATCCCCTCACACTCAGGTTGCCTAGTCTCTTCACATTTTTCTTCCCTCTTTAGTTTCAATGTGTATCTAAATATTTTTCTTCATGTTATTGAATTTGAATTTATAAGCAGTTAGGTTCTTATGTGATTGAATCTTCTGATTGCAGAGTCAGTTTTTTTAATTTTGCATCGCTTCTGTATTAAGTATACAAGACATCATGCTATCCTTCTCTAGCAAGATCACATAGTAACACAATGTGTTGTTTTTTTGCGGGTTAGAAAACAATAGCCACACTTGCAGGGCCACCAACAAGGCAACAATGCTGTAGGATGATGACAATGTTACTATGCCGAAGGTAAGTTTTGTTCTCGAATTCCTCCTTTGTTCATTCTGTATATTAGTTCTGAGGTGAGTTTCAATCTTAGCAGCACATGGTCATGTATAAATTTGACTCTTATGTGACTGCACCAAATAACAATGTTTGGCATACAAATAGAATCACAGGATACCAATGATGATAACATCGATTTGAAAAGACTGAAGAGATCCCACACTAAAATTTTTGGCTCCAGATATTTCAAATCCATCTGTACAGCCTAGTGGGTACTAGAAAAATTATAATATTATGAGATCACATTACATTACATTATTTATAAACACTAGACAGAGTTTAGTGTGATGGCTTATTTGTTTGCAGATTTCTTGAGTCTCTGAATATTAGCGCTCATCTTTTTACACACTTCAACACAGGTAGCTGCAAATTCTGGCAACAATATAAATGTGCCTGGTGGTTCTTTTAGAACCAAGACACAGAAGAATACTTCAAGGAATAGGCTGGCCTCATGGACACAAATAAGGTAAGTTACCTTTATACAAGCTTACATTATGACACTTTAGCTTTATACAAGCTTACATGATGACGCTAAAACCTTACATTATGATACTCATTGTTTGTCATTTCGTTTTCTGTCTGTTTTGATAGCAATGGACATACAGCTAGATAGCGGTTCTTAAAGTTGGTCGCTAACATGATAATTTTGTGGATGTTGTGGAGGTTGAGATTTGGGATAAGTGTTGCTTTTGATTTTGTTAGCAACTGTACTGTCATTTCTTTTCTTGGTTTCTGTTTTGTTGATAAATTGGTGTTATTTGCTTAGTGTGGTTGAATTACATGCCGATTCCACAGCTTGTTCTATCAATACAATGACACACAACTCTCCTTCGTGTTCGAGGAAAACAAAGGCTTAGTGTGGTTGTAAGGGGCACAAAATGCTCTGAGCAATACTGCATTAGTCCTTTAGTCAGATGATATTTTTTAGCATGAATTTTTCATCGTATGATTTCGAGGCTCACTTCTAGATTTTTCTGGCCAACTGATGACTGATTTTGAGGATCGTATATGCTATGCTTTTGAAAATATCCGCTTTTGCATGTATTGCTAAATATAGATACAGAAATATGGTTGCCAAGCTTCTCCCTGAAAGTAACTTTTGATTATTGGGTTCAAAGACGGTATCTGTATGATGGCATGGGGTTTATGGGAAAGTGTTACCTGGACACGGGTGTGGGAGTCGGAATCCGATACAGGTGCAGGTGTCCGACTTGGCTAGTTCAGGAAATTAGGATTTGGAGAGTTGCCTAATGTGCATGCTTTAAAAGTTTATAAAATAGCATTTCAACTCTTAAATTAATAAGTGTAGGTTAAGTTTAGGCCTAGAACTATAACACAAACTATAAGGCTATGGAAGATCCCATTGAGTCCCCTATCCAAGGAAAGGGTATGTAAGCTGCTGACGAGATACAGTTTGTGCATAATATAGAGCCCTCAAAACATCTGTCTCTGTACTGGTACACACCTATCTTTGTTTTCTGCCTTTCTTCTGCTCAACTAGCTTGTGCAGCTTCCTTTCTCAAAGTATCGGATAAGAGTCTGGAAGTGTCGGGTGCGAGTCGACACTGTGACATGTGTCGACACGGCAAAAAAATTTTGGCCGCGGGTGTCCTTGTAACACAAATATTTTATTGTTGATTTCTACTGCAGTCAGCCAGCCACTTCTTTGCAATTGTTAATTATCAGCAATGCTCCGTTCGTTCAAAAAAAAAGTTAATATAAGGAATGCTCCATTACCAAGATACTTGAGCACTGTTCACATTTACACAGCCTAAAAAAATAAAAACAGTTTTGACAGAGATTGTACCATGCATAGATTTTCTGATAAAAAATAACTCCACATTTTTCCGAATTACATGTGTTGTGTGTATAACAAATCTAGGTTTACCAAAGCCTCCCCTTTCTTCTCTTTGTTACTTATGGACTGTTCTTTCACGTAGCCAAGGACGGTGCAACCTGGAGGGGTTCGTCAAGGCCACCATGCAGATTATGTCGAGCTGCTCCTCCAAGGTATTGGCTGATACACTTTCCTTTTTACATGGTACACATGATTATCTTTGCGAGGGTCACCATATTTTACTGATGAACATCACATAACCTTTTGTTAGGACTTAGGAACAGATGTTCTGATTTCTGAAGAACAAAAGGTTAGCTGCAAGCTGAAGCAATTGTAGCATAGTTCCTACATTAGTTCAGAAAGAGTGAATACCTTGGAGGTTTGGTGAGCAAATGCTTGCTTGGAGGAGACCGCTCTGAAACGCGTGTGCATCCTTTGTTAATGGTGAAACATTTAGATCACAGCAATCTTAATGCCCAGTCAGATATCCTAGAATGCAAAACACTGCATTTAGTGTCTTCCTCTTTGTGCAGCATATGTTCAGATTGCTTTAAGAAAAATGTTAATCTGCCTTCAGATGATAGTTTATAGTGAAGATTCTAATCTGCTGTAAATTTGACCAATTATTGTTTTTCGGCTTTGAACCTCAAGTTCATGATTTTATCTGAATTATGTATGCAGCCTCTCTATACAACTCTTCCAAAATTGCATATTTATTTTCCTACAAATGTGGGAGTTCATCAACTGAGCTCTGAGTCTGAAAAGTGTTCTTGTGATATGCAGGTGTTGAAGACGTTAGTGCAAATCCAAAGGTACACAAGGTGGTCGTTAAGGGGAAGAACTGAAGGAGGCAGCTGCTGACCAGGGTCCAGACTTGGGGTGGGGCTGCAGCCCAGGTCCGGAAGATGGAACAAGTGTAAAATGTTGGACTGAGGCTACGGTGTCAGGTAACAAATTCCTCGTCAGTCTGTAAAATATAAATGGTGAAAATGCATGAAGTGAAGCGACAATTGGTCATCGACTTGTATTTTGGTACTGGAATTCTGGAACTATGGTACCTGCTGGGTGTGGTTGCAAATCCAAATTATTCAGGTTGAATTGAATAGGTCCAACCTGAGTTCACGCACTTCTAAAATGTAAGACTGTTCTTTTCTGCTATACTATATTGTGTGATGATGAATGCATGCTAGTTATAAATTCGAAGTTTTGTTTTGCAGATTTAGCAATGAGAAGTAGGGAAAAACATGGCGCATCTATGTACAAAGTTAAACTTCATTGTTCGTGCTGATTCATTCTTTTTTTGGTATATAAATCACATCAAGTTGAAGCGTGTGTTTGGCCATGTCTTGAATTCACATTCGTTGATGATTCATGATAGGACGCGCAAAGTCTCCAAATGTTCTAGTGACTATAAAGATCGCACGGTCCACCACTATCAATACACCTGAAGGGGCAGTATTGAAAACTTGAAATAGCAAAACCACACAAAGTGGAATGCCCACACAAAGTTTGAATGAAATGCAGAACAAAGTGGGATTCCTTATTGTAGGTTGGGTTCTCTGTCTTTGGTCTTCCATCTGGATTTCATTTTGATCTTTGATCATGGAGATAAATCACGCATCCAGTTATCATATGATTGAGATGGTGTTTTCTGTTTCCCATGTCAGATCGCACTCTGGGTACAGGCAGAGGCCAGAGGGCATATGGCTGAGAAAAAAGTACTTCTTCAACAAGTTTTTTCTATTCATTCCACTCCCACTCACAGAACACGCTTTCTAGTGCACTATTTATCTAAAAAAGGTACTTTTTACTCCTAATCTGAACACAGCATGTGTTTCCTCTTGGACGTCTGGGTACACGGTCCACCACAGATCCTCGCATCTTTCTCGGAAGTTTTAGATACTCGCATCGCCTGTCACCCAGGGTTCCCCTTACCGAACCGGACGGCCGAACCGCCGCCCGGCGGTAGCGGTAAATCGGTCCGGTTGGACCGGTTACCGGTGGAAACCGAACAAATTTGAATTTTGAATTCAAATTTGGTTTGAGCGGTTAGCCGGTCGGTTTGACCGGTTAGTCGGTCGGTTTGACCGGTTAGCCAAGTCGGTTTGATCGGTTTTTTTCTTTTTCTTTTTTTGATTTAACTTGTATTTGCCAAAAAAAATATCAAATGAGCAAATATTTGTAAACTTTTTTCACCAATAGATTACACACCTTGAAGTATTTTTACGACATTTTTCCATTTTTAAATTTAAATTTGAAAATTTTGAATTTCCACCGGTTCAAACCGCCCCGAACCGCTACCGGTCCGGGCGGTTTGGTCGGGAACCGGTCAAACCGGACCGGTTCCCGACGGTTCGGGGAACCCTGCTGTCACCCAGGCAACCTTTCGTCCTACCTAGCACCACCCACCAAATACTGTCGAGCCGCGTCGAGAGACGGGGGAAAGCGAAAGCAAACCGAGGACAGAAACCACTCTGCTACCTTCACAACAGGAAAAGAAAAACGCAAGTTGCAGAGCCGAACAACAAGAGCTCGCCACCTGCGCCATCGCACCCGCGGCCGCACGTAGATCGACGGCACCCTCGCCGCCCTCCGCCGGTGCCGAGGCCGAGCGAAACCGTGGTCGCGTCGGGAACCTGTACTGAAAAAAAAAAAGCTGGGCAACTTGCGCAGCAGGGCACGGTGCACCAACGTGCCACCCGCCCTCTGGGGTCCGGGCGGGCGCGGCAACTTGCGCTACCGACCCGGGTGAGGAGTCAAAGCGCCCCCGGTGTTTTGCTGTAATCCGACGGCGCCTCGCTTTCGTGGCCCTGTTGTTGTCGTCCGGCTCAATGGATTAGCTTCCGATTTGTCCTCCGTGGTCCTCGAACAAAGCCGTGCTGTTGAATTATTCGACGAAGAGATGCTAGGTACACACAAATTATTTCGTGGCTCCACATATTGGAGAGTCAATTTGCGCTTTGTGCTATCATGTGAACAAAAGGCAAGTGGGGAGACGAGAGAGGGAGTACGCGCGCGACTTTGTCGCGGAGCAGCTTTGGGTGTCGGCATCGTCCTATGTTAATGTGTGCCGCTTACTGCGAGCTTGGCCGGGACCGAGGGGCTAGGGCTTATCTCGATTTTGTCCTCCCCTTTCCTTTACTCAACCCAGGGAGATGTTTCTCGTACTCTCCTCGTCTGCCTGACCCCACCGATGGCGAGTTGGTGACAATGGCGATTCGGTGTCGACAGGAGCATCAGGAATTCAGAAGGCAGAATCACCTTCGATTTCCAGAAGCCTACCGCGTGTTATCAGCACCTGCAGAGGTCTCGAATGGAACACACACTCTGATGACTCATCATACTGATCGAGTACGTACAAAGAAGATACTACTATATATATATAAGTGCCTCATTTGATGAGTGCAAAAAAGTAGTAGTACATCAACAGCAGTGATATATAGCGATACACCACGAAACAAGGCTTGTAGCCAATTACACTTCGCACTTCGTATCTACATAGTACACTGGTAATCGGAAAACCGTGGACATGAGCATGCTACGCCCAAGATCTCCGACAAAAAAGACGAGGGGAACACACACGCCACACTTACAGATGGCCGTATTGATACTTGTTGCACCATGTTTTGTTTATCCACAGAAGAATGATGCAATTCGTGAAAATGCTAGAATTAATATTGCTTAATTAATAATGAAGCTGTTCCGAATGGCGCGAGCAGCGCCTCTCCTCCTCCTCGGCGGCGGCGAAGGAGAGATGGCATATATTGGCATCGACCTTGGGCTGGCATGCCTGGTTCACATCACCAGCTCCGACACCCACCCCAAGTCCGGCCCGTCCTCCTCCGTGACGGGTGGCAGCACCGGCGCTACAACCTGCGCCGACGCCACGGCCTTCCTCAAGCTGAGCTCCCGCATTGCGAGCATGAGCTCCTCCACCTCCGCGTCGGCGTCCGACGAGTCGTCGATGGCGTCGAGCCACCTCATCGTCCTCCCCTCCACCACCGGCGACACCGGCGGCGACTCCCACAGCGACGCCAGCGTCGACTTGGGCGAGAGCGACAGCGACAACCCCCCATCGTCCTTGGGCCCCGCGGCGCCAGCGCGGAGCTCGCCCGCGGCGTGCGCGAAGAAGCAGACGCGCCGGCGGCACGCGGCCCCCGCCCGGCACGGTCGGGTCCGGTACCTGGACGGGTGGAGCCACAGCTCGAAGGTGCCGTGCGCGAAGGGGCACGCGTTCCCGCGCGGGCACGCGGCGCCCGGGCGGCGCCGGAAGTCCGGGCAGGGCTCGCCCGTGTACGCCACGCGGCGCGGGTCGCGGCGGCGCGCGGCCTCCCCCGGGTGCGCGTAGGGGCAGGCCGTCCAGTCGTGGCTCCGCGCGCGGGCGCACCGGCGCACCTTGAACTCGTACATCATGAACTCGTCGTCCGCCTCGGCCTCGGCCTCGGCTGCGGCGGCGTCGACGTCCGCGTCGCCGCTGCGGCCGGCGGAGAGGTACTCGCCCAGCGCGGCGAGGAGCTGCGGCGAGATCTCGACCGCGGCCGGGTCGGACCAGCTGGAGCCCAGAGCCGATGGGTCGAGCATGAGGTGGTCGTAGCTGTGGCTGTGCTCACGGCTCACTGCCATGACTGATCAGATAGAGTGCTGCCGGGGAGGGGAGGGGGAGAGACGGTAACCGACTGTGCCTTGAGCTAACAGGCGTGGGGAGGGTGGAGAGGGGTTTTATAGGTCGGGGCGCGCGAGACGGGCGGGGCCGACGCGCCCGCCGTGGGTTGCTGGGGCGGCATGGCAGGGGTGATGGGCGGTATTGAGGGCTCTGTTGGTTGCCGAGCGAGCCGAGCTCCACCGGGGAGGGGAGGGGAGGCGCTGGCGTGGCTGCGTGGGGGTGGGTTTGGCGCGGCGCGGGTGTACGTGGGAGCGCGGGGAGGGTACGTGGAGCCTCGTGGAGGCCGCTGCTGCATGTTGCTCGACACGTTGCGGCTCCGGTAGTCTCATACGGAAGTTTGTTTTCTCAAGTGGGCGCGCCTGGCTGCCTGCTCTGGACTCGATCTAGCCCTGTCTTTCCTTGCCATTCTTTATTGTTTTCTTTATTGCTTTGCGGCTGATCCCCGACGGTTTCGCGACGCCAATTTCCCATTTTTGGGAGCCGACTAGGAGAGGGAGAGCGGCCGGCTGTGATGTGCTGTACTGCTGCGCAGCACTGGACACGCACACGTACTACCCCCGTTGCATAAATCACTGCTCCTGTCGGTTCGGCCCGCTGCCCCTGCCTGAGGGAAGAGGCACTTGGACATTTCTTTGTTTTTTCTTGAAGACGAAAGCATGCATGCGCTTCCGTGCACCTTTTTTCCGTGCACCTTTAATACTACGGGGTCACAGATTTCCTTGCCGAGACGGTTGCATCAGCTGACTCGGGAGTTTACGAACTTTCCATCCGGACATTTCCCGCCCGCGGTAAAAGCCTTTCGCTCCCATCTTCGGGATTTGGAGCGTGAACGAATTGGTTGGGCGGACCTGCGACGCCAGGCTGTGGCGTGCAGCGAACGCCTGCCGGTGACCGGAGATCATCCTGTGTCCGTCACTGCCCGCGACGGAACATCGAACTCTGCTCGAAGGCCGCGTCCTTGATCGATGACTATGAGCGATGAGCGATGCCTGACCGTACGTGCCAGACGGCCTGCCGCGTCCGCTAGATCACGTCGTGCGCGCGCGATCGATTCCCCTGCAGCTGCCTCGTCGCGTCGGCGGATTGGGACGAACGAAACAGCGGCCGCCGGAAGGCAGGCAGGTCGCGGCGCCCGCGTCCGACGTCCACCGATGAGGATCGGATAAGAGCGCTGCCAAATGGCCGACACGGCCGAGGAGGATACACATACACTGGATAGGATCGATCGCGGGATTTCACGTGCGAGCGGCCAAGGAAGGACGCACACGGGCGCATTTAGCTCGCGCTCGCTAGCCGTGGCCCTGTGGCCGGGATCTTTTCGGTGCACGCGAGTCTCGGTATCTGGTCTTTGTCTCCTCGAATTGCACAGGGTAGATCCGCGCAGGACTATCCTAATCGTGTTCGCCCTACGCAGGTAGCTCTGCGCAGCGGATTGCACAAGGTCAAGGTTAGGTTAGACGAGTTTAATTTTGGACGGTGACTTAGTCAAACTTATCTCTTTCTCGCCTAAATCTTAGACCATTAAATAAAACGAATGAATGGCTCAGATCTATTTTCCTTTAACCTCAATCCCACTCTTCCTCCTCCTCTCTCCCTCTCTCTCCTCCCAACCCGCCCTGGCCGTCGCCTCCTCTCCCTGCCCCCCCCCCCGCCCTGGCTGCCGCCTCCCCTCTGGCGCCGGCGAGCTAGGGCCACGCCGCCGTTGTCTTGACCCCGCCTCGCCGTCGCCATCAAGCGCCCCCGCCGCCACCCTGGCCCAATCGCCATCCACCGCCGCCCGGGCCCGCCGACCTCGCCCGTCGGCCACCCCCGGGCCTTCCTCAGCCCGGGGGTGAGGATGGCCCTCCCAAGCAACCCCGGAACCCTGACCTCTCCGGGAGTTCGTCGGAATCTCGCCGGAGTTAGAGAAGATGACGAAGATAGAGGATAGGCGGAGGTGGAGCACATCTAAGTGGGGAAAGCATCTAAATCACTCATGTGATGTTTAGCTTTCTCTCGGGTTAATATAGATTCCATTGACACTGACACTAGAGGCGCATGACGGGCATGGTCTGTGCATGTGTTCTGCAGACAAATACAGTTACAAAATCAATCTTTTTTCATAACAACAAAACCACTCTTTTTTTTTTAGTTTAACCAACAACTTTTTTTAGGAAATAGAAAAACGACAACAGCCTAATGGGCTGGGCGCCAACACCAACTCATTCAGCCCAACTGTGCGTCAGATTCAACGGCCCAAGGTGCCCGCAGTCGTAGCTCGCAGCCCAGCCCCGTTACGCTGGTGGCCGTGGTGAGAGGCGGCTCGGCTGTGGACGCGACGACGGTGGCCGGCGGACGTGGCTCGGCGCAGATCCACGAGTCACAGCTCCGCACCTCGCGACCGCTTGGCAGAGAGGCAGAGATGCCGCTGAGGCGGCGGCAGCCGCGGTGACCGGAGACGGGCGCGGCGGAGAGGTACAGGGAGATGGGGGTCGCGGCGGCGCTGTCCCGGCCTTGGGACTATCCCACGGCCTGCGGCGAGCTGGCCGCGCTCCTGCGCCTTGGGTACGCGGACCTTCCCAAGGCCGCCCAAGCGCTCGTTGTCTCCGATGTGATGCTCGCGTTTCGCCTACTTCCCGAGTAAGCCTTTCCCCTCCAACTCCAATCGTGCATCGCTGATGGGGATGTGCGGATTGCGGAATTTTGTCGGAATTACTGTCCACCGACAACCGGTGATGGTTTGCTGCTTGGAAAATTTAGCTACCAGCCCCGTAGATATGTGTTGATGATGATTGATCTGTCCAATTGTGTTTCTAGGTGCTTATAGCTTCATCCGCAGAACACCCAAAACAATTTTGGTGGCAGTTAGAGCAATAGAGATTGTGGGGACGCTTATCTGTATCTGCTCGTCATGCTGCCCTAATCTTCCAATAGCTTTCTCATCGGATATATGGTTTCAGCATACATTAAACTTCAGTTCTTCAGTCCGTAGCTCCTTTAGCACTTGTGACTTGTATGCTGGCATTCATGTTGCTCCGGTGTTATTGTTGCTCGATATATATCTGCCAGTAGGTGTAAGATGTAACTTTGACATTCATGATTCTGGGATGATTGATAGATCAACAATGGTATGATGGAAAACAGTTTAAACAAAGGCTTGGCCAAGGCCAACACATGTAGAGATACATTGGGTTTATGATCGCTCTTCTGCAATTCTGAAGTTCAAATCCCAAATAAAGTTTGCACAATGGAAATATACTTTTGTATACTGAGATTGTTGACATATGAATTTATGCAATTTGTTCAGAACCAATACACCCATCACTCCATCAGAGTATAAACATAAAAACAAACATCCAGATCATTACAAGAAGCAAAAAAAAATTGTTTCGTCATAGAGGGCATTACAATAGATATAAACAGGACGAAATTATCATTCAGAGCTTATGTATTCTACAAAAGGGGAAATTGCCTCCATACCATTGTGTTGCTGTCTTTCCACCATTCAAATGCTTTACCAAAAAAAAAAAGTCGCATGCTTGCGCACAAGTTATCTAGGTCATGACCTCATGCTTTAATAAGTATCCTGTCCCTTATGTTAATCTGCCTTGTTTCTGTCAGTGATCTGCATTGTTTTCGTGCCTCTGACCTTTATACAGTATGGTGTATACTTACACTGATTTTTTCTCCATTTTTCGCCAGAAAATTTGGAGATTTCTGTGCCTCCAAAGTCCACTTTCTCATGTCAAAAAAACAAAGTTCACTTTCTCATGTAATTTCCAGTTAGTTTTTGGGTGCTATGTACATATACAGGCTAATTTCATGGTTCATAAAGCTTAAAAGTACAAATAGTTTTTTTATTATGTTGAACTCTGCTCCCATGCCATTTGTTCTTACTAAAATGTAGGAGTATATTTTTCACTCAGACAAATTCCTCGATTGAATATTAACTGGTTCGTTTCCCATAGTGTGCAGACAGGATATGCGATAAACGCAGCTAATGCTCTTCTCCAAGCAGTAGAAGTTGCCCTACCAAAGCAAAAGAAAGCACAGGCTGTCTCAGAGTTCAAGCACTCTGTTATTGCTCATAAAAGGCGTGCAAGGGTTCAACAAGATTCAGGTACGCAATAGGTTCCTTTTCCATGGTGCAACGTCATCAATGTTTGGCCCGAACTTGATATCTTGGCCCCACTTAATTTTTGGACATATTTGGTGGTTGTGGGAAGCTATGTATTTTCTTCTCTGCTGGAGTACCATATATGCAATACTGACATGCCATGTTATTAATTTATTATTCCTTATTTTGTGAACTGATTCCAGAAATTTGTGCTTGATGATGTGTTAGGAAGATAAACATGACAAAACTATGAAGTTTGACTTAAGCTTGCAAATTGTACCATGTTATCTGGTATTCTTATATTATCTTCTGGCGTCCAGATATGCTTTATTTATTTGACTAAAAGGATTAGAGCTTGACCATTTCAAAGTAACCAGTTGAAACATGCAGCATCCATTAAGACTTAGTACTTTCCGAAGTCATAGTGATGTGTTATTTTCAATCTCTTTGACAGGTTCAGCGCACATACCACAAGATGTACTTGTTCATATCTTCAGTTTTCTTGATATGCGTTCTTTGGTTGCAGCGGGTCTTGTCTGCTGGTATTTTGTTTCTTATCTTGTCTGCAAATTCCTTCAGAACAGAGTAGTTTCTTGTTTATCACACTTTTGTTTTCCTTAGAAGGTCTTGGAATTCAGCTGCAAATGACGGCGATCTCTGGAAGATGAATTACTCCCTTTTCTTTGGCCTCTGCCATTTGAGCGGCAACAGCATTGTTGTATCTGGTGTACAGAACAGTCATGATCTTGTGCAAACTAGCACACATTCAGTGTCCATTGATCCAAATTATAGATGGAAAGAGTCCTTCCGCAATAACTATGCAGGTAGCAGTGGGGGTTTGTCTTTTTTCATATATACAAACCACACTTCACATTTTCCATGGCTATCCAACTAAAACAGGGTCGAATTGTGTATTATGGCAGAACGTGTCATGGAAATTTGCATCAAATAGAGCAATATGCGGGCACTGTAGATCAGTTATTTGGCTGAGCAACCTGACATGTGCTTCTCCGCATCATTGCCCAAAGAATGGAAGTGATGAAGTAAAACTACAACCCCTGTTACCTGATACAGTAAGCTGTCTAACTACTATGTGGTCTGAACCTAGCACTAGCTTTCTAATTTGCAAATGTTATATCCAACATTGATTAATGTAGTGAGCCATTTAATTTTTATCCGTGTAACTTCACAATTTATTTTGTTGTTTCCCGCAAGTGTATACACTGAACCTTTTGCTTGATCCTATCCTTGACCAGGTTGCTAAATACATATCGCACGATGATGATCCAGCAGCTTCATCATCCGAAAGTGATGACACTGATGGTTCTGACTGCGAGAGCGGGTACCCAAGATTTTGGACGTTTTAACTTTCAAGACTTTTTCCTTTTAATCTACTGTATGTAGCGTGCCTCCTGTTGTATGTAGCAATTGCAGACTTTGAGATGGCTTGTCAACTGAAAATGAAACATGGTAAAACTATACATAGTAGTTATATACCTGGGTAAAAAATGACTAAATGAGATTTTGCTTTATGTAGCGTCACTTCGTATAGCCCTTCTTTCAACTGAGTTGGGTGCTTGGGTGAATAAATATCAAACTGTTTTCAGCATAAGTGCATAAAGATTGTGCAAATCCGTAAACAGCTACCAAGAAGGACGGGGAAGACAAACATGGAAGTTCAGATCGGTGAACACAGTTTAGCGTAAGCTTATAATTTAGCACGTCGAAACTACTGACCACACTAGAACACGTTCATGTAGGTATTTACCATCACAGGAGACATGGCATTACAACCATCCTTCAAAACGTTGACAGGTGATAAATCAGCGGATGGACCGCTGTCTGGTTCTACTCTTCTAATGCTGCTTCTTGTCTTTCGATGGGCCCTTCGGAATCTTTGATAGGTATTTCTCATCGAAGATGGCGTAGTACTTCTTCAGCTCGACCATGGCCTTCTCTCCAAAAGCATCGACCTTATCCTCATGCTTCTCGTACAGGACCGGCACAGTGTACAAAACCATAAAGACTGCATACGAGGAAGCAATGGTAAACATCGCTGAAATATGAAAGCATTTGGAAGAGCAGTTAACAACAACAATCACCTATATAGGACAAGGTAAGGAAATTGCAACAGCTTCCAAGAACAGAAAGGATCCACAGTCCTGCAATCACCTGACAATTGAAAGTACAGTAGATGCATACAATCAGAAACAAAAACAATTGAAAGAACAGAAAGAAATTGCTCTTACTTAACAAGTGTCTAAACAGAAACAAAATCCAGGCAGTCAACATACAATCAGAAACTTCTTCAGGTCATGGCCTTGGCCGATCTCCCGCAAGGTAGCAAAGCCCCTGTTAATCTCATACCTCAGTGAACGTGCAACATTCACAGCCAGGTCCTCTGGGATTTTCACCTCAGGGATGTTGGGGGGAGACCTAAAGAGCCATTGCAAACATGTCACGTCCCACGCACTATGATAATCAACTACAGGTCAACAGGTGATATATGGTCTTAAAAGTGTATAAATAAAGTCCAAATGAAAATATTAAGGACCACAACTGTGCCAGAACAATTATGCGAATGCTAATTCAACTGGTAATCTGTGTTAAACTGGCATTATTAGCACAAATATAGTTTTTAAGGCGAAGAAGAGAAGTTTAAGGGATCCCACTAACTCACTTGTTGATGAAAGTGGTGGCATTGGACCAGAGGAAGAGGATGGCCAAGGTTAGGATTAGGCAGTGGCAGAGCAGGGTGAGGAGGTGGTAGTCCATAACCTCAAACAGCAACCAGATGGCAGTTGCACCAGCAAGCACTCCACCAGAGATCCTCTTGTTCCTCCATAGAAACAGATCGGCCGCTACAAAAGCATGATCACAAGCACATCAGAACAAATCACAGATAAACAATTGGGGACAATGCTCGCTAGCAAACAAACAAAGAATCTCAGGGTTTAAGCGTCACGCACGCTGCTAAAGGAATCACTCGAGCACTTCGATCCAGGACTGAAGCAAATCCTACAGAGACTGACACTAATCCGATCACATCTTACTCTCATCGAGGAGCCAATGCCGCATAAATTTGACAGAAACGACAGCGGATCGATAGTCGAAACGCTTTCCCTCACGCTAAAGATCTCTCCCTAACAAACTTCGCGCAGAAGAACAAATGCGGCCACGAATCATCAGTCCATCGACGCTCGACAAGAGAAGCAAAGCGCAGCGCGGTTGGATCTACAAACTAAACAGGCAAAAAAAAAAACCCACCGGTAGATATCGGAGAACAGAGTTAAGGCAAGGGCTTACGCTTGCCGCCGCCGAGGACGGAGTGGACGGGCTTCTCGCGGCCGAAGAGGCGGTAGATCTTAGCCTTCACGGCGGCCGTCGTCGACGAGCGCTCGTCATCCGAGTCCGACGACGATGAGGATGAGCCTCCCCCGCGGCCGTGGAGCTTGTCCGAGATCTTCTCCAGCATCGACTCCTCCTTGTGCTGCTCCGCCATGGCCACCTAGCTAGCTTCTCCTTCCCTTGATCCCCTCGCTGGCTCGCTCTCCGGACGCGTCTGCCGTACGAACAACACCAGCAACAAGCTCCCTCCTGCCTTTTCTGAGTTTCTCTCTCTACCGTGCCCGGGGCTGCGTGCTTTAGGCGCGGCGCGCCGCGATCTCGGCCGTCGGTCCGATCGCGCTGATTCGTCCTGTGCGTTAATCTAGCGTCATTTATTCGCGCAGTTACGTGCCAGCGTAACGCCGCGTGTGTCCCCACGGCGGAAGGCTTTGTTTTGGCCCACCTGTAAGCGAGCGTAGCGTCGCTGGGCCCGGCGTAAGGCCGGTGGACGTGTCATAGGCAATAAATAGGGTGCTATGTAGGCAATTTTGGTGGTTTGGCACGGTATTTATGAAGAAAGAGAAGAAAACAGTGTCACTCTTGTTTTCCAGTTACTAAGACAACTTGTGCCTTCTATGTCACCTAGGAAACAACAATAGATGAAACTATACATTGAGAGTGTGGTGTTTCATCCTAATTTCAAGTATTATTAGATGATGTCTCACTCTAGGTAATAGTGCTCGTAAAACCTCCATTGAGACTGGCATAAAGCGTTTCTCCACGCCGTCAGTCACGTCCCTCATGTCCGCGTGGGACCCGCGCGGGGTGGAGATCGCCAGGCGACACGGCGACGTGACGACGCGTGGCATGCCAGGACTTTCGCGGGCATCCGGGCGCAAGGGAGGGATCGGCGGGGCGTGCCCGCGTGGGTAAGGAAGAAGCTTGGTGCGCGGGGGCTTCTTGGCCTGTTCTTGCGGGCCAAGTTCATCTTAGCTTTGCGTTTGTAGTCAAACTATTGGATTTTGTTGGTCCTTTGTTTTCAAAAAGAACAAAACTAAGTTGGTGTCTTTGCGGTTAAGGAAACGATAATTTCCTCCAGTTGACTCTTCCGTACGAAGCAATGGCTAAAGTCTGTCGAACAACTTTCGAACAATTAGGCTGCGTGAGTAGAAAAATACTCGTGGAGAAACGGAAGAGGTGAAACCGGTTGCAAAGGTTGCAAAAGGCATATCGAAGAATTGCTTAGCTTCAACTGTGCCTATCTTCCGAAACATGTCGCAGTTGCAGGTACAGACATTGCTTAGTTCGTGAAGTTGGTGCAAAGTTGGCGCACTGGAAAGTATGTTCTGTGAAAGGGACATGGTTATCAGTGTGCAAAGTTGGGGAACTAAATAAGGCCTAAAATGCTCAGTATTGATCGACGTCCACAACATCTACCATAAAATACTCTTGAACTAAATATAGAAAAGGTACAATCACATGTACTGAGACTCTTGAACGGAGCAATCTGTGAACGCCTGACCAAGAAATCAACTAAGAGCCTGTTTAGATTTCAAACAAAAAGTTTTTGCATTGGACACAATGAAAAAACTTTTTGCATTTTTTTTTTTTGCAAAATGAAGGCAAACTAAGCAGTGTTCCTGTCTATTCTTTTGATGTATCAAAAGGCAAAGGGTCTTTTTTAGCGTACAAATGACCTAGCAAAATCCAAGAGAGATTACTCTTTCTTAATAGAAGGATGCACAGGCTTTTTTTTTATTATGGCAGACACATACTTGGGTAAGCTTCACGTTACACAGTCCACAGTTCATGTGATAGCCAGTGGGTGGCCAGTTCGTTTATAGATATAATAAGACTTCATCAATTGGAAATGACATCCAAGTCGTTGTAGTATAGTGGTGAGTATTTCCGCCTGTCACGCGGACGACCCGGGTTCGATCCCGGCAACGGCGTCTTTTAATGTGCTGTTGCAATGTTTTCCACTTTTCCCCATCGAAGTTAGTTTCCTTTCCGTTAGAAGCCATTTCTGATCGTTTTCCTTTTATTTTTCTTCAAAGAAAAATCGCATATAGGCCGTTGCTCCTTGTCGAGTTTGCTCGGCTGTTGAGTGTTGATTCAGAAATGTAAAAAACTATTTGCTTAATTAGGCTGGCAGCACTACTGCCAAAATTTTGATGGGGGAAAATGGCTACTTACCTATGTTAAGAAAAACTGCAGATTATTATTGCATAGTTAAGATGAATTATAAGATAAAAATGCATTTTTAGAGGATGATAGGTGCATGTTTTAGCCTCTTCATAAAGGACTTTCGGCCAAACATATTTATTGAAATTCAATTATACTCTTGGGAGGAGAGTTGGAACTAACAACTTAGTATTTGGTAAGCAAATACTTAATTGAAATATTGTTAAAACACATATTATATCATGCAAAACTTTGAGATTGCCTTTTGACCAGCAACCATCAATGCTACCTCTAGTGAAAGCTATGCATTTTGGGTTTCCCCGTGATGTTGGCTAGTCCCAACGGGTTATATCATACGCATGTTAATTAGATGCCACCGAAATTTTTTATGTGGCAAAGCATTTAGAAAGGAAGAGATAGTAAATGGAAAAAAAACTTTCAAAATGTTTCAAATGAATATAAGATAGTAGTACTTTAGAGTCATTAGTCATACGTATAACAAAGGTTGCCCTCTCATTTATCTCTCTCTACACTCACCATAATTTTATTGTTGGTAGATGAGATATGGCAAATTGATTGAATTCAGATATGGGGCTAGGGTAAAAGTTGACATAACATGCAAGGCATGGATCATAGACTTGTCTTATAGCTGAACACAAGTGTTACTGTCATTTGCTCCAATATCGAGTTTAAGCAAAGGGTTCTAAGTTTGTAAGAGTCGTGGCATCTTTTGGGATGAAAAAAACATTGATTTTGTAGAGTGCAACATTTTCTCTCTCAGCAACCTTGTTGCTCATGAGAGAACCCCTAGTATCCCTACCCTCATGATAAAAGACCATATTCCCCTCCCTACCCACTTTAGCCATATCTTTCTCAATTTGCTCATCGCTTGATTTACTCATCTGGGAGATATGGTAAGAAAGGGACCGAAGATTTTTTAGACACCATGGCAAAGTGGTGCCATTGATCTTGGCCACAATAATAGACGAAGCGAACGCGTTGCGGCAGGGGTCAAGGGCCTAACGAGCCTGTTAGTGCGAGTAGTCGAAAACACCCTCTTTTTCAATAAAATAGGCGATGTCTCATGCATGTCCGTTCAAATAAAAAGTTTGAAAGTTTACTTGTTATTCGCCAATAGTGCTCTCACCAAATGTCTGGATATCACACCGGCATGATCCATATCCTCCTCCTCCCACATCGCCGCAATGATCATCTTAAAGAAATCATGCTCCCCTCCCCCCATCTACTCCACCCATATATAACCCCCTCCCCTGCCGCCCTCTCAACCTTGAAGAGGATTCCAACTTCTCCTCTACCCCCTCCACGTCACATTAAAAAACACCTCGTTCCCCTCCCCCATCCACTCCGTCCATATATATCTCTCTCGATTCGCCCTCGCTTACCCTTGAAGCTAGGTTTGGCGATCATCCGCCGCCAGATGGAAAATGCCACAACGAAGAGGATCCCAATTCTTCCCTTCTCCGTCCTCCTCCCTCTTTCCCCCTTCCTCCTTCGTCACCAAATCCGGGGGAAGGAACGGGGGATAGGTAAGGGGCTTGAGCGAAAAGACGAAGAAGCACATGGAATGGCTACGACTGCTCCTAATGAGGGCATCGCTTTCTCCTTTTGTCTCTAGATCTAGATCTGGATCTAAATGATTGGGGAGGGGGCAGAACAAGAAGGCGATTGGAGAATCAAGAGAAAAGATGGAGTACATCAAGAAAAACGATGATGACAACGATCGGTAACGACATCACATCCTCATCCGTTGTTCTTCGTTGCCTTTGTTTTCATCTCTCTAGCAAAAAAAAATAGATGACCTGTTTTGTAGGAGGGACATGGGGATGAGCTGGGAACTCAGAGGGGGAGGGGGGGAGCGGAGAAGCTCATTCGAAGGAGTTGTGGTGGTGGGGCGATAATCGGTGAGGGGCATCACTTCCTCCTTTATCCAGATCTAAACGTAGATCTAAGGAATTACATGGCGAAAATAACAAGTGAGGCTGAAGACTCAAGACTCAAAAGGAATAGGAAGCGAACATGACGAGAAAAGGCGATGATGCCGATAATTGGTAAGGGCATCACCTTCTCTTTTCTTCCTCATGGTCTCGTTTTCATTTCTCTAGGAAAGCTTTTGATCTATTTTCAGGTATGCTATTTAATATTAGATCTGTTTTGAAATAAAAAGTTACGTAAACTACATAGGAATACAAGAGTACATGCCCATGAAATAAAAGAAAAGAAAAAAGCTAGGGTCCAACATTTCTCTCCCGTCCAAAAGACGGCACGCAAGCAATTCATTGTTTTGGTACTCTCGTTAGCCTTGTTTTTCGTTTCTTTATGCCATCATATGTACGGGGAGTCGTAGCTGCTGTCTTCCTGTCGTATCCAGTTCTTTGTCTCTGCTACAGTGCACCACCAAAAGTCAGCAAGGCCGCTGCAGCCCTACCACGCCCTCCGCTCGGTTCCAGCCCACCATATCCGCACGGCCCGCAGTCACCACCACACACCACACAGCCACCATACATCCGCAGCAGTCCATCGCATTGTCAACGGCGGCCCAACGCGTTCTCAGTCCGCGTGGCGGCATCGAGCGGGAGGGCAGAAAACTCACGCGTTCCCCGCCCTCTTCCCACTCGGTCACTCCACACTCCACCCCTCCAGCCAGCCGCGGCAGAGAAGCAGAGCACGGTGCGCTGCACCCGCCCAGTCCCCCGCCATTACTCCGCTTCCCCTTCTCGGCTTCTCCTCCTTCCCCGGCAATTAATGCCGCCAACAACCAGATCCAGCCACCCGGAAACCTAAGCCCCGCAAACAAATACCCTCTTCCCATTCTGCCCCTCCCTTTTGCATCATGCCATTCCGCCCCACGATCATCACACCCCCGCCGCCGCCACCGCCGCCGCCGACGACGAGGGGGCGCGGAGAGCAATGTCCTTCCTCGACCCGCTCGCGTCGCTCGGGCTCGGGTACGCCATCGCCATCGCGCTCGGCTTCCTCGTGCTGCTCGCGTCGGTGCTGCTCGCCTCCTACTTCTGCCTCCGGCGCGGGGCCGGCGAGGGGTTCGGTGCCGGGGGCGGCGGCGGCGTCGGGGCCTCCGCGCGGCACGCCGCTTCCTCCGCGTCCAGCTCGGGCCACATCTCCATCACCGTGCCCCGCGTCGTCTTCGTGGCGGAGGACTACGACTCCCCGGGCTCCTCCTCCCGCGGCGCCGCCGCCGCGGCCTCGCCCGTCGGGCTCGACCCGGCCGTCATAGCGTCGTACCCCAGGGTACCCTTCTCCAGCGCCGCCCTGGGCGCGGACGCCGAGGTCGCGTGCTCGATCTGCCTCTGCGAGTACCGTGAGGGCGAGATGCTCCGGGTGATGCCCGAGTGCAAGCACCGGTTCCATCTCACGTGCCTCGACGCGTGGCTGCGGCGGAGCGCGTCGTGCCCCGTCTGCCGGTCCTCGCCTATCCCAACCCCCGTCTCCACCCCGCTCTCGACGCCACTCTCGGAGCTCGTCCCGCTCTCGCAGTACGCCGCCGACCGTCGCCGGAGCAGGTGATGGAGGTTGTCATTTCGCACCCTTTGCCCATTTCGTTTTGAAGTCCATTGTTGCTGCCTGTCAATGTTTGGAAGACGATCTGATTGTTCTGCTTGTTTTTGGACAGGTTTGGGTGATTGGTTGGCGATGCTTAGGATATTGGAACTGTCGGGTTAGAGCTACAATAACTTATAGAAAGTTTTGCTTGGTAGCAGTAAACTGTTGGACCAAGGAAGACAAGCAGTGTACATACATTGTTCCTCCGTTCTAAATTCTAATATAGCTTCTATCTAGTGAGGTTACCTGTGGTCCTATAGAGTTGTATGTGCAAGATCAGTCTCTGGATTATCTTTATTCCATTTATATGAATTATATTGCAGTGTACATTCTTGTATGTTGGTTATCTTGTTTTGGTAGCAAGAATGTTCAAGAAAAACCTGCTAGCTCTAACAAAATGTGGGAGTATTGCCGTGCAAGCAAGTTACTAGCATCAACAACAATAACATAGCCTTTAGTCCCAAGCGAGTTGGGGTAGGCTAGAGATGAAACCCAAGAAACAAAGCTCAAGGCTCAGGAACGTTGATAGCTAGTCTCCAAGCGCTCCTATCGAAAGCTACCTCCTTGGAAATATTCCACTCCTTAAGGTCTCTGTTTATCGCTTCGTCCTAAGTCAATCTAGGTCTACCTCTACCTCTCCTTATATTATTGGCCCGCCCTAGGACCCAATACGCACCGGCGCCTCCGAGGGCCTTCGTTGGACATGTCCAAACCATCTCAGCCGATGTTGGGTCAATTTCTCCTCAATGGGTGCCACCCCGACCTTCTCCCGAATGTCTTCATTCCGAACTCTATCCCTTCTTGTGTACCCGCAAGACCATCGCAACATCTGCATCTCTGCTACACTCAGTTGCTGGACATGTCGCCTTTTAGTAGGCCAACATTCCGCCCCGTACAACATCGCCGGTCGAACCGCCGTCCTATAGAACTTCCCCTTCAGCTTTTGTGGCACCCTCTGATCACAGAGGACGCCAGAGGCTTGACGCCACTTCATCCAGCCTGCTGCGATTCTATGCTTAACATCTTCATCAATGTCGCCATCCTGTTGCAACATCGATCCTAAATACCGAAAAGTAGCCTTTTGGGGGACCACCTGTCCGTCGAGGTTAACGTCTCCATCCTCGTGCCTAGTCCCACTAAAATTGCACATCATGTACTCAGTCTTGGTCCTGCTAAGTCTGAACCCCTTCGACTCTAATGTGCGTCTCCATAGCTCTAGCTTCTCATTAACACCTTCCCTACTCTCATCGACTAGCACCACATCATCAGCAAAGAGCATGCACCAAGGGATATCCCCTTGTATATCTCTAGTGACCTCATCCATCACCAAAGCGAACAGATAAGGGCTCAATGCTGACCCTTGATGTAGGCCTATCCTAATAGGGAAGTCAGTGGTGTCGCCATCGCAAGTCCGGACACATGTCATAGCATCCTTGTACATATCCTTAATGAGGGTAATGTACTTCGTTGGGACTTTGTGCTTCTCTAAGGTCCACCACATGACATTTCTCGGTACTTTGTCATACGCCTTCTCGAGGTCAATAAAGACCATATGCAGGTCCTTCTTCTGCTCCCTATATCTCTCCATCAACTGTCGGATTAAGAAAATCGCCTCCATAGTTGATCTTCCAGGCATGAACCCAAACTGATTTTGGGTCACACTCGTCGCTCTTCTTAGACGGTGCTCAATAACCCTCTCCCAGAGCTTCATGGTATGGCTCATCAGCTTAATGCCACGGTAGTTAGTACAACTTTGATTCATGCATGTCTGATAAATGGAAATTCTTATATTACGTCTGATTCATGCATGTCTGATAACTTGGAGCACTGGATTTTACAGTCAAAACTGAATCATGTTCAACAACAGGAAACTAATTGCAATTTGAGATTACTTTTATGTGCAGATTACTGCTTAAACTTCCATTAGTAACTATGTCCTTCTATTTGAGCCATAACATTTTATTTTATACTAAAACTTATTCGTATTTTAAATTGTTGTAAGTTATCATTTCATCCTATTAGTTATCCTGAATTTTCAAATCCTGGTAGGTTGAATTACTCATATTTCTGGTTCTTGAATCTTTGAATGAACATTTTCATTTTGTACATGAATTGTGTTCCTTTCTCTTGTTTTTTTTTTTTTTGGTTTATGGGATATTACTAGGAATGCTAGCCCAAGTACCCACCTGCGACTAGCTGATATCATGACACGATATGTGTCTATGCTATACCAAATTTGTATTTCTTTTAAGGGTAGCTGTGTATAGAAGGCAATATGTTTTTCATGCTAGGGAACAGGTTTTGACCTCCCCTGCTTCGGTTTGCTAGTTGCAGACATGGACAACTGCCAAAATGAATAATGAGCCTAGTATTGTACTTTAGTATAACGACCAGTTTTGTCATTATTCGCCATCGATCACTATTCATGATCAATGTGAAGTCACGGTGACACTCCCATTCCTTTTATTTGTTTCTTTACCAATTTGCTTCTCTCTAACTACTACGTGTGGGGTTTGGATGGATAACAGATTTTGATGCCATTTCATGTTATTTCTGTGATGCTATTATGTGGGATTGAGCACAAATGAATCATGCTAAATAAATTGCTGATGTTATATTCCTGTATCTACTATTCTAATGTGTCTAGCATGTTATATTTGAACCAGCAAGGAAAAGGCTGTCTTTGTAGGAACAGAGTTTGTTAGCCTTTGTGTTGTGTCCTGTGTTTTGATTGGCCCTCTTAACCTATGCCGGTGGGTATGTATGACACTGAATTGCGGAACGTCTTATTTTTGCAAAATGTTTTTCACACTGGGAAGCATGCTGTGAAAACTTTTTGAAAAATTTGCCCAACTAAACCGGGTTATGTGCTTCTTTGCAGTTTTCTAATGAGTAAAAACGTGATTGCAGGAATGCTGTTTGAAGTTTTGGTAATTATTACTATTGTTGACATTTGGTGTATGTGCTGAAGTAGTTGTATCAAAATACTTCTTTTTTGCAGGCCACCGTGCTAAAGTAGGTTGATGTTTTGTAATACCCTGTAATCATGCAAATCTTTGTTCGAAACATTCATATTAGTCAACCTTTTACTGAGTATTTAGCTTTATTATCTTCACTATCAGTTTTTCAGGGAAGGTTCTGTATTTATTTTGTGTTTTTGAACACCTGTTTTACATTTCTGCAGGTTAAATGATGCATTGTTGCTTTTCCTTCTCTGAACCAGTAGATTATGCTCCGTTTATATTGGAATGAAAGTTTGTAAAGTTTGCAAAGTTTCTCAATCTAAACGGTGCCTAAACCAATCTGTTTGTGTAGTCGGCAGTTGCTACGAGGGAGTAAGCCTGAAGTGTTCATGTACTACTGTCGTGTCCTCTGCCTATGCTAATTTCGAAGTTACTATACTTTGGTCCACCTGAAACTGGCGTCGGCGGTGCTACTGTTAACTTTTCAGCTTTTGGCTTGAGGATGTCTCTTTTGTGCCGCTGTCTCAGCGAAACCGGCAATTTATGCAGATACTGCACACAAGATACAGATAATGGAATGTCTGTGTCCGTGTGTCGAGTATTCCGTTTATCCCTTCTCTGTGACAAATATGTGATCAGTACCACTACCAGGCGTGGGCATCCCATAAGAATTTATAGAATTCAGAAAGAAGTATGGTAAACTCTAATATGCAGCAACCATAATTTAAGCATGGGAACGTAACATATATGGTACTTCTGCAACCTATATAACAAATACAGAACTGATCTACAAAACGAAGAGAAGCAAGACCATCGTAAGAAACAAAGGGGACATCAGAAGCATCTGCAAATGACTCAGTTCTCCAATCGACTCCACTCACATAGACACATCTGCCACACAGTTCACGCTCTTGCTCTGCACCGTGGACGTGAACCCTGACTCCAGCGCGGCGGCCGCACCCGCGAGCGCGACGACGACGGAGCAGTTGAGCTTGATCTCGATGTCCTTCTTGACGATCCCCAGCACACTGACCGTCCCGTTGATCTCCGTGTAGGTGTCGAGGCCGTACTCCTGGCCGAACACCAGGCCCGTGCCGTTCATGGCGCGCGCGATCCGGTCCGCGAGCAGGTCGACGGTGACGTTCATCCTCACCGTCCGGTCTGCCCCCACGCGTCCGGCCGGCGCGTACGCCACGCTCACCGTCTGCCCCTTGTAGTACACGTCCGTCTCGGTGCGCGAGAACTTGAACGCCGCCGCGTTGGGGTTCTTGATGGACACGTCGGCGGTGAGCGTGGCGTTGGCGGCCACGGGTGCCCTCGCGATCCCTGACCCCCCGGGCCCCACGACCCCGGACCCGCTGGGTCCCGCGCTGATGGCCGTGAGCCAGACGGCGTTCACCGTCAGGTGCGGGTTCTTGACCTTGAACACGGTGAGCGCGAGCACCAGGATGACGACGCCGACGATCACCACGGTGGTGACGCAGCAGCCGCAGCAGCACAGCGAGCGCCGGCGGCGCTTCGGGAGGTGCTGCATGGAGCGCCACCCTGTCGCGGTTTGCGCCGCCGTCTCGACGTCTTGGGCCGCCGCTGGGTAGACCGTCGGGGAAGGGAGCGCGAAGGGCGTCGCTGGATCGCTCTTGTCCTCCGCCCCCGCGCTCCTCGACGGCCTAGAGGTCGCCATGGATGACGACGGGAGAAGCCACTCGCTATATGGCACAACGAGCACACACGGCTGCTCTCGCTTGGTAGTTGCTAGTTTGTACACGCACGGTCTTATGGAGAGTTGGTTCTTGAGGCCACTGCCCGTCTTTGGTCTTATACTTGGTGTTTCGGAGACACCACTGTCAAAAACGCGGCGCGATGATCTTCTATGCTGGGGTTGACCCGCTTGACTTTGGACTAAAGTGGAGTTGCCGGTAAAATTAAGTGTGTGCTGTGCTGGCTGTGCATGCATCTGATCATTTTTTCTCGGCAAGCATCTGATTGAAACATAGTACGACTGTACGAGTCCGATTGTAGTTACATGTACGGGTATCAGCCAGGAGATGCAGAAAAGAAAGATCGTTTACGTGCTGACTGTCGTGTTATTAACCGTGCTGACTTTGGTTACGGCCTCACAGTGTCGTCTTGTTGCTGAAAAAAAAATGTGCTGGCGAAAAACATTTTACACGTTGGAAACCAACTCTTCAAATCTTCTTTGGTCCGCGTACAAGGAAAGGAAATGCATGCCGCGCAAGGTTTCTGATCCACTAGACGCTTAAAATTTCCGCCTCTGTGGCTGCGTCCAGTGTTAGGGAGCGTTTAGATTCAAAAAATTTTCGAAAAAAACACTATTCATCTAATTTTTTCTTATTCATCTCATCACTTCCACTCACAGAACACGCTTCCCAAGACTCAGCTACAGTATATTTTTGGTGCTACAGTGTATTTTTGCCCAATCTAAACGCAGCCTAATCTAGAGCTTTCAGCCAGCTGCCATCTTTCTTCTAGATTCCAATGGTTTTTGAGGTCATGTCGTAATCAGGAGCATGAAGCCCAGTGATCAGACGTGCCGAGGCAGCAGGATTATTACCAAGCAACAGGCAGCAATTGGCCGTGGAACCGCAACAGTTTGGTCACGATCACAAACACGATGTTCGTTTCGATGAGGTTCGTTAGTCAATTCAAATGGGTAGTCAGACTTTGACATTCAATGCTCCATTTTGAAGACCTTGTTTAGTTTGGTGGAGAAGTTTGCGTTTTTTACTGTAGGAATTTTAAATCAAAGATTAGGAGAACTAAATATGATTTTAGCATAAATTAATTACATTGATGGACGTGAAATCGTAAGAGAGCGTTTATTGTAACATGCCATTATCTAATCATGACCTAATTAGCTTTAATATATTTGTCTCGCAATTACACCCAGAGATTATGGAATTGATTTTCTCAGTTATCCACATTTAGCGTCCTAATTCGTATCTGATCATTCAAAAATATTGTAGGAATAGACAGACTAAAAAAGGCCTGCCATTTGGATGCTCGTATTGGCCCTCATGGCCTCAACCTGAATTGGGGTGTGTGTGCGGGGTTCTTCTTTCTTGTAGCTGCAATGATACGGCTTGGATGAAATAGATTGGCTAGGTAGAGCTGGTTGAAGTGGATGTTTTTGTAGGCATTTTAGCTCAGGGTGTGTTTAGATCGTAGGGAAAAACACTGTAGCATAAGAAAAACACTGTAGCATTCGCTGGGAAACGTGTTTTGTGAGGGGGGAATAGTGAAAAGTTGGAATGAATAGTGAAAAGTTGGAATGAATAGTGAATAGTTGGGAATCTAAACATGGCCTTAACAGGCAAAGCAGCTTTAGGAGGGCTGCTTTGTCTCTCTTCTCTATTCATCCATTTCTTCCTCTCTATATTCTTTCTTTACTAACTCATCAACCTTTTTTTGGGGGGCTCTAGCCCCCCTGCACCCTCCGAATCTACCCCTGGGTCCTTTTATAGGGACCCCCAATATGATAGGCACTATCTTATTAATAGAGCTACTCTCTCTGTTAAAAAAGAATGCACTTCTAACTATTCTTTAGATTCATAGCATATCTAAGAATCTGGATAACCTCCTGTCCAGGTTCACTAAAGACGCTATGAATCTAGACACCCATGAACAATGCTAAAATTGTATTATTTTTGGGATGGAGGGAGTATGTAATTATATGCAGGCCTTAGCACTTAGCAGGAGTAACATATTTTTTCAAAAGGTATTTTTGGCTACTGTGTTTTCTTTAATGCTGAAGTCACGCAAGGTATGGGCGTGGCGAATCACTTGTTCTGCTGTTCATGCATGGACCAAATATTTTTTTCAAAAGCTATCGGAAGATTATGGGTAAGGGATCCATCTATAAACCCCACTAAAGCCAACTAATGACGACTCGTTGAACCCTACGTTCAACATTTTGCTTGTGAAAGCGCAATAATTTGGAAAGATGGATAGGACGAGGTGGGCAAAAAGAATATATACTTTAAAGATTCAATATTTATGTGTTTACAAGTGGCCCATATAGATTGTGGGCTTGTGCCCTGCTACCTCAGCACTATATACACAGCCCACGACCCATTTTAGCCCTGCTTTAATTAGTGCCCAGCTTCCTTTGTCTGTTTAAGGAAAAACAAAAGAAAATTAGGAACTTCCCTTCACACTTGTAGGACTTGTTTGGCAACCCAGTAATTGTTCCCAAGCTAGGGCTTGGTTCTATAAGGTCATACTCATAGAATGAAATAGGCCTTTTTGGCATGGAACAGGACCAACCATACTGGGTTTTAAACCCTTCCATCAACCGAACAAACATTTTAGATACATTGAGATTGATTCTATACGAAGATATTCCATATAGTTTAGAGCCCATTCCATATTATTCTATGCCAAACGAAAAAGCTAGTGAAGTGACCAGGGAGCACCACTTGACGGCAGGCGCGCAAGCAGCAAAGCAGACATCCGCAAGAGGGGGGAACACCTCATCGCGACTTCCGTTCGGGTCGTCCAAATCGCCGGCGCCGATGGAACCCAATCCCAATCCCACCCCGACCGTGGTGCTGCACGCCTGTCTCGGCGTGGGCCACCTGATCCCGATGGTGGAGCTCGCCAAGCTGCTGCTCCGCCGCGGCCTCGCCGTCGTCATCGCCGTCCCGACCCCGCCGGCCTCCACTGCGGACTACTTCGCTTCCTCCGCCTCCGCCGTCGCGGAGATCGCCGCCGCCAACCCAGCCGTCTCCTTCCACCACCCCCCGCCCCCGGACTACCCCGCACCGGACCCGGACCCGTTCCTCCAGATGCTCGACGCGCTCCGCCTCACGGTGCCCGCCCTCGCCGCCTTCCTCCGCTCCCTCCCCTCCGTCGCCGCGGCGCTCGTGCTCGACCTCTTTGCGTCGACGCGCTCGACGCGGCCGCGTCCGCCGGCGTCCCGGCGTACTTCTACTACACCTCCTGTGCCGGCGACCTCGCCGCGTTCCTCAACCTCCCCCACTACTTCGCCGCGACCGACGGCGGCGCTAGCTTCAAGGACATGGGCAAGGCGCCCCTTCGCTTCCCCGACGTCCCGCCGATCCCGGCGTCCGACATGCCGCACACAGTTCTCGACCGCGCCGATCGAACCTGCGCCGCGCGGATCGGCCACTACGGCCGCATACCCGAGGCGCGGGGCGTGCTCATCAACACCTACGAGTGGCTGGAGGCGCGCGCCGTCCGCGCGCTCAGGGACGGCGTCTGCGTCCCCGGCCGCCGCACCCCGCCGGTGTACCCCATCGGTCCGTTGATCGTCAATGGCCAGGGCGGGGCGGCGGCGGTGGAAGGGGAGCGGCACGCGTGCCTGGCGTGGCTGGACACGCAGCCGGAGCGCAGCGTGGTGTTCCTCTGCTTCGGGAGCTTGGGGGCCTTGTCGGCGGCGCAGCTGAAGGAGATCGCTCGCGGGCTGGAGAGCTCCGGGCAACGCTTCCTGTGGGTGGTGCGGACCCCGCCCGATGACCCGAGCAAGTTCTTCCTCTCGCGCCCGGAGCCGGACCTGGACGCGCTGCTCCCGGAGGGGTTTCTGGAGCGGACCAAGGACAAGGGGATGGTGGTGAAGATGTGGGCGCCGCAGGTGGAGGTGCTGCGGCACGCGTCCACGGGCGCGTTCGTCACGCACTGCGGGTGGAACTCGGTGCTGGAGGCGTCGTCGGCCGGGGTGCCGATGCTGTGCTGGCCCCTGTACGCGGAGCAGAGGCTCAACAAGGTGTTCGTGGTGGACGAGATGAAGGTCGGGGTGGTGGTGGACGGGTACGATGAGGAGATGGTGACGGCCGAGGAGGTGGAGAAGAAGGTGAGCCTGGTGATGGAGTCCGAGGAAGGGGAGAAGCTCAGGGAGAGGCTGGCAATGGCGAAGGAGAAGGCGGCAGAGGCGCTGGCAGATGGCGGGCCGTCGCGTGTGGCATTTGAAGAGTTTTTGAACGATTTGAAGTTGAAGCTAGCCAAATGATCAAGCCCAGAAGTGGTTGATCCTGGAAGCCGACATAGTCTAAGCTACCCACTCTGAAGTTTGACTCTTTGAATGAGACATGATGATGATGATTTGTGACAGTTTGCCAAATTATCACCCGTTTAAGCTCATGCTTGGCACTGATGAATAATAGGTACTAGTACTTGTGCTTGCAATCTGAGGCCAATGAAAACTTCTAAGTTTTGCTCCAAACATGTTGTATGATAAACCACAATATGCCATATCTTGTAATGTTATCAGATAGTCGAGTTAGAGCGTTCAAGTAAGAACTGACACAAATGTACACCTTCGAGTTTTTTTTTTTTGGGAGGGCAGCTGCACCTTCCAAGCTGTGGCTAATGAAAAACTGCAAGTTTTTCTCAGTACCATATTCTTGCACAAATTCACAATATGCTATACTAGAAAAGTATAAAATAATCACAGTGACTTGTTTGGGAAAATTAAAGTAAGAATTGACAATCACATTGAGCTCCTGCATAATTTCCGCTTGACGACTTTAGCAGCTAATTGTTCCAATTTCTACTGAAGTACTACAGCTGCAACATTTATTTTGTTTTATGTCATTGACATTGAATCCTCAAGTATAGCACTGAGGAGTCACCTCCATCAGTGACATTCTCCATTTCCGTAGCTGCTCTTCTCCAAATCCCTCAAGAACTCGGCGAATGCCACTTCAGAAGAACCGCCTTCCTTGGTAGCCTCCAATGCCTTGTCCCTAGCCACTGCGAGCCTCTCCCGAAGAATCTTCCCTTCCTCAGTCTCCATCACCAACCTCACCTTCGCCTCCACCTCCTCTGCCTTGACCAACTCCTCGTATCCCTGCAACTCCACCGCGATCTTCATCTCCTCCACCATGAAAACTTTGTTCATCCCCTGCTCCGCGTACAGCGGCCAGCATATCATCGGCAGCCCAGACATGATAGCCTCGAGGACCGAGTTCCACCCGCAGTGCGTCACGAATGCGCCGACCGCCTCGTTTTGTACCACCTCCGCCTGTGGAACCCAGTTCTTCACCACCATTCCTCTGTTCGCCGTTCTCTCCAAGAACCCCTCCGGCAGCAACCGCTCCAAGTCCGGTTCGGGGAACTGGTCATGTTCTTCCGGCGGGCTCCTCACAGCCCACAAGAACCGGTGGCCTGAGCTCTCCAATCCTTGTGCAATCTCCTGTAACTGCTCTGCCGAGAAGGCGCCCTTGCTGCCGAAGCAGAGGAACACGACGCTCCGCTTCGGCTGCGTGTCGAGCCACGCGAGGCACTCGTGCTGCATCTGCCCGTTCTCTCCCTTTCCCTTCTTCCCGTCGTCGACCAGCGGGCCGATGCAGTAGACTCTCGGCGTCGGCCTGCCGGGCACGCAGACGCCGTCCTCGAGCGCCTTCAGGGCCCTGGGCTCCAACCAATCGAAGCTGTTGACGAGCACGCCCCTCCCCTCCGTGATGCGCTTGAACTGGTACAACCGAACCTTGGTCTGGTCACTCTCCTTGTCCTGCATCGTTATCACCATGTCCATCCCCCGAATCGGCGGCATGCCGGGGCAGCGCACGAGCGCCTTGCCCATGTCCCTGAACGACGGGAGGGTGGGGTAGAGGTACGGGAGGTTGAAGAAGATGGCGAGGTCCCCCGCGGCGGAGGCGAAGAAGAAGTAGGCGGGGACGCCGAGCTCCGCCGCGACGTCCAGCGCGTCGACGCAGAACATGTCGAGCAGGAGCGCGTCGGCCGCCGCGGGCAGCGAGAGGAGGAGCTCCCGCAGCGCGGGGTTCGCGAGCCGGAGCGTGTCGTGGCTGCGCTTCACCGGGTGGGCGCCCGTGTCGGGGCTCGCCGGCGTTGGCAGGAGGCGGAACGCGATGGCCGGGTTGGCCGCAGCGAGGCGCGCCACCGCGGCGGCCGACACGGCGTCGGTGTCGGGCGTGTCGACGACGGCGATGAGCACGGCGAGGCCGTGGCGGAGAAGGTGCTTGGCCAGCTCAACCATGGGGATTAGGTGGCCTACGCCAAGCGACGGGTAGAGCACGAACGTCTTCTTCCCCATGGATCGCGGTCCTGGAGCTTCAGTTCCAGCTTCCATACAAACTTGAAGCTATGCAACGGACGGACTGGTGTGGGTGGTGGCGGAGCGAAAATTTGGACAAAAGTCTCGTGGTCCTGACGAATTTATAAGGAGCCATCAGCTGCAGCCATCATAAAGTACTAGTAGCTGAGTTCGTTTTTTCTTTTCAAGGGGAAAAAAGACAATGTGGGAGACCATTTTAGTGGCGCGGTTTCTTGGAACGCTCGGAGATGTGTCGCACTGACTAACTAGGGGCCTGTTCGGCCAGCGCTGGCTGCAGTGTGCAGCCAGCGCTGGCTGGTGGTGGGGGGCTGACGATGTTCAAGTTTTCTGTCGGTACAATCCTTTCACCCCGTAATTCTAGTGCCATGCTTTCGAAGCCTGGCTTTCAGTGGCCAACGTACACTTTGGCACTTTGCGTTGCCTTGTACTCGTTCGCTCGTCTGAATGGAATAATCGAAGTTAGCGGTCAGAACACGGCGGCTTACGTCACGGCTGCATCGTGTGCCATGACGATTTTGGTTTGGATGCTCTGAATTTAGCAGCTAAACTTTAAGTACAGATCTTTAGATCCATATCCAAAGTTTACCACCACAAGTGAGAAAGTCCGTAGTCTCACTATTTTTAGTAGGAAAAAAATAATCTTGGATGCATTTGTTGATTCCTCTAGTGGGCGGTTCCCATTATCTTTCACATCGTGGCAAATGCTTTTATCTCTTTTAGCCTTTTGGAAGGTATGCTAAAGTTTAACCCCACCTAGCAGCACTCTTTTTTCGATGAGCCAATAACTTTGCAATTCCATCTATTAGCAAATCTATATCATATACTAAGGCTAGCTTTTCCCTATACTAATGTGCCAAAAATTAGAAACTAGATAACTGCGCCACATCCTCAGGCCAGTCTCAGTGACAGTTTCATGGGCACTGTTACCTAGACTGCCATGTCAGCTTTTAGTTGGGATGAAACTGTCACTCTCAGTGCACCGTTTCGTGGCACTGTTTCATAGGCAGTCTGCAGCATTTAAATCTTGCATGATGATGTGATCAAATATGGCATGGAAACTATGTAGCCTTTTGTAATCATATTTCAAATTAAGTATTAGCACAATAAATTATAATTACATATGATATTATATAATACCATCAATATTCTTAACAATATTAAATACTTAAATATTCATAAAGTGTTAAATAGTGACATGAAATTATTACATATAATATGTCTTAAGTTGTAGATGAATTTAGACGATGCCCAAACTTGTTCCAAATATGCTCGATCAAGTCCTTCTTGAGTTGTATATGAGTTGAACGATCTCGAATATCATCATCTTTTCTCTAGCACTCTTTGAAATGGAACATGATCTTCAGAGGAGAATTCTGGTTCTTGGACAACCATCGTGCTAGGTGTCTCATTCAGATCTAGATCCTCTTCAACGTCTTCTTCTTTTTCATCCTCAACTATCATATTATGAAGTATGATGCAAGCTAAAACAATTCTTTCAAGTTGAGCACGATCGTAGAGCCGAGCTGGTCGTTTCAAAATACTCCATCAACGACGTAATACTCCAAAGGCCCGTTCAATATCCTTCCTCCTTCCTTCTTGTTCTTGTGTGAGGTGACTTGACAAATATAGCCCATTCCGGTTATATCCCATCTGCAAGATAATAACCCGTGTTGCAACTGGTGGCAGCGGACGTGGTGGTGGAGATCCCATCTACCGGAGTTGCAACTGGTGGTGGCGGTCCTGGTGGCGGCGATGGGTTGGTCGTTGCTCCCCGACGCGGCGCCGTCGGAGTTGCCCCGCCTTCCTTCCTCCGAGAGCCAGCACATCAGCGACATCGATACGGCAGCCCCATGGATAGCTCCACTGCCAGCAGCACGGGAGGGAAGAAGAGAGCGGGCGGCGCGCGGGAACGGGAGGGAGAGCGGGCGGCGCACGGGAACGGGAGGGAGAGCGCGCAGATGCAGTGGCGCAGTGGATCTCGGCATGAAACGCAAGCTCTCTCAGCACGGGTGTCGTGGAGTTACCGATGTCTCGGTAACTGGTGAAGCAGCGTGTCGTGGGGATGAAACGGTTTCCTCCTCTTTTCTTCATGAATATGGTGTCATGTCATCAAAATTGCTTACATGGCAGCCTATTTAATGCTCATGAAACCTCTACTGAGACTGGCCTTAGTTCTCAGCGCATGAGTGCAACATGATGATATAACAAAGAGTTGGGCAGGCGGAGAGATCGGTTAAAGGGACGTACTGCTCCGGCACCTGGCACATCTCGACTGTCGCATTGTCGCCATGAATGACATGTTCCGGCACCTGGCACATCTCGACTGTCGCATTGTCGCCATGAATGACATGCTAGGAACAGGCTATATAATCTCACCAACCATGTTCACCGCCGCTGACTCCGACGCCGGCAAAATCACCTACCAAATCCACAATGCTAAACATAAATTCTCATTCCCTCACTGGTACTTAAAAATCTCTAGGCTGGTTCACTAGAACGAGGGCGCGGCAAAGTCGGCACCTAGTATGTTTCTAGTTGGACACAAAGAACGAGGGCTTTGTTAATGTCTCTCAACCACTTTGCTTGCTGCCGAGTATGGTCACAATAAACAAGAGGCAAGACAAGCGATAAAAAAAACTTGCTACCCGCGTTATTTGCATGGGCCACCTTACAAGTTACCTATATTGTTGCAATGTCAAGCTGAGACAACAAGGCACATGAGGGTACCGAAAACTCCAAATGATGCATAGATTCGGACGGTCCATGTAACATACGAAAATAACGTCTACAACATAAAAACAAAGTACTTACAATATTGGAAACCTATAGGTGCAATATTAAGGAATATACAAAAAGTTAAGGAAATAGATTGATTGTAGAAGGAAAGATTTCCGTGGACACTATGTTTCATGCACCATTTTACTTTGAAATAATAAATATGCGGGACAATAATAGTTACCACATCGAATATTAACTATCGCAACATGTCTCTTACCGTCGAACTTTTTTCCCGTTGAATATCGTACGACTAGCGTTACCGTAGCTTTATTCCCACCATTCGAAGAGCGGTAACATATATATGTGGAGTAATTCATGTGAAGACTGTCACCAATAATTCACCAGCATACTAGCCCAGACCGCGGTTCCCCACGTCTGACAACAATTGGCCAAATGCCACGCGTGACGAGCCACAATCCTTCATGGCCATGGCTGCAGCCTCCTTGAGCGCCGTCACCCGCTCCCTGAGCAGCTCCCCTTCCTCCGACTCTATCACAAGCCTCACCTTGGCCTCCACCTCCTCTGCCTTGACCAGCCGACCCTGCTGCCACCCCAACATCTCCACGCCGATTCTCGCCTCCTTCACCAAGAGCACCATGTTCATCTTCTGCTCCGCGTACAATGGCCAGCAAATCATCGGCACGCCTGCCGTGATCCCCTCGAGCACCGAGTTCCAGCCACAGTGTGTCACGAACGCACCCGTCGCCCTGTGGCGGAGCACCTCCAGCTGCGGCGCCCATAGCTTGACGACCAGGCCGCGGCCGCTGGTCCTATCCAAGAACCCCTCCGGTAGGATCACGTGGAGGTCTGGGTCGGAACGGGGGACGTTGTGGTGGGGAGGTGCTCGCACCACCCACAGGAACCGATGCCCCGACTCCTCCAGGCCGATGGCGATCTCCCTGAGCTGCTCCTCTGAGTGGCTGCCTGCACCAACGCTTCCAAAGCAGAGGTACACGACGCTGCGCTCGGGTTGCTTGTCCAGCCACGAGAGGCACTCATGTTTCTTTTCATCTGCCTGATATGCCTGACCGGCCTCCGCGACCAGTGGCCCGACGCAGTAAACCGGAGGCATCGTGGGGAAACACCGCGGGTCCCTGAGCGCTCCCACCGCTCGAGCTTCAAGGGACAGAAATGTGTTCACGAGGACTCCATTGGCCTTTTGCTGTGCCGTGGCCATCATGACCGCGAACGCCAACCTATTCTCTGGGTCCTCCAAGCCCTCAGCGTCGATGTGAGAAGCCGTTATGGTACCGGGTCGAACGCCGTGGAGATCGAGAGGAAGGCTGTCGCCGCCTAGTTGCTTCAAGCTTGGTGGTTGGCCCTCAGCGGTGAAGATCGAAGGAAGCTGGCAGAACAGGGCGAAACCGGAGGCGTTCATGGGGACGAAGGAGTAAGCCGGGATCCCGAGCTCCTGGGCGACGTCGAACACGTCGGTGCACATGAAGTCCACGAGCAGCGCGCGCACGCTGCGTGGAGGTATCGAGCGAAGGTACTCGTGGAGGTGCTTGCTGTGGCGGCTGATGAGGTTCGAGTAGGTGACGAGGAACCTGGCGTCGTGGAAGATGGCGGGAGGGTCCTGGATCCGCGGTAGCTTGTGGAAGGTGACGGACGGCCTGGAGGAGGCGACGCGGTCGAAGACGGTGGCCAAGGCGATGTCCCCCTTGAGGATGGGGTCGACGTGGGTCACCGTGACGGCGTAGCCCTCCTCCAGGAGGGCGTCGGCGAGCTGCATCATGGGGACCAAGTGGCTGACGGCAAGGCCCGGGTACAGAACCATGGTCTTCTTCATGGCTGTCGTAGCTGCAGTAGCACGCACGCACCTCAGCACCTGTGTGTGATTTGGAGTTGGAGGTAGCTAGGCGCTTGCTTGCTTTGGTGGAGAACAGTTTCAATAACGTTGTAGATGCGACTCGCAAGGATGTAACTACAGGTGGTCCTTGATTCGTGAGGATGTAAAAAGGACAGGCAAGGACAGGCTGACAGGCAGGAAAGTGGAGTAGCGACAAGTCGATTGCATCGCATTCGCACAACCACCATACAGTACGTGCAATAGTCTGCTGTGGTCCGTGAGTCACTGAGGCACGGCGATCGGCTTCTGCAGAACAATCATTTTCTCAAAAATTGGCATGTGTTGTTCATGGGCACACCGAATTATTTGGCAAGCTACTTGGCTGCTATTATGCTTTGTTCGTGAGTTGCTGTCGTGATTCATCACTAGCAGCAGAGCGGGCCCTAGGATTTTGAGGCCCTCTGACAAACTCATCACAACGGCCCCTCAGAGTACAGAAATTATATAAACTTTTATAATATATGTATGGTATTTTTATTGCAAAGTAAAAACAAATATATTGATAATTTGACATGTTACATGCCCCACCTTATTACAACTTCTACGCTTATGAGTTACATATGTATGAATTCCGCTCGGAGCATAAGCTTGAGCTCATGAGCCAAATCAAGTTCGTGCTTCTGGTGTTTATAAGGAGAATGCTAGAGGCAAGGCCCTCTCCTCGTCTCACTCCATTCTCATGTGGGCCACTTTTCATTTTCCCACCCGTCCCCTTACCATCCTTCGCGCCTCAGCTGTGTCAAAGAATAATAATGCTGGTACAAATCTAGTTTCGGCTATTATAAGGGTGTGTTTAGATTGTAGGGAAAAACACTGTAGCATAAGAAAAACACTGTAGCATTCGCTGGAAACGTGTTTTGTGAGGGAGGAATAGTGAAAAGTTAGAATGAATAGTAAAAAGTTAGAATGAATAGTGAATAGTTGGAAATCTGAACATGGCCTAAGCATAAATATTCTAGTACAAGCTTTGCGTTTATGTCGCAGAGATTTCATCACAAAAACACAACAGTTACAAGCAAGATGACCCATGGGCCATTGCCACATACAAAGTCCTTTTGCAAGCCGTGTAATTGCAGAGCAACCAACGCATCAAGCAGCAGGTGTCAGCTCCCGATCCTGTCCGAGGTTACCTGCGTCCGACAGGAACTTACCAAACACCGTGCGCGAGGAGCCACCGTTCTTCCACGCCATGGACGCGGCCTGCTTGTGCGCCATCACCCGTGCCCTGAGCTTCTCTCCTTCCTCAGAGCCCAGCACCAGCTTTACCTTTGCCTCCACCTCTTCGGCCTCGACCAACCCCTGCTGCCAGCCGATCACTTCCACGCCAATCCCGGCCTCCTCCGCCATGAACACCTTGTTCATCCTCTGCTCGGCATACAGTGGCCAGCAGAGCATCGGCACGCCTGCCATGATCCCCTCGACACCGAGTTCCACCCACAGTGCGTCACGAATGCGCCCGTTGCCTTGTGATGTAGCACGTCCACTTGTGGGGCCCATAACTTGACAACCAGGCCACGCCCTTTGGTCCTCTCCAGGAACCCTTGGGGCAGCAGCATGTGGAGGTCCGGGTCGGCGTGGGATACTCCGAATTGTCTCTCCGGGTTTTCGCCGAGAGGGGCTCGTACAACCCACAGGAACCGATGGCCTGATCTCTGGAGGCCAGCCGCGATCTCCTTGAGCTGCACCTCCGAGTAGTTGCCGCTCCCGACGCCTCCGAAGCAGAGGAACACAACACTATGATCTGGTTGCTCGTCGAGCCATGCGAGGCACTCGTGCCTTTCTTGTGTCTCGTCGTCAGTCACAGCGCCCGGGCCCTGGACAAGTGGCCCGACGAAGTAGACTGGAGGCATCGTGAGCTCACTTTCGCAGAGAAACTGAGGGTCCGTGAGGGTGTACACTGCCCGAGCCTCCAGCGATGCGAACGTGTTCACCAGAATGCCATCTGCCTCCAGATTCTTGCAGTGCGACTCTGTCGTCGCCTTGTATATCTCGCTCTCAGGGTCCTCGAGCATTTGGTCCATGAGGTGAGAAGCTGGCATGGGTGGGACGCCATGGAAGTGGAGCGTTGCGTCTCCTAGCTCCTTGAAGCTCTGCTCTTTGCGGACCTGGGGAAGCTGGAGGAATACAGCAAGGGCGGAGGCATTTGAGGTGAAGAAGCTGTAGGCCGGGACTCCGAGCTCCTTGGTGACGTCAAGCGCCACGTTGGATAAAGAGTCCACGACCACGGCGTGGATGCTCCGGGGAGGTAAGGAGCTTAGGAACTCACCGAGGTGCTTGTTGTAGCGCCTCAGGAGCTCGAGGTACCCGAGGAGGAGGTTCACGTCGTTGGTGATGGCCGGAGGGTCCTGGATGCGAGGGAGCACGTGGAACGTGGCTGACGGCTTGGAGGACGCGACTCGACCGACGGCAGCGGCCAAGGCAACGTCCCATTCCATGGTGGCGTCGATGAGGGCGACCACGACGGCGTAGCCCTCCTCCTGGAGGACGTCGACGAGCTGCATCATGGGGAGGAAGTGGCTGACGGCGAGGCCGGGGTAGAGAACTACGGTCTTCTCCATGGCCGTGGCTTGTTTTTTTTTGTTTTTTTTTTCTGGCTAAGGAGCCTCGGTGATGAAGGTTATGTGGCAGTGGCCTGAATGGATTAAAGCGAGGGCCGAGGGGTCAACAAGAGACGGCAACGGGCAACGGCGATGGGAAACAACCACATGCAACATACCCTGGTTGGTCCAGTTGGTGTAGGAGGGCTAAGTGATAGGGACTAGACACCTTTTTTTAGGCGGATTGTGGCTACCTAACTTATTTGTATAGACAAGACACTACACTGATTATATATTAAAATTTGTATTAATTGTACAAGCTAAGAGGCTGCTAATACTTACAGGAACAGGCAATATGAACAATTCAAAACTTATAAAACTAATTATACAGATGGACTATACATCACACTACGAATCTATTAAGCCTAATATGTGCCGTCATTAGCACATTTTTAATGAACGGGTTACTGTAGCATGACAGTGTCTAATGATGAATTAATTAAGCTTAATAGATTCGTCTCACGATGTGGAGTCCATCTATGTAATTAGTTTTTTTACACCTATGTTTAATACTCTTAATTAGTGTCCAAACATTCGATACGATAAGTTAGCAAAATAAGTTGGCGATCTAAACAAGGCCTAACTTATGAGTGAGCGAATTGAGTGTAGATTAGCCGATAAAATTTTGGAACATACCGAACCCAGATTCGAGTTCTCCACTCGGTATGAGTTCTCTAGGAAGTTTGAATTGTAGATCAATAAGACTACGAGGAGGAATCAGGCTTTGGCCTATGTTTCTGGACCCATTTTTTCTATATCAGAATTCTAAAACTGATTTCTTGTGTCATATGGACTAGACTACATATAGGTTGTTGCATAGGAGTTTCAAAAAAAATTCTAAATTGATTTAGTATTTTTTTACAATTTAAATGAACTTTTATGTACTTATAAAAAATAATTTAAAATTGGACTATCTGTATCTCCAATAATATTAAAAAAATACATAAAAGCATATTTAGGCCCATAAATATTATTGTAGCCCAATTATTAGAGATATATAAAAAAATTCATTTATTTGAAGTGGATACGAACCATACTAAGTCCAAACTGCAACAAAATAAATACAATAACTTATAAATTTGGTTAGGAAGTCTCACCAACTAACACACCATCATATTTTAGACTCGTAAGCTTATAATAAGAAGTGGAGCTATACATTTTTCACAAATAAATACATCTCACCCGTAGTTTCCTATAACTTGAGTCAACCTTTCAAGTTTGCATCCATCACAATAGGTTTGAACTCATACACATCTCAAAATTGTACACAACCTTGTAGTTATCTTTGTAATATATAATATGAAGTTATATTAGTAATTGTTATGCAAAAAACTTTTTTAAATATTTCAACCTAGGTGTAAGAAACTAAGCCATATGTAAAATAGCTATGAAATAGTATCTAACTTGAAAAAACACCACCAAGTAAAAGAGTGTTTGTTTCGACGAAAAGAAACAGCTCCCGGGTAGGGGAGCTATTTCCTAACGCGTACATAAATAAAATAGCGCGGACGTGCCAGTAGACTAAAGTATACAAAATAAATAGAGTAAAGTGTACGGCCGGTCCCTAAACTATCGCGGGTGTGTCATCCCGGTCCCTGAACTCTCAAATTGACCGTTTAGGTCCCCAAACTTGTTCGGCTATATCATTCCGGTCCCTAAACTTGCAAATCACCCGTTTAGGTCCTTAAACTTGTTTTGTTGTGTCATCGCGGTCCCCAAACTTGATTTTGAGTCTCATCTGGGTCAAAATAGGGCGATCTAAAAATTTTATATCAAAAAATAATTCATAATTTTTTCATACGAACCGGATGAGACTCAAAATCAAGTTTGGGGACCGCGATGACACAACAAAACAAGTTTAAGGACCTAAACGGGTGATTTGCAAGTCTAGGGACCGGAATGATATAGCCGAACAAGTTTGGGGACCTAAACGGTCAATTTGAGAGTTCAGGGACCGGGATGACACACCCGCGATAGTTTAGGGACCGGCCTCATCCGGTTCGTATGAAAAAATTATGAATTATTTTTTGATATAAAATTTTTAGATCGCCCTATTTTGACCCAGATGAGACTCAAAATCAAGTTTGGGGACCGCGATGACACAACAAAACAAGTTTAAGGACCTAAACGGGTGATTTGCAAGTCTAGGGACCGGAATGATATAGCCGAACAAGTTTGGGAACCTAAACGGTCAATTTGAGAGTTCAGGGACCGGGATGACACACCCGCGATAGTTTAGGGACCGGCCGTACACTTTACTCTAAAGTGTATGGCCGGTCCCTAAACTATCGCGGGTGTGTCATCCCGGTCCCTGAACTCTCAAATTGACCGTTTAGGTCCCCAAACTTGTTCGGCTATATCATTCCGGTCCCTAGACTTGCAAATCACCCGTTTAGGTCCTTAAACTTGTTTTGTTGTGTCATCGCGGTCCCCAAACTTGATTTGCAAGTCTAGGGACCGGAATGATATAGCCGAACAAGTTTGGGGACCTAAACGGTCAATTTGAGAGTTCAGGGACCGGGATGACACACCCGCGATAGTTTAGGGACCGGCCGTACACCTTACTCAAATAAATAATAAAGACAAGCAAACTCAGAGAACACTGATCTTTATTAATTCATCATAGAATTACAAGTATTTATTCCCACAGGAATTTACATTGAAATGCGCTTATTACATCTAACTAAGCAGGTCGATGTGCAGCTCTCGGTTCCCGTGGCCTCGTAAGAGCCGCCGGTTAATTACATCCATAGCTTTGGGCCATGGAAGACCTCCGATTAAGCTATGTTGATGGTCGTCGTCTTGAAGTCTCGAATTGTATATGAGCTGTAACACGAAAAGGATAATAGTATGATTGCCAAAGCCTCGTCGGTCTACGGCTAGCAATATCCGGCCTCGTCGGTCACGGAGTTCATACGAAAGTATGCAAATAATAATGTTCGGCCTCGTCGGTCACGAACTAGTGATTGTCCAGCCTCATCGGTCAGGACATCGGAATTTCCGGCCTCGCCGGTCACGGAATAGTGGTGTGACTGAGTGATCCCCGCCTCGTCGGCCAAGGAGAGTAGAGCAGACTTTATATAAACACACGAGTGTTGACAATGCCGAAACAAGCAAATTATCATAGCGGACTCATACTGATGAGAGAACCTCTCAGTGATCAGCCGATTAACTAAGGGACTCTCTTTCATGTCACGCGGTTACAACCATTAGCTACTGGAGAGGGTCATACGGCCTGAACACAACTTGTGTTAATCTAAGCATGGCAAAGCATCTTAACTGTGCTGTGTGCTGATTGCCGATTGTGACCATTGCTGAGAATGACAAGCTTACTACCAGCTACTGGGCCACGGAGTGAGTTGCTGAGGTTGCCAGGTACGGTTGGTTTCCATGATGCTCTCGATCGGGCATTAAGAATGCTGCCCAGACCTTCATCGACCACATATGCTGCACAACTATTAGCTGCTAAGCACTGTTAGAAGCATGCAATGGACTTAAAACCATCACATTTGGTTGCTCCACTGTCACAAATACAGCCTGACTCGCTCTAGAGATTATATACAACTCGCATGTAACAATGGCATTAGTTTGATGTGAGGGCCAATAACCAATAAATTAGTACTAGCTAGCTGCCCTGTCGAGTATTTGAGAGAAAGATTTATTGCATACTGAATCAATGATTCTCATCTGAATTTGTACAGGCTAAATAAAATATTATGAGAAAACCCAACGTAGCATAAGCATAGAATTTCTGAGTACATCAATCTGGGCAAGTCTAATATGCCACAGAAAATCATTAAGCCTATTTCTAATCTTGTATTGACAGACTTGTATCTGCTCTGCCTTTCCACTTTCTGTTATTTCATCTCTGAACGTGAAGCCATGACAGCTAACTAGCTTGTGCTCTTAACATCACACGGCCACTAATCTCAACTAATGTGCCGGCATCCCATGTCACTGGCGCCAAGCAAACAACCTTGTGATCTGGCATTTTGCACTAATCATATCTTGTTCTCTTTTAAAAGGAAGCAAAATACTCTTAAGCTCGGAACTCGAATGATCAACATGTCCTTGCTATATTAGCATTGAATATTAACACTGAATATGAACAGAGAGATAATTGGACGGGCACTTGCATGCTGCTATAATCATCTCTGAAATTGCAGGCCGTGCTCTAATCAGCTGCACTGTTTTGTTAATTAAATGGTGCATGATATCTTAGCTTCTCACAGAAGGGCTGTGGCTGATTGCTGCCATCTACTAATAATAAGAGCTGCCATTGCTAATCGAATAACAAGAACTACTTGCTGCTCGCTAGTGCATCAAGCCTACACCATAGCAGGTGATGTGCTTGCATTGCTTCTTTATCTCTAAACATCACAGCTAGGCAGTCTCTCTCTTTGCTGCTCGTCAAACCCATACAATATATATACTACTGCCTGACACATGAATTGCACAGCTGCCACCATGGCCAACATCGCAACCTCTCCTGGCAAGAGCTAAATCGTTGCCAGGACTGAACTACTGTGTGGACTATGTAAACAATTGAATTTCTGCATACATGTCTATTCTTTTGTCACCATATTTTCTAGAAAACAGGATGTGGCTGATCAACTACCCAATCATCATCATATGACCTCATCAACAAATGGGCCGGATCATCACAGCCGGCACACATATCTTCACTGACTGGCATGAACTTCTGATATGGATCAGACTTGGCTAACATCTACTCCAGCTTGCCTTAATCTTGTGATGATCAATCTTGATCTCGTGCACTGAATGAACTTGTTGATTTGCTACTGCACACACCCATCCATAGATCACTACTTCACTGCCTGAACCTATGCCTGCATATTTAAATCTACGACACCACGGCAGGGCCTTCTCTTTGCATTTCTCTTTTAGTAGCACAATACTCTTGTACTAACCACACACATACACATCTAACATATCAGATACTTGATCTGTTCACACTACTACAATGCCTGCAGATCTGCACCGAACCCCATGGCTGACTCCTTTGCGATTGCAACACTAAACTCCCACTCTCTCACTTCTCAACCTCGGCCGGCAAACAGAACCTGGCCAAGTGAACATGAATCACTGTAAAGGCATCATGGAGTCTCACCTTTCCACGCGGCCATGGCGACTATGGCAACGACGGTGCTCGTCCTCGGCGCAACTTGGCGGCACTACGCACTGGTGTATATGTGTGAGCGGCGGTGTGTGACTGCAGCTGGGCGCCGGCGTGGTGGAAGAGAACATGTGTGTGTGGCGGCAGCCTGGTGGTGTGATGAGGGTCAGGGACCCTACCTTGACGATGGAAGCCAAGTGCTATTTATAGACAAGTACTAGGGTTAGCAGCAGGAGGAGCGTCAGGAGGCCAGCGCCGCCGTGTTTCTGTTGTTGGGAGACCGCTTCTCTCGGATGACTCCATGGACAAGAAGATCAGGCCATTGTGACGTGATGATCATGACTTATCCTCTCAACGTTTCTCTAGAACCTTCCAATATTTTGAACTAGCCGAAAGTTGTGCACGTAGATACACTTACGTACTAGCCATTCTCATTCCAGGCTTCACATGCATGGTAGTAGTAGATACTATCACGTGTATACGGCCGTGTATTTTATACGTATGTTTGCATTGAACAGCCAACGTTAAGTGGGCTGCACACGGGCCATTATTGGCAAACCTTTGGGCCGCAATATATAGTTGACTGCATGCCGGTCCAGCTAGCTAAAATAGATCAGCCGCCCAAGCATGTTCATTAGTCGATGATGTTATTAATGCAACTCTCTGATATAACTAGAGCATGACGCTAGCTCTTTGCATGTTGAGAATAAATAGTCACGCAGGCTCAAATACATGGCCATGCAAATGTATGTGAATATGGCCTTAACTCTAGTAAAGTGGTACACAAATAAATCTCTTGGCACAGGATATAACTTGATTTAAAATGGGCCCTACACCATATATATTTTAATAAAATATGGCAAAATCTCGTATTACAGTGTTATTTTAGATAAAATTTGGAAAAAGAAATGTCAAATTCGAGTTCATATAAGGGAGAAAAACTGTTAACCGGTTTTAATTCCGTATTAAAAAGAGAAAGAGGAACTATCCACTAGTTTTAATGTCTTTTAGCCAATCATGTGCTGCCACATGGAGCAGTAGGTGATGTCCATCTCCCCACCACCTTGGTGGCACATTTCCATTTAAATACTACTTAAACTAGAAACGACGACAGTTCCTTCACAAGCATTCAAGTGGTCTTGTGGCAAGGAATGCTCGGTTGCCCACATTTCTACGTGATCTCAGGTTCGTTCCCTATGGGGAGCCTTATCTTCTTTTATTTTACAAAAGTGTTCATGGATTAAAAGAAATCTGAATCAGATCTAAATCACAAATTTAACTATTTTTTTCAAGTGCCACGGGAAATCTAGTTAATATTCTTCACTTAACTCCAGCAACTACTGGACAAAGGTTACACAAAAGAATATCGGTAGACTACACAAAAGATCATCTCAATTTTGTGCATCCTCAAGTCCCCTGATCCTTCCCTCTTTGCCTTACCAAGTGCACGTTCTATTCAAGTCTCTCTAGCCATGTCCATTTTGTCGTCGGAGTCGGAGGACTTGTTGTCGTTATAGTCGGAGGAGTAGTCGTTGTTGGAGTCATCACCGACCTTCATTTTAGCCTTCTTCAATCGGTGCCCACGGGGAATCTTGATCGTCAACGAGCCCGCGAGGGAGCTATGGCCTTGGCCTTGGATGGTGAGGTCGCCTTTGGCTTTGGTGGGCAAGAGCGGGGAAGCTTGACCGCTGTCGAAATCATCGAGGGAAACTTTGCCTTGGGCAGATGACCATGAGGGCTTTTTACCAGCAGGGAGACCATTGAGGCCTCCTCTAGCTTGGGTGGTTGACCATGGGAGTGCTTGGCCCCCGGCAGCGATGGCAAGGTTGGGTACGTACCTTGCCTCTGCTGTTGGTTACACACCGATGAGCCGGGGCAGCTCAGGCACACAACAAATGTTGCCATCACTTCTCTAATTGCTGGAGTTTCACCACAACATTTGTACATGGTGAGAATATGCAATGCATACTTAGAACATGTTAAAAGGTTGTAGAAGATTCAAACTTTGCCATGCATGAGGATAAGATCATGGCAAAGTAGGGAGGTTCTAGAAGATTGGAGAGCATACTTGAGCCATAGTTGTCGTGCTTCATGGAAAAGTGTGCAATAATTCTAGAAGCATGATACCTTTGTTAGCGTAGAAATATCAATAAAGTAGATTATAATGAAGAGAATTCTAGAGTTAGATATTTAATAGAGAAGAGTGTAGAAGGTGGACCCATAACACCACAATATGAGCTAAGGTTTTCTATAAATAGGGGTGTCCTTCACCCCCTCATGAAAAGCCTACAAAAATTCAGGAGATCCTATCCACTGCATGAAACGATCACATTTCCGATACATGTTGTAAGGAACATGTAGTTGGTCCCAAAGCGAGTTGCACACCACTTGACCAACTCACCACCAATCGCTTGCCTCATCAACCACGTGAAATTTTCTTGCATTGCTCGATCATAGCTTCATGCTCCGCCCTTACACCAACATCCTTTAACATCAAATTGATAGTGTGAGCTAGACAAGGTGTCCAAAGAATGTGTGCATACACATCTCGAAGCTCCCTACATGCTTTCTTGTAGTTTGAGCCATTGTCGGTGATAACATGAACGACATGCTCTGGCCCAATCTCCTCCACCACCTTTACAATCTCCTGGTAAATAGAAACATTCTTTAGCAACATCCAAATAATATTCGGATTGAAATGAACTAGGTTAGAGGTTACCTTTAGCAAATATGCGGAAGTGCATGGCTACAGAGATAAGATGTATGCTCACAATAAAGCACATAACATTCACATAGGATATTGAAACTAATATTATTGATCAAATAGAGTATATGGTAAAAATATACTCATGCAGGCGCATATGGTACAAGCAACTGAAATGTGTCAACTTCTTCCATCATTACCGTATTCAAAGAAATCGGAAGGATCTGATAATAGAGTGACCTGCCCTCATAAGAAGATTACGTTGGATGAGGATGGGCTGAATTGGCTTCAACAGATTCCTGCCCACTGTACCTTGGAAAAAAAATCAGAATATCATACTGTGCTGAATTGAGCACTAGAATTATGACATAAACTAGAACGTTTGTCTTACCTAGTTCTGTTTTCATCACTGCATACTTTCACACTCATATCTGCTGGACCAGCAGGCAAGACAGCACGTATCAGAGGACATGCCATCTTCACAGTCGGTCTCAATGGTACCTGTGGTTGATTGTGCATTTCCATGTTCAAATCTATCATCCTCCTTACAGCTGAAAAGTGATTTAAGAATTCTTCAAACAATGTTTCTGTATCTCTGACAGATTGCATTCGAGCTTCACATTTTTGTTTTTCACCTTCCTTTACTTCTCCTCCTCCTTATTCTCCTCCTTTTGCTCCTCCTTCTTTTACTACTCCTCCTCCTTCTCCTCCTCCTCCTCCTTCATCTTCTTCTTCTTCTTCTTCTTCTTCTTCTTCTTCTTCTTCTTCTTCTTCTTCTTCTTGGCACCAATCTTCTATTAAGTAAGGAGGAAAAGTTGCTGAAGAAGGAACTTCCTTAAAGTGGGTAACTTTCATTGTTTTGTCATTTTTAGGCCATGAACGACTGTTTGATGATTTCATATTTTTGCTTCTCAACCAGCTATAATAAGCATCAAAAACATCTTGATTCTCTGTTGGTTCTGAAGGAGCAGGCTCATGTACAAATCACCTTCATTATAGACATCACGTGGGAAGATCCGAATTTCTTTTAGAATTTCCACCTCTGTTACAGGACGCTCTCCATGCGTTATTGCTGGAGGTGGGTTTCCGTATATCATGGAATCGATCCTGTTCAACTCCTGACGCCCACAGTTACCATAATCATTAACCCAAAAGGAATTGTTGGATCTGCTGTCAAGTGTCTCCATAGAATTGTCCAGAGAAATGTGACATATGTCCTTCATTGTGCTTTGAAGACGTCCTGCCTCACACAGGTGCACAGCAAATTTTGCCACCGCATCTCTGACCGCTGCAGTTTCACCACGACATTTGTATAGAACCTCGAAAGATTCCATCAGAGACAGTAAACCCAGTCTGACCTTACCCACATCTGATTCTGGGGCAAGAAACCTATAATTTTTCTGAAAGGGAAGTATTTTGACTTCTCCTGACATGTAGTTTTTTCTGTTCTTATTAGCTTTGAACTCAAAGGTCCCATGAGGTGCCCGAAATCCCATTGTATATAAATTCCTACCGTAAAGAGATATGCTGATAGTTCTTCGATCATACTCAATGTCGAAAGTAAAGGTACCTCTGGGAGGAGTGCTAAATATCACTAACTTTGTTTTGAAGATGTCAGAAAGATCAGCCCGTCACCCGTATGTTTCACACCACCACCTCAAACGGCCAATTCCCATGAGATAACTTGGAATACATTTACGCAATCCATCCAATGATATTGTTGCTCTATTCCCAAAACCACCTTCTGTCAGGCCTCAACTGTGCGCTGCACGCCAGCGAGGAGGCCGTGAGTTCGCCGGAGCTCACAAACGCAACACAAACACACACGAACACTTGGAACGCGAGATGGTGCTGCAAAACTAACAACAGCTTTTCTGTATGCTTCTGTTTCCTTTTATTGTGAATTACAAAGAAGGAAAACTCCTGGTGGCCAGCCGCACAACGCGCTTGACGCGTCCATCCCCACGTCCACGTCGTGCGCCTAGACCAAGTCATCCAGGCAACTGATGCGCATGGCGACCACAAAGATCGGTGCTCATGCGCATGCTAACTGAAAAACAGATGCTAACTGAAAACATGCAAATGCTATCCTAACGGCATGCACAAGATTACTAACAAATCTCCTCCTAATCCTTGCGCATGCCCTGTACATCAACTACACCAATCTTGGAGCGCAGTTCGCAAAAACGCTCACGCCCCAGAGCTTTGGTAAGGATGTCCGCCAGTTGCTCTGAAGTTCCAATGTCCTGAAGATGCACCCTCTTTTCCTCAACACATTCACGAATGAAATGGTATCTCAGATCGATGTGCTTGCTTCGGTCATGAAAGACTGGAATCTTGCTCAGTGCAATGGCGGACTGATTATCAATCTTCAGATTGAATGGCTCGGTTCTTTTTCCTCTAAGTTCAGCAAGCAACCGGGTCAGCCAAATTCCCTGACAAGCTGCAGTTGTCCCTGCAATATACTCTGCCTCACATGAAGACAGGGCGACTATCTTCTGCTTTTGGGACTGCCAGGTTACAAGATTGTCGCCGAGGAAGAAAAGGACCCCTATGGTGCTCTTGCGTGTGTCAATGTCCCTAGCGAGATCACTGTCACTGAATCCAACGAGCTGAGCTTCCTTCTTCCTCTTATGGCAGTCGTAGTGCAAGGTGCCTGCAACATACCTGAGCACTCTTTTTACGGCTACCAGATGCTCGGTGGTGGGGTTCTCCAAGAACCGGCTGATATATCCCACCGAGTATGCCAAGTCCGGCCTCGTATTCACCAGATAGCGAAGCGAGCCCACAACACTTCTATAGAATGTTGGATCAACTGCAGGGGCTGAGCTCACCTTACAGAGTTTGAGACGAGACTCCATTGGCGTGCTGCTTGGATTACATCTAGTCAGGTCTGCTGCTTCAAGGATCTTGGCGGCGTATGCACTTTGGCACACGGTGATTCCTTCCTCTGACTGTGTGACCTCCAAGCCAAGGTAGTAGTGTAGAAGCCCCAAATCACTCATCTTGAATGTGGACTTCATCTCCGCCTTGAACTGATCGATGTCACCCTGGCTCCCGCCTGTGATCACCAGATCATCCACATAAACTCCCACGACAAGACGGTGTGCGCCAGTGCCGCAAAGATACACAGCATGTTCTGATGCACTTCTCTGGAATCTGAGTTGGAGAAGAGAACTGTCAAGCTTGGAGTACCAGGCACGCGGCGCTTGGCGGAGGCCATACAGAGCCTTGACGAGACGAAGCACCTTGTGTTCATGGCCTCGCAGGACAAAATCAGGAGGCTGCTCGACATAGACTTCCTCCTCCAGGATGCCATTCAAGAATACGGACTTGACATCCATGTGGTGTACTGCCCAGCCTTCACAGGCATCTTGAGCCAGCAGCAACCGCACAGATTCCAGACGCGCCACAGGAGCGAAAACTTCATCAAAATCAATTCCTTGGCGTTGAACGTACCCTTTTGCGACGAGCCGCGCCTTGTACTTGGTGACGACCCCGGCAACATCCTTCTTGGTCTTGTAGACCCATTTCAGACCGATAGGTCTGGTGTGCGTCGGGGGATCAACGAGCTTCCAGGTTCCGCTGGCCTCAATCGCTGTCATCTCATCAAGCATCGCATGGCGCCAGCAGTCGTGTTGCAGCGCCTCCGTGTGCGACGTGGGCTCGACCTCGCATGCCAGCAGGAGCTGTTCCTCCAAATCTCATGCGACGAACCCCGGGGGCGACTCCGGCCCGAGGACGTTGTCGACGTAGCGGTACGACAACGGTGCGTCGGCGTCGTGGTTGATGTCCAGCTGTTCCCTGCCCACAGCGCTTGGTGGGGAGGCGAACTCGACAATCTGGTGTGGCACAGGGCTCGGCATCGCGAGAGTAGGAGTTGTGGCGGGCGCAGAGCTTGGTGACGCTTGTGGCATCGTGGGCGCTGGCGAGCTTGTCGCAGCGGGCGTCGTAGGTGCTTGTGCAGTCGTAGTGGTGGTTGTGACCGTGCCGGGTTCCCCCAATACCTCCTGCTCGATGATGAACTCTGTCGGCTCCTCCTGATCAGTGGACCATGTCCACTGAGCTGCCTCGTCGAAGATGACATCGCGGCTGATGTGTGCGCACCGGGTTATGGGGTCGTAGCAGCGGTAAGCCATGGACCCCGGCTCGTACCCGACGAAAATCATGCGCCGGCTGCGATCATCTAGCTTCTTCTGATGCGGCGTGTTCACCTTCACGTGTGCGATGCTCCCGAACGTGCGGAGGTGGTGCACTCCTGGCGCACTCCCGGTCCACAGCTCGTACGGCGTCTTCCCGGCGATGCTCTTTGATGATGAGCGGTTCAGCAGGTACACGGCGGTGGTGACTGCTTCTCCCCAAAACACGCCAGGAAGTCCTTTGGCCTTCAAGATGCTTCTCGCCGTCCCCACGACAGTTTGGTTGTGGCGCTCAACAACCCCGTTCTGTTGGGGAGAGTACGGGGTCGTGAGCTCGCAGTGGACGCCAAGCTCGGCGCAGTACTTGGTGAAGTCCGCTGCCGTGAACTCTCCTCCGCGGTCGGTGAGAAGGGCGAGTAGCTTCTTCCCCGACTTCCTTTCAGCTGCCGCCTGGACATTCTTGATCGCCGACGCGGCTGCATCCTTGGTTGGCAACAAGCACACCCACATGTAGCGGGAATAGTCGTCAACCAGCAAAAGGAAGTAGCGATTACCGCTTGGTGTTGCCGGCGAGATTGGGCCACACAGGTCGCCATGGAGCAGCTGTAGTGACTCGGTTGAACACCGAAGAGCCTTTTGTGGGAACGGAGTGCGACGCTGCTTGCCCGCCAGGCACGCGTCGCAGAGCTGCTCCACCTGAGTGATCTGAGGCAGACCGCGCACCAGCCCGTCCCTCGCCATCTTATGCAGCGCAGCGAAGTGTAGATGGCCGAACTGCGCGTGCCATGTCCAGGCGTCATCATCTGCGCGCGCTGCCAGACAGACTGGCCGTGCAATGTTGACGTCGAGCATGTACAGCCGGCCTGGGTTTCGGTGAATCCTCGCGAGCGGGCGCCGTTCTTCATCGCGGATGCGCATCACCCCGTCTTCCACCAGCACCTGGTACCCGCCTTCGTCGAGCTGGCCGATGGAGATGATGTTGGCAGTGAGGCGCGGGAGGTAGTAGACGTTGGGAAGCATCTGGTGCTCTCATTCTTGCAGGAGAAGAGCATGGTGCCGATCCCCTCGATCCGAGCGACGGAGTCGTCCCCGAAGCGGACGGATTCGGTTGTGCCGGAGTCCGGATCGGCAAACGCCGCACGCGACCCAGACATGTGGTTTGAGGCGCCTGTGTCCAGGACCCATCACTTCGGGTCCCGATCACCGGAGTCATCGAAGGCAGCGAAGACCTGGTCCTCGACGAGGTGGAGTTGGCCGGCGTTGGGAGTTAACGGCGGGATCGCTGCCCTCTGCTCCGGCTGCGGCAGCTCGATTTGGGGAAAAATCCCCTCTTCATGCTCGCTGCACACCGCGAGGAGAAGGGTTTGCTCATCGTCTTGGGCCACATGGGCCTGATCCATGGGCCTCTTGCTGCGGCAGTCTTTGGCCCAGTAGCCAGACTTGCCGCAACGCTTGCAGGCGTCGGGGTTGGCCTGGCCCGTGGTCGAACCGGCCCGTGACGAGTCGTTGTTGCCGCGCCCGCCGGAGTTCGATCCACCGCGGCCGGACTTAGGCTTCTTGTACTTCTCCAGCCACTCCTCATGGGTGAGGAGCAGTTTGCCGGATGCAGAAGTTGATGACGGCGGCGTCTCCTCCTCGGCGTCGTCGGAGGACTTGAGCATCCCGGTAACCTCCTCGATCGTCAACTTGGAGGGATCAACAAAGGCCTCCATGGAAATTACGAGTCGTTTGTACCTTGGGCGGACGACGCGCAGGTACTTCTTGACGGCCTTGTCGTCTGGTTCCGGATCGCCAAGCTCCGCCAGGCGTTGAACGGTCCCGGAGAACCGCAGCGCGAAGTCTTTGATGGCCTCGCCGTCGCGGAGCTTGATGTTCTCATACTCAGTGCGGAGCGTCTGCGCCGTCACCGCCCTTCGACGTTGGTCTCCGATGTGGAGCGTCTTGATTGCTTCCCAAGCCTCCGCTGTCGTGTCCTTGACGGCGAGGGTGGAGATCATCTCCGAGGGCACCGCGCTGCAAATGGCGTCGAGCGCGGTGCGGTCATCACAGTAGTCGTCGTCGCCGTACTCGACGACGTCCCACAGGTCGCGGGCTTGCAACTTGAGCTTCATGCGCAGCGACCACTCGTTGTAGTTCGTCTTGGTCAGTTGTGGCCAGGAGCCGGAGCTCCCGGAGTCCCGGACGACGCGCTCGACAACGCGTTCCCGGAACTGCTGTGAACCGCGACGCCGGGAACTGGAGGGGCTGCGCGAGACCCTGCGCCTGGGCGACCAGCGCCCAGAAAACTTCTTCCCGTCGGCGTCGCTGGAACCCTCCACCTTGTCTGTCTTCTTCTCCGGCGGCGGCGTAGCTCCGCTGGGCTTCCGTGGTGGCGTGGCCATGGCGTAGCCCGGCTCTGATGCCAATTGTCAGGCCTCAACCGTGCGCTGCACGCCAGCGAGGAGGCCGTTAGTTCGCCGGAGCTCACAAACGCAACACAAACGCAACACAAACACACACGAACACTTGGAACGCGAGATGGTGCTGCAAAACTACCAGCAGCTTTTCTGTATGCTTCTGTTTCCTTTCATTGTGAATTACAAAGAAGGGAAACTCCTGGTGGCTAGCCGCACGATGCGCTTGACGCGTCCATCCCCACGTCCACGTCGTGCGCCTAGACCAAGTCATCCAGGCAACTGATGCGCATGGCGACCACAAAGATCGGTGCTCATGCGCATGCTAAATGAAAAACAGATGCTAACTGAAAACATGCAAATGCTATCCTAACGGCATGCACAAGATTACTAATACCTTCCCCAACAAAATCCTTTTCCTATATAAAAATAAATAAAGAACTCAATAAACAAAGAAATTAAAACCTATACAGATAAACTGATTTCATACCGGAAAAATGATAAAGAATTCAATAAATAGAGAAACTGAGTGTGAGAAGCCTACCATTCTTGGCTCAATCCTTGACAATTTGTCCGCACAAAGCCAAGCCGGAGCTCTGACAATAGCATTCATAGAGCAATCCCCATTAGACAGCTTCGCTGGTTCCCTTTCCATTAGCTCCACCCTCCTGGTCAGGTGCACGCTCCCCAGCTTCATGCTCATTGCCACCAGCAGCCAGAGCAGCACTGAGTAGGGGATAACAAACAAATGAAGTAAGCATGCTGCATAAAAAGGATGCTGATTCAGGGTGGAGAATGTGTAGAAATGGACAGTACAGATATCAGTTTGGCAAACAAAATTTCAATAGGGGTGTGCCCCTCCTGTTCTGTTCAAAAAAATTGGCAAACAAAATGTCTGTTCATATTTGCAAACTGTTCTGAACTACTGAGCTGTTTGCAGAGAGCCTCCAGTTTCTAAATACTAGCTATTTTTACTGTAGCAGATTATCCATGCACACATTTACTAGCCCAAATATGAAATTAAAATAAACAATCTCCTCTATTTTATTCAATTTAAAAATGATTTAGTATGTCCCTAAACCACATAATTAAAAACACATCTCAGTGCCACCAGCAGCTATAGTAGCAGTGCGAAAGCACCGCCGAGGGCAACAAACAGAAGATCCAACATGATTGTAGTAATTGTCCAATGACGCAATACAGTGTTATATACCGAGCTTCCAAAGCACTCTCACCTGACCATGAACCTCCATTGTGGTAGCTCCACCTGGTGTTCTTCGGGTCGCATCCAGTGACTATGTGCCATTCCTGATTTTCCATTCCAGGGTAACTGATTTTGAGTGACATCTCCCTGTTTAGTTCTTCGCAGAGCTCATCTACAAGATCCGGCATAGCTTCAGCCTTTTCCCCAGTTACTAATGATGACAGAATTGCAATGAAGTTGCCCAGGCAAAACCATCGGAAATCCATCCTTGCAGGACTAACATTGCCAATGAAGTATCCACCATGGCTAGGCATGAGGTCAAATATCCAATCAGGTATTGATTCAGGTATCATATTGAACTTGTTCAAAGCTGTCTGAGAGTACTCTTCAGTTTTGTAGAAGCATATCTGATTGAGTCTTTGGAAGTCAAGCCAATAGAAACTGTGTAGATGGTAGCTCAAAGATTGGATTCGTTTCGTGATATGGGTCACAAAGTCAGCATCAGAATCTTGTTTCAACATACTTAGGGCACGTCTCATGGACATGAAAAAGAGAGCCTGAATTTCATTTGGATAGCCACATGTGCCCTGCAAGGATTCAGTCAATAGTTTAGTAAACAAGATACAGGATTAAACATGGACAATCCAGAAAAGCAATAAAAACTTGTGATCCCCATTATCAGGGGCATCAAACTGATTCCGTACCGGATGAATTTTGTAGTAATTAGGTAGCAAACTTTAGGGAACTAAGATGAACTGCTTGCAAACTATTAAGCATCTTCAATAAGAACAAAACTTGGGTTCAAACTAGAATGAAACTAGCACCTCAACTGAGAACCTGAAAAATTTGCTGACCTGTTGACTCACGAAGTAACTTTTATTGTTCAAAACTATAGAACCTTCCAAAACCTACACACTATTTTGTTAATGTTCACGATTCTCTATGGTTCAGGTTTTTGGTCCTGATCTAGCCGTCAGAAAACCACGTACAAGTGATTCCTTCTATAAAACCCATATAGAAACCTCCAAAGTACAATATATCATCGGATAAGCCATAGCTGTTTCAATTCTTATTTACATGGAGTCGAACAGTAAGAATCTATACAACCTGAGGAAACAAAAAAAAATAGTAGGATATGAGATGAGCAGTCTACCATCCTTTGGTCTATCATGGAGCAGCCATCAGCACAAAGCAAGGCTGGAAATGTATCACACCCCTCCGAGAAACAAAGCCTGAGAATAAGGTGCATGGCCCTTTGCCAGTTAGTGCTTTCAGCCAGAGCATTGCCCCCTGTCCAATTGGTGTAAGCACGAAGAAGAATCCACCATAAACCAGAATCTACAGGAGCAACCCTCCCAACGGAAGTTTCGCAAAAATCAGCCAGTAAACTTTCTGTCTTCTGGGTAGGGTTGTGACGGTGCACCTTAAAGCTTGCAGGCATCACACCCTGACCAAGCTTAAAGAGATCGACCAACTTTCTCTTGACTGAAGGCGAGCAGTTTCTAACAGAAACTTCTTCACTATCAAGTGTTCTCCTTTCATCAGAAAAGCCAATGCACTAGAAATGAAATCCCTCATGAAAACCTGTCCCAGAATATGACAAAAAAATATAAATTATTGCTGATCCAATTGTATGCCTAGATACAAAGGGATGAAGTAATTCATGCATGAGACTTATCATGGACAGTTTTGCAGGAAACTAAAGTTGTCCATATAAATAGTCTCTATTAGGGAATTTTGGGACTACCATTTACAATAATTCTGCATGCAAAATAAGCAGAATAGATCAGGGAAATAAAGATTTAGAAAACAGAACATAATAGTATATAGCATGATTTTTGAAAGCGAGTGTATGGCATGATATAGAAGATAGCGAAAATCTTCAAAATTACAACAGTATCAATGCTTGATCTGGAAACAGAAAATGTCACCTTGTCATAGTTGAGTGCCACACTGCCGCTCCCTGAGACTTGTCTAGTGCAGCAACAGTCCCAATTGGCTGGCATCTGAAGTAAACTATTGACCTTTTAAGGGCTTCCCAAGCAGCATTTACAATTGCATGCCTGTCTGATGCATTGGTATCTGTAGGGGTTTCTTCATGGAGTGAGCACCGCTTAGCATCATCTGTCAATTCTGAGATCTTACTCCCTTGAATCTGCAGCTTTGGAGGAGGTTCATGGCAAGGTACCATCTTTCTTGTTCACTAGTCGCTAGAAATTGCAAACAAAGAGTTACCGTATGCACAATTTGTTTCAAAATTTCAAAAATTAGATCACTACATAAGACTACTATATTCTATTGGTGTCTCGAAACATAGATAAAAGAGGAGTCTCTTATGTTGCTAGCGCTTGACACGTGAAATGGGTGTAAGTACATACAATACATGGTGAACATTTTTACTAAAAATAATTGGAAAGCACACAAGATTTAAGCAAAAGGATATAGGAACCATGGATAACTTTGTGATGTATTTTAACGAACCCCCATGCACTAACTTTCTTCTTTACTAAACCACATAGCCTGAAAAAAAGGAAGTTCATGCAAATATAATCTACTTACTGCAAGAAAATTGTGTATACTCTCGTAGTACGATTTTCATGTAGAACATTGAAGGCAATACATGTATTTTTTTTCTTAATGCTGAAGTCAATACAACATGCTACTGCGGGACTGTTAACTCTTGTTTGTACATTTTCCTAAAGAATGATGAGCTACTGAAAACAGTGTACAGCTTCCATTCTCAAAATTGTTGTACCTTGATCGTTGCATGGGAAAAAAAATATCAATAACTCCATGTTAATACTATAAAAACTAGTATATCTTGGTAAATCTAGGCAAAGATAGAAGAAAATGACATTCCATTTGGATCTAATGATCATCATGCAAACCTTGGAAACACGGAAGATAGTCCCCCGAACAAATTAGACCAAATTTAAAATAAGATTGCAAGCAATTTACTCGAATGGAACATCTACACCTACGCATACACAAAACCAAGTCGTTCTCAGACGATTTCAATGGCAAATGCACCATACTCTCCTATTCCAGATAGACTGATCTGAAAACAGTATACAACTTCCATGCCCAAAAGTGTTACACCTAGGAATCACAGATAAACATCCGCAAATTGGTCGAATGTAGGCAAAGATAGAAGAACATGACATTCCATTTGGATCTAATGATCATCATGCAAACCTTGGAAACATGGAAAGATACTCCCCCAAACAAATTAGAACGAATTTAAAATAAGATTGCAAGAAATTTACTCGAATAAGACATCTACACCTACGCATACACAAAATCAAGTCGTGCTCATATGATTTCAATGGCAAATGCACCATACTCTCCTATTCCATATAGACTGATCTGAAAACAGTATACAACTTCCATGCCCAAAAGTGTCACACCTAGGAATCACAGATAAACATCCGAAAATTGGGATGCTGATTGAAAGAAGAAAAAAAAGCGGCGACACGTTTGAAGGGGGGTTCAAAATGCACCGCGAAAACAGGTAAAAAAATTCCTGACGAACTGATAGCCGCTGATTTGGGAAGAGGAGCCGCACATCCTACAGCTGGGACAATCCACTTGGAGAAGAGAACTCGATCGAGCTTCTAGGAACTTCGCTTCGCCAGTTCCCACCCACATTCCCGGAAACCCACCGTCAATTTTTTTTTAAAAAAAAATGAGTAACAAAACAAATAGCAAAAAAATCCTGAAAAATGTGTTTCCCACCAAATCGTTACTACCACAGATTTTGGAGCAGAGGCGTAGGTGCAGTTCGACATATGGGCTGTGTTTAGTTGATGGGAGGAAGTGAAAAAGGAATTTTTAGGGATGCGTGTTCTGTGAGGGGAATGAATAGGAAGTGCAAAAGATGTTTTGCATCTAAACACAACCATGGCCTCGAATCGCACCTCCTACAGCCCGCTCCGCTTCGAGGAGGAGGATCGATCGAGCTTCTTCCCCCGCGACTTCCCACTCGCATTGCCAGAAACCCCCACAAAACCCCCCGCGAAACAGCCCAAAAAATACCCCAAGCGAGGTCGAAACGGAAAGGAATGGCACGACACTGCATGGATTCGGGGATTTGGGGCGAGAGAGCAGGGAGATCGGGCGGGGAGGCGAGGCCTCTCACCTTGAGCTTCTTCCTCCAGACTCCAGAGGCCTTCCGAGTGGTTGAGGGAGGGAGGAGGCGGAGCGGTGCGGCGCGGGGCGGCCGGGCTGTGTGTATTTATAGGAGGTAGGCAGGTGGCCTCCGCTCCCGCCTCTCGCGCTGCGATGTCTTGTTCACGGCCCATGGTGGTGAGTGGTGACGGGCTTTGTTGGCTTGGACCCCGAACGTTGTGTCGTTAACAATCTGTGTACGCGCCGTGTTGCGACATTTCAGGAAGACATAAATACCAAAATTTTCATGCATGTCTATTTAGTTATTTACTAGATTGAATAGCAAGGATGTGTTAATTGTTAATTAATATTTGGCCCCTTCATTGTAAAAATGTTACCACTAGTTAGTCATGGGGCTTAGGTTAAGAGAGTGTAGCAAATGACAATGCCTAACTTATCTAGACTGAACATACAGATTAACTAGCTAGCTTGGTCAGGCAGCGTCAGTTGCACATCCATGCTTTTGCCTTGCTATGGCCATCAGTAGCCTCTGTGGTCTTCTTCTGTGGTCGTTGGAAGCAGTAGGGTATCTCCGGCGGTCACGGGGCGGTTCATCTTCGTAGAGCCATCGCAGGTAGTCGCTACTTGTTGCAATGACATGTGCTGGGGAGTGCCTCAGCATTGCACCAGCGTGAGGGGAGCTCGGCAGCTCGGCGGCCGTAGGCCATCTTCGGTGTCGCGCTAATGTGGTGGCGAATGCAGCCACCTCGGGCCAGACGGCCAGTGTGTGGGGAGCTCAGGGCTCTGCAGCATTGCGCCAGCGTGAGGGGAGGAGCTCCGCAGCCGCAGGACAACTTCAGTCGCGGTATCAGCTCCTGGTGGTCGTGGTGGTGTTGGCGGTGGCTCTCTATCGCCTGAAAGAACCTCCTGCAAAAAAGTTACAACGAGAGTGCATTCATCCGCTAGCACCCGATTACAGCAGTCCTTCGGACAAACTTGATGCACATGACTGGATAGTAACAGACGCATGTACAAGTTAATTAAACTTTTATGTTTGTATATGTAGTACTTGTATATTAACAGACGCTTGTCATCAGCTCACTTTGAACTTTAGGAACAGTTTAGTTGTGCTAAATTAGCGAGTATTTTCCAGTTTCATGGTAATCTATCTGGTGCCGTGTGTCCGTCAGGTACTAGTACTAGTCTACTAGATAGGAGGTAGGTATAATTCTGAGGCTTCGCTAATAGGGAACTGGTAGATTAAAATCACCACCAAGAGGTTAAATGAGACTTTAGACGGGAATAAGATAGTAGATATTTACAATCACTTCAATGCCTTTCACGAGCAAATCAACTAGCGTAGGCACTTTATCTTCATTCCAATAGAACTAAAAGTAAGACATGCGATTTTGAAAAGGATGAAACAATTAAACACCTGCAATCTCAAAACCTGTCATTCCAGACTAAGCTTAACCCAGCAACTGACTATATAAGCTTAGTTCTTGGACTCCAGAGCTACAATATCCACATAGCATCATACTTTAACTCAGCAACCAAGTACAGGACCTGGATGAAAGAGGAGCTATGGAACAGAGATAGCCTGTTAAAGTTAAGAGCAGTTTGAACTTGCGATAACCTGTTAAAGTTGACGAGCAGTTTGAACTTGCGAAGAATTGCCTTTGATCATAATAACTAGAACCTCATCTGGATAATCTCCAATTTCCTCAAGAACCACAACAGCTCCACTAACAGAACGAATAAACTCATATGTTTTATCCCCTCACACCAGTTATCTCTTCAGCGTATAGCTGTGGGATCTTCATTGTCTGTGTAACCTGAAAGCCATAATGTTATGTAAGAGCAAGCTCTACTTAAATGTGATTGTTGGAAGATGATAACTATAGCATCTACTGAAAACGAAAATGGCATGGAAAATGTTATATTTAAAAGAAACTGGATATACTAGCTGAAATTTTAGCTGCAATAGAAAAAGAAGATGACAAAGTATTCAGCTCCAGCTACAGGGAATAGCATAAAACCTGTGTCATTAACAGATCAGTTGGATGGCTGAGATTTGGAGAGTAAGGGACACGAAAAGATGTGGATCGCATCCATGACCCAGATGATCATACAACAAAAAAAGGAGGAAAATAAAATACAAAGAAGACTGGGTATAACAGTTGAAATTTAAATACAATCAGGCAAGCAAGCTGACAAACTTTAGGTTTAGCATAAGCTTAGTATAGTGGTTTAGCATAAGACCTGTGCCATCAAGGAATCAGTTGCGTGGTTGACATCTGATGAGCAGTAAGGGTCAGAGAAAAATGGATAGTGTACGTACAACAGTCCACTGCCAATTGGGTTACCATGACTTCGCTGATCAGGTAACCAGAAATCCTGATTTACCGCAACAGGATAATCATCGATAAATTGATTTTCTAGAGAAGTATCCTGTGGCTGAGCTTCTTCTTGGTTCTGCAATGAACAAAACAACTATCAATTGTATTAGAATACTACAAGATGCTAAAATGTAAGCAAAAGAGTGCAGGCAGAATATACCAAGATTACTTTCCTTTACCATGATCAACTACGATCTACGAACTTCCAGAGAAGTCCAAGCACTGATTTTATGGCATTGTGAACCTTGAGAGAAGCACCATGTATCTCCACGATTCTTTCATCTAGTGTCTCACAACTCAATAGCTCATCCAGAAGAACAGACAGAGCACAAAATGTTAAATCTGGACTCTGGAAATCTTTATTACCATAAAACTTGATTGCAATGGAAAATAAAAGATATCCATGGGAATGTTATTCAAACTCAGCCCTTTATCACAAGACTTAACTGGACAAAAAAAAAAGCACTTAAACTTTGGGTTTGAAATTTTTTGGCTGATTGATAGCATCTTCTAAAAACGGAATTTAGTATTTTGTACAACCAAATCAATTGAGAGATGAGTAAGAATCCTTACTTTCCAATTTTTCATCCCTGAAACAGGAGATATTTAGGTGAAAAGAGCTAGTTGAAGTTCACTACTGTCCCTGAGAAAAAAAAAAGTACAGCAAATTGTATTAGTCCTCTGAGAAAAAAAATGCAACATGGATGTCTTGAATCTGAAAAGGGAAATGGTGAAGAATTTTAAAAATAATAATAACTAAGAGGAAAACGTTGTGCTGCAAGTCACATTCATTGTCTATATTCCCAAGAGGGAAGCAACATTATCATGCCACAGCCCACAGGTGACAATAAGAAAACAGCAAGCTAATACTTATTGGACTGCACATAACCGTCTAACCTATCACTAATGGATGCAACCTTTAACCGAATTATTTTCATGATTCATGAAGCTACTTAAGTACTTAACAACATGCCTTCATCTATAATCCTTATGGTAGCACCAGTACTTTCTTGGATTAACTTAATTGTGACTCCTTGCTTGCCGATTAAGTGAACAGCATGTGCAGCTGGAACTAATAATCTAACATAACATATTTCTGTTGCAGAAGCACATAAAGTTCCATAAGAATTAATCTCTTCTGTCCCATTTATATGCTTGAAGATCTTAATTGCAGCATTCATCGCAGGTGACAACTCTGCTTTAACTTCTGTTGCAGATACCAAAACCTGAAGAAATGGAAGGAAACAAATAGAAGGGTGTCACTGCAACTGTCTTCAAATCACCTGACAAAAAAAGGAAAATAACATTTCAAATCCTGATGTATACCAAACCACCTGTACATGTCACATTTGTTTTCTACCATTCGATGCACAGTTAAGATCTTTACTTCAATGCTTGCAACAAAAGGAAAATGAAGCAGGAATTTTGTACCAAGATTTTTAGCAGGAACCTGACAAAAAAATAGCTATTTAGAGCAACTTGATCAAGCCGACTCAGAACTCTACCTAACATTAATAGATAAGGTTTTCAAAGTGGGTCAAACCACATAATGACTGATAAAAAAATCAAGATGCAACAGTAACATGATTAATTATGCAATCATAGCATATCTGACAAACACGGGCGTGCAATTTGCTACGTGCCATTTAAATATTCATTTCCTAAACAAGCCAGGGTTCAAAACTTTACACTGCCACCTATATGAGCATATCTTATTCATAAGACAAAATGTAGCAGCACATTGCAGTGTAGCACCGTTTTTTTAGGGATTAGTGTAATGCAAAATTGAAGTGTCAAGTTCTGAAGTTCAGGAATAATCTTGAAATTCGTCCAACCAAAATCAGTGCTACACAGATTGCTTAACGCACCAGGTATGGTTTATATCTCTAGTATTTACCATCAACAAGCACGATTCCTAGAGCAATACAATTTCACAAGTATTAAGCAATGGAACAAGCCAATCGAACAACATTTTGCTTGCTTGCTTGCTTCGCACAGCAGAAGAACTAGTTCATTACAATATCCGTATCATTGGCAAGTTCCAACTGCCAATAAATTATGAGCCATAAAAACATAGTTTCCTCGACAACCAACCAAATTCTGCGAGGGACAGGGGTCTTACTATCCGGTTGGCGGCGCCGCGCGGGGCGTCGAGGACGCGGGCTCGGGTCTCATCGTAGAGGCGTTTGAAGGTGCTACTTCGGCGCTCGATGACGCCGCCAACCTCGTCTCGGGCACCACCAGGCTCGCGCCGGGCCACCCAGGCCACCGCGGAGTCGTCTCCTCGGCCGCGGCGGAGGAAGGGCCCGGCGGCTCGAGCGCCGGCGGTCCGGCTCCGGCTTCGAGTCGGAGGATGGGATCCGCGGCTCCACCTCCGGATCCTCCTCCTCGAAGGCAGCTTCCGGAATGCCGTCGATCGCAGCCTCCTCCTGCGGCGCGGCGCCATGGCGGAGGGTTTTCGGGACGCGGCGGAGCGAAGCGAGTGGAAGCAACCGCTCGTGGGGTTTTGGTTGGTCGAGAGCTGCAGGACAAACCGGTGGCCAGCTCACCTAATTTCCTCATTTTGAAAGATCAAATATTAATCGAATCTCCAATAATAACATCTATAAATATAGAGTATCACACTAAGAAAAGAGTTACCTATTGTAATAATATTCGTGGTTTGATTACATAGACATGGAGAGGTTACGATGTTAGAAAAATAACAGCCCTGTTGGGTTAAGACCAGATTCAATCCGAGCTGGAAATAATAAGGCCTTGTTCGGTTAGGACCGGACTCAATCCGGGCCGGGAATGATAGATGTAATAAGAAATCTATGATTGGTACAATAACAAACCTGGATTTATTTCAGGCCCTAAACTAATTTACTCATGATAGATGCATCAAGAGACATAGATTGATTCCACACCTCTTGACCAATGCATTTATTCCGACTCTTTTGGTGCACCTATAATGAGTAAATTTGTTTCTAACCGGAATGAATCCAGGTCTCTTATTATACTCATCATAGATTTTTTTGTTACGTTTATTATTTCCGGCCCAAATTGAATCCGGTCCTAACCGAACAAGACCTAAATGTAACTGGTTCAGCTCGGGAATGAAGCCCGAGGAACCAAACAAGCCCTGACTGAAACCGAATTTGCTCGGCTTCACTAATTTTTAAGAACCGATCGGTTCTCATTTTTGAGAAACCAAAATTCCTTAAAAAAATGAGGAATCGAACGGTTCAGTTAGAACCGAATGTTCATCGAGCCTCCGAATCACTGAGGTGATGAATACTTGGACCTTGTTCTCCCAATGAATCACGTAATTAAATTATGTTTCAGAGGTCTTGTTTGATTCACTAAAAAACCGTAAAACAAGACGGCATGGCTGCCGAAGTGCAGGGCAGAGGGGGTGAAGAAGAGACGGGCTAAACAGAGCTTTTGATGGCAATATATAGCAGCGATGCTTCACCACAAGGGCCTGATTGGTTTCCTGCATGCCTCGTCCCTGCGTCGCACGCGTGAGCCAGGCCCTCCGCGGCCAGGCTGCTGCCATGCAAGTACTCCCTGATTGGTTGCCTGCACGCATGCGGCGAGCTGAGCAGAGAAATTGATTGGTTCCCTAGACGCATGAGCTGGCCTTGCAAGAGTGCTTCCCTAGACGCATGAGCTGGCCTTGCACCACTGCTCTCTGCACTCTTGCCTTGCACCACTGCTCTCTGCACTCTTGCAAGGCCAGCTCATGCGTCTAGGGAACCAATCAATTTCTCTGCTCAGCTCGCCGCATGCGTGCAGGCAACCAATCAGGGAGTACTTGCATGGCAGCAGCCTGGCCGCGGAGGGCCTGGCTCACGCGTGGGATGCAGGGACGAGGCATGCAGGAAACCAATCAGGCCCTAGTGCGCTCGCGTGGGCCTGGCTCAGCGGAAACGCTCAACTCGTACGTATCCAGCGGGCCTGGCTCGGAGGCGCATCGGGCATCACGGGAGCCTGGCTCAGCCACTGGCGCAGGCAATCAATCGTACGGAAGTCGGACGCGGAGGGCCTGGCCCGACCAGAACCAGGCAACCAATCAGGCCTCAAATGCAATGATCTTTCAAACATCATACCGAATGTAACCATGCCAAAATCCACCCAAGAAAACTCAACGATGCTTCCAAATTGCATCATGGGCCTGTCAGGCGCTGCTTGAGGCAGCCTGCCTCCGACAAGAACTGGCCAAACGCAGCGCGCGACGAACTGCCGTCCTTCCATGCCATGGCCGCGGCTTCCTTGTGCTGGCAGACCCGTGCCCTGAGCAGCTTGCCTTCCTTACCCTCCATAACCATTTTTACCTTGGCCTCCAGCTCCTCGGCCTTAACCATCATCCCCTGCCTCCATCCGACCACCTCCACGCCGATCCCATACTCCTCCACAATGAACACCTTGTTCATCTTCTGCTCTGCATACAGAGGCCAGCAGAGCATCGGCACGCTCGCTGTGATCCCCTCCAGCACCGAGTTCCATCCGCAGTGCGTCACGAATGCCCCCGTCGCCCTATGACGGAGCACCTCCACCTGCGGCACCCATAGCTTGACGACGAGACCTCGACCACTGGTCCTCTCCAAGAACCCCGTGGGCAGAAGGGCGTCAAGGTCCGGGTCAGCGATGGGGTCGAATGGCTTCTCCGGTTCGTCGTGATGAGGAGGGGCTCGCACTACCCACAGGAACCGGTGCCCGGACATCTCCAACCCAGTGGCCATCTCCTTCAGCTGCTCCTCCGAGTGGTTACCGGCGCCAGTGCCTCCAAAACAGAGGAACACTACGCTGTGGTCAGGTTGCTGGTCGAGCCATGCGAGGCACTCGTGGTTTTCTTTGGCCTCGCCGCTCCCGGCGACCAGCGGCCCGACACAGTATATCGGAGGCATTTTGGGGAAAAGATGCGGATCGCCAAGAGCTCCCACTGCACGAGCATCGAGCGACCCGAAAGTGTTCACCAGAATTCCTTGGGATTCTTGGATCCTTCGCATCATTTTCGTCGTTGCCTTGTATGCTTCTCTCTCTGGATCCTCGAGCAATTCAGCGTTGAGATGAGAAGCCGGCATGGGTGGGACGCCATACAAGTTGAGAGGCACGTCCCCCAGCTCTCTGAAACTTAGCTGGCCTTGTTCACGGATCGATGAAACCTGGATGGACGTGGCAAGAGCAGAGGCGTTCGAGGGGAAGAAAGTGTAAGCCGGGATCTTGAGCTTGCTGGTGACGTCGAGCACCTCGATGGACATCATGTCCAAAATCAGGGAGTGGACCGTCCCGGGAGGCATGGATAGGAGAAAGTCGTGGAGGTGCTGGTGGTAGCGGCCGACGAGGTCGAAGTACCTGACGACGAAGTTGGCGTCGTGGACAAAGGCTGGAGAGTCTCGGATCCGTGGGAGCTTGTGGAAGGCCACGGACGGCTTGGAGGCCGCGACGCGGTCGACGACGGCGGCCAGGGCGATGTCTCCTTTCACGATGGGGTCGATGAAAGCGACCACCACGGCGTAGCCCTCCTCCAGGAGGACGTCGGCGAGCTGCACCATGGGGACGAAGTGGCTGACGGCGAGCCCGGGGTACAGAACGACGGTCTTCTTCATGGCTTTGCTTGATTGTGTAACTAGATCTAGATGTAGCAGGGCCAGAGTAGCACGAGTTGTTTTCTTTGAAGAAAGATTAGCACAAGGTCTTGGTTTGGGTGGGACCGTGGGAGTAATTTAGAGCACAGGTCCACAGGATCATAAATAGAACAGAGGTTGCATCGTGACACCACAACTACCGCGCAATAGAGAAATTGGACATGAACCACCACTAGTGACATCAGCTCGGGGCATCATCATTAACAGCGCTTGCGGCATTTGCTCGTAATCTCTCCGTCGGCGCGGGCAACGTTGACCAACTTGATCGTGCCGCCGTCCGTGACACACGCTCCGCCGGTCGCACTCGCCGAACTCCCGTCACCCATCGGCAGCTCGATCGATGTACACGAACATGAGCACCGGTCCTCGTCGAGCACGCCGCGCGCTGAAGAGGATGCCCCCTTGCAGTACTCGATCCAGCCTTCAAACGAGACGACCCTGTCAGTTGTCCACCAGCGCAGCCCCTGCTCACGTACCCTCGCACAACGGCGGCGGCGTGGGGGCGGCTCGAGACGCACGCGCCGTCCCTGAGCGCGGCCACCGTCCAGCCACTCCAACGTATGGATGAGGATTCCACAGGACTCCCGGAGCGGCGCGTGCCTGGTTGGGGCGGCGTCAGCACGTGGAAATCGATGGACGGGGTATCCGGCGGCTCGACGACGACGACGGCGAGGCCGCGCCGTAGGAAGAGCCTGGCTAGCTCCAGCATCGGCACGAGGTGGCCGGAGCCGGGGCCTGGGCGCTAAGCTTCAAGCTTTGGCACGTGACACCGCTACACCAGGCAGTGCAGGCACGGACAAGCGATGGGCTATGCGCCTACGCGTGCGTCGGTGCGTGATCCGAAGCTGATGTGCACTGGGGTCTAGGTATAGATGGCCATATGGCCCGAGGCCCATGGGCCGGCCCACAGCACGGGATTTTGACCCAGTCCAAGCCCAGCACGGCACGGAGGCTTTGGGCCCAGGCTGGCACGGCCCGTATGTTGGGCCGGGCCTGGGCTGCCTCCTTGGCCCAACGTGTTGGCCCAACACGGCACGAAATTGGCTGGCCCGATGTGGCCCGATAAAATTGCTAGCGGCCCATCACAAATCTCCCCCCTCCCTCTTCAAAGATGCAAATCTCGCCCCTCATCTCTTTGGCGACGTGAATCTCCCCCTCAACTCTTCAAAAAGTACAGATTTCCTCCCTCTTCTCTTTTCATGGGCCTTTGGGTTGAAAAGGCACGATGGGCTGATCGGGCCATCGGGTCAGCCCAGCACTATAAACAGGCACTAAGGCCGTGCGTGGGCCAGCAAGTTTGGCCCGATGGCCCAAGTGGCCCGGCACGATGGGCTGTCGTGCCTTGTCGGGCTGGGCCACATCGGGCCGGGCCAAGTCGGGCTAGTGCCGGACTGGGCTGGGCAGCCCATTTGGCCATCTATAGGTCTAGGGCACGCCGTGGATGTTATTAATCTACCCAGACGTAAGCCTTGACCCGTCCCGTCGTCATGCTCGTACATCAGCGGCGGTGGGCTTCAATGAGGGGCAAAGCCTAGCAGGGCAAATTTCACCGAAATGATCATTTACCACGTGTAATCCTTTCATCTTCAACATCCTATAAACAGCAGGGGGGAAACAATAAACAAGCGCTCTACTGAAGCAAGATATACATCATTCAGTCATTGAGTCATACACTCATGCCCTACAAAGAATTGCATCTTCTCGCTCAGACAACGCAACGAAACAAGCATCAATCAAATTTGGGCCCGGCAATCTGGGCCCAATCACTACCAACCTACACTACATACAAAAAACAACTATACTCCTTCCTGTTTTTCATCCCTGTGTATAATTACAAAGTTAGAACAAACCTGCCTCAGTCAACCACTCAGCTGCACGCAAATATACAATTACATAGCCTTGTGACATCCTGGCCTTCATCCTATGTCCTACTCCTAAATCACGCTGCTTTAAAGTCGCAACCAGTCACCCACCCATCCTTGGAAACTCTGGACTCCACGCCCATGGGAGATCTTAATGAGGGTCCCAGCACACCCCGCTGGTCCATGCTGGTCCAGCTGGGGTATGTGCTATTCAACCTATATGATGGAAACCATGTGTTGTACCAGCCGGTTCCCCATTTTCCTTTCTATGTGCTCTTATTGTATTTGAGTGTCTCGAGCAATAGATGTTGCTCTTGTAACTGGTGGTTGAATCACAGGGCGGAGGGCCCCGTGGCGATACACCATTTACAGAATTCCTGCTCTTCCAACTCATTGCGAAGAAGGCAACATGGTAATGCAAAAATGGCTTACAACAATTTCCCCCTTGTTTCCCCTACTCTGTATTTACCTTGTTATGTCAGAAATGCTCCTTGTGGAACTCGAATTTTGTTGTAGACTTTCCATTAAATTCATAACAAAGTTTGCTTAGTTCTTGTGCCAAAACTGGAGCCCCACAATAGAACACTCCTGCACACACCAACAGAAATTACCTTCTTTACATTGAGCAGACCATAGATAGAAGGTGGCACCAAAGATTTAATTTCTAGTCGTTTGCCATGTCTATGCATTAAGTTGTTCATACTAATGTCCTATTTTCATTATAAGAAGTTCATTGTTTTTAGTTAGATAGAACTATGCTAATCCAGGTTTTATAAAGGACTAAACAACACTCCCATCCTCAATGACATCATGCATAAAAGGATATAAAAAGGAAACTTTCGACTATATCAGGAATATGAAAGGTATCTGACCTATTTTAGCATAAGGGTGTTTGGTAGCTATCTTAGATAGGACTTTCTTGAAATTTGGCCTTGCAAAATGCGTCCGGACCTGCAAAAACAGCAAATCAGTATAATAACAACAAAGCCTTTTATCCAAGCAAGTTGGGGTAGAAAAAAACATACCAATAACAAAATGAAACTAAGTGGCATACTGACATTAAAAGTGTTCTTCCTAGTAATCCTCATTCTATACTGCAGACATGCAAGAGCACTAATACTTACTTTGGTTCCAGAAACTATATCAACGCCATTCTTAGCATGGTTGAGAGCCTGCAGCATCGTGATGAGTGCTGACCGAGCATCCCCTTCCTCATAAACACTTGTGAGATAGTTGTGCATCTCAATTATATTCTAATACCGAGGACAGCTGTAAGAACAAATTGGCAAAGAGAAAGCAAATAGCCTGATAAGATAAACGGTTAAGACGATGCATACCTTTTGGTCTAGTTCAGCAATCTCATTCATGACTCCTTTAAACCAATCAAAAGAGCCTTGTTCACGTGTCACCCAATAAAAGTAAGCATTTGTTGTCTTCAAAACCCTCTTTGGTTTTGAGGTAGCTCTCATAAGGGTGTCAAGATCAACATGTGCTTTACCAATTGGTGGGTAAAGATCGCTTGAAGCTTCCTGAAAATTTTAGTCAAATAAATTAATTCCTGGCCTATCTAGCATTGTGATGAAAAATAAACTTGAACAGATGGCCAACTAAATCAAAGAAAAAATATCGTTTGTTAATTTCTAGATTACCAAAAATAAATATAAGAAACCAGTTGGTGACATAAGAAAAATCTCTTACTTCCTCTTCCTCCGCTTTGATGATGTTATTGAGCAAGTCTTTCAATATGCTAATAAAAGGTGTTGCACCAATCCCTAGTCCAACAAGTAGTAAAACATCATACTTGCTGTAGTCTTGTGCAGGAGACCCGTATGGTCCATCAATCAGAAGTTTTGGTAAGCTGGAGTTCAAAAAATAATAATAATAAATTATGAAGCCCCAATTGCTGAAACAGACTATTAAGTATTAATGTGCATGTAGGGAATGGATATACGCTTTCTTAGTTGTCTCGTCTGCTCGAAGAAGGCCGCTTTTCCCACCCACTGGAGGTTCACACGCTGCTGAGAATACCCGCTTGAGCTCCCGTGTCCAATCACCAAGTTGCCGAACATGAATGCTTAGATAGTCATCGCCAGGGGCCGAAGTTATTGAAAAAGGATGCCTGAAAGTGGGATAGGTGTTCAACTACTTACAAAAAAAAAAGGTGTCCACAAACACAAATTTTATGGTCTAAGAATAGTTTAGTTACAAAGAAGAGCCACACACCATTCAAAGGGTGAAACAGCAGGGCACTGAACAAACATATACTGCCCACTCTTGTAACGGAATGTGGGAGGCTTAGACATCTGTAATGTCAAAACATTACCAGGATATATGGCCACCTGCAAAGGAACTATGGGTCAGAGAACTGTAAACAAATTCAAATCCTCAGATTTCTAAATTCGTCGAGTGTGACCTTCAATAGCCGGACAGAATAACTGCCCGACCTGAAGAACCTCAGAGTCCTCTCCCCAACATACAGACCAAAAGGCACTGAGAGATACATCCATGTCTGTAGAAAATAAATTATATATATACATATTAGACACATACATAGTTATTGAGGTCCAGCGAGCTAAGAGAAAAAATGAACATTATCTTACCGTCTTTTTGTACCAGTCGTGGATAAGGTATAAACACTCTCCATGAATTACAAGGGCTATGTACACAATGATGAACAAATGATGGGAATACCAGAACGCATTGAAGCCAGTTAATTTGTCAAATGGCCTTGGAAGCTTCACCAGGCTACGGCGGAACCACCTTGTTGCTAGAGTAAACGCAATAAGCATGCATACAACCATGATTATCCCTGTTATGCCCTCCACTCCTTTGACCAGATCTAAATATGTAGGCTTCTTATCCCCAAAGTACACGCGCAGCGGAGCATACTTTATCTCTGATGAACTTATGAGCCGTGGAAAATCGCATACAAGGTGGTTCCCTAAATGAAGGATAACACCAACCACAATTGCCACTGCAATAGTCTGCCATTACAAGACAAGCAAAAAATTTGTGCTTTTAGCCATATTATTGGTTTTGGCTGAATGAAATGCCTATGTCCTTTTATGATAAAAAGCCCTTATAAGGCACCACTAATTACCCCATTATATGTTTCTGTTACATTCATAGCCAGCAAGAACTGGTATGGCATGAGCTGCCTTGACATGGCATTGCCCAAGCCCAACTATTGCTTTTAGCAAATTGCTATGGTCCAATCTTGGCCTGCGTGCAATTTGGATGTTATCAATAAAACGGTTTTAGCTTCCCTCGTACATCTTTTTAAGTAGATATAATATATGGATATGATTTGATCAACCACATGATGTTCTTTGTTATGCAAATGACAAAGGGTAGACTAGTGCCTCACTTGAGAATTACAAAATACTAGTACTTCTGGTCAAGAACAATGGGTATTCAATTTAATCTAATATAAATAAATACTCCCCCTCATTCCAAAACTTAGGATATCCAGAAATGATATTGTCTTTGACAAATGACCTAATGTTACTATAATGCAGGCAATTTTCAGGGGTACTTATTGGGTACGCTTTTGGAGATTGATGCAAAAGGAGGACCAACAGGAAGATATGGTGAAGGCTTGTCAAGTTTTGGAAGTCGTAGCAATGCATGTTTTTTCCAAGCACGGCTGGCCGCTTAATTATAGAATTTGTGCCTAGTTTTGTTCTATCATGCAACAAAATTAGAACTCTGTAATAAATTTGTGAGGCTGTACACAACTATGTAAAAGGCCGGAACTGTGTTCCTTTATCTAAAAAATTCCAAAACTTAGGAGTTTTTAGTTTGTCTTAAGTCAGAATTTTTTTAACTTTGACCAAGTTTATACAAAAATATATTAACATCCACAATACCAAATAAATGCCCTATCAAGACATTTTATGGTGGATTTAATGCCACTAATTCGGTCTTGAAGATGTTGGGTGTTTTTCTATAAACTTGGTCAAAGTTAGAGAAAAAAGTACTTTGAGTTTATACTGGCTAACCTTGTGGAAATTTATGTTGTCATCAAATGGTAATGCCCTTGCAGCTTTCGTATTCCGTAGCCAGGTGATCGTGTTGCGGCATACAGGCAAGAGAATAAGTGCCATGTTTAGCTTGAGAGTCTCGGCAGCACCCTTTGCAGTTGTAACGCAGTAGCCCATCACATGAAAGACATACCGGTTGCGGTACTGGAAGAACTTCCAAATGAATAATCCAGCCATTATCGCAATCCATAATGCAAGCACCCACAGACGTTTCCAGTTGTCCTCCAGATAGTAGTTCAATGTGCTGCTAATTTTTCGGATCGGACTCCTTTTCCTTAGACCAGCAAGGTTCTGGCTTAGTGCCTGGCTTGTATAGCTCAAGGCCTGGCTGTAGTTCACATAGGTATCCTTTTGCAGTAGCAGTGTCTCCAATTGCCAGAGCTGCAATGCCAATCCAAAGCAGATTTTTTTTCAATGTCACGAAATTGCACTCCACCTCTAAAGCCAGATCAAATTCGAAAAACAATAATATGGACTATCTCAAGTTATTTATTGTAGATTTCACATACACACCTCAATCTGATAAAAAAATAATATACAGTTGTACATGTAAACATGGCACATTTAATATGTGCCATAAATAATAATTTAGTAATGAAATTAAAGAACAAAACAATGATGAACTTTTGAAAATATGACAGTGAGGAGCTCCTTGTATGAAAAGAAAATTCCCAGGCAAAACTGTCCTTGTTTCAGACTTCAGAGCAGTCGAACTGCTCAGAGATATTACATAAGGATAGGATTCAGGATAAGGATTAGTACTTAATAACTTTACAGATGCTTCTACGGTATATCGGTACTCATGAACATCGATTCAAAATGCTGCAGTAAGGGTATTTTTAGCACTTAAGCGAGCATTGTGTAAACCATAACATTATTGCATTATATTGTTTTAGTAAAAGTCAATCCCATCAATATAAATAACAGGACAAAGAAACCATAGGGATGGGGGAATCCTAAATTATAATCCTCAGGGGAAAAATGGTAGCAGATTAACCATACACGTCAATTTAAGGGACAAAAGTCCAACAATCCACCAAACTGCAAATGGCCCCCACAAGATTATAATGGCACCTAGCGGTGCACATGGCTCCCATATGTGCCCACCATACATGCTGTGGAACATGCACGCAATAATTCCCTTGGGGAAAGGTGGGACATAAACTCGATTCTCAATTGTACTCGCACCATCTCAAAGACTGGAGGATGCATAAGTACATAAATAGAACAGTGTATAAAATTATCTAAATAACACAGAACTAGATGTGCTACTTTGTTTAAAACAAATACAATTAGCATTAGACATCTAATGAAACTATCAGCAACAACTGTTAGGGCAACTTTCCTTCAAGAAAGGAAACCGAGACTCCTAGCCATGTCAGTGTCACTTAGGAACAGATGGAGAAGCAGATGCCCAGTGACGACCACAATGCTTAATTGGGGAAAAAAATTTAAGATTCATTATGGATGTTTTGTCATAAGTCAAACATTTCTAACTTTGACCAAGTTTATAGAAAATACACCAATATCTACATCATCAAATTAGTTTCATTAAACCCACCATAAAATATGTCTATAGCACAATTATTTGGTATTTCAGATGTTACTCCATAGTATATTTTCCTATAAAACAAAACTAAGGCAATATTTCGCACTGTTCTAACTCCAAGATCTAGGCTGGATTGTAGTCCAAACTATAAACAAAATGATTTATCAAAATACTCGCAAAGTACCAACAGCTCCAGATCCATGGATATCTGGAGTTCTTGAAGCTGGAAGTGGATTTTGGAGTACCAAACAGGCCCTAAAACCTCATACATTTTGGAATGAAGTGGATATAAATGAATGGTCTCATCAATTTAAACGAGCATCGTACTGTCACAGGCTCACAGCTAGAGTTTGTATCCTCACCGCATTAAAATAGCTAGGAAACAATTTAATTTGCCATGTCTAGGCTCTCTCTTTTTGTCACGAGTGTTGGTATTTTTTAGACAGAATGGTTCCCACCTCTGCCCTCCAGGTAACCCAGTTCCTTACAGAGACACTTCATTGTGAAGTCAAAAAAAGGAAGACCCAGACCACACATGAGAGAGATGGTTTTGCTACTGGCTATTGCATTATGTTATGTACGTGGAAGGGTTTGACTGACTGGACAAGAGCAGTAAAAATTTTAACTTTACATTCTGACCAATGGGACTGGCACTGGCAAGAATGGGATTCTTTTTACGGAAGAGTTGGTCAACTTTCGCTTTCAGTCTTCTACCAAATACTACTGAACCTGAGGAGTGAGGACCGACCAGGTCGTGTTGTTTGGTTAAAAAAAAAAAAGTCCTCCAAAAATGGGAATGAGTTAATACAGCTTTGAAGTGTTAATTTAAAACCCAAATATGTCCAGACATATATTTTCTCACTCTATTCCTTAAGTTAAAACACTTTTCTAGTTATATGTTTCTCCTGAAACCTTCAATCAGTGGATACAGGCGGGATCATGGATCAACTATGTGCACCAACTCCTGCCACAGATAATGCACGGTACAGGATGAAGCACGTGTTATTTACCTCAATGTAGCCAAGCCCTTCAGGATCTAGCTCCTCCATGATCAAGGCCGCATACTCTTCAGCTTGTTCCTTAAGTCTCGACAGTTTATTAGCAGACGCGCTTAACATAATAATCTGGAAACAGAAAAATGGCAATTTTCAATCAAAACTGTTCACCAACCGTACTTTTCACACCTTGAAAAAAGTAACCTAAAAACAACCTGGCCTGGCCCTTTCCACGATGACCTCAGCTAACTAACTTTTAAACTCTATAATCCAAAAGCTTCCCCTTTTCCACGCATCGTTTGAACAGACTAGTGTACTAATTGGGCAGCATGACGGAAATGCCCCCACCAACTACTGCCTTCTGGTCTACGGGAGATGAGTTTCATCTCCATCAATAATAAATTTACGAAACACCCCTCCCACGTTCTAGAACAAACAATATCAATCAATTGCTAAAAAAAATGTGTGGAGACCAGCCGGTGGTGGGGATGCTTTCCCCGCCAGTTTCGCCGGGATGCCTCGATTAGTCGGCAATGTTTTCCCACGCTACCAATTCTGTAATCATGCGTAAATCCAGGAGCATAAACTTGTAAGACAACAAAAAGCCAAGTACGTACAGTATGTAGAGGCAAGGAAATGGACAGCTAATTATCAAAAGACTCCAAATAATTCTATCGAAATATCCCCAAACAGCAAGAGCAAAGAAAAATGCAAGTGAAAACATCAAGCACAGCCACGGGGGAATTGTTTACCTCTTTCACCTCCGCCTCCGTGATATGGCCATCTGCATTCTTATCCACCCTGATTAAAATAAAATTATACCAAAACGAAGACGAGTTAATGGAATGGAACAGCATGACTGATGGTGTTCATATAGCAGTTTGTAGGTTGTGGGGAGTTATACATGTCGAAGAAGATCTGGAGGCGCGAGTCGAAGCTGTTGTCGGTGATCTGCTGCCAGATCTCGCGCAGCTCATCCTTGTTTATCTTGTCCACCTGCATCTGCCGCCGGCGGCTGAGCGTGTCGAACAGCTCCATCGCGAACTCCTGCGACTCCGTCATCCCTGCACCCGAAACTCCAATGCGGTTAGGAGCTAATCATTTGGAGAAGCGCAGTGGGTTTCTGGAAGGGGATGCACGGAGGGGATGGAAGTGAACCTATGCATTTGGGGAAGTCGTCGCGGGAGAGGTAGCCGTCGCGTGCGAGGCGGTCGAAGTTGGCCTGGACCTCGATCCAGGCGTTGCTGGTCTTGGTGCCGCCGCTGATGAAGCGGAGGCCGCGGATCGCGCGCTGCGCGCCGGACTTGGTGCGGTCGAGCTGCGCCCGGCGGCGGCGCTGCGCGCGGGCCTCGAGGGCCGCGTCGATGCCCGAGGGCGCCGCGGCGGCTGCCTCACCGGCGAGATTCGCGCGGCTCTGGGTGCGCGTGAACCGCTTGGTGAGGTCCTGCGAGAACTGCTTGGCGCGGCTGGCGGTGGCCTTGAGCTCCTGCGAGAACTGCAGCAGGCGGTGCGAGGAGGTCCGGCGCATCGCCGGCGAGCGCGAGCGCGACGGCGCGCCGGACGACGCCTGGGGCGGCTCGTGGTGGTGGCGCCGGGGCGGCGGCGCCACCGACGAAGGCGACGCCCCTATCCCCAGCCCGGCCGCGGCGGCGGCGGCCAGGGCGGCCGGCTCGACGCTCCGCAGCACAATGTTGTCGTCCTCCAGCAGGTCCAGCGTCACCTCGACCAGCTCCTCCCCGTCGTCGGAGCTCCGGTCCGACCCGCGCGGCGAGGAGCCCGTGCTCAGCGACCGCGGCGTCGTGGCGCCGGACGACCCCCATCGCGGGCGGCCCGGCGTGGCGACGCCAGGCCCTCCCCCTCCTCCCCGCATCGCCTCGCCTCCCCTGTCCTCTCCCTCTCCTCTCCTCCCACCGGCTGGCGCTGCTACCGCTGCAAGGAAGCCACCACCAAACTCCTTTGACGATTTGGGTGCGAGCGAGATATATCTCGCGCAACAGTCCAAGCGGGCGCGACCTAAAACGCGGTAGCTCGTAGTCACCACCTCCCCTCCGTCTCTCTCTTCTTTCCTCCCTCGCTGGCTGCGCGCGTGTGTGCGCGGAGAAAGGTGAGGCACCCTCGTGCCGAGGACAAGCGGAGTCCAAGCAAGCCGGCGAGGACAGGAAAGGGGAGACACCAGACACGAGTAGCAATTTATCGGGGACAAAGCCGACGCCGCCCCGAGAAGAAACGTTAGAAAAACCTTCGAGCTGCGGCGCCGCGGCCGGTATATCCGCTCCTGCGCTCTGCCAGCTCAGAAAATATTTTACTGCCCGGTGATCGGCACGCGTTCGCGGCGTGATGAGACTTCATGGTTTTTACTGTCGTTCCAGGTCAAACGGGCGCATTTACAGTTGCATGCCGGCGATTCCAGAGAACCGAACAAGAACAATGCAGCGCAGCAGCTGGAGCCGGAAGCCCCGAAAGAGCATCGCCTTCGCGTACGCCTACCATGGATGGTGACGATCGGGCAGGGAAGAGAGGAATTGACCTGTAACCACCGCTGGCCAGTTGCCAATGGCTGCCTGGGCTGCGATGACCTGGCGCAGAATCTCCTCCTCCAGCTCGTGGGCGTGCGTGCGCCGAACCGGACACTCTACCTGGCCTGCGCGCGCCATCCGCCAGGCATGTTCGATTACGACAGTGCTCACGTCCTCCCTACCCTTCCTTTCCCCGGCCTGCCGGGCCGGCCACTACTCCCCTTTTCGACGTCAACCCCCCGCGGCCGCGCCCGTGCACGGTGAGTTGTCTCGTGCTCTCGTCTCGCTCGCCGTCGCAGCCGCGCACGCACGCACGCGGCTCGCACCGTTCCGTTCGTCCGTTCGTGGCCGCGCCGCCCCCGCGCGTGCAGGTGCAGGTAGGCAAGCGCGCGCGGGAGAGGGGAGAGGTGTCCGTCGGAGTGGGCGCACCTAACGTGATGAGTGAGATCGCGGGTGCCGGCCCTGCACACGCCGCGGCTGCTGGCAGCCACCCGAGAAGGATATCGCCATCACATGAGGCGGGCGCGCATGTGCAGGTGCCGTGTTGGCTGCTGCGGCCTGCGGGCGGCCGCGCGCGCGCACGGCATCTTCCACCCCCGATCCTAGGCGCGTCGCTGCCCACGACGCGAGGTTTTTCCCCGGCCGGGGCCGGCGATCATTGCTCGGCACCGGGCAGGCTAGCTGCCTACTAGCTCGTCGAAGCGTGCTCGAGATCTCGGTGAGTGCGGTGACAGCATCATTGGTTGGTGAGGGACGACGCCTGGTCTGAAGCTGAAACCGCAGCTGACGACGCCCGCCCATGCAAGTGCCTACAATACTTGTAAGGTTTGGAGCGAGACAGGGAGAGAGAGGAAATGCGTGTCCTGCAAGCGCCAAACAGTGCGGATAAACCGTAACAGCTGTCGTGGATCATCCCAGTCTTATGTCAACCACACTTTGTGTTGCAACATTCTGCTTCTTCTTCCTTTTCTTTTTTTTTTTTGGCGACACAAACATGCTACTTCGTGTTGTCCAATGACACACTGGCACGGGAACATTTCTCTTCTCTTTTTTCAAGAGACTTTTCCCGATGTAAAAATAATACTTCAGCGGAAAATTAAATATGTAAATAGAGGAAGGATTAAGTTAATAGGAAAGTTGCATATTGACAAGGCACATTGCGATGCAGCCAATGATTTGTCTCTTTTTATTTCTTGCCAAGGATGACTTTGGCCATTTCATTAGCGATACGCAACTAACGCCCCCCATGATTAACCAGCTCATCAGCAAAAGGATTTGTATACGTGCATCCAATAAAAGATCTTGTTTGTACACCATACCATTTCTTAACGTGCCTGGAGAGAACTCAGCATTGAGCTTGACGAGCTTTGGTCAATGGATTTCTATGCTAATGCCTGTGCTTGAGATGATACGAAGCAGGGAAATGTACCCGAGCGAAGGCGATCAATAGTAGTGGAGGACATCTTTGAGCTCGATGACCAAGTCTATAACTAACTCGCCCGCCTCTTTGCATATATATGATCTGCTCTTGATTATTGCGTTCCGGCTGATATGATTAACAAACGGAGAGGATTTTCTCAATAGGCATGGGAGCGATTAGTCGAAATGATTGGTCATCTAGTGATCACAATTCACAGGATCAAAAGAGGAATAAAGTAAATTTTCTAGTTGACATAGCTATCACTACCATGTTCCATATCTGACTTCGGGACGGGAAGGCCCTGCCCAAAGTCATGTGGTATCTGCTTGGGTATTCCTGAATTATATCAGTTCGCCCACGATCTAGAATGAAATACATGCTCATGATAGATTGTTCGTACCGTAGGTTCAGATGCCCTTGATTTAAAAAACAGTATTACCAGAACATATGGGATACTAGTAACTTGGAATCAATCTGCTTGTTAATGACCATGATTAAAGCTTTATGAACAAATCACCTAGCTCATCTTTTGAAATCGGTGTTAGTGATATTGATATCCAGCAAACGTGATCAGAGAACCAGACAGTTCAGAGAAACTACCGTCACAGAATACATACAGAGATCCTGGATGGACTTCGCTCCCTTCCGGTCCCACAGTTTTACTGGTCATTGGTCCCTAGCTATTATCCCAGTCCGATGGAGTGACGGGCAATGGGTCTCTTTGGTCAGTTTTGGTATATACCATATGTCCATATTACTCATGTGAACTGAAATGTAGATGTAACCATCCTCACTAGAGTTTTTGTTTTTGAGAAAAAAAAATTACCCCTGCTTATCTGTTTCCCGATTGGTAGTTCCCCAACGTGTCCCGTGTTTGTCCCAGGCCTATGCTGTGTTCAGATTGGAAGGAGTAGGAAATAGTTTTAGATGAATAGTGCACTGAGAAGCATGTTCTGTGAGTGGGGTAAATAGAAAAAACTTGTTGGAGAAGTATTTTTTTCTAAATCTGAACACAGCCTAGCCTGCAGTTGAGCTTTGGACCACGCTACGGTACCGCCGACCTTCCATTGCTTCCTTTCCCACTGGTTCAAACGGCGCCCAACTTGACGCAGCCTGTCAGTGACAAAACTCCTGCATGCAGCTCAGGTACAATACAACGTGTACGATGCCGATCAAACGACGGATCATCCACGCTGCATAGACAGCGACGATTATCGAGGGAAGATCTCTTTCAGTTTCAGTCATCTGAGATGGTCATCGGCCCTACCTAACACCAGACTATGATTGCCTCGTCTCACACGGGAAGCTCACTCCGAGCTTTCCATCCCATGTGATGCAGATTGCAATGGCTGCCTAAGCTAGACAGATAATTCCTTCACCAAAATACCAACAGTTGAAAGGGATGTATTTACAAAGACGGAATGCAATGATAAAAACATGGCAGGATCATTCTAAATGTCTAATATGTTCAAATTTGAAGAAAAATCTATATTTGGTGGGGTGAAGAGTCCCATGGTTTTCATTAAGAAAAAGTGACACAAGTGCGACTATGCTACTCGCCCCTCTAACCAACTCGGCTAAAAGTCATTTTGCATATGTCCAAGCTTGCAAGAAAAGCTAAATACAACTAAAGACACCAACTATGCAAAACAGAAGAAATGTTGAAAAGTTTTGCACAAACAAACAATATTGAATAGGGCGAGCAGCACTTCGCAGTCAACAGGAAGTGTCATTCTTCTTGAAGACTATGATGCAGCCCATGCACCGAATTTTTAAGAGATGTGGTAGTGCCATGATTTCAGAAGTAGGAAGTCGGGAAATACGAACAACTCGGCTGCGGTCTGCAGTATCGGACACACATCCCTTTTCCATGTGCTTGAAAAATGAGTGGTTACTTACTCTACTCTCTTGATTGCAGTCTAAGCTTGTCAATCAATGAAGTGGAAAACGTAACAATAATTAATTCTTCTAAAGGTTTTCAAGAGTAAACGGGACACATTCTTCAGCAACTGAAAGGGGCATTAGGTACAAACATGTAATACGATTGTCTGTCCGAAAGGTCATCAAACATAAAAACATGGAGTAACACGTGCCATGATCATGTCAAAATATCTGCAGCGTTACAAGCCAAAAAAATACTTTCAGATGCAGATGTAACTATCAAGTCTGATTATTGGGCAAGAAATGTTTACAGAATGCTGGCTAGCCCCTCCTTAGCAGGAACAGGCCTGTTCCCAGGAAATGCATTGCGAGATACATCCACCAGGGCCTTGAAGCTGTATGGCTCATGCATTGACAGCTCTGAGAGTACCTTCCTGTTGAGTTGGATACTCTCCTTCATCAATCCATGCATAAAGTTGCCATAGTTCACCTGAACAGGCAATTAAGAAAATATAATAAGCATGAGCCACTGCGGTGCTTAAACTACAAATACGACAATTCCAAGATCTGGTATGTGCTTATTCCACTTGCACAAGCTATGAGAATAATTTGAGCAAGCAAGAAACCTTGGGCTCTGATTAGCAAACAGTGAATGCATTTCTTTAAATGTAATGGATACATACCCCATGGAGGCGTGTACCAGCATTAATGCGCTCAATCCAAAGAGATCTCATGTCCCTCTTCTTGTTGCGCCGATCCCTGTATGAATATTGCAGAGCCTTTTCCACCCTCTCCCTTGCTATCCTTATGCAGTTTTTTGCCCTTCCTCTGAATCCCTTAGCTAACTTAAAAATTTTGCCCTTGTTCATTTTGAGTTCCTGTAGTTAAAACTCTATTATCTAGATCTGCAACATGAAAGAAAAGGTACGTAAAACGCTGTAATTAAGTATGCACAAACCAGAAGCGTTCGAACTATGCATAGGATCTTTCTCGATTTCATCCCCCGTCAGGGGTTTGCATACAAGTGAATCATGTCAGAAGATAATTTCTGTAATTTTTCTAATCCTACACAACAACAACACAGTTGAAATAGGAAGTATGTTTTAACAGCAATGATTCGAGAGTATGTTTTAACAGCAATGGTGTAGACATCCTTTCATTGAGTTATGCGATTTCTGAAATACCGTTGATCAAATGACACTTCTTTGTTCAACGATCAGACCAAATATAAACAGCACCAATGATATCAAATTAAACTAATTTAAAAGTTGAGACTAAAACATAAAAAATAATTTCTCAATTTCAAAGGGAAAATTGTACATATGAGCTAATGAAGTGTGATCATGATTTAAAAGGCAAGACAAGTGCTGAATGTGTGCAAACAACTTACACTACAATAGTAACATTAATCTGACCATTAACATATATATAAATCTCCAAACTTGTTCACATAGAATGATTGAAAAGATCACAGAGGCAGTTTTGAATGCTTCAGCTATTGCAATTGCACTATGCTTCCATCAATTCATACTACCGATGCTTCCACCAATTCATAGTACCTACGCCTTTTCCACCAATTCAAACAGCAGATGGTTTAAGAGAAGGCATTGGGGATAGAGTGACGTGGTAGCCCGCATGGAAAAATTTCCACATCATCCTAACCACTTAGGCTCAGCAAAACTGGACTGGAGCTTGCAGGATTGTGTGAGCAGGTATTACAAGATCAAAGAGTTAAGTCAGAACAAAAGAAATGCTACAGTGGGTTAAAGCATAGTCTCACAACACTCATCAAGTACCAATAACTACACACACTAATTTGGCAAGAGCTATAAACAGGATACATTGTGTTCATGCCTTCATGGATATTGCATAATCATTAAAATTAACAAAATTAAACACACAGATTGTGGGAATTCACTTTCTTTTATTTTATTTTTTAAAAAAGAGGGTCATAAGATAATCATGGTAGTTGTTTTTAAAATGATTATCATGGTAGTTTATTAGTGATCTCACAATCAAGTATACTTCAAAATTACTCCCAGGTAAAATCATCCATATCTCCACTTATTTATCAGTTAAAACCTACAGAATATTCCAATCAAACTTAAAAAAAAAACAATTGAACTAAATCGAATTTTACAAGCACATGGAAATGCCCCCAAAGTTGCAACATCCGGCCTGAATGAAGCTAATTGGGACTTTACTGCCTCCTGCAAATGCAAGTTTTGGGCGACGGCATGCACCCCCACCACCGCACCGGCCACCAACAAGACGCCCTCCACGGCTCCACCTCGCCATTCGCTAACTGAGGAATGCGTTCGCCCCCGGTCCCGCAGATTGTCGTCTGCCGCTGGGCCAGCGAAACCCACACCTCCTCACCTCGCCTCCCTCGATCCGCCGCCGCCAGACGCTCCTCTAAGCCCGCCGGCCATGGATTGAGGACGCACCTCGTCGCCGGCCGTCTACCACTACCCACCACTCCACCAGACGCTGCGGTTGATCCGACACAGAGAATAACGGAGGGAAGAAAAGTAGTTGGGAAATTACCTTCCCCTTCCCGGAAGGTTTCCTGCACCGACGGCAATCGATCTCAGCCGAGGCTCGACGACGAGAGCGGCGGCGGCGGCTGGCGCACAGATGAGCAGCGGCGCTCTTCGCGAAGTATACCAGGGCTTTAGGCTTTGGGTGGGCTGTATTGTTCAAATGGCTTCTCTCGGCGGCCTTTCTTATTCTGTAGCCCATCGAAAAAAGACGAAGCCCGTTACCTCCGTCCGTCCTGGGTTGCATTAGTTGTTTCTTCCCATTTCTTTTGTTTTTGAATTTGCTCCAAAAAAATTCTTTTCTTTTTGAAAAATAGGACAGTTCGGGCTCCAAATCTCACCACAATCACACGAGTACATGATTAACCAAATAGTCTGCACTTTCCCAAAAAAAATAAAAACCAAATAATATGCAGCACGCAATCATATTAGAGCAACTCCAGCAGACCTCCATTACAAATCTATTATCCATAGTTTCATTAAAATAGCTAGACATATATAACTTCTCTCACATAGTAACTCAGGAACACGAGTTTTGCCAGCTCATCTTATGATGCCTTGGATTTTAGGACAAAGGGAGTAACCGTCATGGTGCGTGTATTTGGTTCATTAGCTAAAAAACCATGGGTAATGCGTTTGTAGGGATTACATTATGTTGTTGACAATTTCCAAAAATACTGGGATAGAAAATTATGAGGGAAAATTATACTACTAAAATTGTTGGACACTTGGAAAAAAAATACTAATGACGATAACAATGTCTTCTAGTAGAAAGGGATGGTCTAACCCTCCAAGTACAATGGTTCCCCTAAACAACATACGCGCGCACCAAACAATCCACATAATGTGTGAAGATCAGTCTTCCATAACGATTGATAAAATTGTGCTTTAAAAAAACGTAAAGATTGAATTTGCATGAGAAAATTACAGTTTAATTACAAGGATGTTTTAATTTATTGGAGCCTCTTTGTGAGCAGAAGTTTTGCAAGTTTCCAACTCTCATGCACCAGTAGTTAGACACATCTGTATACGCATGAAACATGTACAGTAGAGACCATCTATGTATAAGATCAGCGACTGTAGCTGGGAGGTAGGACAGTCTTTTTCCTTCTCTTCCCCGATCTATATACTTTGTTCAAATTTTTACAATTTGGCAGTAAATTTGGATTAGCTCACAGTGACGACGACGACGCTGTTTGTGTCAGATAACGAATACTCAGATGAGCTGATTAGTGGTACACTGGAGCTGCGAGAGGAGCTGGAGCTGCTTGAGGATGGGGCTGAGGGCCTCCATGAGCTTCTCGCACGGGTGGTTGTGCACGCCCTCGTACGTGGTGACCACGATGCTGGTGTCCTTGGCCAGCCGCTGCACTTGCTTCTTCACGTTGCACGTGTGGTGCGTGCACCGGTAGTAGCTCCTGTGCACGCAGCAGATCGACATGCATTGGCAAAAAGGCAAGAAACAAAAATACGAGCCATCAACAATTTGAAGAGAACAATGACACTACGACAAGAGCTAAAACTAACCTGGGATACGCGCTGTTCTTGACGGCCTTCTGGCCGTACTTCCTCCACCGGTAGCCGTCGTCGAGGATGTCGCTCTCGCTCCGCGTCTGGAACGCGAACCGCGGCCGGCTCGCCTTCTTCCTCTTCCGCCTCCCGCCGCCGCCCTTCCCACCAGCTTTCATCGCCTGCTGCTTGTCGCCATCTCCACCCGCCGTGCTGCTACTAGCGGCCGCGCCACTACACGCAGCCACCGCCATTTCCACACCGCCGCCGCCGCTGCTCTCGGCTTTGCCCGAACCCGCTACCATATCGTGCAACGATCCCGCCGGTGCGCGCGGGAGAAGCAGCGACGCCCAGTCCACCAAGGCCGGCGGGCAGCTCGGCGCCCCCTGCTGCAGGCTGCCAAGAGCCGTAGCATCGATGGTGCACGTCTGCTGCGTCGTCTCCAGCTGTGGCGGTGCCGCAACCGTCGGCTCCGGCACGGCGAGGTACCCAGGCAGCAGTGTGTTTTCCATCGGCTGCGTGGTACGCGGAGTGTCGACCGTGTGCGCGCTGGCACGGCGCCGGCGGCGAGATCACGTACGTGGTAAGAGGGGTGGCCCGTGGGATATAGATAGATATATAAGGTGGGTATGGTGCCGCTGCGTGGTAGATGTGACTGGCGGGTGGGGTGCCTGTGAGAAGGGAGGACGCCGGAAGGTGAGAAGCGTTGGGCAAACGTGCGCTGCGCGTCCGACGTGAGATCGGCGGGAGGAACGGAGCGCGGCGACCGGCGAGGGGAGGGCCAGCGACCATATCCCAACCACTGCATGGATGCAGCTCAACTGCCCCGTCCACCCGAATATTTTTTTTACCTCTTCGGTGCACGGTAGACCGAGAGCGTAGACGATTGCGAAGTGGAGACATACGTGGGTGCTGTCTGGGTGCTGCTAAGCTAGGCGCTAGCTGAGCTCAGCTCTATGCATTTCCTTGTTCCGTTTGTTCGGTTTCGGAAACGGAAAAGGCAGGGGCTCACACAGGATGTTACCGTAGAATAACTTTTGATGTTACCGTAGAATAACTACCTGAGCTCTAATCTCAGTTCTACAGACATGTCAGCGCATAACTAATCAACAAAGTTTTTTTTTGTTCGATACTCGACTGATCAACGATGCTGTTGCGAAGACCATTGAAGAATGTCACCGGATCGGAGTACACCTGAGCATTTGTGGCTTGGCTTGAGCTGGTGGGTTTTGGCCCGCTCAATCCTTCTAATGGGATGGGCGTGGGCAGCGAAAACTAAGTTCGGGCTGGGTCGGAGAACGCTCGGTTTATTTCGGTCTAAAAATCTGTGCCCATGTCTACCCCATAAGTAAGGTAGGACCGAGTTTTTGGGCCAGGCCATGGGCAGGCTCAGGCTTCCCGTTCATTTTAAGTTAAAAAATAAATTATTTGGATGGAGTCGGGCCAGCCTGAATGTTTTTTTTTTGCTTGGTTTTCGCTGCCCACGCCATCCTATTAGAAGGCGTGGGCGGGCCAAAACCCACCAGGCTCGGGCTGAGCTCACGGGCTGGGCCAGACCACAAATGCTAAGGTCTAATATTGTGCAGGGACAAGGTACTTGCCTCATTTGTACTATCATTCGTCTATCAAAGTATCATCTTACAAAAATTTGTACTATCGTTCAAGAAATATTCATCTATCATTCTGCAAAATTTGAGTTTATCTAAAACCTAAATACTGTGGAGAAACGTAAAAGTGAACCGCATACAGGAGGACTGCGGTTTGGGCCGAAACAGCTCCATCCTATACATATCCTAAGAAGGAATATATCACAGGTCCATCGTGGGCTCGTGGCCCAGGTGCATGGGGACTTGGGAGGATGCCGGATGTAAAGCTCTTTAATTTATTTCTTCCTTCATAGAAAAAGGAATTTAAGAGGTTTAATTTTACATATATATTTTTCTTCTCAAATTCAACAATTTTGTGTATCATTAATGGGTCAAAAATAATTTAAAGATATTTAATTCGCCACTTCTTTCTATCACCAAAGGGTCATCAAATTAGAATCTCGAAAAGTGATGCATTCGAAAAACAAATGTCTTAAACTATTTAATTAGAATGTTAAAAAGTTAATATTTAAAATATAATGACTAGTTTATGGTGATTCAAACAAAATTTAAATTGAATGCACGGTTTATGGAAAAAAGAATTTTGAATACATGGTTTATGATTTTTCAGTTAGATATCGATTAGTGACCCATCCTCGCAAGTGCCATGGGGCTACCGCTGGGAAGAGATCCAGTGAAGACAGGGTGGATTAGAGCATATGGCTACGAACCACGGTGTCAAGGGTTCAAATCCCTCCTCACCCACAGCCTTCCAAAGGGGAAAATCTGATCATGATCAGAATAGCGGACATAATAAAACTATTGAACTTGGGTATGCTCTTTCTTTTTGTCAAAGTGGAATCGTAGAACAGAAAGTGATACAATAAGATAGAATGCAATAGAAACAAGGATAGCGAACGGATTACCTACTCCTAAGGGTCAAAGCAAGCCTTTTAAATCAATTCTTTATTCTTACATTAAAGAATGAATCAAATCTCCAAGTAGGATTCTTTTAATTCAATTCTTTATTATTACATTAAAGAATGAATCAAATCACCAAGTAGGATTCTTTTAATTCAATTCTTTATTCTTACATTAAAGAATGAATCAAATCTCCAAGTAGGATTCGGATTCGTACGACCAATCAGTTAACAACCGACCACTCTACCACTGAGCTAGCGAGGAACAAGGTGGGATTTAACCTCCTAGAGTTCAACTCCGGCTTCGTAGTGGCTCCACATTCCATGCCTCATCTCATAGGGAAGCCCAAAGCCTCATCTCATAGACTCGTAGGGAAGCCCGAAGTAGCTCTATTCATTCTATTTCACTTCCTAGCATTTCCTATCATTTAATATCCATCCCTTTGGTCTTATTGACATAAGAGATTGTCATTTATAGTCTATCTCTTTCTGATTACGCTGGAATCTGATTACGCTGTTGGCTGATGAACAACTATTTTACATAACAAAAGAAAATAAATGCCACTTTACAGATAATACATAAACAACTATTTTACATAACAAAAGAAAATAACTGCCACTTTACAGATAATACATAAACAATAGTAATCGTTAGGTAATTATTCATATGAAATTTCTATCCATCCCGGAACAACGATCAGCTTTCGTTCCTACCTCGCAGTACACAATGCTCTTTGGAAAAGGTCAGGCAAATTGAAAAAGATCGGTAAGGATTAATAATACGAATGGAACTTAAAGCAGAATGTTATAACGAAAGAAGAAGTCTTCCGAAAAATTTGAAAACAAAATGTCAATCTAATTTCACATACAGAGTACAGTTTTAATGTGGTCGTCAGTTAGGAGCGAAAGACTATTTATTCAAAGTAATCACAACCACTAGGGTTAGATCATCTGAACTATGCATTTTTACTCATCATCCGACCATAGAAAACAGCACATCAAGATAGCATAAAAACATATGGATTGCAGATGCAAAAGATTAGTAACATAGAAATATAAATAGGCCTCAGAAGGAAGGCAGTAATGGTTTTGTAATCACAAGATCATACAGTATTAACATCCAAAAGGTTCATCATAGGCCAGAAAACAATCAAAATCGGAGAATCAAAAACAAAAAAACGCAAAAAAAAAAGACCTGTTTGACCTCATAGAGAAGATTAGGCTTTCCACATAGAAGGACTCAGACATATGCTTGTCTATTTTTTAATTTAATCATCGGTCAGAAACAACTACAGTACAGATCTAAAAATGGGTAAAAAAGCAACGAAATAAAATCTCGATGGGGGATGCAGATTGTGGTTGCGAAGAGGACTCAGAATATGGGTGGTGATATATCAGGATGGTCGGCAAGGCACACAAATGCCAGTTACGACGAACGAGACCAAAGATACAATCTTCACCGTCCTCAACCCGATAAACAACTCAAATTTCCCATCGGAAAACAAAAACAATCAAAAAGAAGGCTGACCAAACTTAAGATGCCTGCGGAACCAAATCAACAAATCGGTGATCCAAATCTGATGATGAGCGAGCAGTGGAGGACAGTATAGATGAAAAGCTTCCGATGTGGGATGGCGGCGTGATGGACAGAGCCCTCCGGTGCGTGATTATATAGAGGACTCTTGGGCATTAGGGTTTTCTCAAGTGGCGGCGGGTCTTCTGGTTCTCGGATTCTCCGGACTAACAAACCGCAGCCGTCGGATGGGTATAGGTCGGCGTCCATCATCGCCGTTGAGTAGGCCCAGCCAGTCCGCTACTTGGGCTTAAAATGCCGTGGAAAGTAACCCAGGCCCGGCAAGTCTCTCTGTAGAAATGTCCGGTGATCTTTTTTTTTCGAGAAAGAAAACCCTGGTGAAAAATTAAACCATGGTGAAAGGAGGACCCAGATAAACATACGAGGGAGAGGGGTGAAAAATTTCACGCGGAAGCCACCGTGACTCCGTGAGGATGCGCCAGCTGAAGAAATCGGCCACGCATACACGACGAACACAGCAAAACAGAACATCAAGGTTCCATCCGAGAATGTTGGCTTACGAGATTCACGTCACATAGGAGTCTGCCAGTCTGGCTTTAAAATGCATACATAAAAATAATGCAACCATCGACCAGAATTCCACCAGGAGAAGCAACTCAACACTGTCGAACGCAAGCAAAGCCGCGCTTCAACAGAATAAGGACCGCAATGAGTCGATGAGGATAGGATGGTCACAACAGCACAATATATAAAGAAAAATGCAATCACGACCACAACTTCGCAGGTCAAGAACCCAACTGAATATCATGGAATGAAAGAAATGCAGCACTTCAACAGAATCAATGACCATAAGGTGTATAGAATCGTTACAACAGTTTGATAACACAGCTGTGATGCGTCTTTCTTGCATAGGGTGCAGTACAGGTACAAACTCCAGCCAACAATCAAACCATGTGAGTCGCCTATGTCTACTTAATTTACAGATACTTGTGCTCAGAATCTAGTTTGCTGTACTCGTATGAAAATGTTACTGGTGCCCAGGAAAAAGGGCACATAAACAGCTCATATCAGCTTCAACTTCTGCCTGGAGCGGTTCTATCCCCAAGAATCACTTGCGGGTCGAGGGTTGACAGAATTTGTGGCATTGACATACCACCAGATACAACAATCTCTGCAAAATAAACGCGCAGAGAAATGTGAAGTGTCATTAGTCATAACTATCCACCCTCTGTTTATCGAAGCAAAATATCAAATGGCATAAACAGGAGAGATTGTGACTTACCAATGCCTTCACGCACAGAAAGATTTGGCCTTATGACATCCTTTGCATTCACCATGAAGATGTCACCTATATAAAGATGGTTGGTAGGCACATAGACGCAGTAAAGATCTTCTTGGCCAGAGTAACTCTGCAGCAACAAAATAATCAGATTGATTTACTTAAAGAGTCTTAGAGATCACATTTGAAAAACAATAGGGCAGCCAAAAACAGAGAAAGCCGAGCACCCTTGTTACAATTTTGTGTACCCTGAAACTGTAGGAACACTTTAATTTCAACCTTGCAAAAACTTAAATTGGCTACAACCAATAGGTACCGAAACTGTAGCTTATGCATAAAACAGAAAATTTAAGCACAGAAATGAAGGAAACTCTTTTTGGAGTAATATTAAAGAGCCTTGCAGACCTGGAGAGAGACTGATGATGTAATGAAACCAAATGCATATTCTCCTACGCGAGGATGCCTTATGATGACCACTTCCTTGAATGCCTGTTTGTTTTGATCTGTACCAAACAACCAGAGTTTGTTAGTGCTTCCATTAATAGATTGATCAGTATGATGATATGTTTACCTGGTGATATCGCAGCACTTATTTGCTTGGATGCATTGTAGATATGACGGACAAGAGGCATGCGCTTGATAATCCACTCGCCAAGGCTAAGGACAGATGCCCCAACCCAAGATGACATAAACACTCCAATCAAGAATATAAAAGTAACAGATGTAATGAAGCCAAGGCCTGTGGAATCATCAGAATGGAAATGAAAAATTAGGCTGGATAAGCAACGATAACGACTTTAGCATACACAGCTTGCATGCCAGGTTTCCCATATTCCTGGAATAACTGATAATTTAATCACATGGTGATATAGTGATATGTAGAACGAGGTAGAAGGTACCACTAGAATTTTTAGGCACAATGATGAGAATATCCAGATTGGTATGCTATGCTATATAAAAGAGCAATAGCTAGACATGACGTTGTATCTGACTTAATACCAACCAAATTTAAGGCAGAATAAAGGTGGCCCTTCTTCTGAATGAAAGGAAATTATTACATGATACCAACAATCCAAGATTCAGATATTTCAATACAAAGAAGCAGCTAGTTCACATACCGAAAATGTTGATTCCCAGTTGAGCATAGATTGGAGAGAAGAATCCATCAACAAAATGAATGAACCACCAGGTGATGTAGAATGTTATTGCGATAGGGAAGAGAATTACACTGGAGAATCCCATGAAAAAATGTCTTAGCATATGTGGCAGGCACATGGAAAGATAAACTGATTGTAACATCATTGCAAATTGCATAAGAATTATGATTGATTGCTTATAAAACCAGATTCATTGCCAATCATATCCAAGAGTGGCAATTGAATCAGAAGACAGAAACATTAGTTTTTTTTTTAAGGCTACACTAGATAATGGAACATATATGTGCGAAATTATCTGAAAGCACAATGAACTAAGGAAATTCTCTGTTATTAGGACTTTATGGCAATCCTAATGTTGCAAAATAATATGGCATATTTCTTCTAAACTGTGAGCTCAAGCTTCCGTATTTCAAATGTTAAGTTATCACAAAGGAGCTATCGGTCGAGTGGCAACATGGAAATCCTTCATGCCAACCATGAACCACCTGATTTTCTCAGGATTCCAACAAGGTAATATTTTCTATTCAAAGAAACAAAACCCAGCTAATTACATCCATCAATAATACTGGATTACCTGCCTCAATGATTTCCTTATGTGTAAAGGCAAACGGATGTTGTCCTAACAACCTATAGCACCCACAAATTTGACTCCTGATGTAGCTGCTACGATACATATCCACAATAACCAGGCTATACATGAGAAAACAATGGAAACAGAACCCATTGCAAAACACTGGCAGTAATCAAGAAGCAAGGGAAGAATAATTTTGCTACGGACTTACCATCCAGTCATGAACTTCTTTGAAGCCCAACTGCGGACAACCTTATGGAAAGCCTAGAATTCAGGTGGGGAAAAACATGGAAAAATCGACTTTAGTTATTCAGAGAGATAGATGCCAAATGTGAAGAACATGCTTTCTCAGTTTCTGCAAGGCAAGTATCTATCAACTAGGACAAGCAAGAGTAGGAACAAAAACATTGCCTTACAGTTTTTTATAAAGCGGGGGTCATTGTTGTTTGAAATTGAAACACATCATCTTATGGGCTGTAGGCACTAGGCGGTTTAGGGATTTCATACAAATTCAACACAGCATCTTATGTCAAATATCATTATGTTTGAGTGGTTATCAAGGCGTGGGTCATTACAGAAAAGAAACTGAAGAAAAACCTTATCAGCTTAACATTTTAAGCAGATAAAAAAAAGGTGCACCAAGGCCACGCACTATCTAGTATTAAAACCATTCGCGCCCGATTTCCAAATGCGAGATTGGAGCATTTCCTAGCACACAACACTTCTACTGTTTGCTGCTTTGTTCATGCAGTCAACCACAGTCTACAACTACAGCACCGAATCGTGGTGAAACGACGAGAACAGCACGAATCGTGGACTAGGCTCATCAAATTAGCCGAACAGCAGTTGAACCAAAGGATTGAAAAACTATGGAATAGAGGAGGGAGGGAGGCAGGGGGGCGCGGGGCGGGGACCGACCTCGCGTCCTGAGGAGGAGAGCGCGGCGGAGGCTGAGGAGGAGGAGGCCCTATCTCCGTCCTCGTCCCCGTCGCCGGGCGCCGAGCCGCCGCCGGAGACCGGGATGAGGAGCTCCCGGTCCCGGTCGCGGCTGCCCATCGGGCTCAGGCTCAGCGGAGACTTGCTGTCGCCCATGGGCTCGGCTCCTTTACCGGCTTGCCGCGGCGGCCGACCGGCGGTCACCCTTTCCGGCTCGGGTCGTCGCGATCGGTGCAGGGGGATGGGGGATGCCGGCTCGTCACGGCCGAGGGGGAGAGACTTTTCCTCTTTCGATTTTTTTTTTAATCCGGCTCGGCGTCGTCCTTGTTGGCACTTGTCGACTCGCATCCCATGCGCACCGCCCCCCGGCGTGGAATAAAGACTAGGGGCCCACATGTACGTGTGAGACGAGGTGATGGCTAATGATGATCGCTTAATCAGGTGGGTGCCCGTTTTGATTGCTAACGAAACTGTCAGCTCCACCAAGAGAGCAAAGGAGAGGAGGGTGAAGGACTGAAGGCCCCCGCACGTCTTAGAATTGAATTCCCCGACTTTGTAGGTGGCATAAAATTGATTTGAATTAGTACATGAACGAAAACAATTTTTAATAGACTTAGCTAATAGTTATTACCTTAGTTCTCTCATTTGTTGAACATTCTTAAAACAAAACTCAGAAACATGTTTTATCTTGTTGTCATAAGATTTGCTTAACAAATATGGAGTACTCTATATTTTTTCCATCTACGTTATTTTTGTAAGGTTGCATCACCTTATATCATAAGTATTCAGTATGAGTTTGAGATATGAAAACAGATATTCTTATTGTGCCATGTATACATGCATTATGGTGCACGTGATGATTCGCATAAGTGCATAACGCAGATGGGGGTATATCTTAAGTTATTATTTTCAACACTAACAGCGGCATAAGTTAGTAATTTAAAATTACTTATGATGTAAAAAAAAATTACATACTTAAGAGTTACAAGTTTTTCTAATAATGATAGAATTGCATACTCATATGCAAACTTAGAGTGTTACTTTATATTCTTTTTTAGGTAATGAAGAGGATAATCTAGATAAATATTAGTTGTTTATTTAAGATTGTAATTTAAATATAGATTTAAGTTGTACTTGAAACTATCTATAGTGACAAAATATAAAATATTTTGACTGTTATTATCAACAACGATGAGGGTCTACCAAATTAACGTCATTATGTTTTCAATTTTCCAAGAGAATGTATAGGATTTATATTTTGTTTGAAGTAACGTTAAGATACTAAAAGTTAGGTGTACAACTACATCCAGCTCCTTCAAGACGATATCTTTTAAAACCCAACTTGACAAGCAAATTGAACAAATATCCTCCCTTCTAAAACTCATGTTAACATTTCTTTATCTTGAAACAAATCTATGCTTATCCATTACAATTTACAAGCCAGCATGGTAGGGTGGAGGCCACATATGACTTTTCAGTCGTAGAAATTTTCTAGTCAACCAAAGCTAGAAAGTTTTTTTTAATCAGCTAGAAAGGAAATTCATGGCGTGCAGCACCCGCGTGAATTGACCCAAGATTTTGCAACCAAGTCCCAAACGTATCTCATTTTAATACTCCTTCCGTCTTTGGATATATGGCGTTTAGGACAAATCAAATTCATTTTGCTGATTGTCCTAGACATCATATATCCAATAATGAAGGGAGTACTGTGTTGTCTAGCAGGTACGAGAACTTTCAAAACAAGGTGGGGAGAGGAGCCTGAATTTATTCCCCACAATCAAGCAAGCAAACCACGAAGTTTCCACAAGTACATATTGTCTGCTTTATACATAGCGTCAATGGTAGCCCAACGTACAAATACAGAGCACGAAGGGACCTCCATGCTTTCATAGAATCCCTGCAAGAAAAAAGAACAGAGAGATTCAAAAAGTTTGTATAAGAATTCAGAAGCAGGCAGACATGGGAGTCATCAGTCATTATTGCTTATTTGTTTCACAAAGCAGGACCCTGGACAAGGTATAATGTACATACAGGTTACAGGATGCTGGGAATTATTTGTGTTTTGGAAGCACCTTTTGTGCCAACTTGATTTGTGAATCTAAATAAATTATCCTTAAAAAATCATAAATGTTAAAAGAAAGCAGATTGTCAAATCATACAATGATGCTATGCAAGAAATCTATATAGTGATGCAAGCTGAAGATCAATTATAGGAGGCGATGAACAGGATGGTATTTTGGTCCCAAATAAATGACACTAACCTTCTATGAGTGAAGGCATGAACGTGGTTTTGGTGGTATGAATGGAAATATTTTAAAAAGTGTGATGGTATGGACGGAAGGGGCCGAAACGTCAAGGCATCAACGTATGCCAGCTCTAGATTGGTGGTATAGTTGCAAATTTCCCTGAAAAAATCATTAAAGTTGTAAGGTCAACTACAAAACACTTGGTATCATGCTTATGGATCGGCTCATAAGATTGCAATTTATGATATACGCTAAACTAACTAGCAGACAGAAATTTTAAGTGAACAAGTAGAAAATTGAAACTAAGAGATCATGACGACAAGGCAAGATAAAATGGGCCCATCCTTTTTAACTTTTAATTGCCAAAACTTTAGCTAGAGCCACTCAAATGAACATCACAGCTCTGTATTTGAATCAACCGTTGAATCAACTTGTACAGTTAAGACTGATTCACATAAGATGGATTGTAACCTCAGCTTAGCTTGGCTCTAAAATTCAAGCTTCTCTCAAGGACCAGAGCTACACCCAAATCAGGTAGATTCTTTACTAAAGTATAGTGAGACTAAAAATACCAAGTTAGGTCCAGCAGAGTTACATAATCAACCAAACCAGCAGAAACTAAACTGAATGTTTCTCATGTTGCATTATTAAGAAATGCATAGTCAAATATGACGAGAAGATCTACTTAGTGATGCAAATCGCCGGTCACCTTCAAACAAGACTCACAATAGAGAATATGAGCAGCATCATGAAGGTGTGATGGCCCAATAACTCAGTGTCATGACAACAAGCTGTATCATGGTTGGCAAGCATGCAATTGAAAATACTAATAAGTATCAATGGACAGATCACTTGCTATCTATGTTTCACACTAGTAGTTATCCATACATGATGGGTAGAATAATGGACCATTCTCATAAGTCATAAGAAAACAGCAACGAGTCCAGAACAGCAAACAATTATTATGATAGATGACAGGGTGAATCAAAGCCTTTTTAGAGCCCAACTTGACAAATAATCTGCATATACATTGGTTTGGTAGCACTGAAAAACTTGAAAATTGTAGCTAATTCCATGAGCCCATGACAGAGAGTTGGACAAGGAAAGATGAAGTCCCACTCCCTCCATCCTTTACATATTAAAATAATTTTCCTGAATCCTAATACCTGACCTTGCATGACCTATCGGACTTTTTCTATGTTGGGTTTCTATTGCTAATGTCCTCACAACGTTGCACTTAAAATAGTCGTTTCTCCATTTTGCTCTGACCGGTGTTTGCACATATCTAAAGCTTATTAATCCAGATAAGATCATCTGCTAAGCTTAGACTGCGACTGCTATGCTCAAGGATAATGATACAGCTGAAACTAAGCAGATTTCTACTGCAATTTAACCAAAATTCCAAATTATGGGGTATAGTGAATTGATGTGGGTTCAGCACAACCATATTATCGGTAAACCCAGCTGAACTAACCTCAGGCGAATCACGAATTCTCAGAGCTTGGACGCGAAGTGCTTCCTCTTCTCCTCATCGCTCTCCTCGACAATTCCAACTGACCTGCAGGCCTCAGGGAACATGGACATCCTTATGGACGCGTACACGCCCCCGTTCCACTTCCTCGCTGCGAGCTGCTCGGCAAACTTGAAGGCCTCGGCCGCCGTCTCGGCGGCAGAAGGATAGACGGCGTCCACGATGCCCATCTCCTTGCCCTCCGCGGCCTTGACCTTCTTGCCCCGGAGAGCGACGTCGCGGAGCGCGTTGGCGGAGGTGATCTTGGCGCGGAGCACGGCCCCGAAGTAGGGCGGGAGCGGGAGGCCGATGTCGACCTCGCTCATGTAGAGCACGCCGCGGTCGCCGCGCATGATGCGGTAGTCGTGGCAGAGCGCGAGGAGGAAGCCGCCGGCGGAGGCGTGGCCGGTGAGGGCGGCGACGGTGGGCATGGGGAGCGCGAGGAGGTCGGCGGCGAGCGGGCGGAGCGCGTCGACGAGCTCCCCGAGGCGCGCGCGGGAGGTTCCCGCCCACCCGATGTCGAGCCCGTTGGAGAAGAAGCGGCCCTCGCCGACGGTGACGAGCGCGGAGCCGGGCCCCGCCTTGGCCGCGGCCTCCGCGGCGGAGGCGACGGCGGAGCGGAGGGAGGAGATGAGGGCGTGGCCCAGGCGGTGCTCGCCGTCGCCCGTGAGGGTGAGGACGAAGACGCGGCCGCGCTGCTCCAGGGTGCACATCGTGCCGGCAGATTAGGGGAGGGAGCTCTCTGCCTCTCTCTCCTCTCTGGGTTGGTGTGGACTATGGGGATAGCTGGTGGCGTGTGGTTTTTAGCAGCAGCCGGTGCCATCGACGAAGGAGCCCACGATTTTATTTTCCATTGATAATAATATGTAGCGCACGATTTCTCGGCTGATCTGATACAAACTTGATTGGAAGGCTTTTCACACAGACACAGGCAGAGGTCGCAGCTCACAAGGCAGGCAGATTGGTCGTAGTGGCGGCAGGGAGCAGACGTAACGACGGGATTATTCAATTTGCTGAACGGATCGATGCTTCTGACTACTACGAGGTTGTGCTGAAATGGCTGATTGCTGGAAATGGCGGACGGAAGAGGCAAAGAGCGAGTATGCCGCATTGGCGCCGGCATGCCGCTGCCGTATACCGCCATGTTTCGCTCGTTAACGTTTGGGCATCGGTGTTGACGCGGCGAACATCGGATCCAGGGATTCAGCCATGATTTGGCAGCTGGCCATGTCCACGGACCAAAGCAGTTTGTCTGTCCCGGTGCGCTGCTAGTGATCTCCTAGTGTGTGCAGATACAGACAAGTAGACAAATTCAGCATGAAAAACATGCGTCCAGAGCAACCTCATATCCTGGCAAAGCCATGTGCCCATCGGCATGTTCAATGAATCTTGCCAAAAAGACACCTCGTCGAACCATACATTTTGCACTCATCAATTGAATTATTCAGACGGCAAAAGCATCAGAAACCGGACCAGGTGATTCAGTCATGAGTAGGCAGCGAGCCCCGATACGGATCAGAATAGTAGTCTTATATATTTGTGTCTTCCAGCTTGTGTTGAGAAACAGATAATTTTAGCAGATAACACGCGCCCAGAGTTCATAAACTCATCATGTAATACAATACCTTACAAGTCATAAGCTGGGCAAGGAGCCAAGGACGTCCTATCACGCAACTGGCATAAGGAAACGTTTAAGAGCAGCCGAGTACTAGGTCTCCGTAAAGCAGACGAACATCACACGGAATCGAACTAACCGCCTAGGTGACAATTCCTGGTAAAGCGAATCACCAGAAAATACATGTAGCTCACACATATTGGTTTTACAAAAACTGGTGTGAGCACACTTGAACCATATATCTTCTTTTTGTTCCTGACAAGTGAAACGGGTCAAGAAAACAACAGACCAGCTGAGAATTGTATGTCTATTTTCCATATCAAAAGTAGCAGATACAAAAAGGGACTAGTCTACTTCTGTGCAGCAGCAACTGTTAGCTTCCGAAACGTATAGACTTTGCCATGGGAAACACAAATATCAATTCTTGCAGGCAAGACCCAGGGTATGGTATCAATTGCAACTGCTCACTTCATTAACAAGTCTCCCTGCTCATATAATCAACTAATTTCTAGAACACTTGAGCCACGCGGTGTGCACATTCTTTTGGCACATCCAGGCATGCTCAAGCAGGCAGCTCGAGCTTCACGTTGTTCTTCCAACTGCAGTGATCAACATTGAATTGGCAATGCTCAGTAGCGAATGAAAAATATGCTAAGTTGTTAAAGATATGTGACAATGCACAATAGTATGCAGTTTACCTTAAGAAATAGTAGTAAAAGAAATCAGCATACAGAGCTGTTTGCACCAAACCAGCAAGCCAAGCTGAAAGAAATAGACGGTTAGTGGACAGCAATTCAAGGGGGGAAATGTGAAATAAAATACAACCATGGAAAAGTGACAACTTACGGATCCATCTGCTGTGGTGACCCTCCGTGAAATAACGATAAATCCAGTTTAGAATGTAGAATGCACGGTAGGCCCTGAGGTAACATGTATGTTTATTATTATAAGACAAAGTAGCTAGAGAACTGAAACGTATGAAGAAAAAACAAACTTCTGAAAAATTTGTTTATTGTCTCATGGTGCAACTCTGATATATTATCAACTTTGCCCATTCCTGGAAAGAAGAATATACTAAACTGCATATCAACTACAAACAACAGTATTCATACACTTCACACTTGGTAAAAAGAAATCATAATTGCATATAACGCATTCCTAAAAAGCTAAGCACAAGTCCTGGCTTAAACGCTAAGATTCTAGTCCAAACTCCAAAAGGCATTCCATAAGTTATAACGCATTGACAGGGCAGCACTAACCAACACTATCCCTTCCTCTGGAATATGAACTCAACATTGATAATTTACTACATTTCTATAGCACCAGTTGGACAGTATCTTTACATCTAGAAAGTCAGAAAGTGTCATTCAATAGTTAATTCTGTATATAACTTCACTATATGCAATGTCTAAAATTATTCAATTTGTTCATCCACTTGCGGACATGTATAACTATTAAATGCTTATATATTTCATGACTATAACATCAGACAGTTCAATGCAGCATGAGCTGTAAATTGATTGTCTTATCCTTGTATGCAGCATGTTCAAAAAATAGAAATGTCTACTGTGAGTTAAAAGAAAAACACACCCAAGGAAGAAAACATATTGTCCAGTCAAGTTATCCACATTTCTGCTTCTCTGGAGCAATACTAACTGCGGGAGAATTGCCACTGCCTCCAAATAGATTGAAAACGCCCAGCATATCTGCAGAGGAACAGCGTTTTAGCCTCTTAGGGTACTTCGTCAGTGTACCTCTGAAACAATTAGTAACATTTCTGTGTATGCAATTAAGATATTTGAAGACTCTGATAAGTTATCGTTTAACTTACATTTTGTAGTAGTTAATAATCACAGCAAAGACAACAAGGAAAGTTAGTTTTCCCAAAACAGGCAGTTAAAGATAGACAAGATGCGTACGCTATGCTGAAGAGAACTACAAAACGAAGGGACCACACAAAATTGATAAGTGTGAAGAGATGCTGATATATGTACCTAGGTGTGAAAAAAAAACAAAGGATTGTAAATTGAATAAACTATAAGTGAACTTTAGAGTTAGATGCTGTTTCAGTTGCTCTTCCCATCACGAATTTACATTATAGGATTGCAATACTCTTCAACAAACTAATCGTCAAGTTTTCTACTGTAATGTAGATACTATGTTAGATAGATTAACATGCTATGTTAGATAGAATAACATGTCGGCGGCGCCGCTCCCTCGCACAGCGGGGTCTAGCTGCGGTGCATAGGGTGGACATCTAGCAGCAGCACCCTCTCCTTCACACGGCCCTGGAGCTCTACATTGACACCGGCAGGATTGCCTCCTCTCTCTCTCTCTCTCTCTATTTGCCCCTCAAATATGGAGAATGTGAAGGTAGAAGATGGCAAATTTGGAGGGCTTTTTTGCATATATTTATGCCATATGGCGCCACGTCAAGGGATATGGACCTAAGTGGCACAACTTAACAAGTTCAAGCTGTCAGATTTCGATTTTGTGAGTTCATAGACATAATTGGCACCTCAGGACAAGTTCAAGGGCCGGTGGTGTATTTAACTCATTGTAAGTTGAATAAATTATAAGTGAACTTTAGAGTTAGATGCTGTTTCCGTTGCTCTTTCGATCACGAATTTTCATTATAGGCTTGCAATATTTTCAGCAAACTGATCGTCAAACTTTCTAGTGTAATGTAGATATTCTGTTAGATAGATTAACATGTCGAGTCACAAGATGAATCTGAAAATTTGAACATCATCAATCTGCCAGCTGTCTGCTACGCCTTATCCATACAACTATGTCAGATCACCTTTGACTTGCATGAAAGTAAGAAGTAAGAAATGGTCCTATTGGATGGAGGTCATCAGGCTGTCAAATTTCACTGGTGCTGTGGTTCCACCAGACAAACTTGGCTCATTTGGCTATGGAACTGCCGAACTGTCAGACAATCAGACCACTAGCAAACAGTTTGTCAATATGCTAGTTGCGGTTGTTTAATAGCTTCTACGGTTCTGGTGACAAAATGGTGGACAAACTAACTATGCAAATATCATATTTAGTTGTCTAACAGAAGATATCATAATTCTTCTTCTTTTACCAGGAGATACCAGATCTTCCAAAGCACACAGATTAACATAACCTAATCATGGATCCAGTAATAGTGTAACTCCATCAATTCAACAATGCAATGAGAGATCGAGGACAGATCTGATAGAGGGAAGACATCACCTCCCGGATGGTGAACCGCTCGTTGAATATCAGCGCGAGCAGGAATGCGGCGGCGACGAGCACCGCATGGCGGAAGGTGTCCTGTTCCTTGTCGTACGTCCGCCGCACCTGCGGGTGGCGGCGCATGTACCACACGATCGCCGCCGAGCTGGTGATGAACACCACCTTCATCACCGTGTTGTAGAGCGAGATGTAGTCCGTGAAGAGATCCAGGTACCTCGTCACAAACACCAACATGTACAGCTCCTGCGTCTTCCTCGAGACCCCTGCGCGGCAGCGCCCAGATCCGTCAGCTGTGAGCCTCCCCTAACAGGCGGCCGGAACCCTAGTGGTGCTACGGCTTACCTGAGCAGGACTTGGTGGCGTAGATCTTGAGGAGGAGGACGAGGACCGAGAAGAGGTGGGTCATGTCCCCGAGGAACCGAAAGGCGTTCATGGCTGCGTCGGCGGCGGTGGCGGCGCCGGCGGCGCGGAGATTAGGGTTTGGGGGTTTAGAACAACAACTCGAGAATCCAGATGCGCAGGAAAATGGCGGAGCGGAGGTGGGCAGGACGACACGAAGAAACGGGAAGGAGAGAGAGGAGAGGTGCCAGCGTCGTGGGCCGGTGTGGACAGAGCCTGTACGGTGGGGACCACACGGCAGTGACTCCTTGACCGGTGAAGCTGGTGCAGGAAGGGAGGTTAGGTGGAGGGAGGCGCGAGCGACGCGTGAAGCTCGGTGCGGGCCCACGCTTCAGTTACAGATGGCGAGTCCTGGCTCGGTGCAGTTGGTGCAGGGTGGGGTAGTGGGGCAGTGAGCAGAGGTGACGTGGCTGTGCACCTCACCTGCGCGGTGACGTCACCTCACTGCATTTTTTTTCCTCTCTCTGGCTTGCACTTTGCATAGGCTCTCCGCTCTCACATGGCGCTGATGCCTTCGAGTCTCCTACTCTGCTTCCACTTATTTATCCGCCGCTGCGCTCTCTGCCTTTCCCCCTCCGGTCCTCCACCCGCCTCTCCCGCCGCGAGATCCGGCTCCACTTCTAGAAGTTTCTGTAGCGCCCGTTCCATGAGCGTCTGATCGGCCGTCGCCATGGGCTGCGCTGGATCCACTCCCAAAGTCGATGGTAACTTCTTATGGTGCTTGCTCTGTTGATTGTTGGTCTTTGGTTGTGAATCGTTCAGTATTGAGATAATATTTGAGTTGTTCCATGCGCTGCTGTAAATCGTGTGTTCTTTACTCTTCTTGTTTCTTGGTCAAGTGTCGTTAAATCCCATAGCTTTGAGAAATCAATTTACTAGTCATGCAACGACGCGGTAGCAGAAGAGACTTTTAAGAAGCAGTAGCTGAAGTGTTGACCGAGAGGAAACTTAGCAAATTGTCTCTGGTGGATTACTGCAGTTGTTGATCTTCAAGGATATAATTGTCCAAATTTGGTAAGGCTATCAGTATAGTGGAGTTAGTACTAAACTACTAATGGATGCTCTTGCATAACTGAGGTAATATTTGGTTAGTGGAGGCATAGGGGGATAACATTATCATGTTCAAAAGGGTATCTGAAGTGATGGCTATATGCTCTAGCAGAACAAAAGCTATTTTGTTTGTACCTAATAAAAGCAGAGATGAGATTTTGATAGCAAAGAAGTGATGGCTTATTCTCACCGTAGGACGAAAGAATTTTTTTATGGATTGTGCGAATTCGCATTTCTGAATGCTAGTGCCTTATCTAGTTTGAAGCACTTTATTAGGTGTCGCATTTCAGTAAAGAAGCACTGGCCGATAATTGAAAATCCAGGTGGGGCATCTCCCCCCTCTGTCAACCTTCAAAAAAAATGTAAAGAAGCACTATTCTTTGTGAGTACTTGCGCTCACACTTCGAAACTTGCAGAATAATTTTTGCTATTGTGATGCGTCCTAGTTTTTGCATAAGCATTCAATTAACGGTGACTTTGATTACAGTACAAAAAAAAAGAATTTGGTGAAGATTGATTTCCCCCTTTTTTGTTTTGCTGTTCTGCATAGAGACATCCATTCATAATCTTGCTTATAGAATTGTGAATTAAGTTGTGCTTTGAGTTGGTGTAGCAGTAAATGAAAGAAAAATTTAAACCCTTCAGTACCTATGGTTCCGGAATCCAGATTTTTTTTTTAATACACTCATAGTAATCTAAATCCTAGCACAGTAGCACGGTAGCAGCACGATATCTTGATAGGTTATATGGGATGTTCCCTAGTTTAAGGTTATTGCTAGTATTCTGTTACATGATAAAATGTCGAATAAATTAACGTTAAAAGATGTTTTCATGAATACAGAGAAGAGTAAGAAGCTGAAAAAGCCTAAGGCTTGGAAACACACTCAACCAATTACACCAGCACAACTCAAACAGATGCGTGATGAATTCTGGGACACAGCTCCGCATTATGGTGGCCAAAAAGGTATGTTTAAAACTGTCTACTGTACTTTTTTAGGCCAAGTTAAACATAGTAACTCTTATGTTGATGTCTGCTGCATGATTGTTACAACTTTATCTCGTTTTGCTAGTCTTCAGCTATGGTTTTCTTCTATCTTGTTTTCCAATGATAACTGGCTGATGTTTGGTTTGACCTGTTCAGTTACTATCTGTAAACTTAGGATTCCAGTTGTTTGATGCAAGCTCAATTCTTCAGCAGGAATAATACTGAACCCCTTTTTTGTGGTACTGGCTTAATATCAAATAAGAGCCCAGCCTTATGGGGAATTTGATTCGTTTCAGTTTTAATTAGGTTCCCTTTGTGGGTAATCTCTAGTTTGGTTGAATAAAAAAACACGGTTTGTTGGGCGTGATCAATTATTCGCAAGTTGTTTCTTTTTAAAGGAACTCTTGTTTGTTGACACTGGTCAAATTCAAACTCAGTGGCTAAAGTGTGGAAACCATGTTGTTGTTTCTTTTTCCAGAGATTTGGGATGCTCTTAAAGTTGCTGCAGATTCCGATCTAGCCCTTGCACAGACCATAGTGGACAGTGCAGGAATCATCATCTCAAATCCTGATTTGACGCTTTGTTACGACGAGAGAGGTGAGCCTGTCTTGTTCCCAAATTCTTGATTTTCTATTCTTCACGAGTTGTTCGAAAACAATATTGAAACTGAGAACTCTGTTGCAGGTGCCAAGTACGAACTGCCAAAGTATGTTTTGAGCGAGCCAACAAATTTGATCCGCGAAGGTTGAATCTTGAACATATAGACTTAGAACACGAACAGGGACCTGTAAGTTATGTGAATGTTCATCTGGTCGCTGATTCTGGATTGTAACTTTCCGAGACAATGAACCTGCTCTTAGCCACTGTATAGTAATCTTATTGGTTACGTCGTGGACTGCCACGGAAGTCGGAGTGTGCTGACTTTGCTGCATATACATAATCAATCCATACATCTGTTACTTGGAGAAAAAACTACACCTTGTGCCTGTTGCAGATTTGCAGTGTCATTCATCTGCATCGACGTTGTCGCTGTCTGTGATGAAAATTTAGCGGAGTCCACCTGTTTCGATGCCACGGCGAAATGCCGTCTCAAAGAAGTCGTGGAAATGTCTGGCAAGAAACAACAGTGACAGGAAGCTGCCTTAGGAAGTAAGCTGCCAAAGAGACTAGCTAATCATGGTCGTGCATTATTAGACTAGGCTTCGTAGAATCAATCCCACGCAGCATGGTTGTGTCGGATCTGAGATCTGATCGGCAGGGGAGGAGGAAGGTAACTTGGTAATCATGGACCTGCAGAAGTGGCATGGTAACTTGGTAAGCTAACCGGCCAGCAGCAGAACGCCAGAACCAGGCTCGTGCCGTGTTTGTAAAGTCAGGGGGCAAAATAAGAGGGGCTGGATTTGCCGACGATGTACTACTATACTACTATACTGTTCATACCGGTCGATGGCGGTGACATTTTCCCAATCCCATGTCCTGGAACCTGCAGAAAGGTTGTAGCAATCACGATGCAGAACGGAATGAACGGTATGTGTGCCCAACAACTTATGACAAGAAATGCCCAAATTACGAGACCAGAATATACTTCGGCTTCTTTTGTTCAAAAAGTTGGTTCTATGAAAGATACATGGTTGTTAGTGTGCCAAGTTAATGAAAAGTTGAGGAACTAAACAAGGTCAGAGTAAACTTTGATTAAACGTCAGCAAGTTGTAATGCCTTGTCCAAAGCTGTCTCTTAATTTTTTTAGTCAATGAACAGTAGCCCCACAGTTCTCATGCTAGCGAGATGGGAAGAGCTGGTTGCGAACGCTTCCCAAAGCTGTTCTCTCCCAATGCATTGGTACTGCGTTTGAATGTACGCTAGCTTTTACTCGAGGCAGTGTTCGGATACAACAAGTTTTCCTTATTTAACAAGTTTTTACTATTCACCTCCCTCACAGAACATACTTCCCAATACATTATTCATCTAAAACTATTTTTTTCTCCCACCCAACTAAACACACGCTGCTCTTGCCGTTGGAGTGACCCAAGTACCATCATCCAATCCAACTCCACGGGTCTTTCGCTACCCAACAGCCTAGCATCATCAGATCAGAGACTGACTGACACTATCAGGACGGGCCTGATCCGTTTGGCAATCTGTTCATTGGGGCACGGTTGTTTCTTGGGTTAGTACTTGCCGGGCTATATCCAGGGCTGTGAAAGTCATTTGATGGTTTGAGTTAAAACTAAGAAACCTACTACTATACTAGTACTAGGGATTATACGGAGAGATTGAAGGACGCCATGAGCCCACGACAGGCCAGGCCATAACGCAGGGGAGAAGGGCGAGAGCCGTTAATTCTCGTACTTGCGTCGCGGTAGAGTGGCATATACGCCTCGACGCTTCCGTGTGACAGCTGCATCCGCAATTCCGCATGGCACGCACCGAGGCCATCGATCTCGATGCGTTTTCCCAATGATCGCGGAGTAACAGGCAAAGCTTCAGGTGTTGACTCGCTCAAAGTTTGTCCTCTGCATTCCTCGCTTTCTGTGCCATGCCAGAGGTGCCAGACTGCCGGTAGCGCCCGTCGACAGAGCTCGTGTTACTGCGCTGCGCTTGCAGGTCGCGAGCTACTGCCGTTTCGTCATTGCGCTGCAGCCTGCAGTCGCGAGCTGCAACTTTTGCTGTGTGCACCTCCATCACTTTTCCCACGACGATTCCAGTAATTCACCGATCGACCGTTCGGACCAGACCGGAACCGGACCCGCAAACATCCATCAACCGAGTAGCCGACCCATCATCCCCGTGTGGGGCTGGGGCGGGCCGCCGCCGGCAGTCGCCATCTCTCCATGTCTCCTCTCTCGTCGGATCTGCGGCCAGGACACCCTCGGTTAGGCCTCCTCCGGCGGCTCCGTTGACGTCGCCGACCGACGTGGAGCAGAGCATAAATAAGATGGTATTTAGTTGAGTGAAAAGTGGGGAAATACATTGGTAGCAAAATGTGTTAGGAAACATGTTCGTGAGGGGAGGAAAATGCTACAGTGTATTTGCTACAGTGGCTTATCCGGGATCTAAACAAGCTCCAAACTGAAAAGTTGTTGCTGCTTGACCTCGAATTTTGTGTGCTCTCACAAGACCTGCTTTCAGCAGAGGCGAGATACTCTGCGATAGGATTTTTGCTTGTTCTTCCTCCACCAAATCAGCTCAAGCCAGCGATGCCGTTGGACAGGCCTTATCATTGTGTCCATCATTCAATTCAGCGCGCATGTTGGCTTGAGGCGTCCCCACCGAGTCCGGGCTATCCTTCTTCTGTCACAATGACGCGCTGCATTGATTCGGACGCCCGACGGTCGATCGGACATTTGGTGTGTGGCGATCGGAGACCCTCTAGCGTCCGTCCGATTCTGACGGGAAGAGAAGGTGTCTGTTTGGATGCCTGCACCCGCACAGCCTGGCTCGCATCAGGTATCCAAGCTCGCGGGAGTCAGGATAAGTGCATGCAAGATGCAATGTTTGGTTACCTAAATGCTCTGATGCAGGCTGTAGTGAGAAGTTGTTTGGATGCCTATATGGTTGCATCACCTATCTGTAACACGTGCAACCAAAGTGTTCCTGGCCGCACCAACAGAGCCTGCATCCCGAGATACGCCTAAAAAGCCGCATGGCCAGAGCCTAGCTCGGAGCCTCCTTTTGCATCGCTGGAGCCTGACCCAACAGCTCGTGCAGGCAACGAAACTTGACCATGTTGCATCTGAAGAGCATGGATGACCCATATTGTCGGGTATCAAATTAAAGGGTACCCCAAACAACGGCCCAAGACGGCCCAACAAGAAAGCCACATCAGCGACGAGGGGAAACCCAAGGCGCGGCAGCCCAAAAAGGATCCACTACGACGGCGCCCCCGCAAGACGAATCCCCGTCTCGTTCGAGGGTATCCCTTGCCCTCGAACACGAATCTCCGTCTCGTTCGAGGGTATCCCTTGCCCTCGAACGGGAATCTCTGTCATGATCGACCCCTCTATGGTCGAGGCTGCCGGACAGGCCTCGAAGACTCCATTCCCAGGCGTAATAAATACGGGACACGACTGCACGCTCCGCTTCGCCACGCCTCGGATGGGACACCGGTCACCTCCGACTGAGCCAGGCACTGTGTCTCTGGACCGAGTCCTGTGTGGACAGGGCCGGTAACAGGCCGTACCACGGTGCTAACAACCCCACGACCAGTCTCCTCCCGAAGCACGACGCAAAGCCTCGAGGGAGGACCCCCGAAGAATAGCGGAAAGGACACGACATCGCCCCCACCCTCGAGCGGCACCCCTCGAAGCAACGGCTGGCAACCCTGAAGTCAGCGATGGTGACATCCATACTGTCAGCAAGAGTTCAAAGGCGCGATTCCCGCTCGCATAGTGCACGGCATGGGCGCCACAGTGTACCTTACAACGTCAGCACCACGATCTCATCTGTACGGTTCTCCTCACCCTTAGTCTATAAAAGGAGAGGAAGCCCATGCAACACAGAGAGGCTCTTCAGACCCACACTCATACGCACACTCACACTCTCTCAACACCCGATTCAGGGACCTGGGAGCACGCCTCCCTCTCCCGCCCTGCTTGTAACCCCCCACCACGAGCAACACAAAACTCGGTGCTACGCACCACTGCTGGACGTACGGCCGCGTGGCCGGAACCAGGATAAAACCCTTGCGTCCCGAGTTCAATCCACTAAATCCGCCATCCGAGCGAGTAGTCAGCAACGCGATCACTAGTTACTGCCGGTGTGACCAAATCAGGCACCGACAGTTGGTGCGCCAGGTAGGGGTGCCGCGTCGCGCAACTTTCCCTTCGATCCCAATGGCGGATTTCGACCGAGGACGTTTTCCAATGGGATCGAGCAATCGGTTCCCGGCGGGATACGAGATCCGGTTTGGAAGCCTCCGTTTCCAAGCAACCGGCAACGGCTACCTCATGCGCATCCTCCCAGGAGGATCTGACGGCCATCGTGAAGCTCCGCCACAGCAACGGCGCCGCCTCGACGGAGGAGACGTCCGGGACCACGCACTCGGTGAGCACGCGCCGCCAGGCGGGTAGCTGATGCCAACCACTCCCCCCCACGAGGGACGGAGGTGTGCCACAGCTCTATCCCAGTGAGAGAAGCTTTTTCTTCACCCCGAACGAGCGTGGGGCGATCCACTCCGACGCCGCGTTTCCCTTACGGGCTTGGCAACACCACTGATGTCTACGCCTCATCAGTGAGAACGAGCATGGGTGTGCATGACGGACAACCCGACCATCGTTGGGTTCCAATACGAAACTACGTCGCTCCCGACAACTCCTATCCGGAGTCAGAGGAGGAACGCGCTCCCGAGTCAGAACATCCTGAGTCGGATTATTCTGGCCTTCGGGATCGCAGTGCTTTCTTGGCCTTTCAAGCCGCGGCAGACTACTGCCTCACCTGCTCCGATGACTCCGACGACGACTACGACCCCACCCGAGAGTGCTTCGTCGCCGACAACGAAGTTAGCGATGGGCACACTACTGACGAAGACGATGATGACGACGGCGCCAAAGATCCGGTGGGCGCACAGCCCCCGGACATGCATGAACACTCGCCTTCAGAGGACGAGCCGCATCCGCGTCGCCAGCCGCGAGCTGTCCGCCCCAACGACTTAGGAGGTGGTAACGTCTCACCGCCAGCGCACTCTAACCACAATCCGCCCAACCAAGATAGCGAACGCAACGCAGACGCGCGACGTGCGGGGCGAGTGGCTTGTGCGCGCATCCTTGCTGAAGACAAGAATGACGACATCGTCCCCAGGACGAGCCAAAAGGTCATCGCGGCGGCCGCACTGCTCCGAGCCATGCTGGAACCGGCTACCCCCGAAGGACAAAAGCTGCATCTCGAGGCACAGAAGCTAGTCGAGAACGCTGCCCGTCAGCAAGCCGAGAGCTCAGCCTCCCGCCTTCGACGCTCTTCGGCCTTGAAGGGTGATCGAGGAGGAGAGTCATCAGTACGCTCACCCCGGTAGAACGGCGAGATGCAAGCGCAGTCCCAAGGCGACTCCCGTCGGGACGCTGTGCGACGCCACACCGACGAGCCGCGCACACCCGAAGCGGAGCTACTTCCCGCACGGGTACCCGTGAGATCGCGCCTCCAGGACACTCGAGGCGCTCTAGACGATGGTGACGCCCGCAACATCCTGAACCGGATGAGGCGGCAAGAGGAAGCCTGGACCCGCCAGTAGGGCTGGGCATTCGGTACTAACTGAACCGAAAGAACCGACGAAGTTCGGTTCCAAAAGAAATAGGTACCGATCGGTTCTTCACAGAACTTAGTACCGATCACTTCGGTCCTCGGTTCTTTCGGTTCGGTTCCGGTTTTAACCGAAGGAACCGAGTCCTTCCAGTGCGCAAAAAAAATCAGTATAGACGAAGAACACATGCAAATCGAAGAACACAGATGCAAATCACAATCATCAATAATCATCACTTCATCAGAGATTCAAGAAATCGAAGAACACAAAAGCCAAGGAGGCGCCGCTCGCCGCCACCGAGTTGCGGAGCGAGGAGGTTGCCGCCGTCGAGTGCGAAGGGGAGGCCGCTGCCGTCGAGGTGGAAGGGCAGGCGCTGCCGGCTGCCGCCGTCTTCTCCTTGGGAAGGGGATGGGGAGGCGGCGGATCTCGGGGAAGGGAGAAGAGGAGGTGCTCCGGTAGGAGGAGGTCGTGGAGCTCGCCGAGGTGCGGCGAGGGAGAGGAGCTCATTGCGGCGGCGTTGTAGAGGACAGATCGCGACGGCGGGGGAGAGAGGAGAGCTCGGTGCGGCGGCGGGGGAGAGAGGAGAGCGCGGAAGAGGAGGCGGGGGTAGCGAGTGGGCTGGCGGCGGGGGGAGGGGATCGGGTGGTCAGTGGAGTTTGGGGTGGAGTTAGGGTTAGGATAGCGGGCTGAGTTGGGCCAAAATTGGTATTGGGCTGTATTTCGGGTAACCTTCGGTTAACCGAGTATTGAACCGCATTAACCGAGGAATTTCGGTTTCTAAGAATCAGGTACTGAGAGCCGAACCAAAATCCTCGATTCCGATTCTTTCGGTACCGGTTCTCGGTTCTTTCGGTTCGGTACTCGGTTTTCGGTTTGATTTGCCCAGCCCTACCCGCCAGCCTCGACGCGACGGTCGCGGTGATGTTGGGCGAGACCGGGATGCAGCACCGGACCCGGTGGGGACACGTGTGTTCAGTCGCGACATCCGCACCGCTCCGATTCCCCCTCGTTTTCGGCAGCCTACCACCATCACCAAATACTCCGGGGAAACGGACCCCAGGGTATGGCTGAACGACTACCGTCTAGCATGCCAGCTCGGCGGCGCGATGGACGACGCCATGATCATTCGCAACCTGCCCCTCCACTTGGTGGACTCCGCGCGAACATGGCTCGAGCACTTACCCCCCAATCGGATTTACGACTGGAACGACCTGGTGGAGACCTTCGTGGGGAACTTCCAAGGCACCTACGTGAAACGACCCGGATTTTCAAGAATGAAAATCCGACTCCCTGTACTCGTGTGATAGTCCCTGGATCAGTCGCTACCACGTACAGAATCTCGAAACAGAAGAATAGCAGTTCCAAACTTCCGATGAAGCATCACAGAGTTAACGAAGTTATTACATTCCCGAAAATGGGTTCAAACATACGCCACGCAGGGCTAAACAAGCAAATAAAAGACAGCTAGCGCTAGGAAGCTCGGCGGTAGGCCACCATCTTCGCGTCTCCTCCACAGGCAGGCTTGAGCGTAGACCGTCGCCTAGTCGTACCAGTTGTCGAAGTTGGAGTCGAACTCCGCTCCATCTCCCAGATACTCACTCTCTGTTCCCAAGGAATGGAACAGGCACACGTCACCGACTGAATGTAGCTTTAAGTGGACTAACATGCTAATGGTATATGATAAAGACAAGGAAATAAGGCTCGGGGGTTTCCTAAGCAAGCGACAATAATAATAATATCTTCATCCCACCATTTCCCATATCACTGTCCCGGGATAGTCCCATCATACGACGGGTTCCCGGCGGCATTCTCCTCGACACACGCCTCCAACTCTCGGCGATGCACAGCTTCATTCCTGGCATCTCAAGAGGGATAACCGGATCACAAGGCAGGCGGAGCACAACCTTCCTCTCCCCGGCTACCCCTACGCCCTCACACTCTCACCTATAGGGGGAGAAAAGCATATCCCAAAACAATGGCCGACCACACTGAAGAACACTGCGCTATCCATGACCAAGATCACGGCTATACGTATAGATCATAACACTCTGCAGAGCTTGTACACCTGTACCCAACCCGGGCTGCGACTGGTAGCGAGCCAGTCGAGACGCAGCCCACAACTAGTAAACCTCCTAGTAAGAATGGCACCCTCCTGGTCTCCCGGGTCTGGATGCCTCCGCCCTAAGGCATTGGCCCCAAGGAAATGTGAAAGCATACCACCAGAGCTGCCCATCGGGGGTGTAAGGCACGGGCACTCACCCCTCACACATACACAAACTGTGATCTCCGCATTTGGGTGCCACCCTAGCCAGGCTAGTCGTTACCGGTCACATCTCAGGCAAGTTGGCGTGTACGGTACAGTGAACACAGGACAGTCAACAAGGTTTAAGGTACCGGTACGGGAAGCAGTCTTCTTCCTCACCCTCTCAAGTAACCTCCTACACCTGGCTCCAAGTCATAAAACCACTAGGGGGTCCAACCCCCCCTAGGGTACCCTAGGGGGCCATCTCCCCTAGAGCCCACGAGATAACCCAGAAGTCATCCCACCCCGATATAAGATCAGGTTGTTATTACCCGCACCGGTAAGACCTAGTAAGGTCAAAATCGCCATACACCTTCCCAGTTTTATCCCCACACACACGCCAAGAATATCTACCACATATCCCGCACACAAGCAAGCATCTCATCATCATCATATAACAAGGTACGATATGATAAGCAATAGGTAACAAGGCATACGATGAATAAAACAGGCTATGCAAGGTTCACAGCTCAAGCAACACATGCAAGCCTAGCGTATCTAGTAAGCAATGCCTATAGGTATTCAAAGAAGCAGTCGGGCGTGAACCTGAGTAAGTGGGGTAGTCGTCCTCCTCGGCGTAGTAGTCCTCCTCAGTCAGTGCTCCTCCGGCGGCGGCTCCTGATCGTAAATACGAATAAGTCTAGGGGCCTATTTGCAAAGAAAGAGTCAAATGGAAACCAAGAAAGACCCAACTAACTCCAATTGCATTTTTAAAGTGTTACTCATGATTTTAGAAAATTATAGAAGTTGGTTTCACATTTTTCTGAGTTAAACTGAATTAGTTATGAATTTTCTAAGTTTAAAGCATTTTCTGAAATTATTAAATGTATTTTGGAAAAATGGAAAACCCAGGAAAAACCACAGAGTGCCACGTGGCCTGCTGACGTCATCATGACGACATGCTGACGTCAGCACAGGGGCCACCGGGTGATGACGTCAGCAGTGGGCCCTGCTGACGTCATCGTTGACCGGTCAACGGTCAACGGTCAAGGGTCAACGCTAGTGGGCCCCACGCCAGCGCGTGGGTCCCAGCTGCCAGTGGGGGCCAGTCACCGACTGGTGGGCCCCCGCGGCCAGTGCGGCGCGCGAGCGCGGCTCGGCCATGGGCCGAAACCGGCCATGGGCCAGGCACGGCCCAAACTGGCGCGGCCCAGCTACCACGCGGCCTGGCCCAGGGATCCGCTGCGGCTGCGCAGCGATCCCGTGCGGCCAGCGCCGTGTGGCCCGCACTGCGCGAGCGTGGGGCGGCGCCGCGAGCGCGCCTGCCAGGCGTTCGACGGAATGCCGCAATGGCCTATTCGAACGCCGGCGAGCGACGCTCGACGCGTTCCCGAGCCCGCGAACGTCCGTGTTCGTGTGTGCTCGTGCGCGTTCGCGTGCGCGAGCCAACGCGCCGTGCACGAGTGCGTGCACGAGCGTGGCGAGGCGCCGCGACGCGGCTCGGCGGCCGGGATGGCTTGCCGCGACGGCGAGCCCGTGGAGCGGCGACTGCGCACGCCCACGGCCGCGTCCAAGGCCAAAAGGCGCGGCTTTAGGCTCCTGCAAGCGGCACGACGGCCGGACAGAGAGGTAGGGGGAGTCCTAGGGCGGCGGCGCTAGGTTTTGGCTCACGACGACCCGCCGGAACAGAGCGAGGCGCGGCGAGGCGGAGAGGCTCACCTAGGGCTCGAAAAAGGCGTGCTTGGCGTCGCGGGAAGGTCGTCGAGGCAGTGGCGAGTCGAGGCAGTGGCGCGACGTCGAGGTACGGCTTGCGGTCGTCTTCTCCGTCTCCGGTGGCGGTGTGGACGTCGGTGCGCGGCTCCCTCGGTGGCGTGGCTCGGCGTCTCCCCCTCGGGCTCCGGCTTGGCTCCAGGCAACGGTAAGGCGCCTCCTTGCCGTGGCTCTGCTCCTTCCCCACCTCCTTCTTCTCTTCCCCCTCTTCTTCTCTCCTCCCCCAACTCCGGTGGCGGCGGTGGAAGGGGAAATCCCCAATTGGACGGCTAGGGTTTCAAATTGAGCGCGCCTAGGGCTTAAGTTGGGTAGTGGCTAGGGTTTGAAGGGTTCCCGGGGTGGTTGGTAGGGCGAGCGGCGGGGATTCTCGGCGTCCGCGCCGGTGGACACGCGGCGAGCATCGGTGGGTGTGGCGGCTAGGGTTTGAGGGGTAAAAGAGGGCTCACGGGTGCGCGGGGTAGGTAGGGCGAGCGGGCAGCTTCTAGAGGCTTCCGCGGCGCGGCTGGCTGCGCGGGAAAAGGCGGCCGGCGGCGGGGTCATGCGATTTGCGTGATCCCGTCGCGAGGTGGAAGGGAAAACTGACGGGTGGGGCCGGCCCGTCAGCGAGAGAGAGAAAGAGGCAGCGCGCGCGCGGGGGAGAAAGGAGCGGCCTGGCAGGTGGGTCCGGAGCGGCAGAGAGAGAGAGAGAGAGAGAGCGCGGCGCGGCTCGGCTCGGCGCCGACAGGTGGGGCCCACCTGTCAGCGAGAGCGGACGCGCGAGCGCGGCTGGGGAAGAACGGACGAGTGGGCTGGGCCGGCGCGAGCGAGAAGTGGGCCGAGCGCGCGGAAGAGAAAAGAAAGGAAGAGAGAGGGAGAGAGAGAAGTGGGCTGGGCCGGTTTCAGGGTTAGGATTAGTTAGAGCCCAAGTTAGTTTTAGGTTTAGAATTTGAATCCAAATTCAAATTCAAAACCCCACACAAGGATCCAAATAAAACCAAAGGAAGATTCAAATGCCACTCTAGCATTAACAAGGTCCTTAGGCAATAAATTCACCCTTTTTCTAGGAATTTTTGTGGGGAGAAAAGAAGACATCCTTAAGATAAGCCAAACTTTTTCAAGCACACAAAAGTTTCAAAAATTTTCACAATTGAAAATAGTGGACTGTTACAGACTCCCCCCCTTAAAAGAATCTCGTCCTCGAGATTAAAGAACTAACCTCGGTCTCGAAGAGGTACGGGTACAACTCCTTCATCTCGGCTTCTTTCTCCCAGGTAGCTTCCCGCTCCGTGTGGTTGCTCCACAGCACTTTGCACATTGGAATGCTCGTCCTTCTGGTCCCCTTCGTTGCCCGGTCCAAGATCTTCACCGGGTGTTCTAGGTATTCCAGGGTCTCCTGCAGATCTAGCACATCTGCGGGGACTTGATCCTCCGGAACCCTCAAACATTTTCTCAACTGGGATACGTGAAACACCGGATGCACTCCTGCGAGTTCTTGCGGTAACTTGAGCTGGTAAGCCAAACTGCCAATCCTCTTCTCTATCTGGTATGGGCCGACGAACCTCGGTGCAAGCTTCCCTTTCACATGAAACCTCTTCGTGCCTCTAAGTGGCGAAACCTTTAAGTAGACATAGTCCCCAACTTCAAAGGTTAGCTCCCGTCTTCTTTTGTCGGCGTAGCTCTTTTGTCTGGTCTGGGCTATCTTGAGGTTTTCCCGGATCTTGGCCACACTCTCTTCGGCTTGTTTAATTATATCGGGTCCAAAGATGATCCGTTCTCCGGTCTCAGACCACATCAGGGGTGTCCTGCACTTTCTTCCGTAGAGAGCCTCAAAAGGTGACATCTGCAAGCTCTCTTGATAGCTGTTGTTGTATGAGAACTCGGCGTAGGGTAAGCTCTTCTCCCAATCCGACCCGTAGGTCAACACGCAAGCCCTCAACAGATCTTCCAGAATCTGGTTCACTCTTTCTGTCTGCCCGTCAGTCTGCGGGTGATAAGCTGAGCTATACTTCAATTCAGTTCCCAGAGCTCGGTTCAAACTCTGCCAGAACCTAGAGGTGACCTCTGACCCTCGGTCCGATACTATGCTCTTGGGTGCGCCATGCAGCTTTAGGATCCGATCTACATACAACTCTGCCAGTTGCTCTGTCCTGTGGTCTTCTTTAATGGGTATGAAGTGAGCTACCTTGGTCAACTGGTCAACAATGACCCAAATGGCGTTGTGGCCCTGCTGGGAGCGCGGCAACCCAACCACGAAGTCCAAGCCAATTTCATCCCATTTCCACATAGGAATCTCCAGGGGCTGTAACAATCCCGCTGGCCTTTGGTGCTCGGCCTTGATCCTTTTGCAAGTGTCACATCGGGCTACGTATGTGGCGACGTCCCCTCTCATATTTTTCCACCAAAAACGGTCCTTCAGATCCTGATACATCTTCGTGCTGCCCGGGTGTATGGAATACCTTGAGTGGTGCGCTTCCTTCAGGATAGCTTCTCGAATTTCCTTGTCCCGAGGTACACAGATGCGATCCCCAAGCCACACTGTGCCTTCCTCATCTACCCGGTAGTCCGTCATTTTCCCCTCGGACTGGAGTCTCAGGATTTTCTTGATCTCAGGACATCTCTGTTGTGCTAGCTTGATTCGGTCCTCTAGATCATACCTCACCCTTAGCTCGTGGAGCTGGCCTTGTTCAACGATCTCCAGCTTCATTTTCGAAAGTTCTTCATACAGCTCAGGCTGGCTCTCCTTTACCATGAGGTTGTTGCAATACACCTTGCGGCTCAGAGCGTCTGCCACCACATTGGCCTTGCCTGGGTGATATTGCAGGTTCACATCGTAATCCTTTATCAACTCCAACCATCTACGCTGTCGCATGTTCAGCTCAGACTGAGTGAAGACATACTTCAAACTCTTGTGGTCGGTGTAGATGTCGCACTTGTTGCCAATCAGATAGTGTCTCCATATCTTCAGAGCATGGACTACCGCTGCTAGTTCCAGATCATGGGTAGGGTAGTTCTGCTCATGCTTCCTTAACTGGCGGGAAGCGTAAGCCACAACCTTGCCTCCTTGCATCAGCACGCATCCGAGTCCCTGTCTCGAGGCGTCACAGTAGATTACAAAGTCCTTCCGGATGTCCGGTAAGGTTAGCACTGGGGTAGTGGTGAGGCGGCTCTTGAGTTCCTGGAAGCTGGCCTCACACTTCTCGGTCCACTCGAAAGGTGTATCTTTCCTGAGTAGTTCTGTCATGGGCTTAGCAATTTTTGAGAAGTTCTCGATAAACCTTCGGTAGTAGCCAGCCAAGCCCAAGAAACTCCTGACTTCTGAAACATTTCTCGGTTGCTGCCACCCTGATACTGCCTGAATCTTCTCGGGGTCCACAGCAACTCCTTCAGCGGTCAACACGTGGCCTAGGAAAGCCACCCTCTTCATCCAAAACTCACACTTGTTGAATTTGGCGTATAACTGATTCTGCCTCAGCTTCTCTAACACGATCCTCAGATGTTCCTCGTGTTCTTCCTCCGTCTCCGAGAAGATGAGAATGTCGTCGATGAAAACCACGACGAACTTGTCCAGTTCATCCATGAAGACCTTGTTCATCATGTTCATGAAGTAGGCAGGGGCATTGGTTAGACCAAAAGATACGACGGTGAACTCATAGAGGCCATACCTGGTGGTAAAAGCCGTCTTAGGGATATCTTCTGGCCTGATCTTCATTTGATAGTACCCTGACCGTAGGTCAATCTTGCTGAAGAACTTGGCCCTCCTTAGCTGATCCAGTAGGTCATCAATCCTTGGCAGAGGGTACTTGTTCTTGATGGTGACCGCATTGAGAGCGCGGTAATCAATACACATCCGCAGAGTACCATCCTTCTTCTTGACGAACAACACGGGCGATCCCCATGGCGAAGCGCTCGGTCGGATGTAGCCCTTCTCCTGTAGTTCCTTCAGCTGCTTCTTCAGTTCTTCTAGTTCCACTGATGACATTCGGTACGGCTGCTGTGCGATAGGTGCCGTTCCTGGTATCAATTCAATCACGAACACCACGTCCCGATCCGGCGGAAGTCCTGGTAGCTCCTCCGGGAATACGTCTGGGAACTCGCGCACTACTGGGACATCATCCACGGTCATCTCTACTTTTGGTTCATCTTCTTCATCGGCTCTCTCCAGCATCGGACACAACTGAGAGACTCGAGACGACTCAAGTGGTACCACTTCAACCTTCCCACCCTCTGGGTGAACCAGGGTGACAAGGCGGGGATCACAAGAGATTACGCCCTTATGAGCGGTCAACCAATCCATCCCAAGGATCACATCTATTCCATCGGACTTTAGAACCGTCAGGTTGGCAAGAAACTCCTGACCTCCCAAAAGCATACGGACTCCCTTGCACACTAGGGTGCACCTCAAATCACCTAAGGGTGAGCTGGTGACTATAGGTCGTGCTCGCGGCTCAACGAGGAGAGACTGCTTGCCCACAAACTTGGTTGAAACAAAAGATCCAGTAGCTCCAGAGTCAAAAAGAACCAAAGCAGGTACATTGTCAACTAAAAACTCACCGATCACCACGTCGGGCGTGTCCCTGGCCTCCTCCTCTGTAAGGTGGTTGAGTCGGCCTCGGACCTCTGGAGTTGGTGCTCGTGCTGGGGTAGGTGTGCTCCTGGTAGCTGATCCCGGAGCGCGTGCTGGTGTAGCGGCTCCCTTCTTCTCAGGACACTCGAACGAGCGGTGTCCGGGCTTCCCACAGGCGTAGCAGGTGTAGGCAGGCTTCTGTGCTGGTGCCGGCCTGTTGAAACCTCCTCCTGGCGAAGCAGTGGTACCGTTGCCACGGGTACTGGGGTTGGTAGAGCTGCTCCCACCAAAGCTGCGCCCGAACTGACGGGGCCCTGGTCGGAAACCTCCACCTCTCTGTGGGTAGCTGGGTGCAAACCTCTGGGTAGGCCTGTCGCGGTTCTGGAACTCTGGCTTCCTCTTCTTGTTCCTGAGACTGTCCTCCAGGTCGAGCCTCTCTCCCTCGATAGCAATGGCACGGTCGACCATGCTACGGAAACTCCTGTGCTCGGAAGTGACCAGTCCCTGGCGGATCCCACGGTGCAAGCCTCTCTTGAACCATAGCTGCTTCTGATCATCACTACGGGTCTCATCTGGGGCATACCTCATCATGCGCAGGAAGTGCTGCAGATACTCCTCAACACGAAGGGTGCCTTGTGTCATAGTGCGGAACTCCTGTGCCTTCTGTAGCATCACCTCCTTCGGGATGTGGTGGTCCCGGAAAGCCTTGCAAAACTCATCCCAAGTGATGGCAGCTGGGTTGGGGTGAGTCTCACAAAAGCTGTCCCACCAGGCCTTAGCAGACCCGGTCATCTGGTGTGCGGCGATCGCTACACAAGCCTCATCATCGCAGTCAGTGAGATCCAGCTTTGACTCGATAACCCTCAGCCAGTCCTCTGCATCCAAGGGATCGGTGGAATGGTCGAAGGTAGGTGCCTTGAGACGGATGAATCCCTCAATCTTCTTCTGCAAGTCCACAACTGGTGGGTGACGGTGACCCTGCTGTCCCTGCTGTCCTTGGAAAACGGCAACCATGTCGGTCATCCGCTCCATCACACGAGTCTGTCTCTCCAAGATATCGGCCAGGTTGGGAGCCTGAGGTAACTGCTCCTGAACTGGCGGTACGTACCCCTGAGCTCCATTGCCCGCCTCGGGCTGCGGCGCAGGCTCAACCTCGATCTCCTCCTGGTCGTCCCTCTGCTCAGCGTTGACCACCGGTGGCGGGTCAACGGGCGCAGGCGCTGGGGCAGGTGCTGGCACAGGCACGGGCTGCGGTGCCCGACCCCGAGCACGCCTCATGCCTCGTCCCAAAGGCGCGGCTTCCTCCTGAGCGGCTTCCTCGAAGCGCGGAGCGAGCCTGTTGGATCTCCGGATTGACATCCTCTGCACACAAGCGCGGGTTGCAGACAAGAGAGGGTTTAAGGGGGTTAGCCTTACAGCCACACTAAGGGGGAGTATAACACAACAGGATTCATACAAGAAACAAAGTAGTTTGCCTAATATAAATTCTACCAAACAGGGGGAACAACAAAGAAACTCACAAGAACATCCATTAAAATCCAAGCACAACAGTCAACGATTACATCAAAGCGGTGTCTCCAGGCTACTCCTAAACCCGAAGGACACACGCGGAGCGACTCTACAACGTGGTCACTTACAAAAGATGGGGTTCAACACTACCCACAAAGGACTTGATACTAAACATGACAGACTTGCCGAAATGGGTCTTCGGCTTACAAGATTATTCTAGGTATCTTACAACTCTGCCTAGGTCCTGAACTCTACTGGTCGGTCTCCTGCTCCTCCTGAGCCCGCTGAGCGCACGCCCGGGCGTACTCCCCAAGGTGTACCTCTGACCCTGGTCCCCAGAAGTACCGAAGGAAAGGATCGTCACGGCGTGGCTTCTTGAGCGCAGGTGCTGGCTCCACCTCCTGCTGCTCTCCGTCCTTGTACTCCGCGAGGACCCATTCCTCTAGATCTCTCAGTCTGCGTGCCTCCTGTCGGTGGTACTCAAGCTCCTCCTCAGTGCGAATCAGCTCGGTGTCCATCGTGTCTAGGTACCCCACGGTCTCACGTAGCTGGGTACTCCTGCGTCCGAGCTCCTGGATCCGCTCCTCTAGTTCCTCCTTCACCTTGTCGATCCTCGTCTGGTAAGTGATCCTCACTGCAATATCTATCGACACCAGCTGTCTGATTGCGTTAGCCTTCTGGTTGTTGAGATTCACCAGCTCTTGGAGCTCAGCTATCAGCTCCTGGATCTCCTCATCGGTGACCTCTCGGTACGTCTGCAGCTTCTCGAAGGCCCTGTTCCTGGCGGCGAGAGCCCTCCTCTTCCGACGAGTGAGATCATCCAGGTGAATCTTGAAAGTCTTGTTCTGCTCCTCCATCTCCTCCTCTAGCTCATGCTGCCGAAGTGACCCTGCCATCACCTCATCAACCAGTATCTTCTTCTCCTTGGAAAGCTGAAGGTTGCTCTGTATGAGCTCTGCCTTCTCCCTGGCTAGCTGATCCATCTTCTTCTTGAGCTCTTCCTTCTCCCTGCGTAGCATACCCACATCCTGATCCCTGCGGTGAAGCTCCCGGTCCATGGCGTGGATGCAACGGGCGGCCACCCGAAGCTGCTCCTCTGGCTCTGCAAGGGTATCACGGTGGTAGCGACGCACATTCTCCGCTAGGTGCTTCTGTGTGAAAAGCGCCTGAGGGAGGTAGCGGTAGGGGGTGTCCTCCAGCCTCTCACTGATCTCGGCGTGCACCCATCTGACAGCCTCCCTTGCCGCTGTCTGGATGGCATTGGCTGTACCTTCCTCCTGAGCTCGTACGATGGTCCCCTTGAACTCTGGCACCATAGGATCTGCTCCGACTCTCACGGTCACGACAGCCTGACCCTCCTCATCTGACCCCTGAACCTTCCCCTGGTAGACAGCCTTGGTCTTCAGTCCCGCCCTCTCGATCATCTCGTCTAGCAGAGCTGGGAAACCTCGGTAGCTGGCGGGGCTGATCTCAAACGGTCTCCACTCCTGGGGCTTCATCTGGACAAGGTAGAGGTCAAGTCAGCGAGGGAAGGAAGCAATTTTTCCAAAACAAAGTTCAAGGCGAGAAGTCAAATTTTTCAACATACAAGGTTTTATATACAATAGAGCGTAGTAAGAGTCCTATTACTAGCGGCCAAACCTAAGGCTGCGGTCTAAGGTCAAGCTCGGCTCTGGTACCAACTGAAACGACCCGGATTTTCAAGAATGAAAATCCGACTCCCTGTACTCGTGTGATAGTCCCTGGATCAGTCGCTACCACGTACAGAATCTCGAAACAGAAGAATAGCAGTTCCAAACTTCCGATGAAGCATCACAGAGTTAACGAAGTTATTACATTCCCGAAAATGGGTTCAAACATACGCCACGCAGGGCTAAACAAGCAAATAAAAGACAGCTAGCGCTAGGAAGCTCGGCGGTAGGCCACCATCTTCGCGTCTCCTCCACAGGCAGGCTTGAGCGTAGACCGTCGCCTAGTCGTACCAGTTGTCGAAGTTGGAGTCGAACTCCGCTCCATCTCCCAGATACTCACTCTCTGTTCCCAAGGAATGGAACAGGCACACGTCACCGACTGAATGTAGCTTTAAGTGGACTAACATGCTAATGGTATATGATAAAGACAAGGAAATAAGGCTCGGGGGTTTCCTAAGCAAGCGACAATAATAATAATATCTTCATCCCACCATTTCCCATATCACTGTCCCGGGATAGTCCCATCATACGACGGGTTCCCGGCGGCATTCTCCTCGACACACGCCTCCAACTCTCGGCGATGCACAGCTTCATTCCTGGCATCTCAAGAGGGATAACCGGATCACAAGGCAGGCGGAGCACAACCTTCCTCTCCCCGGCTACCCCTACGCCCTCACACTCTCACCTATAGGGGGAGAAAAGCATATCCCAAAACAATGGCCGACCACACTGAAGAACACTGCGCTATCCATGACCAAGATCACGGCTATACGTATAGATCATAACACTCTGCAGAGCTTGTACACCTGTACCCAACCCGGGCTGCGACTGGTAGCGAGCCAGTCGAGACGCAGCCCACAACTAGTAAACCTCCTAGTAAGAATGGCACCCTCCTGGTCTCCCGGGTCTGGATGCCTCCGCCCTAAGGCATTGGCCCCAAGGAAATGTGAAAGCATACCACCAGAGCTGCCCATCGGGGGTGTAAGGCACGGGCACTCACCCCTCACACATACACAAACTGTGATCTCCGCATTTGGGTGCCACCCTAGCCAGGCTAGTCGTTACCGGTCACATCTCAGGCAAGTTGGCGTGTACGGTACAGTGAACACAGGACAGTCAACAAGGTTTAAGGTACCGGTACGGGAAGCAGTCTTCTTCCTCACCCTCTCAAGTAACCTCCTACACCTGGCTCCAAGTCATAAAACCACTAGGGGGTCCAACCCCCCCTAGGGTACCCTAGGGGGCCATCTCCCCTAGAGCCCACGAGATAACCCAGAAGTCATCCCACCCCGATATAAGATCAGGTTGTTATTACCCGCACCGGTAAGACCTAGTAAGGTCAAAATCGCCATACACCTTCCCAGTTTTATCCCCACACACACGCCAAGAATATCTACCACATATCCCGCACACAAGCAAGCATCTCATCATCATCATATAACAAGGTACGATATGATAAGCAATAGGTAACAAGGCATACGATGAATAAAACAGGCTATGCAAGGTTCACAGCTCAAGCAACACATGCAAGCCTAGCGTATCTAGTAAGCAATGCCTATAGGTATTCAAAGAAGCAGTCGGGCGTGAACCTGAGTAAGTGGGGTAGTCGTCCTCCTCGGCGTAGTAGTCCTCCTCAGTCAGTGCTCCTCCGGCGGCGGCTCCTGATCGTAAATACGAATAAGTCTAGGGGCCTATTTGCAAAGAAAGAGTCAAATGGAAACCAAGAAAGACCCAACTAACTCCAATTGCATTTTTAAAGTGTTACTCATGATTTTAGAAAATTATAGAAGTTGGTTTCACATTTTTCTGAGTTAAACTGAATTAGTTATGAATTTTCTAAGTTTAAAGCATTTTCTGAAATTATTAAATGTATTTTGGAAAAATGGAAAACCCAGGAAAAACCACAGAGTGCCACGTGGCCTGCTGACGTCATCATGACGACATGCTGACGTCAGCACAGGGGCCACCGGGTGATGACGTCAGCAGTGGGCCCTGCTGACGTCATCGTTGACCGGTCAACGGTCAACGGTCAAGGGTCAACGCTAGTGGGCCCCACGCCAGCGCGTGGGTCCCAGCTGCCAGTGGGGGCCAGTCACCGACTGGTGGGCCCCCGCGGCCAGTGCGGCGCGCGAGCGCGGCTCGGCCATGGGCCGAAACCGGCCATGGGCCAGGCACGGCCCAAACTGGCGCGGCCCAGCTACCACGCGGCCTGGCCCAGGGATCCGCTGCGGCTGCGCAGCGATCCCGTGCGGCCAGCGCCGTGTGGCCCGCACTGCGCGAGCGTGGGGCGGCGCCGCGAGCGCGCCTGCCAGGCGTTCGACGGAATGCCGCAATGGCCTATTCGAACGCCGGCGAGCGACGCTCGACGCGTTCCCGAGCCCGCGAACGTCCGTGTTCGTGTGTGCTCGTGCGCGTTCGCGTGCGCGAGCCAACGCGCCGTGCACGAGTGCGTGCACGAGCGTGGCGAGGCGCCGCGACGCGGCTCGGCGGCCGGGATGGCTTGCCGCGACGGCGAGCCCGTGGAGCGGCGACTGCGCACGCCCACGGCCGCGTCCAAGGCCAAAAGGCGCGGCTTTAGGCTCCTGCAAGCGGCACGACGGCCGGACAGAGAGGTAGGGGGAGTCCTAGGGCGGCGGCGCTAGGTTTTGGCTCACGACGACCCGCCGGAACAGAGCGAGGCGCGGCGAGGCGGAGAGGCTCACCTAGGGCTCGAAAAAGGCGTGCTTGGCGTCGCGGGAAGGTCGTCGAGGCAGTGGCGAGTCGAGGCAGTGGCGCGACGTCGAGGTACGGCTTGCGGTCGTCTTCTCCGTCTCCGGTGGCGGTGTGGACGTCGGTGCGCGGCTCCCTCGGTGGCGTGGCTCGGCGTCTCCCCCTCGGGCTCCGGCTTGGCTCCAGGCAACGGCAAGGCGCCTCCTTGCCGTGGCTCTGCTCCTTCCCCACCTCCTTCTTCTCTTCCCCCTCTTCTTCTCTCCTCCCCCAACTCCGGTGGCGGCGGTGGAAGGGGAAATCCCCAATTGGACGGCTAGGGTTTCAAATTAAGCGCGCCTAGGGCTTAAGTAGGGTAGTGGCTAGGGTTTGAAGGGTTCCCGGGGTGGTTGGTAGGGCGAGCGGCGGGGATTCTCGGCGTCCGCGCCGGTGGACACGCGGCGAGCATCGGTGGGTGTGGCGGCTAGGGTTTGAGGGGTAAAAGAGGGCTCACGGGTGCGCGGGGTAGGTAGGGCGAGCGGGCAGCTTCTAGAGGCTTCCGCGGCGCGGCTGGCTGCGCGGGAAAAGGCGGCCGGCGGCGGGGTCATGCGATTTGCGTGACCCCGTCGCGAGGTGGAAGGGAAAACTGACGGGTGGGGCCGGCCCGTCAGCGAGAGAGAGAAAGAGGCAGCGCGCGCGGGGGGGAGAAAGGAGCGGCCTGGCAGGTGGGTCCGGAGCGGCAGAGAGAGAGAGAGAGAGAGCGCGGCGCGGCTCGGCTCGGCGCCGACAGGTGGGGCCCACCTGTCAGCGAGAGCGGACGCGCGAGCGCGGCTGGGGAAGAACGGACGAGTGGGCTGGGCCGGCGCGAGCGAGAAGTGGGCCGAGCGCACGGAAGAGAAAAGAAAGGAAGAGAGAGGGAGAGAGAGAAGTGGGCTGGGCCGGTTTCAGGGTTAGGATTAGTTAGAGCCCAAGTTAGTTTTAGGTTTAGAATTTGAATCCAAATTCAAATTCAAAACCCCACACAAGGATCCAAATAAAACCAAAGGAAGATTCAAATGCCACTCTAGCATTAACAAGGTCCTTAGGCAATAAATTCACCCTTTTTCTAGGAATTTTTGTGGGGAGAAAAGAAGACATCCTTAAGATAAGCCAAACTTTTTCAAGCACACAAAAGTTTCAAAAATTTTCACAATTGAAAATAGTGGACTGTTACACTACGTGCGCCCTGGAAACACGTGGGATCTTCGAGGGTGCAACCAAAATCCTGGTGAGTCCTTGAGGGACTTCATTCGGCGCTTCTCCAAGCGCTGCACCGTGCTCTCCAACCTCACCGATCACTAGATCATCCACTCCTTCCTCGAGAGCACCACCTGCTACAGCCTGGTATGCAAGCTGGGGAGAGATCCTCCCCCCGACGCGAACCGACTGTTCGAGGTGGCCTCCAAATACGCTTCGGGGAGGAGGCGGCCAACGCCATCTTCAACGGCAAAAAGGAAAAGCGCCCTGAAGAAGCGCCCGCGGAGGGCAGCAAGTCAAAGAACCCCACGAAGAAACAGAAGCACGACAAGAAGGGGAAGAAGGCTCGAGCTCCACGTGAGAGGGACGACAACGACGATGAAGCCCTCTTGGTGGACCTGAACCACAAGGGACCTCGAGGCCCCGCACGTGGAGGGGGGCCTTCGATGATCTCCTCAAGAAACCATGCATGTACCACAAGACCGCAGTCGCTCACACTCTCGAATAGTGTGAGATGCTGCGGAAATACTACAACCGCATCCCCCGAAAGGATGGCGGCCCGAGAAAAGAAGCTGGGGACAAGGACGACGATGGCTACCCCGAGGTGGAACATGTGTTCTTCATCGTGGGGGGGCCCGCAGCTAACATGACCGCCCGACAGCGGCGTCGAGAACGCCGGGAGGTTTTGTTGGTCAGCCAGCAACACCGTCGTACCTCGATTTGTCCTCAGAGACCATTTCGTTCAGCCGCGAGGACCACCCAGACCACGTCCCGAACCCCGGGAAGTACCCTCTCGTTGTCGATCCCATCATCGGCAACACGCGCTTCTCCAAAGTACTCATGGACGGGGGCAGCAGCCTCAACATCATGTATGCTCCAACCTTGGAGCTCATGGGAATCAACACAAATGAGCTGCGCCCCAACAAGTTGTCATTCCACGGTGTCGCGCCGGGAAAACGTGTACGACCCCTCGGGCAGATCGACTTGCCCATCTGCTTCGGCACCCCGGTCAACTTCCGCAAGGAGGTGCTCACCTTTGAGGTAGTAGGTTTCAAGGGGGCCTACCATGCCATTTTGGGGAGGCCATGTTACGCCAAGTTCATGGCCATCCCAAATTACACCTACCTCAAGATGAAGATGTCGGGGCCTCACGGAATCATCACCGTCGGCCCGACGGTCGAACACACCTACTGGTGGCTGTTGATAAGTTCTCAAAGTGGATCGAGGCTCGACCCATCAATAGGATCAAGTCCGATCAAGCGTGCTCTTCTTCACCAACATAATCCATAGGTTCGGGGTTCCAAACTCCATCATCACTGACAATGGTACACAGTTCACGGGCAAGAAATTCCTGGAGTTCTGGGACAACTACCACATTCGAGTGGATTAGTCAGCGGTGACGCACCTGCAGACAAACGGCCAGTTAGAACGCGCCAATGGCATGATTCTGCAAGGCCTCAAGCCAAGAATCCACAACAAGCTGAAGAAGTTCGGGCGCAAATGGGTACAAGAATTGCCCTCCGTAATCTGGAGCCTGAGGACAGCCCCGAGCAGGGCGACGGGGTTCACCCCTTACTTCCTCGTCTATGGGGCAGAGGCGATCCTCCCCACGGATCTAGAGTATGGGTCCCCAAGACTCAAGGCATACCAAGAGCGGAAAAATCATCAAGCGCGAGAGGACTTGCTAGACCAAGTCGACGAAGCACGGGACGTGGCCCTGCTCCATTCCACGAGGTACCAGCAGAGCCTGCGACGACACTAAGCCTGAAAGGTCCGACGTCGAGACCTCAGCAAAGGTGACCTTGTGCTGAGGCTTCGGCAAGACAACAGGGGACGGCACAAGCTCACACCCCCATGGGAGGGGCCGTACATCGTCGCCGAAGTGCTCAAGCCCAGGACATATAAGCTCACGAACGAAGAAGGGCAGATCCTAGCAAACGCTTGGAACATACAACAGCTACGTCGCTTCTACCCTTAGAGAGGCCCTCGAGCCCTCAGATCTCTTTGTACATATTTCCGATTGTGCAAATTTTCTAAGTGTTGGCTTCAGCCCCCGAAAATGACGCACGAGTCAAACGGACAACAAGTCCACCCTCGACCTGAGTGAGGGACGATCCTACCCTTGCTAGGACCATCCCTCCCTCGGGGGCTACAACAGGGACGAACCCCCGAAAAAGTTTGTCACTTTTTTGATTTTTTCTGCACAAAACACTTGCTTTTTCTTTCCGCGGCTACCTCTAGAGGATGGCGCTAGGCATGCGAACGATTACGGCAGGGGGCACGAAACGCGTACCTACTCTCTCGAAAGGGATACGAAATCGCCAAAGTCCCCAACGCCTAGGCTTTCCGTGAACGATCCTAATACCAGCACATACGAGGTGTCCGCGAGAAGAAACCCAAAGGGCAAATCAAAAACAATCTTCATGATCAAATGAAATTGTTCATAACAAACGGAGAAGACAAATCTCTAAACCATTATTTACACTCGGGCTCGATGGCCCAAGACCTTTCAGAGACCGCTCCCACCGCCCAAGTCGTCCCAGCCGCTGTCATCCTCACTGGGGAAAAGGACGCTCTCAAAGCAGCCGGCCAACACCCGTGCCGTCTCGTCCGCGGCGACATCGGCCTCGTCGATGGCAGCCATCGCCCCCTCATCGTTGAGGTCATCTGCGACAACATACCCGGCGGCAAGCTTCGAGAGATCCGCTTGGTAGTGGGTCGTCACCACTCCAAGCGCCTTCCGGATTCCCACCAGTAGGGCGTCCTTCACGCGCGAGGTGACGTGCCCCCCAAGCGCTCGGAGACGACTGGCAAGGGAGCTGCCAGACTGCGCGTCGGCTCCAGCAATCTCGTTGCGGGCCGCCAGCGCAGCCTGCTCCAGATCATCAAGCTCGCGCTGGGTCACCGCGTGAGCCACCTGCAGAGCCTCCCTCGATTCCGCCTCGGCCTTGAGCGCCTGCCTCAGCTCTGCACCAACAAAAAGACATCAGAAGAGGAAGCTAGGCTGAAACCAAAGACTAGGCATGGAGGAGCAAACCCACCCTTGACCCCCTTCTGGGAAGCCTCGGCCTGGTCCTTGGCAGCCTTGAGCGTCGTCTCCTTCTCCTGGGCCCGAGATTCGGACGCCTCTCGAGCCAACTGCTCTTGCTCGAGTTGGTCTCGGGCCTCCACCAGCAAGCGCCTCTCCTGCTCCAACGACGACTCGGCGGCCGCATGCGTGGCACGCTCGCGTTCCAACCAAGTGTTGGCAGTAGCGAGCTCGTTGTGCAGGATCCGGACCGAGTCGTCTAAGCAAGTGATGACCTCGCCCTTCTTCCGACTTTCGTCGAGCGCGCGGTCCCGAGCGGCCGTGAGGTCGGCCAGCTGGTGGTCTTGAACCCCCACCTTCCCCTTCAAAGTGCGGATATCCGTAAGTAGGGCGGCGATCTGATCGTTCTTCATATACGCCTCCTTGCGGAGCTCCTGCACGCAGAAGGGGAAGGAGAGACGGTCGCCACATCAGAACTTAAAAGACTAAGGAGAGTCAGCGTTGATCGCAAGACAAAGCGGGGCTTACCTGCTGAACCTTGCCGACATCTTGATGGAGACGAAGGGCGTCATTCAGCGCCTGGACGACCGCCCGGCCACGTCCTAGCAGAACGTCCCACAACCGCTCCTCCGCCTCGGTGTCACGGACAAACGGCTGGGGAAGCTCAGCATACGACTGCCTGTGGACGGTACCTCCGTGCTCGTCGGCACGAGCACACCACATGACTCACGCTAAGCGGGATCAGGGTCAGCGGCGCCGCCTCGCCGTCCTCGCGCTCCCACAGCACGAGGACCCGCACCTAGAAGGCCTCCGCGAACTCCAACAGGAGGGGGAATCCACCTCCGCCAGCTAGGATGGCCTCGCCACCTGCCACAACGGCCGCCGCCCCCTCGAGCGGGACGACCGGCATGGCATCGGCCTCCCCGCGCGAGGTAGATGGCGCGTCGTCAGAACATGCCGAATCCACAACCGCCGCACCCTCCGGCGGCAGGGGTGGCGCCTCGTTAGCTCGAGCCACCCCCCACAGCCGAGGGTTCACCATCGCGAGCCAGGCTAGGCTCACGAACCTTCTCGACACCCTCCTCGAGGGTCCGCGGCGTCTCCTCCAAGGACCTGGGCTCCGCCCCCTCGAGGAGGCGAGGCGGTTTCTCGTACGGCCGCCGCTCGTTCTCCAATGCCCCTTTAGCGTCGAAGAAAGCGATGAAGTCCTGTACCGCCTCGTTTGTGGGGCCCAGGAGCTGTGAAGACGAGTGGGGCGACGAGCTCGCCCCGATCTTGAGAGCCCTGGTCGGGGCAAGAGAAAGGGGAACCCGCACGCCGGGACGGCTACGCAACACAAAGAAGAGTGAGCAGGGACGATCTGTGAGACATCAAGCCTCGACAAGCGATCGAACGACAAAGAGGCTTACCGAACAACGAGCGGTTTCCGTTTCCGCGATGGAATCAGGGCGGGGGCGGCACTTGGAACCATGACGTCCCCCATCGAAGCATCGACCCCCGCAAGGGGAGTCTCTTCACGTGGCTCACCACCACCACAACCATCGAGTGCGGCCTCACCCGCCTTGCTGGGTGCCGGCCCTTCCCTCGGGGGGTCCTCGAGGGCAAGTACGATGCAACGCTCTTCGCCGAACGCGCATTGCCGCCTCGTGGGGTCCCTGAGGGCGCCATCGTGTGCAACGTCGAGCACCACGTTGGCAACTCCAGAAGACGGCGCGAGCAGGGCGGACCGCTCCACGGATAGCTCAAGGGCGTTGTCACCGACGTCATCCACGACCGGGGCCACGACGCGCCGCTTGCCGAGGTCCTCGACTTCGGCGAGCGCAACGGGCACCTCAAGGGTGCCGACCTCCACGGCGCTAGGAGCCGCACCTGGATCCGCGCGTGGCTCCACGGAGACGGCGGGCATTGAGCCCTCGCGTCCCGCCATGTCCACCGAAGCAGCTTCGCGATGACCAGGCACCGGAATCAGAAGATCCTTGAGAGGGGACGGGCTCCTCGTCGCAAAGGCCCAGTCGTCGGAATCCTCGCCCTCGTGGCCCGGAGAGCTTTCCGGCGTCGGGAGAGGCGGGAGGCCTTGCCTCCGCCTATCCCGGTTCTCCTCCTCGAGCTTCCTCCTCTTCCGCTCCCTCCGCCTCCGTTTCTCCTCCTTCCGGTCCTTTTTCTGCTTCGCCTGATCGGCGCGAGCACGATTGGCAGCCCTATCTTCCGGAACGGGAGGCTGGGAGGTGTGGCCGCGGGAGAGCCCCTGCAAAAACAACGGCGACGACTGTAACACCCCTGGTGTTAATTAACCTTAAGATGATGGTTAAGTTAAACCCAGGCTAATTCAAAAGTGAATTTGAAGAAAATGAGGAAAAATTAATCAATTTGAGTCAAAAACCATTCAAATGAAGTAATAAGAAAACTTTGAAAAATTCCTAAGAACTTGAAAAAGTGCAAATGTAAAAGTTGGAGAATAAGTCAAACCAAGAAACTTTCCTTTTCAAACCATAGCCTAAAAATGCCTGGAAGCATCTCAAATTTCAAATCCCAAACCTTGGATTTGAAATTTCCATTTCAAATTCAAAGCTGAAATGGAATCTTAGCCAAATCTCAAGATTTTGGTACTGAACTAAAAAAGAAATCTCCGACAATAAGAGTTGCCGTCATCACAAATACAGCCCTTCACCACAAACCTCGCCACGGCGTTCGTTCCGCTTGACGACCCTCGAGCGGTGATTTCCGTCACCCTCGAGGCTCCGCAGCCAAGCTCGAGGGGCATTCATCCTCGAGCGGTGATTTCCGTCACCCTCGAGGCTCCGCAGCCAAGCTCGAGGGGCATTCACCCTCGAGTGGCGTTTCCGTCACCCTCGAGGCTCCGCAGCCAAGCTCGAGGGGGGCATTCACCCTCGAGTGGCGTTTCCGTCACCCTCGAGGCTCCGCAGCCAAGCTCGAGGGGGGCATTCACCCTCGAGTGGCGTTTCCGTCACCCTCGAGGCTCCGCAGCCAAGCTCGAGGGGGGCATTCACCCTTGAGTGGCGTTTTCCGTCACGCTCGAGGCTCGGAAAGCTCGAGCTTGCGATCCAAGCTCGAAGCGCATGGTCGAAGCGCCTAGTCCAAGCTCGAAAGTTGTGTCCCACATCCCAAACTCCAAGCTTGAAGTTCAGTTCAAATTTTTGGAATTTGAGCCATGCCAATCAGTTGACCTTTGCACCGCTCACGACGCGCTCACGGGTTGCCAGCGCCGCGCTCGCGCGTGCCGCGCTCGCCGCCGGCAGCCGCCTGCCGTCGTCCGGCCTCGACTGCGCCAACCAATAGCACGGCCGTGTGTTCCCGCTCGCGGTGCATGCGTCTGGCCAGCCCACGTGGCCAGAGGCGCCCTGTAGCGCTGACCCGAGGCGAGCTCTTGAGCTGTCGCCGCGCCGCCGCCATGGACCGCCGGGCAAATCCGCCGCCGTCGTTATCCACCGGTCCGCCGTGCAAATGTCTCGCCCACGCGTGCCCTTTTCCTCCCTGCCCTGTCCTCTCTCGTCGCCCACGCGCGCCTGCCGTCCTCGCCTGCGCCGCGCTGACGCCGCGCACGGCGCCAACGGGCCGCGACAGAGCCGCTGCCGCTGCACGCCTGCCCAGCTGCCCGCGGCCGTCCCTCCGACCTTGCCCGAGCTGCCCTAACCTCCCCCTTCCTTCCCCGTTAAAGCTCAGAGCCATTCCCTTCCTCTCGTGTGCGGAAAGCCTCGCCGGAGTCGTTTTTGCGCCGCCGCGTCCGCCGCACGTGAGCAGCCTCCTCCGCACTCGCCCCGGCCAAACTAACGCCACCAGGAGCTCAGCCATGCCCCACTGATGCTCACCGAGCCATTCCCCTCCTTCCTCCGCCACCGCAGCCGCCGGCGTAGCTCACCGGAGAAGTCCGAGCTTCCCGCCGCCGCCCGCGCACGTGCACAGCTCGCTACACTCCTCCTCCAGCCGAACCGAGGGCACCAATAGCTTCCCCGTGCCGCGCTGGTGCTCACCGACCGCTTCCCCGAGCCTCTCCGACCTCGACGCCGCCGGTCGCCGCTCGCCGGAGCAAGCCGAGCCGCCACCGCCGTCGCTGACCGTGATTCCGGCCATCCCCGACCTCGAGACCTAGCTCAAACGAATCACGGTGAGCCCCTCTCCATTTCCCCCCACTTCCCCGGCCCGGTCTCGCCGCCGTTTGGCCGGCGTAACCACGCCGGCGAACTCGAGGCCCTCGTTGTGTCTTCAACCTCTTTCCAGGGGGCCGAGCGCAAAATGCAGGGACTTGTTTGTAATAGATTCAAAACTTCCAGGGTTCCTCGCGTAAAATAGATTCTATATTTTAGGTTTAATTCGCTGAGATCTTCAAAAATTCGTAGAAAATCGTAATAAAATCAGAAAAATGCCAAACCAATTTTGTAGTGACCAGTGAATCTAGAAGGCCAACTTCTTCCATTGCACCTCACTCAGTTGAGCTGTAGATTTTGAATTATAAATTCAAATCAGTTTGAGCACTTTTCTTCATAGTTCAAAATCTACACTTGCACTGAAGCTGAGCTTGGGATATGTTGTTAGGGTGTTTATCACTAGCTTAATTCCCAAAGGGTGCACAAAAATTCCCAGTGGATTTAGGGTTATGATTTTTCAAACATATATCCTGCTGTTTTGGCAAATAAATCACAGAAAATAAATTACTCAGGGAAAAATCATCTCCTTCACACAGAGACTAAATCAAGCCATGAGAAACCTTAGAAAAATGAAAATGGTAATTTTTGGACACTGGAAAATGGCTAAATGAGTTTTGGTAGTTTAAACATGGTGAAATTCCACAAAAATAACCATAAATCAAAATCACATGCAAACTTGCAGAGAGATCACCCTTGGTACCCTAAGTCACTGTGCCAAGTGGTGTGAACAAAAACCTTGTAATTATTTTTGTAGGTTTTTAGTTTGTTTTTAGGCAAAAAGATAAGAATAATTTTAATAAATTATAGAAAAATTATCTTGAGCCAAACTTTGGGCTAAGCTCCTGCCTTGGCATGAGCAAGCCTTTGGCCAAATGGTACATGAACATAAATTTCCTAAGTTCACCTTTTGAATAATCGAAAAAGGACTTGAATAAGGGAAAAGAAAAGAAAAGAAAAGAGAAGAAAAAGAAAAGAAAAGAAAAGAGAAAAACCTAAAACTCTAAAATCAAAGTAAAGATTCAAAATGAAAAGGGTATATTCGCTTATAATTAATGTTTATCCTTTCCAACTCACTAAACAAGATTTAAATAAATCCTAACTATTTTAATCTCGATACTTAAGCATTGCATGCATTTCGTGTAGATTCGGGTCTCGCCGACGGAGTCTACGAGCTAGTCCCCGCTGCCGAGGAGATCGCCCAGGAGTCCGAGGTGAACGTGGTGCACGTGGATCCGAGCCCCGAGCAGGAGTACCGCTTCGAGCCGGAAGGCAAGCCCCGGAGCATAACCTAACTTTATTTACGCGATTTATTTGATTATATGTTTGTGCATTTAAGTTTCAAGGAGTTGAATGAAACCCTAGATTACATGATCATAGGTTCCTTTGATTGAACACTAGTAGGATAGGTTCGATAGTCGCTATGCTTAAGACCGATAGAAGTCGAGTGTTTTCCGTCACTCGCGAGATATAGGAGTTGTATGTCTACTCATATCAGAAACACTAGAGATGATGGACGGATGATTGTAGTTACCCGTCTATCGATGGTTAATTGGAAACATGTGGTACTTTTGTGTCAAGCGTTTGAACGTACCACATATATGCACGGTTTATGGGACCGGTAAGTCCCGGTATCAGATTGAAGCAGCTAGGGCCGATAGCCATCTCTCCTTGGAAACCATTGTTTTCCCCTGCCGTACACTTGTGGATATATGCGTGAGACTGTGAGTGAAGCAGTAAACCTTTATCCTGAGGAAATGGACCCGGTTCCGAATTGTGGATTGATGAGAAAGGATTGGGGTGTGTTGGCATTTCCAACCATTCCGTATGTGTGGGTTTTCCCTGGCCAGGTAGTAAATTCGGTTCGAACTGTCCGCTTCTCGCGGTTAATGAGACTGCTTGACCGATGTATGACATATTATGAAGTGAAACTTGGAAGGATGAAATCTTTGTATGGAATAATTGTATTGCAAAACTTGATTGTTTAGCTAGGCTCACCTAGAATGGATAGGCTAAAGAAATTAAAATCAAAATGAAGAAATTAGAAATCAGCTTGGTCGCTTTTGGCAAAAGAACCCCACTAGCCAAACAGCCTCTCATCTTAGGAGTCGGTGATGTAGTGATCACCAGTCGGTTAAGTCTTGTTGAGTATAACTAGTATACTCAGCCTTGCTTGTGGCTTAAATTTTCAGGACCGTCCCCTCAGGAGGTAGCTGCCTCTATGGCTTGGGCCTCCCAGCTTCCTCCTGGTTACAGCATCGAGTGGGAGCCGACCTCTCCCGAGGATCGTGAGGAGTAGCGTCACGGCTGACTTCATCGTGACGATACTATGGATCGTCGCTAGTATCTCGTTTACTTTCCGCTGCATGAACTCAAACTATTTACTTATCATTTCAATTTGGTTGTAATAACTCTAAGACTTGTTGTAATTTGAATTGTGGAATGATGTGATCTTTGGAACTCACCTTCGAGTGAGTGTATGGACGGACGATCTTCAGTAGCCGTTGGTCGAGCTTGACTCGACGGTCGAATCCGCATTGGGAACATTTTCGTGTATTAGCACCAACGGAAGGTGAAATATACTTAAGTGGGCCCATTTCTCGGGTGAGATCGCTACAACGACGTCAAGCGACAAACAAAGGTGGAACAACATGCAATACGGGGGTCAAAGAGACACACTTACAAAGCTCAGATACCCGTCCTCGGGCCTCATGGGCACAGCCCATGGGTTTCCCGGCATCCGGTTGACGGCGCGTCGCGCCTGTTGGACCACGACGTCAACACTCAGCGGCTCCGACGCCATCACCACGCCCTCAGTGTTGGCCCCCTTAAACTTCTGAGATAGTAGCAGCGGCGCCGCAACTGCTGGATCTAACGAACGCCAAGCGCCGCCGCAGCTACTAGATCCTGCGGACGCCGGGCGCCGCCGCAGCTGCTCCTCGCTGGGCTCGTCGCCGGAGAAACTTAGTTGCAAACGATCCATGGGCTTGATGGGTTGGAACCGTATCCACCCAATCCATATATGATTTTTTCTCACGGTTTGGGTTGGGTAATGGATGGGTGGATTGTGTGGATCGCGTGACCCATGCACAGGCCTACGTGTAGCTGATATTGGTGCTTAATTGGATATTTGGATCTGTAGTTCTATACACAGATCGATCCACTGCCATATCATAAAAAACACCGAACCACGAATCGCAGGGCAATTCTCCTTTGGCACGCACGGCTATTCTGCATCTTACAAGCTAGCTTACCCCGTGCCAAAGGAGATATACCCTGTAATTCATGTTCAGCACATGTCAATTAGCTCTCCCTTTAGTTTTGTGAGCGTCGATGCTTGCCGATGAATGCGTTTGTGCCTTGACCTGAGTTTATATAGCGCGCCATGAAATGGTATATGCTCCGAGGATGGGAACTATTCCGGAGGAGCTAATCCTTTCTTGCAGGTGGTCTCTCGATCAGGTTCCCTCTGGAATGTGCTCGTGGAATAGCCCTTCTCTTAAAGCCAGCATGCTTTTTTCTTCTTCTGATGTTCAGTGCAAGAACTTTGTATAGGTTCATCCAATACAGTAATGTAGAGTTGTAGACAATGATACATCTCAGGAAGCCAAGAAAAACTAATTTTGTCAAGTATGTATATTGATGGGCACGGTTAGCATGAAACCAAGCTGTCTGAATTAGCAGAAACTGCCAGTAGACAGACAGATAGTGTATCTACACCGATATGGACGGATTTTATTCGCCGAATAGCTAGCCACCTTTTTAAGGGGGAATGGGAGATGTTGCTGTTGAAATCACCTAGGGGTTCCACATGGAACAAAGAAATCCTTGATGTATATATGCTTTTGTTCGTATGGATTTGGATGTTGCTGCTACAGGGGTACATTCCATTGGATCTTCTCTATTCGTGCGCAGTGGAGAGCTTCCTGAACGAAATGCCGGTCGCCAGGCATAAAGAGGTAGAAGTACCATATAAAAGAATATTGTGTTGAGAAGCACTTTAGTCAGTAGTGGTGAAAATGAAGTTTCCTAGTGATAAGCGTCGTTTTATCATGAGATCTAGATGAATTCCATCTGTTTGACTTCTCATATTAAGATAATCACCTCTGAGAACGAATTAATGTTAACCACTTTGTTCTCTGAACAACTTTGATTTCCTTTAGCAACAATTAACAAATACTACTTCCAGGATGCAGATAAAACAGATGGCTGCATGCTTGTAAGAACCTAGTTACTTGTGTTAGATTCTTAATTTAACAGAAGAAAGGAGATATAATAATTACAAAAACTTTCAACTCTGCATACATGGTTCCAACAATAATGTCTTAAACTGCCCCACTTAATATTTATTAGTATCTGTTAGAAAATGTGTGAAACAATCAACTACTAGGAAGGAGAAATATTTGTATATGTGTGATGGACGTTTTGCAAATCCCCCCCCCCCAGCTCATCCCAGAGACGGGTTTCCCGTCGCCTCGCTCCGCCCGCCGGCCGCATCATGGTCCCCAGGTGGCGGGCAGCTCGGATCCTGCGCGCTCGTGCTATCCAGACCTGAGCATTTGTGGCCCGGCCCAGCCTGGCCTGGCCCGAGCCCAATGGGTTTTGGCCTGCCCATGCCTTCTAATGGGATGGGACTGAGTAGCGAAAACCCAGCCCGAAAAAAATTCGTGTCAGCCCGAGCCTACCCAAACGATTAATTTCATTTAATTTTCAACTAAAAAAGGATGGAAAGCCTGAGCCCGCCCACGACCCAACTCGAAAACTCGACCCGAACTTGCCCATGGGATGGGTGTAGACACAAATTTTCGATCCTAAATAAACCGGCTTTTTCTCGGCTCGGCCCGAATTTAGTCTGGTCCGCAAAATGCTCAGGTCTAGTGCTATCCTTCCCACACCTCTGCTTTTGCTTGTAGATGTGTTACAGTTTGATGTACTTATCCAATTTGTGCTCTGAAATTAACTGTGCTTGCTTAAATGTACTATCTGAACTAAATAGGTTAGGTTGAACTCGATTTTTGCTTAAGTTGGTAGATTGTTTACTAACGTGCAGTTGACAATTGTTACAATTGTTGTCGATTGCTATTAGTTAAGATTATGCCAAGCATGGGATCATAGCACGATAATGCCAGATGATAAAATGAATTACTTACATTTATGATGAACTTTTGCTTACATTTATGTTTTATAAGGCCTAGACACATCTTAGCCACATCATGTCTTTTTGTGTTGAAATAGTCCTTTTTATCTAGCATTATTCCTGCAAAGATGCCATGAGTAATATCTTTGTATGGTTGGTTTCAGTACTAAATTAGGACGTAATGGTCTTTTCTGTCTAGCATTATTCCTGCAAAGATGCCATGAGTAGCACCCTGACGTCTGGAATAAAAAAAAAATGGACAGTTCGAGACATAGTGTCCAATGTTGCAACGGAGTGTGCAATGGGAAATTCCCGTCGGGCGTCTGGGCGCTAGCACTCCGTAATTCTAATTGATGCTACTTAATTTTTAATGTGAAAATATGTGTTTTTTAAATGTAGTTGTACAAGAGTTAAAAATATTCACAATATATATGTTTCTGGAATGCATGTGAGTCATGTGAACATGCAATTCATTTTATAGTCGCACGTCTTGTTGTGGCGCTGTCTGATTGATATCTTGCTTACTCTAAATTGTCTTCACTTTGGCAGGTGCCTTCTTGCAACTTCCAGTTGTCTAGCATTCCATGCGTAACCAGTAGTCTGCCTGAAACAGAGGCTCGCCAGGCTGGTGACCAATGTTGTGATAGATCACAATGGTAGAATTAAGTTTTTTTCCAGGAGATTTCTTCATCGTCAACCTAATTCCACCAGAAAGCTGGGATGACAGAAGACCCATCCCTTTGGTTTTCAGCTTCCATAACCTTTACCATTTGGTCTTTCCATATGGAGCCGTGTGGTATGTCTATAAAGATGCTGAGCTTGATGGTACTGGATATGTTGAGAGCCAGCACAAGAACTTCCATCGGAAACTTAACTTTGGAGGTGGATACAATGGAAACATGTTTAGGAGTGTCCAAGTTGGTATGGTCGATCTGTATCACACCTACACTATTTTGGCCTACTAACAGAACCAAATTAATCATCATTTGCAGGATGTGGTGGAGTAGGCAATGTACATGTTAATCATTGTAATGCCTGAGGTATGGTGCTTTCTTGGCTAGAAAAGTTATCTGTAGGAGGAAGTGTTTGCAACCTTCACAGACATTCTTGCTGACAACTTTGCTACATGTGTGAAGTTTAGCCCTCTTTTTCATAAGTGGGACAAGATCAGCAAGCGCATTTTGGGTGGGCCTCTCAAGTACATCAGTGAGAAACAAATCAAGGGGTTCTCCGACTATAACTGTATTCTCTCGGCGGTGTCCGTTCTTCTCTCATGAACACTATGATATTGTTGGTAGAAAACTGACAGTTGTAAGCTAAACTTACTTATTGGGTTACAGACTATGCCAACCTCCTTCTGGCGTTGGGTGGTGTTGTGAACCTTTTTTTGTAGCAATGACACTTTTGGTAGAAAAGTGACGTTTGTAAGTTATACTCATTGGGTTCCTAGACGACGCTTCTTGGTAGCAATGGTACTTTTGGTGGAAAAGTGATGCTTGTGTAAACTAAACTCTTTCCGATGCTTTAGCACATATTTGGTCAAGACAGTACTGTTTGTAGAAATGATGTGAATCCTGATGTGTTGTGGACTCTGGAATATGATCGCAATGTACCTTTTTGTAGGAATTAACTCTAAATTTTGGTACGCTCGAAGTGTTAAGAGGAGCAATCATAGAGATTTGGATAGAAATACACGCATGTGTGTAGGTTTGAGATATAGCCCATGCATCAATCTCATTTGTTCCTTGTCATATTTCAGTTTTACAATATTTTTGTTCGGGAACATTAGAAATCTTGGGATAATTTCTGTCAAAGAACTCTTCGTTAAATCCAATAGTCACCTCAATGAACTATGTTGAGAAATCGATGCCTCTTCCTACATCGATCTCTTATGTAACTATGTTGAGAAATCGGTGCCCCTTAGCATACATCGATCTCTTATGTAACTATGTTGAGAAATCGGTGCCCTTAGCCTTGACATCGATTTTTTTATGTGGATCCTTACCCACACTACTCACTTCGTTGATACTTTCACCTAACACCAATATGAGAGACCAATTCTACAATGGAACTCAAAGCTTTATTCAACACTTAACTTGATACAACTTGGGATGGCTCTTCACTTTTTATGTGACTATCCTACCATGACACCAACACACTAGTGCTCCATGCAGGGGCGAATCTAGCGGTGGGGCGGGTGGGGCTCGAGCCCCCCCTACCGCTGCCAAGCCCTTGAAGCCCCCCCTAAGACCCCCTTGAAATTTTTGACATGGACGTAGCAAGGAGGAGGATTGGAGACGTCTGGAGGTTGAAGACAACCTTGCAGCCGTGACTTGGGCCAGCCAAGTACATGGGCCTATTTAGCTCTTGTCTTCTACTTGGGTCCACATGGTCTATTACTTGGGCCCAATAAGGCCTGCTTGGGTGCAAGACGTGCAGCGTGACCTTGCTAGCCTAAGTGCTTAACAAAGTAGTTAAGATCATTTTTGTTGCTGCTCCTGTGAACGTCGTGTGGTATGGTAGTCAAAAAGTTTGAATGGATAATGCGTTTCAAATTGAACTATCAAATTATTGAATAATGCAACTGTCCTGTGCCGTGCCTCATATGCTCTCTATTTTTTTTTTAAGTCCAACTCAGCCCCCCCTATGATTTTGTTCTAGATTCGCCACTGGCTCCATGACAACCTTTGTATGCTACTTAGGACTCAAATAACACTTGAAGTCATGGCACACATGGGGGGTGAAGGGCACCCCTACTTATAGGAGACCAAGGCTCACGTAATAATGCCATATGTCCACCTTATACACTCTTCCTAAGAAATATAAAAAATTCTCATCCCCATCCTAATATTTTGATATTTTTGTCATACATAAATATCTTGCTTCTAGACTCTTCTTTACTTTGCTTTTTCCAATATTATAGAAGCTTCTTACTTTGCTATGATTTTTGTCCTCATGTATAGCAAGGCTCTCTTGTCTTACACAACCTTCTATAATGTTCCAAGTATGCATTGTATATTCTCAACAAACTACCAATGAGATGACGTAATCATTTTGTGAACCAAAAATTATCATATAGGTCGAATCGGCACATTCTATGAATGAGCTAGTGTGTGCACCTATCTCTGTGATGGAACCATGGAACTATGAATACCGACTCTAGATGTAGCACGCGCCAGTTAAGCTTTAGATAAAGCTGCCTTCGGTAGGAAAAAAATAGGCAATTGAAGGCCATCTGCATCCAGCCAGGAAAAGTCTCACACACTCTGCAGTGATCCAAACTAAGAAATATGAAACAGAAACAAAACCTGAATCGAAATTAATCTGCATATGTTGTATGTTTGATTGAAGGCAAGGCCATGGTAATTGCATTTAGCTCATCTTGCAAAAGAATCCTGTAACTACATATGTACCTGCAGGATGAGAAGCCTGCATCTCAGTCAGTCTCTGTAATGAGTATGGCCATCAGTGTATAGGAAGGACCATATGGCTCACGTGTAATTGAAACGCACCAATGGAAGAATGTGCCAGCACAACCAACCCGCAGGTAGGCATTAAGTATGAAAGGTCAATTTATGTTACCTCTGGACGATGCCTTTCAGGGAACTTCTTGCAGCACAGTAATACACTAAGTTGTCGGTTTCGTTGAAAAGCTGTGTGTACTGTTGGATTTAGTTTTAACCTCGATCAACAACCGAAAACGAGAAGGAAACGAGGATAATCCTGAATCCCCTCAAATCTCGGTCAATCCCAACAGATCAGTCCTTGTTTTGATTGGGAGGCAATCTATTTCTATCTATAGGACGTGGCCCCGGGCCTACAACGCTATATAAACTAAGAAAAACCTCCAACGAGGTATCCAATCACGCAACCCTAGGTTCACCATAACCTAGCCACCCTTCACCGATCACTAAGGGCGCTGGAAGGCTCGGAAGCACGTGTTCCTCGCCAGGGCCAGTGCCGTTGGCGTCCAGAAGGCTGACGCCACCCCGCGAAGAGCCTCAAGGAGCGTTTGCGCTACATCCCCGACGCCGTCCACTCCATCGACTTCGTCGCCTCTGCACCGACCTCCATCGACGACATGGACACCATAAGCGTCGGTATAAGCTTACTGACGAACCCTTTTCCGCATTAGATTCATGTTCTAGGCGAGATCTATTCTAGACTAGAGATCCAGACTAGAGATCCTGGTTATGTTTATGTTCATGTATTGTTAGTTTAATCTAACATGTACATGCTAAGGGGCAGTTCATATGACCCTTTGACTACTGAATATTGGTTCTAAGGAATTCTGAAGTCTCTCTTGCGCAAAGATTACCTTGCAACTCATACTCAGCAACCAAAAAGGAGTCATTATATGTGTGTGGAGGCTTCAACTGTTCTTCTACCACTTCTACGAGGGTCCTTGTTCAGAGGCCTGCAATTGGTCTCATGTCCTGACGCATATGACATCGGTCCATTGGCGGACATAAGCTGATTGCTATTTTTTCTGCGCAAAGGCAATAGATCGACTCAAAGCTGGATCCCATCATTAACACCAGGTGGCCCCTAATAGATGATACCCTCCCTCAGGAGAAATACAAGCCGTTTGAAAGTGACACATTCTGTAGCATAAGGATAGTGTCATCATCAGTTCTTTAATTGCTCTTTAATAGGTAGATCTGACGACCTGTAGCAAAAGAAATGAAAGATCTGACGACCTGAACAATGTCACCCATGAATATTTAAATGAGTAAGGATTTCAGTTAACTCAAAAACACTTTCCAGTCCAAATATGTAGAATTGTGACAAGGTTTTTTATGTGTCTGAAGTACACCTGATGAAAACAGGTGTAAGCTTTTTTTTCACCAGACAAAAAAGATTCTAGCCAGTTAAGTAGCTTGATGTAACAATTATTTCAAAAACTAGCTTCTACTTAATGTATCATACAAAGACACTGCACAGTTTCTCTTTTATTCCCTTTTTGTCAATTTTATGCATAAGACACATCTAAATGTAAACCTGCTGCATGTCACAGAAGATTGACTTGTAACAAGAGAAACAAGTCTCTTTTACAAAGAAAAGAAAAGGAAGATAGCACTCAGTCATATTTTAGCCTTTCCTGTATCTGCAAAACTATGTGATCATGAAAGAAGTAGAACAAAAGTGAAAAGCACACAAAATAAACATGCCTTCAGGAACCTTAATATATCATTGAATTGGAATAGCATCCCAGTTCCTGGAAATTCTATGCTTCATAAAAAAAATCTACCACCTCATCTGCCAGGGAAATAACCTGCACTGCTATTCAAGAAATTTCAGTGCCCTGCTTCTTTACTGACGAATGAACTATTTCTGCTCAGACTGCTATGAAGTTTTAGAAGTCAAAGTCCGATTATCTCCATCGGTGCTACTATAATAATCATCCAATATTATTTTAGATACTCGGATGGCCTGACTCTACATCTGATGGTGATCTATTAAGAGGGAATATTGTAACTTTTAACAACTGAACTCAGATTGCTAAAAAACTAGAACCACTGCAGAAATCTGACTAAAAGTGTAATAATTGCTGCAGAAAACCGAAATTATTATTTCTCTTTTACAATAGAACACCTTGGACTTGCCCTATTTGTTCAAAAGGTTGTGGAGAAAAACACCTTTAGACAAGACATTAACCTGGCCATATCTTGGTTCACATGAAAGTACATTTGTACAGTATAATCATGAGTTCATGACAACAAAGTCAGCAGCTACCTCCCAAGTACTAACCAGACTCCACAAGGAGTCAAGGACCACCTCAGACAGCCAGTTCTTTTGTTGTTAAGAGATAAGACCACCAGTCCACCACAGCCATTGCCTTTAACTAAGACTAACCAGTCCTGTTATAACCACTTAAAGAAGAACACTAGTCAATAGGTCGTCAAACCACAATTAAAAAAACCCAGGAAGCACTAGGAAACAAGTTGATGTGGATTGTGTAGTAGAAAAGAGCCTATCTGATTGATGTAAACTAAACTTTACAGAGAAAGCTCTCAGTTGAAGAGACAGTCTGAAATTCTTCACTTGTTGTAATCATCAAATTGATGCTATCTGGTGGAGACGACACATAACACTATTTTCAACAAGAAAATCAACCAAAAGAGGACAGGATCGCAGGACAGTAACAGAACACAATATATAGGTGGATGTCAACTCATCATCGAAGATTCAGTTGTTCACATGGACCCAATGTTTATACATCAACATCTAGTTAAACAGCTATATAGCAACCATTTAACTAAAAACACGAGTTCGGCATTCGAAAATTGTGCTTGCTAGCTGTTAGAATGGAAACCATTTGGACAGTATTTTATTGAAGGGAAGAACTGTTTTAAAAAGTTTTGAAGGTGAATGATTGAAGAAGACTAGTAGAAAATGCAGAGAAACTCACTTTGATTAAATGCCTAGTAAACTGTGATATTAAGCTGCCGATGCATAATAATAATTAATGACAACCTAATGAAAGTGATCCTTATCGTTATTGTTAGAACTACAATGTGGTGAATAAAGAGAGACACAGTATAGGTGAATTGGCAACTCTGCCATTGATCTTTGGATTACGTATATATAGGGGAATTACAATGTATCACTAACACAAGGCATTAGTGTGCAGCATCAATACTCATGGTAGTGGGGGCAATAAGACTTGTAGTGGGGGAAATAAGGCTGATTCATGGCCTTCAACCATAGCTGTTACTATAGCTGTTACCATAGCCTTAATCCACCATTCATGCTGCATAAACCATGGCTGTTACCATGGCCTTTGCCTCCATGACTACTGCATTGATGAGATAAAATAAAGTCCCATTGTAACACTCCCCTTTTGATCAAATCCATCTTGAGATCAATAATTCTTTTAATTCCTTTGAAAAACTCTGTGGGAAAAAATTAGGAATAGTATGTATGATGATTACTCAATCATGAACCTATTAGATTCAAGGAGTAACCAATGCCTTGATTTTATCTCTATAAAAACCCCAGTGGGGAAAATATGAGATAAGGCATATGCTTGTATCAACCATTGTCTCGTTAAAAACTTTATACGAGAAAACCTGATGGTAAAAACTCATAAAAGAAAAGAGTGCAATGTGAAGCGTTTAACCAGGTCCATCATTCATGGAGTCTCCCCCTGAAGCTTGCAAGTCTTTTGAGTCATCTCATACCGATTCCCTTAACACCGAATGAGAAAACTGGAAGGGATTTGGTGAAGAGATATGCTAGATTATCACATGACTTTGTCTTTAAGATGCTCATTTCTCCATTTAGCTGAAGTTGATGGGGATAAAAACAACTTAGGAGCCATATGTTTGGTGATATTGCTCTTGATGTAACCTGCTTGCATCTGGGCAATACAAGCAGCCTTATCTTCATAGATAACGGTAGGTGATTATGAAGAATCAATACCACATGATTGCTCAATATGGTTTATCATTCTGTGAAGCCACACGCATCCGCGTGATGCCTCAAATAGTGCGATGATCTCAGAATGATTTGTGGAGGTAGCCAATAAAGTTTGTTTAGATGACTTCCATGATATGGCAGTGCCTCCATGAAGGAATACAAAACTTGTCTGTGATATGGCATTGTGGGGATCAGACAAATAGCTACCATCAGCCAACCAAGCTAGGATCATTAGTTTTCTAAAAGAAGGGAGAATGCTGCGGTGGTTGCGGGAGAGGCGGCGGAGGTGGGAGGCAGCGGGGGGATGTTTTGGGATGGGGAGAAAGGCCATGGTGGGCTAGGCCTAGGTTGTCCACACAATTTCTATTCCGTCTTCTCGTAAATCTAAATAGATCACATTAGTGATGTGTAAAAAACTATCACTAATGAGCTATCTCATTAGCTACCTATCTTAAATAGGCCCGTCATTGATGACTTATCATATATCTTTAGTGACGTGTCTCAAGGAAAGCCGTCACTAATGTTTCCACTCCCGTGCTTAGACAAAGATATTAGTGACGTGTCTTAATCGCATCCGTCACTAATCTTATATTAGTGACGTGTTCTATTTTCGTGTCACTAATCTATGTGTCTTCTTTTTTGGTTTTTGACGTAGTGGAACATACTATCAAATTTTAGGTAGAATCGTGTGGAGACTTCGTGTAAAGATCGAAATATTACAAAAAATAAAATACTAAATGGTATTAGTATCGTTTTGGTCCGATAGGATCGTAAGATACTACGATGTCCACCACACCATTGATGCCTGCAGAAGGAAATTTGGAGACGAATTCTCTTTGGTATTGTATAGAGCTAAACCGTCTGCTTGGCTTGAGTCCCTAGATGTCACCTAGCTCTATCTTCTCTTTCTTGCCCTCTTTCTATTTTGTTTAGACTAGTTTGTTGTTTACTTTTTTTTCTTTATTTTCTTACTGTAATCGTATTTTTTTTCTTGATAATAAAGACAACACAGTAGGGGCTTGCCCCTCTGTTATTCCTCAAAAAAAAATACTACGATATGTACTGAGATATTGAAAACATAATTGGGTGTGAATGCGCTGCGCAATATGAGAAGGGTAGCTAGGGTAAGGGTCCCTCCCAGAGCCGATCGACAAGACCGGCAGCAGGAGGGGAACATACTTTCGGATATCCACAACACATATGCTCCTCGATCTTTAGGGCTTTGCTCGCCCCTGGGCCTGGGGTGCCCTCGATCTCGGTGGATGATCGATCGCCTTTCCGTGATTCCACCTCCTCGTGCTGCGATGGGGTCTCACGACCGAGAATAATCCTCCCGTCTTTTCCCTGCACGAACGTACCAAGGTGCGAGGGCGCGTAGCTTAGGCACTTCGTCACGGACGTAGAGGATGATACGTAGCAGGAAATGAGGCCAAGAAGGCAAGAATGTGGTCTTATAGGCGTTTATTCGTGTTGTTGTTGTTTCTCAGTTGCTTCTTCTTTACTACATGTCCAGCGAAGCTCTTGACGGTCTCTCTTTAAAAAAAAAAACAGAGGAAATTGAGGCCAAGGATGATAAGATAGCTTAGATGGACCAGAGAGGCCTTGATGTTGGGCTCTTGGCCGAGCACATGCATGGCAGTCAGCTGCCTTTGACGTAGGTGGCCAAGGTGGGCATAATCTAGAGGACTGGACCAAGGCATTGTGCTACAGCATATCCTCGATTCCTCATCCTGTGCCTTCGCAGGCTTGCCGCAACAGCAGCTGATCGAGCCGTCTTGCCAGTCGCACCTCTCACAAACCACAAGCTAGCCAGTATAAATAGTACTGCCGCACAGTGATCGCTAACATGTGTGCCTGCCTACTCAGTGCTCACACACGGAACAAATCGTGGTACTATACCGGGAGCCAGCAATTAGTTCTGAGCCTGAGATTTCAGATGTGCAGCTGCATTGCCGGGCAACTTCTCCTTTGGCAGATGTGCTGCTGGGGCTCACACATCGCAGGTCTACTGCCAAAGGAAATTTGCCCCCGAATTCATCTGCACAGACACACCAAAAGGCGAAAACCGATCTTTGAGTACGATGTTCTATATACTGCAACGGTGAATGTGTACACATAATCACATATATGCATTTGCGTCATTACATCTTGAATGCGTATGCCCTACACTTGGTGCTTGTCTTCTACAGGTTATCGGCATCAGTAAGTATATATTTACAATGGAGCATGGGCGTCCACTGGGAAGGCAAAGCAAACTTTGGATCACCCCTACAAACAACGACACTGTACAGGTAGCCAAATTTGGCCAAATAATGTCAAATCTTTCTCTATTCTGTGAAACTAATCTTTGTTTCCCACCGCCTCTGGAAGTTTGTATGTTGGAGGCCTGTCTGCGCCTCTCCTGGAGAACTCTCGCCACCGTCTAGCAGCAGCAGCCGCTCTCTTGGCTCGCTCTGATGCTTCTTCCTCTGACAGTGCGCACCAGCAACAATCAGATCCAGCAATACAACACTTGGTAGAAAGAAAGTAAGTAGATGCGTGTTTAAATGCAACAGATTAACCAGAGCACTTCTGAGTTTTGACAATTAGCATACCACTGTTTTCATCTCGTGGTCGGGGTCCCCAGACATCGCTCCAAGACCTACCAGTGTCTGAATTCTCTTGATTCACCATCCGTGTTCTGACTTTTTCCTGCAACAATCATACAAATTTACATTAAAACATTTATAATTTTGTATTACTCCCTCTGTTCTCATATATTTGACGTTCAGTAGCTCAAATTTGAACTATCCAGCATCAAATAAAAGAGAACGGAGGTAGTATAAAATTCATTTCATAAGGTGTACAAATGAGTGGTACCAAGATTTTTGCTTGCCTCTTCTCCCAGCGAGCACTCGCCTACCACATACAGAAAATGTATCAATATAAGTTGACATTTAAAAACACTACACACAGGCAGAAAATGCAATGATATAAGCTGACATTTGACAACACCAGAAGAAATTATACTACTGATACAATTGCTTTGTGGTAACCTCGATAAGAATATATGATACAAACATTATACTTTGAATTTCTCCACACAGAACAATTAAGTTAATTTGCATCCATGATAGAAGAAACGGAACCCTGAGTCTTGAGAACATGCTGTGGGGTTAATTAGATAAAGCAGATAAAATTTACATGAATAAAGAGATAATTACCATCCGAAAAACATCGACTGAAGCTCCCATACCAGAAAGCATCAAACCAACCTGCTCAGATTTGAAATTTAGATTAATGTAGCGCAAGAAGAATATCAGATAATGCCACCAGACAATTCTTCAATTTTAAATTCATTACTGCTTTATGCAGAACTTATCAAGAAATGCATATTAACCAAAGAACCTGCTCCAGTTTCCAGATTCAAACATGACAATAAAAATATAATAATACAAAGTTCCATCTGACAGAAAGCCTACTTACATTCACCCTCTCTACTCTACGCATCTCATTCTCAAGAAGTGAGAGTTGTGCAGCGGAAGTCCAATGGATACAATCGACTGGGCTGAGAATGAAAATAGAAGAAAGTTTAGCACAGAAACATTAGCATCCGCAGAACTTTAAAAAAACAGCATATTAACTAATCTGTTCTGAAATCTGAATAACTTGCAAGACCGTTTCAGTAAGCTGTGGATAACTACAGGACCTAACAACTAAATAGATTTGAGGAATTAGGTCTAACCAGCTATCAATGGCATCCTGAATTAGTTCTGTGCTACCCGACTGGGAGTAGACCCTTGACCTCCCAAAATCTTCCTCAATTTGAAAGACTTTAGGGCAGATGTTGGCACAGTTTTTACATCCTGCAGTGGTGAGAATCCACAAAAATAAATGAATCATGGTCCACATGACCCAAAAGAAGCTTCTATCCACAAGAGAGCTATCAATATACCAATGCAGGTAAATTCATCAACGAATACATGATCCTTCGGTGCACTGTCATCAAAGAAAGGGTTGATTGCTGTTGCAGTGTACCCATGGATCTCATCATACACTGCACGTTGTGCTGGATCACTCAGAACCTGCTCTTGCACACCCATGTTAGCTCAGTCTGATGACAAATTTCAGAGCAAAAAGAAAAGAACTTCAATGCAGCATGCATAAATGTAAGACAAGACTGTTGGATCTTACCGAGTAAACCTCGTTGATGAACATGCAGAAGTTGGTCACGTCAGGGTCGTCCCCACTAAGGTCAGGGTGGCAAGCTTTCATGCAACTGTAGTATGCCTTCTTGATTTCCTCAGGGGTTGCATCTGGCATCTGGTGGTAGAAGAATTAGGTTTCTCGTATTAGCAGAAAATTTATTATCTCATCCCAGAGATAAATAAAATAAGATCAGGAATATCATCTGAATCTGGATTTTTTTTCTAAAATTAGTAACTATATATGCATTTTTGTTTTGAGGAAGCAAAAATAGCATTTTGATTCTTCCCCAAACGTTATATATAGCCTGTAAACAAAACTATGAACTCGCTGCAACCAAGCGCAAAATAATCTAGCGATTATTCACAGTGGTTTAATCCAAATAACTAATTCTTTCCTCTACAATCAAATTATATAAGCCAAAGTAATTGCTAACTGGCAAACCAAGTGTATGGAGTCTACAATGCTTACCACCCCCAAAACGGAGTAGTAATCGTCGGCGACATCCTCCTCCTGCCTTTCGTAATCTGCTTCCGCCGCAGTTGCACAGATCCTGTGGTTCCCCCTTCTCCGCGAACTCCAGTTCCCCTGCCGGTCGCTCCGTACGGCTCCGGCGAACCCGACGGTGGCCACTTGCCGCGTGGGGCGGGAGCAGGGGAAAGACCGCGGCAGCGTCGGGAGTAAGTCGGGGAGCAACGACGGCGAGAGGAGAGGGGAAGCCATTGCTGAACGAATTTAGAATGCGGAAACCTCCAGTAAGATCGGACTCGAATGAGGAAGCGGCGGCGACGGGTTTGCTTTTCTTTGCGGGACTGCCATTTTGACACTGTCCCGTGTCCTCTGCCGCCACTAATTCTTCTGGTTCAGGTTTAACGGGGATCTGTGTTTTGCAAACTAGACCTCGCAGATACTCCTATTTATAAGTATTATAAATCCTCTGCCAAATGACAGAAACTGGACCTCTCAGATACTTACGTATATTGTTTTTTATTTTTATTCTAGATAAAATCCCTCTCTTCTTTATAGGATGATAAAACGAGCGAAACTGCAAATACCCCACTGACTGTCAAGTATTCAAGATGCTCCTATATAAAAGGTTTAGTTGCATGTGTCACTCAAAGAGTACGTGGGTTTACGGTTTACCTCCAAACCTTGTTAAATTTTGGCAAACATCACATGATTATGATCAATTTGTCGGGTACCTGTAAAAGGGGTATCCTAACTTAGGTCCAGAACTACTCGATAACAAGGCCCACAAACGAAACTGGCCTGGCTCCGTAGCCCAGCAAAGGCCCATCACGACAAACTTCACCGCGGCGCTCGTCCCGCTTGAAGACCCTTGAGCGAGGATGTCCGTGACGATCGAGCCCAGCCAAGCTCGAGGGGGACGCTCACCCTCGAGCTTGCGCTTCCGACACGTTCGAGGCTCGGCAGCCAGGCTCGAGGGAGACGTTCACCCTCGAGCGGACGTTTTCCGTCATGTTCGGAACAGCGCCCGGGACTCTGCGACCATCATCACCGATCATAAATGACTCCTCTGCGGTAAAAAAGAAGGATTCACTGCACCACGCCACCGCCCACGCTGCGGAGAAGACATCGGTCAAATCCGCCTGGCGCGGTGGATTCTGATCTGACACTGCACAGGCCGGTCCAGGCAGTGATACTGTGCCAACCACTCCTTTGACTTTGCTTGCCTCGGATGCGCTACCATCCTCGAAGGCAACCCTCGAAGGAAACTACGGAGCTTCGATCCGGACGCCGTACTCAAGTTGCCATCCTCGAAGTCCTGAGCTGTCACGAGAATAACATCACGTCAACCACTGCCATGTCGTCAACCGGAGTTGGAAGGCGCGATTCCCGCTCGTATCGTGCGCGGCATAGGCAGCACAGTGCACTTAGCAGCATCAGCACCACGAACACATGTACTCACGCTCTCTCCCTTAGGCCTATAAAAGGGGAAGGGAGGCCCATGCAAAGTGCAAGCTAGCCAAGGAACAAGAAGCAGAAGCGAAACACTTAGCCAACCACACCTACAACTCAGGGACTTAGGAGTTCATCTCCTTCTCCCACCTTGCTTGTAACCCCCCTACTACGAGCAACACGAAACCGGTGCTCCGCACCACTGCTGGACGTACGGCCCCGTGGCCGGAACCAGGATAAAAACTCCCCTCTTTCCACCCGCCATCGGGGCAACGAGTGGTTAGCATCGCAATCACTTGTTTGTGTCGGTGTGACCAAATTAGGCACCGACACAATTGTTTGTGTTTTTTTTGCTTAATTTTTTATGTGCCATGGTTCTTTAACTCTAAAACCCTGCTTCTGTATTTTTATTCCTTCCATAAATTACAAAAGCGTAGTTTGACCTAGCGCAATATCTAAACTCTAACGAACACTCTGGTAATTAATATCATTCATAACTCTGAAATTGGTATCATATGGACTTTTTTCATATAACTCCAAATCAGTACAATAATTAAATCCTTGGAATAATCATTGGTGGTCATAGATAAAATGTTCAAATCTGTCATACTCCGAGGTTCCTGATGCACTCACACTCACCCACCGTACTGGATGATTCCGAGCCAGTAGTGAGAGTTGGGACGGCGACACGTGCACGACTGTTCCGACGATTTGGCCCCAGGGCGTTCGATTTCTCCCTAGATCACGGCAGAGACGTAACGCAACGCGCGGCGATTGCGTGGGAGCTCTCCGTATGGCTCCACTTGTGACGGCGAATGCCTTGCGGTTTCTTGTTTTTCTCCGTAGTTACACGTCAGCCTCCGATCCCGGACTACCGAACTGCATACACGTACACGGCACGTACGTACCAAGCCAAGTAGTAATAGCAACCAACTTGCCAAATGGACCCCCGCAACTGTCTATGCCTGCACTAACTTTGTTGGATTTCTTCTCCATAAAAAGCAACGACAGAACAGCAAGGTAACACTGGTGTTCATGAAATGAGAGAAAGCACTGGTGTTCAAGAAATGCTTCCTCGTCACGTTGCGGGGGCAACTTATTTGGACTCTAGGTCGGCAATTTGTCACATATTCACATGTGCAAGAGTGGGATGACAGAGAATACAGACATTCAAATTCCACCAGGCTGTTTCTGTTAGCTTTTGGACAGTAACAACTCTCAGCAACTTTATATACATGGCTAAAACTTCTCACCATGTTACTTACATACGACTATCTTTATATCTATAGGACATAAGAAAATGAGCAGGACCAAACGATCTGTAGTTCACAGGGAATTTTAGCTGTAGACGTAGTGCCACACACTGCCAAACTCCTATATCTGCACTCTGCGCAATTAATTGGAGTCTTTCAGTTTGCCTGGTCTGGGTTTTCATTGTTCCATGACAAGTACGATGGGTCTCCAAGGGTCCTGAAATGGAGCATCACCAAAGCATGAACACAGCCGCTGTCCAACATTTTATAATTCGGTCAGAAAAAGAAAATGCGCAACACTTAAATGTCAGATTATGCTGTCCAAGGACGCGACAGACCTTGGCTTAAGCACGTAGAGGACGACGAAGCCCATCGCGAGGAAGAGGCAGATGCCACCGATGGCCACGTAAGCGACGCCGATGAAGTTGTTCCTGCCGCCGATCCAGGATGTGGTGGACAGGACCAGCGCCTTCGTCCCCCCGAAGCTGTACGTGTTGTAGTTGTTCTGGATCACCACCGAGATCTCATCGTTCGCCATGATGTCTGTCTCAATTCTGCCGTAGAGCTTTCTGAACGTTGGGAGGGCGGCAGTTCTCATCCAGACAATGAGGTCCTCCTGCTCACTCAACTGAAGAAAAAAAAAAAGAAAACGCAAGCAAAATCCAGGTATTGAAGGAAGTTCATATATAGCATCTCAACATGATTGTCATCAGTGCAGATTGAAGAAGAAGCTGTTGAACTTACGGGTAATTTCTCATTGAGCTTAGCACCACCGATTAGGCCGCCATTCTGGAAGTTGTGGGGGTAAACATCGCTGCCAAACTTTTTGCTCTTGTCACTGTCCCAGGCTATGTTCTTCTTGTTCACTTCAACAGCCTTCTTGTTGAGAGAAAACGAGTAGGTGTCGTTGAACAAACTCCAAGCAATGAGACCGCAGGGCACAATAGGAGCGCCATCTTGACCGGTGGCTTCAGGCTCACAGTTTGTTATCATACTAGAAGATTCCTTGTAGCGCAATTGTTTATCGTTTCGGCTCTTTACATACCTGGGATTAACATTACATGGCATTCAGTCTGACAATGGCATGTTTGTGCTTGACGTAAAATCAATTTGCAGAATTTGTACACAGTATAGTAATAAAATACTAAGTTCTAGAGTTCACCGGCGATGGTTCTGATAGAAGTTTTCAAGCTGGTAGTATATGTGTACCGGACCTTTCATTCGCTTTGGAACCTGATGAAAGATGAAGAATCTCCGTCATGACTTACCAAATGCTCGAAATTTGCTAGCTATGCAGTGAGATCGTAGGCAGGAATGTTGAGCTGCATATATATACCGACATTTCCCATGGCATACTCACAGTGATCTTTCTTGTACACGCTTTATCGGTCTTGGTATCCTGAATGAACCCAACCTTGTCATTTGCAGATACGCACTCAGCGTCATATCGATCCACCAACTCAACAATCTATGAGTAGATCAGGTTAAAAGAGATAACTGGTGCATTGCATAGTATTGCAATTGAGTTTTCAGAATGGAAGTGAAAGCTGCATACATCCTGTGATGCAGACAGCGAAGCAAGACCTATCGGGACGAAGACGATGCCGATGAGCGAGAAAGCCCCAATGACCTAGGCAATGCAAATATATTCAGGTTAGGGGACCACTGCTTATGGTTAGAATGAAGAACTTTGGAGGCAGATAAGATGGGCAGTGTTTACAATCCCAGGAGTCAACAGTGGCTTGCATGCTGGAAGCTCCTGTTGTGTAAACTTGGAATCTGCACACGACAAAGAGACTTCAGTTGCAGAAACATTGCATTCTCCCAAGACATTGTGCATATCGAGATGTTAAAACCTACACTATTGACCACATGCATGGAAAAAGAACAAAGTTTTGACAACAAAGCATTTTCACCAACTGATCTTTCTGCTGTCATCAGAAATGACATTGCAATGTACAAGCTAGCATTTTTGTCGGATGGGTAACAGCACTGTAAATATTGGTTTGCTTTAGACCAATTAGTCGCACCCTGTAAACAACAAATTGCTTTCTACTCTAATGAATGGGCACAACACCTGCCACTAATTGCTCAAAAAAGAAAGAAAGAAAAAGAAACAAATGTTTGAATTTTACTCACAACAAGAATATTCAGAATGTATTATGCACCGAGAAGAAGATCAAACGGAAAGAAGAAAAGGGGCAAGATAGCTCGTGGCGCATACATTTGGGCTTCTTGGACCGCCGTGACGCCACGGAATCGGTCTCCGATCCTGAAACACTCATCTACAAAAGCAACCATCGGCGGCAATTAAATCACGATCGATTCCAAGACGCAACGATTGCCCCCCTAAATCCTGATCAGAAACCACAATTTCTTTTTACCAGGCCCAACCACAAGGCAGCGTAGACTCAGAATCACCCAGGTCGCTCGCACGCACTCAGACAGGCAGATCGATCGTGGCCCGATCGAGGTCTCTACCGGCCGGATCGACGAGGGTTCGTCTTCGTCCCGAGGAGGCCTGTAGGCTCGTCAAATTAAACACGCGCTTGTGGGTCCCGAGGGCCTAACGCTGGAATGGCGGAGCCGCGTAGGGGAACCCCCACGCGAGGCCGCCACGTCGTGCGCGCATCTCAGCCGTCCAGTGAGCGAGTCGAGCCGCGACGCGGACGTGTCGAGGTGGTGTAGATCCTGCTGCGCAACGTGTTACGCCTCGTGCCGGACGCGATCGAGCTTTCGGTGGACGGCCTCGAGTCCTCGACCGTCCCAATGGCAAAGGCGTGTGTGCCTAGCGGCCGCGACAACAACAGCAGCACGACGCCGACGCGTGAGGGGAACGGAGCTAGCTACAGGTATGAGCATGAGATCGATAGAATGATAGGGACAGGGAGATGCGTCCGAGGATCAGCTCCGACGGCTCAGGAGGCAGGAGTCAGGGGAGCTGCTCGTCGCGAATCGAATGTTGTGGGCGGCCGGAAGAAGTGATCGGCCCTGGCTGCTTGGAGGTTGCCAGGTAGCTTTGGAATCCTTGCCTGTCACTTCAAGCCTTCAACCATGCTGCTCCGTCGCTTCAGCGTAGCCCTAGCCGTCCAAAGAGTGGACGCAACGGCTGTATTCTCTCCAGTTTTTTTTATATAAATTATTTTTTTTTATATAAGTTTGTGAAGTGGCAGTCCATGCTCACCCCTAGTTTTGACTTTGAATTATGCTAATCTATTGGACAAAAATCATGATCTGACAGATAGATCCCACATCCAGCAGCCTAATCCATAGTCGAATCATGACTCCATTGTCAAGTTTATCAAATATTTACATTGACAGTCGAATCTGTCAAATTTTACATTTACAAATGAAAATCTGTGACCATTAGATGTGTCAGATTTGGACCATCCACGATGCCTGTAATAATTGCTAAAAGGGAGGAAGGACATCTAGCTGCGAGTTCACAAAATACTTTACTTTATCTCAAAAGTATGAACGATCGTGAACAAGGTCGTAATGAGTGTTCATCCTTGGCATATTCTTTGCGAGCTGATTGAACTGTCCTGATAAATTAAAGACCTAATTGACAATGCAAAAACGAGCTCTGAACTCCCCTTTTGCAAATCTAACAACAGTGTCGACCATGATAACCTAAAAAAAACTCCCTCGGTGTTCCTCTAAAAAAACAAGCAATAAGCCTAGCCTCCAAAGAATAGCAATATCAGTAGTCAGACGGCGAGCCGACGAATCTGCCGGCCCTTTTCCATGAGAGAAAGGCCAATTTGCATTGGCTGCATGGCATGGAACAAAAAATGGTCGCAACATACCACAAGTCTAATCCTGGCCGCACGCCTGCATTGCGTTCTCGAGTCAGAATCTGGCCTCCCTTTGGCTGACCGCCGTCCGTTTCTCGCCCGCGATTCCTTGAGTTTTTTCATGAAAACCAGTGGATGGCACATGCCCACATTTCGATGCTTAGGTAACCTGTGATCCTCCGTTCTTCCTCATAGGTCAAGAACTCCGCCGCTGCGAGCACCCCATAAGAGTGTTAAGAGATTCAGTTTAGTACTGCAGTCCAAAGCCTATTCAGTTCCCTAAGATTCTTGCGAGTTATGCAGTGAATATGCTGTATGCGTGCCAAATGTAGTCTCCTAGAACGGTTGATGTAAAGACTAATCAGTTCTAAGTTCTGACTAACTGCCCATGTTTATCTGCAATAAGAAAATTCGTCAGTCAGCTGGTTGACAGGTTCAGAATAGAAGTACTCAGAGCTGTCACAATCACCTTTTTTTTTAACCGAGTATCACAATCAGCCGTCTGTTAAAAGAACAACGGAAACCGCATTTCGGCAGCTTTGACAGTCTGGGCACGCATGGAGCAAAATTTCATACTACATATCATGACTCATTATGAAGTGACTACTGAAATTCTGCTGCTATGCTACACATCTAAAAAAACTAGATACTTCTACAATTCTACATGAACAGAAGCTAAGAACCTAACTGCCGTCTGAAAAATAAAATACTTTTCAGCCGGCAGCTGGTCGTCAAGAGCTCTCCACCGGTAACTAGGAATCGTCTGTGCCGGCAGTCTATAAATAGAGAGCTCGTCCATTGGCCCCATCGGCACGAGCAACCCATCACAGCCTGTCTGAAGTCTGAACAAGAAAGCAGGCAGCCGCCGAGGCAACCACAGCAGCAGACCACCCCAGAGTCCACTTCCCCATCTCTTCCAATGGACTCACGCAGCAGCAGTAGAGGTATCGGCGACTCTTCATTGCGGCTCCTCTGGGCGTGCCTTGCCCTGTGCCTGCTCCTCTCTCGCCTCTCACCGTGCGAAGGCCGCAGGCTGCTGGTGGTCAGCGAGGAAAACGGCGAGGGCAAGGTGATGCAATTCGAGGGCGACCTGGTGCTCAGAGTGCCACCGTCACCCAGCACCGGCAACAGTGGCGGTAGCATGGCTGTGGTGCCGAGGGGGTTCACGACGGCGAGTGGCAGGGCAGCGCGGTTGATGCGCTCCGTGCCCAGCCCTGGCGTTGGGCACTAGCACCAGTTGTTGCCTGGAGACAAGTTTGCTTTGCAGACGAGTTCTCGATTTCGTTGTTTCTCTCTACTGCTGCTTGTACGTTTTCCCAGTCATCAAGATATATAAAAGAAAAGGGCATGCCAATGATCTTTCCAAAATGGTGAAAGAATTGGGTGTGTTTGTACATGGTCCAGTTGAAAAATAATGTAAGTTGATGCATGTAACCCTCTGCTCTGCCTCTGCTCTTTCGTGCCAGTTGCACGGTTCAGGTGTTCGGCGGCATTCTTCTCTATACTTTTGCCTTTGATGCCTCGAGCGGCCAGTGACTGTGACCACGTTTTGGCTTTTCGCACAATATTCTCAAAAACTATGTCTTTTTCCCGGTATAAACAAGCACGTGCTATTCTGAAAGTGAAAGATTGCCCCTCATTCGTACAAGTCGGTTCAGAATTCAGATATCTGTAGACAGAGACAGAATTCAGATATCTTCAGACTTCAGAATTGTTTAGGAGTTGTATGTGTCTCTTCTTTTGTTTCCTTTCTGTCATGGTTGTCTGGTGGGTGCTAGGGTTCTTCTCCCACTCTCCTGCTTGTACCTTTGCCCTGATCTTGTATTGGCGCTTGGCGCCGGTATTAGTGGAAAAATATTCAGGTGGGGACTCTCATCCCCCCCAATGTTCAAATGTGTTCTCGATCTGTTGTTTTTGCAGATTGCGTATTCATAAAAGTAAACGCATGTGTACTAAAATGTAAAGACCATTTAGTGAACTAGGTTGTCAAATTCAGAACCTAAGAGGAACATTTCAGCACCAAAGGAACGAAGTTCAGAATGAGGAGAAAGCATTTCAACAATTCTAATGCTAATAGGGTTACATGACAGGTGCCAAACAATAACGAAACCATACATCTATGGTCACTTGCCACCTAAGACTAAAAGACGTCAATGCCGAACGCAGTGTAGTCTTCAATAAACACTGAGTCGATCAACACTGAGCCTTTTTACAGGACATCAAAAGGTTCCAAGTGGTACCACAAATTTAACCATTTTAGTCTTCACTCTTCAATGAACCAGCGACTAAAACCCATGTAGCTACACATATGAATAAGCATATATCAAAGCAGATCAATGCAACCAATTAAATAACTATCTAAGTGCTCATTAATATCAGTGCTCATTAACATCACATACAAGATTCCTGATTGCCTGGGAGAAATACATATGTCTACACCATGTATACATCATAAAAACAGATGGGTATATACCTCTGTAACTTATTACTAGTGGACGACAGGACAAGCTAGGGACAAGAAAACCCTAGGTTGAGTGACAATAACACATTCAAGACCTAGGAGGAGAAAAATACTTCACAAATTTGATCCTTGGATCAACTCAACATGTTCGATGACATGACAATCCTAGTAACCTAATCAACGCGTTGAATGACAAAATGTTCTAGAACAAGAGCCTCTGATCTCCTTGGCCTAGTCTCAGTCTCTCTCTCCTAAGACCAATCTAATGCCCCACCAATCTTTTGTCAGACACTTACCAGATTAGTTGTTTAATCGTCTCAAGTAAAGCATTGACGTAGAGCATCTCTAGTAGATTACTCACAGGGGCGAATCCACCGGAGGCTGGAGCCATCCACCCCCTCCCTTCACCCCCCCCCTATAATTTGTACCCAGATGAAAAGAAGAGAAGAGAAGATGGTGAGGAAGAATAAAAAGAGACAGGGGAAGAAGGAAGAAAGGAAAATTAGTCCCCTTGTGCGGCAACTCTAGATCTGCCTCTAATTACTTATTCTCAAAACCAATACCAAAAACCTATCATTTGAGGGATTTGTGGTGCTCTAGCAAACTGCCAATTTTATCACATTATCAATTTGTTTTGTAATAACCAAAACACACATCTCTCCCTCATCACAAGTATGATTTCTGTTAGGCTATTGCAACGTTGATTACCAAAAAACCAATAAATATCTATTGTTATGGAAGAGATAAAGGATTTGGTAATGGATCGTGAGTAATCTAATTGAGATGCTCCTATATGTGTGTACAATATCTACACATATTATGATCATACAGATGTAAAGAAAAAAACAAGATACAAACAAGTTTAGGTATCAATATTTAATTTGCTTTCAACAATATGTCCAAATAGTACTTGCGTAAAGTTCGAAAAAAATAGTACTTGCGTAATAAGAGATTACGGCACCAAGTATTTCACAATATAAAGGGAAATTTGGCATATATAGTAACCCCAAGAATTAGTTAGCTCATGGAAACTGAGACAGCTTTGGCTAGTCGAAAGTTAAGCATAACCAAACAGACAATCGTATCCAAAGTTTTCTCAACATGAAGCATAATGAGTAACAAATGAAATGCTAACTAGAAATATTTATACATATTCTTAAATAGCAAAATAAGACCCAAAAAGAATCCCAAAATCGCATTTGCCAAGAGCGCTGGATCTCGGGTGTTGATTAGATCTCCAGCGCGCGGGCCATCACCATCTTGCGCATCGCAGTGCGGATGTGAATCTTGGAGATTGTTGCACGTTCCCATGCAGCCGGACCGATGACACAAAACCACGGACGAAAATGGATACCACGGTGTCTCAGGCGATTCAATGCTCGGTCCGGACTACAACTGACATTTGCCGCACGTGAAACCAGATCGTAATTGTTCGTCCGTCAAATCGTTGTCGCCACAGCCAAGAAATGGTGTGGTGTGCCCTTGCATTTGGCCAGGCGACATGTGTATATGCGTGCCGCCATGCGGGCCACTGCAATTAGCTCCAAACATCGGGTAACCCTCGGCATTGTTCGGGGCGAGGATAGGGATGTTGTAGGGGAGGAGTCGAAAGCAGAGAGGGTGATGGAATGCAAGGGAGGGGTCAGGTGTATATTGGAGTTAATTTGTGGGGACTAGACAAGGGGTCCAAAGAGGAAATTAAATGGCAGAAAGAAATGTGCCACAAAGGGAATAATAGTGGAGCCTTTTTTTCACATGAGTTGGCATTGACCAACAAAAGAACATTGATTCTCTGATATGGTCTCGGTGGCGACTAGTTCACGAGCGCTGCCATAGCTAGCCAAAGATACATACCGCTCCATCTTAAGAGATTTAGGCAGTGGCTCATCCTGGTTTGGTTGTGAGATTAGTGAAGTATGATGTATACGTGAGGATTGAGGAAGGTGTGGTCATTTTGTAGGTAGTTTTTTTTCAGTGTGTGGGGTGGAGAATTTATATGAAGTTTTTTGTTTATTAATTTGTAGGATGGGATGGTGGTAGTGTTGGGGTGAAAATTTGCAATGTTTCACTAAGTGAAAAGACATGATAAAAACCCTAGCGTGCCTCAATAGTGAGATGTAGTCATTGTATATGAATTTTTTTCTTATTTGTAGGACAGGGAGACACGACGTGGGTAAAAAAAATGATCTATTGTGTGAGCAGAGATGATCCACCCTAATTTAGTTCAACAGTGTAAACTGAGTGGGCAGGTTAGGTCATTTGTGTTTAGTATGGGTTGTGTCGTCTCAGAGTGGTTTCCAAGGAGGGGTCTTTTGTGTTGCAGTTCTTTTAGGGACCCTTTGAAATAAAGGAAATATAGAGGGATTATGGAGGAGTCCATTCCCATAAGAAATTTTTCCTATGACAACGTTTAGAACAAAGTATTGAATCCTCACAATTCATTTGAAATTCATAATGGAATTGGCTCTTCCATGGGAATGTCGCACGAAAACAAAGTATGAGGTCCAATGTCATGTTTTCCTTCCGCTATGTCTTATAATTCTAGTGTTTTTCTTTTTCCTAAATAACATTTAAAAACATGTTTTATTTATTTTTCCCGTGTTTTAGATTCATGCAGGATTTCAATTGCGTGTGCACTCCAAGCCTATCTTCTCTTCTTCTTTTTTTTCTTTTTTTTTTTGTTGTTGAGAACGGAGGGAGTAGCACATATCTTGTGGAATATGCGTATAAGATGATGGATGAAATCACACATAGCATTCAAGTTTATCCATAGTGGGTCAAACATTGGCCATCTGATGAAATCACACATTACATTTCACTCTGTTTATTCTATACACTTCTCTTTGGGAAGATATCTACTGAAGCATAACTACATGACTAGGAAAATGGTGCAATATATACAGTGGTATCATCTTTCAAAAAAGAAAATGGTGCAATATATACAGTGGTATCATCTTCTCAAAGGCACATACATATATACATATGCATAGAGCTCACAGAGGAGACGTCACACGTCAAAACTCAAAACCCCCGTTCAGTTGAACAGATAAAGAAGGTCTGGACATGTTGTCAAGGGGTGTTTCCAAGGTGATTACTAGTCCCGAACTGCCGACCTGACCATTCCATTTGGATCGTCCAAGCTGCCAACAACACCATAAGAGTGCATAAGTTAACAATGAGGCGTGTGCTTTAATCAGCGGCAGCTTACTATAAATGGGAAGTGCTGGGGCACTTACAGAAAGAGCTGTGAAAGCCGAGGGATGTCTTGAGCAAGAGAAACCACACATTACATTGACTTCCTCCTTCAATGAGTGGACAAATTCTGTGCGTATTCCAGGATCACTTCCTCCGAAAGTGGGGCAAACACTGGCGCATATAATTGCATCAATGTGTTTAGATTTGTCTGACTGAAATAAACTTGGAAAGAAAGGTTTCATGGGATGCCTTCTAAAACAGCATGATGGCAGTTGATTCTGAAAGCACTTAAATAGCTACTTATGTTTTTTTGCTCATTGCAAAAGGACACTCTCATACTGGATTCTGATGTAGATCATAGTCGTAGAGACATAGACCTATATATCTGCCAAAGCATTCCTGACCAACAAAAATATTAACATGGCCATATGTCTAACAAAAGGTGTACACTGCACTGTGACTAACAGTGATCCATCTTTAAAGCTGCTCAGTAATAACTTATTTTTTCTTGAAAATAAACACCAGTTTTGTCTTTAAGAAAGTGCCTATATTGACCTACCTGACTTGAATGCTTGGCCTCACCATAAGGCCAGACCTCTCCCATGCTACAGCTTGTGCAACTCCAAATGAAAGGGAATTGTCAGGCCATTGAAACATTGGGGTAAACCTAATGCCTTGTTTGTTCTTCAAAGAAACAAGAATGGAACACGCATTAGGAACAGATCTCAAGAGGATTAAGAGATGTCACAGGTTGCATGTAAATGCTTATACTAACCTTGAAGGAGAAGCTCACTCTTGTTTCACCAGGACACCTTCCATGAGCTTGAAGCAATCCACCAAATAAAGGGAAAAAACCACTTGCCGTTATCCCTTCACCAGCAACATATGTCAATTGTCCATTTGGAAATTGCACATCCATGAAAGACTGAAACAAATAGCAAAGCTAAGATACATTAACGACAGAATAATGTCACAGTGCTGCAGCAAAATTACGTCAATCACTGTGCTTCTACAAAAATAGCCATCTCACAGGAAATAAATATTACATTCTTCATGGGTTTACTAAATGTGCCATTAGAAAATACTATCATTACACTAATTATGAGCAGGTTCAATTGTGTTGCTATGTCGCTCTATCAAAAGTTCAAAACTATGTTTAAAATCAACTACCAAAGGCAGTTACATCATCAGTGATTTATGGGGGAAAATCCTATAAAAATGTAATGGAAACATATATACTTTGGTAGAATGACAGCAACATAAAATGGGCAAGCATGCGAATTAGCTAACCAGATACTAACTTCCAATTATCCAGCGACTGCTCTTAGGATATGAAGTGACAATCAGGAAGTATGTTTGCTGAATAAATGTGATATACAATATAATGAAATCTGATGGCAGCCAGAAATAGGATGAAGGAGTCTAAATGAAGAACAAAAGGGAAAAGGTACATGGAGAAGAGGGGGGAAATCATGTACAAAGTACACTTACACAAGTTACAGGGTTGAGGCACATCATTGACATCAGCATCCATTTTCTATGTTTTGACCAGATGGCTGGGCACAAGGAGTGCATTCCATTCTGAAATACAGACATGAATTCCAGTAAGGACATGTAACAAGCAAGCACACACTTCAAGTGCTTGAATAGGCATGGTTACTACATGCTACAGGTTTGACAAACCAGCCTGCACAGGCTGGATAGGAGAAATGAGCTAAACCCCCCCCCCCCCCAAAAAAAAAAAAAAGTAGTAGCCTTAGTTTTTGTTCATTTTGCCCCTAGCTGGTCTGGCAAAAAGCTGTTTGAACACCCCTAGTGCTTGAATATGCAAAATTATACAGAAAAGGTAACAAATACAACCAAATTAAGTACAGGATGTGCTCAGTGATTTAGCAGGAATTTATATGCACAACAATACACTGCTAAATTTATTCAAAAGAAACATGCATGCATGACTGTGGCAATAGGGCCAAAATTTGATAACAATAACAATCTGATTTGATGCAGAAATAAATAATAAACAGTTGTATGTCAATATATAATGTTCAGAAAGAAGATGAGACATGGAGCTGGGGAAAACAAAAGAATTGCAAGTCTTCCGCATACCTAATTCAGGGTATTTGAGTGACAACATAATTAACTAGGAATTGAAGACGGCGATACAAAGAGGCAGAGAACATTCCAGAATCCCTAATCATATGCTCTCACTTTTCACTTGCATGTATGAACTATCCATTGGACCAAGAATGAGTTCCATTGGGTACATTCTATGACCACATTTTTTTAAAAAAATGAACATAAACTTCATCCAAAGGTTCAAACTATCATGGTCTTTCATCCAAAGCTTCAAACTATCATGGTCTACTATAAAGTAATCAGACAGGCTGCTAGTCTTCATAAGATAAGTTGTGGAATAATACAATTTGAATAAGCATGCAAGTTCAAACAACATCAAACCAAAAGAAGGGGGCACAAGTACCTTGCGATCATAACCATACCAAAGAAGGTGTTGCTTTGACAGATGAACAGGCAAAAGAAGCGTAGAGTCTCGAACAAACAGTAAAGGCCCCAGTTGAATAAGAAAAAGAGGTGATGTATCATTTCCAGAATTTAAACTGCCACGCGATGACTCTAGCCTCCAAAGGTCTCCTCGTGCAACTACTGAACTCTCAATGTCATGGTGCCTGGTGCTGTAAGTTGCTGAGATGTTAACAGTTCCCTGTGCCAGATACAAGAGTTATGACTTGCTTTTCAGGATTTTTTTTAAAAAACGGCCATTTAGTATCCAGCCCATCTATCTATATAATTAAACAAAGATATGCAAAAAGAAGTATCACTTCTTGATGTAGCAACAGAATAGTTGAACTGCATCTGCATGTACTGCTAAGTTACGACTATGCAGTAATAATAATCTGATTAAGCATGTATAGCCCATTACTGACATTAAATTTATGATGAGAACAACTGCACAAGCAATTGAAGTGTTAAAGCTTTTAAAAATCTCAAATGCATATGATAGTTCACCTATATGAAACATATATCCAAAAATTTACTGCAAAATCTAGCTCCAGTACATGTTTTCAAATGTAAACATCCAGGTTAATCCGTGACAAAAATATGTCAATTAAGCTCAATTGAACATCCGTTCAAGCCAATCGACAATGCATACCTTAGCCTTATTAACGTTCTCCAATGTCCCAATTTCGCATCCGAATCCGTCTTCCTCATCATCCAATCCGTCGGCACCTCCTGCCCCAACCCCACCCGCGCTACCTGCGGTGGCGCTTCCAGTGGCCGCAGCAGCAGCAGCGGCTGCCACCTCGAGAGAACCTATATCTGCAACCCTTTCCAAAGTGGTATTCGTGTGACCAACCGTCCGCGAAGCGAGCGCAACCTCACCGTCGTCCGCCGCCACCGCAGCATGAGACCGAGCAGTTTCCCATTTCCCGCACCGCGCGCCCTCCGAACTGAACGGCAAGGGCACAGGCACCTGGCGCGCGAGCTGCTGAACCGCCGCGCCGAGCTCGTACCCTGCCTGCCCGAGCCGGCTGCCGATCTCAACGAGCGACGAGACGGCCGCCGTGGAGAGGTCGATTACGCCCCCACCCCCGCCATTCACCACCGCCGCGCCGAGCTCGTATCCTGCCTGCCCGAGCCGGCCGCCGATCTCAACGAGCGACGAGACGGCCGCCGCGGGGAGGTCGATTGCGCCCCCACCCCCGCGATGCACCCCGCCGACGAAGGGGACGACGGGGAGGTCGATTTCGAAGGGGATGGAGATCTTGGGCGGCAGCAGCTGCGGCGGCGACCACGGGGGCAGCTGCGGCGGCTGCGCGTGCAGCAGGAGCCCCGAGAAGCCCTGCGCGAGGCGGTACGCCAGGTCCTGCCCGTGCCGCTGCACGCCCACCCACGAGGCCTCGAGCGAGATCTCCATGGAGGATGCGATCCGAGCCCCCCGAGCCCGGTAGGGCTTCGAGGGGGAATGCAGAGAGGATTCGGGAAGCGCAGGCGTGTGGAGAGGAAGCGGCGGGTGGACTGGTGGTGGTGATGGGGGAGGATTGGGATTTGGGAGGGAGCGCGGGATCACGGCTTGTGCTTGTCCTGGAGGAGACGACGTGGATGGACGGCCCAGTGGCCCACCTCGCCCCACCCCGTCCCGTTCAGTTGCTCTGCGCCTGAATTTTTTCTTCAGAGAAAATTATTTATTTACTACTACATATGGGTTTATCGCATTCACCTCCACCTCCCCGTCGGGGTGAAGCATGGAAGCTCTGCGCGATATTTGCGAGAGGAATCGTGAAAGACTTGACGTGTTTGTTTCGTGAAAATGTAACGTAATCTGTTTACAGGTGGTATAGGATACCCTTACGACTGTTTGTTTCAACTGCCATCGTAATAAGATACCACGGTATCGGATACCGCCCCGTTACGACTCGATTACACCTCTCCGACCCCGGTATCGGGCGATACCGCAGTCCACGCTCCCAGCGTCGCCCTTCCTTTCCCCACCCTCGTGCCCACGCGCCTCATCGCCGCCGCCGCCGTGATTCGACGTCGCCGCTTCCTGTGCCTGCCCCATCTCCTCAGGCGAGCGCGTTGCTGGCGGCTGCTACGTGCAGCAGCCCCGTTGCCCCTCTCCTTCCCCACCCTCCTGCTCGCGCACCATCGCCGCCGCTGCAGTGGTCGCCGCTTCCCGTGCCTCCCATCTCCCTCAGGTAAGCGCGTCGCCGGCGGCTGCTGCGTGCAGCGGCCTCGTCGCCGATACAGAGTCTTGGATTTCTCGCATGTCCTCTCAATTCACTTTCTTTCCTAACCCTAGATCGATTCTTCTGCAGCCACCAAAAAGAAGAGACAAATCAAAAGAACTGCTAGGGGAGGAAGTGAATCTTTGGGTGAAGAGGTAGAGGAAGGAAGCAAACCGACGAGAGGTATCGCTCCTGCTACCCACCTCTTTGCTGCCGCATCGTTGATCTGTGTTGTGCTTATTGTTCTATGAACTCTTGTTTCCAACTTAAGCATTAGCATCCTTGGATGGTTTGTTTGAAGGGATTGAGTTGGATCTGTGTAGATATTGTCCACGGTGATGCATCTGAATTTTGGGTCCATGTCATACTTGTTGATCTCTACCTGTTTCTTTTTTGTTTGCATCTGATGCAGCCTCAGATTTGTGTACCAAGCAGTAATTTCTTTTTTAGGTCTAGTATTATTGATTCTATGATTTCATTGCGCAGTGAGTGCCATCTCAATTTATATATTGTCTACCAATTTATTTATAGTACTATGGCTCGCCTTCCTTTATCCACAAGAACTCGAAAAAGGAACATGGCCCTTAGGAATATGTTGACTTCCATCACTGTCATGTACTATTATATATGGTTATTACTTGCAATGGCGTATAAAAGGAGGTGCTTGAAAATTGAACAAAGGATAAGAAACATAGAACAAAGGAATGTGCGGCTGTCCCAATTAATTCGGGATAGTGATGCTACTTGTATTAGTCAGCTTCGCATGGATAGGAGAACATTCTACACTCTATGTGAAATGTTGGGTGATATTGGTGGTTTGAAGGCGACACGAAATATGTCGATAGTGGAGATAGTGGCTCAATTCTTGTATACACTAGCCCATCATCTGAAGAATAGGACAATAAAAGAATTTTTCTTTCGAAGTGGTGAGACAGTCAGCAGACAATTCAACTCATGTCTTTTAGCCGTTCTAAAGCTGCACCACTTGCTACTTAAGACCCCAGAACCTATTCCTGATGATAGCACGGATGGCACATGGAAATACTTTAAGGTAATTGACTTCTCAAGTAGTTTTGCTTTTCAAGAAAAAAAATCCTAACTGACATGTAGTTTCATGACATTTTTTTTCTTTGGCTGTCTTCTATTTGTAGAACTGTTTGGGGGCATTAGATGGAACCCATATAAAGGTGACAGTTCCAACTAAACTGAAAGGAAGATATAGGTCAAGAAAAGCTGACATTGTGACAAATGTTCTTGGAGTTTGTGCCCCTGACATGCAATTCATATACATATTGCCTGGCTGGGAGGGCTCAGCACATGATGGTCGTGTGCTTCGAGATGCTATTTCTAGGCCAAATGGGTTACGTGTCCCACAAGGCGAGTTTGGGTCAAATAACTTTCATGTACTTCCATTAGCTGCCTAGTTTGGATATTGATTCTTCTTCTGTTTTTTCTATCTTAAGGATGCTATTACCTTGTTGACGCTGGTTATGCAAATGCAAATGGGTTTTTAGCTCCATATCGTGGACAAAGGTATCATTTAGGTGGTTGACTGCACAAAATCCACCACACAGTGCGGAGGAATATTTTAATATGAGACATGCTAGAGCAAGAAATATCATTGAGAGGTGTTTTGCAAGGCTAAAGGGTCGTTGGGCAATTCTGAGGTCTCCATCCTTTTTTCCTATAAAGACTCAATGCCGAATAATAATGGCTTGTGCTCTTTTGCACAATTTAATTTTGCAAAGGATGCCTAGTGATCCACTGGATATGGAGGAGTCATTAGTGGAATCGTCAATGGAAATTACTGAGGGGGAAGTGAGTGAACCAGAATTTATTACACATGTCTCAACATCTGATGAGTGGACTAGTTTTCGAGATGGTCTTGCTCAGGGGTTGTATAATAGTTATAGGGCTTCTAGTTCCCATTAAGGTGTGTTTCTAAGTTCTTGTGTATTTCTAAGTTCATGTTCGAGTGAACCAGAATTCATTACATGTGTCTCAGTACTTTTCTAACATGTCATCATTCATTTGTAGCTATGGATTTATCTGGGAGCTCAACAAGCACGCGTGGAAGGGGGAAGAACAAGAGGAAGTGGACTGTAGCTGAGGATGATGAATTGGTTAAAGTCTTGTATGAAATATCATTGGATCCAAGGTGGAAGGGGGATGGAGGCTTTAAGAATGGATACTGTTCACTGCTTGAGACTCGCCTTGCTGAGAAGTTACCAGCAAGTGGACTATCTGCTGTTCCTCACATTGAGTCCAGAGTGAGGCATTTTAGGACAAAGTATGGAGCAATAGAGGTCATGCTTAACAAAAGTGGCTTTAGCTGGAACGATAATACTAATATGCTGCAGTGTGAGAAAACACAATATGATACACATTGCAAGGTATATTTGTTATGTGAAGATATTTACATACTTCATCAAATATACATTTTATCGCACTGCAAGTGATTGACTTTTCATCTTTTTGCAGTATCATCCTGAAGCGAAGGGCGTATATGGCATTGCTTTCCCTTACTATAACACATTGGCTGCCATATATGGGAGTGACATTGCTACTGGCGAAGGCGCAGAAGGACTGACTGAAGCTGTTGGAAACTTAGGGCAAGAGCTTGCGAATGAGCATGGTAATCATGAGGAGATAGAGGAGGATAGGATGTATAGAGACACTCCTGTACAGTCCACTGATTCAGCCTCATCAAGCTTTAAGAAGAGGAAGATCAATAGAAAAGGGAAGGACTATGGATCTGTATCAAGTGATCCTCTTCTGGATATGCTAACTGAAGTACAAGGTGACCTTAAGGGCGTGGCCAAGAATGTGGGAAAAATGGCAGAAGCAATGGAGCGTGAGGCTGCCATTCAAGAGAAGGTGATAAATAATGATCCCCAACAAACGTTGAGAGAGAAGGCTGTAGCAGAACTCCGGAAGCTTGGGTTTACCGGCACTGAGCAGATCAAAGCTGCTACTGTGTTTGTAAAAATGCCAGAGCAAATGAGCATGTTGCTAACACTCGATGAGACATTGAGGAGAGAATTCATCCTAAACATGCTTAATGGTATGTGGAATTTTGCTATCTTATTACACATGTTATTTCCTGCCATAGTATGAAAGTCTCTGGAATAGATGCTGCACAAATTGACTATAGGTCTATGCTAATTTATTTGTGCATTTCATGCCCAATTGTGCACTGTGAACTCCTTTGAAAACCAATGATGGGTGCTCCTTTACATCTGATGCTTGAACTGTTCTTGCAGCTATGGTCTGCTCTATATTCATCTTCTTTTAACCTGTTTTATAGCCAGTATAGTTTAGTTTAACAGGCTCCAGCACACATTGGTTCAGGTTTTGATGAATTCTGCATTGGGTGGCATCTCCATTCTTTTTTAGGATGAAGGCTTGTGTACCAAATTAACCTCTACACCAAAGGGCCCAAATCATTGTGTATTTGCTATAGTTTTATTTGTTCACACTGTTTACAAAGATGCATGTTCTATGGTTGTTATTCTTTGCAAAAAAAAAAACAAAACTCACACATACCTTAAATTTTTATCTATTTTTTTTGTAGAGGCAGACAGGAGCAGGTAAGGTGGAACTTGATCACATTATCTAGTGAAAAACTTGTCAATAATCGGTGGTGAAGCGACGATCCAAAACTTGTCAATTTGGTTTCTCTGTTAAGTATTTGGCTTATTCTAGAGGTGTATTATCTAGTGAAAAACTTGTCAATAATAGTAGATTCCGTGACTGTATTATCAGTTGGACTACTATGTTATTTATGCTTGGTTGAACTACTATGTTTATTTACTGTTGTTGTGTTTTTTATTTTTTTGAAAATCGCCTGGACTATGGTGTGTGTCTAGAGCCTGCACGTTGCACGCAGCCAGCCAGCAGGGCAAACGTGTACGCAGGCAGCCAGCAACGCCAAACGAATAGTCCAATCCCTGAGCTGTTTACGCTGTTTACCAAACACCTGTAATGGAACTTGATATCATTACCTGGTGCAAACAAACAAAGTCCGTAAACAGTGATACCAGTCCCAATAGCTCCGCAATCCATTTTCATTACCGTTACCCTTACCAGAGCGCTAACCAAACACTTCCTTAATTGCCCCTGTCAGCTCACTCTCCGCAACCTACCTCTCCCGATGAGGCGATGACGGTTGGGTCCCGCTCGTCGTCTCCAACCTTTGTGGATCATTGGTGGTCAACCTTATATCAAGAGTAATAGACAGCCATTGCTTGTGACGTGCAAGTATAGGATGTGGTATGATAGTCGACGCCATAAGGGTGAAGGTCAAACGAAAAATTCATGTCGAGGTGATGAAGGGCCACGAGTAGTCGACTGAGAGACCCAAAGAGTTCGAGCGAAGTCATTGGGGCGATCCACATGGTGTATGTAATAACAAGAGTACATGGTGATGAATACGGCGTGGGCTGAGTCAGGAAGAAAGGCAATGGCGAGTTCGAGTATGTTGCTCGTGCTGTGGGAGAGAAAGCTTGAAATCATCATGGCGCTTGGTTGGAGACCGGTTTGGGACATGCATAACACATCTGGTGAGCTGACCACATCGAGTAAGAGGATGTGTGGCATCATCGTAAAATTTGCGTCGCAGGGAAGTGAAATTGTTGTGGCATATAGTTCGTCCGATGTACTATGAAAATTGTGTACGCTTTTACAAGGTATTTGGGTTGTTAGTATCTTGGGTCTCTCATATGTTTTGTGTGAGACTTGGTTAGGGCTCGAGAGAGATGGATGTGGCTCTTTGATTTTAGCTTTTCTCATGCTAGTTTGGACGAGCACTTATAACCGAAAATCTATCTAAGGCCATGTTCAGATTCCCAAGTATTCACTATTCATTCCAACTTTTCACTGTTCATTCCAACTTTTCACTATTCCTCCCTCACAAAACATGTTTCCCAGCGAATGCTACAGTATTTTTCTTATGCTACAGTGTTTTTTACTACAATGTAAACACACCCTAGAGATTATTGTTGTGCTCAACTGTCCCCCACCCCCCACCCCCAATCTGATATTTATCTTTTTCCTCTATTTTTTAAGGACTTTTGTTCTTTCCGTTTTGCTGGGCCGGGAGGCAAAGTAGAACATGTGCAACATCATCTGGAGTCATCATTTTTGCAAATTCATGCACGAGCTCTCGAAATCTAGAGATTTTCTCCAAACCAGAAGTTCTTGGCCTAAATCCACGAAATGATTGGTGAAATTAATCTTAATGTGTACGTATGAAGTTGTGGCTCGAGTTTAGGATATTCCGACGGCAACCATTGCTGCTGCCAATAAAACTACTACTTTGATTATAGAAAAGATATTATTATCAGCTATCTGTTATCCTTCTATTTACTTCGTGTCCGTTCGCACGTGCTAGCTAGTGAACTCGAATACTCGATGTTGACTCAGTTTGTTCCAGATAATCTTGGATCTATCTTTTCCCGAGCAATTTCCGATTTTTCTCTTGTTTTTCCATGACCAACTTTATGTTGCTGGGGAGTCATACTCCGTACTTTATACTAGTGGTAGACCCACCCTATCTATAAATTCGTCCAGAAGCGTAGACTTCAGAGTTTTTATGCGGCCGTGCCCCGACTTTCCTCGATGATTCTGTTACCGTCACATAATTACCGGCTAATTTACCATGTGCAGCACAAAAAAGTATCATGCCTTTTGCATTCACAGAAGGAAAAAGGACTGTGCTGCGTGATATATACTTGTGGAGTTGTTCTCACACGTACAATGATTTTCAAAACCAATAACGAATGAATGGCACACCATTTGCCTAGGGGTCCATTTGTACTACCACCTGCATTTCTTTTTTGTGCTGTTTTGCAAATCGCACATAGTCTCAAATATGCGTGCACTAAATATTTGTGCTGTGTTTTAGTTGCAAAAGGTATTTTTTAGTTCCTATTCATCCCCCTTATATAACACACTTCTCAAAAAATTTCTTTTCCACCTTTCCTATTCATCCCCCCAACATAATACGCATCCCAGTAAAGAAAAGTATTTTTTTCTCTCCCCCATCTAAACACAGCTGGTACGTTTCTATTTATTGCGTACTAAACAGATTGTACAATATTAAGGTTGCCTGGACAGTAAAGGACAACACAACACACACACCGTTCTTTTTTACAACACCATATGGTCCACATCTGGGAAGAGCACGAGCTTTGGCCAGAAGCTTCGTTCCTGGGACAGGGGCGAAGCTCAGTAGTGAGCTGTGGGTGCAGCTGCACCCCAAAAAAACATAAATTAGTTATTGCACTCAATTTTTTGCTTCATATGCACCCCCCCAAAGCCCAATATTATGCACCCCCTAGGCTCCAGCACTCTGTCGGCAGTCAGCGAGGTGCCAAAGGATCACCCAGCAATAGGTATCAAGATAATAATTATGCTTAAAGCTTTGCTAATTCAGCTACTTCATTCTCAATTAGTCGATTATACTGGTTCATTACATACAATTTAAAACCTGAAAGCCCTAACTTATTTTATTATGGAGACCGTACTAGTAAATATTTACATTAACTAGAATTGTGTGTGTGTATATATATATTGTAGGTTATTGGACGGGATAATTTGGTTAATTGATGGAATGATTTTTCAAAAGAAAAACGCCATAGCCAGAAGGAGATAACCGGTTACAGTGCACAATTTTATGTTTGGGTCAACAAGAGGAGATTAATAAAGTTTCCTCAAAAAGAGGATATTAATAAATATGATTGAAGATTAGAAAAAAAAATTGATGATTGCCACCTAATTTTAACGAGAGGGTGACAAGAAAGTACTGAGAATATAATAGTCACCAATGAGAACGAATAGATGATTAAAGGCATCACTAGTTTGTGGCTCCATGAAAATACAAGGTCGTAGATTTTATGATAAAGATTAAAGATAATACATTATATTTTATCAATGGATTATTCTTCCTCCATGAAAAAAATGAAAATTAAGTTATAACTCATTTTTTCACTTTTTTAGGTCGTTGGATCATAGACATAGTTATGTCAATAAGGTTTTATCGTGGAACGCCAACCCAAAATAAATATCATTATGGATTTTTTTTAATTTTTATAAATAGATTTTTTGTTCTGTTTTTATTGTCGCTCCCCCCTCCATTTTGCTCTAGCTTCGCCACTGTCCTGGGATGATAATCTGACCAGTGAAAAAGGCTCTGTAAGCAGAAGATGCTGAATACTGCTTGTCTGACGACCAACGCCACAGGGACTTATCCTTCTCATCTTGGAACGATTTCTTCTACCAGCTCCCAAATGTGCCAATATCCAAGAATCACGTGGACAGTGAGGGCTTCAGTAATATCCCTAACCCAAAGTTCAGCATTACTCAAAGCTTCCGCAGTCGTTCTTGAGTTAGCTGCCTTGAAATAAACAAGGAGCTAGCAGTTCAATTCAAGTTCCCTGCAGCCATCTGTCTGTCAAGAACATTTGTCCGGCCACCATTGCCAACCTGTACTTCAGTCGAGACCGAGAACATTGCACTAACAATGGTTTCATGCTTGCACGGTAGGGCTCCCCAGCTTCTGGAGGTATCAGTTCTTTTACAGTACAATGAACGATGACAACGACACAGATTAACAATATCGTCAATTATACCTCTGGCCATGCATATCACACGTATGTACAGTACATAATAACGGTTTCAAAGGAAGTCCAACGAATCGTCACGGTGAAAAAAAAAAAGAAAAAAAAAGACTTATCGCCACGTCGAAACAAATCGTATGCAGTCCATGCGACATGGCACTCAACGACCTTCTAGATCATCACCTCACCGGCATGCATGTTTACGTACCGGATTGTTAGACACGCGGAGTCACGGACGCAGGCATAAGGGTGTGTTTAGATTGGGAAAAGATTCCCCAAAAATACACTGTTCATCAAAAAAAACACTGTAGATGAATAGTGATATGTGAGTAGAAGAGGTGGGATGAATAGGGAAAAGTTAGATGAATAATGGATTTTTGGGGAATATTTGGGAAACTAAACGGGACCTAAGACGCAACGACTTGCACAGAATCTAGAAGAGCCACTACGTGATCTCGTGCAGATAAACCCCTGAGGCCACTGACACTGCATGCCATCAAAGTCCATGTTCATCTAGAAGGAACAATGATAGGAACTCCCAAAAATACTCTGGTACCTGACGGTTCCCCACGGTCCTGGCATCCCTTGGTGCAGCCACGCTCGATCGCAGGCTGTCCGAGTCGTCCCAAGTCCAGTCAGGCCGCCGCCGCCACGGTCCTTCGTTCTTGGGGACAAAGTTTTTAAGGGGGAAGAAGTGATCGGTCGGACACGCACGCAGCGTCCGGGATCGGACGGACGTCGCCGTCGTCTCGTCTCTCTGGGGGCCGTGGTTTTGGATACAAATCGACGCGTGCTCTCGTAGCCACCCGCTCGCCGGCGCCGGTCGTTTCTTTCCACGGCGCGCGGTGAAAATTCTCGCCTGGAAAAGTCGGCGAGTTCACATTCTGCCCGCGAAAGACTCAACTGACGACTTGCCCGGAAAAAGGGCTAGCTGGGCGTGCTGTCAGTGGGCCGTGGTTTTCACTCGCCGCGCTGGAAGATTCGGCTGTCTCGTCCTTGGTTCACTGATTCATGGCTGCTTGTGCTCCGTGGCGTTCGAAGCAGATTCCTAGTAGATAGTATTGGGTGGAAGCAAAAGCAATGCGGCAAATGCCGGTGCCGAGGTGCTCCCTGGACCCTTGGAGGTGTCTCGAGGAAGGAGGAAACTCCAGTGCCATGCCGTGCCGTGCAGCCAGTTTGTTGGACACCCATAACTACAGAGGCAGAGAGGAGGCCGGGCAACATGGTTTACGAGCTTTCGGAGGTTGGAATGAATCATCGGCTGCAAAGTCGCACTGGTCTTCGGACAACAGTTTAGTTCTCAGGTTGGATCGAGAATCTGGCGGCCCGCCCTGTTCCAATCCTGACGACCGGTCGTGCTCGTGCCACCAGAGCGAGGAGGGTGTCTCGCTGCTGTGCTGACCGAACCTTTGCCCGTGCGTGCGTGCGCGCTGGCTGGCGGTGGCGGCCAACTTTGACGGTCCGCCCGGTTTCCACTTTCTAGAAGCAGAGAGCTTCACTGCTGGAGGAGGGGGTAAAAGGGGACCACAGAGCAGCGAACGCATTGGTCAGTCAAACACCTCATGCAGCGACCAGCCCAGACCCGGAGGATGCCTAGGCCCAGCCAGGGAAGGATATGCGTGCGCAACCTCGTCATCGTCCACGTCCACGTCCCAGCCGCGACGACGCAGCTCGCGCGCCTCGCTTTATATAGGCCGCCGCGAGACGCCAGCAGCGGCGGCGCCAGCCAGCCATACTATCCTTCGATTCCTCGGCCCCTTGGCTTCACTCCTTTGCCGCTGCCACGCCAGATTTGCACGAGGGAGGGACGCGCGCTGTGCCCGTGGTTTCCCGTGCTCTGTGTTTCCCTTGACAGACCTGTCGCTTTGCTTAGTCGTTGGTAAATTTGCATTCAGATTCGTTCTTTGCTTCTACGGCTGTGGTTGGTTACCACCTATTCACCCGTACTAATCGACGTGTCCGTATGTGGTTTCGTAGGTTCTCGGCAGTAACATTTCAGCTTTGTCGACCCGAAAAGTCACCGTCTTTGCGGCAACTTGGCGAGATTTTTTGTCTATAGTTCAGTGTGAACTTGGCATAAAAATGACCTGACGGCTTGTCCATTCTGGTGGGTAAGACTTGGGAAGCGGCGTTGAGACCCGGTTAATTCCAGCCTAAGCACGCCCATCATTAATCGAGTTGGTTGATACTCTCTACTCACCGCGACTGGAAGAGAGAAACGAGAGATGGCCGGCATGGAGGGTTGCAGCGGAGGTACCGGCGGTGGCTCCAGCTCGCCGCCGCCGTTCTTGATCAAGACCTACGAGATGGTGGAGGACCCGGCGACCAACCACGTCGTGTCGTGGGGCCCCGGCGGCGCCAGCTTCGTCGTGTGGAACCCGCCGGACTTCTCGCGGGACCTGCTGCCCAAGTACTTCAAGCACAACAACTTCTCCAGCTTCATCAGGCAGCTCAACACCTACGTGAGTGCCCTCAACCTGCCCCACTGATTCGTTTCAATTTGCTTTCAAGAAACGCTGCTGGTTTGTTTTCTCATCATTTCCCTATCAAGGTGATGTAGAGTATTTCCATTTTGCATATTTTGTCTTTGCAATTTTTTGCACTTGTCTAATTCGCAAGAACACATAGTTCGAGTGTCTCAGTGCTGAAAACAGAGGCCGTACCTTGCACGGACACGTCATGACATTCTGCATTTCAAATTCAACGTGTTCTTCAATGGTATTCCATGGAAATCCTGTGTACTCCGTGTTTGAGTTCACGTTTTCCATCCTCTGTTTCACCATATTCAATGATGTTTCCACGGGTTCAGCACTGCTATTTGCAAGTTAGCACGTCTTTTTCATGTTTCTTCCCAACCAAAGCTCTTTTTTTTCCCAACCGTGCGCATTCTCGGTCAATGCAACATTTGTCTGAAACCAAGTTTAAGACATTTGCCCATGGAAACAAAGAGCCATGAAAACGAACAAACCTTACTGATAGCTGCGTAGATCAACGTGTTCATTTGGCTTTTCTCTAAGTTGTTCAGATTGCTGGCTCCATCTGATGGTATCTATCTTCTTTCAGGGTTTTCGAAAAATTGATCCTGAGAGATGGGAATTTGCTAACGAGGACTTCATAAGGGGGCATACGCACCTGCTGAAAAACATCCACAGGCGCAAACCAGTGCACAGCCACTCTTTGCAGACGCAAGTGAACGGGCCATTAGCAGAGTCTGAAAGGCGGGAGCTTGAGGACGAGATCAACAGGCTGAAATACGAGAAGAGCCTGCTCCTGGCAGATCTCCAGAGGCAGAACCAGCAGCAGTATGGGATCAACTGGCAGATGCAGTCGTTGGAGGACAGGTTGGTGCAAATGGAGCAGCGGCAGAGGAATATTGTAGCTTCGTTGTGCGACATCCTGCAGCGAAACGGGGTTGTCTCAGGCTCAGTGCTGGAGACAGACCACTTCAGCAAGAAGAGGAGGGTCCCAAAGATCGATTTCTTCGTCGAAGAACCTGCGGTCGAGGAACAGCAAGCGCCGTTCCTGCAGACAGTGGGTTCAGAAACAGCAAACATGTCTCCGATTCGCCTTTTAAATGCTGAGCCATTTGAGAAGATGGAGCTGGCCTTGGTGTCACTGGAGAATTTCTTCCAGAGAGCAAACCAGGGGTCTGCTGAAGACATGTACAGTGGTGCCGCTGAACCCAGCCCTGCTCTGACTCTGGGAGACATGAATTCCGCACCAGTGAACACCAACATCAATCAGCAGTCACCACCTGGGACGAGTCCCTTTTCTTCAACCGCAGGGCATGCCCATTCGCCTTCTCCGTTGGCAGAATCTCTTGGCTACGCTCAGAGTCCAGTGCTGACATTAGCAGAGCTCAGTGAAGATGGCCATAGGACAGCTGAAGTCGATATGAACTCTGAGAGCACAACCGGTGACTCTTCAAAAGACACCACCAGTGAAACTGATATGCCAGAGAAGGTGAACGATGTATTCTGGGAGCGGTTTCTCACAGGAGAGGCCGAATCAGGAAGACAGCATGTTGACATTAAAGAGGTAACAGAAGCAAAGATTGCCATAGACTGCAGCTTTCTTAGTCACCAGAACAATGTTGATCAGATCACTGAGCAGATGGGCCAGCTTGATTCAGCTGAGAATGGCTCTGGTGCATCGTGGGAATGACTGATAGCACACCATCTGCGTTGATCCATAGTGAAATTACAACTGTGATGTACATTATAGTTTAGACCATCTCAAATGCTTTCATAGTGCACCTAGTTTAGACTTTTATAGCATTTCCTACTGTAAGAATCAAAATTATCTGTCGACTCTGTACATAATGTCCTTATGTTGAAGTCTATTCTAACGAGCTAGTGGCACATATTCAATTATTCAGTCCTAAGCTCTTCCACTGTTGTGCATCCTCATGAGATGCATACTAGAAATTCTAAACAGCTGTCTTGTCTGATAAAATGACTTCTAACCTAATGGAAATTGTCTGCCTTTCCAGTTAAAGGTGCATGGAGATATAAAGGAGCACCAAACATTAGTGTAACACTGGAATAACAAAAGGGCCGATTTTCATTTCGATTTTTAATGACATATTTCTCAGTCTGGATATCATGCTAGTACAATCACCTTAACGGGATAACTTGTCCAAGAACTAAAGAAAAGGCTAAAAAATTTTCACATCATCTAATTTATGGGGAAGATTTGTGGTTTGCCTGCTAGCTCTTGTTTAAGACCTTAGGTAACAGTCACCTAGACAAACCATGACAGCCTCTAATGTCTACATGCTCCAGAAATATAATCTACTGGAGGATATATGGTCATTATTTACATCTCAAATGTAAACTGAAACTCCACTGGGTGCGTCAAGGATTGTGCTTGGGGAGCCAATCATGTCAGGATCAAAGAACTCTCAGCTGCGTTAGAAAGGCAGAACACAGGTCCAGAAAGAGTAGCTGTGGTCCACTGACCCTTTGCAAGTCGAGAAGGTATTTCTCGTCCCTCGTTTTGTAAAGCTGCAGTCAGTGGAACTATATTAGCACAATGTGCATTTTCTGAGTAGTAGCTTTTATGCAAAAATAGGCGTCAAGTATGAAGCTATAACTATCGGGACATGTGAACCAATCATAAATAAATTTCATCCTAAATGAATTGTGAATATGGTAGCAGGACTAGGCAGTTCACCAGTAACCTGGCGTGCAAATGCAACCCTGACAAATCAACTCTTTCATAAACATAGCACATAGTCAAGGACATAAGTCGAGACTTATGCACACAATGTTCACAGATCTACATGGAAAGTAAGTGTATAGGATTAAGATTCAAATGGTACCTGAATCTCAAACTTCACTGTAGGGATTGATTTCTGGATGAGATCATCAGTTTCAATTATAGCAGATTCCGAGCCAAAGACATCACTGTTATGCATCATACTCTCAAGACAGCCAGGACTCCATCTGCATTTCATGTTGTAGTGTCCAATCTTTTTCCAGCAAACATTCAGTTCTTGCAGAGCTTTAAGTACTTCAGTTATTATTTCTCGTGGATGGGCTCGAGACTGTTGGACAATTACACATAACGAACCTGGAGAATTCAGGAAACAAAAATAAAAGGATGAGCTTAAGATGAAAAATACCTGAAGACCAAGGGCCCATTTCCTTTCAGCTGCAAAATGTTGCCTCAAGCCAGATCCTGGAGACTCTGTAAACCCATGCTGCCGAAGTTCAGTTGCTGAAGTTGGTGTTTCAGCAATTACTTGAGAGAAAGAAGAGTCCTATATATCATATAGAGCATGATAGCAAATTAGCAAGAAACTTCCAAGGAGCATCAAAAGCAGCGAACAACCCACAATCACGGTTAGAAATACATTAGACAAAATAACACACCATAGATTCTTGAAACTCAGCTCCAAGATAACCACTTGTCGTACGAAGCCTATTGTCCAAGAGTAAATAATAGGCAACTGTTGCCTGCACAACCAAACAGTGTCATGAACTCATGATACCACGAAACAACAACCAATAAGGGCAACAGAGTAAAGCATATACCTCATTCTGCAACCTATTTTGCAAAGATTCGATTAGCAGATTCTTGTCAAACCCCATCTTGATAACATCATTAAGCGTTTCCTCGTCAAGCTACAAAATTCAATAAAATAATAAATCATTCACTGTAGTAGAATAAAGTGCCATAGACCTCCCACACCTCCATATCCAAACACATAGCTCCCTAAGAAACAAAAGGAGTAGAGGAGACAAAATAGATGTTTCATAAAAGAAATGGATTCTCATGTCTGAAGGTAACCCAGATCGTCGAGTTTATACACAATATCATCAATTCACCTTTTTAACTTGCTGAGCAGTGTCTGGAGGCGGCACAGCCAAATAGCGTGGAAGTCGAATCTTGAACCACACATGTTCACGGATTTCACGAATGGTAATCCTTTTCATTGGATCAACAACTAGCATTCTGGGAATCAAGTCCCTCGCTGAAGGTGATAAATGACTAGGAAGAGTATATATTCCACCCTACAGTTACATATAAGAATTTACTGAGTATATTAAAAGAAAGTAAGAATGAAACCTTTTTGCGGGAAATCACTAAGATGCTAGCTAACCTTTATTTTCTTAAAGAGGTTTGGAATATTCTCATCATCAAATGGAAGAGTACCACAAAGAAGAGCATAAAGAATAACACCACAACTCCAGACGTCAACTTCGGGACCAGCATATAGTTTACCAGATATGACCTAAACAATAAGAATTGTGGGTGTCACTGTGACACATAACAAGTTATCTACATAATTGAAAATGAAACCATAAATAATGCTAAATGTAAATCATGCTACCTCAGGTGCTGCATAATTTGGGCTACCACAGCTCGTCTTTAAAAAGTGGCCATCACGCATAACATTACTTAAACCGAAGTCAGCAATCTTAACATTGCATTTTGAATCCAAAAGAAGGTTCTCTGGTTTTAGATCACGATGAACCACCATATTTCTGTGGCAATACTCAACACCAGATATGATCTGCATACAAAGTTAATCAAGAAGGAAATTACCGAACCCAGCTCGATGAACTGAATAAACACAAATAATCAATTCATTGAATGCAAATATTACACCAGCATCAGAGTTAACAGGCTTCAAAAATATATCTGCTCATAGAACAGTTTATGCAAACCATATTGCAGTTTGAACTTTGAACCAGAGAGTAAAATGAATTATACAAGATGAACTCATTAATATGCAAGAAATCTACCTGCTGAAAAAAGTGGCGAGCTTCTTCTTCTTGTAGTCTTCCCTTCTCAACAATGTAATCAAACAACTCTCCAGATTTAACATACTCCATAACAACATAAATATCAGCAGGTGTATCTATCACCTCATAAAGGCGTATGATATGAGGATGCATAAATAATCTGAGTATCTTGATTTCTCTCTTCACTGCAGGTACATATCAAAAGACAATTAAATTGAGCACTTCATCAAACTAAAAGAAAGATACAAATTCCGATGGCTTCACCAAAAACCTAAACTATCAAGCAAAAAAAAGAGCCTATGTTGATACCAAATATATATGCAGCAACTTTAATAAGAACAAAAGGAGGCTGATCATTTGTGGTAAAAGAGTATGTGCAATCATGTACATTACTGAAGCATTATAACTACAAACAGGATTGCATGATTCATACGTTATTCTATAAACAAGAGCGAATGCAGCCATCCAACCATATGCACAACATGCTACTACAGACTACGAATTCTATTATTTCTACACAGAAGCATATAATGAGCCCATAGGATAAATTTATGAGGAGCTTTACTGTATATCTATACATTCCGTACCTTATGGTGTAAATAGGAGCTTACGCACTCATTCAACTACATGCACTCTTACACGCTATTACAAACTACGAATTCTATTACTCTACACTCTTATGCAATCATATAATGGTCACCTTATGCAATCATATAATGCTGAATGCAAAAGTTTAGGAACCCCAAACAAATTTTCTGTACATAAGGAAAAGTGCATACCTTTCTCTTCCATTTCCATGCTTTTGATCTTCCGGCGATTGAGGATCTTGATGGCCACCTTATGGCCTGTCAATATATGTTCCGCGATCTTCACTTTACCAAATGATCCAATCCCCAGGGTTTTGCCAATTCGGTAGCCGCTCAAAGGGTTGACGTCTCTTCCAGCTCCCTCCATCTTGTGCCTAAATTACAAGCAAAGCATATGACATCAGTCAAAGATCGGGAGCACAGAATAATGTACCTATTATGAGCTCAAGGGCATGAAAAACTAAAATTCATCAAAATCACTTAAAGGCCGGATCTAGAGACAATTGAAAACAGGTGTGATTTGGTTTCAGGCTAAGCCAACGCACACCACGCCGCAATTTAATCCGCGGATAGGAGGGGAGGGGAACCGGAATCGCAGCGCCAATTCATCAAGTTATTTTCCTAAAACTAATCGCACCCAATTGGCCTGGAAAACGAAGCTGGAGCGCCCCCAGCCCCACGACACGCACACGGCGCGCCCGAACCGCTAGCACGCCATCCGACAGGCGCGAAGTCCCGGATCTGGAGAACGTAGCCTGACCCAAGGAACCCATCTCCGATACCAGTGGGACACGATAGAACCAAAGCTCCAATACCCAATCGCGAATCCCGATCGGCAGGCTCAGAGATTAGAGGCAGGCAGGCGCCGAGATGTGAGGAGGTAGACACATACCTCGCCGCAGGGGAGGCCCGGCGAGCTGGATTCCTCCCGCCCGCCGGAGCAGGCGGCGGGGGCGGGAGCGGATGCGAGGAGGCGAGAGGCCCGGGAGCTCGGGAGGGGCGGGGAGCCTGAGGAAGAGGAGAATGCGCCTGACACACGAGTGACGCCAGAGAGAGAAAAGCGAGGCTCGCGTGGGGCCCACGTGGGCCGGCGGGCCTCGAGGGCGCCGTGGTCCGCTCGATCGCGCCGCGCGGAGATTCGTGTGCGGGCGGGGACATGGGGGGACCGTGCGGAGCGGGCAACCCGACACGTCGTTTGGCCCGGACCGGAACGGGGAGGGGACGGTTTGGCGTTTCGGTTGGTGCGTGGGGGCCCGGGATTGGCCGCGCGCGCGGCAATAATTTGGCAGGTGGATCCCTCCCACTCCTCGCCGTCTGTCTCCGCCCTGCCCCATGCCGGCCGGCCATGCCCATGCCTACCTACGGGACGCGAATCACGCTCAGCGGCTCAGGTCGGCCTCTGCTTCACCTGGCGCATCGCTCGCTGCCCCGCGATTTCGCGTCACACGACACGAACACGATGCTCCTGCTGGTCGGTTGGTTGTACGAGAGGTGCACTACAAACAACGGCATGAGGCTGTCCACCTGTGCAGGAGTACCTTGCCGCGAAGCTTTCTTTGGCGTCTGTGGAGGGCCATCCGGTCATTGTGCTTGTCATGGAAACTCCTTGCCATTTGCCGATTGAGACAGCACGAAACACCTTGGAACACATTTTTTTTTTCTGTTCCGGTCTGAATTGTCCCAGCGTTCACAACGAACGAACCGACTCTAGCCTTCAGCTGAGTGCTTGGCTTGCTTCAAGCAATTACTATTCAGATATCTCAGGTTCAAAAGAAAAAGGTTTTCGGGCATCGACTTGAACTGACTCTAGCCTTCAAGTGAGTGCTTGACTTGATTTAGGTCTTGTTTAGTTTTCTAACTTTCCACCAACTTAGCACACTAATAACCGTGCCTCTCTCACATAAAACATTAACGTGCCACTAACATTTTAAACTAAACAAGTTCTTAAGCAATTATACCATTTCATAGATTTCGGAGGTTCAAAAAAAAGGGTTTCAGTCATCGAGTTGGGACAACACGGTAGCCCCAACATTAGCCATTAGTATTCAGCAAGAATTAAACTGCGTAAAGGTGATTGCTTGACTTGCTTCAGTCAATTACCATTCCATAGATTTCAGACTTCTGAGGCTCAAAAGAAAAAGGGTTTCAAGCTTTCAGCCTTTCAGGCATCGAGTTGAGACTTGAGACAGCGCGGAGTCCCAACATTAGCCATTCAGTACGAACTAAAGTGCATAAAATGTCAGCGCGCACAATTGTTTTGATTCATATGTTACATAAGGGTTTTGCTACGGTACTCCCAAATGACAATAAAAGGAAAGGCTAAAAATGTATTACCTCTGATCAGTTAAATATATTTAATGTTTATTATTTGTATTTTTAAATCCAAAGATAGGAAAGATACCTTCTTATTAGATTTACACTGATATTTTTAACAAAAGAAAAAATGGAATGTGACAGACTCATGGCCAGCCAACATGCGTGGAGAAAACATGCCATAGTCTTGTAAAAAAAAATTATAACCACTCACACGTGAACACCAACAAACACATACAAAATTTTCTTTGTATTGGTACATGACACAAGGAACACGAAACAAACACTAGTTCCGCTGCAACATGAAAAATGGCATCTAAATATTACATGGTGCATGACCATGCACCTTAAAATCAAATTAAAATCAAAGATTTATGTTAGTCTAATGTGACAAGCCGAAGGTTCATACATGCCTTTTTCATCTTTGGAAAATGGAACTCCATTGTTCCTAAATCTCCATACATGGAAACAAATTGCATGCAGACATGCAGATGCATTCTTTTTTAGGAAGTAGTGATGGCAGAAAGTATTTTGTTTCTTTTTTATTTTTTTATTAATTTATATATTCTAATATTCAAGGGCTCAGATTGTATTAAAGTCTTACCTCCTAGAAGGTAATGGGAGTACCTTAGCATTGCCCGTTACATAATCAAATATTTAGAACAGTCATTATTCACGAACCCTTTCTACTAAAATTGGCAAAGCATGTATATATGTGTGCAAAGCATACCACAATGAGGTCCTGCTTCCTGGAGATAAACCACAGCCTAGTACTCTACCTCTATATTCCATAAGTCGATAACTTAAAAACAACAATTGGCATGCCCTGAACAGGAAAATACCAAATCTGCAGTGGTAGTCAAAGTTGCACGTACTCGCGCTTACGCACAGTAACAAAAAGAATACAACTTGCAGCTTCTACCTTGGGACCTTTGGGCCTATAAATCAGCAAAGAAATCTGATCCTGTTTCTATTTGAACTCTGATCCTTGCCCATATTTTTACTCCTTGATCCTAAAAGCCACACAGAGAGAAGGTAAGAAACAGCGTTCAGAGAAAAATGTGAACAGATGAAGTGGGACAATCATTCTAGTGGTGCACAACATAGCTCCATAGAGTGATACCATTCGAAGAGTTAGGTGCCATGTCAACATCCATGCCGTCATCATCATTGTCATTATCACTATCATCGCTACCGGACTCAGCATGCTCACCACCATTAACTGCTTGCGGGCCATTTAAGAGCTCTTGCAAGTCCCATAACTGCATACAAACAAGATGCCAAGTCAGATAAATGCAAGGGCATGTGTACAGTGAGAAAGAGGGGATGGTTACCTTAAGCATTTTATCATGTGAAAGGCTGCCTAGATACTTCTTGTCATTCGACAAAGCTGCATATTGTAAATAAGTAAAGAGGACATGCAATTTTTTTCACAAATTATGTAATCAGATGGACACAATGTACCAAGAGCCTCAATGGGATATTCTGAATGTTCAGCAAGTGGCTGTATTATCCTGTTAGGTAAGATGCCCACTAATCTACACAAAGAACATGCATTTCATGTTGGAAAAGCAATTCAGACTAGTAGACAATTGTCTGAGAAGCAAGAAAGCACAGTGATGAACGACACCTTTTTTTTTTTTTTTGAGACGAAGTGATGAACAACACCAGATCGGGTGTTTCGGGCAATCGGGCTATAAGGCCGGAGGACAAGACTACGCGTGCAAAATTCATATAGCTGGGCCGTACATTTGGCGACGGGCCTAAAAAAAAGTGTCATCCCGGTTGAGGCCCAATGAGCCCATCTCATATCCAGTCATCTTCGCCCTCCTCCGTTGTTTGCTTTCTTTGCTTGAAATAAAAACCATCATCCCGTTATCTGAAACGGCTCTGAAAAACCAAATTCATCTCCTTCTGCATTATGAACGGTCAGTGTTTTCTTCTATGGGTGTTTAGTTGGTGGAGAAAGATGGAGATTTCCTGTAGCAGATATTTACTGTAGCAATGAATAGTAAGGAAATTATGCGATGGGTGTGATGAGAGGAATAATAAATATCTAGAATCTAAACAGGAGTTGTCATTGCTGATTGGCGGTTCACTGTTGTCACGAACGGTGGAGGACAGTGGACCATAAAAGATCATGAGCACCTCTGTAGAGTACACCACTATTACTGTAGGTCTGCGTGTTGTCACTCACCACATGTCCGGGAACGAGGCGCACGGCAGCTGTTTCGCTCAGGAAGTACGGCCGTACAACGCAACAGTGGGGCAGCGTCCATGACTCAGGTGCCGTCAATCTCCCTGCAAAAGGGGCCAGGGGCGGCCAAAGTTGCCGAACCACCACCGCGCGCAGGCGCACAGCGTCGTCGTCGTCGTTGGCTCGTTTCATCAAAAGGCACACGAAGCAAGACGCCGGTCCGCCCGTCCGTCCGTCCGTCCACTGCTGAGGCCAGGCCCTGCCCCGCCGGCCGGCGCGGAGCCTGAGCGCTGCCTATCTCTCCAGCAACGCGCTCCCACGTGAGCACAGGCAGGCGGACCGGGCGCAGCGGCAAAGCCCGCCCTGCGCAGCTGCGCCCACGTACCACCACACGCCCGTACATCCCACGCCTTTTGGTGCGCACCTGGGGGATGGAGGAGGACTGCCACATCGGCCACCACCCACCCTGCTCGCCTGCCTCTTGCCTCCCCGACCTGTCGACCGTCTCCCTCCTCCCTCTTCGACGCCCGTGCGCACGCACACGCCAGCGACACGCCGCTCGGCTCGTTCCCTTCATCGCTTCGCAGAATCGCAGCTCGTCGGCGCCCGGCCTCCATCCCCGCGCGCGAACGGCCTCCATCGGCGCGCGCCCGTCAGAACGCCACCGCCCGCCGTCGCGGCGCGTGGGCGTTCAACGATTCGGCTCTGTCTTGACCGGGCCTCGCGGTCGCGCGATGACAGGAGCGGATGGGCGCCTCTGCCCGTCCTGGGAGGCAGCGGTGCGCGCCCTCCTACCCCGCGCGCACAGTGTGGCACTGTGCGCGCTCGCTTTCTTTTTCTCGCGCTTGCGCCTCCCTCGCTCCTCCACGTCCGCCCCCGGCCCCCCGCCGCACCAAGGCTTTTCGTCAAAGCGGCAGCGGTGGGCAGGCAGACACCGCGCGTGCGCTCTCGGCTCGACCGGCGCCGCCCGTTCAGCCCGTCACGGCGCGTGTCGCGGCGGTAAAAGGAGCGGTGGCTGCGTCCTCCTCCGCCCGACGGGAACGGCCCGTGCCGGACTCTGGACTGTTCACGAGACGAGCGGCGAGCCCTACGAGCGTTAGTGTAAAAGAGAGAAAGGGAGCGACGTGCGGGCGTGCATGGCGCCGGGATGCTTTTTGTTTGTTCTCGTGCTTGCTCTCGGGCTATCGGCGAAAGTCGGGTGATTCGCGTGGGGATTGTGATGCGCGGGCCACTGTGAGAAAGCTTGACACAGTGGGTGCATACTTTCAGAGGGCTCACAAGCTTTATGTAGCTTCCAATTCCACGGGGTTGCATTTTACCATTGCATCCTGAGAAATTTTTTCTGTTACGGTGTTACTGTGTTAGAATCTCCGTATGGATGCTGAAAACTACAATTGTGGATCTGGAGTCGTGGAAGCCCTGACAACGCGTCGCCTCGCCAGTTTGGTACTAGTAGTACCCAGCTATAGAAATACCTACATCTAGGGTATCCAGCCGGCAGAGGTCATGGGACGGTCTCTGCGCACTGCAGAGATACCGCGAAATACCAACCTGCCATTTCCTTTCTTTGTTTCTGTGCGCCTACCTCACTTCGACGGCTTCCAAAAAAATTCTCTTTTGTTTTTATAAATTTTAAATGATCATCTCTCTCTCTAATTTGCGCCATGACCCTAGCGTACAGCTGTCTGATGGTCTACCCAGTAGGCCAGTACACTTACGTTGTCAGTATCCGATTCTGTCATTTCTCTTGTCAACGGTTTGTGTCGACTGTCGTGAATCCAGATGAACCAAGACGCCAATGATTGTACTTCAAGTCATTTGCATTCCATCATATTACCATGCCTCGCGGTTCACCTTCTTTATTTTGTTTATCGCTCTCGGTTTTTATTAGTATTTTTAAAAAGAAGAGATTTCAATCATATCAAAATTTGCATCAGGTTTATTTAAAAAGAAAAGAAAATTTTCATCAAAGCCTCAAGTCTCCCTACGAGATTAGGGCCAATTTAGTTGGTGAAAAAGCTTTGTAAAATTTACTATAGCAATTATAAACCGTAGGTTAAGAGGACTGAACATGATCTAGTTATAAAACTATTAACCGGTCATTAGAGGTTGGTTACTGTAGCATGTCATTATTGTTTAATCATGGCCTAATTAGGCTTAATAGATTCGTCTCGCAATTTCACTCGAGGGTTGTATGTTCACACATACACGCATCTCTTTGGTATTGTAGATTCATATAGCATGAAGCATAGTGTTACCAAGTGATCTGGGTTTGTCATGTTGCATGAAGCATAATGTCACCAACATTACATTATTTTTTTATATTGATTTGTTATGTCGCGATTGCAACTCATCGCCTCAGATTTGTTAATTGCAAGCACATGGATTTTAGCAATTCCCATAAAACTACATAAGTTGTTTCATCTATCAATAAAAAATATCATCATGCCACTTATTAAGCACGCTAATTTATACCAATTGTCAACATACATGGACGGCCGCAACACTATCGTCGATCAACACCCATGACTTGTGCCTCATCGATCAAAATCATTTGGAAAGTTTTTCCATTCAAACATAACAAAAACCCGAGTAAAACACCCATTCTATTTTGCAGTTCCCACTTTGAACGTGCAAACATAACAAATTCTATCTCTCCATGTTTTTTTCATCGATCCCTCCATATTTCCGTGGATCCACCACTGTTAGGTTGTGCGCATTCATATGAGTAACCGTGTGTATATGTATGTGGCTGTCTGTCTTTTCTATGCGTTGTAAAAGTATAAAACCATCAAGAGACCTCTCTGATTGGTGATTTCAAATCGACACATATGGTTGGTACCGTTGCTGAGCAAACTTTACATCTGTTTTCACCGAATTCAAGTGAAATTACTTCCATTCAAACATTATAGAGAAACGATTAAAAATTAATGTACCATTTTTTACATTGAAAATGCTCATGACCTCCAGTGGGACATGCATGTATAAAAGGCATGTTAACCAAACAAGCCTAAAATGCACTAGCGGTCACAAACCAACAGATAGTGTTTTATGGAGAGATGAAGTTTGAACCTTGAATACCGAAGCGAAAATGTTGCAAGATTTCACGACAGAACTCGGCTATGCACAATAGTGACGACAGATTGGCAAAAAGGAAAAGAGAGAGCCCATATCGCCCCTGTTGCTTTCGTTGACCGCCGGGGCCCAGGACCATCGATCTTTACAATAAATGAAGTGAAGTGATCCGACAAACCCCACGTGTGTGCCAATCACGGAACACCGCCCGTCCTAACTCTTTCAGTCTTTCCCTTGGAATTCGTGTCACGAAGCTACACCTACACTCCTCACACACAAATCAGCATCGCAACAAGTTACAGCAACGCAATTACGTACAGAGAATCAGAGATCTAACAGATGCAACTATGCAGGTTCAAGCCAAACAATGGCATGCACGCCCGCCCGCCTGACGATCAAAGGCTTCAGAAAACTTTCAGAGCAAAATGCAGCAGCACAGCACGACAGCGGCGGCCCTGAGCAGCAGCGCCGCCGCAGGCCAGCGGCTACCCCTCGTCCCCTCCCCTCCGATCACTCTCCCTACCAATCTCTCCGCCGCGGCGGATCTCTTGCATGCGACCTCGTCGGCGCCGCAGACTCCGACGCCCACGTCCGGCGCGACGGCCTCCCGGTCCGCGACGCACAGCCCCGGGTTGCCGCTGAGGTCGAGGTTCCTCCCGAGCTGCCTCAGGAACGCCCCGTCGAACGGCACGACGCCATCGAGCCCGTTCTTGCTCAGGTTCAGGTGGTACATTCGCTTCAGCCGGCTCAGCCCCGCCGGGATCCGCCCCGTCAGGTTGTTGTTCTCCAGCGACAGCGTCGTTAGGCTCGTCAGGAGCCCGAACGTGTCCGGAATCGAGCCCGAGTACCCGGAGTTCGCTAGCCGGAGCTCCTGGAGCCGCGCGATGTTGCCGAGCTCAGACGGCAATGGAACCCCCATCGGGTTGTTCTCCATGATCAGGTACTGCAGGTCGTGTAGGCCGGAGAGGCCAGCGGGGAGACGGCCACGTAGGCCGTTGTTGCTCAACGCCAGGAAGGTGAGAGACTTGAGGCGGGTGACGGTGGCCGGGACGCCGCCGGTGAGGTTGTTGGAGCTGAGGTCGAGCTTCTGCAGCTGGGTGAGGTCGCCGAGCCGGCTCGGGATGGGGCCCGAGAAGGAGTTGTAGCTGAGGTCGAGGCCGACGAGCGCTCGCAGCTCGCCGAGCCGGCTCGGGATTGGCCCGGTGAGCGAGTTGTAGCTGAGGTCGAGGTGCACGAGGCTCTTCAGCTCGCCGAGGCTTTGTGGGACCTCGCCGCGGATCAGCGTGTTCTGGGACACGGTGAGCACCTGGAGCGACTTTATGCTGGCCAGCTGAGAGGGTAGCGTCCCCGACAGCGACGGGTTGGAGCGGACGCTGAGCTGCTGCAGGCGGGACGACGAGAGGTTGGCCGGCGGAGGGAGGGTGAAGGCGGTGATGGCGTCCGGGTTCTTGAAGCAGTCGACGAGGAACAGAGCACGGAGCTCCGGGAGAGCGAACGCGCCCACCGGGAACGTGGCCGTCTCCTTGCACGTCGGGTTGGGTGGCACACCGAAGTCGAGACGCGCGACGTGCATCCGCGCCGCCGTCGCCGCGGCCCCAGCGCCGGAGCCGGACGCCGGCTTGCACTCGAGCCCCGGCCATGGCGAGCTGCAGGGGTCGGAGCCCGCGGCCTCGCGCCAGTCGCGGTCGGATGAGACGGCGTCCATGACGCGGAGCAGGGTCTCGCGCTCGGAGGGGTCCATGGCCGCGGCGGCGAAGGCGGCCTGGAGGGAAAAGACGAGGACGACGAGCCAGGGGTAGTAGGAGGGTGGCGCCATGATGGTTGGTGTCGCGGCCGCCCTATGCCTATATGGTTCGCCGCTCGCTCGCGCGCGCGCGCGTGTGGCTCTCTCTGCCGCTGCGCTGCGGCCTACTCTGCTCTGCTGCCGGGGTGGTGGCGGCCTCGGGTTTCGCTTTTGGGGGCCGTCGAGCGGGGGGCGGGAGCGAGGAGGCAGGCGTTTATGTCGAATGCGGGTGGTGGGGTCCCTACGGCCACAGGGGCATCTGACGTGACGACGCGGGGGCCTACATGTACGTACAGCGGGGGAGAGCACAGTGTGTGCGAGCGTGCGCCTGTTTGGCGACTCACTGTTCACGCACAGCAATTGATCCTCGCTGATGGAGCTGACGAGCAACCACATGCTCTGTTTTTACCTCCCCCAACTCCAGATCCAAAAGAGTGAAACTTTTTATAAAAGAATAATCTGGACTTGTGGGTTGATTGCAGTAATAATCCATGCGATCACGTATCGTCAGTTTGTCACCTCCAACCGCGCATCCAGTACTCCAAAAATCAAACCCCTCGCACGCGGTGCACTCGAAAATGTTGGTCCTTTTTGCCCGTCTGGTACCAGGCACGCAGTATGACCTTGCGGTCTCGCCACTACACCCTGCATAGTTCTGAGCCTCTGCGGGCTCAATGTGCTGGTCCGTCGTACCATGGAGCTCGTGCGGCCTGCCTTTGACCCCTTTGTCGTCTTTGGATGCGCACGACAGGCAAAGCTAGTAGTGAGCTACAGCGACATGGACACTGTGCAACCTTGAGTTGATCACGCTGGTCGAGCGCTTAAGACGGGGGGCCACGCGCGCTGCTCGATCGCGCTCACGCATGTGGGGAGCAAGAGCTAGGGTTGTAGCCTGTCACGCGGGTGGCTGGGTGCTTGGCCTCTGAATTATTGGACCCCGGGAGGGTTCCGTCTCTGTAGGCGATCCGCGACCGGCTCCACGAGCTTTTGGAGCCCAATGCGCGGGCGAGGGAAGTCTGAGCATTCCGGGCCCAAGCAGCTGCTGCGGCGCGCTGAGTGCTGGCAGCCAATGCTCTCTCTCTCTCTGCAGGTCAGCAGGAGAGCTACTATGGATCGCTCGAGTTCAGGCAGATGGCATGCAATGATTTCTTTGCTGGAGTTCCAGGTGACCTTAGCTCTGGGGGCTGGTGCTAACGGGTTGCACTGCGAGCAGAGTTGCGTAGTGTTATATATGGAGAGAGGGCAGAAGCAGATACTACAGGCATGGAGGAGTAAATGTACGTACATGCATGTAGAATGACGCAGACAGAAGCGGCGGCGCAGGATCTACTGCACGGGCACAGTGGAAAGTTTCCGGGACAAAACCCCGGCAAAACCCCCATTTGACAGAGAGGATCAGGGAGGATGCGCCAGAGGCCACTGAGCCTTCCTTTCCTTGCAAAGACGGATCCTCAGCCTCAGAGGCGAGGCGTGCGTCGCCCGTCGGTCACACCACCAATGCCGTCCATGTTCAGAGACGACAGGCACAGGAGCGACGAGCGCTCGTATCACCGAACGAGCGCGAGAGGGGGCGGGCGGAAAGGGGGGCCATCCGGCCATGGCCGATCCATCACACTATGCGTCCGCATGCATGCGTGCGTGCGTGCATGGATCCGTTCACAAATCCGGTCTGGTAGTTCGAACCGCCGCCCGGCGGTAGCGGTTTACCGGACCGGTTTGACCGGTAACCGGTGGAAACCGGTCAAATTCAAATTTTGAATTCAAATCCCCCGTGTGGCCGGTTGGACCGGTTAGCCGAACGGTTTGACCGGTTACCGACCGGTTTGACCGGTTAGCCGGCCGGTTTGTTGGAAAACCGGCCAAATTCAAATTTTGAGTTCAAATCCCCCGTATGGCCGGTTTGGAACGGTTAGCCGACCGGTTTGACCGGTTACCGACCGGTTTGAGCGGTTTACCGGACCGGTTTGACCGGTTACCGGAACGGCTAACCGGCAAACCGGACCGGTTACCGGTACTACCCCAGGGCGGTTAGCCGGCTCGCGGCGGCCGGCGGCGAAAAATCGCCTGTCCTGGACGCGGCTGCGCGGGGGGGAGAATGGGAGCGCTGGCCGTTGGGGAGGGGGGGTTAGGGTTAGGGAGGCGTTGGGCCTTCATGGGCCTTAATGGGCCGGCCACTGTTTTTTCTTTTTCTTTTTTGATTTAACTTGTATTTACCGAAAAAAATACCAAATGAGCAAATATTTAAAAACTTTTTACACCAACAGATTACACGCGCCTTGAAGTATTTTTAGGAATTTTTTCGACATTTTTCCATTTTTTTAATTCAAATTTGAAAATTTTGAACTCGGACCGGTTTGAACCACACCGAACCGCTACCGGTCCGGGGTGGTTCGACCGGTTACCGCGGTAACCGGACCGGTTACCCCGGATTTGTGAACCCTGGGTGCTAGTACTCCGTCCGTCAGGTGGCGACACCTTCCCAGGTGATGTGACGAAAGATACCTGACGGGCCCCCCTCCGGCATTGGGCGTGCATGCGCGGTGGTGCGGTGGTGGAGGGCTGGCTGGAGACGGACGGGTGGTGGAGGGCTGAAGGGCAGGGCAAAAGTTGACCGCAAAGCAGCGTGGCGGAGATGACCGATCGACTCGCGCGCCAGAGGCTCTATGGCTGCCTGGCTCCCGATCCGCGCAAAGACGAGCGCCATGTGCGCCGAAGGGACAGGGCGCCATGGGCGTCTTGCTCCTGGTGGCATCGCAAACAGCGAATCGTCTACCCCACCCTGAACCTTTCTTCAGAAAACAGACGCCACACGCCCAGCCTGGCCGCCTCCTTGATCTCTGAGAAACGAAACAAAACAAAACAAATACCGCTGCCCCACTCCGATCGATCTGAAGTGAGACACGCTGCGGTTACACATGATTGTTATCGCGGGTCGATGCGATGCCACGGAACAGTCCGGGGGCGCCGGCGCCCGTTCTGCCGCCTCCACGTCCCGTGTCGCGAGTGGCTCGAACGCGTGGTTGCGCACGGCGGGCGATCGGCCGTCGTCTGAACCCGGAGAATGTTTGTGTGTGCGCCTTGCTCCTCCCGCTAGTGCTGGACTGCTGGTCACTCCACTCCAGCACCAGCCAGAGCCAGGGACTGTTGGGCTGCGGCTGCGAGTATGGCATGGCTCGTCATGTGACTCGGACAACAGAGGCGATCGAAGTGAGGGCAGGCCGCAGACCCCGGTCGGGTCAGGCTTTTTACACGAAACGAAAGGCCTGCGGTGAACAGATACACAATCAGAACCGGAGTACTGGAGCTGGACCACGTAGGATACTGTAAAGCGCTCGGCACAGTGACAAACGGGCCCGAGTTTTAGCCGGACAGATATACTACTACCAACAACGAGTCAATAATGATGCAGGCGGGCAGAAAGTGAACAGGCTATATACGCACACGGCACACCTGCTCTTTTACATTGGCCATCTGTGTGTGAAGAACCCCACTGTACGAAACGGAGCTTGGCTTGGGCAAACATTTCGGGCGGGAGAGATACTGAACCGGTGATACAGTCTCGGGACCAAAGGAGGTTTCACTGGAATGGAATGTGGTCATGTGGAAGGCGTCGTGAAAGGAGAAGAAAAGGCACAGCTCCATAGCTGAAACTGTAGCCAAAACCAGACGTGGAGTTCACTGTGAAACGTATTGTGTGTAGACATGATAATTCATCTGTTCAACGCAGTGTGAATATTTATTTGTGGAATGAACAGTTTCTGTTAAGATTTTTTTAACGAGAGTAGGAGTATCTGTTAAGAACGACACACGAGGTAAATGCAAACACATTTTTCAAACGACAGAACAGTTTTTACCCACAAAGGAAAAAGGAACAAATCAAGGGATGGCAGGAAAAGAGCCGCTGGAATGCCCACTCATTTTGCAGCTGACAGCTTTGTCGGCACGGATAGCCTTCCTGGGTAATTCGTAATTGAATAGTTCTGTTTACCTTCATTTTTTTGAGGGAGAACTGTTCTGTTTACCTGCCGAGGGATATCTAACCGATATGTATTTAACAGTGATGTTCGTAATTTCGATTTGGGCCTTTGTGTTGAAATTGAAGCCCACCCTCGTGTAGAAACAAAGGCCTGCACGGCCCAACAACGATGGGGGCAGCCTGTAAGTAATATGGCCCATGGCCAAGATGCCATTTGTTTTTATTACAGATATGAGTGACAACATAATTATTTACAATAATGCATATGTAAAAATGTAGTTATGTGTCAAACGGCAGATTCCAATTTACGTCAGAACCGTCCAAGCGATCCAACAAGGAAACGGTTTAGGATAACACTGCCACCCAGTGAATGGTACTGTAAAAACACTTGGCTGTGTTCAGATAGCTGAAAACACTATAACTTTAGAAAAACAAACATTCGCTGAGAAACGTGTTTTGTGAGGAAGGAATAATTAAAACGAATAGTGAAAAGTTGGAAAATCTAAACAGAGCCGATCTAACTAGTAACTAGCAAACATTCTCGTGCCTCAGAGCGTGGCCACGGAGCTTTGCATATATGCGAGCAGAAGCGGTTCCTTTCCGACGCGGCAACACGGCGTGCGCATCGCAGCGGAGCGTTAGTAGTTGCCGTGTAGCCTGCGTCGCTGGGAAACGCGTGTGCTCCCGCCGCCGCGTCCGGCGCCCGCGGCGGGATGTGGTGGCGCCATCGCCAACGGGATCCACTCCTCCACTCGCCGTCGCCGCCGTCCCTTTCGCGCGACGCGTGTGGGGTTTCGCCCAATGAGCGGTCGCTCTCGCCGAAATCCGTCGTGATTCAGAGTCCAGGAGATAATTTTGGCCGGGCGAATCCTACCCGTGATCCGTGTGCCGGTATAAGTGGTGCGGCGGCTCCCCCGATCGGTGCTCCGATCCAGGCTGCATCAGTGCATCGATCGTCTCTCGACGGTCGACACCATTCGCCACGTACTTTGCGGTGGCAATGGAAGAGCTCGATGAGTTGCGCGTGCCGCTGGAACGGCCCGAGGGACGAACATGCTGATGAGTGATGACGGCCGTGGCGGCTGCAACATTAGTATCGTTCCGACGCACTTGCTGGTGCTGCTGTCCGTCCGGCACCGATCGGAGGCGGAGACGTACGGCCTGGACGCTGCACCACCTCCGCGACTACGTGCTGAGGATCACGACCGTCGGCCGGCTTCAGTGAAGGATCGGATGACGTCGAGCTGCTGGATCGGCACTGCATGGTGTTTGGTGTACATCCATTTGTAATCGTGGTCAGAATGAAAATTTAAGGAAAACGTCTATTTTTGGCCATCTAACTCTGGTCTCGGTTTGGTTTTAGCCATCGAACTCCAAAACCGGGCATCTTTGGACTTCCAACTTTTAAAACCGTTCAAATTTGGCCATCGGGCTGTTTTGATGAGTGGTTTTAATTTTTTTATTTACGATTTAGTCCTTAGATCTTAAAATGATTATTATTTTTTTCCGTACCTCCGATTTAGGTGATTCTTGCTGTCACGTGTTCCTAACGGCAAATATTATCTTTTAAAATTATATTTATATTATTTTATCACTATTTGTTATATTATTTTTTTCATTATGTAGAAAAAATAATATAAGAAAAATTAATCAAACAATTATAAAATAATATAATCAACATTTTAAAACGTAAAGCTTATCGTTACGAACGTGCGACCACTAGGGATCACGTAAAGCTTATCGGGGTCAGAATGAAAATTTAATGCACGAGGATTACCGAATTTGGAACCTGGATTTGAACCAGACGACTCTTTTACCTGTGTCTTGACGGTTCGGGCACAGGAATACTATTAATTATATCTCTCGAAACTTTGTTGTTCCTCGACATGAATTACACGAAACATGAGGTGAAACACATGCTAAATATGTAACTTGACGTGTAACAACTCTGTCAAGATGAGTTTGTGCATCGTACTTGTGTTTGTGTGCCGCTGCTAATCAGAGCTGTAATTGTTCTCTCGTCTTCACAGTTCACATTAGAATGACTTTTGGTTAAAGAGCTCTCCAACGTATGTAACTGTATCCGTCTGACGGTCGCCACGTGGCAGCTGACGAGAGGGTGTTCCGCACTCCAAATCAACCTGCCGGGGTCCCCTCCCTTTCTTGTTTCTTCCTTGCAGCGTATACCAACACAGCGGCCTGATGCCATTGAAATCTTCCCACCCAAGGAAGAGTGCTTGTTCGCCAAGGCACGCCACCGCCTCCTTCCAAAGCACACCACTATAAATTCCGCCAGCCATGGACACCTCGACCTCTGCCCGTCCCCAACGGCGAGGCCGCCGTATCATACCATGGAGGAATTCCAAGAAGCTGAAATCCTGTGGCCCAGCTCCGCCGACGACCACCATCATGATCACAACGATGACATCGATACTACTACGGCCGTGCCTTCTGTTCGTTCCAAGCCGCGGGCCTCGCCGGAGCTGTCCGCGCCAGTCGAGATCTCCCGCCGGAAGCGGCGGCGCCGCCCCTGGGCGGCGCCGGAGTACGCCATGTTCGATCAAGAAACCGACGGGAGCGGTGCCGAAGACGACGGTTGCCCCGACGATGACGCAAATCAGAGGAGCGCGAGAGGCTTGACGGTCGTGGTGCCCCCGCATGTTCTTCTCGCACGGAGGAGGCTTCTGGGAGGCAGGAAGGCGGCGCACTCCATGTGCGCCGGGAAAGGGAGGACGCTCAAAGGAAGGGACCTCCGCGATGTCAGGAACCTCGTGCTCAAGATGACCGGGTTCATCGAGAAATGAAGAACACGCGTCGCGGCATTATTGCTTTGCGATTGGTGATATGCAATTGTGTTGTCAGATGAGAAGCTTGCTTGTGAAACAAGAAGTTTGCGCAGCAGCAAGGCCGGCAGTAGCAGAAGGAAAGAAGATGAACTGTCCATTTGGTTGATTCGTTGTAATAATTTGCTAGCTCATGTAATAATGTACATAGCTAGCTAAGACACAGGGGGGAGGTTGAGAAAAACTAAAATACCAGCTTCTACTGAACTGATGATGCATCAATGTTATTGATGACCTGTATTTGTTTATAGCATTTCTGCTAAACTGAAAAATGGAAGATATTTAATATGGTAAACATTTCCTGTTTTGGTGATGCGCTTTTGTGCTGTAAGGGTGTGTTTAGATTGTAGGAAAAAATACTGTAGCATAAGAAAAACACTGTAGTATTCGCTGGAAAACGTGTTTTGTGAGAGAGAAATAGTAAAAAGTTAGAATTAATAGTAAAAAGTTGGAAGGAATAGTGAATAGTTGGGAATCTGAACATGGCCTAAAACAAGAAGCAGCTTGTGAAACCAGAAGTTCACGCAGCAGCAAGGATAATAATGGTCGACCGTATCACAAGAAGGATATATAAGGAACTGCTTATTTGGTTGATTAATTCATTGTAATAATTTGCTAGCTCATGGAATCTTAATGTGCATAGCTAGCTAAACAAGGGAAGAACCGAGAAGGCCTTAAAGTACCAGCTGCAACTGAAATGATGTTTCGATGTTATTGTAGGGCTCTACTAGCTGCGCATTAGCATTTCTGCTAAGCAGATAATAAGAGTTATTTAGGGCCCGTGCGAGTGGTCACGTTTCTCTGTATAATTTCTTTTATGAAATTTCATCATCTAAACAAGGTCTTAATCACTTCATGAAGTAAAAAAAAACTGCGTGAAATACGTAAGCAAGTGATTTATTTCGCTTTTCAACGGAAGTTATAGGAATTAATCATTGGGAAGACCTACCGGAACCGGTCGGAGGCTTTATTTTTTAGCTATTCTGACCAGTGGCGGTATATTAGCTACAGCTAGCATGTCTTGTCATACAGTATAGTTTTATTGAGGAACCAACAACGTGCATAGCACCTTTAGCCAGTATCTTGAGGAAATATGAGCTGAATCTATAGTCTTTAACTGTAATACACTAATACACCATTAAACCTTATCACATTTACTCCCTTGCGCCGTAGGTCCGAAATGGGTTTACAAAATTTGAGCATTGCCAAACCAATTAAGGTAGTAGTAGGCTAAAAAATGGAGTAGTTTTTTTCCCCAGGGCAACCGAGTATACTTAGTTTACTTGAACATAATCTTCTATTTCAAAAAAAAAAAGAACACAATTCCGAACAGTCTTAAGCGAAGCTACACTTAACTGCAACTTGGACAGTTTGTCAAATTAAGCATTTTTGCTGGAAATGGCAGCGTGACAAACGATTTCTACGTATACACTGGTTTCATTATCGGTCATAAACAAGTGTCACTTTTTTTTTGGATTTTGAGATATGCTGGGCAGTTGAAATTTGGAAATCACTATGTAATAATACAAATCTTGAGCTTGCTTGCTTGTTAGGGTCGTACGGAGCTAGTCGCCAGACGTGCAACAACAACAAATGGGCAATTCGTTCCAACCATTCCGTGTCTTCGACTTGCTTGGGTAGGGTGACAATTTGGGGCCGGGGTTCGCTAGCCTTGAGCACCAGCTTGCGTGTCCGAGAGAGCACTAGTGATGGATGGATTGAAGGAATGCATTTCCGGGAACCCTGAGGGAAAGGTCATTGCTCTGATAGCGACCGGGCAGGCATGCGCTTCCATCGGAACAGACGATCGATGTCGTCAAGAATATGTTCTTGGTTTCTCAACAGTTAGGCTGCATGAGTTTTTTTTATTCAGAACTGTATGACAGTATGAACTAGCCAGTATAATACGTTGGTAGCTTGCTTTGTCACCTTTGTGTGTGTCTCAGCACGGACGGAGACTAGCAGCACTTCTCACGGCAATTTATTATCTGGGCTGGCCCAATATCAAAGTTGCGTGGCCGCATGGGCCCTTTATTATGCCAGGCCTAGCCCATTAGGCCCACCTAGGAATACCACCCACAGACCACGCAAAAACGATGTTAACAAAAGATGGATTGCTTTGCCGAGAAACAACTGTATGACGATCCATGGACGCTTCCGATGCCGGAATTCATGGGAGCCCGGGCACCGGCAGGCGACCGGCTTGCTTGCCATAGCAGCAACGCCACACACTGACACACACATACCGCTGCGGAAATTACTCCATGTCGTTTGTCAGGATGAGTAGCAACAAGGGTCGCCGTTCCGCACAAATCTCCGAGCCACGCTCGCCGATGCCCAGGAAACTAATCTAGCGCCCCGAAACGCATAGCCTCGCGCCCTCTGCTAGCACCTACCGTTTCGTTTAATTTCAGGATAAACAAAAAGTCCATTGGAGTGCTCCTAGGATGAAGATCGAAGCACTGTAAAAGATGTTAGTACATGCACATGACATGGGCGCGTCAAGGTTAAATCCACCAGAGCCAGTTGGTTAAAACTTAAAAGGCTTTCAGTGTCGTCAGAGTAAAACATTCAGACAGATCTGCTACTACTATTTTGTCCCTCTTTTAGCAACAGGGCTGCTTGGATGCTGCAAAGTGCAAACAGCGGCGATATGGATAGTAGCAGATGGATGAATCGTCGCTGAATCCAGCTCTAGTCCGTAGTCATTGTTTCTTCATTGTCGCAGTCGTCAAATACATGCCGTAGAATTAGAAATTGACCTGAAGTTCACTATCACCGCTGTGCATTTGTTTACAAGCCTAATGCACTCTGCTATGGTATGTCAGACAAAAGAGCATTAACTGCAAATGGAATCTCTCTGACCGCGCTACCTAGCTCGTTTGGTTTGTTTGATACTTTGATTAGAAAGGAAACTAAACGGAAACCCTAGCCCTCCCTCTCTATAAATTAGCACATGATTGTGTCCCTACAAGTCTGCAACAACTCACTCTCTCACTGGCCTTCCAATTTCACTCGGAGCGATCACTCGTTTTGAAGGATCAATGGCCTCCATGAAGATCCATGGCGCCGAGGCCATAATGGTAGCGGTGATCTTCCTCGCCGCCGTGCTCCCTTCTCATGCGTCGACGACGGTCGACGAGCCAGCTAACTACTATAAGCCCACGGCTCCGGCGCCGCCCCCGCCGGCACCGTACTCCTCGCCTCCGCCGCAGGTCCAGCCGGTGATCGTCGTCCATGGCGTCATCTACTGCAAGTACTGCAGGCTCAGGGGCTACAACAGCGGCATGGAGGCGTCCCCTCTCCCCAGTCAGTCTTGAACCTCGATCACCACTCCAAATCAAACCTCGCTTTGTAGTTTATCTGATCATCACGCGTTATATATACATACATATATATAAAAAAATATATACATATATAAACCCTGCGTATGCGTGTTTGTGTGTGTGTGTGTGCAGATGCGACGGTGAGCCTGGTGTGCTACGGCGACGAGGAGAGCAAGTACAGGGTCCTGAACCAGACGAGCACGGCGGCCGACGAGAACGGCTACTTCATCGTGATGGTGTACGACCTGGAGATGTTCGACCGGCACAGCTGCAGGGTGTACCTGCGCTCGTCGCCGACGCCGCTCTGCGCCAAGCCTTTCCTCCCGTCCAACCCCAAGCTCGGGCTCACCCTCGTGAGGGACCGCAAGGCCACGCCGCCCCGCGGCGCGCGCGGCGTGTTCCACCCCAGGCCCGAGGCGCTCATGTACACGCCAGGCACCGGCGCCAAGTGCCCGCCGCCGTACTGACGAGGCGGTCGTCGTCAGAGGCCTCCATCGGTGATCCATGAGCTATATGGGACTGAAGAAATCGTCGACGATACGTGGAGTTGTCGATTCGGAGGCAAAAATAAGATGAAGTGGTTGTTGTGTTGGTGCTCGATGGAGCATTCGTTGACTGTACGTCGTGTTTGAGTCTGGAGTGGTTCTGTGTAACTTGTCCTCGGTTGGTCCTCTTCAAGTCAAGGTCTGAAGGAATCTGGGCATCCTTTTTAATTCTCACACTTAACGCCCAATGTGTCCGAGGCTCCGAGCCCATGCACCGGGCGAGACCGACCGAGTCCATAACGGCCCAGCCCGCTGGTCTACCGCGTCGCTTGACGCCTAGCTAAGCTACCTCGCTGCCGCTGCTCCAACTCAACCCGAACTGATCGAAAAAAATATTTAGATCTTAGATAGTAAAATGTCAAAAAATGATTTTTTTTTTTGGACTTGCTAGCGTCCGGACGTCCGTCGTCCGGACGCAGTATCGGACGGTGCAACATTTGCAACATGTACGATGAAACATTGCAACATCCGGACGTCCAGACGCAGTATTGAACGGTGCAACATTTGCAACATGGACAGTGAAACATTGCAACATCATCCATATGTTACATGCAACATAAGTAAAAATTGTAACATTCGGTGAGAAACATTGCAACATCTGGTGAAATATTACAACACCAGTGAAACACTGCAACATCAGGCACATATTTTATGCAATATCAATTAAAAAATTACGACATTCAGGTGCTGGAACATGTCAATTCCTGAAACATCCCCATAAAAATATTTGCAACATTAAAAAAACATTGCAACACTGAAACATTGTAAAAATTGCAACATCCTACCTAAATAGAGAGGAGGAAATATTCGAAACAGTTAAGTTTTGAGTTAATGTTTCGTATTGCAATGTTTTACTGGATGTTACAATGTTTCATCGTATATTGTAATTTTTATTTTTTTGTTACATGTACCATATATCTGATGTTGTAATGTTGCACCCTCCGATTTTTTATTTTCCCTCCGGACGTCTTGTCCGTAGCATTTCATTTTTTTTTTGTAAAAATTGCATTTGCTTTCTCAGCACGCGGCTCAGTGCAAAAAGTATTTGCAACATTTTGTGAACTAAACAAGTCCTTATTAGTGCAGGAGGGCGAGGCAGCAATGAGGTCTTAGAACCCTTATGCACGAATTTTTTTACCAACTGATCGTCCGCGGAAAACAGGAAACTATTTTTGCGAGAAACTGCATAAGGGTTTCCAGCAGGTATCAGATTGGGATAGTTGTATTATATTTATATCACGTATCTATATCAAGAAAAATCTGGTTTAATCTTCAAAAATTTATAAATAGGTCATTTTAAACCAAAAATAGAACTAGCACAAAAAAGTCTCCAAAATATAATGCATATACTAGTGTTCCATTTGAAGTTATTCCATGTTTTCTTTAAAAAAAATATAATGGGCCAGGGACAGGCACGGGCCAATCTATTGGGCCCTCATTGGAAGCAGTTGCCTCGATCAAAAGCCCATCAGTCTCCTTCGGACGGGCCGTTTTGCTCGTGGAGTTGTGGATTCCCCCGTAAAAAACAGGGCGTTTCTCATCCAATGGGGGAAAATTGTCTAAAAAAAAATTCATTGGAGGAAAATTCGTCAATCAGCAATCAGCAAACGTACAGTATAATCAAGCTTTTAAAAAACGTACTGTACAGTATAATCCGAGTCGCCTCCATTAAGACCTTGTTTAGATGAGAAAGTTGATGGAAAGTTGGAGGTGTGAACAGAGAAGATGTGACTGCAAAGTTGGGCAAAGTTGGCAAACTAAACAAGACCTAAAGAAGGGGAAAGTTCATCCATCATTAATCAGCTAGATTATGAAACGGTGGGGTTGATCACCTATACTGGTAACACGTTGAGAGATGGAGTGTTCGCGATCACGACCTGGCCACTGATTTGCAGTAGCCATCAGAAAATCGTTTACCAGTTGGATTGCTCCCCGTTGCACTCAAACTCTGCCCCCCTGAAAATTGTTCTGCTGCAACTACACTTCTTCCATTGGGATCTTACCGGCTCATTGGAACGATACACCGTTATTGCTAGCATTTTACTTGCCCGATCTTTCCACGACTCACCTCTAGTTACCCCAAACGACGAGTACTGTACCTCGAACAACTCGTCCAGATCGTATTCAGTTACGCATAGGAGCTTACATTCCCGATTGAAACTGATCGGATGGCTTGAACGCTACGTTGCTCGATTATTCTGATGCACGGATACGATCAACTTGCATCCTATTCAGTATTCACCTCACCCCATGCGGCCTCGATCTGCCCAGGCCGACCTGCCCAACTGCTCGACCGAGGATGGTGCTAGCACGGGCGAAACAGAACCTGGGACGGGCGACGAAGCTAGCTGGTGCGGCTGCTTTTCTTGACTACCTGACATTCTGACTTCAGAGCTCGTCCTAGACGAACAAGTAAAACAAAGGGAACGAGCAGGCAGAAGCTAAGGCGCCTGGAACTCTGGAAGGAAGTGATCGATGACGTGGACTGTGGTCTTTAAAATCGTCCCGAGCAATTAACTGGTGCTGCCTGTTGTTAACGAAGCAGTGGCTCGCTTGCGATACACTCCACTGCCACATGCGAGCTCATCATGTTTTGGCCCTCGGTTCCCCGGCGAGCCCTCGTAATTTCCGCGCAACTTGAAGGATCTCCGCTGATCCACAGGCCAGAACGGCGATCACGAACGATCCCACCTAGGAAACCAAAATAGCGACCGCTATAAATCGCAGCGCTCTCGCTTCCTGTCTTCGCAACCGACCTCTATCTTACAACGCTCTTGTCCTGAGACCTCCTGCGTCTCTTCTGAACAGTATAGCATCAGGCCGGCCATCAGCTGCCCTAGCTGTACAGTGTAGTACGCTGACCGGGCTAGCAAGAGTAGCCTTGTGTAGGTAAGGTAAGGAAAGCTAGGCCACGGCCACGATGGCTTCGATGGTCAAGTGCGTGGTGCTCTCCCTGATCTCCGCCGTGCTCCTCCTCTCCCTCGGCGGCGGCGCCTCCGGCATGGGCCTGCCCCAGCCCCCGCCGCTGGTGAACTTCACCATCGGCGTGCAGGGCGTGGTGTGGTGCAAGTCGTGTAGGTACCCCGGCTACTTCCCGCCCATGGACGCGTCCCCACTCCCAGGTCTGTCTGGCCACCCGGCCGTTTCAGTTGCAAAAAGTACTTTTTAGTTCTTATTTATTGCCCTCATATAACATGCTTCCTAAAAAAAATTCTTTTTTCACCTTTCTTATTTATTCTCTTCACGGCTTCTAGGAAAAAAAAATTTAACGACATGCATGCATGTTGACTCTATGTACGTGCGGTATGGATTATATGGCGTGCAGGAGCGGATGTGTACCTGCGGTGCAAGCGCGGGAAGCGGGCGCTGACGGTGACAGGGAGGTCGGGACCCGGCGGCTACTTCCTGATCCAGACGTCGCAGCAGGCGTCGGCGTTCACGAGCCAGCAGTGCAGGGTGTACGTGCCGAGGTCGCCGGTGCGCGCGTGCGGGGTCGCCTACTACCCGTCCGGACGCCGGGGGCTGCCGCTCAAGTTCCAGGAGTTCGTCAAGCGCGACAACGGCCTGCAGGGGATGTACTCCGTCGGCAACCGCCTCTTCCGCCCCAAGTACCCCGGCAAGTGCTACTAGTAGATAGCATGCCAGGGATGACGCACTTGAATAAATTGAGCTGGGGGTCTAGTATTATGTATTGGCTCTTGTCTTGGAGATGGATTAGTATAAAGCCGGGTATTGCTGATGCGGCAGTAAGTGTTGCTGGTTAACCTCGGCCTCTTCTGTTGGAGTAGGCCTTAAACTTAAAGTAGTTCTTCGCGTGGATGCTCGATCGTCGACTGGATCACTGTAATAAGATGGATTTGAGCACCTGTGGCTGCTGTTACTGTAATTGTTACCGTTACCGCTACTTGGTTAAAGAATTCAACGGTAGTTCTGTTACTCGTGCCCTGCATGGTTCTCTTCTTCATTCCTTCAGTAGGTGAAGAAGTGAAGATTGTATCTTTTGAAAAGATAGTGTCTATCCAACAAGTATTTTTGATGGGCTAGCACCTAGATTTTGAACATAAGTAATGATAATAAATTTTTAATCTTAACGATTAGGTAGATTAAGTACGCACCCACTCACTCATATATGTATAAACCACACTCACACCATCGCGCACGTGCACGTACTCTAAATTAAAAATGGTAGATACAAGCATATATGATCAAGGACTCAAATCTTGTCAGTAAACCCCACATCATACAAACTAGTCAGCTATGGGTCTGTTTGCATTGGTTGGTATGCTAAGACTAGCCAGGCTTAGAATCTGAGCCAGGCTAGGCTAACTTTGGCTTGAGCAATGCAACACCCCTGGTCTGTGTTTGGTTACATATATAAGCTAAGCTTGTGTTGTAGAGGCTGTTGTTTGGATGGCCTTGCACAGGGAAGAGAGGTGAAATTACCAACCGTGATGTGGCTCTCGTAAGTGTCTGGTGCCTTTTTTTTCTTGTACGGACTTGGCGATTAGCAAAGTTAGCATTGAATTGTAAGCCCAGGCCGACGGGCTTGAATGTCACCTTGGGCCAAGGCTTGTAGACATCTGACATGGTTCCAATTTCCAATGGGTGGGCAGCAGTAGATAGGCCCAAAAAACTGATCGACATAACCAAAAGAATGGAAAAATATGATACAATGGCAACGTATATACAGTTAACCCGACAAAATGTAAATCCAAATCGATCAAAAGTTTGGAAACAAGAGTGCCACCAAAGTTTTGGTAACTGGAGGCGCTTTCATGATCTTACGAAAAGAACAGGGCACAACCCTAGCTCAAAGATTGCCCGGTTGCAAAAATGCAAAGGCACCCCTCGGCGACTCGGCGTGGTTTACCATCCAATACCCCAAATTACCACTGCTCGCCTCTCACCTTGCGCGGAGAGCATACAATACAAGCGCGTTCACGCCGGGACATGATAAGCGCCTGCCTCGTATACGACAGATCTGTACGTCTGCAGTGGGACCGTGGCGTGAAGCTGCGTGGACGGTGGACGTAGTGACTTGTGGTACCGGTACCTTCAGTCGTTTACGAAGCGCTGAAAACGTCAAACCGTCGCACGTTCGCCGTTCCCGTGATAGCCGTAATCAAACCCAGCAGAGCCTACCAAATCTGGCTTATGCAACGAGCCACAAATACATGCATCAAACGGAATCCTTCCACAAATCTAGCTCGCGACGATCTGTCCTGAGCCAACCGCACACAATGATTGGCACGTACTACGCTGGGCGGAGCCTCACCGACGTAACTAACGGGAAGAGTCCGTCCATCCAGGTGGGCTCTCGTGCCCGATCCACCAAACGGGGAAACCGGACGCTAAAACGTCGTTTCGTAAAAAAGGAAGCAACCCACGGCTGCTTTCTTCTTCAACGCTTTTGCTTTTTGCATCAACACACCTAAACGTGCCCTCTCACTTGCCAAACACTCCTCGATCGCCGCCGCACGGAAACCCGTCGCCCTCGGCGTCCGATTCCACCCTGCACGGCTGCACCTGCCAAATGGCACCAACTCGCCACGCACGCAGGATGGACGAGAGGGGAGAAAAAAAATGGACCAGGCAATTATTTTTAAATCACCAGCACCGACGCCGACCCGTGCCGTTAACCCACCCGCTTGTGCGAGAAAAAAGAAAGGAAAATCCCAGGTCGGCGTCGTCATCCCGTTGACATCCCCATCATTGCCATCAACATCAACGTCCGTCCGTCCGGCCGCGTTTGGCCTAGCCACACCACACCAGTTATACGTACAGTCCCAGTCGTCGTAGCGCGCTGCACAAGTGCACAACACCACAGGGCGTGGCGGACGAAACCAGCGCGCGCAGTAGCAAGGAAACCGCCCCCGTTCCGTTCGTCGCGAGGCGAGCCCAGCGCGCCCGTCGTCTCGCCTGGGACGCGCTAAAATCATCACATCGCGGCACATGCTCGCTCGCTCGCTCGGCCGGCGCGTCACCTACCCTCTTCCGCTCCGATTCCGAGCCGGCAAATCGCGTCGCCGCCCGCCCTCGCCCCCCGCCGCGCTTCTAACACCCACCCACCCACCCAACTCCTCCTCCGCCCCATCCTTCCTCCCTCTCCCGCCCACGCCTGTCCGTCCAGGTCTAGCCGCGGCCCCCGTCCCGCGTGTTAAGTACTAGCAATCCGCCTCGGTTCCCTCCCCTCCTCCGCCGTGATCTGGTTCCCACCCGCGGGCTCCTCTTCCTCCCTCGCCGACGCCGCCCGTGCCCTCGGCCGGCGAATCTCGCGCTCGCGGCGCGGATCTCGCGGGCCCGGGGTCCGCGGCGCGATCCGGCGATTGGGGATGAGAGCGGGGCGGCGGCGGCGGCGGCGATGAGCGGCTCGGCGGCGTCGCTGGGACTGCGCACCGGGAGCTACGGCTCCCTCCCGGCCGCCGTTGGCGGAAGCGGCGGCGGCGGCGTCGCGAGGAAGACGGGCGCGAGGGGGTGGGCGCTGCGCGGGGAGAAGGAGCGGCTGCAGCTGCTGCACCGCGCGCTGCGGCTGGTCGGCCGACGCAGGGCCGGCGTGCTGCTGCTGCTAGCCGTCGCGTCCGCCGCCGTCTTCTGCTCCCTCTTCGCCGTCGTCAAAGGTCCGCGCTCCGATCCCCCTCCGCTCGCCTGCTGCTGCTGCTGCTGCGCGCTCTTGGCTCTCTGTCGCTCTGCTAGTTTGGTTTGGGCGCCGTTTAGGTAGCTTTGTACTTGGGGTCATGCAGCTGGCGTTTACGGAATTTGAATTAGCAGTGGCATGCTAATAGCGTGCGCGTGCTATCATAGACTATGCTGTCAAATGTTTGCACTAGTTCCACACTCGCGAATTGTGTGAAGCCCCCCCCCCCCCCTCTCACGACGCGGTCCTGTGTCGTTGTGGATGACTGGATATTGTTGCCAGTGACCTTTGATTGGTCTATTGCTGCACATTTTGGTGTGGGAATCGGGAGTATACGTTAGTCCTAATGCATATAGAAGTAGTTCGAATGGTTAGGGGCTTGGAAGTTAATGGGATCATGATATCAAATGTTTCAAATGGTTTTAATTTCTAAAATAATAAAAAAATGTGTTTCAAACGATTGAGCTGAGGCCTGGTAGTGCCTATTTAGCATGGCCTTTAGCAATCATTTTTTTCTGTTATTAATCGAGACACACATACTACATGAAAACCTGTATGCTGTCTCTAACGATCAATGTACCTTGTACTGCCCGTGCTGTATGCTTTTGTTAATCTTATGGATTACGAGAACATTTACGATCCTCAAGAAGTGTCAGCAGATGTTTTCTATTGGAATGTGCTTTGTTGTTACAGAGTATTGCCACTGACTATTTTCCTTTCAACTCGTTTCAGATGACAGTAGTTCAATTAGCATTGTGAATAATTATGAAGTCCCAAATGCCATACAGAAGTCAGTATATCCTAGCACAACACGACCACTAATGATGTCTGGAAACCAATACTCCAGTGTAGTCAACAAAATCGAGATTCCAAATCGGCTTCATCTTTCATATGCAAACTTCACACATCCTTGTGAAGGTTTCTCAGTTCCTCCTCCCCTTGTTGATAAGAAACGCACTGGACCCCGACGTAAGAATTGTTCTTTGCATCATTCATTCTTTTTACTAGCATTCCAGTTTATTTCTATTTAACATGTCACTGATCAAGTGATTTGTTCTCATTTCCTCCTGTAGCATGCCCCGTTTGCTATGTTTCGGTAGATCAGGCATTTGCCCTGATGCCTCTACAGGCTTCAACATCACCTGTCCTAAAGAACCTTAACTATATATCTGAAGAAGGCATCATTGCAAATTTATCAAGTCCGGGCTCTGCATTTGGAGGACATCCATCTCTGGAGCAGAGAAATGAATCTTTCAACATTAATGAATCAATGACTGTCCACTGCGGGTAGGCTACATGCATCTCCTGACCCAAACTAAATCTTCACTTATCCAAAAGAGAAGTTGTGTGGATACTAAGTGAATGTTCTATGCAATCTTTATCAGCTTTGTTAGAGGAAAGAAGCCTGGCCAAGGTACTGGATTCGACATCAAAGATGATGACCTGCTGGAGATGGAGCAATGTCGTGAACTAGTTGTAGCTTCTGCAATTTTCGGTAATCACGACTGTTCACTGATAATCTTATCTATTTTGGGTCTTAAAAGATGTGCCTTATCTATGGCTGCGATGAATTCAGCGTCTCACTATACTATACAATTGCCCAGGAAATTATGATATGATTCAACATCCGAGGAACATCAGTGAGTTTTCAAAGGCAAATGCATGCTTTTACATGTTTGTAGATGAAGAAACAGAGGCTTATGTCAAGAATTCTAGTTCTTTGTATAATAATAATAAAGTTGGACTATGGAGGCTAGTGGTTGTCCGAAACCTCCCTTATGAAGACCCAAGGCGTACAGGAAAGGTGCCTTTCTTAATTGCAATAACAATCAATTGTCCTTGTCATACGTGCTTCTTCTATCAGCACTGTTTCTAGGAAGCAACCAAAAATGGTAGAATCCATAGTTTTCCATAATGAATACAAACTTCATACCTTAAAACACCTAATCTAAGCACAGAAGCTTCTTCTGGGACCAAAATAACTACAATTCTGCCATGTAATAGGCCCCACAGGCTCATTTGCAAGTAGAACGTTGCTGACATGATACATTGGCTATATAGCATATATATTAATGACACTAGGCATATTAATTATAGCCATAGATTAATACTACCTCCATTTCAAATTATAGGCTTTTTGGCTTTTTAAGGTTCATAGATTTCGTTATGCACCTAGATATAAGCTATGTCTAGATTCATCTGAAAAAATGAATAAACTGATACGTTCTGTATACTTGGCTTGTTTGGGAAGGTACTGTGCAAAAACTGCTCTTGAGCTATCCATAATTTTTGTCTCATGGATGCTCAATATTTGTATGCTAGCATGTTTAGCAGATTTTCATAAGCTATCCTGCCTTGGCTTAGCTACTAAAATCTTAATTTATTTGAAACGGGGACTAGTATGCTGAGATGTCACAACTACCAAATTCACCTTTCATCTGTATTTTAGTTTCTAAAAGTAATTCCTTCCGGATGTCTGAAAAATCTTTTTTAGCTTCATTGACTTTAGTAGGGGTTCAATTCCAGGAGATGTATTTGTTATTTGCATTCACATGGTTACCTCCTTATCTATGCGCTGTTTTTTTTTCATCTCATCTATGCGCTGTTTTGATCATGTAGAATGGGCAAATTCTTATTTGTGCAGATTCCAAAACTTCTGCTCCATAGGCTTTTTCCAAATGTGAGATATTCAGTTTGGATAGATGCGAAACTTGAGCTTGTTGCCGATCCGTATCTCCTGCTTGAGAGGTATTCTTGATGTAAATAGCTTTATTTAAGATATGTTATATTTTCATGGCTTTATTCTTAAACAGAATCTGGAAAATATTTATTTATTTTGTCGAATTGGAGAAAGCTAAATAAATTCTGAGGCTGACATACACTCTAGAAATGTCACCTTTAATTTCTTACAACCACAACATGCCATTTCTGCACCAAACTGGTTACTGCAGATCTGTAGTGGGTTTAGACTGCAGAACATGCTCTCTCAGAAAGTCCTCTTTGATAAGTACTTTGATGAGAAAATGTTTCTTGTGTTTGCATTTGATCGTTTTAGTTCTGCATGTATTTGTCTGTGGTATGAAAATTTGGCCATTGGGCTCCTTTCAGCAATAGTGTTTAATCTTATTGCTAATTCTAATTCATAGGTTCCTATGGAGGAAAAATACTACTTTTGCGATCTCTCGGCATTACAAACGCTTTGATGTGTTTGAAGAAGCAGAAGCTAATAAAGCCGCTGGAAAGTATGACAATGCCTCAATTGATTACCAGATAGAGTTTTACAGAAACGAGGGCCTATCACATTATTCCCCTGCTAAGTTTCCCATCACAAGTGGTCAGTGATCTCACCAGATTCTGGTAAAAGAGTGCTCCTGTTTCTCACTGAAATCCTAATTTTTCTCTGCTTTGCCTGCAGATGTCCCTGAAGGTTGTGTGATCATCAGAGAACACATTCCCATCACGAACCTCTTCACATGCCTGTGGTTCAATGAAGTTGACCGCTTCACCTCCAGGGACCAAATAAGTTTCAGCACTGTCCGGGACAAAATAAGAGCCAGAGTTGGTTGGATGCCTGAAATGTTCCTGGACTGCGAAAGGCGCAACTTTGTCGTCCAGGTAATACACCTGACCCACAATCCATTATGGTCTTAGGTCCTTCCGCACCTTTCTTGTTGCTTAACTGCCTGACAGTTGTGCACAACTAAACTAATAATCCAGTGGCCTCTGTTTTGGGTGTACTCCTACCGGACGCACATGGTAAACTCACGAGTACTTTCGTTGCTGTTGACATTGCACCAGGCATACCACCGGGAGCTACTGGAGCAAATGATTGCGTCCGGTAGGAAGCCCCCCTCAACGACCGACGCACCACCATCTCGAAAACTTCGGCCAGGCAGCAGGAAAGCGCCCCCGTCGAAGAAGCCCTCCGTGAAGCGGAAAAAGGAGAAGAAATCGAGCTCGCGGAGGCGCGTTCCTAAGCCCCTCGCCGGGGGGATGGGTGCTATGTGACACGTTAGTTTTTCAGCAGAGTTTGGACTCAACACTTATACAAGCGTGTACCAGAATATAAAGCATTCGCTTAGGGCTGGGGCTTGTAATTGTGCCCCGGCGAAAGTTTGTCCATAGTTATTATTCATTGTTGTTGTACATAACAGCGGAAATCAATATTCAATTCTGTTCATTCAGGTTGTCCAGTCATTTTTAGCTCAGAGAGATTGTCCTAGGCGGTTGATCTTTTTTTTAATCACTAAGACACAAGCCTCATCCTTAAAATAAAGGATTAATTAGATATATACTACAGTATGTCATTAACGTCTTGTTCATGTTTCAAAGTAATTAATATTCATTCCAACTTTCCACTATTCAATTATTTCTCAGTCTTAGAAAACATGCTTCTCAGAACTTAGTTACAATGTTTTTCTAAAGTTACAAAATGTTTTCTATAATATGAACACAGCCTATAAAGCATAGTTCTAAGGTTCGGCGCGCCAGCAGCAAGAGACCGCGGCCTGTTGGACAACCTCATGCGGATGAGCCTGGAAACACCCATCTCCAAAAGTACTTTTTATTTCCTATTCATCCCCTCACGGAACACATATCCTCAAAAATTTATTTTTCACATTTCCTATTCGTACTCTGACAGAACACGCATAAAAAACCACATCACCAGGCGGCGATCTGCCTGCAGTGCAAAGCGGCAGCGGATAGCTCACGGGTGCACGAGCGGATCATTTTTTTTTTTTGAAAAAATAGCAGGAGCACTTCCATATCATATAAGAAGGAGAAGAGTGCGAGTTCTTACATAAGTTGTATTACATGAAAACAAAATAGACTCAACTCACAACAGGAAAAAATAACAGCTAACATTAAGATACAGAGAGAAGCTCCTCTCCTCCACACGCCCAGTTCCGGAGGTTCACTTCCTCTTTGATCATTGTTACCACCCATGCTTGTAATGCTGCAATGCCTTCAAATATTCGCCGATTCCTCTCCTTCCATATATTCCATACCGTGTAAATCATGAGTGCAGCGGTGCGTTGCTTGAGTTCCTTGTTCAGACCCTGTAGAGATAAGTTCCACCATTCTTCCATAGTGAACTCAGTCGACGGAACCTGCATCAACCCATTAGTTTCCTGGGACATACGCAGCCACACTTCTTTTACATATACACAATGCAATATAAGATGCCCTGCAGATTCTTCAACTTGGTGGCATAATTGACATACCGGGTCACAAGGCCAGTTCCGCTTCAGCAGCTTGTGAGCCGTCAAGATCTTGCATTGTACCAATAACCACGCGAAGAATCTATGCTTGCCTTCAACCTTTGCCTTCCAGATAGCCTTGCTGTCAAAAGTACAATATGATCCAATGAGTTGTGCACCGTATGCTGATTTCGCCGTATATTGTCCGCTCGCTGTAAGCTTCCAGCTGATTACGTCTTGCTGGTCGTTCAGCCGGACCGTCCGTATATAACTCTCCAGTATTAGCATCTCAGCCATCTCCTCCATTGTTGTCATGCGCCTTAGTCCTCGTGTCCAGTTGGAATCCTGAAGATCATCACGCACAGTCCGGTTCTTCCTCCAAGCCAGTTTATACAGATTTGGTGCAATATCTCTTGGTGCACGACCATCCACCCAGGATGACTCCCAGAACTTAGCCCGTTCTCCATTTCCAACTGTTACCATAGTGCATGCTCTGAACAGCTGCTTGTCAACCTCCCCACAAGGGACCTCCATACCGACCCAAGGCCGGTCTGGATCAGCCCACTGGAACCAAATCCATCGTAGCCTTAATGCACGGCCGAACAAATCCAAGTCCAACACCCCAAGCCCCCCCAACTGTTTAGGGCGCTTCACTCTTTGCCAGCTTACCAGACAGGCAGACAGTGACCACCATTTGCCTCGGCTGCCCCTGTCCACAAGAAACCCCTCCTTAACTTGTCTAATTTCTTCACCATCCATTTCTTTGGAGCAAAAGCAGATATAAAATATGTTGGCATTGAGGATAACACAGAATTAAGAATCTTTAGCCTGCCGGCCCTATTGAGTAGCCGACCCTTCCAAGTTGGTAAACGGTTTGCCATCTTATCAATCAGTGGTTGCACATCCACGCGCCTGGGCTGTCTAAAATGTAGTGGAAGGCCCAGATAGGTACACGGGAAGCTCTTTATTTGACAGCTGAAACCACCCATGATATCCTCCAAATCCAGACCATCACATCTAATTGGATATACTGCACTCTTGGACACGTTGACATTCAATCCTGAAACCTGGCCAAACATCTCCAACATCTCTGAAACTGTACTGATTTCTTCCCTGACTGGATTCAGAAAGACCTGACTGGATTCAGAAAGACCGCCGCATCGTCTGCATATAAGCTTGCTCGAAGTGATGCTGCCCTATGGTTGACGGGTGACAAAAGACCATCTCTGGTTGCCACCTCAAATAATCGTTGTAAAGGTTCCATGGCCAGGATAAAGAGCATTGGAGATAATGGATCACAGCGGATCATAGCGGCCGGTCAGGCGGGGATGAATCGTGGACCACCAGTGCGTCCACAGCCCACTGCATCCTGCAGGCAGCCGTTGGTGACGACAAATCGTTCTGGCTGGTAGAATGTAAATACAAAAAAGGACAAAAAAACAAAGGACCCACGACAAGGTAATTTTCTTCACTATTCATTCTCCTCACAAAACACGCTTTCCAACACACTATTCATCTAGAAAAAGTACTTTTTCCTCCTAACTAAACACCACCTAAGAACCTTGCGCTCTACCGACTGAGCTAGACGGGCAGCTTGTACTGTGGTAATAGCCACAGTTTAATATTCTTTTTAATGATACTGCGTTGGTTGCTACTCCATGGAATCCGGCTTCATGCCCAATCTTGTACGGCCGGTCTTCAGTTACCAGACTAATTGTAAGCTTAAGAGCACGCTTAGTGCATGTTATGCATTTTCTGTTGCTGCCTTGCTGGAAACAGTAGCACACTAGCACGTAGCGAAGCGAAATGAATGTTATAAGCAGTGGCTACATGGTTTCGAGCTAACCAGGTTATGTCAGCAAACAAGTCAGGAACACTGACATATTGGTACCGAGCTACTAGGGCTGTGTTCAGATTCAAGAAAAAATATTTCTCTAACAAGTTTTTTCTATTCATCCCACTCACATAACACGCTTCCCAGTGCACTATTCATCTAAAACTACTACTTTTTACTTCCAATCTGAACATAATCTGAACACAGCATCTGAACACAGCATAGGGCACACCCATCTAGCATCAAGTAGCGCTAAACCATTGGGAACGTAAAGTAAACTCGGGACCGGACAATAAAGAAAAATAAACAGTTTTATAGTCAGATGACAAAATATCGAGGACCACAAGTACAATACTAGCAGCGATCCTCTTGGGCCATCCAGCACACCCCTTCGTGAGCTCAGCCGGACCGTAGCAAAGGCGGTGCGCCATAACACTTGACACACTGAATTCGGTTTGGCTTTAGACACTCCGGCATGGGCTATCCCTAGAGTAGAGAAGAGGTCTGATTGCAGTATCCAGTCCCAGAAATCTTGCTGCAAAATCCTAACAAGTGCCAACCGACCTGCTACTCCACATTCTAGAATCACGAAGCCTCTTCAAGCATGTCCAGGAAACGACGATTTCCGTCCATCTTCTGGAAGAGTGACTTGTCAAAGTGCAGCTCACTGGTCGAGGCTGCATCGAATCGAGTCCATAGTTCCCTCTTGAGAGTAGTTTCTCCAGCCTGCCTTCCCTTCAGGTTCGTGCTTTCCATACCTTTCCAGGGGGTACCAAGCAAGGCCTTGCTATGCACAGCAGGGGTTTGGATGGGCTTGTCATCATAAACATTGTGATTTCCCTTCATGTTACTCCTTGCTGGAGTTGGAAGTGGCTTATCACCTGACGGATCCAAGGCATTGCTATGCACAGCAGGGGTTTGGGCGGGCTTGTCATCATAAACATTGTGTTTTCCCTTCATGTTACTCCTTGCTGGAGTTGGAAGTGGCTTATCATCTGACAGATCCATTAAGACACAGGTCTTGGGCGGTGAAAAGTACCACAGAAGAGGATCTTCGGCTTGTTTTCTACGGTATGTAGTTCTGGTAGGTTGATTGAGCCCATAGATGTCGTACCTTGTTGCCAGATCCTTTGAGACTTCATCAGATGAGTCAGAACGTTTGCCACCCTGGTTTGGTCCATTGCTGTCAATGCCCTCTTTCCTTACGTCCTCCGGTATTGGAGAGAACTGCTGTTTACTAGATAATGCTGTCTTCAGGCATGATCGAGGTAGTGTTCTCATGCTTTTCTGAATTGAGAAAATGCAAGGCGATTGGAGCCCATCTTCTAGTGAACTTTTGTTTGCTGTAGCAACATGAGGTGTCGTGGTGACAGTCATCGCTTCATTTACCTTCATGTCTTGCTCTACATCAGGATGGTCATCATCAGAAATGGTTAACTTCCAAACAGGTAAACTGGGAAGATTCAACTGATCCATGCTAGTAGCTGTCTTCATCTGAGTTTTTGATGTTGGGCACCTTGATGAACATGTTTTTGTCTTTGGCAATGGTGTCAATTGAAATAACTGCTTCCCGCTTTCAACCATACAAGCCCCAGTACGCCATGAGACGAGTGGTGAAGGTGAAACAATCAAATCAGCCTCAGTGAAGTTGCTGCAAGGTGATGCTATTGGATCTGTATCAGGTAAGCTGCTGCAGCAGATCAACTTGTCATCTCCTTTTGCAACAGATTTTGAGCAATATCCCAGATGGTCCTTTGAGACAGTTTCTGTTTTTTCCGGACCAGTTTGTAATGCTTGCTTCAGTCTTGAAGACCATAAGCTGCTGTGGATCGACTTGTCATCCCCTTTTGCAACAGAAGTTGAGCAAGTTCCCAGATTGTCTTTTGAGACATTTTCTGCTGTTTCCGGACCAGTTTCTAGTGCTTGCTTCAGTCTTGAAGACCATTGCTGCTCACAAAAAAAAAAGCATGGTGGTAAAGAGAACTGCAATATAAGGGACTCATGCCAAGATGTTTCAGAAACACGGAAGACTTGATAACAGTTCACACCTTCAAGGAATGATTAGTGTCCGATAAGAAGCCATTGAACAATTCTATTTCTTGTTTCCCTCTTTTGGACACGGTTTCACATCGAAGAGCATCCGAGATCAGTTCATCAATCTGTCAAACAGAAAACATGGGAAAGCCTTAGATATAACATCAAATTTATATGTTTATGATATACAAAAAAAAGAACTCTCATTTCAAAAATAATTGTGGAATCCATAAGATCCTGTACACTATAACCAAATAAAGGGATTAGCAACCTGTACACTGGTTCCTGCACAAGAACACAAATATATTTTTTTTCCACGATTACTTTATAAAGGTAATACTACGTTCACCTATCACAAGACTACCAAACAGATAAACTCTGTAAAAACACAGCAACAAAGCAGGATGGATGCTTCTTATGACCCAACCTTCTGAACCTAATACGAAACTCGTACACATGCGCTGTCCGATGCAGAATATCACAAGAAATCCGCCAACCTAAATTGCGACTACGACTAGTGCCAGTAAACGCAATAAAGCTCTACAAAACAACCACACCAATCTGGCCAGGCAGTTTGAGTGATACTACATTTTTCTCGAAGGATAGCACAGGTCCCGACATCACTAAATTACAAAGTACAGAACGGGATGGGGATCAGGAAGCTAGGGTTCCAGAGGGGGCGTCCACCTGGGAGACGATGCCGGCGATGTCGGAGCGAGCGAGGAGGAGGCGGTCAAGCGCTGCGTCGGCCGCAGCGGCGGGGCTGCGGGCGTTTGGTGCATCGGCCGCAGCGGGGGTGCGGGAGGCTGGTGCATCGGCCGCGGCGGGGGTGCGGGCGGCTGGTCCACCGGCCGCGGCGGGGGTGCGCGGCGGAGGATTGAGGAACAGGGACTTCGGCGTCGGCGGGGGTCGCGCCTTGTTGCCGGAGAGGAGGCGGAGCGGGCGCCGCCGCGCCGTCGACTTGGGTCCGAGGCTTTTCTGCATTGTTTGGGGAGGGAGATGGAGGGGATTGGGAGAGTGGCGCAACGGTCGGGAAGGGATGGCTCTGGAAATTGGGAATTTGAACGTGCGCTCGTTACGGTTTTCTTATGTCTCCGTGACTCCAAGCAAGAGAAGAAGCCGAGAGTTTTTGCTTTACGATTCGTGTCGTGGGAACGCGGCCTTGTATTACTGTAGCCAAGCCATATCTATGAAACAGATCGGTTCATACAGTAGGTACTAAATCAGCTGTGTTGAGGATACCATGCCCTTTGTGGTTCATTTTTTTTTATCTACTCTCTTATCTCTTATTTAAAGAGTAAAATTCGCGTAACAATATTCCAAAGTAATGCAAGGGAACGAACTAAAAAGTTCGCGCCCGACTATCAACATCATAGGAAAAAGTCTAGATAACTCTCCAACCTATAAAGGTTAGACTACGTAACCCCCAACCTATGAAACGGTATACATCACCCACTGAACTTCTCAAAACCGATCAAATTACCCCCTAAAGTAGTTTTAAAAAATCATAGTAAATCATAGAAAAATCATAAAATGGAGTTGCGTTAGACCTCAAATGAGTAGATATACACACCCAACATATAATATGGTATATTTTAACATATTTTTTTACTACTATAGAGGAAAGCGTAGATCTAAAGCCATAGTGAAAAAAATATACTAAAACATACCATATTATATGTTCAGTGTATATCTACTCATTTGGAGTCCAACACAACTGTATTTTCCATTTTATGATTTTTCTCTAATTTACTATGATTTTTCAAAACTGATTTAGGGGGTAATTTGATCGGTTTTGAGAAGTTCAGAGGGTGATGTAGACCGTTTCATAGGTTGGGAGGTTATGTAGTCTAACCTCTATAGGTTAGGAGGTTATCTAGACTTTTTCCCAACATCATATTACTCCATTGAAATTTGCTTGTTGCTCGAGAAAATAACACCATAGGCAGGACCGATAGATCATGTCAGCACAAGACTTTGATGGAAAGCATCCTATTCAGACCCAGTATCTTCCATGATCTGTTGAAAATTTAGCGCTGTACCTTCGTGCTATCTACCCCTGATCTGTTCATCGGCTAGAATGTCATGTCCCTTATCACAGCACAACCTTTTTTCTCGTCATATCATCCAACGCTAGTACAGCTTAAAGCTAGCACAAACCACTTCAAAACAGTAAGAAAAAAAATCATATAAGCAAAACGAAACCTTCCAGGGTACCGAAAGTCCGAAACAGTTGAAGAAAGGTGTCAGCACTTATTCAAAAGAAAGAAGCGAGGTGTGAGCACAAGGTGTTCGTCAAAATGGCTCAACCAAGCGCGCAAAGAAAACAGTCGGACCACGCGCGTCAGTCGCGGAGCACGACGGCCGGGTCCTTGGACGGCGCGAGGTCGGCCTCTTCTCCGGTGCGGTCGGCGCCGGAATCGTCCCTCGCCACGGCGGCGGCGGCGGGATCGTGGGAGGAGTCCATGGCCTCCTGGGCCTGGTCAAGGTAGGGCTTGAATCCGACGCGGAAGGAGAGGTAGCCGAAGGCGACGGCGCCCAGCACCACCACCCCCGACCGCATCGCGTTCTGCCGCGCCCGGCTCCCGCCCGCGCCCATCCCAGCCGCCGACGCACGCGCCCGAGGAGGAAGGGACTGGAGTGGAGTAGAAGTGGAACCGTGGATGGATCCCTCCCTGCTGAGAACTGCCTAGTGTCAACTGTCAAAGTGTCTGTGCGGGGTCCGACTTCACGATGCCGATGGCAGATTTGGGAGTTCGCTTGCTCTGTTCCCTCTGTTTCCGCCGTGATTGGTGTTTTTTGCAGCAGAGCTGCCTGCTCCAGTGGCGCAGATGCGTGCAGCGACATGATCAAATCAGATAATGGACCATCCAAGTATCCAACGGGAGTGGGAGTGTTAAGGGTTACATAAAAACAGAGAAATAAAAAAAATAAAATAAATATGTTGCTGCCCAGGATCGAACTGGAGACCTTCAGTGTGTAAGACTGACGTGATAACCACTACACCACAGCAACTCTGATGCTTTCGAAAACAAAAGGAGTTTAAAGAATTTAACGAAAGTGGTTGCAACAAGGCTTATTCTTTGATTGTCACTCGCAGTGGTTGCGTACGTATTTCCTCTTCGATGAAGGTCGATTCTTTTTTATTGACTCTTGACGAGGTTCCGACTTGCAAGTAATACCAATGAAATTCATTACAAAATACGGAGCAACCTGTAGCGATCCAAATCTTTACACGTGTTTTGTATATTCCCAAGCTGTAGACAAACACGAACCTCATGAGGTCCACATAGTTAATTGGTCCTATATATGTCTTCCCCTAGAACTTTATTGAACAATCGCTGTGCAAATGATCTCAAGCTGATCGTTTCTGCAAGCGATCCTTTTTGTTTGCTGTAAGTATTTTGAGGTCAGAGACACTAGAACATAACAAAGGGATCTAGGGTCGGGTGTCCTTATTCCCGCTCCTAATCAAATCCAATACATGATTCCCGTTTCTAATCAAATATACGATTACCTTTTCTAATCAAATCAAATATAAAATATGTTCAAGTAGATATATATTTAATATATCAAGAATGTTAACCTACTACAATGAAAATGTAACATGCTCGTAGATCTTTTATATTCATGTTAGATAAAAATTCCTATCATGGATATAGAACGTTTCTTCTCAATTTATGCAAAATTGGTACGGATATGTAGTTGTCACTTGCTGCTTGAAAAAAAATGTAGTAGTGATTCAACTTGCGAGGTGATGAATTTAATACAAAATATTAAATTATATAATTCAAAGTAAAATATGACCTATGTATATACTATCTCAAGAAGATAAAATCACACGACATAGTCCTATAATGTTTTTTATTGGATCTCACAATTTATTTGATAAAAAATAATGTTTATCTTTCTATCATGGATCTGCCGGCGTAAACCAAAAATTCACACACAAGAAACAATGTAATTTCTATGTTTTCCGCAAAAAATCAATTCTTTTTTGAGACAAAAAAAATGTAGTTCTATGCGTGACGTGTGCTAGGGTAGCCGCTAAAACCCCGGGCGAACGGCGCACGGTAGACACGGAGAAGGGCTGCGGAGAATCCTTCAACACCGACAGGCGAAGGCCCCGTTACGGCACGCAGAGAGCACTCAGCCGTTCGATTTCAATCTCACGGCCCCGGTTTACACCCGTACTCAGCCCACGAGATCAGCATCAATCCCGCGGACCCACGGAACCCGAAAATCTCGTAACTACCCATGACTAACACGGCTAACGGCGCCCCAGCAGCCTCCAGACCCGCCATCAGCGCGAGGGTACTGTGGTCATTTCGTCCGCCTAATCGACGGCGAAAGGATATGGGCTCGAGCGGGGCGGTAGGACTGCGACTAGAAGTGCGGCTAGGGTTTGTACGTCCTCACATACTTCTTCGCCCCCCGTTTCGTCTCCACCTCCTGCAGCCGCCGCCGCCGCCGCAACCGTAGCCTTCCTCCGCTCCTCGACCTCGGAAGCCATGGCGATGCGGTCCGGCAGGCGGGTGTTGTAGCCAGAAGGGTCAGTTCCCCAGTCCCCTCATAAAAGAACGCGAGTGTAGTGTGACCTTTTTGCCGCCGCTGTCTCCATGGCGACCATCAATCCCTTTGACATCCTCGGCGCCGACGAGAACGACGATCCCACGCAGCTGCTGGCCGCTGCGGCGGCAGCGAAGCAGAAGGCGGAGGCGAAGAAGCAGGCGGCGGCGACCACCGGAAAGGGCGCGCAGCCAGCCCCCGCCAAGCTGCCAACCAAGCCTGCTCCCCCCGCACAGGCCGGTGAGTTCAGGGTTCAGTTATGTTGGTGTTGGATCTGGGGTTTAAAATAGGTTTTGTCCCCATTTCGAGGTCTGAGTATTGTTTTCTGGGGTAATTTTAGGATGTCCTGATGATTAGCATACAAAACGTTAATTTTTATGTCATCCTGAAATTATATCTGTGATGTTTGAAAAAATAGACATATTTTAGCCATTTCTGCCATAAAAGATGAATTTTTGGTGTACGGATTGCTTATGTTTGCACATGTTTCAGTGAGGGAGTCTCGCAGTGGTGGTCCTCCGTCCCGTGGAGGATTCGGGCGTGGTGAACGCGGCCGTGGCAGAGGTGGGCGAGGGTATGGCCAGTACCGTGACTACGGAAGCGAAGACGCTAATGGGTTTCAGGGAGGATATGGTGCTGGAGGTGGTGCCAGAGCTGAAGGTGAAGAAGGCGGCCAGGACAGAGGCTTTCGGCCACCTTACCGTGGAGGCGGAGGAGGCCGGCGGGGTGGGTACCGTGATGGTGAGTTTGGTGATGACTCTGAGAGGCCACCTCGGAGGACCTATGAGCGCCATAGCGGTACTGGCCGTTCGTTTGAAGTGAAACGCGAGGGTGCAGGCCGTGGGAACTGGGGAACTACCACTGATGAAATTATTTCCCAGTAAGATATCTGTGTTTTGTTGTAAGCTGTTGAGGAAAACATCAGTGAATCAGAGTTTAACATATTGTGCTATTTGGATGACCAGGGAAACTGAGGAAGGCCTGAAGCTGGATGAGAAGGCCCCTGTTCCAGAGAAGCAGGGTGCACTGGAGGATGCTCCACAAGCAGAGGAGAACAAGGATAACAAGGATGCAAATGAGGAAGAAGAGAAGGAAGAGGATAAGGTATTCCTTTGTCTACTGTATATGTACACAAGTATTTTTTTTACAGAGTTGTATGGTCTAAACTTAAGTTCATTTTGACGGCAAAATCACAATGTCTATGCTTTGTGCTCCTTCGCAACTGCAATTAGTGTGATTTGTTAACATGCTTTGTTCCTGCTTTAAAATTGTCTTAAATGTTATTATTTTTTGGTCGTTAATAGCTTTTAATAACTTGCTTGTTGTGTGGTCGTTGTTCTTCTTTTGTTATCTGCTTGCATACTTAATCGATTAGAAGTTAACATTGTGAATTTTGTCTTAGTTATTTAGCATTTTAAGCCACTTATTTTTATCCGTTAGTGGGATGAGGTAATGTTTGTTCAGGAACAACTTGCTGCATATATTTTTACAACATGATGAATGCTGACATATCCAATTTATTTGTTTGTATTTGCCATGGCTTCATGATGTGTGTATTCTTTTTTTTTTTTTGGGATTCATGTAACTGATGGCAGTGTGTATAATAGATCAAAGTTTCCTGGAACTTTGAGGTCTGTTTCCCTTTCACTAGCTACCTGTCTTAGAAATATTCATTTGAAAGCTTCCTGGAAATATTTGACAAGCTGTAATTCAACTTGAAATTTGCATTTCTTTTATTATCTTCTGTGTAGTTGCTCTTCCAGTCGCAATTTCAAGCCGGGTCATGACACATGTTCCCCATAAAGATATTTTAGTTCCTTATTCATGTGTTGTACTGATATCTGCTACCATGTTGATGAAAGGATCAGTGTCTGAATGAAATATTTGATGATGCAGGAGATGACTCTTGAGGAGTTTGAGAAAATTAGGGAGGAAAAGAGGAAGGCACTTCTTGCCCTAAAGAATGAAGAGAGAAAGGTTGAAGTTGATAAGGACCTGCAGTCTATGCAGCCGCTTTCCAACAAGAAAGAAAATGATGAAATTTTCGTAAAACTGGTAATTTTTCCATTATGCCTGTTAATCTTTTCATGCTCCTAGAACATGATGGAGATGGAGGTACCTGAGCCTGGTTAATTATCTTCTCTGTAGGGTTCTGACAAGGATGCACTGAAGAAGAAGGAGAATGCTGAACGCGATGAGCGTGCTAAGAAGGTCTTATTCCATTCTCCAATTTATGATTTCCCTTACCATGCTTCTAAAAATTACTGAATTGAGTTTGATTTCCATTCTGATGAAGTTTAGTTGTGGTGAGTCATATTCTTGGGTCGTTTTGAACTACATGAGCACATTTGAATTACCTGTTCTTGGGTTCATTTGCCATTCCTATCCTTTTGGTTATAACTGCTATAGATATTTCTTCTACTTGGTGCATTAAAACGTATTTCAGATTTCCATGCTTGGCTTGCTGCTACTAATGTTGGATCTTTTTTTGTAGTCCTTGAGCATCAATGAGTTCTTGAAACCTGCTGAAGGAGAAAGGTTCTACGGTGGCCGTGGTCGTGGTAGGGGCCGTGGTGACCGTGGGGGATTCAGAGGAGGCTATGGTGGTGGTTATCGTGCGCCACCAGCTGCTCCTGCAATTCAAGACCAATCCGAGTTCCCGTCGCTTGGTGGGAAGTGAAGCACACCTATTGCCTGAAAACATACTTTGCTGCCTGAAAACACAGTATCAACCTTGTTGTGTCAAGTTCGAGTTAAGTTTGTCTGCAGATTACTGTGCCACTGCTAATCAGACATAATGGTGTCACATGTTTATGCCGTGCTGTGTCAGTCGACTTTGTATATCAGAGTTGCTTGTCAGAATTTTGTTAGCAAGTCATTTCTCGCAAGTTGCCAGCTTTATTTCAGTTTTGTGGCAATATATGATAATATGCGATTTGTTCTTTTCCTGGAGATTCGTTTTTGTCAATTGTCATTCAGGTATTCTGATTCTACTATTACACTATTCTGATCCCACAATTCTAGATGATGGAAACTTGCAAGCTGAGCGGGGATGGAGGCTGGTACATAATCCAGATTCCCTCTGCACTCGATGCTACTCACGTATGTGCCAAGTATTATCTGCAGGGTATGTAACCTGGCAAGGCCTGTAACGTGGTAGTGGTACTGATACGGAGGCTATCTGATATGGCGAATCATGGGGCCGTATGGAGAGTAGGCAATGGGGCTAAAGCATCCGGATATGTTATGTTCCATGTCTCCATGATTGCCATATGTGGAAACTAACGCCGCGTTAATGAGCTGGTTGATCCGGGTACAGGCGCATGGGATCAGGACCTACTGAGGCAAGCCTTCTGCAATCCAGTTTCACAGCGGCAGGTCAGGAAGCGAGTTGCCGGAACAGTGCAAGGAACAGGACACGGGGGACACGTCTAGGAGCAAGCTATGGAATACCAAGTGCCCAGGAAAGATAAGCATTTGCTCTGTAAGGATGTCTCGTAACTGACTACAACAGAGAGGTAATATGCGTTCAGAATTTTGTCAAGAAGTTTTGGCAGTTCATGAAGATATACTTGGAATGGATATTCAGTTTGTCAGACAAGGGGCGGCTCATCACCAGAATAAATTGCTTGTGGAATTGGTTACTGGTGGCGGGAAAGAAATCGTGCGAAGCAGGAGGGACGGAGGACAGAGCCAGCCGGCATTGCATACACTAGCATGATGCAGGCGGATGAACTGCTGAATTTGTCGAGAAAACACCAAAGAAAACGCCCTGAGGCTGCCGCACACGCCGGGTTGCCGTGAATTTTCTGCTTGCTACTGAGTTGTCGCATTCGTTCGCTGGAGCTGCAGTATAGATCTTTAAAAAGCTGAAGCATGGAACGTAGATTTTATTCTAACATGTCATAGGTTGAGCTGCCAGCCGGATTACACAGACCAGATCCTACATGTCACGGATCTCACAGGTACACATGTAGTTGAAGTATGGTGGAATCCGAGACTTCCAAAACAGGATCTCGTGCACCCCTTTCGGTTGATCGCTTCCTGCTAGGAGGTCTACATATGATATCGCTGGGACCCCTTCATCCTGAGCAGAGCCTCCTTGTCGTTGGTAGATGTCGTGCAGCATGAAGTACTTGTCGGGCTCCGGCTTGACGAGGCTCCAAGTGAACCGAGGATTGTCCCTTGTCTTGAGATCATCCGGGTACTCACCGATCACGGAGGCATTTTTCACAAGGTACTGTTTGAGCCTCGTGAGAACCCTGGACCAGACCCGGGCGTTGAAGTTGTCTCTTAACAGGGAAGCACCAATGTAGACGAACATGAAGGATCCTCGCACCGTATCCGCCATCTCCAGAGCTAAGGATGCCATCTTAGGATGTTGCTCTGGATCATCGCTTCCAAAGGCTGCCGTCTTGAGCAGGTACCAGTAGGCTTCTATAGGCAAGCTTTTCATCCTGAGGGATGTCTGTGTTGTCCCAAACCTCGCAACCTTCTCCGATCGGCTGGTGACGATGATTTTGCTACCCTCTGCTACTTCGCTTCTTTGGGAAGAGTATAGCTCGTTCCAAGTTTCGTCGTCCACGTCATCTAAGAGCTCAATGACGACCAGCAGTCTCTGTCTCTCCTGTGAAGCATTGTTATCAGTGTGATGCTTGATCATGCATCTGTCTTTGAAACTGGACACGGTCACATCTTTCAGGTCATTCCCAGTGTAAAACAAGATGAGCGAGAAGTGGTTGCGCACCCTCTCGTCGCCACAAACATGTTCCACTAGAGTGCTCTTGCCGATGTGCGCTGGGCCAACGATCGGGAGCACCCCCAGAGTTTCAGGCTCATGTTTTTTCAGCAAGAACTCCAAGACCATCTCCTTCTCCATTTGGCGGCCAAACATGCACTTGTCCACAACCAAATGGGCGCTGTAAGGCTGGCGGTACAAGGGCGAGTAGCTCCCCAAGAACATGACGAACTCCTTCATGTCGCCCACCATGAATTCCAGGCTGCGAACCACCTGCTGCAACTCCACCGGGCTTCTTGCACCACCGTCTAGCACCACCGACTCATCGGTCTCCGGCGGAGCACCGCCGGAAGGGAAGCGGACACGCTTCGCCGGGTTGAATCTGGACAACGCGAATGCGCGGAGCCCCGCCTCATCCTCGTCGCCGTTGCGGTTGCGCCGCCGCCTGTCGTCTCCTCCGAGGGCGGCTCGGCACCTGACGACGTCGAGGACGTAGTAGCCCCTGAACGTCTCGTCCCTCAGGGCCTTGAGCTGCTGCATCATGGCCTTGCTCGGGACGTGCCGGTGCTCGGCGTCCTGGATGATGGCACCACTCCTGAGCAGCAGGTGGCGCAGCCGCTGCAGGTCCTCCTGCATGGTCGCCGTTGTTTCCTTGTCCAACTTGGAGAGCAGGAATGATATGGACCGGTTCATGAACTCGCCGACCACCGCGCTGGAGAGCATCTCCATAGCGACGAATTGAACACAACCCACCCTTTTTTTTTTTCTGGAGACCGCCGTTCGAGAGAACTCGGCAAGAGAAAGCTAGGGATGAGCACAGTGTGCTTAGCTTCTTGGTGCTCCCTGGCTTTTGCGTGTGTTCCGACTCGGTGTTCACTAATAGGTATATGTATCCTTATTACCCTTAAAAGGTTGAGGGAAAGATCACCCAGTCGAGAGTGGCAAAGAGAAGTTGCATGATTTGAAAGTGATCTGATCCAACAAGCTTTACAGACAACATTTGCTAGTGCTATCACAGCCTACTAGGTATATGCGATCAAAGAAAACAACCCCTACCACCATTGTTCAAGGCTATCAAGACAAGTGATTCTTACCGACATTCGGTTCATAGCAATGTCCTAAGAAGATACGCAGAATGTCAAAAGGGCTTATTGGTGGCTACTATCATCCTTTAGGGTGTGTTTGGTTGCAGGTAACATTAAGTTCATGAATAGAATGGTTTAGGATTATTTTGATCTCATACAGATTACAAACACCCGAATAATAGCTATCTATTACAAAAATCCGAATGTTACTTCGTCTTTTCACCAAATGGATTTGTTACGAGAAATGGTAGGTGCTACCTGGCTTTAAGCAAGAGTTTAGAAATATTTACACACAAAACGGAATTTAATTTCGATATGTCCAACCGACAATGGCAAACTACATGATTTCAAAGTGGTCTGATCCAACAAGCTTTACCGACAACAATCGATGCCAGTGCTGTCGCAGCCTACTAGGTATATGCGATCAAAGAAAACAACCCCCACCACCATTGTTCAAAGCTATCAACATACCAATGATTCTTACCGACATTCGGTTCAAAGCAAGGTGACGAGAGGATATTTGGAACAAACAAAAAATGTAGAGCATAATGCCAAAAGGGCTGATTCCTGACAACTATCATCCTTTAGGGTGTGCTTGTTGCAGGTAACACAAATTCATGTATAAAGTGATTTAGGACGATTTTGATCTCATACATATTACAACAAAGATCCAAATAATAACTATACTCTGACAAAATAGGTTTGTTTGTGAGGTACTACCTTGTCCTTTAAGGATTTATTAAGCAAGAGTTTAGAAATATTTACAAAGAAAATGGAATTCAATTTCTATATGCCTAATCGAGAATGGCAAATGCATGATTTGAAAATGGTCCGATCCAACAAGAAACAGACAACATTCAATGCTAGTGCTATCACAGCCTACTAGGTATATGCGAGTATGCGACCAAAGAAAACAACCCCTACCACCATCGTTCAAGGGTATCAACATACCATTGATTCCTACCGACATACGTCAAAGCAAGGTCCCAATAAGATACGCGGAACAAAGGAAAAGTGTAGAGCATCAATGCCAAAAGGGCCCATTCCTGGCAAGTGGCAACTATCATCCTTTAAAGTGTTCGGTTGCGGGTAACATTAAGTTCTTGTGTAGAATGGTTTAGGATAATTTTGATCTCATACAAAATACAAAGATCCGAATAATAGCTATATATTACAAAAATCCAAAGTTAGCTTCCTCTCACAAAATGGAAGTGTTTACGAGAAATGGTAGATGCTACCTCATCCTTTTAAGGCGTTAAGCAAGAGTTTAGAAATATTTACAGAGTAAATGGAAGGTAATTTCGATATGCCTAATCTTTAGTTGAAAGAAGAATTATATTAAATTACAATTGAGTACATCCTCATATTTTAAGCACTCCGAAGTACATGGTACTCTCGCATTGTATAGTTCCAAATCTCAATCCCAAACCTATATAAAGATTCATATAGATGACCACACAGGCAAACAGACCGAGAACACATGTCCAAAATTCCTGCAAGTGGAGTTGAGCATAATCTTGTTCTTTTTGTGTCCTCATTTTTCTTCCTTCCGTCACTAAAGAATAAGGAAAACTGAGCCAAAACTTCCTAATTTTAAACCAATAATAATCGGCTTGAGTGGTAGAATTATGCTCGTGAGTTCTTCATCGGTCAGATCTGACCACAACAAAATAGAGAAGAGACCTGGCAAAATTATTCCACTGCAGCAACAACATCGCCTCCTGGATGTCGTTGTTTAGAAACCTAATTCTCGATGCCTTTATGCCAAGGAAATAGTTGTTGCCATCATCTTCATCGAAGTCTATATGGAGAGACCAAATCCACCCTGCCTCCTGGCTGTTGCTGGAAAGGAAGTGGAGGAAACAAATCCCCAATACCAAAAATATTTTGACATAGAGAAACAATAACCCAAAATAGGACTCAAACTACTAAAAAGACTATTAGAGAGATGAATCTCCACTCTCTTTAGCCTCCGGCGAGTTGCCAGAGGGGAAGGGAGGGAGGACCAACGGTGGTGGAGGTTGAAGGGCGGCGACAGCAAAAAAGGTGGTGGTTCTGAGCGATTACATCAAAATGAGAATGCTTTGATTATTATAATCTCATGTAGATTACAAAAGATTGGAATAGTAGTTATGTATTACAAAAAAAAATCCGAAGGTAACTTCCTCTTTCACAAAATGGATTTGTTTGCGAGAAATGGCAGGTGCTACCTCATCCTTTATGGATTTAAGCAAGAGTTTAGAAATATTAACACACAAAATGGAGTTCAATTTTAATATGCCCAATTGACAATGGCAAACTGCATGATTTGAAAGTGGTCCTATCCAACAAGCTTTACATAGAACATTCGATGCTAGTGTTGTCGCAGCCTATTTGGTATATATATCCGACCAAAGAAAACAACCCCTACCACCATCATTTAAGGAATCAAGGGTATCAACATACCATCGATTCCTATGGGTATTCCCAAAGTAAGGTCCTAAGAAGATACGCGGAACAAAGTAAAAGTGTAGTGCATCAATTCCAAAGGAATAATTCCCAGCAACTATCACCGTTTACGGTCTGTTTGGTTGCAGATACCATTTGGTTCATGTATAGAATGGTTTAGGATTGTTCGGATCTCATACAGATTAAAAGATTCGATACGTTTAGAAATTACCTCATCATTTAAACAAGAGTTTAGAAATTATGTTTACCCACAAAATGGAATTCATCTTTTTAATTTTCTAATGAGGGGAGAGATAATCCCCCACCTGATTCATTGACGTTGACCCTAACTGGCCTAGAGTTCTGAAAACAGTTTACAACATTTCATAGAGGTTTAGGTGTTACTTTGCCATATAAAAAAAAAGGTTGCACCGGGTGTCACATACACCAGCTTCTTTCGACTTCAAGCGACAACATCATAGAAGCAGCACATATCCTACTTACACGGCAGGAGCAACTGGCGCATCGACAAGTGTTCACTGCAGGAAGACAATTTAACCTGACACTGCGTGGACATTTCATCTTAAAAAACACTACTTGGATTTCTTGTAATAGTAATATTATGCTATTTAATTTATTATTCTCTACAAGTTTACATATCACGAACTTCACATTTACATATGTAATTGAAGTACGGTGGAATTCGAGATTTCCAGAAAAGTATCTCGTGCTTCCCTGTTGTTTGAGCACGGTCGGTTAGTAGATCTGAAAGTGATATCTGTGGCACCTTCTCATGAGCAGAGTCTCTTTGGTAAATGTCATGCAGCATAAAATATTTGTCAGGTTTCTCTTTGATAATACTCCAAGAAAACCGAGGATAGCCCTTAACCTTGACATCATCTGGGTATTCTCCAATCAAGGAGGCATTCTTTTGAAGGTATTGTCTTAACCTTGTGAGAATCCTAGACCAACATCGAGTGTTGAAGTTAGCTCTTAACACGTCAGCACCCATGGACGCGAAGATGAAAGATCCTTGCATCGCATCCACCATCTCCAAAGCTATGGATGCTAACTTTGGGTGCTGCTCTGGATCATCACTTCCAAAGGCAGCCGTCCTGAACAAATACCAGTAAGCTTCCACAGGCAAACGTTTAACCCTGAGGGGTTCTGTTGTCCCAAACCTTATAATATTCTCTGATCGGCTGGTGATGATCATTTTACTCCCCCGTGGCATGCTTCTTTCACAAGAGTAGAGCCTCTTCCATGCGTCTTCATCCACATCCTCTAAGAGCTCAATGACAATCAACAACCTCTTCTCCGAGGCCTGATCATTCTGATGCTTGATCACACACTTGTCTCTGAAGCTGGCCTCTGTCTCATCTTTCAGATCATTCCCTCTATAAACGGAGATCAAGGAGAAATGGTTGCGCACTTTCTCGTCGTGGCAAACGTGCTCCACAAGAGTGCTCTTCCCTATGTGCGTGGGACCGATTATAGGAAGCACACCCAGATTATTTACAGCATTATTAGGAGGCTCACTTCGCAGCAAGAACTCAATGATGGTATCCTTCTCCATGCTGCGGCCAAACATGCACCTGTCCAGAGACAGGTAGACACTGTAAGGCTGGCGGTACAAGGGAGGACAGCTCATTAAGAGCATAACAAACTCGTCCATGCCGTCGATCATGGCTTGCAGGCTGCAAACCACCCGACGCAACTCTCCCGAGCTAGTGTCAGCACCATCATTAATTGCTGCCATGGATTCCTGACGCAGACGCTTTGCCGGGTTGAACATGGACAGGGCGAACGCGTGGCGGTTCAACCCCACTTCTTCGTCATCGTCGTCGTCGTTGTCGTCGTCGTCGCTGTCGACGTGGCCTCCTCCTCCTATTCCGGGAAGGGCTCGGCACCTGACGGTGTCGAGGACGTAGTAGCCCCTGTGTGTCTGCTCTCTCAGGGCCTTGAGCTGCTGAAGCATGTCAGGGTTCACGACGTCCCGCCGCTCGGCCTCCTCGACGATCGTGTCGCTCCTCATCAGCAGGCGGCGCAGCAGGTGTAGGTCTTCCTGAACGGTCGCCGTAGTCTTCTTCTTGCACCTGGCAAACAGGAACGATATGGACCTGTTCACGAGCTCGGTAATGGCCGCACTGGAGAACAGCTCCATTGCCAACCCGCACACTTTTTTTTTTGTGGCAAGAGACGACTGTGCTAGAACTTATTCCACAGATCTTGCGAGAAGGACTGGATCGAAGGAGCAATGTATTTTTTGTGTTACCAAGCTACCAAACCTTTAGTATCTATATATGGTAGCAGTGCGTGGGTGCTGATTCCCTCACTGAATCATGAAGTCGAGTGAGTTTGAACGATGAAGCTAGCCATAGACAAGAGATTCGATGCTACTCATATCACCACCTGCTATTCGTAGGTGTATAAATAATACCTGAGAACGGGCATCCCTTTCGTCATTCACATGGATGCATTGTGTGATTCCTTGATGATTAAGAATCTGGAGAAATTTGATGCAAAGCAAATTAAAGTAAGGATATGCAGAACAAAGAATCGAATCATATATATCTCCAAAAAAAGTATGTACCACAAATGTCAAAAGGACTTATTCTTGACAATGCACCACATGTGATTCCGTGGGCGTCTAAATCATTCAGCCAAGTGGATCTTTCTTGGTATCTAAATAATACAGGCGGCACACCAAAAATTCAGAATTTCACTCTTCATGTGTAGCCTCCTTATCATCTCCCTTGAAAAGCACATTTTACCAATATAAAGGATTTATTATTTTGAAATCACTTCTCCTCTTATTGCATTGCATATTATTTGTCACTCTAAATTGAATAATCCTAAATGAAAAGACTACTGTCTACAGACTACATAGCTTTAGTATTGTCAAAAACTACAAGTTTCGTATATAGCACATCTCCATTCGTGGTTATTTTAAAAACTTAAATATTCAAAACTTAGTTTCTTTTTTTTTGGAGGGGAGGGGGGGGATACGGAGTGATAATGGTATTTAGACTGGTAAACAATGATAAAAAAATATAAATACAAAGCTTTCATTCTCATTGAGACCTACAATTTTCATATAAAGTTTCTATTAATCTGAGTTCATATGTAAACTTTCAGTTTTTTTCTTAGTAAAGGTTTGTCTACATTTTCAGAGACAGTCCCCTAAACAAACACATGCACAAACTGACTTCTACATACATTTGTTTATGTGGTTTGACTCAAGAAATATCTCTGTTTTCATAGGCGGTTATTTATGCGAAATGCATCTATTTTCCATAGAGAGTTGATATTACTGATCACCCTGAAAAATGGAGGCACACCTTGAAAAATGATTTTAGAGAAAATTCCATGAGTGTTCACAGAAATTTAGACCTCTTCCATGAGTGCCACAAAATTGCCGGATTCCCATCAGTGCCACGAGAAGTTTCAATGATACCGCCAATGCCATTTCCATCACAAAAAGCAAGCGTAAAATTCTAGATTGAATGTGTAAGCTATTGTGTTTGTTACTTTTGTGCCATAAGAGTTGTATTACCTACCTTTGTTATGAGAGACTTGTACTCATATCACTTTAGTGTATTCCTATTATTTTGGTCTGTATGGCATGGTGGCGAAATTAATATGTATGATTATCATGTGATGAGAAAATTAGTGCTCATGTTTAATGATATGATTCTTATATGAAATGGCATTGATGGAAATGGTGAAAATTTACTCCATTCTATTGGAGAGGTAATTGAGTCTTTTCCCTCTCTATTTAACTGTGACTTCACGATGAATGGATGGAAATGGCATTGGGAGCATCAGTAAAAATTAACGTGGCACTAATGGGAATTTGGAAATTTTTATGGCACTCATGGAAGAGGTCTAAATTTTTTGGCACTCATGGAATTTTCTCATGATTTTAAGGGATATCCCTTAAGGCATCCCAAACAGGTAACAGTTGAAGCCTTGAGACTTATGTGACAAGGCTATACTATTGGAGAAATAGATTTCACTACTCAACTGTAACCCCCTTCATAACCAGAAAAGTGAGTCGAAAGTATGCAGGAGATAGAGGATTCCTATTAGAAGAACGTTTGGTTTTTGAATCAGGAGCGAAAGTTGAATTCGCCCCACCATTTGTTCACAAAACAATAGTGAAACTATCAGCTTAACTATTGATTTATAATATGAAAGTGGGATTAAATTGTTTCAAACTATGTAGTTTATTGAGCTAGAGGTACGTAGAGACCCTTATTTGCCACCTACAATCAATCATTTGCACCAATACACGTTGTCACATTTTTATAAGCAAGCAAATATATTACACACATATAATAATTCAAGTTCTAACTTGACTTGTTTAAATATTCGTGTAAAGCAGTAGAGATGACCTTGCCAAGCCTTCCATAGTGTGCTGTACTCAGTGGTCAACCTACCTATACTCCATTTTTTTGGAGGGGGGCGGGGGATATAGAGATATTGCTCTAAATTTAATCAGTGATTTTGTTCTTAATTCTTTACTATAGATCTCTATCACCATGGCTTTGGGGTAGCATAGAATGGCCCATTAGCAACACAATACTTTTGTTTCTTATCATCACTTTGCTGGAAAAATACTGGCCAAAGTAATTCAAGACACCTCTTGGGACCAAGAAAAAAAGACATCATATGTATGGAAAGTCTATTAAGATTAAACACTGAGTTAATCAGCGGTCCAAGCATTCTTGTACTCTTTTCCAACAAGCATTCGGATGTTATTATATATTCTCTGAACTGGGAAAGCACAAAATACAAGTCAGTTCATCGTCAGGTAAGGAAATTTTATCTATATCTAGGGAGACCAGACAGGAGCAGAACATATTCAGAGCAACGAACCATTGGTCGGCACCGCTGAGAATCCAAGGCCAGCTTAGTATCCCTACACTCTGTCTAGCTTTATGCTATATATATATTGGCCACTATTTCCACGTTTGGATATCACATGTACATATGTAAGTAAAATAGGGTGGTATTTGAGACTTCCAAAACAAGACCTCGTACCTCCCTTGTGGGTGATCACATCCACATAGCAGATCTAGTACCGTTATCCCTGGGACCTCCTCTGGTGCAGAACCTCTTTGGTAAATTTCATGAAGCATAAAATATTCGTCTGGTTTTTGTTTAGTTACGGTCCAAGCACATTGAGGTTGATCCTTGGCCGCCGCCTCAAGGTCGTCCGGGTATTCTTCACCCAACAAGCCGGAGACGTTCTTTTTTAAGTACTCTCTAAACCTGGTGAGAATCATGGACCACCTTTTAGGGTTAAAATTAGCTTTTAATAGCAAGGCGGCACCCAAGTGTGGGTATATGAAAGACCCTGGCATGTCATATGCCATCTCCATAGCTAGGGATATCAACTTTGGATGCTGTTCTGGATCTTCACTTCCAAAGACGAGCATCTTAAAGAAATACCAATGGGCTTCTGTGGGCAAACATTTCAGCCTAAGAGCTTCCGTTGTCCCAAACCTCTCAATCTTCTTGGATCGACTGGTGATGAGCATTTTACTTCCCCGTGGAATGCTTCTTGCAGAAGTGTATAAGCTCTTCCATATCTCGTCATCCACATCGTCTAAGAGCTCAATTACAATCAGTAACCTTTGCTCCGAGGCATTATCATTCTTATGCTTTATCACACAGTTGTCTCTAAAACTTGGCATTGTCTCGTCCCTAAGGTCGTTTCCACCGTACCATAAGATCAACGAGAAGTGGTTGCGCACTCTTTCCTCTTTGCAAACATGCTCCACAATAGTACTCTTTCCAATCAGCGATGGGCCAGTGATGGGAAGGACACCTAGCAGGTTTCCACTAGTGTTGCTTTCAGGGTCCTTCTGCAGCAAGAATTCCATGATCCTCTCCCTCTCCATGTTGCGGCCAAACATGCACTTCTCCACAAAAAGATGAGCGCTGTAAGGTTCCCGGCAGAGAATAGGATACCCCATCAAGAAGACAACAAACTCCTTCATGTCACGGATCATGGCTTCCAAGCTGCAAGCCATCTCCTGTAACTCTCTTGGGCTGCATGCAACTCTCAACACCACCGCCCCTGCTGCCACCTCTGATTCTGAACGGTTGGAGTTGGAGGAGAAGCGGGCACGTTTCGCCGTGTTGGAGCTAGACAGGGCGAAAGCCCGGCGGTTCACCTCCTCTTCCTCTTCCTCCTCAACACCACCATCGCCGTCATCCTTGTGTCCTCCGTGGAGGGTTAGGGACGATCGGCACCTGATGGTGTCGAAGATGTAGTAGCCTCTGAACGTCTTGTCCCTGAGGGACCTGAGCTGCAGCAGCATGGCCCGGCTGGCGACGTGCCGCCGCTCGGCCTGCTCGAGGATGGTGCTACTCCGAAGCAGCAGGCTGCGCAGCCGCTTCAGGTCCTCCTGGCCGGTCACCGGCGGCCTCTCGCACTTGGCGAGCAGGAACGACACGGTCCTCCTTACGAACTCGCCGAGGGCTGCGCTGGAGGCAGGCTCCATCGCCAGGACCCGGTCCCCCACACCCTCGATCTCTATAGAATATAGATTGTGCAAGAAAGGGAGAGGGAGGAGCTCAAGAGCATATGATGCTTATTGGACCGTCATATCTCTTATTGGTTGCTGCTATTGACTCGATGAGTATTTATAAGGTGGAGCATATGTAATGGTCTCCTTTTCCCTAATCCGACAACCAGATTACGAATGGTATCGAAAAATAGTGCTACAACACAACTCTCATCAAACCTCCAGTTTCTTAAAAATTATTGGGACAAATCAGACTCATTTATCCACCTCAACTCTCCTCAAATAAAGAGAGGAAATATTAAAATATTATAAAAGTATCTCACCCAATAGTACATGATAATGGTATTGTGATATCGTGATAACATTTTATTGGAAAACTGCTCAAGATGCTCCAGCCGACCCAAAAGCGTCAATCCGCGTGGTTGCAACGCTGATGCCAACAACACTAACAATGTTCACAGCATATGACGCTTGATGAGATACGAATCCTGTCGTAAGCGAGGCTTACAAAAAGAGAAGAGTGTTGTTTTCTCTTTCTGCCAACTCATCACTACCTTGGCAACAAAGCTTATTCATTTTTTCCTCGAAACACAATACTTACACAGATACTCATATACACGTACATGCAAATGACCTTCACCCCCATTCCATATTTCCAACCATATATGCATGCCTTTTCTGCTTTCTAGTATTGCAGCAACATATGCATCTCTTGGTGTCTGAACCATATAGCTCAACTAGGTACTTGCGTTTTGAGATTGGCCGAGCAAGAAGTTGAATTGCTCTCAGCTGCAGCGTTTATTTACCAATCCTCCGAATGATTTTTTTTATTGTAAGGAAAACAGCAGGGGAGGCCCTTATCTATATTTTTGTATATGTATATATGTAAAGTAAATCCCCCAAAAGTCTGAATGATTGTTAGCCTTGTGATAATTCAGGTATTCACATATCAAATAAATTTTGTTTCGAGTGTTGAATCCAAAAGATCCCGACCATCAAGCCTCTTCGATCACTATCTTATTTTTCTTCCATAATCTATTAATTTGGTGATAAGATCGCGAGGAGCTGAAAAGACCTGACCAGGATGGCACTGGCGGTGCATTATACCCGATGAGTATCATGATCACTTGCGGTCCTGCGCACCACCACCGTCCCGTCGCCATATGGTTGTGTCGTGTTCATCTGGGTGCAGCTCTATCTGGGGAAAATTCCCATGATTTTTAAAATGTTGAATATTTTTCTAATAACATATACACATTTTCTTAAAAAAGATTAAATAAAATATAGGCTATGTGTGAGGATAAATTCCATGATCAAATGAAATTTACTCTCATTTCTAAGATGAACAGAGGATAAATTTTATGTGTAACTGCATGAATACCGTTCATATGTATAACTAAACCTCATGCACTTTGTTATAAAAGCTTCCATAGAATCCATCAATCATGAGATCAAGTGATCAAATAACCATGAACAACCTACCTGAATAATAATACAAACTCATAATTAAATGTTCTTGACCATATGAACAAAAGTAAGACATAATTAAGCCACACAAACACACAAATAGATTAACAATTGATCCAAATACTTGAATAAAAATGTTAACGCCAAATAGTTAAAATGCTATATATTGATCAAAGTTTGTTATTGGTCTCGTATCAATAGATGATGTAGGTAACATTTGATACTAGGCCTTCTTTGTCACCTGCATGAATGATGGAAAAATGGAGAGAGTCTTTTGGTTTAAAAGTTAAAAAAGGGAAGAAGACATTCAATGAAAAGCAAGAATGTGCGGAACAAATTAAAGGAATAAAATTAGAACAAGAACGTTGAAGACAATGACAGGGACGACACGACGATAAAGACCACCACAAAGATCTGATCTGGATGGTGGTGATGGTGCGTTATGCTCCAGGGTGGGGAGCATCTCATCTTCTCATGTGGTGCTGATTCACTTTTCGCTTGGTATCGACATGTTCATGCCAACCTGATTGAAGATATTCGATATAAGGATCATCCTTGGAGGAATCTGCTTTATGGAGGTCGAAAGGACTGATGGTGTGGAGGAGACGGGCCGCGAGGCCGCCGAAGGGCACCATTGGGGAAAGCCTGACTTAGTAGCGAAAGAGCCACACTTCACCGATCGAACTATAACCTATTACCCAAATAGATACAAAACGCTGTGATGCCACAAGAACCGTCTGGTGAAACCCATCACGTTTAATGTTGTAACAAAGCAAGCTGTTCAACCTCTCCTACCCTGCATGTTCATGATATCTTGGGCACAAAATATCTTGTAGGTACTGAGATTTCCATCCTAAGACAACATCTTTACCTCGAGCTGATGAAGTGAATCTTTCTGATAACAGCTGCGCACAAGAAAATGTTTACCAGGATTAGTCGTTTAGTTTAGTCATATAAGAACCAAGCTTATTAATCTAAATTATAATTTTTTTTATAATATGCCATGGGCAACAAACAACTTAGATTATTATCTATATTGTATAATTGACACCCCTAGATAGATTATCCATAATCCTATTAGCCGCGCGCCCAATGGGTGCTTATTTCAGATTATTTCTACACTAACCATTTACACCCTGAATATTTTGGAGAAACAAACAATCCTATAGAGATTATATAATCTAGAACAAATAATCTGAATTATTTATAATAATAGATGTGCTATATTTATAATCACTCATGTAAACATACCATGCCTTATAATAATAGACGTTGATAGCTCGAGCAGAGTGCACCACAAATGAGTGTTAAATTTGTATCCATGAATGATGCCCACAGCTTGTATATGGCATATCCATAGCCACATGTGCTAGTTTCGCATGTTCTTTCGAATCTGTCCTTCCAAATACAATTTGAAGATATAGCGATTAATTAATATGCTTCACACGACAGAGATCTTAGACTAAGACCTCGTGTCATTAACCCATGATCATGTTGATTATCATTTTACTCCCATGTGCCATATATGTTTCTGAGTGCAAAGTCCTTCATGTCGCCTAATAAACCGTAGCAATATTGTGTTTGGCATGATTCATGTGCTTAATTATGTAATTATCTAATTGGCATAAAAACGTACAATGTGATAGAGCTAAATTTTAGCCCTTGGGATCCAAACACCCCCCTAGGAGTGGGGTAGAGTCACAGGATGTAGAAAAGCAGAAGGGAGAAGGCCGACCAAACACTAATGGCCCAATGATACGTTTGGGGTAGGGTCACATGAACATACTTGTTGACTGAGGTTGAAGTATATTGAAGTATTCAAATTAAAACTGATAAGATTGTTCCTGCATGCAGCATCGAGTGGCATTCTAGTGTTTCTTTGACTAATGTTCGAGTGGAGAGACAGTGTGCTTGACTAACAAGATTGTCCGATATAACATGCTCCAGCATCGATATAGCATCGATTGGCACTCAAGGCGCAGCCTGCAACTTATGCATGCCCAGCCAGCCAGCCACGGAGCCACCTAGGGTTTTTTTTTTTTTTTTTTTTTTGAGGAATGCCACGGAACCACCTAGTATCCAGAAGTTGATGACACCTCTGGGCCTGAGTACTTATATTCATGGGCCAAATACCCAGCCTATTTTCAGTGGATGGGCAACTTGTTATGCGATACTCGTACCGAAAAAAAGTATTCTAGTCAAATTGGGCCACATTTGCCAAACTATATTGTGTAATCAATCAAATTTTCAACATTACAAATGCACCACTGTCCTTCCTATCTGCTACTGAGAAGTGACAACCATACCACGAGATATCTGCTCTGCTCGCTGTGACGAGAATTTCAACCATGGTATAAAGCGTGGTTCCATGCTGCGAATATCAATTTAGACTTGAAATCACAGGTGAAAGCAGCCAGATTCTGTAGTTGTTGAAATTTAAAGTGAAAAAAAGTAGGATTGACTGTTGATATTGATCCAAAAAATAGGAGAGAGCATTGCGTTTGGTGTCGCAGTCAACACTAAATCTAAGCAAATCAATGATGCCTTTTGTCTGATGGATGTGATGCACCAACTTGGAATAACTCGAGACGTAGAGACACCTGGATGTTCTAGAACCAGTGAGTTTTATGCTTATTTTTTAAGCAACTAGATCGATTAGAACACGCAAGATCCAATACTTTGAGAAATCAACGTGCGATACCCAACAAGAAGCCATGACCGATGTACCCAAGACAGCGACCTAATTTCAGCATCTACTCAGTGGTGAGTACACGACAGTCAGAAATCACAAATACAGGCAGAGTTACCATGGGCCAACCAAATTCATGTACCACAATAACAGAAGAGAAAAGACATACATTGATCAACAAGAAAGGTGCTGTGAGGCTGAACTGATAGCAGACTACGATTTACCAGAAGATCTGCAAGGAAATTAACTAAGATAAATCCCTATAATAGGGGGAAGGGCTAGCTTTGTATAATTGTATTGAATAATGAGTGGCAGATATATCCCTTACTGAACGCTGTAAGATTTGAGCAGTGACTTTTAGTTCAAAGAATTACTAGCAGCAGGTTGATATTAGGTCCTAAATGTAATTGATTTTTTATGCTTGGAGAAAACATAATGCTCCCAAATTATTACAGATAGAAGAATGTTTTGGTTGCCAACTCCAGTGCCTTCACATGCAGTCTGCTGTATTATGCGGCCCTCGGGCTCAGGTGAGCATCAAGATCAGATACGCCGGAAATGCAACTACCTGTGTTCAATATTGTTTGAGTATCGATTATGGTTATTTATATACATGCTCAAAATATGATAAATTAACATTTGTTGAGCTCTTCTTACAACGCAAAGCACAGACATCTACTATTCAGATGACTAGACCGCAAGAGCACGATGGAGGTTCTTCATACTCACCATCCCATTGTGTAAGAACTACCTATACCAGAATACAGAGAAGTTTGAAAAAACAAACATGAAACAGAAGTCGGCCAAGACTAAATACTTTAATTATAATAAATCACATATACCAAGGTTTAAGTATTTATTCTAGAAAAAAAGGTTAAAGTATTCAGCCAAAAGAACAGATTCGGCACAGGAAAAAAAACAGATTTTGAAGAGTTACTTTTTATGTATACAAGTCCCTAGTGTAGAGACTGGGAAGATCACAGGTTATGTTTATCTACCTTCCACATTCTTTTAACTATAGCACATTGACATTAATCAGTACAGCGAATAACTCGAGATAACAGAAAGACATCTGAAGAAAGGGTTACCAAAATGTGAGCTAGAAAATTCGGTAATTCAACACTCCCAGCGACAGACCCATCAAGCAAATCATGTTTACCTGAATGATAGCAAAACCATACCAATTGTCCTTCCAGAAATGGATGGATAAGAAAACATGTGAAGATTAATGAGAATGAACTACAGCCACATTCATACTGGCGGATGAAAGAAAAGTATTTAAACTATGAAGAATTGAAATTTCCACGGCAGTTCTGCAGCAGCTTCAATAAATGTTCCAAGCAAACAAAAAATGCCACCTCTGAACAATTTTTGTGACATAAAAAACCTAAGAGTAACAAGTACAGGTAGTAACATTTTGCTGTCAGGCAAAACAATGACAATATGGCTGCTAAAACTACCCCAGAACTACATTTGACGACATGTTTGCAGTGGTAAAGCAGACTGACTTACAGAGTGGATTTGAAAAACAAACTCATTGGTTACTCTAAGATTTAGTATCTTCTAGAGGGAACAATGCGCAACATTCAGTTATTCAAGTCACAAATCTTTCCATATGACAGAAATAACAGACTACAGAACCGTGAAACAACATCAGATATATAGGCTTCAGTCTGTCCTTGGAGCTTGATTCATAAGGCAGGTGGCAGAAAACAACTAACTCCTCTATAGACATACATCTTTATTCATTCATCATTCGCAATTTTATCAGTACCTGAGCATGGCACAATCAGCTGACGAAACGATTAATCATAAACTATGCCTCTGCAATACCGAGCCCCAGCCTCTGCACTTTGTGCAGGTAAGGCTGTGCGCATACATCCCTTCCCCAGACCCCGCGCAGTGCGGGAGCCTACGGCACTGGGTACGCCCTTTTATGCCTCTGCAATACAGTTCCTTGCAGACAAAACCATAGCACACAACAAAAGAGCAGTACATCAGTACTTGGCACACCACAGTTACTGATGATACAGAGTAATAGACATTGGAAAATTTCTATCAAATGGTATAGTCCGACCATTGGCGTATGAAGGATGTATGATCCATGGACTCCCCTGGCATGTCCTCGTCCTTCTCACCCTCAGTCTTCTTAGCACCGATAAGCCTGGCAGGATTCCCCACCGCGGTGCTCCGCGCCGGCACATCTATCAGCACCACGGATCCGGCCCCAATCTTAGCCCCAGCACCGATTTTGACGTTACCAAGAATCGTGGCTCCCGCACCAATCAGCACGCCATCCCCAATCTTGGGGTGCCGGTCGCCCACCGCCTTGCCAGTCCCACCCAAGGTGACGTGGTGGAGGATCGAGACGTTGTCCCCGACGACGGCCGTCTCGCCGATGACGACGCCGGTGGCGTGGTCGAGGAGGATGCCCTTCCCGACGACGGCGGCGGGGTGGATGTCGACGGCGAAGACGTCGGCGACGCGGGACTGGAGCGCGAGCGCGAGGGGGCGTCGCTGCTGCGCCCAGAGCACGTGCGCGACGCGGTGGGCCTGGATGGCGAGGAACCCCTTGTAGTTGAGGAGGCAGTGGGAGAAGCCGACGCAGGCGGGGTCGCGGGAGCGGGCGGCGAGGAGGTCGGCGGCGACGGCGGCGCGGAGGGACGGGTGCGCGGAGAGCGTGGCGAGGAAGAGGTCGTAGAGGAGCGTGGAGAGGAGCGTTGAGGAGCAGAGCTTGTTGGCGAGGTGGAAGGAGAGGGAGCGCGGCAGGGACGGGTGGGACAGCACGGTGGCGTAGAGGAACGAGGCGAGCGCCGGCTCCGCCTCCGCGTCGCGCCGGGCCTCCGCCTTGATCTGGGTCCAGACCCAGGTCTCGTCGTCCTCCGACTCCGGCGGCGGGTACGCCGGCACCACCTCCGCGGGGAGCGCCGGCGGCGGCGGCGGCGCCACCGGGTGGTGGTTGGAGTGGTTCGCGCCGCCACTCCCGCCGGCGGCGGCGCCGTCCTCGCGCGCGTGCGGCTGGCCGGCGGGCATCGCGGAGGGGTGTGGTCCAGCGAGGGGCAGGGCAGCGGTGGGCGAATGGGCCGAGGAACGAGGGCCACTCGCGAGATGCGGCCGATGAACGGAGGCCGACGGGCGCGGCGGGGAATATATGCCGAGTAGGGGACGGGACAAGTGTGAGGGCGTGCGCTCCAACCCTCTCTGCCGCCGCCTTTCTGCTACCTTTGTGCTTGTGGTGAGAACTGAAATGGGCACAAGGCCTACACAAGTCAGAAGCAAGAAAAGAAACAAGAACGTGTTAACATCAGCAATTCAGCGTGTAGCCATGGTCTACAAGACTACAACGAACGTTAGCTCATGCTAAGATGTGCTCTGCTCATACTCGTGACTCCGTGATTGAGTAGCACATAGATAATGTTATTTTTTCAGTTTTAATGACTTCTGTGCAGCGGCTATGAATCTGGACTGAATGAAGGGAACATTCATTCATTCTGTAGTTAGGGATAATGGTGTCCGACACATAGTTTCTGAAGGTCAATTGGCTGTCTTCGGCCTGTATCGTATGCCGTTGAATGGCGAAGTTTTTGTAGTTTGGATCTTCAATGGATCTGCTAAGATGTTCAGCATCTTTTTTCGCTTCTCGGATTCTTGTGTTGGAGAGAGATGGTAGAAGGTCGGATGATTTATCTCTCCCAGTCCTCTCATGAACCATACCTTATGATGAAGAGATTTCTCACAAATACCCCCTCTTAATTTTGATTTGGTAATCCTGACTAGGTTCGTCGACAAAAGTTCCTGAAAAGCTAAAAGTTTTCTATGCCCATCGGTGACATTTTTCTACAACTTTTTGTAGAGACAACAACTTGCGAATTAAAATCAACAAACGACTCCGTAGTAGCTAACCTGGCGATGAGAGCAACTTGTGAAGGCTGCCACTAAAGTTCCTTGGACAAAATAGAAGCCACTGCCCACTGGTAGCTCCAGATTGGCTAGTCTCTCCTCTCTGCGTCACCCCGGTGAAATACTGGAATGGATTTCAGATTGGGCTTGGCTTCAAAATTCAGAAGATCCTTCTTATCTCTACTTTTGCAGCATGGAGATAAGACATTGTTACATCAGCATGATCTACAATGTCAACAGATTCGACTCATGCTATGAGTAAGAGGTGTTCGTATTCATGACCCATGAACTAGTGGGACATATGTAATGTTGTTGTTGGTTTATGATTTGAGTGCCGTATAGGTGAATCTGGACAGGATGAAAGGAACATACATCGATCCTTTAAGATATTGTTGTCCAACTCATGGTGTTCTGTAGTTCAACCATGGTTTTGTTGCACATGGACTATGTTGTATACTACAGGTCAAGATTTCAATGAGACCTGTTGCTTTCTTTTTAAAAATAATGTTCAACCTAGTTTTTTCTTGCCTGTGAAATTCAATGCTTTTCCTGATTCGATGAATGTGACAAAAGTTACTTCTAAAGGTTTTTGATAAAATGTTGTATGATGGTGCTCGCACCGATGTACCACCATCTTCCTGAATCTGCTTGCGGTGAACTTTGTAGCGGGCGACAGCTTGCAAATGTCAAACAAAACTAGTGGTAAATAATAAAAAAAAACAAGATAAGCTCAGTAGAGTGAAAAGAGAGACAAGATTTGGTGTGAAAAAGTTAAGTATAGACACTAGAAAAAAAACAAGATAAGCTCACACTTCGCTGTGAGTAGCAACTTTAATTCGATAAACAAAAAGAGAAGTGCAGAAAAATGTGTCTATGACACTGGAAAAATCGTTTGTGTGTGACCATCAAGACTGAGGATTGCTCATCTTTTTTACAAGGAACTATCAGCATTGCTCAGGGTTAAACAAAAGAGTATTCCCTTGCCACTTGCCAGCCAGATCAACACGCAAAATGTTCTTTTTTTGTTTGGTTGTTGTGAACGCCCATTTCCCAGCGGGAAGTCACTGCCACGGTGGCCCCATGCCCCCCTCGATCAGCGGGGCCCAGGCGGCCAGATAACCCCGCCTTTGTTTGTTTGGCCCTCCTCCTTCCTCCGCCTTCCCCGCGCAGCGCACGGGACACCCGCCGCCCCAAGGCTCCCCCCGCCCCCACACTGCACGGCCACGCGCCGCAGCCCACGCTTCCGGCTCACTCCATTGCGCAGCTTTTTCCAACCGCCGCCCCACGCGAATCCCGAAGGCGCCGCCGCCCTCGGGGCCCACCACTCACTCTCCCCTTCTCTCCCATCGTGTCCTCAGCTTCCTATGGCGTGCTCGGCGGCGGCGGGAGCCGAGGCGGCCGCTCTCCTGTTCCGTCGCCCCGCTCCGTCCTCGATTGCCGGACGGAGCCGCCTAGCCGTGTCCCGGCGGACTCGACACCGCAATCTCAGGTATCTGCTAGTATGTGGCCTCGAGGACGCGCATGTTTGTTTTCCGTTCGAGCTCCATGTGGAAGGCGCTCAAATGTGTTCGTGGTATTGCTTGTGAGATTATGAGAACCGTCGATCATGCGTGCGTTGTATGTAGGGAATGGCTTTGTGCTCCTGCCATGCTTGATCACACTGGTCTAGCCATTTATAAACACGAATGCTTAAATGTCTATAGTTTCTTGAACCATGATCAGACCATCATGGCTCCTTGTGTGCATGTATTTTATTTCTGCAATCCTTTATATGTACATAGTTCTGTTTTCTGGTGCCAGGACTGGTGCTCAACCTAACTACCGCAACAGGGTTAATATTCAGAGGGACAGAGCAGGAGCTTCCAGTGATGATGAACACCAACGGGTATTGCGATTATGTGCTTGATTCCACACGTTATATTCTATCGTTAGTGTTGGTACTAGTGTTTGTTCCTATGTTTTTATTCTTGCGCTACAATCTGTCAATTTTAGCATGGACATTTTTTAGGAAGTACCAACACGATTCACTTTGCCCTTATTTAACCACTTTGGTTGCTTTTAAGGGTTCTTGTTTTGACACTTTTCTGTAGAAGTCTGAAGACGAAAATGGCCTACCAAACATTCAATTGGAAGATTTGGTAGGAATGATACAGAATACTGAGAAGAGTAGGGGCTTCTCTCCTTGTGAATCTTCATATAGCTCTTCATGATATACAAATATGTAAACATGTGCATGACAATCACTGATTTCGAACTTTATTTGGTTAGATATATTGCTTCTGAATCAAGCTCGTCTTCAGGCATTGGAACGTGCTGACAAAATTCTTAAAGAGAAAAAAGCTTTGCAACAGAAGATGAACATTTTAGAGATAAAATTATCAGAAACTGGTACACGATCCCAGCTTTCTAATGAAGGAAAGTCTGATGCAGAGGCTCTGAAGTTTGATGTACTAAAGGAAGAGAATCTGCTACTGAAGGGTGATATAAGTTTTCTTAAAACAAAGCTTATTGAGATTGCTGAGACAGAAGAGAGACTATTCAAGCTGGAGAAAGAACGTGCTCTTTTAGATGCTTCCCTGAGGGAGCTGGAATGTGCATTCATAGCTGCCCAATCTGATATGCTGAAACTTGGTCCTATGCAACATGATGCCTGGTGGGAGAAAGTAGAAACTTTGGAAGAATTGCTTGAGTCCACAGCAAACCAAGTTGAGCATGCTGCTCTGATACTAGATGGCTACAATGATTTCCAGGATAAGGTTGATAAACTAGAAGCATCATTGGGAGTGGCAAGCATATCAGAGTTCTGTCTTTATTTGATTGATCTTTTGAAGGAAAGGGTAAAATCAATAGAAGAGCGGTTCCAAGCATGTAATCTCGAAATGCATTCTCAAATTGAACTTTATGAACACTCAATAGTGGAGTTTCATGATACTCTCAGCAAGCTAATAAAGGAAAGTGAGAAGAAGTCAATGGAGCATTATGCAGAAGGCATGCCATCTGAGTTCTGGAGTAGGATCTCTCTTATGATTGATGGGTGGTCACTTGAGAAGAAAATATCCATCAATGATGCAAATATATTAAGAGAAATGGCTTGGAAAAGGGATAACCGCCTTCGGGAAGCATACTTGTCATCTAGAGGAATGGCAGAGAGGGAACTGATAGATAGTTTTCTGAAGATGGCACTACCAGGAACGAGGTACCACTTTCTCCTTTGCCAGTAAGAGGAAGAAACTTGTTTATAGAACAACATGGGTTTCATAAAACATTTATATGTTTTATTTAGTATGATCGAATATTTTATTATTCAATGCAGCTCTGGTTTGCACATTGTCCACATAGCAGCAGAGATGGCTCCTGTTGCAAAGGTTATCCTTGTCGCTTATTCAGTTTTTCATCAAGTGTGTATGATTTCATTATCTTATTTCTTGATAAGTTTCTTTGTAGAGTGCTGCATCGAACTAGGTACAAACAGAACCTAGCAGTCCTGTTTGTTGTAAAATATCCCTTTTATAGTGCTCCATTTGAACCGGAGTAAGTTCTAATAGTGGGACGTGTGTGTTTTGGCTTGAGAGGGAGGCAACCAACAGTATTTTCTCCACCTCATTCAGCAGTAATGTGCTTCTCCTCAAATATTTTCCTGTCTTTGAAAATCTTAAAGACTGATTGGAGAGATCAACAAGCTTGATACAGTTGAAAGTGTGCCTTTTTTTAGATGCCATCAATCCATCACCCACAAAGTCTCAATCTTGATGTTAGTTCACTACTAAATTGCCTGAAGCTGTAAAAATAGGTTATGACTAAGTTGAGTCATACTGATCTCCAATCCGTCTACAATAGTATCCAATATATATTATGCCGGTTCCTTATAATAACTACCAATGTGATGGTTCGCTATTGGTTTGTAGTATTATTTGGTGTATGTGCTAATTGGTTACTTTCAATCCAGTCGGTTATCGTTAACTTTCTTGTACGCATTATTCTGTAGGTTGGTGGTCTGGCAGATGTGATCTCTGGTCTTGGGAAGGCACTTCAAAAGAAAGGGCACCTAGTAGAGATTATTCTTCCCAAATATGACTGCATGCAGCATAACCAAATTAATAATCTTAAGGTATGTATTTAGTTTGTTAACTCTCATTATGCTTCTGCATCTTTCATTTTTTTTAAGATTGTTGTTTGGTGATTGCACAGGTTCTAGACGCTGTTGTACAGTCCTACTTCGAGGGGAATACGTTTGCGAACAAAATATGGACTGGGACTGTGGAAGGTTTCCGGCAACACTCAGTTCTACCATTGTATGAAAATAATGAAATTAAATATACAGTAGCCTAACTAAATTTAGCTACTGCAGGTCTTCCTGTGTACTTTATTGAGCCACAGCATCCTGGTAAGTTCTTCTGGAGGGCACAATACTATGGAGAGCATGATGACTTCAAACGTTTTTCCTACTTTAGCCGCGTGGCACTGGAATTGCTTTATAAATCGGGGAAGAAAGTTGACATAATTCACTGTCATGACTGGCAGACTGCATTTGTTGTAAGATTTAAATATTATGTAAAACAGATAATGTTTTTGGCTTAGTTAGTAAGTTGAAGGTATTAAGCTATGCTTTTTTGTTATATTGTAATCTCCAGGCGCCTCTTTATTGGGATGTATATGCAAATCTGGGCTTCAACTCAGCTAGAATTTGTTTTACCTGTCACAATTTTGAATATCAAGGAACTGCTCCAGCTCAGGATTTAGCATACTGTGGCCTTGATGTTGAGCACCTGGATAGACCAGACAGAATGCGGGATAATTCACATGGAAGAATAAATGTTGTTAAGGTAATCGACCTATGGAAAATGTGTAGCGGAAGAGTTGGAATTAGAGTTTTAGATGTATAACATCGCTAATAATGATTCTATGAACTTGTGTTCAGGGTGCGATTGTGTATTCCAACATTGTCACAACTGTATCACCAACATATGCTCAAGAGGTGCGCTCAGAGGTAATATTTCTTCTGACCTTTGGGTCCAGTGTGTACTTCTATTGGGCGCAAATAATGTAGCGGAACCAAGTTAGTTCTTGTACAATTCATTGTTTCAACATTAACTTTCCATTATTAAGCTTGATGCGAAAAGGTAGATTATTATGAGGACGTTGAATTTGTAACTTGTTGCTCAGACAGGTTACATATAGTTACTATTTTGATGTTTTGTTTCCAAGGTCTTTATGGTTGGTGGAATGTGGGTGTGTGAGTTGGGAGGGGGGTTGAGTTGAGCAGTTGATAAGAATAATGATACATTTACGGATCCTTCTCTATTAGTGCAATGTTTCCCCATGGACTAAAATTTAGATCATTGCATGCGAGTTGCTAAGGATGCAACCTTACCAAAAAAAAAAACGTTCTTATTGAAGCAATCCAGATTCCAAAGCAAATGAGTACCTATTAGGGATAGAGATGAATGGATGAACTGACCCAGAACTACCTATTAGGGTCAACACTTGCGGTCACCACTTGCATCGCAAGGAGTTGCATAAGACGTCAGATGCTTGGAATTTCCTAATTCAGATACACTACCTTAGGGCATGCTTGGTATGGATTCGGTTTTTGAAAAAACGTTTCTAGAGAAAAAGAATCATTCAAATTCTCCTGAGAAACTGTGTTTTTATGGATTTGGGTTTCTCGTAGAATCTGAGAAGCATTTCTGGTTTTGTCTGATGAATCACTGGATCACCAAAAACAGGAGAATTCCTTCAGTTTGGTAGGAATTCTCCTGTTTTTGGAGAGTAACGGTTTGCAGAATCCATACTAAACGGGCCCTTTCGAAATGGTTGAACTGATTTTAGTTTTCTATTTACCATTAATCATTTTTTAGAATCATGAATTTAATCTGTCTCAGCGCCAACTAAATTAAGTCTGACCCTCAGGGTGGGCGTGGACTCCAAGATACACTCAAAATACATTCCAAGAAATTTGTTGGAATACTTAATGGTATCGACACAGATACATGGAATCCTTCTACAGATAGGTTTCTCAAGGTCCAATACAGTGCTAGTGATCTATATGGAAAATCAGCAAACAAAGCAGCTCTCAGGAAGCAGCTCAAGATGTCTTCTGCCCATGCTTCCCAACCACTGGTATGTTTTTTTATCCCCTTAGCCATCAAAATCTTTGTATGCATAGGCTGACTTTGTACTTGATATGAGCATATTGACCTGAAGTTTCCTCAATCAGGTTGGTTGCATTACAAGGCTAGTTCCTCAAAAGGGTGTCCATCTCATCAGGCATGCAATATATAAAACAGCTGAGTTAGGAGGACAGTTTGTTCTTCTAGGTTCTAGTCCAGTACCAAACATTCAGGTGTGTTTCCTTGAAGCAGTATTTAAGTGGTTACATTTGGCCATATTTGAACCTTGAAAGAAAGGAAAACAGCCTTCAGTTCCTCTCGAATAGTTCATTAATCATGAAAGAACACCATATTTCTCTGCTCTCTATTGAACAGTCTTTTCCTCTATCCATAAACTTAATGTATTTGTCGTTCAATTCTTTCACAGAGGGAGTTTGAAGGTATTGTAGACCAATTTCAGAACAACAACAATATCAGGCTGCTTTTGAAGTATGATGATGCTCTATCACATATGATTTTTGCAGCATCAGACATGTTCATTGTTCCTTCTTTGTTTGAGCCATGTGGCCTCACTCAGGTATGCTTTCTTCATATTAATTTAATGGTGTAGCAATTAGCATTGTACATAGCATGTACTAGCATATATCCAGGAAACTACAACACATTTAATGTTGTTTAGCAAATATATATAATTTACTGACAAACGCCCTTTACTGTCCTCATCATCTGGTATCTTCGCATAGTAAAGCTACATAGCTCATGCCTTTTTATCTTTTTTTTTTCCCTCAAAGCCACTCATGGTTTTACAGTTTTATTTACTTTAAATAAAACTCATGCTCCATTCTTTTGTGCCTGATAGTTAATTATGCTTGTCTTCCAACGTGCAATTCTGACATGTTTTTCATCCATAGATGATAGCTATGCGATATGGTTCTGTGCCAGTTGTTAGGAAAACCGGTGGTCTGAATGACAGGTAAATAGCAAGCCATCAATTCCTGCGACACTGTTGCCACCTTCAAACATGCATTGATAATTCTACTCTGGTTTGCTTTGTGATTTAGTGTCTTTGATTTTGATGATGAATCGATACCCATGCAACTGCGAAATGGCTTCACTTTTTTGAAGGCTGATGAGCAGGTGGTTGCCGAATCATATCCTGAAATATTGGAATTTAAGATATTTTGGTGGGTACAGTGCAGCTAATGCGAGATGTTCATTTTGATAGGGTTTTGATAGTGCATTGGAAAGAGCTTTCAACTACTACCATAGGAAACCTGAAGTCTGGAAACAGTTGGTACAGAAAGACATGAAGATAGATTTCAGTTGGGATAATTCAGCTTCCCAATACGAGGACATCTATCAGAGAGCTGCTATTCGAGCAAGGGCAGCGACATAAACTGCAGAGAGATTTCCTCTGACACCTGCATGAGCTCTCGAGGATGCTGCTTTAGCGTATGATAAATACGATCCTATGAGCTCCAGACTGCGCATCCGCTGAAGAAGTGAAGAAGCGCATTGTGGTGTACAAACGGCGACGTGGCGTCACGTGCAGTTCCCAAAGTACAAGAAAAATACAGAAGGGATAATTTCCGAAGCACACATCATCATCAGATCAGAACGGTCTGGAGCTGCAGCTACTGCTGTATAGATTAGGATGCCAAATATCCAGTTATGCACGTGGTTGTTCAGCTCTATGAAGCTGTTAATTGAGATATTATATAGTTCACGTGATGTTTTTGGCATAATGGTGCAAATTATACTCCAATATTGGCTTGTATCCTTTACGACGAGAGAAAAGCGTATAGAATATATATAACTCATAGCCCTAAAAAATATAAATAACTCATAAATATGTTTGTATAGTGTTTATTATGGTTGCTTCTATTTGAAATATTCCATTAGCATTTTTTTTTTGATAATTACTCCATTTCACTTAAAATTGCTACTGCCACTCAAGATGGAACATGGCAAACATCGTGGTGCGTGCATTTAGCGAGACGTGGTCCTTTTCCCTCTTAAGGGAAAAAATATTTTTTTAAAACGTGTTCTATGAGGGAGATGAATGAATAGGAAAGTTGAAAAAGGAATTTTTTAAAAAAACGTATTCTACGAGGGAGATGAAGAAAAGTAAAAATTACTTTTTAAACTAAACACTACCGAGCCGTGCCTCTGCGCCGTCGACGCATGGCGCGGCTGGCGCTCCTACTACCTGCCTACTCGGCATCCACCGCCTCGTCCACGGCGGCATCCTCCACCCGTCCGGCGCTGTGTCCCTGATCATTTCATTTTGGTCTCGAGTTGGAACCGCTGGTTGACGACGGCTTTATTTGGATTTGGCAGTGCGGCTGTTTGATGTGATTTGGCAGGGCTATGTGCCTACGTAGTATGTTGTTACCATGGTTTTTTTTATGTTATAACACTAGATAGCTTGGCTGAGGATTAAAACTTTGTGATTTGGAATAACAAGGTAGGTAGGGCATCTGGAATTCAGTTGACTCTGAACGATGGTCACTATATCTGCTCAACTATGCAATCCTGCTTCCTCCTAGTCGAAAGATGATAGTAGTTTAGTGTATGTCAATGCAAAAAAATGCTTTATGGATTCTGGACGTGTCAAAATCTTTGGGCATGTTCGGCTGGAGCCGAACAGGGCGTTTAATGTTGAGCGCTTTTCCCACTGAGCCGCTCCTGCTTCTTTTACTAGCTTGTGACTCCAACATTGCTGACGTTCTCATAGTTCTCTCGCGTGCAGAGTCTATGACCAGATGCCAGAGCCTCGCTGGGTTATCTCGATGGGCAGCTGCGCCAATGATGGTGGATACTACCCCTACTCCTACTCAGGTTGCGTTTAGTTTGCAAAAGATTTCCTGAAAAAACACTATACATCTAACTTTTTTCTATTTATCTCATCCATCCCACTCACATAACACTATTCATCTACAGTGTATTTTTGTTAAACACACCCTCACTCTGTTGTGCGGGGATGCGACCGGATCGTCCCCGTGGACATCTACGTCCACCGCTAAAGCTATGCTATCCTTCAGTTGCAGAAGAAGATCAACAGGGGCAAGGATTTCCTCCACTGGTGGACCAAGTAATTTGGCGTTTCTCTAAAATAAAAGTCTGCGTCGCCCACGCTCCACAGGTCGTCTTATGGAAGTGCATGTGCTGTAGTTACTGTATTGAGCATGTATCTGGCTCGACACTTGTGGTATTACTCTGTGGACAAACTTCTACTAAGTAGTGGAATGTTGCTGTTTTGTTTGTGTAATTCTGTTGATGGGATCTGAATTCTGAATACGCCGCGTGAAGAGTTTCATGTGTGACGAATTGGTCATTAATGTCGAGTTTCAGAGTCCTTTTTTTAAAACTGTGATTTGCCAAGCGTTGGCCTCTTCCCCAAGCCAAAAAAAAAAAAAAGTCGACATTGGGCTTTACACTTGCCTTTGCCTCATCCTTTCCTTTACCAAAGGACAGGTACGAACCCGGAGCCCAACCCGCGCCGCCGCCCTCTCCGATCGCCTCTCCCTCGCCGAGCCGATCTGTTCCCAAGAGGTGAACACCCCGTCGTCCCGTCCAGCGAATCAACGCGGGAATCCTCTCGCGATCTCCTCACCACGCTATTGCGGATCCCGCTTGCCCCTTTTGTCTGTCGCCGCAGGGCCCGCGTCCAAGCCGGAGTAGATCCATGGCGCTGCCGTCGAGGCTGGCGCAGCTGCAGGCGAAGGCGTGCGAGGCGACGCGGTTCGTGGCCAAGCACGGCTGCGCGTACCAGCGGTCGCTCGTGGAGAAGAACAGCAAGTACGTCGTGGAGCCCCCCACCATCGAGAAGTGCCAGGAGCTCTCCAAGCAGCTCTTCTACACCCGCCTCGCCAGGTTCGTGCGACCGATCTCCTCCTCGTCGTGCTCCTCCTCACGTTCTCGTTCCAGCCTGTGAACCTTATGAAAGGATACATTGTGTGTCCCGTACTCCGTGATCGCAATGCATTGCAAGACTGTTGTTGTTCATGTGTCTCATGTGTTCGCCAAATAGCCCCCCGAGTGCCAGCTTCTTATGATTATGAGTAGTGTGGCCGTACTTAACTGAAATTGCTTTGAGGTTACTGTGGAATGATGTGACAGGCTGGTTTGAATACAGGCCTGATGATTAGTATGTCTTCTCGATAAAGAATAGGAGAGGCAACAAGGTTTTGGGGTTTTACTTTTTTTTTTTTCTTGTTCTTTTAGTTTGTTTTATGTGAATTCAACAATCGAATTTTTGAGGATACTGTTTTGCGCCTGCTGTTCAATCTATGGCAGTCTAAGATCTAAACATTTTTGGAGTCACATATTAGATGTAATATCATGTCAATGTTCCCAAGGGTACTCCTGAAACTTTGACTGTGAGTATGTGTAGATTGTAACCAACAGTCTAGATTATCTTGTGACGTAGCTGCTTGCTGTGTCGATTGAATGAACTAGCCTGAAGATAGCTGGGTACAGATTTCTACGGTCTGACTAGGAAATTGTCTTGTCAGAAAGTGAATTGTTGTGTCAATGACTCAATGTTCTTTACAAAACTGTATGCATGGTATATATTTCGGAAGCTGCAAAAAGGGTACCATCAGCAATCAGTTAATGATATTAATTCCAAATTAGGCCAATGGCCAATGGACTTGTGATGACTGATGACTGACTACCCAAATCCTGAACACTGCCAACTAAGAAATCGAGGATAGCGCTTGGACTAGAAAGCGAGGTCCTATTGTTGCATGTAGTTACAGAGCTTTGCAAAAGTAATTTTTCCCCTTGGCTCACTACAAATGAAAATGTAAGCCTAAATTCAAGTTTATATAGTCATGTGAGATTGTAGATTCAAGGTTTCATTCTGTATGTCATGATGACTGGCATGTTGTGTTATTCAGGCTTAAATACATTTGAGCATTTAATCATTAAGCAGTAAGCACTGCTATCTTGGAAACAATGACTTATTTGACTGGCTCTGTCATTATTTTTTTCATTGTGTGGAACAGAAGAAATTCTACTTCTGTGTGTTACTTGTAAGTGATTTACTGGGCATGATCTAGCAATGTACTGTGGCAGTAATGCAACAGTTCTGTGTTTGTGCCTGAACATGCATGACCGTGTGAATAGATAGTTGCATAATCACTTTGAGCGATATAGTTCATCCTGTAAAAACTTGTGCAGCTTTAGAGCCTTGATCCTGCAAAAATAGCACAATAGATGGTTTCAGGCCACAATTGAAATAGGTAGCTGAAGATATGGGGTCATTTTAGATTATTTCACACTGATCTGACCTGTTCGAATCATGAGGTGTGCCTTCACATCTTCGCCTGCGTCTTTGAACTGACACATGCTTCTTGCAGCCTTCCTGGTCGCTACGAAGCATTCTGGAAGGAGTTCAATCAAGTGAAGCAGCTGTGGAGGAACAGAAGTGACCTGAAAGTCGAGCACGCTGGCGTCGCCGCGCTCTTTGGCATCGAATTGTACGCGTGGTTCTGTGCTGGGGAGATCGTTGGCAGAGGATTTACCCTCACAGGATACCACGTCTGAGTGCTAACTGTTAACCCTTTTGCTGATGAAGACTTCATAGGCAAACCCATTAATTTTTCGTGACCAGATGTGCGGTTTTGTTTTCACGATATTCTTGATGCTGTTTGGAATGCACCGCATCTCGTTGAAACCGAACAAATAATCAGCTGCATCGTCGTGATTTGAGTCTACGGTACATTTTTTGTTAGTTATGTTATATTGATTCCCTTGCTATTTGTTTCGTTGTGCGCCTATGTGATGCAGAGTTGTCTGGGTTGCATCCAAATCGTGAAGTATGTGGCGGCTGTGTGCCATCGGTTTTGTTTGCAATTTTGCACCGCTGCGGAGTCCTCACCAAGACACCAACACACACCGCCGCGCCGCAGCACTGCAGCAGGAATCAGCGAGTCTTTGCGCGCGGGCCCGAGCCTTTTTCCAGATTTTTAAAACAGCCCCAGATTGCTGCCGCTTTGAACAGCCGAACTGGTTGTTCGCTGATGAACTGAAAAGGCAAACGACGGATAAAAATCGAGACCGAGCGGCTGAATGAATAATTGATCCCTCGGTGGTGTTCGGGAAATATATCGACGTCCGGCGGCTGCTCTGCCCCCGCCACGGCCTCGGGCCTCATGTTCGCTGCTACCCGCCGCCTCCTCGCCTCCCGCGCCCGAGCCTTCGCGGCGGCCAAGTGGACTCCCCCCTCCTCCCACTACCCCCGCTCCGCGGCGGCGGCCCCGTCGCGGCCTCGATTCCCGACGCCCAAGGAGATCCGCCGAGGCTTGGACGAGTTCGTCGTCGGCCAGGAAAAAGCCAAGAAGGTTACTTTACGTACCTCAACCCCCTAGCATCCCTTCTCGTTCGTCGCCCTCGATTTCGGGCCTTTCGGCTGGCACAGGTGCCGTAGCGTTAGCTCAGGAATAAGCATGAATGCTGCAGTATAAGTAGGATAAGTCTGATTTAATGCGGCAGAAGTCAAATTATCTGAGCTCCCCACGAAGCTGCAGCGGTGCCTATGTGAGCCATGAACTTAGCAGGGAACTTGGATGTGCAGGTGCTCTCTGTTGCTGTGCATAATCACTACAAGAGGATATACAACGAGTCATCAAATAAGTGGTGAGATCTTGGTGGATGAATTCCAGACTTTCAATTAATTGTCATGATTACACACATTTTGAACTGAATCTGCTTGAGTGCTGGTTAACTTAGTTCTGCAAAAAGCCTGGTGCATGGTGCTGTTGGTAAGGGAGGGGGCGGGGATGATGAGATTGAGCTTGAGAAGAGTAACATCCTTCTGATTGGGCCTACAGGGTCAGGTATTTTGTGCAGATATTGATCTTTGGCTGGACATGGTGGTGGTGTTTCCTGATAACTTTCATGTGTACACCTTCTTTTGTTAGGACAGGTAAAACACTATTAGCAAAAACATTAGCTCGCTATGTGAATGTGCCATTCGTGATTGCTGATGCAACAACAATTACACAGGTAATAGTGGCTGGCATCAAATGCATTTTGGGCCTTTTTCTTTGACGTGCTTACTCTTATTGAACCATCATTCGTTTGTTGCTGTCCTTTGTATAAGGCAGAGATCCAAGCTGACTGTTATTCTACTTTCTTCTTTCTAATGTAACAAATAGACTGCCTTTTCAGGCTGGATATTCTGGTGAAGATGTGGAATCTGTAATTTACAAACTTCTAATGGTACATATCAACCTATCTTTCTTTTGGCTGTTAATGGACCCAATCCTTTTTTTATAATGCACTGTTTCTGTTTCTTAGTGCCTTACACAATAATGTTGCATAGTCTATCCTTTTTAAGGGCAGTCTACCTAGGTCAGATCATAAAATTTTCCATCAGGTTAACTTGCTTGTGAACGTTCACAATTTTAGTCTCAGATAGTCATAAATGTTGTATTGTTGTTTCTTAATGAACTTCCAAAGCATTTATGCTTTAGCTGACGTGCTGCCTCTTAGGCTGCTGACTTCAATGTTGAAGCTGCAGAGCGTGGCATTGTGTACATTGACGAAGTTGATAAGCTCACAAAGAAGGTTATTGAACAAATTAGCTCTGATCTTAAAATTTCTGCAACATGTAATGAAATTAATCTCCATCTCTATTGGTACTTGCAGGCTGAATGCCGTGAGGACCATAGGGATGTCTCTGGGGAGGGTGTGCAGCAAGCATTATTAAAAATATTTGAAGGAACAGTAAGTGCATCTACTCGTTTTCTCCTCCGTTTTGTTAAGTCATACTTTGCACTCCAGAGTCACAAATGCTCTTTAGAGGGATGCAATATTTGATCAACTGGACATGTTTAATTAACATATACACAAATGCTCTTTAGAGGGATGCAATGTTTGATCAACTGGACATGTTTAATTAACATATACAATTTATAACCACAAAAAGTGCTCATGATATTATGTTTTATGAGCTTCAAATTTCATATGTTATGCTTTGTTTCTATGTTGACACATTTTACTTCCTAAACTGTTTCTTGTTCTCTATTAGGTCATCAATGTGCCAAGAAAAAGAAGCCGAGATGATGCACCCAATGGTTATGTTGAGGTAATTGGTTGCACTGGTCAGTCAGTTGAATAGTACATGGTCATTCATGTGTTCATGGTGGTATTTTTGCAAAAAAAAAAAAAAAAACTCCACATTATTGAATTAGGGAAAAATAATGGCTCGATGATGAGTTATGCACCAATATTTTGTTTTGCAGGTAGATACAAGAAATATTCTTTTTATTTGTGGAGGTGCCTTCTTTGGCTTGGAAAAGATAATCTCAGAAAGGTTATAAAGTTAATATTTGTATGAATATATACATCTTTAAGAATTATCCTTCTTTATCTAGGAGTTATATCTTTCTCAAAGTACTTTTGTACTGCACAAGAAATCAACACTGTCCTGTTGGATTCGGCATACCAGTATGTCATGAGGTGCGGAACTGCAGTTGGACCACTCTTCAGGAATCTTGCTCTATTGATGCTGTAGGTTCAGTAGGCTTCAGTCCTTTGTTCTATATTTTTTTTTTTATCTGATTCTGTATTAACAACAGAGACATTTAACAATGTTCTCTTTCTCTCCTTCTTAGGTTGAAAATGATGATCTAATTGCCTACGGCCTGATCCCAGAATTCATTGGAAGGTTGCCAATAACAGTTGGCCTGGCAAATCTCAGTGAAGAACAGTTGGTCCAGGTAGTAAAATTATTTCATTTTTTCATTAAAGGAAATCTTTCTTAAAATTACCTCTGTAGTGCTTTGCATATATGTTCACACCTTATGTCTACCACTTGATTCTGCTATTTTAGTTTTCATCTCAAGATGACCACAACCTAGTCTTTATATCTGTCTAATTCTCTTTTCAGGTGCTCAGGGAGCCGAAAAATGCAATAGGAAAGCAATACAAGAAGTTATTCAAAATGAACAATGTTAGTATGTTCATTCTATCGATTGTCAATTCTTTTGCAGCTTTGATTAAAAAAACTTTATTTAACCAAGGAAAATTTTTGTCTTTCAGGTCAAGCTGCATTTCACTGAAAATGCTTTGCATCTAATAGCAAAGAAAGCAGCTGCAAAAGAAACAGGGGCTCGTGGGCTACGATGTATAATGGAGGACATTTTGACAGAAGCAATGTTTGAGGTTGGCTGCTATCTTAGTTTTCCATGCATGTGAGCAACCCCAGTACCAGCCTGGCTGACAGCAATTATGGCCCTTGCATTTGCAGATTCCTGATGCAAGGGAGGGGAAAGATAAGATAATTGCTGTTATTGTCGACGAAGAGTCCGTTGGGCCACTGCGTCATCGAGGATGTGGAGCCAAAATCTTCCGGGACGATGGAGCCTTGGAAATGTATGCTTACCAGAACAATATCAAGCTGCCCGGGCTAATTCAGAGGAAACCCAGCCGCAGTCGTGTTTTCCAGCTCTGCCTACTAGTCGCATTATCAGCGACTAAGCTCTGGATTTATCAGACATTTCCTTGTTTTTCATCCGTATATGAATGGATTGTATTGATGTTGTGCAAGGCCAACATTTTTACGCAATGAAATATAACACGATTCTATTATCGTGTCAGCAGCTGAGATAACAATAGAATGGCTCACATTGTGTTTTCTTCTATAGCCTGCAGTTGCCAAGAATGATTCTGCAACAAACAACTCATGTCTCTAACACGCTCACAGTTAGCTGGAGCTCACTTTGTGTTTTCCTCTGTATCCCAGTTGCTAAGAGTCATTTCTACAAAAACAACTCATGTCTCTTACAACACGCTAATAGTTGCATTAATACTGAATGGAAAACAATTTACACAAACTATAAAAGAAGTTCATAATTATTTTTCTTTCTATGCATAAATTGCAGTTACAAAATGATCAACTGGAGGCATCATAACTTTACCAAAAGATTAAATCCTTGGCACCTCGGAAAGTATTGACCTATCTGTAGGGTGTAGCTTATGACTTGGTGCAGAATAAACTCTGGATGTATAGGATTCGCATGGTCATCACAGTTGTCCCTGCCCATTTTCTCCCGTTCTCTCTGTAATTTGAGTGCCTTGAGGCATGCCTTCTCCAGCTGTTCTAAGGCCTAGTTTACCGAGAAAGCCACCATCGAGGGCGTTTGCATCAGGAGCAGGCAATACTCCATCCTCCATCTTCCTTTTATGGGCTAGGATAGCTTCTATGGCAGCAGCGCTGGCTTTAGCTGCAGCCGCATCCTGAGCAGCAGCCTCTGCCCTCCTTCTCTCCCTTTCTTCCTTGGCAAGAGCCTCTGCCCTCGCCTTCTCATCAGCGGCCTGGGCTTCTGCTTCAGCCTTTTCCCTCACCACATCCTCATATAACTTTGTAATGTCATCTTCCCTCCCATCTCCACGTAATGCTCCTTCCAAGAGCTCCCTCATTTCGTCACTTAACACTACCTTCTCGTCCAAAAGAATACCTTTTGCAACCTTGGCTGCATCATCCAACTGACCAGCAGCAACATATGCCTTCAGCAATATCTCATAGCTTGAGATGCTTGGGCTAAGTCCCTTCACCTTCATCTGATCAGAATATTCCTGAGCCTTATCAAGCATATTGAAACCCACCAGGCTATCAATAAGTTTATTATATGCAATTGCATCAGGCTTCAGCTCCAATCCATCCATTTTGTCAAAGTAAGAGATACCATCATCGATGCGATTAACACTGAAGCATGCTTCCATGAGTAGTACATGTGTCTCCTCATTCGCCCCAACACCACACTCGCACATCTCTTTGTAGAGCACCTCTACCTCACCTATCAACTGGTTAAGCCCTAAAAGATGCCGAATCAGATTATTATAGGATGCAACATCCGGCACCAGCTTCCACTCCCCCATCCTTCTGAACACTGAAATTGCATCTTCAAATCTCCCAACAGCACAATAGGCATCAACCATTACCCTGAAGCTTCTCAGATCAACTGCAATCCGCAATGGAGCGTCATGCTCTTTGAGCATTCTGTCGAACAGCTTGAGCGCATCCTCCAGCCTCCCATTCTGCCCAAGTGCATCAACCACCTCGTTGTAGCTTTCAGCACCAAACCTCACCTCCGATTCCACACCAAGCACCTCTCTGTAGCATTCCATAGCCTTCTCCTCCATTCCCATAAGGAAGTATGCCTTCATGAGACATCCATACACGATGCCATCAAGAACCGGCTCGCCCCCAACCTTGTCCTTAAGTTCATGGTACAGCTCCACGGCCTTGGCTCCATCCCCAGCACCCACGAATCCAGCCATGAGGAGGCTGTAGACCTTGGGATCCGGCCCCACAAACCCGGAGTCGAGCATCTCATCCTTGAGCAGGACGGCATCCGCGAGCCGCCCGTGGTCAACCACCAGGCACTCGACAACGACGCGGTAGGCCGTCGGGGAGGGCGGCACCGGGGACCCGGGCCGGGCGAGGAGGCGGAGGTGATGGAGCGCGTCGTCGGGGAGGCGGCGCGCGGCGAGCGCGGAGAGGTAGAGCACGTGCGTGGCGGCGGTGGGCGGGACGGCGGCCTGGAGCGCGAAGCGGTGCAGCGCGAAGAACTCCTCGAGGCGGCGCGCGCGGAGGAGCGCGGCGAGGACGGCGGCGCAGGTGAAGGAGGAAGGGCGGCAGTTGGAGTGGAGCGCATGGCGGGTGAGGAGCGCCGCCTCCTGGAGGTCGGCCTGGGCCCCCGAGAGGAGCGCGAGGATCCGGTTGTGGAAGGCGAGGCGGGAGGGCGCCAGAGTCGGGAGCGGCTCCGAGAGGCGCACGGCGCTCGGGGACGGCGCCGGGACGGGGGGCGTCGCCACGAACGTGTCCCTGCGGCGCTCTCGGCGGGACGCCGCGGCGGAGGCGGCGTCCGCGTGCGCGAGCGGGAAGAGCCCCGGCACGAGGCGGCGCGCAGAGATTGGCTTGGAGAGAGACATCTCCGGCGGTCGGGGGCGGCGCGGCCGCCGGACGGGGAGAAGGGTTTTGGTTGGGGTTGGTGTTGGGGTTCCGGAGTTCAGAATTGGGGAGCGGACGGCTGGCTTGCTTCAACTTCAACAGTAGAAACGGTTTTCTAAGTTGCGCCTTCGCTGAACGGAAACGTACAGATACTGTTCTGCTATTCAGCTGCGTGTTCACGACTCATGACAGGCTTGACAGCATTTGCCTTTTTTGCACTGCCTTTTTTTTTTTTTGCGGAAATGTCATTTTGTGTGTGTGTTTGGAAGTGAATGTTGGCATGTTCTTTGCTTATTTCTCATCTGAATAACATCGACTTAGTTAGTTAGCAAAATAGCAACACTTTCCTAATCTTGACTAATGCAAGCTCAAACTATCACCGGCGAGCCTGCTTAGATGATGGATTTTGCAAAAAAAAAAATGACTTTTTAGTTATTTTGGCAATTGAAATTAAACACCTCTTTGCAAAGTTTGCAAAAGGCTCTCACATGTGCAAAAAAAACCAATGCATGAACTTCTTGCAAAGTTTGTGGCACCCTTTCTAACAAAAACATTTTTTTGCAAACTTCACCATTTAAACAGGCTCCGAATTTACAAACACCAAATTCAACAGGGATGGATTTTTTGGAGAAGAATTCGACCAATATGAGCACTAACCAAATCACAATGTAACAAGAGTAGAAGACATATAATCAAATGAGAAACTAATCAAAATGGAATGAACAGTTTTAAGATGGGGCACATATACATTGCTCGCATGTGAAGAGAACTCAACACACAGCCAAAGAATATGCTAGAGTGGAAACCCATCACTGTATTTCTGAGTGCCAGCATTTCCACAAAACCACAATCTTTTTTCATGGAAGGGGGAAAAAGATTTGTTTCTTCCTCTCATTCTTCACATCACAGTGACACCAACATGGCACCACCACACATTTCTCAATCCATGATTGGCCCACTAACCTATGCAGCCATGCCCGTTTCTCACGATGCCAGGGTTTTCTAGACAGAAATCAAAAGCGAGCACTTGCCCAGAAACAAAAAGAAATTCAAATCCACCAAGCGAAAGTGAAAGCTCAAGCCGCAGCTGATTTGCGTCTGGCGTCCATTGGCAGCTGCGATGGCCGAGACGGCGACTCCGTCCGACCACCCCCAGAATCTTCGCTGTAATATGCCAGAAACCCCGCGCCGCTCCGTTCTCCCGAAAACACCCCTGAGCGGCCGAAGTGCCGAACCCACCCGTGGCGCCACGCACCGTGAATAAGAGAAAACTGCAGGGGTATTTCTGGACAAAGACAGCCTAATCGACACGGCCACACCACTCCTCCCCCTTCCGCGCGGCGATGCGGAGCAGCAGCCAGCCATGGAGGTGCTCAGTTCCAGCCGCTTCGCTAGGTCACTCCCCAGCCTCTTTGACCCCGTCTCCAGGCCGTTCAAGCCCCCGCACCCCCACCGCTGCCGCCGCGCCGTCCACACCATAGCATCCTCACCTGGCCCCGCCGCCGATGCCCCCGCGCCGTCGCCCTCCTCGGCCTGGGCGCCGCCGTCGCTCTCCCGGCTCCTTGCCGCGGCGCTGAGGGGAGGCCGCGCGAGAGGGGAGCTCCCGGACCTCGCGGCGGCGGCAACGGGCGGGGCGGGGCTAGGGACGCTGCTCATGAGCACGACGGCGGCGGCGGTGACCAAGGCGCGGGAGAGCCCGTACCTGCTGGCGCTGGCGGCGAACCCGACGTTCGTGTCGGGGCTGGTGGCGTGGGCGGTGGCGCAGGCCGCCAAGGCCCTGCTCACCTCCGTCGTGGAGCGGCGGTGGGACCTGCGGATGCTGTTCAGCTCCGGCGGGATGCCGTCCTCGCACACCGCGCTCTGCACCGCGCTCACCGCCTCCGTCGCGCTCTGCCACGGTGTCAGCGACGCGCTCTTCCCCGTTTGTCTCGGGTTTACTCTAATAGTTATGTACGACGCCACGGGCGTCAGGCGCCACGCCGGAATGCAGGCCGAGGTGAGCTCATGATTCGGTTGCGTTTTGTATTTCTTTTACAGTGTATATAATGGCATGAACATGATGCAATTCATTTTCTGGAATAGTTTGCTCTCGTTGAGCTAATTTCGTAGGCTTAGGGAAGCCATTTTTAAATATTGCAACATAATGTTAGCTTAAACGAAATGGATACTATTGTATAAATCATTATGAGACTCTGCTCTGCTGAGCGATAGTTAGTTACTACTAGTATATCATGTTCAAGATGGACATCTTGGTGTGATTGGCTGGACATCCTATTTCGGAAAATTCAGATAAATCTCAGAGAGCCGTTATTTCTGGCTGATGTGCTTTGGGTTTTAGTAGGTTCCATTTCTGGATCTTTATATGTCATCTGACATAAGTAATCTGTGTTGCTATTTTCTAGGATTGTGTTTTGTGATTTTTACTACCGTTTACTTGTTGGCAGTGACAATTATAATGCCATTATATGTAATCATAGCATAAAAATTCATAAGCATGGTGACACAAATGTCCGCTCTTTGTTGGCTTGAAGTCAAGAACTTTTGCTTGGTGCCTTAGACCCAATTCAACTCCTTTTTTGAGTGCTATGCTATTCTGTTCATTTAGTGTCTTGAACCATATATTACCTGACGCATCACCATGTATCTTGCAATAACACACTATACACACACTGGCCTAATGAGCCTTATCACTGTTATTTTGATATTTTCAGAGACCCCTTCTTTCATCAACCAAGCAACTCTGCCTACTAGGCATCTCGTAGCAGCCATTGCAACTGTCATCAACCTAGAAAAACTTTGCTCTCTACTAGGCGTCTCATAACAGCTGCTGTCCTCGAACACCCAAACTGTGGAGAAAATTTTGGCTTATCTTTTGGGATATTTTCAAAGCGCCTTAACCAAGTAAAACATTATATGTTATGACAAGGTACTTTTGCTTAATGCTGCCTGCCGCGTGACTTGAAGTTTGTACTTTTGTTCCTTGAATTTCATTGTTGCTAGATGTGTGCCTGACTATCACTGAGCATAATGCCTTTTGTCATGTAACTAATATGTGATTTTTCTTTTTTAATCAACGCAGGTACTCAATAAGATCGTTGAGGACCTATTTGAAGGTCATCCGATTAGTGAAAGGAAACTCAAGGAGTTGTTAGGGCACACTCCGTCACAGGTCTTTGCTGGAGCAATTTTAGGCATCTTGGTGGCTTGGTATTGCTGCCAGGGTTGTATTGTTCCCATTTGATGTTGCTATTGTATGACTGATCCAGAAATGAATCATTCTCCCACGGAGATTTTGCACGTAGTGTAACAATTGTTCTGGAAAATAGATATTTCAAGTCAAACAAGTTCATGCCCTCTATCTTGGGCATGCCCATGTACATATAATTCAGTTGTACGGAATAATTGGTATTTCAAGTCTCTCGATCCTCAACGCGAAGTTGAGGCTCAAGGTATTTGCCATCCACATTTGTATTATCCATTAATGCTTTGTTTGCACTGGGTTATATGACGTACGAGTTATGATCTAGTTTATCGCCGTTTGTATACTGCAAGATCGATGGAGCACCTACAATTTCGCGGACGCTGCTATCCTGTAACTTGTATAGACATCACCCATGTAAAGTCGATCCTACGTCTTGTTGCCTTGGGTAAAACATTGCTGTCTGGGGTCTTGACCCTGACCTTTCATCTCCCGTAGCGTCCTGTTCTTGGAACTGATCGGTTACCATCTCCAGAACCACCAAACTCGCCCGGCGTCGCTTGCCCTGTTGGCCCCGTGAACGGGGCGCCCGTACCGGCCCGCGTGAGTCCGGCCTGACTAACCCGCAACTCGCAAAAGCACAGCACTGCCGGCGACCATCATCATCAAGGTGGCAGTGGCACAGTGGCAGTTGCATGCTTTTTCGTTTTTTTTTTTTTGAGACGCGGCCCGTGGCCCTGGGCGTTTTTGCTTGTTCGAAAGGTTGGGCTTGGTTAGTTGGATGGGCTTCCACCGTTTGTCGGGCTGAGGCCTAGCCCAACTCAGTTGGCTCAGACACGAACTGGTTGGACTCGAATTCCTTCCCTGATCGAGAGAGAGGGATCGAATTCCTCGGCTGCTTCCCCTGGCCACCGGCGACTTCCGCCGACTGCGCAGCCACCGCACGCTTGCTCGCCGAGCCCTGCCCCACGATGCCATGCCGACGCAGTGCGCCACGAGCCGCCGCCACCACAGGGCCGCCACGAGCAGCTAACTCCGGCCGCGGGCATCTCGTTCCGCCGCAAGATTGCTGCTGCGAGCCACGGCCGTCTCCCCTGACCGCCACAACCCTACCCCGCGCTGCCGTGCGCCCAGTTCGCCGGAGAAGGAAGGCGCCCAGCTCATTCAAACGTCCTGTTCAACATTTCGTATTAGTTATTTCAACATTTGATTCATATAATATCAACGTTATTATTTTTGGTTTCAACATTTTAAATGTTAAATGTTGAACCTGTTTGTAAACAATGTTGAGTTAATGATATCGAAATGTGGAACACATTTGCAAAAACTTGATTTATCTGTATAACTTAATTGGGCTAAAGTGGACCTTAGACAAGAATGTCTTATCTATGTTCCCCAATGTGGATAGAAAGTCCCGATCCTATCATCCTGGTGAAGTACGAGGAAAAGGGGTCGTCGTCCAGGGACAACTACTACGACCCAAAAAAAAAATCACTACTACGACAAGGTTGAGAGCGCGAAGAGCCGAGTGCCAACAAAGCCGCGTACCCAAGTCTTTAGCAGTGCCCGCACCGAGTCAATGAGTCCTCGATCAAAGAGGCTTCAAATTCAACTTAACTAGTACCTACTTCAGGTGTGTTTGGTTGTATGCACCACATGATGCATGAATGGATGATTCTAGATGGAATAGTTCAACAAAATTGCTTGTACCACTTGGTTCACTCTAACTAGTACAATATTGTATTAAGTGGGATGGTACCATCCTGGATGAGTTGGTACAATTCATCTAACCAAACAAAAGAATCATCATTATTTTATACTATTTTATACATAAATTAAAAGGTACAACCAACCAAACACATAACCAAATCTCCGGGCTGGAATCCCCCTGGCCGGGTGGCTATGGATGACAGCGCACGTTGCCTGGAGTTGGAGGTGGAGCCGCGGCTTGCGTCGGCCTCCAGATTCGGTGCGCCGCCGGTCGCCAGCTGCGCACGAGCGCCGCACAGAAAGGCATTTGTCCGTTGACTAGAGAGTACGCCACCCGCTATAAATAAATTAAAGGAAAAACTCTATTTTTTACCAACTGTTACAAAAATTTGATTTGCAACCTCAAACTATAAAACCGGATACTAAAAACCCTCCAACTATCCAAACCATGCAAAATTAGCCCTTTGGGTGGTTTTGAGGGTGGTTTTAGATTTTCTAAAAATAGCAGAAATATTGTTTAAACTAACAAAATCATAACTAATTCATTTTGGACCTAAAAAAATATGAAATCAGTGCCAAAAGTTCTCTTAAAATGTAACCAACCTATTGGCATACCATTTAATATTATTTGGGTATTATATATTTATATTACTAGTGTCTTATTGTTTTTTAGAAAATGAATAGAATAAAAATAAATAATATGCAAATAACTTCTAATGGTGCACCAACATGTAGGTCATATTTTTAGAAAAATATCTGCACCCGATTCTAATTTGTCTAGTTCAAAATAAATTAGTTATGATTTTTTAATACAAAATTATTTTAAATTTTTTTGGAAAATACAAAACCACCTTCAAAACCACCCAAAGGGTCAATTTTGCACGGTTTGGATAGTTAGAGGGTGTTTAGTGTCCGATTTTATAGTTGTGGGTTGAAAATCAGACTTTTGTAATAGTTGGAGGGTGAAAAATAGACTTTCACTAGATAAAAAGCTTGCTCCTGTGGGGCGCGCGGCACACTCCAGGAGCCGAGAGACACACGAGAATCACGTCGAGACACAGAGAGGCCGGTGTGTAACTTTTGTGTTGTGCTGTGGCCCGAGATTCTCCGCGTGCGAACGAGAGCAAAGTAGAGGCGGAGGGAGCAGCGCGCCGGGCCCCCGTCAGTCAGTCCCTCCCGACCACACAACTACAAAAGCACAGCGCTAACTAGATTTTAGGAGGATCGCCGGATCGCGGCCGCGGCGGCGGATTGCTGCGCCATGGGATGCGCTTCGTCGAGTCAGTTCGGGCCGCGCGCGGTGGGGCACGGAGATCCCGCCGTGCTCGCGTCAGACACCTCATGTGAGTACTCTCGTGTGGCGGGGCGTCGTCTCGTACTCTCGTTCGTTGGTTCTGTGAATGTAAACCTGACGAGCAGTGCGCGATGTTTTGGGCAGTCACGGTGAACGAGGTGGAGGCGCTGTACGAGCTGTACAGGAGGATGAGCTGCTCCATCATCAAGGACGGCCTCATCCACAAGGTGAGCATGGGAAGCACCCTAGAGAAATTCACTCTCATTACGCTGACCATTCGTCTCTCTGTGTGTGTTGGCCAGGCGGAGTTTCAGCTCGCCATGTTCAGGAACAGCAAGAAAGCCAACTTCTTCGCGGACAGGGTGAGTGAGCATCTCTCCTCTCTCGATTCCCCCTCCAGCAAGCCAGCAAGCATGGCGATCGCTCGTGCACAAATAGCTCGGCTCATATGTTGTCTCGATCTGGCATGTCAGGTCTTCGATTTGTTCGATCTCAAACGGAACGGGGTGATCGATTTCGAGGAGTTCGTGCGATCGCTCAGTGTATTCCACCCTCGAGCCCCTGCGTCAGAAAAGACGGCGTGTATGAACCGTCCACCTCGTGCCCATTCATCTTCTGCTCATATGCGTGCTGGGATACTGACATGATGTTTGGTTTGGATTTCTCATCCTCTATGCAGTCGCGTTCAAGCTGTATGACCTCAGAGGGACAGGTTACATCGAGAAGGAAGAGGTGATCACTTTCTCTTTCTCCACGTACAGACTACACTACAGAGTGTTGCCAGCTTGGAATTCCCACTTAAACGCAACATTTGGGTTGACCAACTGATCCTGATTACACAATCATTTCTGTTCCTTTCAAATAATTAAATAGCTCAGGGAGATGGTGTTGGCGCTTCTAGACGAGTCTGATCTCTGTCTTTCAGACAGCGTCGTCGAGGCGATAGTCGACAATGTAATTGATACTATACTCTACTACTCTTCAAGTGTTTGCTTATATATAAGATCTCGTTTTTACTCTAATAGCAAGTGTTGTGCCGCGTTGTTTGGGCTTGCAGACGTTCAATCAAGCGGACTCAAACGGAGATGGCAAGATCGATCCTAAGGAATGGGAGGAATTTGTGAAGAAGAACCCGGCAGCATTAAGAAACATGTCACTCCCCTATTTACAGTGAGAAGTGCATCTCCCTCAAGTCGTTGCTCTTTTCCTTTTACTTTTTCAGGCGATCTTTTCATTTGCAAAGGGGAAAAAAATCTTATTACTTTCTGAACATTACCGATTGTTCAGGGACATCACCTTGGCATTCCCCAGCTTCATAATGCGTTCAGAAGCCAATGACTGACGTATTTGGTTTGAGCAGCGTAAGCAAGCACAGTTCCATCAGCTCCGCAACTGGGCGTTTCCGGATATGAATATGATGGGCAAAGTCCCTTTGCCTCTTACGGCAGACTCATCCAGTACCTCTGACGTAAGGTACTCATGATCGTTGCTGCTTACGCTGCAGCCTAACCAGGTGACGAGTAAATGCATCTGATTAGCATCAGATGATTACCACTTTACCAGGCAACGACGATCTTCCGAGGGTGTAAATGTTTCAGAGGGTTAACGAGTCTGTTCAAAGAAGCAGTGTCTGAGTTCAGTAGTTCACAAGCTACTGCTCGCCGCTAAATGCTTTCGTGACGAATAACTTGTGAGAGGTTGGTACTGTAACTGCTATCGATGAACTTCAGCAGTTTTAGCTGCTGAAGTGTTTTCATCCAAATTGTCATGTAGTTGTAACTTGTAAGCAGTATGACTGCTGACTCTAGCGGAAATGTTTTCATATGGCTATGATCTGTTGTTGTTAATGTTCACATACTGCAGTTTGCAGATGTACCGATATTGGGGGAAACTATGGTTCCTGCATCTGTCATATGGGCTTTACATGGGCCTAGATCGGGAAGTCTGTCCATGACCCATGGGGTAATCCAAAACATGCATCATCTACTCGATTTCTTCTCTCTGATAAAACATCACTGCTTTTTTTTTCTTATTTTTATCAGAGAGAGAGATCACTGCTCTGATAGTGCGCTGCGATTTTATAACACCAGTATCAAGTACACCAGCAAGGCAGCAACAAGCCAACAACACCATACCAGGAGGCAAGAGCTTTCAAGACGAAAGAAAAACATAAAGATAGCCCTGCTACCGTCCTACACAGCCTTGACGGGAAAAAGCGAAAGGCCTGGCGGGGTACGAGCTCGATAATACTGGCCGGATCGGGCCCATGCATGTGTGTTACCGGTCAGCTGTGTTGGGGCGCCGGCGCCCCGGGCATCCACAGCTGCGCGAACTTGACCTTGGAGACGCTCTGCAGCACCTCGAACGGCGTCACGTCCCCCTTCACCACCACCTTCTTCCTCTCCAGATCCACCTCGAACCACGTCACGCCTGCACACAACCAGACACCATGTGTTCATTTCATGATAGTACAAATTAGATCGATATAACCGTTGCCGTTTCTTCGGTCCAATCTCTTCCGGATAAGGCCCTCTCTAGCTAAGTAAACAATTAACAGATCGAGTGCGTTCCGAAGAATATCTGTGCAACTGGGAAGTGGCAAATTGGCAATGGATCGGATGTGGTAGTGATGCGGGAGACATTGAGACATGCCACATGTGTGGAGTTTTCTGGGAAGGGGACAGGGGAAGGCGACGCTACGACGGTGCCAACTGCCAATAACAGATAACTAGATCAGCGAGCGGCAACGACATTGCAGCTGCAGTGATTCAGTGAACACTTGGGGGGGCCGCACCAACCGATTGCCTACGCTCAATGGGCATTGGATATTCGGATCCGGTCGCTGACGAGACCAAGAACCGGTGACTTATTTGCGGGAGAAAGTCTAGATAACTCCCTAACCTATAGAGATTAGACTATCTAACCCCCCAACCTATGAAACGGTCTATATCACCTCCTGAACTTCTCAAGACCGATCAAATTACCCTCTAAAGTAGTTTTAAAAAATTATAGTAAATCATAAAATGGAAAATCCAGTTGTGTTAGACCCCAAATGAGTAGATATACACACTGAACATATAATATGATATATTTTAATATATATTTTTACTACTATAGAGGAAAGTGTAGATCTAAAGCCATAGTGAAAAAAATATACTAAAACATACCATATTATATGTTCAGTGTGTATATCTACTCATTTGGAGTCCAACACAACTGGATTTTTCATTTTATGATTTTTCTATGATTTACTATGATTTTTCAAAACTGATTTAGGGGATAATTTGATCGGTTTTAAGAAGTTCAGAGCTGATGTAGACCGTTTCATAGGTTGAGGGGTTACGTAGTCCAAACTATAGTGGGCTATCTAGACTTTTTCCTTATTTGCGTGGACACGCATGGCATGGCCGCAGCAGCGGTACACCCGTACTGCATGGTATCATGGTATACTGCTACAGTGCTACTGAGACAGTGCCACTGCTATATGGGAGTACGTAAGTACGTACGCACACACTGGTAGGAGTATCATACAGCGGCAGCATTTAATGCAAGTTCTCCAGACCAATTAGATGCCTCTCTTCCCTGCTGCATTTTTTTTTTGGAAGAATTCCCTGCCGCGTCTTCAATCCCATCGAGATGAATAGGGCCGTGATTAGAGTTTTTTTTGACTTTGCTATCCACCTCTCTCAGAAAACACGTTTTTCAGAAAAATTTCTCTCCAATTCTCTTCAACTTTCATATTCATTCCTCTCACAAAACACGTTTCCTAGAAAAAGTTCTTTTCTCCCCCATCAACTAAACAGGCCATAGGTGTCCTGCACCGCTCAAGATTTGGATGCATGAATGATAACTAGGATCATGATCGTTTTCAGGGCAGGCCCAGAAGAGGATCAGAGATTCAGGGTTAAATGCAGCGCCATGACAGGATTCAGGCCGCAGGCATGCAGTGCAGGAAGGACATGAATGGTAAATATATCGCCGTTGCATTAGCATCGGCCTCAAAGGTAGTCGCCGTATTATGCGCGCGTCAGCAGCCTTGATTTTTTTTTTAACAAACCAGCAGCCTTGATTCGTATCCATCTTTTTTTTTCCATCTCCAAAGAAGAAATATTTTTTTTGAACCGAAAACGAAGAAAGGTTCCTATAGCCTACCCAGTTTATCCGGCAGTTGGAGAAGGAAGGTACCTTGGAAGGTATGTGTCTGCAGAGAAAGGTCTTGTTTTTGTTCAAAATGGGAAAGCAAATCTGGCTAGCTATCCAATGCAAATAAGTGGCCGCAAACTCAGAGACAGCGATGGAGAAAGGACAACTCTACCGTAAATGAACTGTGGTTAGCTAGTGACAAGTGTCAGGAATAGCCTAATAAGTTTGGCATGGATCTGGAGCGGAGTTCAGTTTGACCGAGAAACAAAGGGACTTTCGTGGTTGGTATATATGTTAGTAGACGCTCTTGGCCTCTTGCACTGCAGTAGTGATCGAGTAAAATTACATGTTGTGAGAGTGATACCTTCCATCTTGGAGATGTGCTTCTGAACCTTCCTGGCGCAGCCGTTGCAGTGCATGGACACCCTCAGCTCCACCGTCTGTACCACGTCAAGCACACGTGGCCAGCCAGGCCGAGAAGAACATATCAGAACAATGGTAGGTGTAAGTAAGTAACAGCCTCATATTCCCATGCCATCATGGTGACAATGGAGAACCATGGAGTACCTTGGGCTGTATATGGAAGCCGAGCGTCCTGGTCCCGTCGACGAGGTCCCTGAGCCGCAGCACCTGCTCCTGCAGCACCTGCTGCCTGTGACCGCTCGTCACCAACGCCTCCCTCTCGACGGCCGCCTCCTCCTCCTCCTCCAGCGCGCGGACGCACACGCAGGTGCCCGCGCACTGCAGGGAGAAGGAGAAGCAATCCAGGACCCTGCCGATGCGCAGCCGCCGCCTCATCGCCGTGCCCTGCTTCTTCTATCGCTTGCTAACCCTCTCGCTTCTCGCTCGCATGCACTCTAGCTATCTACAAGCATGGCAATGGCTTTGGTGTCGACAACGATCTCTTAAAAGCGAGCTCTAGAGGCAGCTAGCCAATGTTTGTGTTCTCTCTCCCGTCGAGGTAGGGGGCGAGATCCAGCAGATCATGCGCATGGTAAATGAAGGCTTCTTACAGTGGCCATAGGCACCACCTCTGGCTCTCTGCTGCTGCGAGATATATCAGCGAGAGGCTGGTACGACGCGAGCAGTAGGTCAATAGCTAGACCTACCCCTACCAGGTACCAGCAGTGCCGTGTCACAGTACAATAGAGATGGAATCGCATGCCTGCTTGATCACTAGATGACAATAATGTCCCGGGGAAAGCTCAATCATTGGTTCTAAAGAGTGATCATGCAAGTGAAAGACTGTGTCGCCGATTGGCTGGCCTCGCTGTTTGCTAAAGATTGAAAAGAAAAAGAAAAAGTCTAAATTACTCCCCTCAACTATAAGTAAAGTCTACATAACCCCCTAAACTATTTTTTTGGTTTATTTTACCCCCTAAACTATGTCATTTGGCTTATTTTACCCCCTAATGCAATTTGTCTTTTTTATTTTTCCATGTACAAGTGTCATATTACGTTAAAATTTTGGGAGATGATAGTAGACATCATAATGCATGATAGAAAAATATAAAATGATTTTTTAACATTATTTTGATGGGGGTAAGATATTTAATATTTAACTAATCCTTAGGATACAACATTATACAAAAACTAATGACAACAAATTCATAATATATTTTTTGACATACATTGTTATGTTCACTACAATCATACAAATTTCGAAATTAAAATTCAACTTGTGCATGGAGAAATAAAAAAGAGAAATTGTATTAGGGGGTAGAATACACCAAGTGAGATAGTTTAGGGGGTAAAATAAACCAAAAGATAGTTTAGGGGGTTATATAGACTTTGCTTATAGTTGAGGGGAGTAATATGGACTTTTTTCAAAAGAAAAAGGGAACTGCTAGCGCCCAGACGTCCGGCGTCCGGGCGCAGCGTCGGACGGTGTTGCAGTCGCTGGTTACATGCAACATCAAATTGATTGTTGAAACATTCTGTGAAATATTACAACATTCAGCCTGAATTTGAAACATTAAATGTATCGCAACATTGAGACTGAAACATATGTGCAACATCGGACGATGTTGCAGTCACTGGTTGCATGGAAGATCAAGTTGATTTTGAAACATTTAGTGAAATATTGTAACATTCAGGCTGAAACATATGTGCAACGTCGGACGATTTTGTCGTCGTTGTTTGCGTGCAACGTCAAGTTGATTTTTGAAACATTAAGTGAATTGCAACATTCGGGCTGAAACAAATGGGTATCGTCAAACGATGTTACAGTCACCGGATGCATGCAACATCTAGTTGTTTTTTTGAAACATTTAGTGAAATATTATAACATTTGAGCTGAAACATATGCGCAACGTCGGACGATGTTGCAATCATTGGTTGCATGCAACATCAGTTTATTTTAAAACATTCAGTGAAATATTACAACATTCGAGATGAGACATATGCGCAACGCGGTGATGTTGCAGTCGTTGGTTGTATGCAACATCACGTTGATTTTTAAAACATTCACTGAAACATTGCAGCATTTGGGTTAAAACATTCAATGAAACAATCAATAAATCAACGAGTGGACCAATTTATGCGGTTGCTGAGTGGACAATATTGTGCCACGTCTTCCGTCCGGAGGAAAGGACTCTGTCCGGACGTCCTGAATTACCGAAACAAAAAAGGGAACCGTAGAATAGCTAATCGCCGCGTACGTACGTTTCGTTTAAGATCGAGTGCAGGTGCTGGTCCTGCTCCACAGCACCGGCACAGACAGAGCTTGACGATGTGGGATCCGAGGACAGGGTACCCGCAGTGATCTGGGCTCTGGACCAGCACAAAATCCTACGGCTAAGACGACCGATAGCAACAGGGGGCCGATCTGAGGATGTGATGACCACGCATCTGCGTCTCTATGATACACTACACTCCCGAGTCCAAACCTATTCAAACTTACAGAGGGTACGTGCCTCCATGAACTCAAGTCGCAATGCCCAGACAGGACAGCTCGCCTCTAAAACAGGACAAGGCGACCACGTTCCAAAAGTGCGGGGGCGACAAATCTCCACATGAGCATAGCATATGCAGAGGGCTTTCTGCTCAGCATCCCCTTTTCGTCTCGGATGCCAAGCACCTAACGTTGCCGGCATCCCAAGAAAGATTAAACCACTACAAATCATGCTGCTGGGTTATTAACTATTAACACCGTACTACTGTCGTGGGCAATATTTATCTTGACAGTGGATCATATAACAATCTTACAAGTTCATTAACCAGCCGAGTCCTATGAGCTAAGGATGCAAGCACAGAAGCAAAAACCCAATGCAAGTATCATCTGAGACACGAGCTTTACAACGGAGACCTCTCACGACTTCCATCATGACCTTCACGCTTGTGACTGCACGCAGTGTGACGGACGCTTGATAATGTGGTAACATATACCATGTAAATATCACCTAGCAATGTAATACACCAGGGTCAGACAATGTTCCCTTTCCATAAGAAACGGGAAATGCCAACAACGTGACAAACTCACCTAATAATGTAACAACACTAGCCCATCATAATAATCACACAGATGACCATAGTGAGGATCTGGACACCTTCAGCTGTCAAACCTGCAAATGAAGTGTCAAATTTGTCTGAATCTGTAACACAACCAGCAGTGTGGATAAGCACTGAAACCATATCCTAAGTTCCTCAAATAATATCTAATTATCCACACAATGGAAATATTCTCCAGACCAGGTTCTTCACTATTTGACTACGACCTACTAACTGTGAACAGAAATATACACAACACAAATTCCAGAAATCGAACCATGACAGGATCTGAGGCTGTGCGTATGAGAAGCGGATGTACCTGGCATTTTTGGGATACATGATAGCCCAAACTGCTAGACATCAGACAGTGAAATGTTGCAAGGACTCAGGAAGGCCTGGATCTTGCACATGTCTTACTCAGACCCTAAGCTCATAACGAGTCCTCATTAATCACCATCATCACTATGCTCACTGGCCAAAGTTCATCTCCGAGTATCTTCAGCAAAAAGTGGAATTATGTCAGTATTAAAGCAGTGTGAACTAGCATATCACATATAGTTTGTTATTTTTTGACGTACCGACGAGGTTTATTTTGACGTTGACTAGGTTCATCACTTGCAACCTCTGCAAAAGGAAAAAAAAAGGTGTCAAAACACTTCTAGGACACAGTCAAGACAAAGCTACTAACATAACTAAAATAAATACAGGCGAAGAATTGGCAAGTAAAAGGGAATCTAGATCTTTTACCTGTTATTGTTTGAGGCTTCAACAGAGAGGAGGCAATATTTGCACCAGGTTCACTGCATACAGGAGAGACGTCATGAGACAGAGAGAACAACAATCCTCTTTTATTAACATGCAATTGAAATCCAAAATTTCCATATTGCACCATAAAGAGTATTTTACCAACAACCAACATACCTAATAGAAACCGATGAAGATGCTTGGTCAGATGGTCGGGAGTAATAGCTTCCATCCACAGTGAGATAAGGCGAACCATAAGGTGCTCCTAGGGCTCCAGAGGCACCAGTCAATATGGGTAGCCTAATGTCATTAGAATATAATAACAAATGAAGAAGAGTTAGGTACTTAGGCACAAGATAAATATGAGTACAATATCGTCATATTTAACCGTAAATACAACGACATCACTCAGTTGGACCAAGTGGTATGCAATTGTCATTGCTTCACCACCATATATGAATGTACAATGATGATACTTTACATGGTTAAAGTCAATTAAAAAAAAATCCTGACTTCAAAATCCTAACTTCAAAAATATATACTCCAGAGAACTTTTTAAAAAAGAAGTTCTTTTAAAAGGTCCAGAGATAGCCAAGTCCTTACCATGTCATCTCAGAATTGCTGAGGCCAAGTTGTTGTTGAGAGACAAATCCTGGCAGAGCCATACCAATTGAAGGAACACCAGGCCCAGCTGGACGCTGACCTCCAAATTGCATAACTGTGAAACAAACGAGTTCATAGTTAGATTGATAAAGCATACGGAGATAAAAAGCAACTGAATGTTGTACAACGGTGTATTCACACTCTAAAAGCTCTAATGTTAGCGTCCATTTACCAGGAGATTTGTAACCTTGAAAGAACTATAAATATTATGGAATTAAACCTTGAGAAAACAAATTAGCAGTCACCTAAGGTGTGATGCTAAAGCTTTTCGCAGGGATTTTGTAGCTTTGGCGCTAGATTGGATACTCAGTTAGTCAGTTTAGTTACTTGAATTATTATTTTGGCGCTAGATTTGGCCTTCACAGACAGACACAACTGGTAAAGGTCAAATTTGATTCGATATTATACTCCATCAGTGTGGGTTTTGTTATTAGGGAAATGTCAAACTCACAATTTTGACAAACAATTAATTAAATTATATGCATGCTTAATGTACACAAGTTGCATAAATAGATTTGTATTGAAAGCGGCATTAAGATGATATTAATTTTGTAGCAATTGACAAACATATTATAAGAGAAACATTGATGGATGGAGGCAGTACTAAATATTCCCCATCGCAATTCACAGTAGCTTGCAACTCTTTATTATCAATTAAGAAGTAAACTCTTTCAGATTAATGAATACCCTGATCCATGTTAAATTTACCACTGATGATATCAAACTTATAATTTACAAGCGTAAAATTTACCACTGATGATATCAAATCTGTAAGATACAAACCTGGCAGCAGTGCAGGGGTACCACGGAAATTTTGATCACCAAGTGTAAGGCCCATGGCCCCTGTAGCTGTAGCCCCAAGAACATGAGCTCCACCATAGAGAAAAGAAGTACGCTCTTCTCCTTGGTCACCAGGTTGTCCCTTAACTCTTAATCGAGAATCAAATTTATTTGATCCACTAGTTGAAGAAATCTCCGTGTCATCACTCGAAATTGTAGGTTGTACAGGTGATAATTTATTGCTATTGCTGAATCTTGCACCAAACAACTGGGCAGGCATCCTGGGCACAGAATGTGTAGGTGATTGTACTGGATTTTGTTGAACTGGTCGAGCAGGCTGAACATAATCTCTGTTGAGTTGATTAGTGGCCACAGGAAATGGAGTATTTGATGACAATGCAGCTGGGTGAAATTCAGGTCCATTCATTCCCTTCATAGAAGCTTCAGAATGCCCAACTGATGGTTCAAAGGCCTTCCCTCTCAATAGGGCACTGGTAAGTTGTGCATTCCCTCCTTGACTAACTGGGAATTCTTGATTGGATGGCCGCGAAGGGTAAAATGGTGGTGAAGCCGAATTTAAGTTTGAGGCAACGGTTTGCTTAATTGGATGAACTTGTTCAGGTTGAGAATTTGATGTTTGGGCTTGATTTTGTCCCAAGTTGGTAGTTGATGAACTGTCTTCAAGACCCTGAGATCTGAAATATGATGTGATATCAGAAACAATGGCTCCATTAGAGTTATAATCATAAAATAGGTACTAAAACAAGACTGCACAAGAAAGACTTCACTCACTTATTATTTTGCCCTGAAGATATATCAGTGTTGCTTCTCAAGCGTGGTTGGTAACGCTTGGAGCCTCTTCCTCGAACTACTCTTGGTGTATTCTTTTGGCTTTTGGCATCACCATAGTAACGAGATTCTTTGGGAACAATATCATGATTTTTGGCATCATCATACTGAGCACGAGATGGTTTTGGAACTCGGTTCTTCCCATTGTCATACAAAGCATGTCTTGCATTTTTGGTGTTATCATGGTAAGAATGAGATTCCTTTGGAACATAACTGTAGTTCTTGCTACTATCATGATAGAATGTCCGAGATCTGTTGCCTCTAAAATTACCACGGCTAATACCACGAATTCTACCCCGAGGTCCACCACGTCCTCTAAAGCGCCCTCCCTGATTTCTTTTTGGCTGAAAGTACAGTTGAAGAAACAGAAACTTGTTAAGAAAAGTGCAGCCATATAAGTACAAAATAAGAAAACACTTACATTGTCACCAGGAAAATCGTGCAGATCCACCTCATCAAATCTGTCATGGACCCAGGCTTGATCCTCTTTAGGACTCCACAACTTTCTATTGTTCATTATTCTCCTACATGGGCAATATGGAACTATTAAACAGCAATAAAAAAAACCTCATTCATAAACAATCTTTGTGCCTGTGCATCAAATCAACATTTTTTTCTCGAACACACATGAGAGCTGCATGACATATTTCCATTGGTTGCACTCAGGCTAAATGGTTCCCATACCAAGTTTTATGTCCCATTTACCTTGTTTAATAGGAATTGTTTTCATGCCAATTCTAGATCACTATATGTAACAAAAAAAACTTCTCTTTAATGATGCGCACTATGCACTGGACTTTTTCTACTGTGTTGTTTATCCGTAGTTTTTGTTTGCTCCATGCTTCTATAAACAACAAACTGTCATAAGGAATGCTTAAATTATAGCTGCTGGTCAGGATCAAGCTTAATACGTACTCCTGTACAGTATAAAGCTTATTATAAACATTCTCATCTCCTAGGCAAATGAATGAAAATTAAGTCCTTTTAAAACCAATCACTACAATAACTGCACCTGGGAACCTTGAGCATTTTCACTCATTATAACATGATACGGTCTTTCAGTAACCTTAGATGGAAGTAATTGCTATAGCTAGCCGCAGATTAAGCAGACAAGCAATGCAACTATTAAGAAGGAGTAGTCTACAAGTGCTCATCATGGTCCAATTCTCATATCGCTAATTTTGCTAGTGGAAATAATGGCAGGAATGCATGCTAAGCAACAATGTGAAGGGAGGGGTCAGAACCTTTGACGCCCGCGCCCACGGCCACGGCCCTCTTGGAAGCGGTCATCGTGCATGTAGAAGGCGCCGGTCGTCGGCACGGCGTAGGGCTCGTTCCCCTTCTTCTCCTCCTCCCCTGGAGCTGCCTCGTCCGCCTTTTCAACTTCCCCATCCCCCGCCTCACCCTCTTCCTGCTCCGCTGCAGCCACCGCCACGGCAGCCACCCCACGCCCTCTGCCAACCCCTTCCTCGAACTCCTCGTACTCCTCGTATTCCTCCTCGCCTTCCTCGTACGCGCCCTCGTCGTACACCTCCGCGGCGCCCTGCCCGTCGGAATCCGCGTCGGATCCGGCCACCCTCCGCCTCAACGGCGTACCCCCATCCTCGCTTTCCTCCTCCCCCTCGTCGTCGCTCGCCGCGTCACGCCGCCGCAAAGCGGGCAGGGGTGCGTCGTCGAGGTCGCTCTCGTACTCCTCCCCAGCCTCCCCCTCCGCCTCCGCCTTCTCCCTGTCGGCCATTGGCGGGAAGCAAGAGAGATCGCGAGGCGGATCACGCGAACTCGGCAAGGGAATTAGGGCTCGGGGAAGGATTCGACGGAATTTGGAAGGTTCGAGAGAGGCTTCCCCGAGTTGTTCCGGTTATGCGGGTGGTTTGCTATCCATGGGAGGGGAGGTTGGATGATTAAAAACCATTGGACTGTCCAAAACTCCAAATCCTCGAATTGAAGATGTCCTTTCCGGACACTGGCAGGACGGGTCCACATTGCTCACTGCATGTGGGCCCCGCCGACCTGTTTCGATGAAGGCTTTGTCGAAGAGGGACTCTGCAGCTGCAACTGCAAGACATGTCACTCGGGGCTTGTTGCGTTTCTAGATGTGAATCCTGTGTGATTTGGTTTTGAGTTTAGGTCCAAACTGTGTGTTACACATGTCCGTGTACTCCTCTTCTTTTTTGTAATGCATAGATGCTTTGCTTATCTTATTAAGTCAAAACCTAACTCTAGCATTGTTTGAGAGAAATATATTTACAGCTACATCATCAAATTAGTTTTATTAAGTTAAACCAGAAGTATATATTAGCTATATTTGTTTAATGTAATAGATATTAGTTTATCAAGAAACGTAGTTGTAGTTAGAGAAGTGCTTTGGGATAAAAAATAAAATATCTATGAGTAGTTTAGTATTGTACTAAATACAAACGAACAAAATTAAATGGACGAATTATCTATAATTTTTTAATAATTATAATTTATAAATACTACGTATATCATAGCTTCGTTCTCTCCAAAATGAAGTTATTTATACATGGACAATTGGACATGGCATTTCTTATCGATATATTAATAGCATAAATAACAGTTTGCCACTTTGTTTGGAGTGGATGACAGGAGAATAGGCTAGCATCGAAGCAACGACGGGTGGTGTCAGTGCTTGGCGACTGACTACCTAAAACTACTCAAAAGTGTGTGTTGTGCGTTGTGATCGGCAATGGTTTAGCACTTGGGGACTCAAAATCTATACAGGTTTGGGCAAGCGCCCTGCGTTTGTGTCTAGTTTGAAGTTCGTTTGCTTTGGGGAAATTACAAATTGTGGAGTACATATGTGTATGTGTGAATCTTGGGTGCTATTCTATCTTATGTCTTGATTTTCTTTCTCTGTTCTTCTTCTTTGCTTTTCAAGAAGGTAGGGTACATGCCCTTTTATAGTCCAAGGATGACCCCTTACAATGCAAAATAGAGGAATGAGGGAGATGCTTGTGTGTCGTCTTCTTTGGGATCGTCATACATGCATTGGTTGGGCGTAGACAGGCACCTAGTCGGTCTCGGTTGCCCGGATGCGCGCCGGGTGTGGCTTCTTACCCATACTTCCATGTTAGCTCCAATAGACACCTAAGTGAGGCGTGCCACCTTGGGATCCTTTGTGGCGCGTGGGAGAAGGTTGTGGTGCCTTGCCGTCGAAGGAATGTGGACAGTGTTGAGGCATTAAATGGGTGAGGGGACAAGCGTGTTGTATGCGCGTCACGTCCTGAGCCTGCCGGCTCGACTATTTATTTGAGAGGGGTGTTTTCAGCCTCAGTTGGGGATGTTATCCTTATCAAGTTATGCTTGTGGCTTCGGTTAGTAATCCAGTTGGTAACCCTGCCACTCGGGGCAAGGTCCAAGTGGTGGTCGAGTATCCATGGCGTATGAGCCCTAGCATGGGCCATGCCTCTTGCGCGGTCCCCCTTGGATCCTCAGACCTGCTAGGTGGTTTCATGCTATGTAAGGGTGAAAAAAAAGTTAAATAAAATGCTCTCTGTCGTGATCATTAAATAATCATAATGGCCGTGTTGGTAACGAAGCATAGGAGAATGCTTAATCAACCAACCGTATGTGTGAAATAAACAAGAATTTTGCATATATGCATGGAAGTTTTGATAACTTATAACGCGCATAATAGGATCATAAGTTCAGGAGTTGTTATTTGCACCTTTTCAAATATTTCGTTTTTTTCTAACAACTAACTCCAATATTACAGTCTTTACAAAATCAACTTTGAGTTTTGTTTGTCCATATTATTCAGTAAATTTACAAAGTTTTTTTTTACATGAGTACCACAAGCCCCAAAAAGCTTGCGAAGCTTAACCTTCTTAGATATTCACTATTTCTCTCATCACATCCATCACATCATTTCTCATCATTTCCTCACTATTTATTGCTACAGTACATATCTGCTACAGTAAATTTCCACCTACCTCCACCAACTAAGGCCAGTCTCAGTGGGGGTTTCATGGACACAGTTACCTAAACTGAAAACTAGGTAACTGTGCCACAAGAGTTTCATGGTGATGAAACTCCTCTCACATCCCATGAAACTCCCCCTCTTAATTACCCTGCCATGTCATCAAAACTGCTGATGTGGCAGCGAATTTAATGCCCATGAAACTCTCATGAAACCCTCCATTGAGACCGGCCTAAACACCCCCTTTATTTCAAAGATTGACCGGGGTGCAATCAACTCGTGCACCGTACGACCGTTCGTGTTTTGGTGCCCAATTCACGTTCGGGTATGTACCGAACATGACAGTCTAGATGAGCTTGGTGCCTTGGTCAGTTTTCTTCACATGAGTCATATTGGGATATTTCTCCCTTTGGATATAAATTATAAGGAACAATTGGATTTCATGGGAATCGGAACTATTCTCAGATCCCAGGGAGACCTATGTTGTATTTTTTTTTTCAAGTCAGGACATTCCAGTATTACAAGATTCTAAGCGCGCAAAGGGCATTATTACTCTATATACTAAAGCTCCATAAATTGGAGCCCCCTCATGAGTTGTGGCCCCATGTGGGACCCACATACCATTTTAGGTGGGACCCACACATATTTAGGTAGGACCCATGTGAGACCCGCATATATTTAGGTGGGATCCACGTCCTATTTAGGTGCCATGTGGGACCCACGTAATATTTAGGTGGGACCCACATACTATTTGGTAAAACCCACGTGGGACCCGCATATATTTAGGTGGGACCCACGCAGGACCCGCATATATTTAGGTGGGACCCATACGGGACCCGTATATATTTAGGTGGGACCCATGCGGGACCTGCATGTATTAAGGTGGGACCCACGAGGGACCGGCATATATTTAGGTGGGACCCACGCGGGACCCGCATATATTTAGGTAGGACCCACATCATATTTAAGTGGGACCCACAAGATTATTTAGGTAGGACCCACATACTATTTTGGGTCAGACCCACGTAGGACCTTACACTATTTTTGGTGGGACCCGCGAAGTTTAGGTGGAACCGACGTGAAACCTACTATTTTAGGTGTGACCCATGTGGAAACCGTATATTATTTTTTTTGACCCACGAGAAGCAACATATTGTTTAGCTGCAATCCATGTGAAACATGCACATTATTTTAGGTATGACCCATATACATTTAGTGGAGCCAATTTAGTGGGACCTACGGTCATTAAGATAAGAAATTTGTTCAAATAATGGATTGAACATATTAAGATAAAACAACATTTGTGCACCGTATTTTCTTATTGTTTCAAGTTAACATGTTTTGTGTAGACGCGCATCGCGCGTCAACCTAACTAGTTTTTGTAATCAGCCATGTCTCCAGCTCCACAGAGGCCCAGACCCCAGTCCAGTCCCCGGACTCACACAGGTAGGCACGGCCGTGGCGTGCTGGACCGGTGCGCGCGGCCAGACCGGCGGCTGGATAGGCACGTCAGCCGCCAACGAGGCGACCAACTCTTCAAAACCCGGCGGCCTCTCTCTCTCCTCTCTCTCAAGTCTCAAGAACAGCAAGAAGCAATAGCAAAGCTGCAGAGTCCTCCAATTTCCAAAGCCTTTTGTTCTCGTCCTTGTCAAATTCACCCACCAGACATTTTCAACCGCCCCCGTCGGTCCTTGTAGCTCGATTCTTCTTCCGGAGCTGCGGATTTCGTGGGGGGCTGCGGTTGGATGGGGAGCAGAGTGAAGGAGGAGGAGAGGAACGAGAAGATCATCCGGGGCCTGCTCAAGCTCCCGGGAAACCGACGGTGCATCAACTGCAACAGCCTGGTGAGCTCTGGTTCGCAGGAATGTTCTATCTTTGTGTGAACAGAACGGACAACGGAGAGAGTTGAGCGGATGGGGATTTGCTGGGATTTGAAGGCGACCTGTTGCGTTGTTCTTGGATGCTCGTAGGATAGTCCCTGTTACTAGGAGATTGGTGATATTGTTGTTTTCTCCGATCCTTAGTTGGAGTATGGCCAGCTTAGCCCTAGGTTCTTGCTATGACCCTGACCTGTCTACCAAATATATATCAGATGGCCAGATTACTTCATATGCATTAAACACGCTGTTTATACACGATATGAAAACTTATGGTATTCCTCGTAACCAAAAGGTATTCTTGAATAACAGGGACCACAGTATGTATGCACAAGCTACTCTACTTTCATCTGCACTAATTGCAGCGGGATACAGTAAGTGTTAATTAGATTGTTATTTTTCATTTTAAAGTTGCAGCATGTTTGCTAGTTTGGCTGCACTACAATTGTGAACTTCTCCATAGAAGTTATAAACGTCTGATCAGTGCCCTGGCCCTGCTAATTGCTGAATTGTAACATTTCATAGCCGGGAATTCACTCATCGCGTAAAATCAATATCAATGGCTAAATTCACGTCTCAAGATGTTTCAGCTCTTCAGGAAGGGGGCAATGAGGTTGATCTAATATCTTATTTATAATTCAGAAAATCCTGTGACCTTTACTATTACCTTGTGCTTTATGCCATATATTATTTTCCCCCAGCGTGCTAAGGAAATATATTTCAAACATTGGGACTTTCAAGGCCCTGTTATTGACAGTAGGTTAGTCATCTAGCCCAGATAATTATTTTCATGCATATCGTAGTTGTAAACTTGACGTCTGACTGCTGTGTTTTCACTTATAGCGATGTATATAGACTCAGAACTTTCATCAAGAATGTATATGTTGAACGAAGATATGCAGACCAAAGAATTGACGAACATTTACCACAAGCAAAGGTAGTGATATGAAGTTCTGTTCAGTGTTGACTGATAGTAGTGGTTTCATAATCTCTTCATCGCCCATAATTTTTTTAACCCATCAACACTTGAAAGATGCAGGGTAATCAGGACTCACATGGAAATAGCAATGCGGATTCATCTCGGGGAGTTTTAAAAAGTGCATATGTTGGAACTTATGAAGATAATCATGATCCTAAGCATGGCACAGAAAGTCTCTCAGAAGATCGAAACAATTCTAATGGACATCCAGTGGGTAGTACAGTGGATAAAAATAATAGATCTACAATGGTAAGGGAAAAGGCTAACTTCAGAAGCCCTCTGCATCCAGATGATCTCTTGAAAACTGGTGGAAAGTTAGAAAACAATCAGAAGGTTGTGGCGTCACCCTCTTCTGTACTACAAGATTCCAAAGAAAGTAATAGTAATAAGGCGGTTCTGCCAATCAAACTTCCTGACCCTCCTAGGTCTCAGAAAGCAACATCTAATACTTCTGCTGAAGCACAGGTGATGCAATTCTTATAAGCTATAGGCTTTGGATATTTTTTTAATCTGCATTATCTAGTCCTTGTGTCACTACCAAGGACTTGTGTTTATTCTTGGTACGTCCAAGCTAGAACAAAAGCCGCTAGACTAGAGTAATAGTTGTTTGATCACAAACAAGCTAGCAATAGATTCTTTTTGAACTAAGCAATAGAAAAAAATAAAGGTGCTTCACCGCACACGACCAATCTCTTGTAGTTTATGTTACTTTGGTGCATGATTTTTTTAACTTGCTCTATATATCTGATTTGAAGAAATAGTGTTAGGGGCCATGTAAGAGTTCCTAATTCATATCTCTTCTTTATAATCGATTATATATTCGTTACTTCAGAACAGTAGATATGTCTTTTTTTGGAAAAATAAAACAGTAGTCAATCCCTTGGTTTCTTTAGGAAATGTGATCTGCTCTTGCCAATTTATTCTTAATGAATAAAGTTTGATTTCGCAGAAATCAACATCTTCGAGGACTGATGATTCCAGTCCTGCAACCTTGAAGGATGCTAAATTATACGTGTCACAAAATCTGATTGACTTCGATTCAGATCTGGAAGCTCCTCAAGGTGTTGCACAAACTGATACTCAGAAGGACTCTTTACCTCCAACAGATGTTGGTTGGGCAACTTTTGATGTTGCTACACCAAAAAAAACTATTACCATGCCTTCGAGTTTCAGTACTGTTGCTGTGGAGGGTCCAAAGCTACACATCCCTGATTTGGCATCAGCGCCTCAAATTAGATTTCCAAATGGCCCCTTGTCTTTCCCCCCTGCAAAATATGGAAGTCAACAGCACCAGCATTATTTATATGCTGTGAATACTATCCAGTACAATAATACTCTGTTGAATAGAGCTACTAGTGCTCCAGTTTATAGCCAGGTTTGTAGAAATAATACTACCCTGTGTTGTAAGAACTAGCTATCAGATGACAGATGTTCTAAAATTGTTCCCTTGCATGCATTTTTCAGTTACAGAGAGCTGCATCACCTGCACCTACAACACATGGGGGAACTGTTCTACCAGCTAATCAGGGTTCAAATATATTAATAGGGACTCATGACCCAGCTATAGTATCCTCCTCCCATCAACCTGCTGCTGAGGCCACATGTAATGGAAGAAAGGCGTTTCCAGAGGTAATGTGTGTGGGTGCCTAAAAAATTTGTGTTTTGTGCTCCAACTATTCAACTGTATTCCTTTTGTTCTAATATCAGAAAATTTTGTAGGATATGTTTACAACGAGCTACCATCCAGTATCTTCATCCTGGAACTGGCAAACAAATCCCCATATAAATATTCAATATGGACAATATCGTACGCATGATCCTGTTGGGATTGTAAATGTACGTATTGTGACACCATATCAATTTGTCATTTTTTTCTTCCGAGTTTCTTTGATGTTTGGTAACTGCAAAGTTATAACTCCATATCTCCATTTGTCACTGTGGTTGCACTTGCACCCCACTTTTTGCACTTCAATATTTAAGTCCGCATCTATCTGTGCCATTCGCTATAAGTTTGTTGTTTCGGGCAATGATGAAACCCAATTATCTTATTGTCTGTGTGCAGTTCCCTTCTTTAACTTCTGTGCAAGAAGCATTGCCAAATATGGGCAGTACGGAATTGTTATCGTGTGCTCCAGGTATGGGATCTGTTGGATCAGTTCTGTCACCTCCACAAGTTCTGCTCCTTCCATTAATAGCAAAGAGTAGTAGCCCCTACTCTCTTGGCTTCACATAATCTCCTTTGTGATATTATGAATTATAGCTGGTAAAATTATTTATTTTACAGATCAATACATGGTTCAGCATCATGCAGATCAAGTAAAGAATAATAGTTTCCCGCCTGGGTAACACCCCTCCTTCCTCCTTAATCGATAGTCAATCTGTCATATATATTCTGATATGTATGACACTATAGTTTTATTCAAACCACATTCCTGACCAGTAGCCATTTCTCCTTGCAATGTTAATTTGTTCTTCCTTTTCTGAATATTGTAGGCATGAAGGAATCAGAGGGACTACCACAACCGCCGCCACATATGGCATACCTCCAATGGATCAGCGTTTGGTTGCTCAAAATCTACAGGCCATGAACCACAATTATTTACCCCGAGTTGGCGGAAATCCATTTGCTTAGAACTGATTCTGGTACCTCAGTTCTGTAAGTTGTATATAGTTATAAGATTTTATGCTACACTTACATTATGTGTCGTGGGGAAATCCTAGTGTAATGTAGAGCATCGAGTAGAATGACAAGAAATACCTGATCAGTTTTGTGTATAGGATTTTACTTTTGCTGACAGATGTTTGATGATATTGAATTTACCAAAGATGTTTGAATGCAGCTAGGCTGTTTCCCACAAGTGTGAAACTCCGCATACTACTGGGCAAAATACTACCATATTCTTTAATGTTCTTTTCTTGCCTATGAAGCCAGCTGAAGATAGACTAAGGCCGATCATATTGCTTGTATCATCCAAATTAAAGGAGGGCCATGTGTAATGTTGCAAGTTCAAGGGGGTGGTGATTTTGCAAATCTCCTCTCCCACCGCTCCATACGTGCTCCCCTTGGATGAAGATCATGTGGCCTATATTGGAGTTCTCATTGTTATCACACGAACCTAGTTCTTATAGGATACGTTGCCTTCAGAAAGGGCACATAGTTAAAAGAAGAGGGCAAGAGGGAAAAGATATGTCATCATGGTCATGGAGATACAAGTTAGGATCGACGTCCAAGACTAGAAAAACGTGTTGACATTTTAGGTCCACTCGTGTCGTACCAATCGGTCAATGACAGTTTCGGTTTTTGTTTCCTTTTGTGGGCAGGACGTGAGGAACTTCGGGTTGAATGGTGGATATTGGAGATGCAAAGTGAGCTTCGGGGAACTATCGGGAGCAGTTAAGTAAGCTTCGAAGATGTGGAGGAAGGTAAGAAGTTGTGGGGTAGCCGAATCGCTTCAAAGCTATGAAGACAATTTTGAAGGTTCGAAGCAAGCAAACCTTTGAAAGAATGTTCTTATGCTCATACTTGAAGGTGATGATGAGACGCAGTTCGAGTGGTCAAAGATTAGCTTCGAAGAAGTTTGTGTGTGCGAAGCCAAGAAAGCTCAAGCGATAAGACCGAAGTCAAGGGAAGGGAGTCCAGGAGAGAGGATGCTGAAAAGACATGAACATGGATGAACACTAGTGATTTGCAAGAGGATATTCGTTGCTTTAATTGTACTAGTAATAGGATTCATTTTGACTAGCACTAAATATAGGTAGCAAGGTTCCGTTTAACTACCAGAAATGTACTAGATTCATCCCTATCAATATGGCACCTTGGGGCATGTAATCTTTGACCAGTGTAAGTATTGTTATTATATTTTTTATATAACAATAAGGCACGAGATATGACTACTAAGAGGGGAAAGATGTTATAGACATGGATTCCCGTACGCTCTATATACATAATTAGAATCTATTCAGAGATTTCGTTAAAAAAATAATCTATTTAGAGATATATGGGTAAATTAATTTGTATTGAACTATTGATACATTGATTCTCTCATGCTATATCAAAGATGCATGGGCATTGATCAGTAGTTGGACATGGATTCCCTCATGCCCCATATAATATAAAGATCACAAGGTTCAACAACGAGATCGATTTGGGGACATTAGGCTCTAGCAACACCAAACCAAAGATGTTATCGACATTGATTAGTAGTTAGACATGGATTCCCATATACTTTATATTCAAAATATATAAATCCATTCAGATATACATGGATAAATTAATTTGTAGTGAGACATGGATTCTCAGATGCTATATCAAAGATACATGGATATTGATTACTAGCTGGACATGGATTCCCACATGTCCTATATAAATTATGTGCAGGTGCAGGCAAGGTTCAACAACGAGATCGATTTGGGGACATTAGGCTCTAGCGACACCGAACCAACCTTTGTAGCACAGGAAAGAAATGGCAACTAAAGCAATCCTTCACCCTCTGATCTTTGCCTTAGCCCTTACTATGCTTGTAGAGCTTGCTCATGGGAGCTTTACAGTTGCCAAAGATCACGTTTTCCAACACTGCATGAAAGTTATAAAAAAGGATCCCCCACAAGCCAGGATCCCAAGTACAAAATGCATCAATATCGTGACAAGAAATAACCTACCTGGCATTTGTTCTGCCCTCACCCTAGAAGATGAGAACAAGATAAGCGTGGAGAGGCTTGTTAGTCTCGGACGCCGTTTTGGACAAATATTCGCAGCCGGGGCCAGATGCGGAAGTAGTAAGTGTCCGGCACCATTTCATTTTTTCTTGAAGATACCATTTCATTTTCATTTGAGAAGGCCTTTTATACTAATGGTGTCCTACTACCATATAAGACATGTTAAAACTACTGCTGTACCACATATTTTTTTTTCTGATCAAATTTCGAGCACAACCTCACCTGTGGCACGGACTCTTTTTTCTTTGCAGCTTACATTATTCCAGAACTACCAGGACCACCACTGTCATAGGGGGCACATCCATGCGCTCCTGGCCTCCTGGGGAGGAGATAAGAGCAAGCTATAATTATTGACTACATATGCAGTAACAAAAAAATATATATAGAATAAATATGTGTCTATATGGTTGGCATCCAGCCGAACAAGCCCCAAATTTCTTTCTGTAATGTCATGGTGTATGGATGAAATAGTATTCTGATATAGTATACGGGATATGTTGAATAGCATCGTGAAACGGTGAGCGCATGTTGATTGTTCAACAGTCCAAGTCATCTTCGGAACAACATAACAACAGGTTCCCTAAAGACACTAGCTTTTAGAGAACAAGTTAAATGGGCAAACCTGATCGTCTGGAGTTTAGAGGGATTTTTTTTCCCGGCAAATAAAATCAATTTCAATAGTAATAGGAAGTTTCAAAATTAGTTTTGTTATCAAGTACGTTTTTTTAGGAAATGTTATCCAGTACATTAAGCAGCTCTCGGACGACATCAATCGAAGGTCACCCATACGAATCAAAAATTTTCCCGGCAAATAAAATCAATTTCAACAGTAATAGGAAGTTTCAAAATTAGTTTTGTTATCAAGTAGGTTTTTTTAGGAAATGTTATCCAGTACGTTAAGCAGCTCTCGGACGACATCAATCGAAGGTCACCCATACGAATCAAAAATTTTCCCGGCAAATAAAATCAATTTCAACAGTAATAGGAAGTTTCAAAATTAGTTTTGTTATCAAATACGTTTTTTTAGGAAATGTTATCAAGTACGTTAAGTAGCTCTCAGACTACATCAGTCGAAGTTCACCCATACGAATAAAAAAAAAATCCGGGCAAATAAAATCACTTTCAATAGTAATATAGTAATAGGAAGTTTCAAAATTAGTACGTTTTTTAAGGAAATGTTATCAAGTACGTTAAGCAGCTCTCGTACGATGTCAATCGAAGTTCATCCATACGAATCAAATTTACGATCAGTCTCACCTCTCAAATCTATGGACAGTAACAAACTAATAGGTACATATGTTAGAGCAACTCCAAGAGTCTCTCTAAAAATAAATAGATAACATCTTAATTTACCTATTATGTAAAATGAAATGGTTAGCAAAAAAATGATGAAATCCAACCGCTTTTCTAAACAACCTTGTGTCGGGTAGATAGGGATCAATCTCTCTTGTTCATCGGTAGCAGAAAGAGGAAGAAGAAATATACATGAAGGAAGAAGAAAATTTTGCTCGTTCCAAGTTCCAACCTACAGAAATGGTCGTCGTTCTTTGCACGCTTGTTCTTAGCCAGTTTGATGAGCATATGGCTATGCGGCCTTCCATATGAATATGTACACATGCTTGTGATTGAGATTTGCAGCTGCATCATGTGTGAGTACAATAAAGACGAAGAACAGTTCTTAATTATTCCTATATGTATTTTTATACTTTTTTGAAAGTGTTGTGTGTGACATGATGATGAACTAAACTTTGATTTAACACAATTTTTACTCGGTCTACAAAAAATACATTGTATAGACGGCTAGCCCTGCAAATGGTAACTTTTTAGGATTAATGGCTTATGTAGACTTTTTTCGATAAATATGGGTATTTTCAGTAGCCGTCGTTTACGTGTGGAATGTAAAAAAATGATTTTTATAAGAAATTCTAAAAAATAGGACACCATTTGGTTTCTTGATTTCTTCCTCCTCTAGCTACAACATTGGGCCTACACTATTCCATAGTACACTACACCATTCTCTATTTAAGATTCATGCCTTAATTAGTATCTCGTTTGCATCTAGGGATATGTATAGTTTGGCCATTTAGAGATCAAACTGACCCAAATTTGTGGCACAATTTACTTCAAACGAGTAGATTGACAAAAAGCCAAGAGAAAATTCCTTTAATGCCATAAAAAATTTGACCTCTTCCATTAGTGTCACAAATTTTTTGAAAACTCCCTTCAGTGCCATGGAAATTTTCATTTATGCTTTCATTGTCATTTGTGTCGCTATTCTGTCAATGAGGTGTTAACTGAGGTGAAAAGGACTATTTTGCCCCTGGTCCCACTTGCCGGTTCCCACACCTTATGACCTTAATTTCTCTGTCCCCTCTATCCCCTTACCTCTATCCCACACCAAACTCCTCTACGGCCTCGACGCTTGTCACTCCGATGCACCGGTGGTGCCCATAGGCACACTTGAGCACGACAGGAGGAGAAACACTGACATATGGGGTTAGGGGCAAAAAATAAGAGAAAGAAACGTGCATCGACAAGTGGAGCCAAGGGCAAAGTGGTCTTTTCGCCTCTTAGTTAACACCCTATGGGCACAATGGTGATGAAAATGGCATAAGACATAACTGAAAATTTCTAGTGCGGAAGGATTTTCCAAAATTTTTATGGCACTAATAAAAAGAGACCAAAATTTTTATGGCACCGAAAGAATTTTCTCAGAAGCAGAACCATGCGCTGCGCAAATGAGTCCGTTATGCAACAGAGGGTTTATCTCCCCCTAGCCCAGGGCAGCAGGCGACTCAGGCGTAGGGCGCGCCGCCGCCACCTTCACCGATCTGACCCCCGTTTCCCTCCGTCGCCGGTTTTTAGTCGGTGGCTAGGGAAGCGGGGGTCCATCCTTTTAGTGGATCGAGTCCTTAATCCAGTCTTAGGTCTAGAGTTTGTTCGTCGCTGATGTTTGGCGGTGGAACTAGGGTTTGCCGGAGGAGCGTGGCTTCTCTGCGGCTTCTTGTTCCTAGTGGCGTCGGCGATACGGAAGCGACGACGTTGTAGGGGAATAATTTCTCCCGGCTTCTTCCGTTCTCCGATGGTGATATACTCCGACGCCACTGGAGAGGCCATGGAGACTTGTGTTGGAGTCTAGTGCCGGAGCATCGTCATCTTCTTCAGGTGATGATGTTGCTGACCTGTTTAATTTCGAGGAACATGATCTCTGGTGGAAATCCGAGTTTTGCTCGGGTTGCCAGCGTTGGATTTGAAGGTTGCGTCGTGGGTGTCGGAGTTGGCCCATGCGCTGGGAGGCAGTGTACTCGGCATCTGCGCCTAACAGTAAGCCCTCCTCTGCGGCCTCTACTTTGTGGAGTTTGGCTCTGGCATTCGGCGACGATTGAGAAGCAGTCTGAATGACGGTGACGAACGGATCCCTAAAGTTGTCTAAATGACGGTGACGAACGGATCCCTAAAGTTGTCGAAGAAGATGATTAGAAGTTTTAAACTTCTTGTAATTTTTTATTTGAAATCTTGTTTGTAAAAGTGGCGGTGTTCTGTGCTAAGATGCCTTCTAAAAAAATGAGTCTGCTATGCGCCACATACAAAGATGTTGTTAAGATTACATTTAATGGTGTGATCAGTTAGTCATTAATCATAGATTAGTTAAGTGTATGAGGTAGTTAATCTCATCATTAGTGTTGTCTAATGAAGGGTTACTGTAGCACCCATTCGGAAGGGGCATGTCCCTCTCGAATGGACACCTGCTCACGAGCAGACACCTGTACAAACCGAACAGCCATGTCGGAGGGGTTGCATCCCTTCCGAACAGGCATGAATCATACCCTTTCGTGGGGTATAAATATGTAATCCCATTCTTCAATCAATACATCAGAGAATCATTCATCCAATCCTACTTTCCATTTACATTTACTTCTAACACGTTATCAGCACTTTGCTCTAGAAGAGAAGACATCGCAAGGAATTGGAGTCGCCAGAATCAGAAGAAAGGGGGGGGCATTGGGCCTCCGCCACCACCGACTGAGAAGACATCGCAAGGAATTGGAGTCGCCGGAATCAGAAGGACAGGGGAGGCCATCAGGCCTCCACCACCACCGATTGGTACTCAATGTCGAGACTCTTACCTTTCAATTCCTTCTACGTCAATGAACTGGTTCAAGATTTATGTGCCTCTGTTCTTCGGCGAGTTCATCGCTATGGCATCACTCGCCACCGCCGTGGCCCGTTCCTTGGTGTTCGACACCAGAGACCTACTTGCCATGGCCGCCGCTTCTGCCACGCAGCCCAGACAAGACTGCGGCCTGCCGCCTGAGACCGATGCCCGCATGGGCCAAAATTTGGCCACCAGATCAAACCAACCCATTGACCCATTGCAATTACTTATTTACTTGCAATTTAATTACTTGCAATTTTATTTGGTTATTTTCATTATGCCATATTATCAAGTATATGCTTAAAGTCACATAAGTAACTGAATAAATACTATAAAATCACATATAGTCTATATGAATAATGAAAAAAAAATCAAGCGCTAATCTCAGATATATGTAAATGTATATTTTTCAAAGGTCTACACCATTTTAGGTGACTACCTAATCCATTATTATTGTTGGCCATACACAAGGTAGAATTTTGGATATTTCTATTCGGGTCTACACTATGTTTTACAAGTGACTGCCCTCTATGTGCGTACCCAACAATTTAATTTGGATAAAACAAATATACATAACAATATTTATTCTATCCATATCGGCCATATACAAGGTAGTAACAAGAATACTACCGTGAGATACACTCTTAGTGAGATAATCTTCAACGTACGTACCCGATATATTACATGGAATGTGATATGCGATCTACACTTCTTAAAGTGACTATCCTTACCACCAATTAATATTGTTTTTCCAAATTGAGGTCCACACTACTAGCAAGTGCACACTTGTTTTTCAAAACATTTTGCATTTCATTGCCATGATGATTTTTGATTTGCACTCCATACAAATTAATCAAATCTATGGTTATAACACATGTGAGTGGAGTCTATGGCACCAATTGCTATGCCAAGCCATGCCTATAGCAACGAGTTTCTCGTTCACTGTTATGAAGTCTACGCTCTTTATGCGACTACCTTTTCATGTGTTAATATAGAGTCTATATCTTAGTGGTGAATATCAGTCACTCTTGATAATAGCAGCGAATTTATTCGCCTATCCAATATGAGGGCCATACACCATTTGTAGATTAACTTATTAAATCTAAGGGATTTTACGGATATTAGTTCAAGACACATCTTGAATTTACAAGGACAATTTTTAGGCATTTACTTTGCTTAAATCAATAGTAGAAAATAGTGCAATAAATTTTGGTGATATACTATTCACACAAGAATGGAGTATATAAATTAGCAGCGACTTTGTCGCCAATCAACTATGAATGGTCCATTTATAATCAAATATCACCTTAATTTAAGGGTTGCACATCAATATTTTCATGCTAAATAATTTACTTTTACAGTGAATTAATTAAATACATGATCCAGTCATGTAGGACATAGGCTAATGTTTCCTGGCATTTTATTTTATTTTTCCTTTGAACTTAATTTGAATGGGATTAATTCTCAATATGGACACTAGATATCAACAATATCATTTGGGGATTATGGCACCTTGCCACCATGTATCTACCATAACCAAAGTGTTTATCCCATTCGTGTCGTACCACACATGTACTTAGTGCATATATCTCCTCCACTCAGATCGGTAAAATACTGAATATCCAAAGGAGAAGATCCATTTAATATTTACAACTCTATATAGAGTTATAAAGAAATAAAAATTTCCACACATATAAGGTTGTTCACTCAACCATTTATCTATACTTCACATCTATGGAAATTTACAAAATAATGGATCTAGTGACACAAATACCATTTTTTTTACAGAGGTGGTCATAATTACAAATTTTACATTTGTTTAAAGTGTGGTTGTACAGTTACTGCACACATGAATACCAAACTAAACCAAATATTTGGCACAATGAAACCTTCAATTATTGGAGGCAAGTAAGTTCACGAGGATCAAGTTGAATTTCACTTCAACAAATGAAGACTCTAGCAGTCTTTGTATTATTTCAGGAAAACCATTAATGCATTTTGTACTATATCATGTTTAGTACATTGTCCATCACAAAATACTATCATACATGGTATTTATAATTGAATTTATATAGACTTAAATTCATATTGAATTTTATCTTACTCTATATAAACAATGATTTGAGATCTAACCAGACAACAAAGGATTTATTTTTAATGGACCATATTACCACTAACAAAATTATGGGAGATTATACGCTCCTTGTGAGTATTAATGATTCATCATAGATGCACTGTTGTATCTAAATCTTACACAGTACTCAATATGTTTGTAATATCCATTTGTATGGTTTTACACTAAAACCAATTACCGAGAGTAGTGGTGAAATATCAGCACTCAACTCGATACAATGGACAAATCCTTTCATATCATCTGGGATGTATTACACATACATCAATCTCATATCAATATATTTCATGTTGCGTACTAAATAATTTTTCAATCTTGATCTCAAAAAGACTAGACATGATAACCCTGGTCACTTAAGCATACATGTGATTAGAAAAATTATTATCAATTTTGTTGGTACATCCCCAAAATACTCAAATTTTATGTGCACTACATGCACCATATGGGAATTGATTTTACAGGTCCTCTTACCTTAAAATCTTTAAAAATAACGAGCCACAATACTATTTTTTGGAACATATTCAAGAAATATGGCCTTATTTTTAAACCATTATTTGAAATAAAAGTACTATATAATGCTCATTGTAGCATCCATAAAATAATCCCGCATGTGATCCTTACTGATCATAAGGCATCACATAGGTTCATCAAGTTTTCGCTCAAAAATGTTTTTTAGAGCAAAATATCCTGGACGCAGGATCAAACCATTTATATGGAATTACTTGATTTGGGAACTAAGTACATACTTCCATACCAATAATGGTCTAATTACATATCATATCAAAATTAATCATGCATGACCAACAAAATAGAATTGCATGTACCACTATTTACTTGGTACCATGCGGATTTACACACCGCATTATTATTTCAACATCTGACTGCAATCATACCGCTCCTCCATTGCAGTGAGTACGTGGAATTTGGCCTTAGCCAATATTTCCCATCTGCGTTCGGATATGATATGCATATACCGATATCACCACCTCAACATACATCCATGGGCATAGAGGATCTATATGCACAAGATATTTATCCGTCATTCATAGAATATCTTAGATCACTCATGAAAGGGATTCATTCGCATGCCCGTATGCTTGACAACACTATGAGGAATAATTCTGGACATTAGGGGGAGATATTAATACTAGAAATCACAAAAGAATGTTATACACACTTCTATCCTCATATCCACGTACGTACAGAGAATATCTTGACTGACAATCAGAACATCTTACATTTGCAATACATTAGCAAATAACCTGCCAAATGTATTTACTCATCTAAAGTGTCGTCAAATATAAGTGTACCAGAAAGAGTGAAAATCCTAGCAATTTCACTCAACTCCCAACTCAAAATAAGAGGGGGAGAAGTATGGCCACAAGCTAGGACTACAACTTATTTCAAGCATCCGCGGAATAGGGGGAGACATCGATCCTCCAAGATAGTAAATGCTAATCAACATCATGCATGTTGTCAGACACTTTATGGATATATAAATCTGAAGCCTATGAATCATTAGAATTCAAAAGCCCAGTATATGTGCACATAAATTCAGGCACTGGGTCAATGGAACACCCTATTCTATGATCGTGGGAAATGGCATATAATTCAAAAGGGTAAATTTTTCACCAGCTACAATTGGTTGTGATCAATCAATTAAAGACTACAAATATGTCGACATACACTCCTATTCAAAATTGTTATATACCTTCAACTGGATCCAGACCAAAAGTCCATGGCAGAGTGTAGAAACACTCGAATCGGTCAAATCAAAGGTAACAATTAAGGAGATCTGCTCTCGTCCAAAAATGAGAAGTGTCTACCTACATCTCATAATTATTTATTAAAAGAAATAAGGTGGTGAGACAGCGAGAGCTTATAGCACATGGTTTCACGCAGAGACCGAGCAACATACCCGCATGGTATGTGTGAAAATAGTGTTCCCATATTTAATTATTGGCAGATAAACTGAATTTGATAGTTTGGATTTATAAGTCCCTAATGGACTTTGTATGCAAAATCTAAACGAAAAATCGCAACATATATTGTGTAAGAGTCACTTCATGACTTAGAATAGTCAAGTTGATTGTGGTACAACTGACTATATGAGTATCTTCCATAAAAGGATTACTCTAACAACTACGATTGCATATGTGTGTCAACAAATAATCTCCAAATTAGATTGTGATATCATCTCGACACACAAACAAGCAAGCAATCATTTTATGACGGAATTTGAGATGATTTTTTGGGTAAAACCAAACTAAGCTTAAGTCTTCAACTTAAGTATATACATCAGTTTATACAAATATACAATTGATATAGTACACCAATATCTAAATAATATTGGACAATCGTATCCATCAACACTAGTGTTCTATCATTCCCTAAAAACAAAAATGGATCAGTATCCATTTAGACCGTGGGATGACAAACTTAGTGCCAACAAAGCGCTTATGTATTATACAAATTGCAACAAGCATAATACTGTATTTGTGGATACTTTGCTAGCTCAAATTAGCGCAACTCCAACAATACCTTATTGGTGCGAGTCCAATTGGATCTCCATAGATATCTAAATGGCACAAAGACTTGACTTATTATTAGAACACAACCAAAGTGGGATATCACGATACTGACTAACTAATCCCTATACCAGAACATAAACTGATATCAACATAATAATGTTTTCATATGAATCATCAAAGTATATTCTAATGAAAGACTTTAACTTATCATTCTGAAGCATCACATGAGTATATAAGACTTCAGTGAATGATTAACTATGACTGAATCATTAAACATTATCTATATATGATAATGTGGCTTGTATTGCTTAGATGAAATCAGGTTATATATGAGCAATATCACTAGCATATTGCCTAATTTATTCTCATATATTACAAATAAAATCAGAATATAAATATCCTGCAAGCATTCCTACTATGATAGGTATGTGACAACTCAAATTTTGCAAGGTTCAGGGGGAGACTCTTTCTCTGAATTGTGAACCTATCCTATCATAATATTGTACTCTTTTTCCTTAATGAGTTTTTCCTCACAAGGTTTCTCATAAAAGGTTTTAATGAGGCAATATCAATACAAGAATATATGTCATATCTCTAATTTTCCCCACCGGGGTTTTTGAAGAGGTAATCGAGACATATCATATGTCATATCTTCTGTTTTCCCCACAGGGGTTTTTAAGGAGGTATCCAAGACATTATATCTCCTCATATTTTTCCCATTGGGTTTTGGGGAAGATTATTCAAATATGATCCACAAATCATACTATTGATCTCCAAACTTGTTTATGAGCTTTCCTTTCAAGGTTTTTCTCATAAGTTTGTGATAAGACAATAACACATATGCTACGTTTTCTCCTTATATTTTTTCCACTGGGTTTTCAAGGAGTTTTAATAGCATATGACTATACAATGTTGTTTTCTCCTCAAATTTTTCCCACAGGGTTTTTGGAGGAGTTTTTCACAACATACTACACGATGGTTTCTCCTCAATTTTTCCTACAAGGTTTTCGAGGAGTTTTTCCCATATTTTTTGGATGAACATCAAGAGGACATTAAAGGATTACATGAAGAATACACTACTAATTGCTCAAGGGGGAGTATTAAGATTACATTTAATGGTGTGATCAATTAGTCATTAATCATAGATTAGTTAAGTGTATTAGGTAGTTAATCTCATCATTAGTGTTGTCTAATGAAGGGTTACTGTAGCACCCATTCGGAAGGGGCATGTCCCTCCCGAATGGACACCTGCTCACGAGCAGACACCTGTACAAACCGAACAGCCATATCGGAGGGGTTGTGTCCCTTCCGAACAGGCATGAATCATACCCTTTCGTGGAGTATAAATATGTAATCACATTCTTCAATCAATACATCAGAGAATCATGCATCCAATCCTACTTTCCATTTACATTTACTTCTAACAGATGTGACGTCATGTGACGTCTGTAACTGGGTTAAAATCTGTCGCTCCAAGTTACGATCGAACGGTGGGGATAAGCGGGGATACATCAGTGTGGGTGTGGCAAAAGGATACGAATCCGCGCCTGCACTGCAAGTTGCAACAAATCTGGCTCCAAGATTGGGCCCCCATTTCCAAGCTCCAAGCCCGCCGCCGCCGGCGACTATGCCATTGTCGATCCTCCTCTCATCCTCCTCCTCCTCCACCGTCGCCCATCTCCGGCGACCCGCATACCACCTCGCTTATGTTAAGGTCTCTCTCTTTGCTACTACTGCACTCATCGCTCCCGTCCAGGCCGACCCCATCTAGGCTCCTCTCTTCCGCCGCCGCCGCCGCCGCCACCTCCATATCTGCCTCCGGTGCTCCAAATGGCCGCGCGCATGGAACTGTATCTGCCGTGCTGGAGATCGTCGGCCCCATCGAGCTCCTCTTCCCGGCCTCCGAGGCGCGCCTCTACGTGCGCATCGTGCGGCGCTGCGCGCGCGACGCCCTCGCCGCGGGCGCCGCCGCTGTCCACGCGCACGTTGTTAAACGCGGATTTGCGTCTGACGTGCTCGTATCCAACGCCCTTCAGGATTCGTATGCGAAAGGAGGCTCCCTGGCAGCGGGGCGCCAACTGTTCGACGAAATGCGGCACCGGGACGTCGTGTCCTGGTGTACCGTCATTGCCGCGCACGCCAGCCGTGGGCTCTTCGTCGAGGCAATCGAGATATTCAAGGAGCTCTTGTTGTCTGATCAGGTGAAACCAAACGGGTTTGTTATCTCGTCAGTGCTGAATGCCTGTGCCAGGTCTGGTGTCATGGAGCTTGGGCTCATGGTGCATGGATTGGTGTTCAAGTCTGGCTTGGGTTTTGATAGGTTTGTGGAAGTTGGATTTGTCGACATGTATGCAAAATGTGGCAACGTGGGTGATGCTTTTAGGCTGTTTAATAAAATTCCAGTGAAGAGTTATGTTGCTTGGAATGCAATGATTTCTGGTTTTGTTGAGAACAGTTGTTTTGTAGAGGCTGCTGAGGTTTTTCGAGATATGCATAGAGTTGGCATGACAATGGACGTGGTGACGTTGAGGATAGTAGCTGGTGTTGCAGCTGTTCTAGAAGCATTTGATCTTTCTAGGAACATTCATGGTTATGCAGTTAAAGTGGGCTTGGGAGCAGATTGTTTTGTTGTGTCTGAACTGATCAAGTCAGCCGGGAGGGTAGGTGAAACACAGTACATTGGAAAGCTTGTTGCTGCTGTTAGAAGGCGAGATGCGTCTTTGTATTCTTTAGCTATCTCAAGCTATCACTCAAATGGTTGTCATGATGAAGCAGTGAAACTTGCAGAAAATTTTCTTTCTTCAGGTCTCAATTTGAGGGAAGGAGACACGCTTACAGTGCTGGACATATGCCAAAAAGAAGAGGAGGTTCAGCAAATGCATGCTTTCACTTTGAAAACTGGAAGGTTTTGCTATACTAGTGTATGCAATGCTCTTCTGTCGATATATTCTGAACTTGGATCACTGATCCGTGCTGAATCAATCTTCAAAACTATGCAATCACCGGATATTGTATCATGGGCTGGAGTCATGGCAGGCTGTGTCAAGAACCTCCAATTTGAACGAGCATGCATTTACTTTAGGCAGTTAAGCAATACTGGAGCACCCGTAGACCAACATTGTATTGCTACTGTCATAAATGCCTGCACCAGTCTTCAGGACTTGGATAAGGGAAGGCAGATCCACTCTTTAGCTCTAAAACTTGGGGTACTGCTTGCTGATTTTGTCAGTGCATCACTAGTAAACATGTATGCAAAATGCCATAGTATTGAGGGCGCTGCTGAGTTATTCTCTCATGCGTTGTTACCACATAATTTAGTTGTAATTAATGCCATGCTCTCTGGATATTGCTGGAATTTCCTGCCAGAGAAAGCTCTGCTTCTCTTTTATAGGGAATATCGGTTTGGTCTGCGTCCTGACGAGTTCACTTTCTCAATTGTTCTTGGTGCATGTTCTGATATAGGAGCAAAGAAGGCTGGTGAGCAGATCCATGGTTACCTTGTGAAGGTTCGTTCTGAAAACTTGGATGTCATTGTTGGAAATGCTATCATAGACCTTTATGTCAAGTGTGGATGCATTGCCAGCGCTTGTAGATTCTTTCGTAGCATGAAGAGTTGGAACAACAATTCATATGCCATGTTAATGTTGGGTTATATTCAGAACAGATGCAGTGATGAAGCTCTTAAGCTTTTCTCTAAGATGCAGCACAGTGGGTTGCGCGCAAATCGTGTTACCTTTGCAAGAATCTTACGTGGTTGTACTGATATGTGTGCTATTGATTTGGGAAGACAATTGCATGCTTCCATCATAAAGATGGGTCTGCTTTCCGATGTGTATGTCACAAATGCACTTGTAGGAATGTACACAAAATCTGACATTTGGACCAAATCAAGAATAACTTCTCAAGAAACTTTGGCAGGCAATACACTAGAACAGGATACCACAGATAATTTCAGTTCAGAACAAAGTTATGCAAGCAGCACTATTGAAGAGCTTGGGTTGTTCGCATTGGACGAAGAGGATGACCATGTAACTTTGGCTGATGCACGTAAGAACTACATTGCTGCTGCTTCTCAATTTTATGGAACTCCACTTCCTGTTCATGTGGGTGGACATGAGCTTGGGATCAAGATCAATACGGGGAATGGAAAAAATGTCAAGCACAATGGGAGCAAGCTTTTACTAAATTACAAAGATGGCAGTTATCAGGGAAATGCTTATGGCTCTGTTACGTTATTTAACTTGTTTCAAGAGGGCAGCAAAAATGCTGATCATTTAGTCCTCGTTGTTTCTATTGACAGTAGAAGTTCAAAGATGAAGTATGGGGGATTTGTTAATGTGGAACCAGTGAAAAGATATGGTAATGTCCCTGCACTTGGTTTTCCTCCTTGACAAACTATAGTGCAGGCTCTGAGAAATTGGCCTGCTATTTATTCAGCAAGAACTGCCATAACATATTGGCACGCAAGGAAAACCAACTATAAGCATAGGTCAGAATCCATGCATCAGAAACTTCTCAGATCGTCTCATCAAGTGTATCAAGTTCACACGATGCTGAATGGCTCAATTGCATGTAAGAATAAATCAGAACATTAGCCGGTTGGCATGTTTTTACTATTCTTTTCATTCTTCACTTTTCAGTATGGTGAACAAGTAATGATTGAGGACGATTTCTTTCATGCAGGAGACACGCTCCTCAACATTTCGAGATGAGGGGAAAGTAGGCTGGGAAAAATCAGCTTGAACTTAGAACGTCGATGTGAGTTAAAATCCATAAAGTTTGTTAAAAGTTTCTTGGCTTTGCCTAAGCATTTGCTTTTACATATACCTCTTTTGCTGCTATTCACTCTTGTACTGTGCAAGTATTGTCAGCTCTCTTTTAGCCTAATTCGATTGTAATATCAATATCATATATAGCAAAAAGAAGTGCAGTCCCTTATGCTGACATTAGATCACTTGCCAATATCCATCAACTTAATTTGTGTAACTGTGGAACTATAAAACTTAAAAGCAAGTGAATGAGCACTGTTAAGGGTATAATATTCATTGTACTAGTGTTAGGGTTTGGGGTGTCTCTTCTCCTTCCTCTTGTACTCTATATATTGCCCTTTGGGCCTAACTCAATATATCAATTCCTCTATTCTACCCTTAAGAAGCACAAGAGCACTGTCTTGGTCAACATTTTCTTATATGACCTTTTTCTTATTGTGGTTCATTTGTCAATGCCGAAACATAGCTTTGACATATGCATATCATTGTTCTCATTTTGTGGTCAAACCATTTTGTCTGCTTTTCGATAGTATTGCTATTCAATATCTTGAGGAGATGTTTTCCTTTATAGTGAAAGAGATGTATTTCAGCGACATGTAGGATTGGTAGGCTATGACCAGCTGACATTGTGTATTCCATGCAAGGCCTGCTAGCTCTTATGTAGGCTCACTCTTTAGTAAAATAAAATGAAATCACAAATTACTTGTATGGAAGAACTATAGCAAAACAATCTGATTCGTTTTTTAAATTTCTTCTTGCAATTCCTTCGAAAGTAATTTTGCGCAACTCCAAATCCATGTCTGTTAGGTTTTGACATCTGGTTGGTCAAGGATAACATCATATACTTCGCAACTGCAAATCCATGTCTGGTTGGCTCATATTTGTTCATTTTGATAGGTACTGGGTAACTGGCATTAAACTTACATGAAATGGATATTACAGCAGAAGGAACAAAATTGAAAATTGGCATGCATTTTGATGCGTTGTTGCCATCTGCAAATTCAACAATGTCAATGTAAGCTCGTCCACTATCCTTCAATTGTATTTCTTTTTTAACTTTTTTTTTTGTCTGAGATGTATGTTCTTCCTGAGAGTTCAATTATGATTGATACCAAGAAGCTAATTATGTAATAGTATGCCGGTCTCACCCACCGTATGATTGCTGATTCATGATACATGTATTCTGCTCTCAGCTTTGCCTTACTGCCACCAATTATTTGGTTCCTATTTGATCGTAAATGTCTCGAGTACTGTAGATGCAGCATTGAGCTTACAACGATACTCATTGAACTGTTTGATCATATTGCATTCTTCATTTATTTTCGTCTTTTTAAGCCATAGCATTATATAGTCGCATACAGCATATGCAGCTAGCACAGTATTTCCTTATAGAAAGAGAATCTCATGTTAACACATCTTGCTTGTTCTGTTGTTCATCAGGGTTTGCTAGAAGAATAGAAAATCCCACAGCACCACCCAGTTGAAAACAACAGTATTGTTGAACGTGTCTGAAGCAAGAAACTTCCTAACTGTATTTTAGCACTGACTTCAGGCTGTAAGCTGTCTATAGAGAGAATTAGCTATAGATATAGTGTCATTTATACTGGTAGTATAAGCTTGATTTAGCTGCTGTGCCCGATACTGCTTCGAGCAACAATGTGAAGGGTTCAGTGTTGTTGTTTGCCAGCGTACAAGGATCAGGTGAGTTCTCTCTCCCTCTAGGAACTTGATTCAGATCTAGCAAGTGATTTCTTCTGTATTGCTTATGTTCCCACTTTATTTTGATGCATATGTATTCAATTTCTAGCAGATGTTGCTGCTGCTGGAAAATGGCAACCTTATGAAAATCAATACAGAGGAAGAAACACCTTGATTAAGCGGTGATGGCTTTTTGAAGGTTTCGCCTGCTTTATGCTGATAATCGAAGCCTAACGCAGACTAGCAGAGAGCGCCATCGTGGGCTGTGCGACTGTTCACTTTGAACGTCGGCTTCTCTGAGCAATTTCTTGTCCTTGGAGGCTTACATTTGACGTGACCTGCGGAATTATTTGCTCGTTAGATCAATGTTGTATCACATTTGCATTGCACATGCCACATGATATGAATAAATGAATCGGTGTTCCGTACATTTCAAGAGGGCCCCCTCTCTTTTTGTTTGCGAATTCTACCTTCCCGGATCTGAATTCTGAATAAATTACAGTAAGTTTCTTCTTTGAGAAAATTTTTTCCTTGGCCATAAACAAATGACTGGTTTCTTCCTTGGCCCAAAAGAATTTTTGTTTCTCTATTTGGCCTTTGTTTTGGGGGCAGGCGGCTTGAAGAAAAGTAGGTGGAGCCGTGGAGGGATGACGCCAGAGGTCAAGGGTGAGGGCCGGCGGTGCACTCTCGACGCCAGTCAGGTGTGACGGGGAAGAAGATATGGGCACGAGTTGGAGGAGGGGCAAAAACGTCTTCCAGTGCCAATTAAAACCGTTAGTGATCAAAAGTGACGGCAATGTCAAATTGAGAATGAAACATGAAACAAGAGCCCAACAGGGAAGCCAAAATTGTTTTAAGCCAAGAAAGGCACAAGTCATTTGTTTAGGGCTAAGGAAGGAATTTTCTCTCTTTTTTCTGGGGAAAAATGTTCAGAGAAGCTTGAGGGCTGGTCGGCTAGATGCATGGAAACTTGGCTACAAGCTTGTATCAGCTGAGACCTGAACCAAAACTAGTGCCAACGATTTTCCTTTTCTTTGTGGTGACGATTTTCTGTATTTGCGATACGATTTTTACCTTGCAAGCCGGAACTGAGCCTCCAATTCTCTAGCAGCATGAACACCACCACTGGGCAGTACCGCAGTAGCAAGGCTTGCACTGCAGCACGAGCATTCGAAACGGCGCCACCTCCGGGTGATCTTTCTCGTGACCCCCACCGGGTGTCTGGATCGGACGGTGTCTGCCTGTCTGGTGATCCCGCGCGCGCGGAGCCAGCTAGCGCCTAGCATCCCCATCGTCCAAGCATTCGGCGACGCCACCTGTCAAGCCAATCATCTCGCGCAAAACCTCTGCACTGCAGTCGCATATTTCCTTCCCAGTTCCCACGACAAGCTGCGAAGAAATCTCCCCCACGCTGCTCGCTCGCTTGCTTCGCCGATCGGCCGATGCCGATGCGAGCGCACTCCAAACTCCAACCCCGTCTCCCGTGACCCGTGCCGCACCCCTTCCCCCTCCTCTCCTCCACTCCCCATGGCGCTCCACCTCGCCACCGCCGCCTTCGTCGTCGGCGCTGTGGCCCTGCTCCTGCTCCCACCTTCCGCGGTGGCGGCGGCGGCGGCGGCGGCCGTGGGGGTGAACTGGGGCACGATGATGTCGCACCCCATCCACCCGCCCGCGGTGGTCGAGATGCTGCGCGCCAACGGCGTCGACCGGGTGAAGCTCTTCGACGCCGACCCGTGGACGGTCGCCGCGCTCGCCGGGTCGGGCGTCCAGGCCATGCTCGCCGCGCCCAACGACCAGCTCGAGTCGCTCGCCCGCGACCCGCGCCGCGCGCGCGAATGGGTCCGCCACAATGTCACCGCCAACCTCAAAGCCGGCGTCGACGTCAGGTACCCGCGCCGACTGCCGCCGCTTCTCCCACTCCCAGAGCGGCCGGCTAGCAGTTTATCACTGTCATTATACATCTCTGGTGTTCTCGTTGGATCGGCCCAAGGGATGCCCCGCGGATTCGCGTTTTATGACCGGTGCGAGATCGACGAGGTGCTCTCGACTCTCGACTCTCGAGTGCGCGCGTGCTAAGTGATTGTGCGGTACTGGGATTTGCGTGGCGTCAATGGGACGTGGTGTGTTCTGGTGCGCGGCAAATGTTTGATAGAATGCCACCACGATATGACGTGGAGTTGTGTGTGCTGATGATCGCGTAGTGTTTGATGCATAGGGGGGTGTTGCAGCGATATTTGCATGTTTTTGGTTCAATGTGGTTCACGCGAAATGGATGCAATGCTTGTGCTGTTGTTGTTTGGTTCACATATTAAGGCCTTTGAGTTAAGGTTTCTCTTGCTGTTCAGAAGATAGGTCTGTTAGGCAAGTTAAGTAGTGCTTTCAATGTGTAGTGCAGTAGTGCTAGATTCCAGAGGTGGACACCACTGCATGCATGGCAGTTCATGGTTCATGTTGATTGTAGAGCATCATATCAGACTTTGCATGTATATATGTGTTTTTAGAGGACTGCGTTTTGATTTGTTCTATAAAATGTTGCTACGTGCTGCTTGCCATGTCGTTGAGTGTGTTGCATGTGACTATGTGAGATGAAACACTGTCTATTCATAGTAGTATCAGGCTCTCAGCTATCAGTCAACTAAAGGCTGACAACCAAGGGCTGGTTGAACTTTCTGTTTACTTATGCTGTTATACCCTTTAAACCTACATTGCTTTGAGGTTATTTTTTTGTGATAATTTGATATTTGTTTGACTGATGAGGATATGAAGGAACCATAAAGCGTATCGTATGTCGTATCATAATTTGGTTTTTGGAGTTTTTCTAGACTTCAGAGGCTCAGAGCATCTCCCAGTGAAATTGTAGTATCATGTTTAGCTAGTGAGCTTTGTGCTTTTATTTTCACTAAACTGAAATGTTCTCTTGTGCATGATTAACATATGTTTATACTTCATAGCACAGTTTCGTTTGTCTTTTTCCTTAAGATGACTCCATAAAAGTTAAAACTAATATGCAATCTTTTTTTTGAGATACACAAGGCACGTGGTCATGGTCATTTGCCACTTATTCACCATCCTGATGCATATAAGCTGACCATATTTTTGTCACTGAAACTGTTGCAAATAAAATTATGCTATGCTCACTTATTTCCAGTTTTGTAGTGTGTATACATAGTCCTATTGAGACTGTCCTGATACCTTAATTATATGTCAATTGTTCAGGTATGTGGCTGTTGGCAATGAACCTTTTCTGAAGAGCTACAATGGCAGCTTCATCAATATTACTTTTCCTGCACTCAAGAACATGCAGAGAGCTCTTGATGAGGCTGGCTTTGGCCAACGCATTAAGGTAGTTGTGCCACTGAATGCTGATATCTACAGCTCCCCTGAGAACAAGCCAGTGCCATCTGCAGGGAGTTTCCGCAAGGATATCAATTCCCTCATGGTTGACATTGTTAATTTCCTCCATGTGAATGATGCACCCTTTGTAGTTAACATCTACCCATTTCTCAGCCTGTACCAGAATCCCAACTTCCCACTGAATTTCTCCTTCTTTGATGGTGATACCAAGCCAGTGTATGATCAAGGAATGGTCTACACAAATGTGTTCGATGCCAACTTTGACACTCTTGTCTGGTCATTAAGGAAAGCTGGTGTGCCCGACATGAGAATCATTGTTGGTGAAGTTGGCTGGCCAACGGACGGTGATAGGAACGCTAACGTCAAATATGCACAGCGGTTCTATACTGGTTTTCTGAAGAAGATGGCCAAAAATGTCGGCACACCTCTGAGACCTGGTCACATGGAAGTTTACCTGTTTGCGTTGATTGATGAGAACCAGAAGAGTGTTCTGCCTGGACGCTTTGAGCGTCACTGGGGATTATTCACATATGATGGAAAACCAAAATTCTCTATGGCTCTTAGTGGAAATGGCAAGGGAAATGATCTGACTGAAGTAAAAGGGGTGCTGTACTTGCCATCGCAGTGGTGTGTCTTCAACAAGGATGCAAAGGATAGGTACAAAGATCTGCCAGCCTCTGTAAACTATGCATGCTCAAATGCAGATTGTACACCACTGGGGTATGGGTCCTCATGCAATGGTCTCAGCGATGATGGCAACATATCATATTCATTCAACATCTATTTTCAGACGATGGATCAGGATGTCAGAGCCTGTTCTTTTGGAGGCCTTGCAAAGATCACAACAACAAACGCTTCACAAGGAGGGTGCTTGTTTCCAGTTCAGATTCTGAGTGTTTCAGGAAGAGTGACGCCACTGATACTTTTGTCTATATCCTTGCTTTTGTTAGTCTTCGCTGTACTATAGATGGGAGGACAGTAGTAAGCACTGAAATATTAGGTCTCTGAAGCGCTGTAATAGGGTTGCACATGACACAGGAAAAAGGAGTCACTCAAGACGAATGATGTTTATCAGGAAGACAAAATTGCTGAATGAGTCGTTCTCTGTGCTACTGGAAGTAGCACCACCTGCACTAATTTTGGATAGTGAGAAAAAGCTAAAACTTGATACATGTGATCAGGAGAAGTTATAGTTTCTTCTTTCTACTTTTCTGTTCACGTTACGATCTTGCATATCTACAAGTGTAAAGTCATGAATTTTTTGCAACATTGATTTTTATGCTGGCTGCAGATATTGACATATATTGTACAGCACCATGGTTTTCACTTTCCTTTTTGATATGAAATACACTATAGATGCTACCTGTTTACTTGACAACAGTCAGTAATATATCAAATGAGCACTTTGCGCAGCTTAACTGTCCTGTACTGTACTTGTGGATCTGGTCTCATCTGTATGAACCAAGTGAAAAGAAACATTTTCTTATGTGTTCTATAGCTATATGATTTCGCAAGTATGATGTTCTTGTCCGTTTAGTGACTTCTCTAGGGAGAGAATATAGTACTGATTATTATACTCTATTTCTCAGTGCTCTTTGCTCCAGTTTCGATTATCTTATTTCTTTGAGAATATATCTAGTTCTGTTTATTGATCCTTTTGGTCTGCTCAGTTCAGGACCTGACAGGATATGTAAAGGATCAAATATTTTGGAGTCACAAGCATATGGCTGATTTATCACGAAATTCTGGAAAAGATAACGAATCTTCAGGTTGGGTTCAGAAGTTCAGTGTTATTTGTCTCTTCTTGTAGGTAAGAGACGCGAAAGTTCCGACATGGTATGTTCTGTTACAAAAAAAACTTTGAATCTTGGCATAATCCTTTAATTAATTCTGAAATCAATAATTGGCAAGGTGAGAATCCAAATGCATTCACCTCAAGCTTTTGTGCCAGAATATTAAGGGTCCAATAAAACCATTTCTAGGAGCATGATCTGTGGACCAGTCCGCATGAAAAAAAAATTAACATAGCAGATTAATTCATGGTATAAATTTGCACTGGACCCTTCCATCTGGACAAACTCGTAGTGGAGTGCAGTAACAGCCTACAAGAGAATTTAGCTAGTGAAATTTAAAGAAGCTCTTGGAGATGCCCTTGTTAGTTGAGAGGCCAGACGAGGAACGCGCGAAGTTCTCATAAATCTTTGCAGTAACAGCCTAACATGTTTCTTTGAAAGGGGTTGGTACACGAAGGTTGCTAGTTTCTAAAGACCGGGACCGGGAGTACGTCCCTGCGGCTGTTGGCCGATGATACACGCCTTCACGGTGTCCGTGTGTTCTTGTCTACGTGGACGGTAAGTTCCATCCCATTTGACCTGTGGCATCTATCCTCTACCCCACACGGTCATACTTGCTTTTTACTTGCAATTATCCCTGCCGTCCAACAAAATTACGCTTTAATTAGATTCCCTTCAAAGTTATCAGCGTTGATTGCTCATTGATCACAGTGTAGTATGGACGGGTACTGGAATCTGTAACACCTAATTTTATTTCATCACAAAGAAATCAATATAAGCAACCCCTTATTTTAGTTTTATTGCTTTAAGGCTATATTTAAATTGATAATATAAATAATGTTCATAAATAATTGAACAATCACTTTAATTATAGACCAATAAAGTTCATGTTGCATCCATGCTGCTGCATATATTTTTGTGTGAAGTTTTGAAGTTTAAACAAAGTCCTAGAACAGTTTAAACAAATCCCTTCATAGGTTTAAACATTTCAAACCTTCTATTTCTCCTTTCTCTCTTTTTCTAGCCCAACCCGAGTCTCTTTTCAGCCGGCCCAGTTTTCCCTCGCTCGGCCCAACAGCCAGCCGCCGGCCCAGCTTCCCCTTTTTCCCTTTCCTTTTCCCCTCCGCTCGCTGCCAGTGGGACTCACCCGTCAGGGTCGTCCCTTTCCTTTCCCCGGCCGCGCATCCGAGCCGAGCTCGCGCAGCGCCGCCTCTCCGCGCCCGCGTCCTCGCGCCTAGGCCCGCAGGCTAGAGCCCTCTAGCCGCCTATTTAAGCCGCCGCCGCAACCTTTCCCCCCCAGAAACCCTAGCTGCAGCCTCCCCCGAGCTCGCCGCCGCCATCGACGACCGAGCCTCGACGCCGCCGCCGTTCTGCCGCCTCGCCGCCTCTTCTTAGACTTCAAGTCGTCGCCGAGCTTCGCACGGGGGTAAGGAACACGCCGTGCCCCTCTTTTCACGCAATGCGCATGTAGAAGCCTTGTTCGACGTTTCGCCATGGCCGCCGTCCGCCATTGCTCGCGGTGAGCCGCGCGCGCCGCCTAATCCCTTTAGATTAGCCCATAGATGGATTCGTCGAGTTCCAATCTAGGTCTAGGGCTTGGAATCGCTCGTTTTGGTCAACCCTAGTCTCGGTTTCGCTCAAATCCGGCGAGGGTGCCGCCGCCAGCCGCCGTCGCCGGTGACTCAGGTCGCCCGTGAAACCCAGGCCTTTAGATCCCGATCCGACGGCTCAGATCGGATCCGACCCGAGTCAATGGGATCGGTACCGGTCAGCCATGGCAGTTTTGCAGAAACCCCCCTACGCTTTTGTAGATTCAACCCGCAGTCCGGCTTAGTTCAAAAGTATGTAGATCTAGGTCACGTTTTATTCAGTTTGGCCCCTGTACTTTCGTAAATTAGGACCCGCCGTCCTAGGAGGCCTTTTTATGCGATAGACCCTAGGTTTATCGCGTATTTACGCAGGGAACCCTCGGGTTTTTCTGTTTAGGTCCCTGGAAGTTTTATTTCAACGCAGAATAGCCCCTGGGCCCTATTTTAAGCCTATTTTCACCGTTTTAAATCCGTTTTGAGACATCTTTACGTCAGAAGTTCATATTTGCGTAAACAGTAGTGTTTTATTCATGTTTACGCTATTTTAAAGTTATATGGTGTATTGTTTGTTTATTTATTGTATGCTCTTGATGTGTGCGTGTAGAGAACGTTCCGTACGAGGAGGACGATCAAGAGCAGTACTACGAAGAAGAGCCACCATTCGTAGCTGAGGAAGGCAAGTGGATTTTTCCCCCCTGCATTCTCTTTTGATGCCTATTCACATGTCATTACATTAAAGTTTATGATTGTTTATGTCTTGCATTAATTTTGAGGGGAACCTAGCTAAGGATGCCTAGATTTTGCTCTCATGCCTTGACACACTTGGGTTTACATTCATGTCGGGTAGCCACGATAGATGCAAAACTTTGGGCTTATGGTGGGTTGCTACTTGAACAACTATTGATGAATTTGATATACTTATGATGAACTTGTTAAACAAGAGCACTATTGCTAATTGGAACATGGAGCGGCCACCTGGGATTATTACGTACAACCATATTATCACATTGGCTCTGATCTTGGCTAAATAATTAGAAGACCTATGTGTTGTGTTCGCGCTGCAAGTTGGTGGGTTATTGGGTCCGAAGCTTGGATGAGTGGCGAAGGAATGCTTCGGCTTCCGAAGTACCGCGGATAACGGGGAGCGGACACATACATATAGGGATTCTTTGGAAAAGCCTCATAGTGAATTCTGCGTCACTCACCTAGGAAGTGTTTAAGGGCCTTGCAAACCCAGGCGAGAAGGAAACACGAAGTATGGTGAAAGTGTACAACCTCTGTATAGTGTTAAAATCTATTGCAATAGCCGTGTTCGCGGTTATGAACGGCCCGGATCCTCACATGAGTAATATATCGAAACCTTAAATCAAATTGTGGTTACTTAGACATGATGATGATGTTGGTATTTATGAAGTTACTATTTAAATGGGTTGGTATATACTTTTAATCTAGTAATTAGGTGCTCGCTTAATAAAACTTGACCAACTAAAATGCTGACAGCTTAAACCAAGCCTCTCCTTGGTAGCTTGCATCTTTCTCCCCACTTGCTGAGTACCAACCATAAGTGTACTCATCCTTGCTTACTTTGGATCAGAAGGAGAGAACGTTGCAGAGTACATTAGTGATCTGGATGATATCTAGGCGAGTGCTCCACCAGCCAGCTGCCTGTGGAGAAGTCTACATCGCCGCTGCCATTTATCGTTTCTTTGTTTAAGACTATCGTGTTGAACCATTTAGGCCTTCGCGTCTCTTCGAGAGTGTAATAAATACTTTATTTGTTTTTACGTTAAAGCGCTGTGTTACTGTTATTCACTTAATGTCGACCATATGTGTGTAAATCTTGATCCTGGCGCACATATGAGATGTATTCGGTTTTCTCTCTAAAATCGGGTGTGACAGAATCTAAGCTGTTGCTTTGTCAATTCGGAATCTTTTTATCCACAATTTATAAAATTTGATTCTGCATAAGTCGACCATACACAGTCCTTTTATCCTTTTCATGCAATTTATAAATTGTTATTACAGTGCGCAATCTTGACCTCTCGGCATCTAGTAGTGGGGCCTCTTATCTTTTTTCAATGAACTTTTTTCAAGAATATAAAATCCTAGATTCATTTTGCAATTATTGATTATTCGCCCACTCAAGAAAGTCAAGATAAGAAGCGATCGGCACAACATGTTTGACTTAAATGTCACATTGTACGCGAACATGCATGTGTTCTATTGAGCTTGTTGTCCGACTACTATTGCTAGCACTTAGCTCCACGCTAGATTGAAATGTACTAAGGGTGTGTTTAGATTGTAGGAAAAAATACTGTAGCATAAGAAAAACACTGTAGCATTCGTTGGGAAACGTGTTTTGTGAGGGAGGAATAGTGAAAGTTGGAATGAATAGTGAAAAGTTGGAATGAATAGTGAAAAGTTGGGAACCTGAACGCGGCCTAGAAGGTGCCAAGCGACGTGCCGATTTTCCTGTCCTTGTTATGTTCTGGCGTTCTGCGCTGTTTCAAAATAATTTGAGTTCACGAAGGATGGAGCCATGGAATGGTAAAATTAAACTCGGGGTCGGATGAAACACACACCATCGGCAAAATTGAGGTTAGAACTTGATCTGTTCCTTTGTTCTAACCACTCTTTGACTGGTTCTTGGACCCTATCCGAATAGCGGACAGGCAAACATTTTCCTTCGTTCACTGTTATCTCGTTGACAAATTTGAAGATCCGTACAAGATAACGCAAACTCCTGGGGGTGAATCTGCAAGTCTCGAGGCAAATATCCACCGTTCTCTACAGCTCTATTTATACCCGCCCCCTTCCCAGAGACGAAACCAAACCAGCAACCGAAACCGAAAGACGCGCGCACGAACGTCTCGCGTTCCAACGCCCGGACCAGATCCCCTCCCATTTCAGGAAAATCAAAAGAAAGATTCCGCCGTCCAATCCCCGAGTGGCTGCGTTGATTCGGGGTCGATGGCGCCGAACGAGACCCAGCAGCAGAGTCCGGACGAGGCGGCGGCGGCGGGGCCCGCCGCGCCAGCTGCCCGGCGGAGCATCCCGGAGGAGGCGTGGCTGCTGCTGCACGAGCTGGCCGCGGAGTGGGAGGACGTCGCCGGCGGCGGCCTGCAGGAGCCGGAGGTGGTGCCGCTCAAGGGCGCCATGACCAACGAGGTGTACGAGGCGCGGTGGCCCACCGGCGGAGGCGGCGGTGGGGAGAGGGAGGAGCGGAAGGTGCTGGTGCGGGTGTACAGGGAGGGCGTGGAGGTGTTCTTCGACAGGGAGGTCGAGGTGCGCACGTTCGAGTGCATGTCGCGCCACGGGCACGGGCCGCGCCTCCTCGGCCGCTTCCGCAACGGCCGCGTCGAGGAGTTCATCCACGCCAGGGTGGGTGCGCATTCGCTTCTTCTCTTTTTCAACCAGTTTGTCTGGCTCGATGAAGTAGGATTGATCGTTCTTGTTTTCTCTATCCTTGGAACTCGTTTTGAGGTTAACCTTTCTCGAACCCTTTTTAGATGGATTCGGTATCTTTAGTTTTTTTTTAGTGTTACCTTTTGGTGGGTAACATGGAAATACAGTACAAATTCGTTAGTTTTGTCTAATAACATCATACTCAGTGTTCCATTGATAACTGGAAATTCCCCCAGTCTAACCTTCTATTGATCCATTCACTAATACTAATATCATATTAAGCGTTTTCCTTCATACTAAGAACTAAGTGGTGTTGTTTGGTTCGTTCAGGAAAAGATATTATAAATGCATTATTTCATTCTTGGACTAGACAATGCCACGCCGTGGACTGATGTAATGGTGTCTAAAAGCGTGTTATCAATTACTACTAGCGTGTTGATGTGCAGTTTCCTTTCTTTGAAACCTTCCTCTCTGAACTGTACTATCATATATTTCAATGGTTTGGCCTTTGGAATCTTATCTGAAAATGAAGTCTGCACTCAATGAACTAACCAATTTAATAATAGCGCCACGGTTTTCCTTGAGACTCGCGTAGCGTATTTGAAATTATTTTCATGATACGTCTCTGAGATACTTGTTGTGACAGAAATCATTTAAATATTTGGCTCCAGTTGACATATTTTTTTTGCTGACACTGGTGGTAGTTGTAACACTGTAGTACTATCTATGATATTGCTTTAGAATTCAAGATACGTAAATACTAACAAGTCAACACCAATAGATTTTCTGTATCTACTTGACTTAATTAGTCGGCAAGACTAGGTCAGAATGTTGAAGTGAAAGGTCTTTTCAGGGAAAAGATATGAATAAAAGATGGTTAGAATCACTCTTTATTCTCTATTTTTTCTGTACCACTTTAAAAGTGAAGCATCATATTCTCTTTACTTGCTCAATAGAAAGGGAAAAACATGATTCAATGAAGCATTGTGTTTTCGTATTTACCATAAAATAAAGCATCATTTCCATTATGCCAAATTTAGGAAGAAAGTTTATGTAAATATTCCTTTCAGACACTTTCTGCTGCTGATCTACGTGATCCGGAGATTTCAGCTATTATAGCCTCCAAACTGAGGGAATTTCATAACCTTGACATGCCTGGTTCAAAATCTGTGTTCATTTGGGAAAGACTAAGGTACTGCCTATAAAATTCTTTTTTTTGCAGGAATCTCTAAACATTTGTTATTGTATATACAAAATTTATTGTCAAAGTGAAGTAGTAATTGTAGCATTGCCTCGCTCATTTGTGCTAGGAACTGGCTCAAAACTGCCAAGAGCTTGTGCTCCTCTGATGAAGCCAAAGAGTTCGGTTTAGATAGCATGGAGGATGAGGTCACTGCGTTGGAGAATGAATTTTCAGGGGAATGCGAGTGCGTAGGATTTTGCCATAATGATCTCCAGTATGGAAATATCATGATTGATGAAGAGACCAAATTACTGACCATCATTGTAAGTTATATTGTTATTTAGTGCTGGTTCACTAATTGTGTTCGTCCATAAATACTTAGCTTTTCAATTCCTAAACGTCATGTATTTAAAAATAGATGTAGGACAGTTCACTAGTTGCATAGGTTTGAACCAGAAGCTTTCCTTTATCTTTAAATGTCTACCCCATTCCAATCCGACTTATTCTGAATAAGTTGGAAAATATATTTCAATGGTCTTACTTTATTGCCTAAAACTTTGCAGGACTACGAGTATGCAAGTTTTAACCCAGTCGCCTATGACATTGCAAACCATTTTTGCGAGATGGCTGCAGACTACCATTCGGAAAAGCCACATATACTGGACTACACTAAATATCCAGGTACCAAATATATTTGAAGGCTTGAAGCTGTTGATATGTGCATTGCTATTTGCAGCTTAGATATCTTAATTGGGCCTATGCTTATCCACTCATCCTTTGCCTTTACGCTTAAAAATGCAACAGATACCAATGAGCGGAGGCAATTTGTGCACACATACCTGAGCTCATCGGGTAAGCAGAAAGTTAATCATCAGCATCAATTTAATCCCCCATTACCAGTTTACAAATAAAACATAGATAGTTCTTTTTGTGTCACCGCAATCTCTATCAGATGAAGAATGTGACACGGAGGAGGTAGAAAATCTTATCAAAAGCATTGAGAAGTACACCCTTGCCAGCCATCTAGTTTGGGGACTCTGGGGAATAATTTCGGTGGGTTTTTCTCACGTAGATTCCATTCACATGTGTTACCTGTAAACCCGAATACTTTGTCTGATATCCATTCAAAATTCAATCCTCTGGCTGCAGGACCATGTCAATGATATCGACTTCGACTACAAGGAATACGCGAGGCAAAGGTTCGAGCAGTACTGGCTGAAGAAGACCAAGATCCTAACTTCTCAGACTGCTGAATAGATCCCGGGAATCAGTTTCTTCACTGATGGCCTCTGCTCTGCACATAACTTGTCCAGTGTCGTCGATAGATGCATTTAGACTTTGAGGGGTTGCGTCGGTGAGTTATGCTGACTAGGTTCTCGAGCGGATACCCCGAGAGAAGTGTTTAAGGAGAAGTCGTCGAGAATCTAGAATCGAAGGTGACAAGAGACGATTTAGACAGGTTCAGGCCGCAATACGCGTAATACCCTACGTCATGTATGGTGTATCTTGTATAGATGAGATGTTGCAATGCCTGACGGCGTTGCTCCATGGTCTAATCTAGGGACCCCTGCCCTCCTTTATATATCCCAGGGGGCAAGGTTTACATGGTAAGTCTTCTAGTCAGTTACAATTGAAGAGTCCTAGTAGGACAAGGTGTTCTAGTAGGAGTCTATCTTGCTTAGGAAACCCTAGGTATGCATACCCAACAGGTTGTGAAGAAAGGCTAAAACCCAGAGGCCAGGGGTCAGGCATTCTGGGCTTTATTCTTTTGCTAGTTCGGTTGTTCATAGTATAAGGCGACATGTGTCAATAAAGCCCTAATTGCTTGTTGTATGATGGTATGATCCCTTTATGTATGTGCTTACTTGTTTAGTGGATAGCTTAGTGCTGCATTTATGTCTTCAGTGTATGAAAAATATGTGTATGGGGCCTCGGATAAAGAGTTCCTATATGCAGGTTCTGCACCTCTGCTTTTAGTGCATGCTTGTTCTTCTATCTTGAGAGGACCGCAGAATCAGCAACAACAATACTATAGAAGAATGAAATACCACGAGCCGAATCAGATAAAAAGGGCCATGAGCTTAATAATTCTGTTCTAAGTATTCAACCATATGTGTTGTCGACTCTTGAGTGAACACGAAGCGGACAAAGCAACAAGAGAATGCTAAATCTCAAGAAATGGGTCAAAATGAATCGAGAAATTGAAATTCTATTCAAACAGTGAAGTTTTTCTTAAGAAGAATTCAAACACTGGAACTGCATTACAATGATAGGAAATGCGCAACCCGCAAAAAAAAAATGATAGGAAATGCGCAATTATAGCGATGAGAAGTTGAGAACATTGAGGCAACGCCCCCTAAAAAAAAACTTTGAGGCAACGTCTGGGCCATCCAGAGCCCAGCACTGCCCATGCATTTTGTGGGCTATTTGCTCCTTCGGATGCCGGCCCAAACAGGCCCGCTTCCGTCTCCAGGTCCCGAGTCCGTCCCTCTCCCAGTCTCCCTCCTTCAACCTCGCCGCCGTCGAGACGACTGGGCCGCCACCACCCCACGCGCGCTCGTCGCCTCGCCTCGCCTCACCTCACCTGACCTCCTCCTCCCCCGCGCTCCCGGCTTCTCGCCACACGGCGTCCTGCCCTCTTCCCCCGTTCACGCGGCCTCCGTCCCCGCGCCACCGCAATCTCACTTGCCGCCGCCTCCAACGCGCTCCTTCCCTCGGTGGGCACCCGAAGCGTAGCCGGTATCCTCGGCCTCTCGTAGGCGCCGTCTTCCCCGCGGCGGATTCTCTGCTATTTTCCTGCCTGAAGCATAGCTCCAGGAACGTGGCGCCTGGTTGTGTGCATTGGGAGAGGAATCGATGGCCAACAGCGCGTATGAGTACGTGAAGAGCGAATTCGAGTTCGATCGCCGCCTCCCGCCCTCTAACTGGATCGTTGTCCGCATTGACGGATGCCACTTCCACCGGTACACTTCTTCTCTTCTTTGATTTTATTTAGTTCAACCCCAACAAGCTGTGCACTGCTTCCAGGTATGGAGGTAATATTGGGTTAAACAACTTCATTGGTCATGCGGTCATGCCAATGGGTATCTGTTTTACTTTGCTTTCTGTCCACTAATTTCAGTTTCTTTTTTTTTTTGTAGATTCTCAAAGAGTCACGCCTTTGAGAAACCAAATGATAAGAATGCTCTAAGATTGATGAACGCTTGTGCCACTGCTATGCTTGAGAAATTCCCTGACATAGTCTTTGCTTATGGTGTTAGTGATGAATACAGGTGTGGCCTCAGACATCCTCTCATATAAATTCTACTATAAAATTTTATGCAATACAGTATATCACTTTGAATAGAAAGTATGATTTGAATTACTTATTGTCCGATGTTATTTTCAAAGGTAAATGAGCGCATTCTTGATTATTTTGTTAAATATCTTATCTTGAAATTCATTTAAGAGTTGTTGTATCGTTAAACTGCAAAGTACTGAATTAATGTGGGATCGACAGATACATATATAAAAGATATTGAATTTGAGCATATAATGCATTATATTTTCTCTATCATTTTGAGCTGATTAATGGGCTGTTTGCTGGGCTGCGCTGCAGCTACGGCTGCTGCAGCTAGCAGCCAGCCAGCAGAACCGCTGCAGCCAGGCAAGCCAGCAGCCCAGGTGGAAACAGTCCAGCTGCAGCCCAGCGAACAGCCCCTAACTTGTCCTAAACATCAATAGAAACATAGAGTAATAAATTTCCTACATTCATTTTTACCTTGCAGTTTCGTTTTTAGAGAGGAAACAGAATTCTATCACAGGCGAGAAAGGTAAATTATTCATTTCATTTTTTTCGCTGATAGTTGGAATGTTCATTTGTGCAAATTGCCTTTTTTTTGTTTCTGAACTATGAGCAACTTTTCATGGCATCAATTGACATCTCTACTGATAACTTCAGCAAAATTCTCTCTTTATGTGTTTCCTACTTCACTTCTGTGTACGTAATGAAGTGGAAAAACTTCTTTCCTAACAAAGAGTTGAAGGAGCCACCATATTTTGATGCACGAGCTGTATGTTACCCAAATTTGAAGACTATTCGTGATTATTTGGCTTGGAGACAAGTGGACTGTAAGCTACTGGAACTGCAATCAAAGTTTTCTTGTATAGCAAATGAGACCTACTATTTATGTTGTGCAATATTTTACACTTAAATCCTACAAGAAAATTGCATCATGCATGCATCAATGCATCAGAATTGAACAATAAGGGCCTGATTGGTTACCGTATTTGCCCAGCCTGGCTCGCACGGCCGGTGCAGACCCACGCTGGCCAGGTCCGTCCGATGCAGGAGGTGTCAGTTTGGTTGCGGTACGCGTGGAGCCAAGTTCCAGTGGAACATTGATTGGTTGCCTGTACTTGATGAAGTTGGCCTGCTTTTTCTCTCTACACCCCCTTCCATGCGAGCCCATGGTGCATCAGACGAGCCTGGCCCGACGGAAACGCCACAATTTCCTGCATCTGCCGGGCCTGGCTGGACGGTGGATTTTGCATCGAGAAAGCCAGGCTCAGTGCTTGCTGCACCCAACCAAACAGAAGCAAGTTGTATCTCCAGAGCCTGGATGGAGCTTATGCGGGCAACCAATCAGCCCCTAAGTTGATCTATGCATGCATCAGAATTGAACAATAAGTTGATCTATCGACTGATCTGCGTACTCTTTGCTTGTGCCTTTCAGGTCATATAAATAATCAATACAATACCTGCTTCTGGATGTTGGTGAAATCTGGAAAAAGTGAACAAGAAGCTCAGTTAGTGTTGAAGGTAGTATAAATTTTTATTGAGTTGATCTTTCTGTCACAATTGCATAAGTGTTCTAATTCATCTTTCGTTATTCTAGGGAACATTTGCCAAGGACAAGAACGAGCTGCTTGCTCAACAATTCCAAATAAACTATGATGATGAACCAGCTATGTTCCGCAAAGGATCTAGTGTTTACCGAGAGAAGGTACTGCTGCTAATGTTGTCAATCATGCAAACTTTGCATCTTTGTTATAATGGTTGTGTATAACTAGGTGATGGTTGATGACGATGGAAATCCCATAAAAAGACCACGATTGAAAGTTATAGAGGCACATGTTGATATCATAGGGCCTGAGTTCTGGGAAAATCATCAACACATTCTTCGAGAAGGTTAGTCCGACTGCCCATGACATCTGAATTATTCTGGTTTCAGCTATCCTTTCGACTCCAGTTAAGATTCAAATGTATTTAATTTTAACCTAATTGATATGCTTGGGAACAGGGAAATTTAAATTTATGCATGAATTTGTGAAGAAGTTTGGCATCGGCCGCATGCTTCCACCTGGTAATTGTATTGTCGTTCGTATCAAGGCCTGCCAATTTGATCAGTGAGGAACCTTCTTTTATCTATTAAAAGCATTCTAGTTCTTTTTATGATATCTCGATTGCCTTATTAAAAGGGTTGATTCATTTTGCTCCCTAGATTCTCAACAATTCATTCATTTGACAAGCCAAACGATGAGACTGCTCTAAGGCTGATGAATTCAACTGCATCTTTGATGATGGAGCAGTACCCTGACATTGTCTTTGGCTATGGTTTTAGCAATGAGTACAGGTATGCTATACTCCTTCAAATAGCTGTCTGTGGAGAACTGATAAAAAGGAAAAATAAATTCTTGCTTGTATTATGGTAAACCGGAACATATGTTTTGAACATCACAGTTTTCATCTCATTAACAGAAGTGATCTTTAATAAATATAGCCTTGGGATAAGATTGATGAAAACCGGAATTCAAGCATACAATAAAGCTGGAAATGTTAGCATATTTAGACAAACATTGGCGTCCATTGCAGACATCCATTCTTACTCTGTTGTTATTGTTACAGTTTTGTGTTCCATGAGAAGACTGAATTATATCAGAGACAGGAGAGGTAGTTATCATCATCGTGAATGTGTATCATGCTTGCAATTTAAGGGGTAAATAGTTTGAACTAAATGATGTCACTTTCTTTTGCAGCTTAATCCTTTCGTCATGTTCTTCATATTTCACTTCTCTTTACATGACAAAATGGAAAGAGTTCTTCCCCTATAAGGAATTAGTGCAGACACCACGCTTTGAGGCAGAAGCTCTGTGTTATCCAAAACTAAAGATCGTATGTGAATACTTGTCATGGAGGCAAGGAGAATGTAAGTTATTGTTCCTAAAAAACAAGCACTGCTGAAGTTAGTTTAAAACATTTATGTGGCATGCCTGAGCTCGTTTATCTATTTGAAATAGCGTGATTGAATTCAGTTTCAGTGCTTGTGTTATGTGCTGTAATTTATACTGTTTGATGTGTATGTTCCTTAACTTTTTTTTAAAGACTGCAAGAGCTTGGAGTTAAAAATAAACCAGAAGAGCAAAAGACAAACAAGCTCATTTTATTTTATATCCACTAATTTTCAGGTCATGCCAGCAACCAATACAATACATGCTTTTGTATGCTAGTGAAATCTGGAAAAAGCGAAAAGGAAGCTCATGAGATATTGAAGGTGTTCTTTCATAATTAGTGCTTTACAGTTTTTGCACTTGATCCAGCTTGCTTCCATACTTATTGTCAATGTCTTCTAACTGCTTTAGTTTTGAATACAGGGAACATTATCTAAAGATAAAAATGAGTTGCTTTTTCAGCAATTCCAAATGAACTACAACAATGAACCCGCTATATTCCGAAAGGGTTCATGTATTTATCGACAAAAGGTAACTTTTTACAGGTTTCCTAGAACTGTTTCAGCTACAGTGGTCTGTTGGTTATGCTGTTACTAAACTAGTATAATGCAGAAAAGCAAAATAATCATAGCATTGGTAACGAAGCAACTTTTCAGACACTATCCTAAAATGAGGTTTCAGCCTTTGATTCCGTATATTCATAGTTGATAAGAATGACATTGTTAGCTCCAATTGATCCCAAATAAAAAAGTATTAAAACATTGCATACATCACTCCAATTAAAGCAAAAGTTTGAAGCCAAGTTCCTACCATATTTATCATTCCTGTCTCGTTCGGTCGTTCCAATCAATCAGGCCGCCGCTATGGGGCAAAAGATATATTCAAAATGCTCCTAGTTCCAGTTTCTGTCATTTAAGTGGGCCCATCACAAATGTTTCAGGTGGAAAAATCTGCGGAGTCTGAGGGCGGTGACAAGGGCACAACAAGAGAACGGTGGGATGTGAAAGTGGACCACGTTGACATGGGACCTGGGTTCTGGCAAAAGCACCCTTGGATAATGACTGATCGTAATCAGTAGTTCCCACTGATGCATGGCTTCTGATCCACCAATCGAGATGAATACCCTGATAACGTTGCTGTACTTGTGAATGTAATTTTTTTTTTCACCGGTCTAGAAAACACAGTTGTTTCTCCACAGATCAGCCCTTATTTTCAGTTATCTACCCGGAACCTTACTAGGGATGTTTTCCTTCTGGGCTGTGAAGGGCAAACATTTATAGTTACTCATACGGTACCCAGAGTAATACGCACATTTTGCTGGGACTCTGCAAATCCTTTTCATTTTTTATTATCGAAACTGAGTGTATTTAACACCCACGTCCCGAATTCCCTGGGAAGCAGAGCACAACTGCACAAAGGCCGGTGCCGGCGTTCGCTCGGCCTGCAGCTCTCTGCCTGAATATCAGATCAGCGCGCTCACCGGCACCTCGTAGATCGTTCCGCAGCATACGGAGTACGAGTTTGGTGGACACGGATGACGACGGAACCACACCCGAGCCTGCCAGAGCGTCCATCCTCCATCGTCAATAGGCCCATAAGGTGTTTAGTTGGGAGAAGTGTTGGAAAGCGTGTTTTTGTAAGGAGAATGAATAGTGAACAAAAATACTTTTGGGTGGAACTGGCTTTGAGTTTGAGTTCGTCCTCGCCACCGAGAACCAACGGCTGCGTCAGCCGGATTCACGACGACCACCGCGGCACTACTGTAAATCCGTAACTATCACCCACTCGCCCACCTGCGGAGGAGACGAGTGCAAGAGACCAAGAGTATCCTGCAACTGCAATTGAGGTGGCGAGGTCGAGGCGGATAATATGAATGCGCTGATATGGCCTTTGGAGTATTTCGTAAGAATACAAAGAACTCCGAATAAAAACATTTGGGTGTTTCCTGTTTATGCGGGGAGAAGATAATCAGGGATTTCAGGGGAATCTTCAAAGCAATCCCAACTTTGCTGTATGAAAATAGTCATCAATGAAATGGTATACACAAGTATGAACTTTCTAGTGAGTTTTCTGCCAGATAGCATTAGATTAGCAAGGAGGCAATGGCTCCATGTTAAATGACAAAAAAAAAGAGAAAAGAATTCCCGAACAACGATAAAATAAGAAAACATTTATGCATAGTTTTGCGATTTTTCAAAAGACTGTTTTGACTCCATGGTGCCTGAGATGTTCTTCATATGTGGAGCCATAAATAACTGATGTAGTACACTGTACAATGCAACTGGACCTTCCCAAGCGAGTTCTGAAAACTGTCACTGGACGGTGGACGCATGTCTCATGGTTCAACGGCATTTTTGTTCAGAAAATCTGTGCCGAATGATAGGTGGCTTTCAACCTCTGCATTAGTGGATGTTAGAGGCTTAGAGCCCTCTGCAGCTTTCTACGGTGTAAAACTTCAACCTCGACCATGTAGACTGCAGTTACAGGGCGATGATCTGAAAGTGTAAGCTCCCCCCTCTTGTATGAAAGTAACTTGATTCCCTTTCCATATGAGAGAATGCGGTCACACCTGCACACGTATATGAGTGTTTGATTATTTTTATCGGGTATAGTCACTGCTGATATCTAGAATGATTGAATGAATCCAAAGGTTAGATAGACAGCATACCATGCAGGAGTTCTTCTCCCAGACTTACTCTCATCGCTTACATAGTTTTCTGAGTCAAACTCATATTTATATGTCGGAGGGAAGCTGATAATGCCTTCAAACCAGCCATCAAAGGTGCACCTTTGTCCCAGTTCTCTTTTCAGCTGTCACAGAAGAAGCATGAGCTGGAAATCCTATAAAAGCATGATTTACTAGGCCATCAAATTACCTGATCCCTCTCAAACAATCCATCCCAGTCCTGTTTGGATATTAGTTCAAGTGTCCTTTCATAGGATAAGTTTATTCGATAGTTGAGGTCTCCTAACCATATAATCCTTCTGAAATGAAGGGGGCAAATTTAATATAAGAAATCATATGGCTGGATATATAGCATCAATAAGGTTCCATGTACCGAACTATCTGAAGACTACCATGTAACAGTAGATACAGATGGTTAATTGAATGCAAGCTAACATAGCACAAATTATCAGAAGACAGATTAACCAACTTACTCATGGTCATGTATTTTCGTAGGTGCGCCTACAATATGGAGTGGGTTAAACACTGTCCTTCGAAGTATTTCTTCAACATTTGAATTCCTTTTTAGGTCATCTCCATTTTTTTCACCAGCAGCCAGATGGCAACAAACAAAGCAGAAAGGAGTCTGATGTATAGACATGCTGACTGATATCGATCCCTAAAACATATGGAAGGAACAAATGTCAGCACATGGTCTTCTAAACTAGATGATGAACAAATGTATCCATGCTGAATATAATTGTAAGTAACTGGGTGAGACAATAAGCATGGTAACGGATAAAATTTGAAGATTTTGAACTTAGAGGAACAAATTATCAAAGACTTAGCCCTTAAAAATGTTATATTGCCCTTTTCAGCGACCTTGAAAGAATGACAGTAACAGAGCATGCATTTTTGGAGCTCCAGTTTGTCAGGAGAAATACCACATAATGCGACTAGCAGAAGCAGCATCCTAAATTTCTAACCAAGTATAGTCCAGTTATCACTAAAATGTTAAGCTGCATGGATAATATAAGGAAAGATATCAAATTTGGCACTTGCCTTATTACCCATATAACCCATTGCACCTACACCAACAGTTGATACCCTCAAATTCTGAATGTGCTTCCGTAGGCTTCTCCGAACCCAAATCGAAAGAAATATTCCCACCATTTGCTTGCTTATTATCCGTACATACTCTGGTCTTTTCCTTTTTGAACTCTTATCAGTTATGACATCACAGGCTAAATCGCCTCTTGTAAAACTCTCAAACTTCCCATCTGCTTTATCTTGAAGTCGACAATTATGGTCTTGCTCAATCAACGGATGGAGTTCCTCATTGCTATCATTGTCGAACTCACTAAGCAATTCACGTTCCATGGGAAGAGCAACATCTGATGGATTAAACCTTGACGGTGAGGAAGGATCACTACGACACTTAAACTTCAATTTATCTAAACATTTCTTATTCAAAGTTTCACGGATGATGTGCTCCCATACTGCAACTGGACGATTGTCTTCAGCACCAAATATATTCCCAGCATTGAGTGGAACAATCTCTTGAAATCTGGAAGATGGTTCGTTTTTCCATGGTAAATGAAATCCTTTTTTTAGACAAAAATATTAAGGATGAGTGGCACTAATCATCTCATTTCAAAATGCTAGGGTACAATATATGATATAACATATATAGAGCAGCTTACATAATTAGATACATGTCAAATACTAATTAAACTTCATGTGATAGGCAAATAAATTTTAAATACAATACTAACAATAGGTATATTCCCTAAACATTTTTTTAGATCTCAACAGCGGGCACACCTAAAACAAGAATTTTTATACAGTGATAATTACCCAATAGCATAAATATCGGCTGGCTCCTCCAGATCCAACCATTCTTCAATATGTAACTCACTGGGAGGAAATCTGCCTCCAACATTCCATGTAGCTGCGCAGATCCTGCAATTAAAACTTGCAGATTAGCTGAAAGAACATCATAGCAATACTGGCACATTTTTCTAATCCAGCCTAGTAGAACTTTTTATTTTAGTTATTTATTACTAATCTTCTGCAATATGAAATGTATCAGTATAACAGGAGGAATGTGCAGCAGGAATACCATTTCAATTCAAGGAAATGCTTAGAAAAGTAATGTGGGAGACATATAACTAGGTGCCAAGGAATACTATGAGGAGACAACATCTGTAAGGTGATTACCTGACTTCTCTAACATCAACATACTGAGCACGAGTGATCGCTGATCTGTGCCTTCTAAGCCTGTAAGGTACATTGTTCCTTTCATGACCTATGAGGTTGCAATTGATTTGTAAGCATATAAGGCAGCTTGTCAATCCAAGACTTTTTCATCAAACAGGTGTATGTGCAGAACACAGGCGAAAGAAGAAGAAAAAAAAAAGAAAGGAAGAAGCAACAGTTGCATCAGCACATAAAGCAACCTGTCAATTCATGCCTTATCAAGCGGACACCTGATGTAATAAAATTGGAATTCAGCCTAAATCAAACAAATACTGAACTGCATCTAAGTTTTATTGCTATCTATCTGCCGATTATGTTTCCATTCATTCTCATCCATGAATCATTTTTAAATCTTTATGAATAAGAGCTGCAAAAACCCCATTGGACCAGGGTAAATTCAGAATTCTATAAGCTTCAATTCTTTTCAGGAAGATCAGAGGAAAAGTTTAGGCCAAAACTGAGCCACCAGGACTGCCAAGTTGGTAATTTAAATGCAAATAACTCTTCTTTCTCTGCATAATCAAACTAGCATCTTCTCTGCTCAGGTGAGTATAACTATTTGGCCAGCATTATTGTGCACATACTTCTTGTCTAAAAGTTCAACAAGATCCAACCCCAAGATGATATACATAGAAACAAGCTAAGTGAGCAACACTAATCTTCTGCATGATTCTCATTTTCTTTAGGGGAAAAAACAGCATATTGCTCAAGAATTACCAGTAGTGCTTGCATCCAATCCACCACATATCCTTTCTACATTACATAGCTCGTGCTTCCAACTAGAGATGTCTGCACAAAAGGCATCAACGATATAGAAATCACAATTCATGATTATTAAAATCAATAAAAAAAACTCTTTGAGAACGAACAATCCAAAAACTTAAGCTAAAGAAAAACAGTGACTATAAATGAATACAATGCAAATTTTCTTTCAGTAAAGAGAAAAGGTATAAAAGTTACAGAACGTGGAGCACAACGTGATAGTGAGGTCAAGCAGAAGATTGTCAACATCACCATTCCTGATATTCTGTTTCTTTTCGGAAGATGGAAAGAAAAGCCAAAAGTTACCTAAAAAGCAACATGAAACGCCTAATAGATTTATGTTCCTTAAAAAGGTTGAATATACCAAAAGAAATCGCTGGTGGAAGGAACATTTAGTCGACCACGCATCATAGTGGTTAAGCACTCTCAGCAAAAGAGTTGATCATACCTCCATTCCGTACCATATTGAATTGATGCAAATAATGGACAATTACCGTAGGGTAGTGAGGCAATTATCAAACAAGCGATACAATCCAGCGTGAACTGACCAATTATTCAAGATGACATTTTTCTAATCCACTTGCAAAGTCAAATCACCAGTGCCCAAACAGTAGCGTACAAGAAAGAACTTTCATTGCAACAATGTGCTGTCTGCTCTGCATTGCCGTCAACGCCTACCGCTCAAACTTCCGAACCAAAATTTCCCCAGTTTCTCTCCAGACAAGAGCAAGCTTGAGCAATAGATTGATTCAGAAATTCAGAACCTTGCGCTCAAGAAGGGGAGGGAGAGGAGAGGATAGGGCGAGTAACCTTCGCGGTCGGCCTCGCCGTCGGAGGTATCGCGCTCATCGGCGCTGAAGTCGGAGTCCCCAGACCCCTCGCCGATGTTAAGCCACTTGCGCAGCACCACCCTGTTCCACAGCTGCGGCACGCACCCCCAATCCGCACCACAACACAATACCATCTCAGCCCACCTCTGCATCACAAGGTCCTTCCACCGCCAAACCAGAGACGAGAACAAGAAAAAGAAGCGATTTTGATTCAACAAACGGGGTGGTGGAAGAACTTAGCAGAACGAGCTCTGGGTATGAAATAACTACCTGCATCTGCCTCCCGCCGCCGTTACGCAGAGTCTGAGAGGTGCTGAGCGAAGCGGCCATGGCGGCTTCGTGGTGAGCTCGGCAAGGCGGGATGAATAGGCGTGGCAAGGCGGGGATGGAGGAGGAAGAGGACGCCATGCGCACGACTGCAGCAGCTCCCCAGCCCAGACGCCGCCCGAGCATGTCTGTAAGACTGAAACGTGATGGCCGCTTTGGGCGTTGGCTGCCCTTTTCTATCAGCATAAACTAGAGCGATGTATTATTATCAGACGGAAATGTTTCTACTAAGATTAGATCAACTAAACTGTAAAGGACCTGGTGGCTGATGCCACTGTAAATAGAAAGCATCTGAGTGCCACTGAATTTTATTTTACTTTATAATATCTCAACATATATTTGTTTGTGCTTGCTGCAGCTGCCCAACTTAGTAGAGCACACAGCCCAGCCTCAAGCTCTTTACTGGGCTGCTAACAATTAGCTCTACCGAAACATTTAACATGAAGTTTGTTTTCGCTCAAAATGGTCAGGCACAGAATATTCCTACTTTGTTGGGATGAAAAAAGAAGTTGCTTCTAAAAGTTTACAATAGCTCTTCATGTTTGGTCCTATCCGAAGTACGACGAAATGCAAGGCATTTTCGTTTTGGTACGTTTCTTGTCTAATGCAGATTAGAAGGAAACTCGGACAATGAAATAGTTTGCTTGGTTCAGCAAGCCAATATCCATCTCTTTCAACAAATCCTCTTGGCACGTCTCAAAATCATTATCTTGAGCATACCATTTCTCTTGTTGACTATTAGCATATGTTTATTTCTTCTTCATGAATTTTCATGGTGATGTTGCCACATTGGGGTCTCGGTTCATGATGTCGCATTGCTTTTAAAGATGTTTTGGATATAAGATATGTTGCATCACCATTAGGTGTTTGGTTCCGATGTAACGTGATTTGTTTAAAGAGGGGGAAGAGGTCCCGTTGCAGCCGTTTGTTTTAGCCTCATGTAATTAAGTCACACTGTTAACGGATACCGGCTTTTCTAAAAGAACTATTTTATTGTCTTATCCTATTATTTGATAGTATATAGTATAGAGTAGATCGAATTATCTATTGTTAAGGGTATTTTAGTAATAATTACATATGTATTAATTGACTCTCTTAGAAGGGGTGGATTTTAGTGTGGAAAAAATAATATTATAGTGATGTCATTTTTGTTCTTTTTCCACAATACCCTCATACTACCTATACTACTCACATGTGCTATCCATACCACTAGAAGCTTTCAATAATAAACAATTAATTTTAGATGTCAGATGTTTCTATACAAAATTTTTTCGAGCACCCATATATGCTAGTATAAAATCCATAGTGCTCTAACCTTAGCGTTATCAGACACCGATCCAAGCTAACGTCGTCTCTCCTTGGCTCAGCGCCGTCTCGCCTTGGCCCAGCACTGCGGCTCCACGCTTTCACCCGCACCGGCGACGGGTGCGGCAGGGGTATCGAATGACGTTACATAGTGTAACCCAAACAAAATAGGTGATCACTGTCCCTAATCAGTTACGCCATAATCTCATTCCTTTTACGTTTTCATTACGTTCAAACACTTATTTGTCAAATTCTATAATCGTGTCAAATTCTGTACCATACACTTATTTGTCACGCACCTACTAAATCCATGGCCTGCTTGCTGCCCAGCCACTTGATTTGCAGCCATTTCTGAGATCGGTATCGTGAATTGACTCGTCGGACAATGAGCAGCGTGTGAGATTCTGAAAAGCCATGGTCACTATTTTGTATGAGCCAAACGACCCAAATTTGTGTTTCGTATTTTAATGTTCTACTAGTACTTCTGGTTTACCCTTTTGCATGATATTCGAAGTGACGTAGGCACTAGGCACGTCACGTAGCCGGTCAAAGTTTATTTCTCACCACATGAAAAGGTGTTTTATTTTTTCAGGATTGTTAAAAATTAAAGGTGAACGGCCCGAACTCCACATTTAGCGGCAAAGGTGAGGAATCTATCATTTGGCTGTAAATTTGTGCTTTCTGACAACTGACAATAAATGATCCTGGGTTCAATCTTTGCCACTGCTCCATGAGCCCCTTCGCATTCAATAGTTGAGTTCATTGGATCCAGCTGATAAAACTGTAATGTAAGTTAATATTTTTCTAAGAAGTAGCTTCAAACAATAGAGAATAGATGAATAGTTTCTCTACGAAGTATTCAACAAAAATAGTTGGAGATGATTTCAGTACAATTTCACTGTAAGAATACATAAAGAAAATAGGAAACCAAAATACTGTACGCAAGACCCTGGCGTATGACTTTGATCTAGTATTTATTCCGACTAATGACATAGCTAGGAAGCTATGGCACGATAATCATGGTCTCATGGACACCGCTCCCACTCCCAGTCTACCATTATGAATGATATTATTCTCGGTCAAATAAGAAATGCAATTGAAACTGCTCACGCGGATTCTAATATCTAGCATTGGATCACCTTGGATGGAACTTGAGCTAGCAAATTGCTTGTCTCATGGTTCAGCGGCCCTAGAAATGCTTCCTTCTCAAGTAATAGGTTATCATCAACCTCTGTGTTAGTGAATGTTAGAGCTCTCTGAAACTTCCTATGCACAAAAACTTCAACATCTGCCATGTAGATTGCAGTCACAGGGCGATGATCTGAAAACGTAAGCTCCGCCCTCTTGTAGGAAAGTACCCTGGTTCCCTTCCCATATGAGAGAATGCGGTCACACCTACACAAGTAGGTAAAACTGTTTGCTTATTCTTGACATTTCTTCAATTCTGATCTCTAGAACGAATTGAACAACTACAGCGAATCTTTTGCATAGCAAAAGATGGAGTTTAAGGGAAAGCATACCATGCAGGTGTTCTTCTCCCAGATTTTGTCGCGTCGCTTACATACTTTTCTGAGTTAAATTCGTATTTGTATGTTGGGGAAAAGCTGATAGCTCCTTCAACCCATCCATCGAATGTGCATCCTTTCCCTAGTTCTTTTTTCAGCTGCCAGAGGAGAAGCGTGAGCCGCAAATTATGTGAAGTAAATTAATGTGTTACGGCATCAAAGTACCTGATCATTTTCAAATAATCCATCCCAGTCTTGTTTGGATATAAGTTCATGTGCCCTTTCATATGATAAGTTGAGGCGATAGTTGAGATCCCCTAACCATATAATCCTTCTGAAAAAATTAAGGGTGCATATCAATATAAATATCATGGAAGTGTCTGATTCACTGAAACATTGGAGCATAGCACAAAATATTCAAGACACAGATGAACTCACTCATGGTCATGTATTCTTTGGGGCACGCCTATTATATGAACTGGATTATCAAACAATGTTCTTCTATGTATTTCCTCGACATTTCCATTTCTCTTTAGTTCATCTCCTATTTTTTCACCAGCGGCCAAGTGGCAACAGACAAAGCAAAAACGAGTTTCATGTATAGACATGCTGACTGATATTGATCCCTGGAGCATATTGAAAGAACAAATGTGAGTATGTGCTATATTTACTCAACAAACTAGCCATGACGAATACTATAGTAAGCAGATACCTACTCCTTCCGTCTAGGAAAGATGCAACTATCGCTTTCCGGGTCAAACAATTTCAAATTTGACTAAATTTATACAAAATAATACTAACATTTATGGTATAAAATAAGTATCATTAGATTAACTATGAAATATATTTTCATACTAAACATATTTAAAGAGATAATTGTTCATAATTTATTATATAAACTTGGTCAAACTTTGAATTGTTCGACTCCTCGGGGAGCGAGAGTTGCATTCTTTTCTAGACGAAGGGAATATTAAAATTTGAGGAAATAAAATATTTTGAAGTGATAACTGTCCCTCTGTGAAAAAAGAACTTTGCTTGTCTTTCACTATTATTTAAAGTATGGTAGTACCAAAACCATGCATTTTTAAACTCCAGTTCTCAGGAGAATATTTAAAACTAATGTTGGATTCAGACAATGGCTACCATCGTATGATACGGTTATTATGAGAAAATAAAGTTGCATGAATGGTAAATAAAAAATAATCAAATTTGGCACTTGCCTTATTACCAATAAAACCTCTTGTACCTACACCTACAATTGATACTCTTACATTCTGAATGTGCTTCTGCAGGTTTCTCCGAACCCATACTGTAAGAAATACTCCTACCATTTGCTTGCTTATTAGCAGCTCATACTGCGATCTTTTCCTTTTACCTCTATCATCAATGCTAAGGTCACAGGCTAAATCCAATGGCTGAAGGCAGTGAGCTGATGTAGATGTTTTTGCGTTGTCCAACAGATGAAGTTCCCCATCACTATCATTGCTGGATTCACTGAACAGTCCAGTCTCCATTCCAAGAACATGATCTGATGAGTTAAATTTTACTGGTGAAGGAGAGTCACTATTGCATTTAAACTTCGATTTATCTGGGCACTTCTTATTCAAAGTTTCATGGATGATATGCTCCCATACTGCAACTGGACGAGTATCTTCAGTGCCAATCATACATCCGACTTCTAGCGGAATAATCTCTTGAAATCTGAAGAGATGACGGTAGTTTTCATAGCAAATGATATTATTTTTTAAAAAAAATATAAGCAATTGCAGTGGTATTGCATCATTTCGTAGCCAAATACTACCTCCAAGCACTTTTTTTATTTTTTTTACGGGGACCCCAAGCACTTTTATAAGATGTTGATCAATCGAAAAATTAGGATATATGCAACCAAAATTTGGTATCTGAAACATCATGTAGAACTGACAGGAAGGAGTAGCAAAAATAATTTTCAGATATAACAAGTTTCCAGTTTTAGTAGTTTCCCAATACTGGAACTCTTGTACCAGATTTGTGGTGTCATTTGGTGCAAATAAAATCTGGCACATATACTTTATGAGTATCTTGCGAAATATGAAGAAAAAGGTTGACGCATTTTTTTTTCCTTTGTAACTCAACGGTGGGTTTGACCCACCTGAATTGAAAGATTTTTGAGAGAAAATTTACCCAAGAACATAAATATCAGCTGGCTCTTCTGTATCCAACCATTCCTGAATATCCAAGTCACTGGGTGGACATAAGCTTCCAGCATTCCATGTTCCTGCACAAATCCTGTATACTAAAAGCTGGAGTTTAGATGAAAGAACATCACCCCAGATTACAAATTAGCAGTTAAGTTTGATTATTTGTTACTATCTTGCACGATATGTTATCTCTGGACCAGAAAATGAGAAGCATGAATATCATTTGCTGAAGAACTACGGAGGAAAGAGAGACCGTCGTCAAAGACATAGCTGGACCCATAGTAATGTAGGATCTGTATGGCTATACCTGAGCTCTCTTACATCAATGTACTGAGCACGAAGGATCTCTGATTTCTGCCTTCTTAACCTGTGTGATGTAGCTTTCGTTTGACTACCTAAGAGGCAAAGTAGACTGCATTAGCGACAAGCAAATCCACGAACGTTAATCAAGTATGTTTTGTAGAATAAAGTGCTAAGCAAACTTCTGAGTGAATCAAAGCAAACACTGAAAGGGCATCCAAGTGCATGTTTACCATCGTTTGCACATAACCCCTAAAAAATCTCACCTGTAACAATTAAGTCCAAATTATGTATCATTTGCATGTCTGACCCTGAATTTATACCTATTAGTGATATAACTATAATCACTAAATTAATCTTACTAATGAGCGGTTAGATCTTCTCTATACAGTGTACCACTAAGTAGTAATATATTGTATTATTTGCATGTTCATGGTCCATTTTTTAACAAGTAATGCAGATTCAGAAATCTAGAACTAGAAGCAAGTATTCATTGCACGAAGAGCAGCTGAAGTTTAGAGAGGTGGACGGTCCATAGTGTTATATATACTCGTATAGTGGCAGAACAATGAACGATAACAAGAATAAAATAGGAATATATAACGCCATCAAACCTCTACTCTCTTTGGCAGGAGATTTAAAGCACGTGTCTACCGTCTCTCCACATATTGGAAGTGAATCATACTCCAACAGTAGGATAGAATGTGATGAATATGGAATATACAGCAAAGGTGGAGTTGTTTTCAAATTTCAAGATCTTTCAAACAGTGTCTTAAATGGACGAGGATAAACGGTAAATGAATCCAAAAGATTCGTGACAGTGAAGACAGATTGGAGACGAGATTTTTCTAATTCTCCTATAAAACATGGGAGTCAAGGCACCAGAGTCCAAACAGCTAACTGACATGCGAATGCGACAACTTTCACGGCAATCTAGTGTTTGTCTCTCTCCTCTCGTTTTGCTTGAGAATAAGGTCAAGCTCGAGCAGGGAATGGATGAAGCCGCACACTTAGAAATTAGAACAGCTTCAGCGCGTACTGAGGAAGAGAAGAGATGGTAGATGAGAAGAGAAGAGGAGCAGGAAGAAACCTTCGTGGTCGACCATGCGCGGCGTCCGTGGGGAACCTGCAGGCGGAGTGGCCATGGCTGTGCCTTCCTAGCAACCTGCCTACCTCTGAGCAGTCTTGGCTAGGTTGGAGGAATGGCCGCGACGAGGAGGAGAGGGAGGAGCGAGGCAGAGGACGCACGAAACTACTGCAGTGTCCCGCCAAAACAAACGACACGAGCAGGGGTGGGTGTCAGTGTGTGGATGGTGGTGATGGCCGCTTTGGAGCTCGACCCCTCTCCCTCTAGTTTATATGAGTTCGGTTCATTACATTAAAACCTGCCTGCTACCAAGCAAGCGAGGGTTCTGTCTTGGATTAAGCATTTACAATTTTACACTAACTTTTACTAGATTGTTTACTTGAAAAACTCTAATATGGCATTTTTTATTTAGAACTGATGTGATTATCTCAACAGCTACGGTAGGGAATTTCTGCGATCAATCTCGTGCAGCACGTGAAAGCATGATAGGAACAGATCATCTATGCCATGCGCATGCGCCATTATGCACAATCTTTTATCAATCCACATTGCTAGGCATGATTCCATCTGAATGGTCAGACAGTAGGCCACAGCACCAAAAAATTCCTGAATTTTAGCATAACCATGCCATATCATTTTCAGAATCGCATAGCATCTCTGGCAATTGTTGGGATGTGCTACAGCTACAGCTCAGCTGTGGCTTCAGGCTTCAGCTACACAGCGCAGCTGTTCGGCTGCAAGCTAAAGCAGCAGCCAGCAGTCCAATAGCACAGCTAGTATTTTACTTCCTTCTCCTTAAAAAACATGCACTTTTAGCCATGTTATTAGATGTCTAGATTTATAGCATCACTAATGAATCTGGACAATCTCTTGGGCGTGTTTGGGACCTTTGGCCCAGGGGCTAAAAAGTGTTACTGTAGCAAGTGCTACAATACTGAGGCTACATGGTTTAGCCCTCCCCTGTTTGGATGATGGGCTAAAGTTGTATTTCATACATATCCCATGGCCTATTAGCCCCAATTAGACCCTCTTTTGTGGCTAAGGATTTTGATTGGTTGGGGGAGGGGGACTAATTCCTTTTAGCCCTACTTTAGCCGCATATGTTTGGTTCACTTGGGCTACTTTGGAGGCAAAATGGAGAGGCTAAAAATTAGCCCCCCTGATCCAAACACGCACCTTATCTAGAGTCACTAAAGTTGCTATAAATCTAGTGAATAATTAGAAGTGTATGCTAGTACATAGTAAAACAAACATCTTGCTGTTGCTATCTACTGTGGAAAGGCTGCTGCAAAGTCTTCCCATCATGGCCCAGTATATGCTGTTGGGTACTATTGCCGGCACTTTTTTGTAGTTGAACTATAGTTCAAATGCTGCCAAAGTGTGCTTTCAGCTTCATTGCCTTCACACATGGCACTCGTCTAATAATGGCATTAGCTATGTTATTTTAAGACAAAAAATAATAATAGGCTGGACCTCGAAGGAAATTGCCGGCTTGTAAACTACATTTTCTTTTCCAATCGTATGTCCAACTCAAGTTTGCTGTGAACTCTCTTCACAGTTGTCTTGGACAATGATTCTTGCTAGATATCGAAACACATGAAGTAGCACGTGAAAGCATGGAAGGAACAGATTATACGACAATACCGTGTCCATTGTTTCAGAATGCAATGGTCCAGACAACTAAGAAAGCACATTTCAGTACCGTCCGCTAATGCCCTGGGACAAACTTCGCCTTTATTTTATCCACATCTATGCAGCTGATTGTTATTTTATTTAGATCTTTATTCATAATCATATCGCGTTACAGCTAACCACCGTAGGCACCCCAAAGGGCCCAGAGTGTCCATGATTGAGATATGTCAGTGGTGAGCTCGGGATTTTGGCCTACACATGTTATGTTGCAGGCCAAATTGTTGGCAAGATACAATGCTGACATTATTTGCCTTGCAGGGAGGAAGATAGGATAGGGAATATAAATAAATTTGCCTTGCGGCCAGATTACTCCTGGTATGCTTTGAGAGACCAAATCATTGCCTTGTGCGTCAAAGATGGTGTTGAATATTAATAGGCGTTTCGCTTGCAAAGATTTGATCAGTCAATGATGGCGTTGCTAACCTTCAAAAAATATAAATGATGGCGTTGTTGAGCTTGGTGGTAGAGTGGTCTGAGTCTCCCAGATCCTGAAGATATCAACCTGCGTAATGTGAACCACATTTTTATCATTGTGACAAAGCCTGAATTTATTCGCTTATTCGTCAGTCGTCACCAGCCGACACCTACCAAATTTATGGCCCTCTTATGAAACCACCGATCCCAGCCTACCTACTGCGTTCAGGTAATCAGGCCGATCCAATTTTGCGTTCAAGAAACAAGCAACGCCGCGGTTTACGCAGGCCAACATGGTAACATGTGTGACGCCATCGTGGAAGCAGCGACGGAGAAGGCCGTGTCGCCGGTGGAAGGGGCGAACCGGCCGTGTACAATGGCGACGAGTAAACGAACATGGTGATCTCGTGTCCACAGTTAAACGAAGCCTCGATAACATGTAGGAGTACTCCGTAGTGGGCCTAGTGACAGGCTTTCACCTCTCTTGATAACCAGTATATTATATATATACCATATCAAAGCCACTGCATAAAGAAAACAACACCGCATTTGTGCTCGTTGCCATACAACGTGCGCGGGTCATTAAAACTCAGATAGTCAAAACCATGCGGCAGAATCCAGATGTCTCAAACTGGTGTTGAGTTTACTACCATTTCGTGCACGTTCAGTATGCCCGAGCAATCAGAGTTCTGATGGTTCATGCGCTTCTCTCTGACATGAAACACAAACAGAATGTAGGAGAAACTCTGCCTCAGAGAATTGCGGATCAAAAGAAGCATCCTAGATTATTTTGTTCAGTCAGACCTCTTGCTTTCAAAGGAGAACTAGGTAATGAAAACAGACGTAAACCATCCGCACTCAAGCCTCAGAGAGTAAACAGACTAATCACTTGCGTCTGGAGCAGCCCCAGTGCCCTGGTGACCTTCCAAAGCCGCAAGTCGCTTTTCAAGGGCTTTGTAGCGAGCATCAGTAGAGTCTTGGAGACCTTTTACCTGAGGAAATGAATTGGAAAGATCAGATCATTTTCTTTCAACACAGAATCATGCAGTAATAGGAAAATCAACATAGGCCTTTTTCGCTGCAATAGGATATGAAATATATATAGCTATAGAGAACTTAACATTACAAGGATTGGTTTGCCTGAGAGTGAGAGGCAGATGCGATGTAAAGAAGTAACAGTATTTATGAATCTATGTGAAGCCTAGGCTTAGAGGGATATGACACATGCAGAAAAATTGTGCCACTGGAGAAGTATTTGAGCTACAGGTACAGAAACATCTTGAGATAATCATGTAATCTCAAAAGATAACTGTCACTGTTTGTGCAAAACTATAAAACCATACAACAGGTTCCTCTAATCTCGCATAGTTGAACAACTTCCATGGTCCTATATACACAATTCCACTCATTTTTATGAGTTATCATGTTTTTTAATTGGTTACTGACTGCATCTGTTTTAGGCCTCAGAAACTGATTTGATGACGTCCATAAAAAAATCCCAATTCTCTCTGCACAACTCCACGAATTTCTTTGAGTTTATCACATTGCCATGAATGCATCAGGTTCTGAGTCTCAGCAACAGGAACAGGGTAAGTTCAGAAATTCACACACGCAAAAAAATATCATTCTTACGTATTATGTTCACTCTAAAGAAAACACCACTATATATTTTGCAAATTACATACAGGAACATATGGATGGAAGTCGTGAAACTGAAAATCATACATATGGTGCATTGATGGATGTCAATGCCTATATCCGTAGGTATAAAGTATGCTCAAGCAACATGTAGCAAAGCGGTTTACGTGTAGGAAAACGGTTTTGATTCAGATCTAATGCTGCCACGCAATTAAACTTTAACATAAATGCTAGCTTAAAAATTAGGCTGTTTGTCTGCTAGAAGATATAGTTCTGCTCGAGCAGTATTGCTTTAATCTTTTACCCTTTGTGATGTAATTCTGTTAAACTGTCTCAATCCCGAGCATTATGCCTAGGTCACTAGCTTAGCATGAACCAGGTTAGGACCTAGTGCGCTCACTTTTGCTCTCCTATCCTGTCCTCTTTCTGCATCTGAGCTATGGTATTTGTGTTTAACAATGGAAATTGGGGAGTAGCCTCGATTCAGAAAAAAAAAATGTAGCTTAAATCACAATACACTTGTTTAGAACACCAACACATGAACTTCCCTGTGTCAGCAAGGAACACCAAACACTTTTTTTTCATTCAAAAAGTGAACATACAATTCATAAGTTCTGTACTGTACCAAAACATATCCGTTCATCCAGATTCCAGAATATACTGGTAAAGAGCCAGGTAACTCTCCTACTTGACCAAGAAAGAGTTTGTTTAACTCTGTCCATAGGAACTTCCACAAGCAACTTACTGACATGAGCAATATGTTCCATTCTCCCAGCATAGGACATAACAAGACACCGTAGCACAAACTGTGCGAAACTGAGTAAAAAAAGACTTCAATTTGACATGCTACATCATATGTTGCAGTGCTGGAACTGCAACGACGGATTTCACAAGGGCATTGCTAGAATCATTTTGTACATATTGAACAAATTAATACAAGTAGGAATTCAATTGAGAATGACATACCCATGGCAATCCCATATATCATATATCCCCAAATAGTCGGGAAACAGTACAGTTCAGGCCATAGCCGCAAGCATCTGAATCTCGACGAATCGATTACGATGATCCCATTTCCACTTATATGACGAGCACACATGATCATATAGGTGGAAATGCTATCCCAACCTAGCATGAAGCAAACACTGGCATTCATGGGGAAAAACGAAGCATATGAGCGCTCGCTGGGTCGTCAAACAATACGCATTAGGCATTTAGGCACGACGGCTTGAGCTCGTCATCACGACGAGGGTTTAACCCCCCCCCCCCCCTGATCCCCATTTCCGACACACGACATGTCGATGCGGTTCAGGCATTACTACTCGAGAACCACCATCACCGAGGGCACCAGTAGCAATACGAGCGCAATAATCTAAGATCCGAGGCCAAGCGAGGAGAAGGGGTGGTGGAGGGCATACCTTGAGGGCCATGGAGTCGTGGGCGAGCTTGTAGTCCTTGTAGAGGAAGTAACCCCCGCCCGCAGCGGCGGCGGCCGCGCCGGCGAAGAAGGAGGCCAGCCTCACCCGCAGCATGAACCCCATCCGGCTCCGGCCCTAGCAACCTTCGCCGCCTCCTCCCTCGCTGGCCTGCTTGTTCGGCTCCCTCCCCTTCCGCCGGTCACGGGTGCGAATGCGAAATCGCCAAGGCTTCGTGCTTGCTTGTTGGGGTTCTCCTCGACCTAGACGCCTTTGGGTACTGCTACTGGGTCCCGCGTGTCAGGGACGTCACAGTTCATTCAACATTGTGTTCGTCTGGAATTAAGATTTTGAAACTAAAAGGTGGAAATGCAATTTTTTATTCGAAGTATGCGTAGGAATTTGTATATGTGTCTACTATATCAATCAAGACCGGTGAGGAAACGGTAGGGGGAGGGGGGGGGACAAAAATTAATTTTAACATAAATATTTTTGTAAACATCAATTTTTGTTAGTTTGAATCTTTTCCGTGAGACCGTGACGGGTATGATGGACTTGAGAATCTATATTATAGTGATATAGATGCGAAAAACTGAAAAAAAATTAAAAATGGAACGAATCGATAAATCTGGGCCCGATCGGCCCATCAAAGAGCCCGCCACATTCTGGACCTTGGGTCCGGTAGCGAACGGGGGAAGAAACCGACAGAAATATCCCGTCCCGTAGCGAGCGGATGAGATAACCGCGCGAGCGCCACGGCTGCCCGCCCACGAGCTCTGCTCGCCCGCCAGCTTCGCCATGCCGCTCCCCTCCCTCCTCGCCGCCGTGTCCATCTCACCTCGAGCTCGAAGACGCCAAGCCAAGCACCACAAGACCGACACCTCGAGCCAACTCCTCTGCCCACGAATAAATGCGGCGTCATCGCCGCTCCAAGTCCACGCCTCCTTCTCCTCAACCGACGGCGGAGGAGGTGGTGGAAGTGGAGGCGACGAGCTCCACCTCCTCCAGAAGCCGTACCCTTCCGCTGCTGTGGAGGATGTAGAGGAGAAGCCCGAGCCCGTCCCGCTGCTGTCCACGGAGGAAGCGCTCGCGCCTTTCCTCAGGTTCTTCCAGGTGAAGAGCACTGACCCCGACGCGGAACCAGACGCCGCCGCCGCAGGGGGGCGCGCAGAGAGCGACGCGGAGGATGAGGCGGCGAGGAGTGCCGGAGTGTCCGCCGCCGGGCGTGGGGTCAGGTACTACGACCCCAAGCCAGGGGACATGGTCGCCGGCGTCGTGGTCCGAGCCGACGGTAGGACCCTTGACGTGGACATCGGCGCCGGGGGCGAGCCGGCGCTGATGCTGTCGAAGGAAGCGGCGCCGGCGCCCGGAGAGGAGTTCGGGTACCTGGCGTGCGACGTCGGATCAGAGCGTGCGGCCGAGTTCGCCACGGAAGGGAGGGTGGGCGTCGTGGTCAGGCAGGTCGGCGGCGCAGAGGAGGATGGGGAATTGACGAGCGGCAGGAATTGGAAGGAGAAAGTCACGCCGGTGAAGGGCGTTGGCTCGATTGTGTTCGCTGAAGTCCTCGGCCGAACACTTGGTGGGCGGCCGCTTCTGTCCGCACGCAGGCTGTTCCGGCGCGTCGCGTGGCACAGAGTGAGGCAGGTCCTCTATGCCAATCCTTTCTTTTGTTGTTGGAAATCCTTGAAGCGATCCCTTTCAAATAATTTGATTGATTCTTTGTTGAGTTTCGAAGCACTGCCAAGTAGAGGTGGAAGATGATCGGATACTAGAAACTAGTTCAAAACCAACTGCTATATAGGGAGGGGTAGGTCTGGAAGACTGGAACTCATGACCAGTTCACCATGTTGCTGGTAGCATGTACCAGCTATAACTCTAATAAACTAATTTACTGCTATCAGAGCTCAAGCTGTTAAAGCATGGTTGAGTGTTTAAAAACAAATTGTATCTTATGTTTTTACGATGGCATTGATCAAATGTACTTGGTGTTAACGTTTGTAGAAAAAAGAAGTAGCTGACACTAAATCCTATGATTATGAGCACCAATAATCTACATTCAAGGCCGTTAGAACTACTACCTTCTTTCAGATGCTTTTGGGATTTGCATGAATGAAGTGCAGTGCAATACGGCATTTTTCTTTCATCATGGCTAGTTTTTGTGACAAGACATAGCTTAACTTTGTGATGCTACTGCTCTATGAGAAAGTTTAATCTTATTTTTGTATCGATGACTTTGTACATTGATTTTCAGATAAAACAGCTAAATATTCCCATCAAGGTCAAAATTTATGAGTGGAATGCCGGTGGCTTGCTGTCTAGAATTGAGGTACACATTTATAGTATGATACTACTTAGTTCACTTTTGTAATCTATGTCTAAAGTGCATTTCCCTTTTCAGGGCCTCCGCGCATTCCTTCCTAAGCCTGAGATGATGACTAGACCACGAAATTTCACAGATCTGAAGAATAAAGTAAGTTTGCATAATTTGTCTCACATGATATATTTTTTTCATCTCATATAGACACTTGAAACCTGAATCTTGTATCGGATCATGTTTCAACTTCACCATTTGGGCTTGAATTTAGTGCATGAGTTCAACTTTTTTTTTGCATATACAGGTTGATCAAGAATTGCATGTCTGCATTACAAGGATTGATGAAGGTACTAATGAATTGATCATTAGTGAAAAAGAAGCATGGGTAAGTTGCCACATTGACCTCTGCTACCTGTTATGAAGCATACACCAGATACTTTAATCATTTATCTTACTCTTTTTGTTGCTGTATTTGTTTGAAGTAGGTATCTGTTGATTACTTGCTTTAACAATTTATTAGGTTGATTTTAAGAAATAGTTATGCAAGAAACTTTTCTATTTAATCACCTATTATTATCTGTTTCTGGAGTACTGTTCAAACTTCAAAGTAAAATGCAATGTCTGTCCATCATCACACTATAATTTATGAGTGAACTCTTGAATTGAATTTTAATTCTCTAGATTTTTTTTTTAACAAAATGGCTACTTGTTTAGGTGGTGACATACCTTAGAGAGGGGACTCTCTTGCAAGGAACAGTCCGCAAGTTATTTCCTTATGGTGCACAAATTAGGATTGGTGAGACTAACAGAGGGTAACATCTCAAGACCCTAGCTGATGTCGTTTCTTCTTTTTCTGCTCAACCTAAGCACGCTTTAAGACTGATTGCATGCTAATTCTGAAATTTCATTCTGACCATATTTTCTGTGTACATGATCTAAGTCAATCCTATGCACTCAAGTTCAAATTATTTTTGCTCATGTGTAATTTTTTTGTATGGCTTAATCCTTGAGACATTTGAAAACATTTATAAGCTAGTACAATACGTGTTTGATTTTGACGTTATATTTGCATATTAGTTTACATAATACAAGTAACATTCTTGGACCAAATTATTTGAACAAATGCATGATTGTTAACATGAGATTTACCAATCAGCCTTCACATTGATGTCTTCCATTACAAATAATATATGCAAACATGGCTGATCAAACTCCTTTTTCTAACAATTGCAAAATCTGGCTGGTGTTCTTCTCGCTCCAATAAACATGCATGCCTACACCCGATTCAATCCAGAAAAGCTAGAAAAGGATCTCTCCTGTGATAAGGATGCATATTATACAGGCACCATGCTTAGGTGTTTTCAATGAGTTCTCATTAATTTCAGACATCTTTGGTTGTAATTTGCTACGCATGTCTGTTTGTCATATCAAACTTACAAATCTTTCATGTACCATTTTGCATCTTCTGTTCTTACAACTTGCCAGACCTGTGAGCATTTTGTATCTAAGATTTATAACTTGGTAATGTTTTGCAGTGGCTTACTGCACATGTCGAACATAACACACGGTCAGCTGAGATCTGTCGCTGATGTACTAGAAGTGGGTGAGACGGTGAAAGCTCTTGTCATAAAATCGACAACTCCAGACAGAATTGCGCTCAGGTATAACAATGCGAACTGCAAGAACTGTAGTTCATGCATACTATGGACCTAATAATTGATCATATGATTTGTTGTGGTCTTGTGGAAAAAGTCATCTGCTGTTCGATCAGTTTTGTGCTGTACATGACTAGATGGGTTTGGCTTTATGCAGCACAAAGGACCTCGAGAGCGAACCTGGATTGTTCATCACTAACAAAGAGGTGGGAAAACCTTTGGTTGTCCAAAAGGGCACCATAACACTATTTTCTTTTGAAATGAAATGATACAGACCATTTTCAGCTGTATGTTCATTTGAGTGCTCACTTTGTCATCGGTTCTGGCCGCAGAGGGTGTTTTCTGAAGCTGAAGAGATGGCGCAAAGATACCGGGAGCAAATCGAAGAGCCACCTCGATCGGGTGAGGCAGAGGACTCCTGGAACGATATTGTTCCCTTCGACAACGAAGCCCAATCCTACGCTAACTGGAAGTGGTTGAAATTTGGCAAGTCTGATGAAGTAGTAAATAGCAAACCTATTTCGGGATCTTGATTTTCGTACAGGAGTTGTATAGAAATTTTGATCAATTTTCATACAAATGTCACACTACTCACTAGCTCTAAAAGCAGCTCCGTCGCCGTAAGCCACCAGGTCCTCTGGGCTGCCGGACCACGGGGCTGTTCCGAGCCAATTAGGCCCATCTGGGTTTGCCGTGCTTTGCAATTACAGATTTATTATTCCTCAAAAAAAATACAGATTTATTGTTCTAAAAAATACACAGATTTATTTTCTCAAAAAAATACAATTACATATTTATAGCCCTCTTCAGTTTCCCTCCCATTTGGAATTCTCCTCCATTTTCATTTCCCCTCTCCTTTTCAGCTCACACCGTTTGTTTTCAAAATATACCTTGATCCTGTCGTGACCTGACCTCCTTGTTGATCGGTGAGCAGTTGCTTCCTCGCCGACGGACAAATGTAGACTTTGACGTTCACTGTGGCAGGACCTTCAACAGACAACACAGGACAGTAGTGCAGATGGTCGACCACATTCTAGAGGAGGCGTCCGCGTGGGTACAGGCACGATACAAGACCATCTTCAGCATGTCACAGCAACAATCAGCTGCTCCTTCAAACGTTGGTCGCGAACTGGTGTCTGTATAATTGTAATTTTGGGTTGTATTTTTGCTTGTTGCCAGGTCATCGTCTCCAGATGACATCAAAATGGCAACACTTAAACTATTGTAATCAGCTTTTCCTCTCCTTAATGAAATACGTGCTACGGTCGCGAAAAAAAAGACGTTCACTGTGGCAGGGTCAAAAGTCTGATGCGCGCTGCTCACCCTCCTGGGCTCTGGTCACCTCTGCATAGCCTTTCGAAGTCCAAATCCTATTTTCACCCACCAGCGTTCTGATTTCTGGACAGTTGAGCCGAAGGACAGCAGCATAGCATCGTCGTACGTTTGAAGTGTTGGAACGTGTCGCACTCGTCACGATCATCACACCGATGAAGAACAGGGGACCCCTTTTGGCTCAAATTCGCCATTGCAGGTGCACAACCACCCAAGACCCAACATACATCTTGTCAGAATAGAATGGGGTTTGAATGTGCCCTTTTATGCGACGCTGTCTCTGGGCGATAACGACGGCCCAACTCCAAGCAAGGAGGCATTGTTTGTGCCCAACAAGTTTCAGAGACCACTTTTATGGACCTAACATGTACTACCTCGATAGATAGAGCATCTCACCGAGCATGCAAGACTTCCCTGGACAGGTACACGTAGTTAAGAAACGAAATATTATTTTGTTGAACAAGTGTGCCTTCTTCATCGGGAAACCCTAAAAGGCCCAACCACCACCTCATCCATAGGTTTAAACAATCACACAACCACCACTCAATTTCTTGTGGCTTCGTTGTAGCTTTGCAAAGATGAAAGCGAGGTCCTAACTGGTGGCTTTTGTAGGAGGATGCCCAGCAGCTGCAATCTAGATGTCAATACCAGGAGAAGAGAAGGTTCTCTTCCACGCATCACAGAAGCTTTCAGTTGGTCCTCGCTGACAAAATTGGCGACGCACCGGTTACTGCAACTGGGGTTCAGGAGCGGGTGGCGCGGCAGGTCGAGAACAGATATGCAGAAGCAGCTGCTTGCTTTTGGTTACAAGATGGCTATTCCTATTCTTGTGTGATCCGGACAGGGATGCAGATGCCCACTCGCTTTAGGTCGGTCCGCTTTTCCTTTCACGCTGGGCCAGCTAGCTCCCTGTCTAATTCTACCTTTTGTTATTATTGACCTTCTTTGTTTCTTTTTCCTTTTTTTTTTTTGCACATGATTCTTCGAATCGATGCCGTCACTCGTCATCAAGGTGGACATATTAATCACTCACCACAGCTCTGAGCATTAGACATCTGACGGTGGATGTTCCCCTGGTCGTTTGTTTGTACAGGAAATGGGATTGAATTGGTCATGCCGGCGGGCGCCAGGTGAGTGACCGTGATCTGAAGCTGCGTCCTCGTGCTGTCGTGCGTGCGGGCTGGCTCTAGTGCCCGGCTGGAGGAGGAATCTCGAGAGAGCACGCCTGGAGCGGGAGGGGAGGGGAGGGGAGGACGGCACGCGCGTGCATGAGGCTGTAGCGTGCATCGCACCCTCGCCGGGAAATCATCATTGGCCACCCTCACACCCTGTCCTGCCCTTCGCCCCTGGGGTGCCGACAGCGCGGTGAGGACGCGAGAGGCACGCCGCACGCGCGCGTGACGTCGGCTGCGATTCCGATTCGTTCGTTCGGCGTGTGCGGTAGCCGGTAGCGTGTCCGCCAAAAGCCCCAAGAGCTGCACGTCAACCGCCTCCAATATAGCATGCCCACGACGACTCACACCGTCACACATCAGTATAGTTTCGCAATGAAATCCTTTCATGGGGGTAGAACTTTTTTTTTTACATATAATGAAATTATTTCTTCTCTTTCTTCATACATACCTTGTCAAATCAGCAAAACTAATGATGTATCATGAAAATTAATGTCAATGAAACTCTCATACACGCGCTTGATCATAAGTCACAAGAACTGCCTCCTGAGCTTTTTTTTTTAATTTTTTAAAAATACGATGGACATGGCTACAGATGAAATCTTGAGGCGACGGAGTGTGTTCATGGGTAAATACTATACCTCTGTTGATGTCGATGCGAACCCCGTACCTAAACGAGATGTATCGTCAAATCGTGAGCGAAACAGCGACGGCCATCGCCAGCATCCATTCGAGGATCGGCATTCGATGGCTGCATTGCATGCAGGCGTGTGTGTGGCGCAGGTTTCGCTCTGGGAGATTTATGGATGCATGACCCCCGCCTGCAGCTCGCATCGCAGTTTACGTTAACCTCCTGTAGCCCTGTCCTGCAATTAACAACGATTAACGTCAATAATCGCTCTGGCCGTTACGATTGGCAGCGATTTAATGTCGGCTTCCACTTGCTTTCGAGCAATACAAATCAGCTAGACCTCGATTGGGGCTGAAAATATATAGGTTGCGTTGCATGCCGGTGCCGGGGGATGTGTCGATGCGATCTCGGCCGCCGCAGACATGTGGGCCATGTGGCCCAAGTCAACACCCGGGGGAAGGCAGGCAGGCAGGTGGCGTCGTCGCCTGACGCTGATCGCCGTTGGGTTGGGTTGCCAATAATTAATTTCATCGGTGTACTGGGAGACGGGAACTGGTGGCATGTTTGAGTTGTTGCTTGGTTTGATTAGGACTAAATTAGGCACTTATTACTAACTTCGTAAACCCAGTTGTATATGGAAGGCAGTGAAGAAAAACTGGCTTCAGCGGCTTCTCGTTTGTTTCGATGAGTAGCTTTCGTTACGGCAGTCGGCGAAAGCCATAAGCCCGGGAGTCAGCTCTTTTTTTTTTTCTGAACTAGCATGTCTTAGAGAAATGATGAGCATCATGTAAAAGTAAAACAGGCGACCAGGGGCAAAAACGGCATGATTAAAGACGACCACGCGCCCCACTGCAGGGAGCTGAGCAGCAGGCCTCTTCTACTATAACCGCTTTTAAAGTTTCAACTTTCAAACACTATCAAGATGGCGGTTTAAGGTGCGTTAATCACCGCATCTAGTTTTGACTGGCCTCAAAGCCACTGACATTCTGGCCCCACCTCGCACTCGCAGCGACGACCCGTCCAAGCGCCCTGCGGGCTGCGGGCCTGCGGCCCACGTGTAGGAACGGGCTGACAGCTAATTAGCCGGTAAAAACGAGGGCCTGCCAACCTTTTTTCTCCCCGGGAAAAAAAACCTCACGCTGGCCTGGTTGTAAAATGTCTCTGGCCGATGACATGTGGGCCCGGTGTAGCCCTACCGGAACGTAGCAGTAAAAAACTAAAAATCCACCACCGCGCACCTCACGCACCGACGTGCAGCACCGCGCATGCAATCTGTTGCGGGCCCACATGTCAATCCAAATAAGCGAGGCGGAGCGGGACGTGGGCTCTGCGTGTCGGCGTCGGTGAGCCCGAGCGCGGAGCGAGGGGGTGTTTAGTTGGACCCAAAAGGACTTTTATTCAAATTCAGCTCATCTACTGTTCATGGGAAAAGGAAGCTGCGTACTGTTCATCTGATGGGCCGCATTGTGTGGGGCCCACGAAAATGGTTGCAACCCGTGGCCAGTGCGCGAACCCTAGCAGGCATCCGCTCGCTCCGCTCGCTCCGCTTCCCTACTCCGCGCCGCCGCTAGCGCTCCTCCTCCTCCGCCGCTCGCGCTCCTCCTCCTCCGCCACACCTCGTCCACTAGCTCCGCTCTCCCGCTTCCCTACTCCGCGCCGCCGCTGCTCCTCCTCCTCCGCGCTCCTCCTCCTCCGCCGCTCGCGCTCCCTCTTCCCCACAGATCCAGATCCACTCGATCCGCTCTCCCGCTTCCCTACTCCGCGCCGCCGCTAGCGCTCCTCCTCCTCCGTCGCTCGCGCTCCCTCTCCCCCGCAGATCCAGATCCACTCGCTCCGCTCTCCTGCTTCCCTACTCCACGCCGCCGCTAGCGCTCCTCCTCCTCCGCGCTCCTCCTCCTCCGCCGCTCGCGCTCCTCCTCCTCCGTCTACCGCCCGCGGCTCCCTCTCCCCCGCAGATCCAGATCCACTCGCTCCGCTCTCCCGCTTCCCTACTCCGCGCCGCCGCTAGCGCTCCTCCTCCGCGCTCCTCCTCCTCCGCCGCTCGCGCTCCTCCTCCTCCGTCTACCGCCCGCGGCTCCCTCTCCCCCGCAGATCCAGATCCAATCCTCTGCGCCGCCGCTAGCCGTAATCTCGCCGCCGCCGGAATTCGTCCAGCTACGGGGCCCTGTTGCCCTAGCTCCCAAGCGCCGTGCACCGGCCGGGAGCTCGGGATCTGCTCCTCTCCGTCGCTCCGCGCGTCTGCGTCGGGGGATGTCGGGCGGCAACCCGTGGGATTGGATGGCGGGGACGTTCCCAAACCCCAGCGGGAAGCAGGAGGGGGGCAACCAGCCTCTAGCGGCGTACGGGCCCCAGGGCGGGGTCGGGTCACCTGCCGGCATGGAGGGAGGCGCGCCTTATGGAGCCTTCGTTGGCTTCATTCCCGGCGGAGGAATAGGCCCCAGCAGCGGGTACATGCCGGGAGTAGGCTTCGGGCCCGCCTTCGGCCATCACCGACCCGTGTTCTTCCTTTCCGCCGGAGCCAACCAACCACCAGGCGCGTTTGGATCTAGCGCCGGGGCCAACCTACCACCCGGCACGTTCGGATCCACCGCCGGGGCCAACCTACCAACCGGCGCGCTCGGATCCACCACCGGCTACCACTCACCGTCAAAGGCAGCAGGAGCGTTCGCATCCACCGGTGGAATGCACTCACCGTCCAAGCCCGCCTTCGACTTCTTCTCCCAGGAAGGCCCTTCAGGCGCCGCTGCAAGTGCTCGACCTCCACCTGGGAGTCCGCCAGGCCTATCTCGCCTGGCTCTTGACGACGACGCTGAGGTTCGATGCCGTCTCAACCTGCAGCCCTTCGACGACGTGCCTGCAGCACAGCTACCTCCAAGATCCGCAAGGGCGGCGGGTCTGGGCTTCACATTTACCGGCAAGGGAGGAAGACGCGCTAGGCGCGGTGTTGGTGGCGATGGATCACGGCGCAGCCTCCCGCCTGGCGCACAAGACTACGGCGGTGCGACCGGAGGTGAGGCCCCCTCGAGGCGCAGGAGCAAAGCCAAGGGGAAGGGCGCGGCAATTTCACAGCCCGAGCCCGAGCCGGCAGGTCGTGTCACCCGCAGCCGTGCCATGGCTGCCCGTGGCGCCGCTGCTGCTGGTGCTGATGAAATGACAGTGACGAAGAAATGGACGAAGGCGACGCCCATGTTTCTGAGGTAACCGATCCCACCGACTGAACTGTCTTGTTTCATTTTTATGTGCCTATGGTTTATTTGTCATGGAAGTCATTGTTTGGCTATTACGTAGAATCATCGCCATAGACATACGTGGACCGATGTGGAAACAGACATTTATTGTGAACTGTATATGGATCAACTCAATGAAGGGTACTGCCCCAACGGTAGGATGAAGAAGGTTGGATGGCAAAACCTTAGAGCCGCACTAGCGGAAAGGCTTGGCCTCCAGCTAAACAAGAAGGCCTTGCAGAACAGAAGGGACACCCTCCGCAGAATATTTGTAGCTTATACAGTCTTGCGTCGTCGAAGTGGTGGAGGGCGTAACAAAAAGGGTGGTTTCACCGCCCCAAAATCTACTTGGCAGAAATTGTCAAAGGTAATTATTCAATGCAGCATAAGTTGTCATTCAGTTTGGTTAACATTTCCTTTCACACCAACCTAATGCATTTTCGCATGCACGATTCGCAGGACTGCCAAGAGGTGATGCGGCTCAGCTGGGAAAGCCCCACCTGGTTGAAGTGGCTAGATGATATGTTCCGGCACATAACCGTTGATCCTGCTACCATGATTGCCACGGCTCCAGAAACAGAAGAGGCAGGGGACGGTGATGAAGAAGAAGCAACAGGCCAGGAGGATGACGGAGATGAAGAACATGAAGACGACCACATGAGCAATGCAATGGCCGCCAAGCAACAACTTAGGGAGAACACACCCAACTCAACCAGTTCTCGCAAGAGGAGAAGTGGAGCAGATGACACCTCAGGCCCTGGTTCCAAGCGGTCCAGGACTCCAGTTCTAGGCTGTTGGACTACTCTGCAGCAGGGTCTAGAAGAACATACTACAAAAGTGCAGGAGGGACTCAGTACCTTCCTGAACAAAGAAATGACAGATGCAGAGGAAGCTAAGCACTGCCTGAACTTGGCCAAGGCGTGTGGGGTAGATCCTCTGTGTCGGGAGTACTTCTTGCTCATGAAGTTGTTCAAGGATCCCTACTGGCGTGCTCACTTCCTTGATTTGCATGACGAAGAAGCTAGGAAGGCGTGGATCGCCAATATAGATGCTATGCTTTAGTCTCTTGTGTGAAGTCATGTTTGTGTACCCTAATTGTGTGTACTATTTGAGTGTATTGCTTAATTTTCGGCTGGACTAGCTTATGTTTGAGTGTTGTGAACTATTTTTAATTTGGACTATGTCAGTTTCATGTATTGTCATTACGCTTCACGGTTTGTGGCTTTGCTGATTTCATGTTCATTGAATTGTGTTTTGCTTATGGGACAATATGTATCCTCGTGGCTGATTTGCAAGATATCCGTAAAATCCTAGAAATGGCAAAAGTCCTTGCTCAACATGAACAACTATACTTGCATAGAGGGCCATATAGGGAGACACCAGTTCTGTCCGGCCTAGATCATGTTAACTTGCATGCCGCTAACTAGGAAGGTTGCCATGAGATGTTTAGGATGAGGCCACCAGTGTTTGAGCTTTTGCACCAAATCCTAGTTGATTCCTATGGTCTTCAAAGCACTTCAAAAATGTCATCTAGGGAGGCTCTTGGTTTGACTTTGTGGATGTTGGGGGGGCCGCAATCGGTTAGGACTGTGAAGCGTATATTCTGTAGGTCAAGTGGGACTGTGAGTACCAAATTCAATGAAGTCATTTGTTGTCTGTCTGAGCTTGCTAAAAATAATGTGAGGCGTAAAGACCCCACGTATAGCACGGTTCACCCTGTGGTTGCACGACACCGGTATGGCAGTTGCTTTAGAAATGCCATAGGAGCTATAGATGGGACTCATGTCAAAGTGTGTGTACCGGGGGTGGAAGTAGGCAAGTATGTAAATAGGAAGAGTGACAAGACTCAGAATGTATTGGGCATAGTTGACTTCGATCGTAGGTACACTTTTGTTGCGGCTGGTATTCCTGGATCAGCACATGATGCTAGAGTGTTGAAAGAAGCACAACAAAAGTATGGAGCCAATTTCCCACACCCTCCACCAGGTATGATCATTTTTGCATTACTACTTGTTCGTTAATGTTGGTTTCAGTTGGTGTCATGAACTGATAGTTCGCTTAATGCTTAGGCAAATACTATCTAGTCGATGCTGGATACGCGAACAAGACTGGGTTTTTGGCACCTTATAGGGGAGTGAAGTACCATCAAGAACAGTGGCGTACAGGACGCCGCCCAAGCACGAAAAAAGAGATTTTCAACCAAGCCCACTCTAGCCTGAGGTCAGCGGTTGAGTGCACCTTTGGGATGTGGAAAGAGAAGTGGAGGATTTTGAAAGGTATCCCTAGTTATCCAGAGGTCACACAAAGTCATATTATTCTTGCATGTGCTGCACTGCACAATTTTATCATTGACCATGGGGAGGAGGAGGCAGAGGACGTAGAGGTCCATAGAGAAGAAACGGACAGCGAGGGTAGTGGCCATGCATCAGAGGAGGAAGATGGTAATATGAATGACTTGCGTGAAGAAATTGCCAATGACTGCTTTAGTGTTTGGAATCAAAACAGGCGGTACTATTGATTCAAATCTACTTGGGTTGCTGCTATATGTGTTACGGTAATGTTGTTTGCGCCATGCTGCTTTACTTGTGTTGCTACTACATAAAACTTCAAAATTGTAGCATATATTCTACCTGATGGTATCATGTTCCTTCTTTCTTTCAGGTTCTTATGCAAGTGCACGTGGAAAGGATTGGTCGGATGTTTGCAGAAAGGTTGCATTCCATGAGCAGATGGAGCCACAGATGAAAGGTTGCCACTATTATCAGTTATGTATGCTACTATGTCTTGGTTGATGTGTGTTCATGTGGGCTATTGACTTGAGAAAAACTATTCCATTTTCTTTTTTATGTGGTTACTGTTATTGTGGATGTTCGGCTTGTTGATTATTTGTAATGATCTCTTTCATGCTGCGTGAATGTAGTCATGCAATCCATGGCCGAAGGACAGAATATGGGTGGTCAAGAGTGACCCTAGATTCTATGGTAGTTCGATGATGGTTGCCGTGTTGAATAATTCCCTACCCCCTAGCATCCTTGTAGATGTGTTCGGTTCATAACTGATAGATCCGTCATTGATTTACTGTAGTGGAATTTGCCCCATAGGATCGGTCCCTCTGTTTCATGTAAATGCAGAAGAATTTCAATTCTTGAATCAGTGATGTGTTACAGATTAATATAGGCAGCGCGCTGCATTTCTGTTGTTTTGTTTTGCTGTTTGAGTAAATAAGAGGTTTTAAAGGGCTTATGGTTTTCTGTGGAAGTGTGGGACGAGACTCTGTACATGGCTTTTGCAGATGTGATCATTTTTAAACATTTTCCAATCTTTTCTTTCTACGGCTATGTGATGTGGAAGAGTGGATGCAAGCAAGTGGCAGAATGGTGTGGTGTCAAATTGTGAAGGCAAGGTTTGAGTTGATCTATAGTTCTGTTTCTGTACAGTTTCATTTCTTCTTATTTATCTCTTTGGTTGCTAGTATAATTTCAGTAGCTGTTAAATTAGCTTGTATAATTTTGCTAGTATAGTTTATTGACATCGCAGTTAAATTTTACTGCTGCTACTGTACACGAAATGCTACACAATTTCTCTGGTGATGAACTGGTAACGGTGTCACCGTGGACACTTGCTGTTTGGTACCACCTGCATTGAGAGAGATCCTTGTGAAACCAGGTCCGGCTGGCGCGAGCTGTTAGTAGCTTGTACTTTGTCACCTAGGATATGTGTGTGTCATCGTGATGTTGACATAGTTTGGTGATGGATGATGATTTAGTGCAGCATAATTGTTGGAAGGGTGATGAATGATGTTTGCTCATGCTGTTCTCTTATGTGGAAAAAAAATTGTGCATTTTGAAAAAAAAGTCCTTTTCTCACATTGGAACTAAACACCTAAAAGTCCTTTGCTGAGGTACTGTTCATCAGCAAAAGTACTTTTGCTGGAACTAAACACCCCCCGAAGCGAACTAGCGAAGTGGTTCCGTTGCAGAGTGGGGCCCGCTCACTAGCTTCGAGTGGCTCGGCCTCTCTATCTCCTTTTTTTTTTGTTTTTGTTTTTTCCCCTTTCTCTTTTCCGCGCGGCTCATTTCTTCCTCTCGCCATTTCGGCGCAGTACGACATCAGTAGCCTCATCTCACACTGCAGAGCTCTCCCTCTCTCTCTTCTCTCTCTCTCTGGAATGGTTGTGTAGGCAGGCAGGAGGAAGGGAGGGAGGAGAGGGAGGGGAGCTAGGGTTTTGCGCCGCCGCTGCCTCAGGTGAGCCGTGACCGACGCTTCCCTAGATCCGGCGCGCATCCTCCGGCCGCCTCCGCCGTCTAGATCTGCGCTATTTGGAGGTGTAGGGAACGGTGTTTCGCGCCCCTCTGTGGTGGTCTGGGTGCTTTGTAGCGTGGATTTGGGTTCCTTGGTGCTGCATTTGTGGGAGTTCGCAGGGCGTTCCTCTGAAGCGTCGTCGTTGTTTTTTTTTTCTTTGCTATTTTTTTTTAACTTTGCAAGGTTGCTTTCGTGGGGGATGTAGTATGAATCCGGCCGTTGGCTGCTTGCTGCGTTTCTTCGTGGGTTTGTGAGGGCGAAATTTGGCCGTGGTGTAGATCTGTGCGCTGATGTGCTGTTCTATTGCAGCCTCTATACCCTCTGGCGTGCGGCGGATTAGGCTCCAATGGGGAAGTCTCCGGCTAAGTGGATCAAGTCCGTGCTTTTTGGGAAGAAGTCGTCGTCGAGGTCCGGCTCCACCAAGGCCAAGGACTTATCGGTACGTTGCCCTTCTTGTTTTGATTTAGAATGGTGCCACTGTTTGATTTTGTGAGTATGAGTTGGTTATGCAGCTGGAGTTTCGGATTAGAGATCTGCTCTTGCGATTGATGCATTTATTTTCCACGCGCAGAAAGGTGCAAGCGACAAAGGGTATGCTGGTAAGGAGCCCGCATTCTCCGAGAGCTCCCCGGTGATCTCGGAGCCTGTGCTTGTTAGCGCCCACAACAATGAGACTGCGCGGGAGGTGGCGAAGGTCGAAAATTCCAGCGTACAGGGTGAAGTGACAGTGCCTGATGTCAATCAAGATTTGGAGAAGCATGTCTCTGTGGGGTCTGATGGGTCCAATGATGCCGAGAGGTTGAAGGAAGAGCAAGCGGCTGTGAAGGCGCAAGCTGCATTCCGTGGTTATCTGGTAATATATTTTTCTCTCTGTCTTCGTTTTGCCTTTTAATAATTTTGCTATCTGTTCATTGCTTCGTGCCAACCTCCAATGTCATCTAGCACTGTACCAAGTCTCTTTAAGAGTAATTCATATAAAAAAATTAAGATAAATAAAAACTTTTGTGCTGCACTCCTATGACATTCATGCTTTCAGCCTTTGACACTGCTGTGATAGAGCAACTCATTAGTATTCTTGTCATTGATACTTAGCTTAATATGGTGCTGATTGTTCATGGTTTTGTTCCAGGCACGCCGAGCATTCCGTGCATTGAAAGGGATCATTAGACTTCAGGCTCTCATTCGGGGGCATCTTGTAAGGAGGCAGGCTGTTTCCACTCTTCGTGCAACATGGTTGATCGTGAAGTTTCAGGCTCGGATCCGTGGAAGGAATGTCAGAGTTTCTCAAGCAGCCATTCATGGCAGTCAGAAACTTACCCAACAGAACTTTGGGGTAATTTTCTCGCTAGTCATTGTTTATTCTATGGTAAAATCAGAAAAGTACATATTAGCCCATTTTACAGGTTTCTGTTAAGGTTTCTCAAAGTAATTAAGGTCACATGGGCACTTAAAAATACAAAACTATGGATATTTGATTAACGGATGGCAAATACAAAACTAAATTATGTGTTTACATAAATAAAATTGTATTTTAAATTAGAATAAAAGGTTATGCCATTTCCAATATTTTCGTCCATATTATTCTTGTGGCATTAATTAGATAGCTCCCTTCTGTATGACAAAACACCGAGAAGTTACTGTTTATAGACTGCACCTGGAGTAAATCATAAAGTTATATAGAGTTCTCCTTCTATCATCAAATTGCTAACGCTGCATGCATAATTGGAAAAATTTGTGTTCTGCATCATGATTCATGCAGTTTTCCTGGAAGTTTGTTTGCTCGACTGCTTGGATGTCTAGTCCGTTAGGGGGTGATTGGTAGGGGGACCAACTACTACCCAGGCTTATGGAATGCAGGTTAAGTTTGTTTGGATGCCTACTCGGCTCTTTAGCCTGGCCCTGGTAATGCAAAAGGAGCCCCTTAGCCTGGCTAGCTGGTAACTCAAATGAGACGCGTTTCCCCGCTATGCAGGCTGCATAAGGGCGTTGGTGGCTTGTGCTATGCAGGCTGCACACCTCCACCTCTTGTTCACGTGTTCTTTTATCACATTGTGCAGCCAACCAAACACATAGCAAGCCAGTCTAGATCAAGCCACCCAAACCAAACATGAACCTATTGCTTGCATAAGCCTGGCTGTGGCTGTGGCTGTGGCTGGCCATGCATTAGTCTTAGCCAGGTTTGGCCTAGCCCAAGCTACCAATCACCACCTTAGTCACTATTGCTTTGCATCAAAGATAAATCTGTTATTTTCATTGGCTTCATTACACTTCATGAACTTCCAAATGAAACAGGGAACATAGTGACTATATATCTACATGTTTTTTCCCTGCCTTGATATTAAACTTAAAAGCTACAAACATTTTTACACTGGCAATATGCATGTTGCACAGGAACTTCCTTATTTTTTTCTTCTGAAATGATGATCAAAACTGCCTGATTTTTCAATGCAACATCCAGTTTCATATTTAATGTGGGACCCAACAATGGTTACTATGTGATTTTTTCCTTCTCGCAGGGTGCTAAGCCTGACTCATGGAAGGAGAAATTATATTCAAATGCATTTGCTCGTAAGGTAATCACAAAATACAGTTGTACAAGCGTTTAAATGGTGCAAAGCAAAAGATGTTGACTAGACTATCTGGTGTTTTATGCTAACTCCATTCATTTTGCCTTTGCTGTAGCTTCTGTCTTCACCAATTGTGGTTGAAGCTCTTCACTTTCAGTATGATGAGACGGACCCTAATTCAGCCTTATACTGGTTGGAGAGGTGGACCACTAGTCGTGTCTGGAAGCCCATTTCTCAACCAAAGAGAGTTGGCGCTGATGCAAAGCCACATGCAAGGAAGGCCAGTTATGCAATGGAAACTGAGTCAGGGAAATTAAAGCGCAATGCTAGGAAGAGCTCTCCAACACCATTTGAGCCTTCACAAACAAACACAGCCATAGATATTGAGAAGACAAAACGGAATCCAAGGAAACCGAGTAGTGCTCCTGGTGATTCGGTGCCTGATGGACAATTGACCGAACTTGAGAAGGTTAAACGTAGCCTTAGGAAGGTTACTAATTCCATGTCTGAAACCTCAAAGGTATCCAATCCAGCACCTGAGATCCCTGACCATCAAGAGGTCCAATGTGAGAGGCCAGTAAGAAACGCAAAGCAAGTTCCAGTTCATCTTGAGAACCAAGAGCCCCAGAATTTTAATCTATCGGATAATGCAAAGATGGATACTCTGGTACCTGATCTCCAGCCTGATGAGGAGAGTGCTTCAGATCCAGTGACAAATGAAGAAAAAGTTGATGAACCATATGTTGTTGCTCCGCCAGCTGAAGTTATGCCACTGCAAGACATTAACAATGAAGAAAATGCTTTGGTGAATGATATGGAACAGAGATCCAAGGAGGAACCCCTTTCTACTGAGAGCCTTAAAGGCAGCAAGAGAAGGCCTTCATTCTCAACTAAGCCAGAATATCCTGAAAATGGCTCAAAAAATTCTCCAGCTCTGCCCAGCTACATGGCGGCAACTCAATCTGCAAAGGCGAAACTGCGAGGACAGAATTCACCGAGACTCAGCTCTGATTCAGCGGAGAAAAATGGCTTCACTCGCCGTCATTCCCTTCCTTCCTCTACCAATGGTAAGACAATTTCACATTCTCCTCGTACACAAAGGCCAACCCATGCTGGTGGCAAGGATGGAGCGAAAGGCGACAAGGCTATGCTGTCATCAAGAGATGCGAGTGGTAAGAAAAAAAATATTTGAAAACTTGTATTCACATCTTTATGTCTTATCTCAGGCCTTGTCATAGTAAGCAATTAAGTACTTGATCTTCTTGTCATAAAATCTGCATGGACTATTTTTATGCTTTTTCAACCTAAGCAAACGCTGCATGAACTGGTAACTGCCCTGTTTCCAGAAGGTTATTTATGGTGCCTTTCTCAATGAGGAGAAATGTGACTGATTATAAATTAAGTTTCGACATGTTTTCTAGAAGCTGATAGAAAAAAGGGGTCATTTTGCTGCTTTGTACTACATTATTTTCTGTTACATCTGTTTTGTTTTAAAATATTAGACTAGGACTCCTTCCATGCACACCTTTGTTCATTTCACATAGCTGGGCTGTGAAATGTTTCCTACCTTTTTAAATAGTTTGGAAGAAAATGAGACTGCATATTCCTTGTATTGCAGCTTGAAACGTTGTTTAAAAGCTCATGTTCCTTCTCAATGCTTGTTGTTCTGTAGAAAATAATACCTAGGCCCTGAGGAAAATAATGCTACACCGGCCATACATAAATTTTATGGAGTGGCACTCCTGTTGAGCAAATATAACTTTATTTGAATGTCCGTTGCCTACATACAGTAGTCTTGCTCAAACACATCTCACTCCAATTAATTCCTGTCTTTATCGAAAAATGTCTGCAGAGAGACCATTGAAAGCTGAGTGGAGACGCTAAAGAGGCGCACCAAATTCTCGAAAGCCTCCATTTGATTAGCTCAACCGTTTGGGTGGAAGCTCTGAAAGGAGTCTGCAGTTTGCTCGGATTGTTTTGTTTGTGATGTAAAAAAAAAAGATGTTCTCACCATCCCGTGACGATGGCTTTGCTGTGCTGAACCTGCTGCTGAGTTTGACTTATTTATAGGGTTTTCCGTCCAGCCTTTTGTGATGTATAGCTGAAGTGTGTTCCTGGTTTGTTTTGGTCCCCTCGTTCCTGTTGGGGAGAGCTGCTGTGCTGAACTGCTGATTCAGTTAAGTTAGAGAACCAGAACCTGTATGGATCGAGTTGAACAATCTCAAGTCCCGTTGGGCAATCCGTGGCTGCGTTTCGACTGACGGTTGTGTGTTGATGGCCTTACTGTTGTAGTGATTTGTTCTTTGGAAGCCTACCATTTTCATGCACTGGTTGTCGTGCACCGCCGACGTGGTGTGGGACTGTGGGCGATGGCCTGATCACTCACCATGGTCGATGTCAGGACGTGGGTCGTCGAAGTCGCCGCGCGCTCATGCGTAATATTGCCACAAGCCCAGAACCACATCGCCGACCCGGAAGGTAGAACGTGTTTGCGTCGTTCGTAACGCGCTAATCCGGGAGGGTTACGGTTCTTAGCAAAAATTCTTAATAGTTAATACTACTCCGAGCTGCACAGCTCAATCCTGCAACAGATACAAAAATGCTTGTCTAAAAAAAAGGGGGGGGGGGGGTACACCAATGTTTTTATTACACAAGCCTCTGGAACTTTAATACATATATGCGATGTTAGCAAAAATCCCTCGAATCCATCACCACTCGGGGGATCCTGCTTTGGCCTTCTCGAGATCGGTTTGACCTTTGAACCTTTGGATTAGTGTAAGATATGGTTTAACTGATGAGTAGACATCTTTCTTTGCAGGGGCAGCTATTTTTGTTTGTCTGGTTGATTGTGTTTAATTTAATTAATTACTCTTTTTTTTAATAAACCACTCATCCATCTTGTCGGTCCCTGTTTGAAGGCCCATTTAGGCTGCAGTAGCGGATGGGCTGTATGCCTTCGTGGCCTAGCGGCTAGCGCGGGTCGCAATAAAATACGGCCTGCAGGCCCTGCACCATGGCATATACGCCTTTCTTCCTATCCATATCGTATTTCGAATAAAGTTAAACTTTCACATAAATTAGCAAATTAAGCAACATTGGCAACACATATACATATGTTAAACGCTCGGATCAGTCAAACCTTGCACTCCCGAACCCACATTATACTTTTGATGACAAAACCACATGAAGTTCCTCTCTTTCATAATATGGCTAGGAGACCAGTAGAAACTGGTAAACCCGACTTAGGGTGTGTTTAGATTGGGAAAAGATTCCTCGAAAATACACTGTTCACAAAAAAAACATTGTAGATGAATAGTGATATGTGAGTAGAAGAGGTAGGATGAATAGCGAAAAGTTAGATGAATAGTGAATTTTTGGGGAATCCTTTTGAATCTAAACGGGGCCTTATGTAAAAAGTAAAACCCAAAGGTCCGGCACCATCTTTTTACTCATGAAACAAGGTAACCTAGCAGCTGTATCTCCCCCAGCAACCCTTCCCTCCAAGCCTCCAAGGGACAAGGACTCCAAGAGGCCATCAAACACAAACCTAAAAAAATAAAATGAAATGCTTGTTTCCGTGATCAAACACCTCGCCGGATGCCGGGAGGAAGAGAATAATGCTATTTCTCGCTGCTTCTTCCTCTTCAAGAAAACGTCAGCGTGCGCCACACCGTGCGAGATCGAATCCGGACCGCCCGTCTCTCATCGTGCGGGCCGGGCGCCGCACCCTCGCCTCCCCAATAAATACAGGCGCCCTCCCCTCCCTTGCCTCTTCCACCCCCAGTTGTCCGAGCCCCCAAATTCCCCTTCGCATTCTCCTTCCCCCACCCCTCGCCGCCGGCGCCGTCGCCTCCGCCTCCTCTGCCAGCCATGGCCGCCGCGGGTCCCGGGCTCTACAGCGAGATCGGGAAGAAGGCCAGAGGTATGAGCGGTGCCCCTCTTGCCTCGCGGGAGGCGGGGGTTTGCTTTTGCTGGGGTTGTTCCGTGGTGCTTGTTTGAGCTTGCGGGGTCGCTAATACTGGTTTCTGCGGTGTTCTCTTTGTGGGATTCGCAGATCTCCTGTACAAGGACTACCACACGGACCAGAAGTTCACGCTCACCACCTACGCCTCCAACGGAGCTGTAAGTTTTCGAATCCTGCCTCTAGTTTAGTCTGATTTGTGTGCTCCCGGTAGATGTTTAACAGCGGTGGTGGTATTTTGGTGTCCAAAGTAGATTACGGTGTAGGTGCCTTAAGATCGACCTGCCATGGCCAGTGTCTGTGGTGCGACAGTTGGGAACTTTGAATGGGCTTTGGTTGCCGTTTTGGCTTCTACTCTAGTCTCCTGGGCATGATTAGTACATGACTTTGCTGTGCGATGCAATGTGTTTGCCACTGTTGTTGGTCTTGCTTTTGTGTGGATCTTGGGCTTCAGTGTTTGGCGTGATTTGGTAGGTGAAGCGCGGATTGCTTTGTCCATTGGTTTCTGTCGTAGATACAGGAACTTAGGCATAGAGAATGTATTGGCTTGTCCAATAACCTGTGGCATGATTAGTACATGACTTTGTTGTGCGATGGCATGATTAGTACATGACTTTGTTGTGCGATGCCTGATGCAATGCGTTTCCTATCATTGTCGCAGTGCTGTTTTTGGTGTGGGTCTTGCTTCAGTGTTTGGCGTGATTTGGTAGGAGAGGCTTTGTCCGGTGGTTTCGGTCATAGATGTGGAGTCTTGTCTTATCTCCACCCCCCCCCCCTCTTTCCTGTCTGTCTTAGTCCATGTGTGTGTCATGTTTCCCAGTAGTTCAGTATGTGGGCTAATGCAAGTGAACCTTCTTAGTCATTATGGATTAGATTTTGCTACTGTTATACTGTGATGGAGGTACTTCTGCTTACTAGTGTTTGGTTACTCATGAATTTCATACTGGATTTTCCCATCGGGTATGTTGTGAATTTAGGATGTGGCTAGGTTGGTACGAGAGTAGAAATTTTATGATATAATGTGGTGTGTTGCTATGGGTAATTTAGTTCAGCTAGTTGGATTCAACACTGGATAGAGAATCCATCAATTAGCTTATATTCTCATTTGTTATTGGTAGTGTACTATAGTACTAGTGTTTGATTTTTTTACTGCTGTTTATGAGAGAACATGACCACATTGTAGTTTTCTTGCTTGCTAGCTGTCTTTTGTGAATTATAAATAGATTTTTTTATGTCTGTTTATAGTTCTTGTACATTTCATGTCTTGATGATCTTTGGACTATGAGTTGCATGTCTAGCATGCAGATTATGCTTCTTTAGTACATATATATCTGTCTTTCTTTATATATCTGTCCAGTGTCCAGTTCTGAAGTTTACATCGGGTTTTAGTTGTTGCTGTACGCTTGATGTCTTATACTGATTGGCACTTGATGTTGTTGTGCATGTCAGTTTCATGCTACAAGACTCCAAATGCATTGCATGTCCTGTTTCCTGAAGATCTTTGTTTTTGTTGAAATGATTTTTTTTGCCACTCTTTATCTTTTGGATAGTGACTGTAAGTCTGAATATTTGTTTCCCATGGCTGTGTTAGTTATTATCCCTTATGTTGTGTGTAGGCCATTACTGCTGCAAGCACAAGGAAAAATGAAGCCATCTTCAGTGAAATTCAGAGCCAGTTGAAGCGCAAAAATGTGACAGTGGATGTGAAAGCAACTTCAGATTCAAGTGTAAGTTTATGTCTGTAATTACTTCTCTTGTTACCATGTCTTTCACAAAATTCAAACTTCCTGAAAACATTTGCCACCATTTCTGTCAAAATAACCCATAGTACCTTTCACCAGGTGACGACTACATTCACAATTCATGACCTAGGCACACCAGGCCTGAAGGCAATTGTATGCATTCCTTTCCCGTACCAGAAATCAGCGAAGGTATGGATTTTTTCTTTTCTTGGCGAAGAAATTTTTAGTGCTGAATTCACACTATGACTAAATCTCCTCGCTTTTGTCATTTTAGGCTGAACTTCAGTACTTGCACCATCATGCTGGTGTCGCTGCTAGTGTTGGCCTGACTGCAAACCCTGTTGTTAACCTTTCTGGTGTTTTTGGAACTAAAACTGTTGCTGTTGGTGCCGATGCTTCATTTGATACTTCATCTGGGGACTTGACCAAATACAATGCTGGACTGAGCTACTCTACTCATGACTTCGTTGCTGCAGCGACTCTGTGAGTGGTTTCTTCAACTGCTTACCAGTTATCTTGTTTGCAACTGTTATTTATGTTCAAGGAATCCCATTTGCACTTAGCAATGACTAGTCTCTCTAGTTAATTTCAAAAGCATATAAAATGTGAAGGTCAAATATCATGCATTGTTTCTGCCTTTCTTACTTCCAACGTATTAGCACATAATTTGACAAATTTGCGACCAACACGCATAATTTACGCTATAACACTTGGCTCATTTTTGCATTCCAGGAACAACAAGGGAGACAGCCTTGCTGCTTCCTACTACCACTTGGTGAATCCAACCACAGCTGTTGGAGGAGAGCTGACTCACAGCTTCTCGAGCAATGAGAACACCCTCACCTTTGGGACACAGCATGCCCTCGACCCTCTGACCACTGTGAAGGCGCGCTTCAACAACTACGGCATGGCAAGTGCGCTCATCCAGCATGAGTGGAGGCCAAAGTCATTGGTCACCATCTCCACGGAGGTTGACACCAAGGCCATTGAGAAGAGCTCCAAGGTCGGGCTCTCCCTGGTCCTGAAGCCCTGAGGTCACCAGCTTCTGGTTTTAGGATGTTAGTTTTTGTTATCTGCAGCTGATGTCCAGCAAACAAGCTTGGACTAAACTTGTAGGCTCAACTTTGGTGCCGTGGCATTTGATCCCACAAACTCAAGCCATTGCCTGTTACCCCGTTCTGTGCTACCTGAGGGGGTTCCATTACAAGTTAATTCGTGCTTCCAACTGTGTTTGCCATTCACGGGCCTTTTTGGTGGAGAACCATGTGACCAGAGGCCATCTGAGTTTCTAGTTGTTTAAATACTCTGATAGTTGTTTAAATACTCTGATATTTTGTTTGGCTCGCCTCTTAAATTTGAGAAAGTTCAGTTTCAGTTTGAGTCATCACTATTTCTCGTTTCTAGTATTTGATTACTCCTTGATGCATGCAAATTGCGTCTGAGTTGCTGTTGAAATTCTACCCTCATTGTTTTACTAACCGAAATCATGATGTTGATCTCAACTCGAGCGTCTGAGTTGCTGTTGAAATTCTACCCTCATTGTTTTACTAACCGAAATCATGATGTTGATCTCAACTCGAATATAATGTGTATTTGACTAAACACCATCAAGCGCTAATGAATCTCGGAATTCTTATGGAATAACTTTGGTCGATCAACGCAAAGCCTGGTGGAGCGTGTGCAAGGGAAACTAGCAGTTTGGAATACTTTTATGCTGATCAATGCAAAGCCTGAACCCGGAGTGTGTGCAAGAGAAACTAACAGTGTTGGAATCTTAAAATTTACACACAAAAAAAAAGACTATTGCAGGGTTGACATGTTGCCAAAACTACTCCAGGTACCCAATCTCTCGCCGTCGTCGTAGCACGCCATCTCTCCCTGAAACACCCCATCTCGCGCGTGGTGGCCAACACCTGACGAGAACAGATCACACATGTCCGGATCCTCCCCTTGGAAAAAGTTGTGGTATTCATAGGCCTCTGGGTGTGCAACTGCAGCAGCAGCGGCCTCCCTGATCCCCTGTCCAGCCTCCTCGGCATCAGAGTTCTTCTCAACCAGCTGCCGGAACATGGACGACTTGAGCAGGAGGCCAAGCGCCGTCGGCGAGCCTCTCTTCCTCAAGCCGCCGCCGGGAGACATCAGGGAGGCCTCTTGGCCGCCGCCGCCGCCACTGCTCGCCGGCGCCGCCGCATTGATGTGATGATCTAGCAGAAAAGGGTTGCGGTGTGGGAGCATATGGGCCTCTGCTTGAAGGAGCTGGTGCTCGGCCGGAGCTGCCGCTTGCATCATGAGAGCTTCAGGGTTGAAGGTGACCGGGGCGCTTGTTGGGCTTGGCTTGAGCCATGTGATGTAGGATCTCAGGTCGAAGTTGGTGACCGCGTTCACGCCCTTGTACTCTATGGCGGCAATGTCGTATGCGCGTGCGGCTTCTTCTTGCGTCCCTGGAAAAGATTGATTTCATGAGTGATGTCGATGATGGTGGTGATGTTGATTTGGAGGTGAAGTTGTGCATTGTTACGTGAGATATAAAGGTATGTGCTCACTGTAAGTTCCTAGGTACAGATACTTGTTCCCGAAAACGCGACCGATTCTTGCTTCCCATCTTCCATTTTGATGATGCCTGAAATAAACATTTGTGCATTGTCTTGCTTAACATTCACTGGAGAAGTATAGTACATGATCTGTTGACGGAGAATCCGAAACATTTCTTACCTGGCAACCCCACGGTACTTGGAGACTCCTCTTGAGAAACCACTGCTCTTCCTGGTCATCATAACAAAATTACTAGAGTTGACTAAACGATGATATATGGAAATAAATGGCCAATTACAATATTTAGTGGGACTGGGGAGTGGGGACGATCTGTACCTCCTCAGTGATGCAAGGTACTCTTCCTTTGTAAGGTTTTCCATTATCTTGAGCTCCTTCTCATAGTCTATAACCTGAAACGTAGAAACTCAACCCAATGAGTTAACACTGTCGTGCAAATGGCTGAGTTCACTGCTAATCCATCGCTTCATGCTCTTTGCAGACTAAAAAAGCTTATTAATTATGCCTTTGCAGTATAGTAAAGCTGTTTCAAGGTTGTACCGGGAAATTCGTGTAGGTGGTCGGCCCCCAGTACTTGAGAGCAGCAAGGTCGTATGCCCTTGCAGCTGCCTCCTCCTCATCGTATGCTCCCAGATAGACTGTTGAGCATCAAAGAAAACATTCAGTGCTGATCATATATATATATTGTCTTACTTTTTTTTGTGTTCTGAAAGTTAAACATCCATACCCTGCTTGCCCTTCTTCCTCTGTGTTGGATTCCACGAGTTCTTGTCCCACAGATGCGCTTCGAAACGACCTGTCCATCGATGCCTGCATGCATGGCAAGTATATATATGCAGATGTTACTTACTGCCTGCTGACTTCCAAATTTAAAGGAAGGACCACATGCTTCTGATCACTACCTGCTGACTCCACGGAACCTGGAGCTCCTCTTGACGGTGATGCTCGGCAGCGGCTTGCCAATGCCGCTGCCGTTGGCGCCGCCGCTGATCGGCGCGAGCAGAGCCGGCTCCCTCCTCCTCCTCCTCACCACCACCTGGGTCGCCTCGCCTCCGCCTTCCTGCGCTCCGATCGCCATGGCCGGAGCCGGCCCCGAGTAACTCTCGATCTCGTTCTTGACCATCATCAAGTTCTCCATGGCCACCCAGTGAGTGATGCCGTAGCTTCAGCAACGCACGCACGCACGAACGAACGTTGGGAGCACAGTGAAGCTACTACTGCAGCTGCGATCGAGGTGAGACGCCGGAACCCGACGGTGCGTTTATATACAGCCACGCTACTGCGTCGCACGGTGACAGGTTTTGTCCGCTGGTGAGCGCAGGACAAGGCGTTTGATGAGTTTGATGTGGGGTCTCAAGCCATGCTCCGCCTGTTTTCAACTATGCGGTTAATTTTGTCCTCGCTCCGGTTTGGGAACATCGAGTGACCACTGCAACGGTTCTTTGTCTGGTATATGGCTGCTGGAGAAAATGCTGCGTCTAGTAAGGGGTGCGTGCGTGCGCGCGTGTTATTTTAGGTTTTCCTTCACAGCATATTTGCGTTTCCAACATGGAGAAACAAGAAGAGCCAAGTATCATTCCGCAGAGGAGTCCAAGGAAAGCTTGGCTTCGTCTTCCATGGGAGGACAAGATAACGGCAACCGATCTGAGAATCCCGTGCCGAGAGTTTTGTCTGGTGTGCGCTTGTCTCTCTTTTGGTGCCCGCGTGCGGACGTGCTGACAATCTTGTACGGTTCACCGGCGGCGAGACGTGTCTTGCAGTCTTTGGAATAGTCGACGTGTACGTGAATAATCCTAATCAGCGCCGCCTCATCAGCCATGACTCATGAGTCGTCATCTCAGTCTTATTGGCGCCGCCTCATCAGTCATGAGTCGTCATCTCACAGCCTTATTATTGGCGCCTTTGAGGCTCAGGGGGCGTAGTTTTCCTGGCGTTGCGTGCGTTGTGCGTCGGTGCGTGGCTGGCTGGCTGCTTCCTGGACCCTGGTCCCCGCGCGCGATGCGCCGCGCCGGTGGACGGGCCGAACGGTGACCGATCTGACTGTTGGCGGCGTGGCGCTCGTGCCGGGGCGCTGTCATGACGACGAACGCCTGCCCGGACGCGGCGGGCCGAGTTGGTGTGGACGCCTGCGGCTGGGTTAAGGTTTGAGTAGTTCTCGGCTGATCGCCGGAGTGCAAGTCGAACGAACGCCACCGTCGACCTCCCCGGCTGCGCGGCAGGGCTGGCAGTGGTAGGCTCTCATCCCTCTGCGAAGTTGCCGGCCAGCCGGCGCCACCACGACTCAGCTGTGCACGGGTACAATCACGTCACCAAGCAAGTGTGCGTGCGGCACTTGCACCCGATAGAAAATCCCCAACGAATACCATCCAGTAACAAAAAAGAGGAGAAAATTCTTCGTGATTGTTCCCCAGCAGTGTACATAAAAACAAACAAACAAAAAAGGCTGCCCCTGCAAAGGCAGATGCCTGTCCATCGGTTAGAACCGTCGTATCAATAAACCTCCCAAAGGTCCAGTGGCAAAGGGAGCTGGAGAACATGTATTTCTGCTTCTCTTTTCGGCCTCCCTGAGGTCTCTAATCACCTACCCTAACAAGCAGTTTACGAGAATGCGCGCGCGGGGGCGTGTCGGCGCCCACTGCCTTCTTCGTCTTCTTCCTCGCCTTCGCGCCGGACTGCTTGCATTGGCGCGAGCGGAATGGCAAGCCGCCAGCGGAAGCGCTCTGCTGCTAAACATGTCAGGCACAGGATGGCGAAACGACGCGATAGATATGAACGGCGACGGGCCGACGGGCTGCGTCTCTACTGCCTGTATGCCTCCACCGCAAATCAATGGCGCCCCAGGCCACATTGCACTGGCAAGTGGCAATGCATCAACATGGCGATTGAATGAGAAAAAATAAACTAAAATTTAGCAAGATCCTAGTATTATTACCGAACCGATCTCCGATCCTGAACAACCATTATTCTTTTCTGCATTTTGTACTATTTGTTTCTGGAGGGTACAGTGAATGGCTAGACAGGCAAATTATTTGAAACAATTCGGCCCTCAACAAATCCCGAGCCCTTCCGCTTCTCTGCCCCTTTTATTGTTTTCTCTTCTACGGTTCTACCCGACGAATACTCCATACATTTATGTCGCGGAGGGGAGCGCCCAGTTCTTGGGCACGGGGCCGATATCATAGATGATCTCCCTGTGACAGGACCAAACGAGTTTGATGGCTTCCGGAGTTCCGATCCCTGCACCTCTTGGGTCCCCAGCAGGACCAAACCTGAATTATACGATGGAATGGGGATGTTATTCTGCTGGTGATCATCCATATACAACAGTGGTATCATTGGCGTCATAAGAGTGCTATTGTGTGTTAGCTCACCAGTGGTTCTGTGGAGCGCCAGTCGTCCTTGCTCGGATTCCGGCATATGTTGTCCCATTGACAGATCTCCCCAGCACGTCCTGTAAACCGAGATAAGGTCATTCGAGTGTTTGATCGTCAAAAGCAACACGACCGAAGGTTTCTAAAATATCCTCGTGAGATCTCAACCTTATCTGACTGGTTGCATGCCAGAAATGACGAGTTTCAACGAAACAAAAAAAAAAAAAAAGAAAGAGAGAAGATAATATGAATGAAAACATCCCGACACAGAAGAAAACCAACTTGCCTGCAGGAATAATGGATCGTTTGAAACTACAGCAGCTGTAAGGTGCGCATTCATCCGTTCACAGGCTTCTAATACCAACTCGAGCTGATCCTCAGAGTATTCTGTAACCACCTGGATTACATAAACAGAACATACCAGTGTTTTACTATAGAATAACTTCAAACTAAGACCGTAGAATACATCAATTAATCCCTTTTCACTAAAAAGAAAATAGTTAATCTTAATCCCCAACTAGGCATTTGTCAGAAAGGGTGATAACTAAGTCAACAAAATAGTTTTGGTAGGCCAAACATCCATGCAGCCTAGAATGGATGCAGGCAAACCTACAGGTCTATTTTGTATTCCATAACATCGCGTAAGATCCAAGTTAAATGCTTGAGTCAGGTTCATACTAGATTGATACCAGTGGCATAGAATGCCAGGCATCAAAGTTAATTATTTTCTGAAATTTTATGGACTTAGAATAAAATAAAATGCAGGCATCAATTAAATATACAAAGAGAATGCAGATATGTGGTCCATAGTAGTGAATGCTAGGATTACCACTGGGGACAGCTGTATTATGTTTCATTATGCTAAAATAATTGCATATGGTATCTAACCTGGAATGGGCCAAATATCTCCTTTGTCACAAGCTCAAAATTCCCACTTTTAAGTATTTCCTCTAGAGGAACAAATACAGCAGTTGGCTTCAAAGCACCGTATATTTTTGGAATAGAGTGATTCTCCAAAGGTTCACCACCAAACAGAACCTTTGATCCTGGTATTTTGAGAAGGCTATTCATGTGCTCTGTCATGGCTTCTGTAGTAACCTGTATCAGAAAAGATCAATGTCATCATCAGTTGATTAATTCTATGAATGAAGAAACAGAAAACTCCTTATAGTGCTCATCCCATTGTGGGAACCATATAAAAATTTAGCATGTAAAATACAGCATGAATGGCTACATGTTCTTTTTCTCCTCACATATTAACCTTTTAGGTGGACACCTGTACTGTGCAAAGACAAGATCCTTTCTTTCTCCTCGTCTTACACTATTTGATGTCTGGACCTCACATCTATTATTAAAATATCAGGAAACAATATTATTACCTGGATCCATTTATTGGTTGATTAAGGCTGTGTTCAGATTCAGGAAAAAGTACTTCTCCAACAAATTTTTCCTATTCACCCTACTCACAGAACACGCTTCCCAGTGCACTATTCATCTAAAACTTCCACCCACTTCTTTCAATCTGAACACAGCCTAAGCTTTTTTAACTACTAAATGCTGCGAAATCACACCATAGCATGGAAGTTGGAAGAATATTATGTGATTAATCCCAAGAATTGTCCACTTACCGTAAGGACTGGACCAATTGTCAAATCTTCAAGCTTCCTTCTTTCAGAAAGTTTCTTCATTTTGTCAAGTAAGCCACTAGAAGACCAATTCTGCAAGTGGAAGAAAATTATACAGCAAATAAAGAAAAAATCCACACACAAATTAGGTTGCAGTGCAAAATATGCTCCAAGGGCATTTTCAGGTTCTCAAATAGCTTCCAGAGTTCATTTTTTTTTTTGTGATAATTCCAGAGTTCAAAATATTATAGCACTCCCATTTATAAAAAAAAATGCAGCCTGCTCCCGGTCCCTTGAGTGGATACATTGTCAACAAAACCATAAGACAAATGTGGTCCGATAGGTGGCGTGAATGTCTAGCATTAATCATACTATAGAAGAAAGTAACAAACAAGCACAAAATACATCAACATATCGGAGCACAACTCATTTATCAAATAACCAAGAGACATCATGTACCATAGGCGATGAACATAATTCAGTCACTATCAAAGTACCAAGACCACTAGCAAAGAGAGTCAGCTCTTTGCAGTTTCGTCTTTACCTTGTGCATGAATAGAACAGACTGAGCAGAGCACTTTTGACCACTGCAAGCATAAGCATCCTGATCGCACACCCAAGCAATATAGTCAACCTGTTTCGCACAAAATCCAGTCAAGTCACAATTCTGATTGCGAATATATTATTGAAGATGTTGAACAGAAATACTTCAGACCTCTTGAACATCTGGACCAAGGATTTTCCAATCAAAACCAGCATCTTCCAACTTGATCCGGCCTTTCAAATCAGCGGCTAATTTCTCTGCTACCCGTGAGCTCCCAGTGAAAAGGGTCATTTTTGGATTAGCCTACAAGAGATCACAAAAAAGATAAGGAATGACATCTACCACCTGTAAGAAGAGCATAAATCCACTTGGTCGACCAAGGACTTCCAGTGTTGAATGAAAAAAATAACAGATGCTGAGATGTATATTGTTCAGCAAACTCTGAAAAACCTCAACTGCTGAACATGAAATACCACGTACCCCCGAATGAAAATGTTGTTGGATTGGTTGAAGCATAACCTACTGGTGATTATCAACGACATGAACAGCTCTTACTCTTAATTCGTTAACTAAAAATGTTAAACAAGAAAAACATGTATATGCTCAAACATGGAACTGGTTCATGGAACATAGTAGAGAGCATATAAGTATACTAATAAACAAAACAAAAAGATGTTCAGAACTTAAAACAATCCAGTTTGTTATCCCAAAGCTTAATAACAGAGATAGTGATAATCATTAATCAGTACCAGAAAGTTATAGGGTTCATACCTCTAACAGTAGCTTGTTCATGGTGACACCATCAGAATTTATGAAATCCATATCCTCTGCTGGCAATCCACACTCATGAAGCAACCTCAGCATTTGTGCCATCACAACGCTAACCTTGCTGTCAACTTTGAGGACCGGTTTATTTCCCATGTATAGTGCTCCCATTACTTGCAGTAATGGAATCTCCAATGGGAAATTGAATGGTGTGATAATTGCAACCTGCACATATTTGATCATATTAGCTCTACAAAATGTCATAAAGTTGAATGAAAGAAACATAAATTTGCATCGTTTCACTGCATAAGATAAAACATAAAACTAAATCCTCAGCTAATGTGTAACAGCCCGCAGGCAAACATCAAATGGAATGTGCCAAGATCCTAAGATACTTGGCAATATACAGCCCCAAAAGCCAATTTGACTAGCATAGAAAGGTTTGTCTTCAGGTTCCAATAATTTTGTTGAAAGAAATGTCCAGATTCGGTTCAAAAAAACAATGTCCAGAGATCAAAAGTTATGTCTAACTGAGGTTGGAATACAACTAAAAAGAAGCGAGTGTTTGAATAACCCAGGCTCGCTTATTACCTTGAGATATTTGCTCCATGTAAATCAATTTGATCCTCTAAGTAACTAATTTGTAACAATTAGGCTTGTTTTGCATGGCTTTTTAGGTGTTCTATTCTACATAACGTGATAGAATGAATTGAAGATATCACAAATACAATATTTTTCACTGTAGGCCGTTAAGAACACTTACTGGGCCATAAGGCCAACGGTAGCCATTACTTCTTTGTCCAAGATGGTTGCCAGGCACAGCAAATGACCTTGCCAGAAAGCGTACCTGTTACACAAAACAAAGAAAATAAAATGGACTCAATCTGCAAGAAGATAAAATTGACAGTCTTTCAATCTGCAAAATGGAGCATTATCTTCCAAACTGCCTCTCAAACCACTACAACTACTCAGATGAACACTACTGGATCAATTTCCTCATATAAAAGCCTCTCCGGGGGGAAACCAGGCAACCCACTTGAAATGGCATATGTGCGAGTTTGCGCACAGACCTAAACTCGCACGCCTATTTGTCACTATGCAAATGAAGCAATTTTATCTACATATATACAAAAACGAAATCAAACAGAGGCTTAAATACCTGATCTCCGCAAAAGTTTTCCAAGAACTTTTGAGAAACTTGAACTTCTGCAAGTGCTTGTTGGTAGCTCTTTGGAGATACCCTCTGGATAAGTTTAGCAAAGAAATCCGAGATCTGCATAGAGCATTTTGACATCAATGAACTGCGAAAAATAATATCTAAGAAAACAGAGATGAAATATATCTCTTCTCAAGCATGGTAAAATAATCAGTAAAATATTTGTAAGGATAAAAGAGGATTGAATAATTTAGTATTAATAACACATACCGCAGGTTGGCCCAGCATATGTGCAGCTTTTGCAGATATATCACCATACATGAGGTACCTGCATATTGGTTTAATTTAAAAAGACAAATAATATTATAATACGGTTATGGCTCAAAATATAAGAGAGAGTTGGTTCAAAAAAAAAATATAAGAGAGCTGCACAGACCTCTCTGGAGCTTTAAGCGGGTTGTGAAGTCCATGCTTTGGGCATTTAGATAAGCTCTCCACGAATGGCTGCAGAAGAAAACAATATCAAATGTTGTATGAGAGCCTACTTGACAAAAGGTTTTCAAACAAAAACTTCTTTCACATGTCAACAAATTAAAACCAAACAAGTTTAAATGCAGCTTCTTGGCTGACAAGAGTTCTATCTTTGCATATTCATAGTAACATGAATAAGTTTACATACCCTCACTAAAATAAAAGGAAGATGAAAAACCAAGTTAGACAAAACAAAGTAAAGATTATGCATTTTTAATATCTGAGGAGAGTCGAAAAGCACAATGTAGATGTAGTTGAATTATGTTTGCATGAATGTGACATGTAAAGTATAAGAGAAGCGTACCTTTATTTCAGTTCCCTGAACCTCAGCAATTTTGATAAATTTTTCACCATTTAGAGGATCAACTATCCAGTTCCAGTTAGCAGATGCTGTCCAGCTGCCCTGCACTGAATCATTGTGGTTTAGGCACAAGCATCTCAGTCAAATTCATATTGCTGAACATACGGTTGGAGAAATTATACGGCATGTTATACTTTTGGGGACTGATATAGCCCGGAGAATTCTAGTATGTTACGCACACAAGCATTGCGTTTCAAAAGCTACAAGCAGAAGTGCAGAACCCTCACCAAAATTATGCACCTCCGCGGGATTGGAACCTGAAATCTCTTGCGGAGACACCGTTGCAAACGATGGCGCGTGCAGCCACCTGCAAATCACACAAACATTCAGTCCATACCGAAGTGAACTTACCTTCCCCCACCTGGTGCAGCCTCGAATAATAGCGACTCAACCGTGCTAACACCCGCGGACAACCCTGACAGGTACTAAACCCTATCGCGACCAATCTATATGCGCTGCTCGACAATGCGATCCCCCCTATTCGCACCACATCACGCAAAGGCCCCTCAATTCACACGCACGATCCACCAGCGCGCAACAGATCGCGGAAACGAAAAAGGGAATGGGGGGCGCGGGGCGGATCACCTGGACACGCACGCGAGGGGAGCGGATCGACTGACGGCGGCGGCAGAGGCGAGGTGCCGCCGGGAGAGGAGGCGGCTCATCGCCGGCGACGGCGAGGTCAGGTGGCCGCGTCCAAGGCCCTCGCTGCGCTGCGCTCGATTGTGTTGGAGTGGCTTGTTGGGTTCGCTTACTGCAGAGTCTGCAGTCTGCACTCGCAGTCTTGTGATTTGTCGTGTCGTCGTGTATCGCCAGCGGACGCTTTTAAAACTTTCCACGGCAGCTCAGGGGACCTCTGCATGTGGGTCCTTCCTGCGACGGCGTCGGGGTGGCCGCGTGGGCGAGGGCGGATTGCGCCCGGATCCCAAAAGATCAGCGCGGTGTTTAGTTGTGGTTGGGAAAAAGTATTTTTTTGGAATGCGTGTTATGTGAGGAGGATGAATAAAAAAAGGAAAAAAGCAATTTTTGAGGATGCCTGTTCTGTGAGGAGGATGAATAAAAAGTAAAAAGTAATTTTGGAAACTAAACATGGCCCAGGCCAAAGACGGACTCATGGCCAGCTCAGCTTATCTTTCCAGTGTTGGCTAAAAAAAGCTTATCTTTCCATGTGCACGTTTGACTGCTGTAAATTGGTCTGTCCAGAATCGCAAATCGCTGATTTCAGACTATTTGATTTTGGCCTGCTATAGAACAAATTATCATCTTATCCCTAATTAATCCTCCCAAATAAAAAAGTGTCTTCATCTCAAAAAAATATTTACAAAAATGTGTCCTTGGAACTTTTCAAAGTCAAATTATCTTTATTAAATTTAAGTAGATATATAAAAACATTATCGATATTTATGATATCAAATGCATAAAAACATGTCATAAATATCAACCTTATTATATATAAACTTGATTAAGAATTTAACTTTTAGATAAAAATTGATATATTTTTATAAGATAGAGTGTACCTTCGGATTATTATGGGGTCGTTTGGTAGGGCTCTGCCTTCGCGCAAAACAGCTCAGGTTGTGGCTCCTTTGAAGTAGTTTCTTTGGTGGAGTTGAAGCCATTGCGAAAAAAAACTTTCGGTAAAATGGTTTTTTACTTGTAATATGGTAATTCTGAGAGCACCTTAATGTATGGGAAGGGAGGTAAGGGCAAAGAGGCCATTTTAGGGTTGATTTTCAGGTAAAGCCGTTTAGGCCCTGTTTGGTTGGGCTTCTGCTCCGGCTTCTCATGCAGTTTCACCAAAAAAATTAGCAAATGAGATGCTCTCTCAATTGTTTCTTTAGAAAAAAAAAGGAAGTCGGACCCCAGAAGGCACCGTAGCCAGGACCTGTTTGGGGTAGCTTTGGGAGCTTCTCCTCTATTTGTTTGCCTATTTCTTCCATAAAGCTGCCAGAGAAGCTACAGAAGAAGTTATTTTACCAAACGATTTTAGGCACAGCCACAGCCAGCACAGCTGGATTTTCAGAGAAGCCATAACCACAGCCAAAATCCTACTAAACAGGGCCTTAATTTTAACTCAAGTCTCGGCCTCTTCACTCTCTTTTTGAGAACCCTCTTCTCTTTGTTTGTGCGGTTTTTGGTGCACCTCGATGTTTTTGGCCCATTACAGATAATTTTGGGCCATCAGTGCAGCCCAATTTTTTAGTTATTCCAAAAAAAAATACAGACACAGGCTCAGAGTTCGAAAGACAATCACGTTGTCGTCTGCCGGAACCGGGGCGGTGGCGCGTCTCGATCACCACCACCGCCGTCCGCCGTCGACATCCACGCATCACGCGGCCGCGCGAGGGAGGCAGGCAGAACCCCAGATCAAATCTCGCTCCCGCTCACAGCTTTTCCCAACGCTCCTCTTCTTTCTTTTCCCCTCGCTTCCCGTGCACCTCGTGAGTACTCCAAGATAAGAGAAGACTAGAGAGAAGGCAAACGAAGAAGCGATCCCCCGGCCCACCGCATCCGTGTCGCCGCTGGCTCGCTCGCTCGCTCGCCCGACCATGGAGTCGTGGCGGACGCGGACGCTGCTCAAGGTCATCGTCCTCGGCGACAGCGGGTCAGTGCGTCCACGGTCGACGTTTCATCTGCACCTCTCTCCATTCCATTTCTTTTTTTTCCTTCTGTTTTTGTTGCTCGATTTGGGCGTGCTTAATGTGGTTGCTTCTTGCTTGTCATGGATCGGTGGATTGGCCGGGCAAATGCAGGGTCGGCAAGACGTCGCTGATGAACCAGTATCCTTCAGCATGGAAACGTTGATGTGATTTTTAGTAAAATGGCTGTTTATTTGCTCATCTATTCAGTCGATTTGTATAGCATGCTTCCCTCATGAATCGGAAACATTTTTTCGTGGCATGCTGGTAAAAGTATCAGGGCATTAGGCTTTGTCGGCGTCTCTTGATTTGCTCGACATATACTTGAAGCATGGCTGTTTGTCAAGGCATTTGGATCAAGGTGTTCGGCCGTTGACATACTTTGATTTGCTTGACAATGATTAGATACGTGAACAAGAAGTTTAGCCAGCAGTACAAGGCGACGATCGGCGCTGATTTCCTCACCAAGGAGGTGCTCATTGAAGATAAGCTTGTCACCCTGCAGGTGAGGGCGCCCTTGCACGAGCTTGGGTATCTTGCAACTTTGCACCACTGATAAGAAAAATGAGCTTTCTAGCTGTCGTCGTCGTTGTTGCTATGATGCAGATATGGGACACGGCAGGGCAGGAGAGGTTTCAGAGTCTTGGCGTAGCGTTCTACAGGGGTGCTGACTGCTGCGTGCTGGTTTATGATGTCAATGTCAAGAGAAGCTTCAATACACTCAATACCTGGCATGATGAGTTCCTTAACCAAGTAAATCACTTTTATATCATCGTAGTGTCTTTTTCATGTCAGACACTGAGATTCAGGTAGCGGATAAAATAGCCGTTTACGTGTTGCTCCCACAAGTATGTATCTTTCAGATTTCGGTTTTACAATAGCAGCTACTTATGAACTTGAGTACAAAATATATAAAATGCTCCTTTTCCGTAAAAAAATAATAAGCTCCAGATGATCGGTATGAGTATCTATCAGGATAGCACGTTCATTTTAGTTTGTATGGGCTTCATATTTTACCTCCAAAATGAAATGCAAATAAACCAGTTAAAACAATTATCCCATCAATACTTGTCTGGAGAATAATTATATTGCCAGAATCTTTACAACGTTTTGGTTTTGTTGCTTATGACCATTGTGTATTGCATCAACTAGAGTACTCTAACTGAAGATTCAATGTTTTCCATTTTAGGCAAGCCCGTCAGATCCTAAAAATTTCCCTTTCATTTTGGTCGGGAATAAGATTGATTTAGATGGTGGAAACAAAAGGATGGTTAGTTATCTGAACGTGCAAACATTCCTATAAAAACTTTGAAATGCTCTGCAATCTCTTTGCGGCCTTCCTACAGGTTTCTGAGAAGAAAGCAAGGGAATGGTGTGCATCCAAGGGCGATATCTCGTATTTTGAAACATCTGCAAAAGAGGACCACAATGTTGACACTGCTTTTCTATGCATCGCCAAGCTTGCTTTGGCGCATGAGCATGACCAAGACATGTAAGTAAAGGCATCTCCCGTTTCTTGTTCAGGTATCTGAACCCATGTTGTTTTTAGTATTATAGGCTCAAGAGGATTATTTGCAATTTGAAGTTCTTTTATAAATGATGATGGGTTTTCCTATTTTTTTATAAAAAAGAAGAAGAAGAAATTACATGCAAATATGTAGGACGGTTTTGCTCATCCTCCATTAGTGCAGTTTCAAGATTCTGTCAGCTCCCAGATTGATTTGTTGTTCTAATCATAAGCACTTGTTCCTTCTGTGTCCCCAGTTACTTCAACACAGTTGCAGAACAAGTCCCCAATACTGAACAGATGGCAAGTGGATGTGCTTGCTAGCAGCTAGCCATTTTTTGGCACTACCATGCATTTACTGTATACAATAAGCTCACATACCTGTTAGCTGTTTAACAAGCTCCTATAGCCATACTTCAATTGTAATCGCAGCATCAGTGGCTGTCCTACTGGCTTAATAGAATGATACGTAGTATACGGGTGTTTTCAAGTTCAGCTCGCCTCTGCTCTCCTAGCTCCTAGGACAATAAAAACCACACCCTCGAAGAAGATACTTCTGGCAAAAACATATGTAGCAGCAACCTCCTCTTCGAGTTGTAACCCGTCGCTTTTCAGCCCCTGTGGCATGCTGATTATTCTTGATGCAATCATACTGCTGCAGTACATGTTAATGAGGACCATGGCACATGCGATCAGGGCCGGTCCTGACTTTTTGGTGGCCCGGTGCGGAACAAAAAATAGAGGCCCTAACCTTAAAAAAATACAAGATAATATAGTCAATTCAATAATATTAAAAAACTCATTGTTATTAACGAATTTCACACTAATAAGTGTAAAATACAAAAGACAAATAACAAATTTCTTTAGATCATTAAAAACAATTTCTTCAAACAATTATAGATGCAAAATCAGTGATGATAGAGTCAACATCAATCTCATCCAGCAACCTCTTCTGAATGCACAAAGTATCTAAAAATAGTTAGGGAAAAACAGACAAGCGAATGTGATTGAGGAAGATTTTGGACCTCAATCCGGTGATGACAAATCGACAATCGGGTAGGGCTCAATCGAGCAGAGCAGGTCAGTGGCGAGCTGACGAGCAGCGATCTGCTGTCTGTGGCGGCGTCTCGCCAGTTGCCGCTCGCAAGTCGCGATTTGTCGAGTCGATTGGTCTATACTTATATGCTAGGCTAGCCAAGTGGGTTGGCGGACTATTTTTTGGGCTACTTGCACTTGGTGTGGAAGGCCTGTTCGTTGCCTCGTTGAAGCCTGTATACGTATACTTCGTATCTGGTATCTCTCCAAGGTGGAGGCCCCTGGTATTAGAAGGCCCGGTGCGGTCGCACCCTTGGCACCGGCTCGGGGCCGGGCCTGCATGCGATGGTTCAGAAAGTTCAGAGCCGCCGCATGAAACGTTCAAGCACCAGAAACCTGTTGGGATTTGGTTTTGACCTCCTCGATGGACCCGTGATGCGGTCACGAGAACGCACTCCCTGTCCCGCAGTCTTGAAACTCGCCGGCGTCGGCGAGTGTGTGTGGCTTGTTGGGAAACCACGCGGCAGGAGTTTGCCCACGACCACGACGACGCGACAGCGACGCCGTCTCCCTGACTTTGCCGGCGTGTGTCATCAGTCAGTCAGTACCCTTTACCAGTTACCACTGTCCACTGCTGCGGTAGTGCAGCTACTGAGGTGCAGCTGCCACTCGAGGCACCCTGGTCGTCGGGTTCGGCCGCGCGCGACGGGGGCACGAGCGAGCGGGGACGGACGGGCTTGACCCCCGCGTTCCTGGACCCTGCTGACCGCCTTCTGGGATCCTGCCGAGTTGCCGGCGAGAAGGCCCGCTCGGCCGAAATGGGTCGCCGACGTCAAACCTTCCGATGCGACGTCGGGAAAAGGGCTATCTGATTCCCCTCGCCGGAGTCAGCTCTCGCGACGCACCAGTGCAGTGCACCACCGGTCCACCACTAGTGTGCCGTGGCATGGTTTTACACTGACATCATATACAAATACCATGCGTCGCGCGGCGTCTGGTGTCGGTGTGTGTGGGTGCTTCTGATATTCAATTGAGGACGCCGGATCGGAATGATACTGCGACTGGAGCACATAGGATTGAGCATATATAGTTCTTTGTTTCGAATTTTCAGAACCTACCTTTTTTTTATATACATATACCCATGCATGCATGTGCAACAGCGGAAGGGAACGATCTAATTGCGTAGGATAATGGACGAGTAGTTTCCTTCAAGTTATTAATTCCTTATCATTTTAAAACGCTTAAAGTTGTAATTGTATGGTAATATGATCATCATGCGCTGCGTTTCACAATATTATGAGATTGATTGATCGTTTAAATTGTGCTCGGTTCTTTTTAGATGAATAATAGATTAATTCAGTGTCGTAGCTGCAACGATAAATTTTGTATTTTTTTTTACAATCCAATTTAAACATTTTATACCAACATGTTTTCCTTGAGTATTAAACTATCCAACGCAAAAGAGGAAGAGAATTGAAAATTCATTTAGTTATGATACTCTAAAGACTCGTGAGTCATGGAAATGCAAAAGGGGCAAAGATAGGATTCTTCACAGAGTTTATATTATACTTGCTCGGTATGAGATATATATAGCTTGTTGATGGGGAAATATGACGATGGTACTCTTTGTGGTTCAAGAGAAAAGGGATAGATTTCACCTAAACAAAAGTGTAGGGGGTCACGGCCTTATAACATTACAAGATACATGCGTCAACTTGAAAGAAAATGCATGGTTGAGACTTGAGAGGGACATGTATGATGCTGAATTGCTGATTTCGTTATCAGAAAGAATGTACGAAACAAAGGAAAATAACCATATTATTATTATACTCCTACGCTGAAAGAGTTTCGGGGTCCCTTCTGTAATGACACGTGCTTGATTATCCAAAGGAACAGGCTCTAGATAGGGACAAAAAGAGACACTAGTTTACTGGGGATTGCTGAAAGGTTTAAGCTGTCGCGGTCTTGGACAATTACTGGGTCCCTTCTAGACCCACCAAGTCACTAAGAAAGAAGCTGAAGACAAATAGGAAAGCACACCCACTTCTGGTCATTCTGAAAGACCCTCCCTGTTTGATCTTTGTTTAAACTAATAGAGAAGCAGGTGAAGGTTTAACAAAGGGTTCCTAGGTTCAGTGGATGATCCATGTAGTACAGCTTTTGTTTAAAAAAAAGAATTGGGCATGCCGTACAACTTGATGCTATGTTTGGCCATTCTAAGCAAGACGAGCCACTTGTAATTTCTCTTTTTCAGTTCCGATCGCTTTACAGAAGCTGCAGCATATAGTGGACCTATCATGCTGGTATTAGGCGAGAGGGCCAGCCGCCGAGGTCAAATTGGGGCATAGTAGATCAACAACTTGTCAATTCATCCATCAGTAAGAGTTTGGGCGCCACGTCACCAAGCACAATTGATAAGCAAACACCGGAGGGCTATCACACATGCTGTAGCCAAGCCAGTGTTACGGAGCGGATAACGACTCTTCTTCCACAGAAGTTTTCCTCCCTGGTTCGACGAGAGAGAGAGAGCAGAGAAGCGTACGTGCCCAGGCTGACGTGTGCGAGCCCCGCGGCGCTGACAACCGGCCGCGTTCCTGGCAGGTTCTGACGACCACGACCGAGAGCGAGCAATGCGCTGCGCGCGCGTGGGGGCAACTTGATGGCTGCTCCTGTGGCCTGTGCCAGCTGCCCACCCAATCCGCCACGGACGCCGCGATCGAAAGCGAGCGGCGCCGTTCGCCCCGGATCGCGCCAAAAAAGGGGGGCCCAAAAACCTATCAACGCATCGGAAAGCAACGGAAATCGACGGCGACCGCGACGCCCCCGCCACGCCGCGCCGCCGCTCTGCCGACCCAACTCTGAGCTCTGTCCCGGCGCGCCACCATGGGATCGGAGGTTTCCAAGAAGAGAGGGAGGACGGCGTTTCGGGATGATGATGATCGGATCGGGTCGAGTCGAGTTGCACGGCCCGCTGTCGTCGGCCAACCTGAGGTATAAAAATCCGGGGGGCGCGAGCGCGGGTGGAAGCTTCTGAAATCACGAAAGAGTGGCCACGGTTGGTGGCAACTGCCGTACGGGTATCAGCAGCAGTAGCATGTGTGGCTCTTTGCCCGCCGTTGCAGCGTTGCTATCCCTCCATCCAATCTATCACTTGGGTAACGGAGGAGCACGTTATCTTGTCTCTAGTGGACGCCCGACGGGCGATGGATTAATTAGGATGTTAGATGCGAATGATGTTGATCGACAAGCATAAAGCACGCTTTTAATCGTCGTAAAGAGCTCTGTCCAATGTAAACATACAAATAAACTACTCCTGGAGAGGATGACTTTGGGGATTCTTAATTCTATCGTGGGTCCTTGGCTCCTAGATATAGGATAGGACCTGCAAGCAACGTTATTACAGAGAAACAGGCATCGTCTGATGTTTCCAGCATTGATAGCAAACTCTGAAACTGAAAGGCTTTCCTTTTTTTTTGAGGAACTGAAAGGCTTTCCTTATGTCGGCGCGACGGTGAAGTCGTGGGGGGTATGACTATGCACTTACCAGAAGTTTATGATGCTCGCTTTAACTGTTTGGTTGCATGTATCACATGATGCATCAATCCTGGATGAGATGATTCAACCAATTTACTTATACCACTTGGTTCATTCTAGCTAGTACAATAATATATTTAAGTGGGATGATCTCATCCTAGATGAATTGATACAATTCACCTAACCAAACAAAAGAATTATTATTATTTTGTATCATTCCATACATGAACCAAATGATGCGCCCAACCAAACACACCCCGCATGTGTAGTGTCTTGTAAATAATCACTGAAAATAAAGATAATTTGATCCGTATATAGGATTGGTGTCGTGACAATTTTTATGCGCAAACAAAAGTGTCGCGACAATTTGCACAAGCAAAAATGATAGGAGTCATATGAGAAAGGATAAATTCGGACACTACGTAAATCCTACAAGATATCGCTGTCCGTTTGATCGCGATAACATGTGAGAAAGGATATGGGTCATCCATCTTACACCTGAGTATTTTTTTCCTTCAGATTTAATTTTTAGTCATTGAATCTAAAACTGACGGCTGAGATCAACCGAGCCTCCAGCTTACCTTGTTCCACCTCGGGTGTTCTTATCTAGTCACATTGCGTCGCGCTCGAGTATTCGCCGCCCACTACCCCTAGCATTACCGGCACCGTCCCCGGAGCCAACAAGGTCTGCCCTCCCTCTATTGTTTCGGTCCCTTTCTTCCCCCTCTCCGGTCCTCCCCGCTCCATTTTTCGTTGTCTATAACTCTATATCATCTGCTCCGTCTTAGTCGCCGTTGTTTGGCAGACGGAAATCGACCATGCGCTGGCCTGGCAGGTGGCATCCCCGCACCTACGCAGGCCAAATAGGGTTCCATTGCCACCCGGGAGTGGCGTCCCTGTTGTCCTGCCCCGCCGCCGTCTCGATGGAATTAGCCGGAGGTAGAGAAGAAGAGATGGAAAAAAAAATCTGAGTGTCGGAGAAGAGAAAAGACTCAAGCATCATATAGCAATATAGCAATTTCAAAAATCCAAAAGGATAATTTGGCATGCAAAAAAATCAGTGAAAACGACCTTAACTTGATTGCCCCTCTGCTTTTGTTTGCTTCTCCAAAGGTCGTGTGTTGCTTTTGTCTCACTCGCACACCCCTGCGATCCACACCCCAACCACACAGATCAGTTGCGTCTGCCGCCTCGCAACCTGGCCTTTTAACAAAAGGGCTATCATCATCTCGGGTGCACTGACACCCTGATGGCAATTGGCAAGCGATCGATGTGTCACGTGTGCGTCCTGCGTTACGCGACGCCCTCCCAGCGACGGCAGCGACGGCGACACATGCATCTGCACCCCGCCGGCGGCTGCCCGGCTAATTCGCATGTGCTCGCCGCCGCGCATGCACCGGCCGGAGCCATCGGTGTCCCTGCCCAATCTCTCGCGACCGATCACGCATGCCAAACGAGTGAGGTCACGTAAAAAGTACAAAAGATAAAAAAAAAAAAACACTGCCCCGGCAACGAAACTGGTGTCCTGGCAGAAGAAGTCAGCCGTGGCCAATCAGCTGCTCGCGCCAGCCACAGGCGGGATTCGGCGGCGACAGGGACTCCACGACTCCGCTCGGCCGGGCGGGGACGCAACGCATGAGCGGCCGCGAATAATTTTACTACACCTCCAGGAAGGAAGCTGCGCAGAATCCGGCGGGGCCATGGCTTCTAGATCGCGCTTTGCGTTGGGGGAGATCCTTCGCGGCGCACGTTTTGGCTAAGCCTGGTAATTACAATTTCTTTTTGAGAGATCGATGAAGGCGACGTGTGCATCCGAGTTTATTATACGCAGGCGCAAACAGCGACCTTTGACGCATACGAAAACGACGTCGTCCGTCTTGGACGTCCAGCTGCGCTCGGATGATGATTTATTGTACTTGTGTTCGTGGGCCGGCCGCCGGAGGACGACGACGACGACGGTGAACGGTGGCCACGCATTGCGCGGTGGCGTTGGGGCGGCAGCGGGTGCTTTGCCTTTACAAGGTTTAGGAGGATCACCCGAAGTTTTTCGCATGTATACTGAATACGGTGAAAGATAAAATTTGTATGATTATACTGCCAAGCACTCTTGGTAAATTATTTAAGGAAAAAATCCTAAAAAATAATTTAAGGAAATCAACAAAAAATGATTTACTCACTGAAAGTGTCATTGTTTTGAAGGATCATGTGACATGAGGACGGATAGGGGAAAAGGGAAGTGCCGACAATTGCATCAAAAGCTTATTGTCTCAGGTAACAGACACTTTAATTGTTTAATAACAGTAGCCATTGTATCTAACATATTTTTATTTTGGGATACCCAGCTTTGTCATTGTTTATATAAATCTCCTGAAGCACCTTAATACCTTTTAAAGTATAACTTTGGCATTATGAAAAAATTCACCAAAACTACTAAAATACTACTTCCGTTCCAAAATACTGTATAGCTATGTTTAGCCCTTTTAAGACAGATTAAGATGTGTGATAAAATGTCTGTCTAATGTACCCTTCATTAAACGTGTCCATGCAGATATATATGGTAGCTATATTTGCCTTATATATCTCCATGCTTACTAAAATAAATTATACATGCTACAACTAGGACCACAAGATAATTAATTTTTAAAGGGATATTTTTGTCCATTGACCCATTCAATCAGGCTTCACAACTCATATGTAGCTATTTTGGAACGAATTTTGAACGCTTAACGTAGCTATATTTTAGAATGGAGGGAGTACTTGATTTTTTAATTTACCTGCTTCTATCAAAATAAAAAAAAACACTAACCCAAACAACCAACATATCTTCTCTAAACTATCAAATATAATACCGTTGCAACAAGGTTGACACAAAGTTTCAATGTCTTGAATTCCTTGAAGTGTTTTTGACCTAAATTATTATTGTTTCAGGCCTCTCCAAAAATTGTGAGGCATTTTGTGTTTTTGCCCCTACTCTGATATGCAATTCGAATTTTGCCATCAAACTTTTTAACTTTATCAATGCGATTTTACTCATCAATAGTTTTAAAAAGGCAAATTTGCATTGACTTATGGACAAGCAGGGTCAAATTCACAAAGTTAAAAAATGATGGCAAAATCATAATTGCACTTCGTAGTAAAGGTAAGAGATGAAGATAATTCAAATATTACGCCATAAATGATCGTACATACATATAGCGTATGTCATAACTCATAAACACAGAAGAAATATATGGAACATAACTTTGTGCAAGGCTCTAGTTACCTAAGTAACTTTTCGAGAAAACATTGATACTCTTTTCAGGTGATGCACGGATTAGTGGCGGCGATTCATGCATCCATCAGCACTACTAGCATGCTGTCACCAACCAATTCCACTGGTTCCGGCCGCAGCGCCGCGGTCCATAATCCCAGCACCAGCAGAAGGAAATTGAAAACGGCTTGAATCAGGCGGGACCGGAAAGGCAGAGGCCCCCACCCCCACGGCACTACGTGGCGACGACCGCTCGGCTCGAGTCGTGCACCCGGAGACATTTCCGCCCCTGCTATAAGTGGAACGCCGGGCGTGGGCAAGCGGCGGCGCGCGGCGACCCCCGCAGCAGCTCCGAACCTTCTCACCGCCCAGGAAGCTCACCGGGAAGCCGGCGCGCGCGGCCAGATCGCCCCAAAACCACACATCCCCCGCCACCTGCCGCTACAAATCCGCCATCGACATCCCCTCACTCACTCCCCCATGCACACCGGCATCAGCAGCTCGATCCTCCCCCGAGCTCCTCCGGCCGCTGCTCCTATAAATACAAAGCGTCCGCGGCGGTGGTCTAGCCGGTCATGGCGGCAGTCGGGGCGCACCCAGTGCTGTACCACCACCCGGCCCCGGCGGGCGACGCCGCCTCCATGTCCTCCTACTTCTCCCACGGCGGAAGCTCCACTACGGCCACCTCCAGCTCCGCCTCCAGCTTCTCCGCCGCGCTCGCCTCCGCCGCGCCGCCGCTCGCGGACCAGTTCGACATCTCCGAGTTCCTCTTCGACGAAGGCGGCGCGCCCGCGCCGGGCGTGTTCGCCCCGGCGGCGCCCGACGGCGGCGCCCCCGCGCCCCGCGTCGCGCCGGATGGCGCAATCAGTGCAGCCGCACATACTGCTAGGTGAGTTCAGTGAGCGGTGACGCGCGTCACTTGCTTGCTGTTTGGGGGTGGGGATCATCATTATTGGTCTCAATTCTGAATCGGCTGGGGCTCACTTTCGATTGGGCATTTCAGGAGCGCGGCGGAGGCGGTGCCAGAGCGGCCGCAGACGGGGCGGATCGCGTTCCGGACGAGGTCGGAGATCGAGATTCTGGACGACGGATACAAGTGGAGGAAGTACGGCAAGAAGTCCGTCAAGAACAGCCCCAACCCAAGGTAAACGATTCGAACGGAATTGTCGCTCATCTTGATCATCACACACGCACGACAAAAAAAGGATGGATCGATCGATCACGCAAGCTCGTCTCTAGTCTTTCTAGAGATGATCGACGTTCATCTCGATTACTAGCACATTTTGCGATTGGGCTCCAACTAATCATGTCGACGACGATGCTGACGGATGGTTGTGTGCGTGCGTGGCCGTGCAGGAACTACTACCGGTGCTCGACGGAAGGGTGCAACGTGAAGAAGCGGGTGGAGCGGGACAAGGACGACCCCAGCTACGTGGTGACCACGTACGAGGGCACGCACAACCACGTGAGCCCCAGCACGGTGTACTACGCCAGCCAGGACGCCGCCTCCGGCCGCTTCTTCGTCGCCGGGACGCAGCCGCCGGGCTCCCTCAACTAGCCCGCCGATCGACCGCGCTCCATCACCACCGGTCATGGCCGCCGCCGGAGCTAGCTAGCTATCTCTTCTCTCCGCCGTGCGTGTGTACGTCCAAGCTAGCCAGGTAGCTACTCGGTATAGTAGGATATAGGCGATCTGGGTCGGTCTCTCGAGGTGGATCGTTTGGGATCAAGCGCCTCCTCTTTTCCCCCGTCCTTTTCGGCGGCTGGCTGTTGCCATCGAATAGTGTGCTGCTTGCTAGCTGCTGCTGTTTCGAGGGCTCGTCTGGAGATCAAAAGCCCAACTTTAGCTCTCTCTGTTTGATACAGTACCGTTTAGAAGGATTAAATATAAGCTAATTCTACAAGTGACTGGTTCCATCTCTCTCCCAAGGATTAAATACGCGCGTAACGTAACGTGACTGGTTCCATCTCTCTCCCAAGATTGGAACTGATTAGAGCAAGGAAGGATATTATTGTCACAATGTCACGGCAATGTTTCCTGCATTTATAAGTAAAGGAGCCGCCTTTCCAAAAGAATGTCGGCATTTGATTATATATTTTTTGTTTCCTGATTTTTTATTTGTTTTAATCATTTCAACAATCAAGGGTTGTGATTCGTTTGAGTCCTTACCTCCTAGGAGGTAATTGGAGTACCTTAGCATAGCCCTTTTTGTTTACACTTTTTTTTTTTAAATCTTGTGCAACTGTGTGTGACTACTTCCTATATATGCGGTATGCATACGCCCAAAGCAAGCAAAGCTCGATCGTATAAAGCCACACATAATATATACTATCATATATTTTCTTAACCCACATTATCAATAGGACTGTTGGAGTCTCATAGTTAATTAAACTGGCATGCTTATGGAATGAAGACGAGAAGAGCAAAGAAATGAGACAATTATTGTTGTTGCGTGGATTATAATTATCGCCGTATTTTTCATATTGTGTGCTCACAGTGAGTACTGGTTCTAGTGGACCGACCCGCTAATAGAATATCTTCCTTTTTGTATGTGTGCACGGCACAAGTTGCACCGCATCGTTATCTTGCTAGCCAGTACGTTTTATATGTAGACTCGAGGATGGATGACGTGCATGCCTATGTTTTTTTCCTGGGCGGATCCTGTGCTTTGTTTCATGTGTTACTTTATTAATATCAGATGCTTTTACTGTGGTACTGAAAAAAAAAAGAGAAATTTCGTTCAGGAAAAGAAAGAGAAATAAGTTTATCACGAAAACATGATTTACTTTAATTTGATGCTCTAGAGAATAATAAGATAACGGTGCAAAAACTAGCGAACTATTGATTTTCCATGTTAACGTCCATGTCCGTATTATTTGCGTCAATCAACACCGTGTGTATGTGTCTGGTACTCATCAAGAGGTAAAAATTCAACTGCACCATGGATGAAGGTGCCCTGCCTGTAATGAACAAATGGCCCAATACATCCGGGCTGGGTCAGATTTGGGATGGGCTCTATTGCACATTCGGGCCGATGCTCTGGGATTGCGTGGACCTAGGGTGTACTCCAAATTTGGGAAGGAGCTGGATGATGCCATTTGCCATGTGGGAGAGCTGTTCATGTTGGAACTTGTATATTTTCATTTTTACAGTGTGAATACGTCACTGGCTCACTGCAGTTTATCTGAAGAATTTTGGTGATGCTAGTGCAGAAAAACGCGCGGTTTTGAAATTCGTCGCGGACAATTTTCTGTTGCCGTTCCAAATTGCTCTCGCACACGCTGACACACCAACGGTCGTCGCACCGGCACCAACACCAAAAACGGCCGCTGCCTGCAGTCCCGCACCATCCCGTCGGCCGTCGCTCTCGTCTCGTCTCCCTCTCCCTCCTCCTTCCCCACGGCTTTCGCCGAATGCCATGGCGGTGGGGTGGCTCCGGCCGCCCCGAATCGCGGGCTCGTGGCCCGAGCGATCAGCCCCCCTCTACCACCTCCACCCCCGCGCCAGCGCCAAAAATAGGTAGGGGGAATGAGGGAGGCCTCTTGTGTCTGGTTCGCGCTGCTGTTCCCCCTCCGGCCCCTCCCTTCGAACCCGCTCGCTCCGCTGCTGGCATCGCGCGCCTCCGCACGCACGCGCTCGAGACGGACCGCACCGGGTGCGCCGGCTGTTCCCGCGCGGCGAGGCGATCGGCGAGAGGCCCAAGGGAGCGATACAACGACGCCGCGCCTCCGCCGCCCAGCCTCCAGCCGCCGCCGACCCGGATTCGACGTCCCCGACAACAGCCGTAGTGTTCCATCGCGTGGCTCATGGTAATGTTCGCCCTCTGCACCTCTCGTTTGCATTGGAGTTCTGTTGTTGTTGTACTGCCTGCACCCGCGTCCCGTCCTGCAATTTTCGCGAGCTACCGTAGACTGTAAGACAGACAGGGTTAAGGTGCGGGCAATGTCCTTTTACTTGTGTCATTGTGTGGTGAGAGCGAGGTGACCCCGGTGGACTCTGGTTCCTTCGTGGTAGGGCGTGAGGTCGGTTTTGGAGGATTTGATTTGGTGTACCGTGTACGACTGACCCAGTTGGTTGGCAATTTCATGATTCCCCAGTACACTCGAATCGTCAGCCTCATTTATTGTAGTTGTGTATGACAGTTGAAGTGATGATTTAAGTGTCAGACTAACAGTAAGCAGAGCCACAAGTTGTCCAACTCTCACTGGTTGGTCCAATTTGACGAGATGTATCCATATGCCTAGGTATTGTTACAGTATGATGGACTCAAGTCTCAAGTGTATGCTAGAATTAGTAATCACCGGAAAGTTTAGTTTGGTGATGAAATCAACGGTATACTAGTAGTTCAAAACCAGGTTAGGTATCACCAGTCAAGATTATTGAGGGCGGTAGGAATTGAACTGAATGCTAAACATTTTCTTGTTCATGACTGGTTGTGGTTTTAGTAAATCCTTTCGCACTGACCTAAATTTTATGATGTAATGTACAGCGTTATCGTATTCTATTTTAACAATAGAACCCATTTTCTTAAAGTATCTATTTCGTGATTTTGACTTTACACTTTTGATTGTGTATCATTTGGCATTTTCTGCATGACAGCCTTCTCTTGTAATTTGATATGGCGTTCATAGGTTCATCCAATTTCAGCGATCCTTGTATCATGCTATGTGACATTCAATATAATAAGGTCCTAAACCCCTATTATGTTCTGTCTAGTACTTTAGAGAGGCGTATTTTCATTCTGTTTATCAACATGGATATCCCATGTAAAAAAATGAAATATGAATTTAGTGGAAATACTGGACATTTTATTTGTCAACATGAACCTCCCATGATAAAAAGAAACATGGACTCACTTGTATATTTTTCAACATGGACTTCTCTGCAGGCTGCCGCATTGAGAATTGTTGCAGGCTCCCATATATGGCTGGAGGATAAACACTTAGCTTGGATTGATGGCGAGGTTTTCAGAATAGAAGGTCAAAATGCCCATGTCCATGCTACCAATGGAAAGACGGTACATGTGTCTTGTGTCGCTTGTCAATCTTACATGGTTTGGTGGGAATCAATTTGTGTGTGATAAGACTGATTTATTTTGGGCCTTTGTCGCCATTCTCTCTCAATCTTTTTCTTAAAGTAGCTAAGTAATTGTTGATGTCATATGGTCAAACTTTTCATTCATAATTGCACCAATAACATGGCAGATGGTGACACTGTATCACACAGTGACACTGTATTGCAGTCTGCAACTATGTTCTATGCAGCATAGTAGGCGGAAAATGCGCATAGTAGATACTAGATAGAAGTGTGGACCTTGTGATTTCTATTCTATTATTTACTCATGGAAATCAATGTCAAAACCTAGTTCCTACATGATTTGCATCTTAAGGAAAATCTAAATGTGGTTATTATTTACTAAATTTAAGAGTTAATTTCACAAAATTAGGATTATACTGCCTCTTTAAAGAATGAATAATTAGAAGGGGATATTTGTGTTTTTCTGTGAGCTGCATCAGGGTATGAAAACTTGCCCTTGTTTATTTGGGCCCGATAGGCTTATCGATATTCATACTTTATCTGCTGTATAACCTGTGCCATTTCTTCTATTTAATGAACCCAGGTTATTGTGAGCATATCAGACATTCATCCAAAGGACACGGAAGTGCCATTTAATGGCATTGATGACATGACACGGCTATCATACTTGCATGAACCTGGCGTTCTAAATAATCTTGCTATTCGATATGCAAAAAATATTATTTATGTGAGTATTTGTCCATTCAATCTTATTGTGACTTGAAAATTATCAAATCAAGCTGAAGTTTGTTTTTCCCTTTTTTTTCCTTCTAATTTTCCTTTTCTGAGTTTCAGACCTATACAGGCAATATCCTGATTGCAATTAATCCATTCCAAAGGCTGCCCCATCTTTCTGAACCCCATACTATGGAGAAGTACAAAGGTGCAACTTTTGGTGAGCTAGACCCTCATGTATTTGCAATTGCCGATGTTTCTTACAGGTGAATGCCTACAATAACATAGGTTAATGACTTCTTAGAATAAAGTACAGTGTGGCAGACTAGCAGTAATATTGATGGAAGCTTCTGTGACATTCTTTTGTAAGGAAACAGGCAGATGATGAATGAGGGAAAGAGCAACTCCATTTTGGTTAGCGGTGAAAGTGGTGCTGGTAAAACAGAAACCACAAAGATGCTAATGAGATATCTTGCTTTTTTGGGTGGACGATCTAGAACAGGAGGGAGGACAGTTGAACAACAAGTTTTAGAAGTAAGTTAGGAATACACTTACACAATTCTTCTTGTCGTTAACAACAGTGTTCCAGTCCAAGCGACAGTAGAGGCCTTAAATTAATATGCGACATATTATAGTTTCACTTGAAACTGATCTGATATCTAATTATGCTTTGCATGCAGTCTAATCCAGTCCTTGAAGCATTTGGCAATGCAAAGACTGTTCGTAACAATAATTCAAGGTGATCTTTTTACAGTGCTTTGAGTCTTGGAAGGCAATTGTTTAAAAGCCATTTAGTATACATATTAAGATCTTAAGCATGGAATTGACGGAAGTCTTCATATTTGAAGAGAAAAAAATTCAGACATTTGTTTATTTTGTTTTTTTTTTATGACATGATGAAGTCGGTTTGGCAAATTTGTTGAAATCCAATTTGACAATAGCGGGAAGATATCAGGTGCGGCCATTAGAACATACTTGCTTGAAAGATCTCGTGTTTGCCAAATCAATAGTCCAGAGAGAAACTACCATTGCTTTTACTTCCTATGTGCCGCACCATCAGAGGTAAATTTCCTAGCTGAATATGATTGCTTGGTTGTGTATCTGATTATTTTGCTGAAGAATATAACCTGCTGGCAGGATATCAAAAGGTATAAGCTGGCTGACCCATCATCATTTCACTATCTCAACCAATCCACGTGCATTAAACTTGACGAAATTAGTGATGCTAAAGAGTATCTTGCAACACGAAGCGCGATGAATACAGTTGGCATTTCTGAGGAGGAGCAGGTTTCTGATGTGAATTTGTCAATCCATTATATGACATGTGGATGTGTGACTTTTTTTAAGTAACACATTTATGTTGCAGGAGGCCACATTCCGGGTAGTTGCTGCTGTACTCCACCTTGGAAATATCAGTTTTGTGAAAGGGAGAGAGGTAGATTCGTCTTTATTAAAGGATGAGAAAGCTAGGTTCCATCTTAAAGCAGCAGCAGAGCTCTTGATGTATGCCTAACATTTACTCCATCTTTCTATAATTTTCTACAAACTATGTTTTTTTCTTGTGAACTACCGAACAGGAAAGGGAGTGTGATAAGGACCCAAGCCGTAATACACATGTACATTCGCATTTATATCCTATAATGCCTTTTGGCATTATGATTACAGGTGCGATTGCGGGAATCTGGAGAATGCATTGATAAAGAGGAAAATAAATACACCAGAAGGAGTTATAACCACAACAGTTGATCCAAATTCTGCTACTGTTAGCAGGGATGGCTTAGCAAAGCAAATATATTCTCAACTATTTGACTGGTAGTGAATGTGACCGTGTACTTCATTCCTAAATCTTGTACATAGCACACCCTTGTAAGTGTATGTGCTTTTACCATGTGCAGGCTTGTAAACAGACTAAATGCATCCATAGGACAAGATACATCCTCTGACCGATTGATTGGGGTACTTGATATCTATGGTTTTGAAAGTTTTAAGACTAACAGGTAAATTATTAATAAAATATGATTTCGATGTACAACTGAAGACCATTTATGGACGTCTCCTGTCTTTATCATACTGCACAAACAGCTTTGAGCAATTATGCATCAATTTCACCAACGAAAAACTCCAGCAGCATTTTAATCAGGTATTTGTGAAACAAAAGTTTGGATGTTCACTCTTTGCTTCTTTGGGTCGGTAAAAACTTGGTATTTGTCTTGGCAGAATGTCTTTAAAATGGAGCAGGAAGAATATAACAGGGAGCAGATCGACTGGAGCTACATAGAATTTGTGGACAATCAAGATGTTTTGGACTTGATTGAGAAGGTGTGTTGTGTTTTCTTAGTTTTTATCTAAGCAGCTTAGCCTTGCATCTTTCCAGTCCTATAATGGTCCTTATCATGAAGATATTACTGGGTTTTGATGAGGGGCCGCTTGTGGATTTGGGTAGGGCATGAGGTTAGATGAAGGTAGACACTTGGTTCCAGCCAAGCAGTAGGCTCTGACCTGCCTATTAGATGTACCTTTGAGGTTTAATTCTTGCTTAGAATCATAACTAGCTAACTGCATCTTATGGTTTAACTTGAGGCAAAGCAACTGACAGATATCCAACGTAACGCTCTTGTGTGCTCTAAAAAAGTGTTATTATAATTTATTTTTTTATCGAATTTTCTTTTCTAATAAAAGTTAAATATTCCTATCTCCCCTTTATTTTCAGAAACCTGGTGGAATTATTGCACTTCTTGATGAGGCTTGGTGAGTCTGAACTTACTGTATTGCGTTTAATGTATAAGGCAGCTTGCAAATTGTTTCTTTCAGGCTATAAAGAATACTGTTTATTTATATTTCTGAATCAATTCTTCTAATGGAAGTTCTTTTGTTTTTTGTTTATTCTTTGTGCCCTAGTATGTTTCCTAAATGCACACATGAATCATTTTCTCAGAAGCTGTATGAGAAATTCAGGAATAGCAAAATATTTAGCAAACCAAAGCTTTCTCGCACTGCATTTACCATACAACATTATGCGGGAGAAGTAAGCATCCTTCACTACATAGCTGTAACACCCTAAAAATGGCCCTAATTAAAAATTAGTAATTAATTGCCTTTTTATATTGAAGTGCTCATAATTAATGTAGGGAAAATAAAAATTTTGAATAAATAAAAGCAAATATAGGAAATACAAACATTATTGTTGCATTCATGCTGGTGCATTTAATTTTGATTGTTGAATTCAAATTTGAATTTGAATTCAAGTGAGTGTTTGAATAAAAGAAAAACCTTTTCTTTTTCTCTCTTTTTCCCTCTCTCTTTTCAGCCCAGCGGCCCATCTCTTTCCCCCTTTTTCTTTTTCTTCCCGCGGCCCAAGCCTTCCTCCCTGCGCGGCCCATCTCTTTCTCCCTTTTTCCTTCTCTCGCGCGGCCCAGCAGAGCCAGCCCAGCAAGCCGCAGCCCAGCCCGCGCTCTCCCTCTCTCTGCCACTGACATGCCGGGCCCACCTGTCGGCGCTCTTCTCTTCTCCCGCAGTCGCTGACCGCTCGGGCCCACCCGTCAGCCGCGTCTTCCTCCTCCAGCCGTAGCCGCGCCGAACTCTTCCGCGCCGTCGCCGCCGTGCTGCACCGGGACTCTCCGGCTTGGCGCGCACGCCAAGGAACCCCGGAGCCCCTATTTAAGCCGCTGCCCGACCCCTTTGTCCTTCGTGCCCCGAGCTCGCGCTCAAACCCTAGCGCCGCCGCATCCGAGCCGCCGCCGTCGCCTAGCCCTCGTCTCGCCGCCGCCTAGTCGCCAAGAGCTTGCTCAGAAGCTTCACCGCGGGGTAAGCAACGCGCCGAGCTCAAAACCCCCCTCCCTCTCGCCCTGCAGCACGCGTGCGAGCTCGCCGGAGTTTCTTCTCCGCCGCCGTGCGTCGCCAGCCGCCGTCACTGCTCAAACCTCGTCCACAACCCCCAAATCGAGTTCCACGTCGTCTCCTCTCTCTAGGACCTCTCGCGGCGAGATTTGGAGCCCCGTAGCCCCCAGCCGAGCTTACTCCGGCGAGGTCGCCGCCGCGCGCCGCCGCGCTCCGGTGAGCTGAGAGCTCGATCTGTTTTCCGCCGTCCAGATCCAATCCGACGGCCAGATCTAAAAGCCGTTTTTAACCGAGCCGGTTCCAGTGAACCGCGGTTCAAGCCGGTCCACGGTTCGGTCCATGGTGACGTCAGCCGACGTCAGCAACCAGCCGTTGCCGTGGCGATTTTGCAAAAGAGCCCCTCTGTTTTTCAAAAATCAACCCGCGGTCCACCTCTATTCAAAAGTATTTACAACCAAGTCCTTTTTCTTTCAGTTTAGCCCCTGCGCTTTTGAAAAATAGTGCCCGCCGTCCTGAAAGTTGTTTTTACACCGCAGCCCTTGTGTTTTTATACAAAATTACGTTTTAGGTCCCTGGTTTCTTTCAAAAACACCCCTGGAAGCTTAAAACCTTTGCCAGCAAGCCCCTAGAACCCGTTTTAAGCGTAGTTTCTCCGTTTTAACTCCGATTTGAGTGATTTTCGCGCTCATGTGTTCGTAGTGAAGCGTAGAGTAGTTCTAAAGCCTTCTTTTCATCTTTTGTTTATGTTTGGTGTACTGTTCTAATTAAATATCTTGTTTGCATGTATGTGTGGATGCTTGTGTGGTGATCGATGTGAGTAGTTGCCGAGCCGTTCGGGTTCGCCGACGATTCCGTTCCCGAAGAGCAGGTGCAGCAACAGTTCTCTGAGGAAGGCAAGTATAACACGGATCATCCTTGTTACCTATTCACCGATTAATCACATAGATCATATGCATGTGTCTAATACTGTTAACCATTAAGGATGTTCCTAGTCTTTACCTTATTCCTTGTTTACCCGGGGTTTTATGCATTATGGTTAGTCTATGCTACGCGCTGCAACCAACATTTATTTTAATGTCAATATTGAATTAATGGTTCACTTCAATGATGGTTAAAAGATGCTTTTTAGCAACATGGTTCGGGGAACTAGAGCATGTGCTGTGTGCTTTGTTCTAGTGTCTCTATAAGGTTTGATCTAGGGAATTAGAGCATGTGCTTTGTGCTTTGTTCTAATGTCTCTCCGTAAGGTCCGGTTCTTAAAGCGGCAACCCAGGAATTTGTTCGCCGCCGTTGGAACTATAATGGCTCTGGTCTTGGATAATTAACTTGTACGTCTCTAGCTCGCCAGTGGTTACCGAAAGGCGTATGTGGGGTGCATGGGTGAGAGTATAGTTTGATCCATCGAGGACGGTTTTATCCGTTGGCTATGCCCCGTTAGGCAAAGTCCCGTGATGTAAGCGCCCGATGTACGGCAGCTTCACACGTTGCGATGAATGCGCTCTCGCTCTGGACGCCATTGACCCCCTCACGTTGCGCCCTGAGCGTACGTCAATCTCGATGCCTCGGGTTATGCTGCCTATGTTGAACCAAAACGGCTACTGTGCTTGTTAGGGTGTTTTGTGAAAGTCCTCGTAACATAAGTTCTTTTGGATTTATGTGACCGGCGGGTAAAGGGCGAAACCTCTGCAGAGTGTTGATCTATCATGATAGCCGTGCTCACGGATACGAGCGGCCTGGATCCTTTTTGATTAGAAGATGATATTAGTGGTTGATGTTGGTTTGCTCTATAATCACTTATACCTTATTAATGGGTTTATACTTGGGATTCTACTCATTTGTAGAAAATTGGATGAAAATAAAATGAATCAACTAAAAGTGCTAATGCAGTATAACCGTGTCAAGCCTTTTGTCCTTGCATAACCCGTGTTATACTTGTTAAGTAAGATGGTTTACTTACACTTGCAACTATTCAACAAAATCCCGGATGGGTAACAGATGGAGCATTGAATGATCAGTCGCTTGCTGAGTTTCCGGAGGATCTGCCGTACTTCTAAGCTGTGTTCAACCAGTCGGTGTCCCTGTGGATTTGAGGCTCTACGTAGTTAAGACGTTTAATAGTATTAAGACTTCCGCTGTGTTATTTGTTTAAGACTATGTCTTGTGTTAAACTCTGATATAAACTATTTTATTCGAGCATTGTGTTCTCTGTGATTCAATATTTGTAATCTATATGTGTTCTGTGGACATCCTGGGCACACATATGGAAGCATTCGGATTTCTTGGAAATCTGGGTGTTACAATAGCATTCTGTTCAGTACATTTGGTCGAGTACATCTTTTTAATTCCGTGTTTTTCCCCCAAGTAACTTACCAATCTGATCATTTCCTGGACAAAAACAGAGACTATGTTGTTGTAGAACATCAAGAGTTACTTAATGCTTCCAAGTGTTCATTTGTGTCAGGGTTATTCCCATCAGGACTAGAGGAGAACACAAAAGCATCAAAGTCTTCCATTGCTACTCGCTTCAAGGTATGATCATTCTACTTGATCATTATGCCTGCAATTCCTTACCAAAGTTGGTTGGAGAAAAATTCCTTACAGAAATCCCATTTTTTCACCTGAAGTTTGGCTTTTTTTTTTTAGAACTGAATTTCTCGGAGATCTGTTTGGCTCCAACTCTAGTGTTTAGGATTTGTAATTCAGATTTTTCTATTGATCATGGTTCCTTTGGTGTATGACTTTATCAAGATGTTTTGCGAGGCTAATTTCCTTCTGCATATTTAAGACAACAAACTTTCTATACAATACTGCAGTACTATAACAAAAACGTCTTGCGCCGTATCTTCTTTTCAGGTTTACTTCCAGATAGACATCATCATTTGAGTCTGTAATTAAACAAACAAAACAAAACAAGAAGGGCTCGCACCCTGGGTGAGCTGAGCTATAAGCAGATTTTGCATGGGGTATACAGAAATGTTGCTACTTTTATTTGCAGGGTATGAAATAGCATAGCTAGAAAGTAAACACACTTTAATAGTTGATACAGAAAGGGAAGATAATAATATAATATACAATTTTGTTCCACTATCATCTATCTAGCTATGTTTCATGTAAAATTGTTGTCCTGTGAGTGACATTTATATCTTGATACTTCCACGTAATTGTCAGTGGCAACTTCAAGAACTAATGGAGACGTTGAGTTCTACAGAACCTCATTACATTAGATGCATTAAGCCCAACAATACTCTTAAGCCCCCTACTTTTGAGAACACCAATGTACTGCAGCAACTTCGGTGTTCAGTAAGCAACAGGTCACTCATGGCAAAGTTTCCATAGAAACTCAGCACCATTGTATACTCTAATGGTCTGTTGGCATTTCAGGGTGTTCTCGAAGCTATTAGAATCAGTTGTGCTGGATATCCTACAAGAAAAATATTTCCTGATTTTCTCTGTCGGTTTCGCATTCTCGCTCCTGAAGTTTTGATGGAAAGGTGAGCACTCAGTTTTGTTACTAACCTTGGGAATTGGGAAGAACAACAAAACAGTATGCTTGATATGTATATATGTAGAGAGAGCATATGGGCCTGGATATACTTACCCCCCCCCCCCCTCCTCCTCCCCCTTTAGTTTGAGCATATGAAGTCGATGTTACTGTTGAGTTTGTGCTTTACTGAAAAATTCTACCACTTGAGGTTCTGATCTCATAGACTTGGTGTGCATTTAATTTGAGCATATGAAGTCGATGCTGCTCTCGAGTTTGTGCTTTAGTGAAAAAAATCTGCCACTTTAGGATGATCTCATAGGCTTGATGTGCATATATAGAGAGCAGATGGGGTGCATGGGCCTAGATATACTTAACACGTTTGGCAACAAAGTATTTCCCCCCCTAGAGCTACTAATTTTGCCAGCTCCTGCTTTTATAACTCCTCTTATATCTTGTAGAAATAATGAAAAGGTGACTTGCCAAAAGATTTTGGACAAGATGGGACTCCAAGGTTATCAGGTGAAGCAAACTATAAGTAATCCTCTTTTAAGTGTTACTCTCTCCGTCCCAAATTATAAGTCGTTTGACTTTTTTGACCCTAACTTTGACCACTCGTCTTATTAAAAAAAATGTGCAAATATAGTCAAATTTAAGTCATTCTTGAAATTCTTTTATTACTAAAGCTAGCCATAACAAAAAAATATGATATTTTGCGAAAAAATTTAAATAATACGACTTACAATTTGGGACAGAGGGAGTATATGCCTATATTCTTTTCATTTTTAAATATTCTGAAACAAGTTATTCAAGTAATGGAGTAATCAAGTAATGTGGGCACTCTCGCGGGAAACCGGCCAGGAGAGCTCGCTCTCAGTCCAGAGACCCGGGTTCGAGCCCTGCACCTTCTGAATTCAAAGCGGAGGGGCGGTCTTCCCCTTTCGTCTCATTTTTTTAGTTATTCAAGTAATCAAGTAAAAGGCACAATTATTGTTCTTGTCAACTAACTACAGCCTATGAGGTGGCAAGTAATAAAGTTGTGAACAAAATGATTCATGGAATAGCATTAGTCTAGTTTTATTTAGAACTGTTCCTTTTTCCCCTAAAAAAGTGATTTATATCACCGAAAGATTTTAGTTCACACCACTGAAAAATTCAGGTGTCAACTTTCAAAGTATTCCACTAGCTGCTTTTATTCTTTTTTTTTTAGTTTTCATGTTTTGGCTAACAATCACAATATTAATACCTAACTAACCTCATAAAGTGTCCTTTTATACAATTGCAGGGCAGAAGTGCCTGCTTGCAGCATAGTGATAATATTTTTTTTCTTGTGATATTTAAATTATTGGTGGCCTTGACAGATTGGAAGAACAAAGGTGTTCCTCAGAGCTGGTCAGATGGCTGAATTAGATGCTAGAAGAACTGAAGTGCGGAATAAAGCAGCTAGAGCCATTCAGAGTAGATTTCGCACTCATATTGCTCGTGAGCAATTCCTTGTATTACGCAAGACATCAATATATTTTCAATCTTTTGTTAGAGGTAAGGTGCTGTTAGTGTCGCAAGTGGAAACAATATTCATAGCTCAGGTCGTATCGTATATTGAGAGCACCATTATCTATTGCAGCAATATTGGCTTGTAAGTTGCGTGCTTTCCTGAGAAAACAAGCTGCAGCACTGCAAATACAGAAAAGTTACCGCGGCTATTTTGCTTGGAAATCTTATTCTGAGCTACGCTCTTCAGCCATTACGTTGCAGACAGGATTAAGGGCAATTGGTGCTTATAACGAATACATAGTCAGAAAACAAAATAAAGCCTCTATTCATGTTCAGGTAGACCACAGTTTCTTTTTATGAAAAGGGAAGGTTTGTCAAATCTTCCCAGCTTTAATATTTTACATGTTCATCTCTGAACAGTCACTCTTAAGACTGATTTACCTGCAGGCTCGGTGGCGATGCCATAGAGATTATTCAAACTATCGTAAAATGAAGAGATCAGTGTTAATTTATCAGTGTGCATGGAGAAGAAGGATTGCTAGAGGAGAGCTCAGAAAGCTCAAAATGGTATCAAAGCAATTGGATTCTTGTTTTAATTATGTGACTGTATTTCACTTATGCGCCCTTTTATTTGTTTGTATGTTTTGTAGGCTGCAAGGGACACAGAAGCCCTGAAGGTGGAGAAGGAGAAACTTGAAGAGCATGTTGAAGAGCTGACTAACCGTTTGGGATTGGAAAAGAAACTTAGGGTGATGCTGCTCTCGAATTGAGATAATGTGGGATGAATAAACGGGTGAACTTATGCTCACATGGTACCATTTTTCAGATTGATCTAGAGAGGAACAAAGCAGGAGAAATTTCCAAACTACAGGCTGCTCTACGTGAGCTGGAGCAGCGGGTGGACGAAGCCACAGAGATGCAGGAAAGAGAATTAGCCAACAGGGCCATTGAAGAAGCTTTAGCTCAAGAAAGAGAAAAAATCACTTTATTGACTGATGAAGTTGAGGAGCTGAAGGTACTTTTTTTTTCCTTCTAATTCAACATAGGAATTATCCACAACTGTGTAGATATTTGCCAGGATTGAGGTATTTATTTTAAGTGAAATACTGTTACAGCATTTGTTTCATGGTAAACAGTAAAAAGAACATATGGTTACAAAGCATATCCCATGTTTGATTAGAGTTTGATGGTAGACGTAATTTATTTTATTTGTGGCATGATACTTTTTAATGGATGGATGTGACTTTGATAGGTACTACTACTAAGAGAACGAGAAGAAAACAGTGCAACCAAGAGTGCACTTGTTATTGCTCATGAAGAAAATGATTCACTGGCTAAAAGAATTGTGGTTGCAGAAGCAGCATAGAGATATTGTGAAAAGGTTAGTTGCTAAGTAACTTTAGACCTTAATTCCTTTAAGGAGGCAGTACGAAAGCTAATATTACTTTCAGGAGAGGACCACAGAATTTCTAGACCTTTCACTACGACAGAACATATCCCTTAACATTGCTGCATTTGTGCAGAGCTCTGACTGAAAAGGGAATCTTTTCAAAACCTCAGATGCAATTTACCCACAAAAACTTCTATGAGCACATGCATTTTTCTCGAACACATGCATCAAACAAGATGCTGACATTTTGCTACCAGGATCTGATTTGATGCTGCTAAACCACATTATGATCCTAAGATAACAGTTGGGCGCTCCAGATCTGTTGGTTCATTGAACTGTTTGTTTGGTAATTGCAGTTTCAAACTAGCAGTACTGCAGTAGAAAACATACTAGACTACCCAAGCTCTTTGTCCATGCTAATTCAGATTAGAAGTGAATGTATGTATCGCTTCCAGCTGAAAGATATTAACATGAAGCAAACAAGATCACACTAGCTGAAACTCAAAAGAGAAACAAAGTATTAGCAATAGCAAGGAACTCAAATACTATGGTAAACAAATTTGTCTGATTCAGGAAACTGTTCGAATGCACTCCATTTTCCTATTGATCATTTTCATAGAGCAGGCAGCTCCCAGTACTTTTTTTTTTTCCTTTGCTGAGGTCATAATAATTTGTATTGTCACCGGCGCCGCCTTAGAGATCTAAAGAACGCAATTATAAATGACACTTTACTTCCAATTACTCATTGAAGCTGAAGATATAAATGAAGAAATAATATAGAATTGAAGATTAAGAATATTTTTATTAATCCACAAAGGACCGCTAATACAACTAACTCAAACCTTTAATTTAGTTCCATTGTCCTACTGTAGAACATGCTGGTACTTTTCTGTACTATATACTTCACCATAATCAATTAATCGAGTCTAATCCTTCCTATTTGGAGAAATTTGGATTTTCACCATCCCAAATAATGGGCTTCGCAAAATTACTATCTCAAAGATGGGTTTCACAAAATCACCACCCAAAACGTTGCCATCTTGTTTCCCTTACCATTTTCTCATTTTTATTCATTTTAGTTTTCTTTTCTATTTACAAGCACCGGAAAAGACAAACTGCCCTTCATTACACGTACATGTAGGATTTGATGGAACCACTACGTGTTTCATCTGAGCAGTTCGCGAGGACTGCGCACTACAAGTTTGATCGGAGCAGTTCGTGAGGACTGTGCGCCGCTGGCCAGGATGAATCGTGCAATCGTCACCGGTGCACCTCGCGATCGTTGCCAGCCTGCCGGCGGCCATCAACTTCTAGGTCTGGACGCCACCATCCTCTTGGGCCTCTCCCTCTTCTTCTCTCGCCATCTCTGCAGCCTGCAGTAGGTAGCAGCCTGGCTGTCAGGCGGCAGTGCCCAGCGAAGGCAGCGGCCAGAAAAGCAGGCAGGGGCGCCGGAGGTGCATATGGCCGGCGATGGTAGGTGGTAGGGCAATTTTGTCCTTTCCCGTGCTTGTAAATGAAAAATGGAACTAAAAATAAATAAAAAGGAGAAAATGGTAAGGGAAACGAGGTGGCAACGTTTTGGGTGGTGATTCTGCGAAACTCATCTTTGAGATAGTAATTCTGAGAAGCCTATTGTTTGGAGTGGTAAAAATCCAAATTTCTCTCCTATTTGTAACTACAACACTCTTCCTGTATGTTGAATACAGACTTGAAAAGAATGTGACAGAACTGGAGTCTTCATTGATGATAGAAAAGGAACAAAACACGACAACTAAAAGGGAACTAAATGAAGCACAGAATAGGATCGAAGAACTACTGAGACAAATTTCAGATGCCAACGGAAAATCCACTGAGCTTCAGACTGCTGTGCAAAGGTCATTTTGGCTTCAGAAGAATATAAGATTTATCCTACACTCATAACCCTTACCATATAGAATCATAGAATCATAGGATCATTTAATTGACTCGAGCTTCATTATCTTTTCTTCTTCATGGACACAGGCTGCAAGGAATCTTAATTGAGGGAGAGGCTACTTTACTTTCAGAAAGACAAGAAAGTGAAGCAAACAAGAAATCCCTTAATGAAGCTCATGTAAAAATTGAGGATCTGCTCAACAAAATTGAAGTAGCTGAACAAGACATTAGCAACTTCCAAGACAACATCCAAAGGTAAATTGCATGATTCCTAAATTTGCTTTTTTTCGTGTTGATTTCATTCATGCTTGACTTCAGTCCTAAACTCCTTCCTTTTTTTACTATTTTTATACTATCATAATCTTAAAACAACAATGCTGATTTTTTCTTTTAAATTAACTTAGGCTTGAAGAAACTGCGACAGCACTGGAGACTTCATTATCAGCTGAAAGACAACAAAACACTGCAATATTTTCACAGTTAACTGAAGCACAACAGGGTATTGAAGTACTGCATAAGAAATTTGCAGATGCCAATAGGGAACCCATTTTGCTTCGAGTTTCCTTGAAAAGGTTTATTTCTCATGTTACATTAATTACTCGACGTTACTATACTTCAACAATTGATGATGCTATGAATATTTTTTCTTTTCTTCGAAAGGAATATGAATAATTGACGTTGTAATCAATCATATACACAAAATACATAAAAAACATGCATGCAGGAAATGGTGCAACGAGAAAATTAATAAACATTTCTTAGCAAGGTGCCTAAGATCTTGACACAAGTTGTAGTTATATGAAAGACCAGAGGGATTTCCATAGGTTCATTATCAGTAATTCTTTGAAAATAAATTATTAAAAAATATATTATAAGATATGGCAGTGATATGTGCGGTATAGAGACTGATCCTAGTTTGCTGTGGGTACTGTTATGTACTGTGTATCTTTTGGAAGTTTTTAGTAATGCAGCCTCTGCTTTTCTTCATATCTTTATTCCTGTCCTCAATATATTGAGCTGGCAGTGTTTTTTATTCACTGAATACAGGTGTGAGGAAAATGCAACCACAAGGGATGCCTTATATGTAGCAGAAAGGCAAGAGCATGATCAAACCAAGCAAGCACTTTCGAAAACTCAGGAAACAAATTGGGAATTACTTAGGAAAGTTGATGATAGTGAAAAAACTATAAACAAGATGCTGGAAAACGCTCAGAGGTTCTTATCTTGCTGCCACTATTTATTTGTAGAGCTGAACTTTCTTTACTCAATCATAATGCAATATATGCAGCTTAAGAGAGCTACTCCTGTATTTTTCAACTTTATGAGCTAACACATACTTCCTTTCCCTTAATGAATTTAGACTTGAGAAACATGCAACATCAAGGGAATCTTTGCTGCTTAAGACAAAACAAAACCTTGACTTCACGGCAAAAGCGCTAACTGAAACTCAAGGGAGAAACCAAGACTTGATGAAAAGTTTCAAAGATTCAGCTAAAAAAATCAGTATGCTTGAGGATTCAGTTAACAGGTTAGATTTCATTTGTTACAACCATTTCTGATCTGCCCACTGCTTGAGGATTCTTTTTCCTCTTTGCACATAGACTAGAAGAACGCACAGCAGAGAAAGACTCTTGGTTGAAAGCAGAAAGGCAAGAAAACAAAATAACTAAAGAAGAACTAGCGAATGCCCAGAAAAAGATCGATGAATTATTAAACAAGTCACAACAGTCCCAAGAAACTAGAAAACAATCGGAGGATACCATCAAGAGGTCTGATGTTTTCTCTTCAGATAATACTTGTCCAAAGCTCTTTCTCAATATCGTCGTTATAATGTGATACACAGACAGTGACCTTTCATCGTGATTTTTAAAGGTCTGAAGCAGATGCTACTGCCAGAGATGCACTTTTGTTATCAGAGAAACAAGCACATGGGACGACCAAGCAAGTTCTAACTGAAGCTCAGTGTAGAAATGAAGAGTTAATCAAGAAAATTCACGATTATGATAAAAATACTCTTCAGCTTCAGCTAACTGTTGAGAGGTCCATAATCATTCCTTATTGTCTGCTTAGCAACCTCTAGGGACGTGAATTATATCAGAAGATTATCTGTTTTAATTTTTGAATCAACTCCATATTTCTTACCTGAGAATAGGCTTCAGGAAAACACATCTGCTACAGAGGTTTTATTGTTGAGAGAACGGGAACAAAACAGTGCGACCATGAAGGCACAAGCTGAAAGTCAAGAAAGAAATTTGCAGTTACTAACGAAGCTCGAGGATGTTGATAAAAAGATTGGTCTTCTTCAAGGCAGCGTACAAAGGTAGTTTACACGTCTATTGTGTTTCATTAAGCTCTATTTGGCTCTGGGAATGTTTACTTATAGTTATACGCTACTACTTCAAATAATATTTGTCAATCAATTTCAGGCTTGGTGATAATACAGCGAAAGACACTTTGCTGCTATCTGAGAGACGTGAGAAGGATGCACTGAAGAAAGCACTTACGGAGAGTGAATACAAAAATGAAGAGTTACTGATAAAAATTGAAGAAGCCAACAAAAAAGTTGAGCATCTTCAAAACACTATAAATTCGTATGTACCTTCAATAAAGCTTTATGGATATCATATTATAAGTACACATATAGTTCTCCCTTCTCAGCATGCGATGCTTTTTTTTTTCCTGAAATGAAGTTCAGAAACTATAAAAAGGCGATTTCCTACATGTTTCAACTGACCACCCCACTATACTAGAGCCTTCAAACTAGCTGTATATTGTTTTTCATGTACCCAATTTATTATTTTTGAGGGAAATTTCTTACCATGTTACAAGACCAGTGGTAGGAGGCACGTGGTTCCATACTAAAAACTGCACCTTTTTTTTTTGTCTTCGCATGCTGTTAACATAGCACCTAGATGTCAGGATCAGACATTCTTATGTCGCACTACCTTTTTTACACGACACCAGAATGGATCAAGGTCACATGTTCTAAGATATATACATATATATGCAAGGAGGTATTGATGGCACATGTGTGACGTGTCACATGCGTGCACTATCTTTAAGTGTCACAAACCTATCATTCGATAACAGAAGAAAATGTGTGCATTTGTGAGTATCTGAGATAGATTGAAATTTTTATCAAGCTAGGGCTATGTGGCATGCATCACACTGTTCTCCCTTTGCATCACACATATTTCTCCATGTTTTCTATAATTACTATAAATATTATGAAGTTCCAACTGTTGTTTTTGCCCCAAAACAGGATTAAGGAGGATATGGCAACTTCTTTGGAAGCTGAAAGACAAGAAAATGAAACAATCAGGAGGTCCCTTGTTGAAGCTCAGGAGAGAAATGACGTGTTATTTAAGAAAGTTAGGGATAGCGAATACAGGGCTCACCAGCTTCAAGATACTGTGCAGAAGTTGGTATCTTAATCTACTTTTCTCTAATTGTTGACTACAGTACCATCAAATTACATATCATTCTATCATCCTTTTGGAGACTTATGTCTTTATGAATTAGGCTTCAAGTAGATGCCATATCAAGATTGTCTAACTTCGTAATGGAGAAACAAGAAGGCGATGATGTAAAAAATGCATATATTGAGGTCCGTGGGAGAAAGGAAGATCTAGTACGGAGAAATGAAGACCTACTAAAAATAAATGATGACTTGGTCAAAAAGATTGAAGATTCTGGTATACTTGTTACTCAGTTTCGTGAGAAGATAGAAAGGTAGCTTACCAAGAAAAATAACTTTCTGTTATGGCAATTCATTTCATTTGGCTACATCTTGATTTTCTGTCAATGATCAATTGTTCGTTGTTTCCTGTCCTGCAACACAGGTTAGAAGGAAAGGCTGCTGACTTAGAGGCCGAAAATCAAGTGCTTCGTCAACAAGCAATTGCAACTCCTCCATCTACAGCCAAATCTCAAGCTGCATGCAATAAAATCAGTATGATCCATGTAATATACCTTCAGTAGAGCTCAATTTAAATTTCTGATGATATTCTAATCTGAACTGTAAGATGCATTTGAACAGAGATGTCAAGAAAATGGTCATATTTTAAATGGCAACGTAGCATTTGCTGAAATGAAGCCCTCAATTGGTCCAACAGAAACAAGAGTCTCAATGGTAGTTTAACCAAGTATATGGCTGCATGTCATTCTGATTTGTGACATAAATGTATTGAAATCTTGCATATTTTATTTCGAAAAATGCAGGGTAGTTCCCCTGACATGATTAACCACAAGGACTATGAAAATGTGCAAGTTACTTAACGAAGTATATCAGGTGTGTGTTTGTTATTCTCTACTTGCTAAATCTATCATAACCCTAAGAATTGACTTGTAGTGTTGTTTATTTTTGTTGCCTTCTCAGCACCAGCAACCCCAGAATCATCAGCAGTTATTGCTCAAATACATTACCCAGTATCTTGGATTCTCTGGCAGCAAACCGATTGCTGCTCCTCTTATATACTACTGTCTTCTTCATTGGAGATCTTTTGATGAAGCAAAAACTGGTGTCTTCGACAGTATTATACAAGTTGTAAACTCAGCAACTGAGGTTTGTAGCACTTCTCTTGAGTTTGTTTAAGCTCCTTATGCTGCAACGGTACTCCAGACTCCAGTAGCTCATAATCTGCACCTTGTAATTCTATATGATACAGCGTTAAGCATACAATTTCCCAGTACCTGTAATATTAATCGATGTTCTTACTTCAAGGCTCAACATGATACAAGAGGCTTGGCCTATTGGTTATCCAACTTGTCCACATTATCAGTTCTACTGCAACGCTCATTTAAAGGCACCAGGGCAACAGTCTCAATTCCACATAGACGAAGATTTTCGTGTGAGAGGATTTTTCAAGCCAATCAAATTTCAAACAGTGGACTTGCTTATCTCAGTGCTCAGTCAATCGATGGAACTAGTGGGTTTCAACAAATTGAAGCAAAGTATCCGGCTTTGCTCTTCAAGCAGCAGCTTGTGGATCAAATTGAAAAGGTGTACGGAATCATAAGCGAAAGAATGAAGAAGGAGCTAAACCCATTACTTGAGCTGTGCATACAGGTACTGTGTTTCTTGACCAAAGGAATCATCCACTGTCAGAACTTTGCCCACTGAAAATCTGGGGAATTTCTAAATCTTTAGGATCCAAGAACTTCTTACTCGAATCAAGCAAAGGTCTCTCTGTCTTCTGCTACTGGCTTGGGCCAACAGGAACAACTCGTGCATTGGCTGAACATCGTGAAAATATTCAACAACTATCTGCATGTTCTCAGAGCTAATCATGTCAGTGTTGAGTGAACACAATCACCAATGCATTATCCATTTGCAGTATTACAAAAGCCATGTCATGATCTGTTTATTTTGTAGGTTCCCTCAGTCTTGGTCCACAAATTGCTTACCCAGATATTTTCTATGGTCAATGTGCAATTGTTTAACAGGTAAGTTCTTTTTTGGCTATCTTATCATTTTATCTTGTTACAAGTATGAAATTTGTCCCTGTTCGGTCTCTTCCTTTTTTTGAAAACAGGCTCCTCTTGCGGCGTGAGTGCTGTTCCTTCAGCAACGGGCAATATATCAAAGATGGGCTAACTCAACTAAAACATTGGTGCAACGACGTCAGTCGAGAGGTTGTTCACTTATCTCTTATTCTTTTGTAGTAGGATACATCTTCAAGAGTAAATTACAGAACAATACAGTTAACTGTTCTTTAAACGTTACACCCCAAGGGAACAAGCTGGACCCCTCAACTTTGACATGGACATGTGGAGCTAGATGGGCTCAGTTAGTCATCCTAGGTTTATATGTCATTTAGATGGGGTTTCAAATTTAATGAAACGTTAGGGCTATACATCTGGGATTTTGTTGCAACCTAGGATATCCCAGGTTTTGAAACTATCACCATAGAGCTTATGTTTTTTTGTAAGTTGTTCATTTTTTAAATGTTGTTTCTAGAAGAAAAGTGAATTTCTGTAAATTTGTTATTTGTATTGACCCAGTTTGCAGATTCTGCATGGGCAGCACTGAGGCATATACGACAAGCTGTTGACTTCGTGGTTTGTATAATTTTCCCTTAAGAAGCAGCATAACTTTCTGATTCTTCTACGCAAACTGAACTGTATGAATTTACCTTTTCTCAAATATGCCCTCTACCCCTTTCATTCATCAGGTAATTTCTCTGAAACCAATAAGGACATGGGAAGAGATACGCAATGATATTTGCCCAGTATGTGTTGGATTTTCCAAGAATCTTGTGGCGTTTACACTTCACACTATTTTGTACTCATTTCGCTCTTTGTTCAGGCTCTCAGTTTGCAGCAGCTAGAGAGGATAGTTGGTATGTATTGGGACGATTTAAATGGCACAAACGTAACTTCGGCTGAGGTAAGACGATAGACTTTAGTCTTTTGTCATAGACACTGTTTTGGTTTCAAGTTCTAGTGACCTTTTGTTTAATTCCATTACTTTCGTAGTTCATATCAAGCATGAGAAGTATCTCGCGCGAGGAATCAAATAGCGTCTCCAGCTTTTCAGTTCTGCTGGATGATGATTCCAGGTCCGTTCCCTGTCAATTTACAGGCTCTAGTCCGAGCCCGCAAATGCTATTTGCTGGCTGCACTCAAATGTTTCGTTTCTCCTGGCAGCATACCCTTTTCGCTTGAAGATATTTCAAAGTCAATGCCAAACATTGAGGAGATGTCAGTTCATGACCTGCTACCTTTTATCCGTGAGAACCAAAGTTTTACCTTTATACTGCAGTAGAGAGCGTGGTACTCTCCTCACAAAGCCTCCCAATTTGTACGAGATTGCAAACTTGAAAAACCTCGTCTTTTTTTGTTAAGAAACCGTGTTTCCTCTGCCCGTCCTCCCCTGCCACTATGCAGGGATGTCATTCAGAGGAAACACCCAACAGAGTGCAATACAAAACTTCATTGGATACCAGTTGGGGCATAGGCTATAAAGGTAACAATGTGTTAATTTCAGTGCCCATCCTCTGCTGCTTGGCTCTTTACAAGTTCGACTATCTTACAGCATTACAGTGGGTATACTAAAAGTGCCAGTGCGAAGGTAGACGATGACTGAAGAGCAATGTAGCCACCAGAATCCAGCGTGGGGGCATCATGCCCCCCTAGATGGAAAATGCATCTAGCATATACATGTACAATTCTTGAGGCCCAACGGAAAAAAACTGTGGGTCAAGTCTCTTTCAGACGACCAACTAGCAGTATGAACCCTTCGGACATAACATGGTCAGCTACATGAATCCAGCTCATGCTATGAATTGTTCTTGAGCTTCTTTCGAGGTTTCAAGTCAACCACAATGACAGTGATATTGTCCTCAGTTCCCTTCTTTAGTGCAAGTCTCATAAGATAATCAGCAGCAGATTGCGCAGCAGGATCAGTTGATTCATCACCTTCATCACACAACGATGCTGTAGCACCATTGTTCTTGTGCCACAATTGGATTTGTCGTCGTGCAACTTTGCATGCCTCTTCATTTGACACAACGTCCCACAGCCCATCACTTGCAAGAATGAGGCAGTCATCATCTTTCGCCCTAGGAATGACTGTAACTTCTGGTTTTGGAATGACAAACGGTTTTAAATATCGATCCCCTGCAACAAGTGTTTCCAAGTTCAAGTTAGCAGGTAGTACAAAATTTGGACAAGTCCTATCCAACGCACAGAGAATCAGCTGAACTGTTGGTTCAACTAACTTTCAGTTGAAATTGGAGGAACAATATTGTCCAAATGTTAAACGCGATAGTGAAGCTGATTTGAGGTGAACAAGTCCAACCAAGACCCATTGTGAACCATGGTCCAAGTTGCAGCCCCTTGCATGAATCATGACATTAGGTACCTTTGTAGTGTTGATAAAAGATGGCTTTTCTACTTTGGAGAAGCAACTGCTTTTCCAAATCACATCTGCATTCTGAGTACTAGCATAGAAATATATTTATGCTCGTTTTACAACTTCATTGATAGCATTAGAGTCAATATCCAGGCAGTCAAATTCCAGGACATGATTTCAGAAGAGTATTAAGTGTAGCATACTTCATATCCCAGATAGAGACAAGCTGTTCAATCCAAATTGCTCATAGAGTGAGCATTCATTTTTTTTATATGAAAACATTATAGCGCGGTAAATGGAAACAAGGGCGCATAGAAATTTCTCAGTCTTACAAAATGCCCAGCACACGGAAACATGGCATCTAGCAAAAATCGGAGTCGTTCAACAAAATGGCTAGAGTTGAAATTATGCTCCATTCGATTCATGAATATGCTTGTCATCAACTAGTTGCTTAGACTTATCTTTACACAGTCCTACTTCAACTAACTAGAGACTTCACATCTTGTAGTGCAAGCTTTGCAGATTATTACGTTGCAAAACCTGTCTCAGTTGAAAATCAACAGGCTATTTTACCTAGATCAAGCACACGAATAATAAATATACTTACCTATTGATCGTGACATAGCGAGTATACCGGACACTCGGTAACCGTTCCATTGGATGACCTTGCCTCCCAGGGCCTCGATCCTCGCCCGCTCATCCTTCCTATCAGGCTGAAACAACAAGTGTGAGCCACAAGAGCTCCGAGTGGATCTCAGACTGAAACTGAAAAACCTCACCTTGTGATCAGTGGACCATGCCGCTGGCTCTTTGCCTCGGCAGAGCACAACACGTGAATCTCCACAGTTTGCGATCACCAAATGAGATGAGCACACAACGGCGACGACCGCCGTGGAGCCCACGTTCTCCGGGGCAACCGTCCTGGGCTCCTGGACACCACCAACGAGCCTGCTCACCCGCCCTGACACCTCGTCATCGAGCCTTTGGAAACATTTACTGAAGAGCTCGTCCCAGTGCTCTTTCATGTCCACCTCGCCCACCTCCTTCAAATCCTCGCCGAGCCGGCGCAGCTCCTGGCTCAAGAGCACCTGGAGCCTTTCCCGGCAGTAGTTCGCCACCTACACAGCAACACGAAGCGAGGAAATTGTCAAATCATGGGGAGCAGGCAAGCCACCGATCGAGAGCTCGCTCCTTGAGCGTTCCCAAGGCCGCGTACCTCGGCGCCGCCGTGTCCGTCGAAGACGCCGAACAGGTGCGCGGGCAGCCGGAGCGCGTCGGCGTCGAGGCCCAGCCCGTCGAGGTCCCGGCGGCTGGCGAGCAGGCGCACCGGCACGTCGGCGAACCGCGGCGCCGCCGCGCAGGCGTCCTCCATCTCGGCGCTGCGGCCGCGCGTGGACGCGATGCCCCAGACCGGCGCGCAGTCCATGAGGTACACGCTCCTCTTGCCGCCGCCGACCTTTGCCTCGGCCACTCCGCCGCCGCCGCCGCCGGCGAGATCCAGCTTCTCGATCCCCGCGCATTCCGCCGCGGCGCACGCCGCCTCGTCCTCCACGCAGATCGCCGCCGCCGCCGCCATCACAAAATCACACACAAAAAAAGGCCCCGCCACCCCAGAACCACGCTTCCCCCGCCCACCGCGCCGCCGAACCACCACCACCACGAGAGAGATAGAAAGAGCTCAAGACACCTCTCCTGCCCAGAATACGCTGCAGGAAGTGGCGACGGGCTTCGGCCCCGGGTAGCAGGAGGCGAGGAGTAAGGGTACGGCTACTAGCCTCGGCGAGGTGAGGTGGGGTGGGTGGAGACGACACAGAGGAGAGGGGAATGGTGGTCTGCGACCGCGCGCGCGCGCGTAGGGGCAAGGAGAGAGGAGGGAGGAGGGGATTGGTCGGGGGGGCGCCGTGTCGGGCAGGTCTCCCCGTCACGCCGCAGGGGAGGGTCCGCGTGGCGATTGATATTATTTGTCGCGTCCCCCTTGGTTTCTGCTAGCTTCACGCCACCCCGGGCACACCTGTTGCGCTCCCACTCGCTCGCATGTGGATCGCCGAGATGCGTGACCACTTCGTGCCGGTCTGTCAGTGGACTCCAGGCTTACCGGTCTCGCGTTAGCAGCAGGTCGATTTTCACAAGGAGCGACACTTGGAGGAGTACGGATTCCTCCCGACTTTTCTGGTAGGTGAGTACGTAACGTAGGAGTATACGTACGTGTACGTACTAGCATTATTGTGTGGAGTGTTTTTTCCCCTTATATTATTATGGCACATTGTATTCATAATAATATGATTGTGTATACTCCTACATGGCCTAGTATGACATAAACATTTTATATGTATTTTGAAAGAATTCTATAGCATGGGTTCTCTTAAATACAAATATGTGCACGCCAACCTCATTACTTGATTCTTATTGACCATAAATATCTGATCCAAGAGTCCACATGAGTGGTAAATCTTCAATGTTTGTCTGTTACTAGTATGTTCTATTCATACTTCCCCAACTTTTATTAGGATCTTTGGTTAGCTAGACCTATTATTTCCTACTCATACGATATGATAGAAGAATCATATTCGACTCACACTTGTAATGTAAATTGTGTTCTTAGCCCTTAAAATGAGCTTCATCGTCCGTCTTGACCAAGTGGGACACTCTTCTTTCTACTCGTCTTTACAAGCCTATTACATTTGCTTGGTGTGTTTTCGTCGATATAGGATAAACTTCCTCCGTCCCAATATATAAGGTGTAACCACTTTTCTCTAATGTCCTAAAATATAGGGCGCCTCCTTCTTGGCCCCCGTGTAATGAATGACTATTGGACGTAAATAGCATATTTATTATGTTATGTTCCTTTCTATTGGCTGCTAAAGTAGAATTAAATGTGTTTATTGGTCTTTGTGTTGAAGCAGTTATGCCTTGTATCGTAGGATGGAGGGAGTAGCACGCAGCTTCACAAGAGCACCACTCAATCAACCAAACACGCGAGCAAGATATTTTCATGTAGGTGACGTTATCCATTGTCGCATTTGTACAACTCATACCATCCCATCTAGTTAATGTTGTAACGTCGAATAAACAAATATTACCACACAGAAACAAAGCTATACTAATACTATCTCGTTTTCAACCTAAGGGGTTGTTTAGATGGTGGAGAAGTGGGGAAAACTACTGTATCAACTGTGTTGGAAAGCTTGCTTTGTGATATGGAGGAATAGTGAATATCCATGAATAATGAATATCTAGAGAAGTTATCTGGGAACTAAACTACTCCTAAGTCTCTCCTAAGGCCCATAAGAATATTCAAAGATCTCAAGATATCTCGCGACGTTGATCGATCGAGTGATGAGTCATCAAGGGATGGGTGACGCGTAGCACCTGCCGTGTAGCCTGACAGCCCAAATAATCGCCTGGGACCACGTGTCACCTCGTCTCCTCAAGCACTCTCCTGTGTAACCAGCACGGTGCCCCCTACCAGATCAACCCCCATCCCCAAACCTCTTTTCGCCCTCTAGCGCGCTGCGGCTGACACGTCGCACCCGGCGAGGACGGATTTTTGCCTTGCGGCCTCGCCTGCCTGCCGCTGCACGCGAAGTATTTTTTATTCATTCTCTCGCGGAACATGTATTTTAAAAAAAAAATTCATCTTTCATATTCATCTCTCTCACATAACACGCATCCTAGAAAGAAAAAATATTTTTTTTCACATAACACGCATCCTAGAAAGAAAAAATATTTTTTTTCCCAGTTCATCTAAACACAGCACGAGTTCGCATCTTTCCAGGGCGCCGGGGCCACGTGCTCGCGCGAGCCAATGGCGAGACGCCACTTGTCCACGTCGGACGGGAAGAAAGGTCGCCGTTTTCTGGAACGGAGCTGTGGCGCTGCGGGCGGTCAGTCGCTTCTTGCTTTCCGTGCGCCCTCTCCGGTAACTTTACGCCGGCTGCTTGGCATGCTGCCGTGTGTCGCTCGGCAGCTAGCTGCTGTGGACATTATTCAGGTCAGGTCGGGAGAGGATAGCGTTCGCGTCGCGTGCACCGGATCGCCGGCACGCCGCGCACGAACGAACAGGGTCACGGGCGCCGAGCGCGACGCGGGATTATGCGTGCATACGAATATACGATACGACGGCCATACGGGTACGCGAAAAGATAAAGGGGCCAATCGGATGGGCACAGCACGAGCAGGAGGGTGAGATCCGGCGATGGGATGGGTGGCCTGCGCGCTGGTCGAGCGGTTGAGCTGTTAGGTCGTGCCGGGTCCCCGGCCCAAACGAGGGGCTCCAGAAGCGGTCCTCGTAACGAGAGAGAGAGAGAGCAAACGCTGGTCTCTCGCTCTCGAAAAGTGTCCGGCAACAGGGGAAATTGCCACGTACTACTACAGTAAAAATCGCCAAAAGCAACTCCATGGGCGCGTGGCGGATCGCAGCACGTGAGCGCCCCCGTTCCCCACGCCAGACATGGCGCCGCGCGGCGCATGGCCGAAGCGAGCGAGCACTCAAGCTAGCGTGCACTCCCGCATGCGCTTAGCGCGGACGGGAGTGCGCCGGAAGGGAGAAGCGCCAACCGGCCCGGCCGCGGCCTGCTCGAGAAGTCGAGATTTGCTATGATCAGATTAAAAGAAGTAAAAAATAGTTTTAGACGAACAGTGCACGGAGGAACATGTTCTGTGAGTGGGATGAATAGAAAAAACTTATTAAAAAGTATTTTTTTTAATCTGAACGCAACCACGAGTGTTTGTTGTCGCGAGCCCCGTAACCCGTATGACAAGCTGACCGATCGAACGGTTTCCTTTCCTGACCGTGGCGCTGGAGGTTGGGCGAGCGACTGACCATGAGGCCGCCGGACGTCTGACGGTGACCGAGGCCCGGGGGTTGGGGACGGCAGGGTTTTTATATACTGGTCCGGTTGTCGTGGTTCCCGCTAAAACCGGATCGGACCGGTAGCAAAAAAGCCCGATTTACCACTCCTAACCTAACCTAGCAAACCAGTCCATTCGGCTAACCGGTCGGTAGGATCGGTTTACCACCCGGTTTTTTTAAAGAAAAAAACAGCTACGGGACCGGTTTAAAAAACCCTAGGAGACGGTCGTTGTCGCCTCGCCTCGCCTCGCGCACCACACAAAGGCTGTGGGTCTCTGGTCCAGCGTCGAATCAATCATTGAGGACTACCGATCACCTTCCCCAATGACTTGTCAGGTGCCACGGCGCTGCTAGCTGGATCCGTGGACACTTGTCACCCCGGCGGCCATCCGAGCCACGGACGATGCCATTACTCGTCGCTGTCAGTGCCAAGGAAGAAGCCGCCGAGAATGGCGTCAACGGAGATATTAGAGATGGAGCGGTAAAAAATTTTGGCGCCTTCAATTCCAGCAGTTTCGATATCTCAATCAAAAAAGTGAAGGGAAATTAATCGTTCGCTGGTAAAGCCGGGCAGGAAGCAACGAAAATACTTGGGTTGTGTTCAGATTTAGAAAAGGTACTTCTCCAACAAATTTTTTCTATTCATCCCATTCACAGAACACGCTTTTCAGTGTATTATTTATCTAAAACTACTTCCTACTCCTTCCAATCTGGGCCCAGCATTGGGGCTGCTGCCGTGCCGGGGATATGCACAAGCACCCGTCGCTGTCGCCGATCGTTACGTGCCCCCCTCCTCGTGGAGCCTCCTCATTGGCCCAAGTGTCCAGGGCCACTTTGGGTACGTGTGAACAAAGCTGGCAGCGCTAGCTAGCATCTTTCTATATCCGTGGGCACACGTAGCTCTCTCAGGAAAAAAAAAAAAGGAGGACCAAGCTAGTACGTGGACAAAGGTCTCGTGTCCGGAGCACTGGAGCAGAAGGGACAGGGTGGCGCGCGTTGGGCGGGCCGGGGTGGGGGTGACCGCCGGCGAGAGGAGTCAGGCAGGCAGAGCATGCGAAACATGCCTTCGAGCGAGCGAACGCGGCGGTGGCTCCAACGACTCCATCTGCAGCTGCCTTTCTTTCGAGGATTGGCCAAGGCGCCAGGCGGACGCAAAAAAAAGGTCTCTCGGTTCGGCAGAAAGGGGGGAGACGCCGAGCCGTGCACGCCATGGAGCGCGGAGACGTGGAGGCACCAGCCTGCCTTCCGGCGGCGAGGGTGGTCGTGGTGTGATGGTGTCTGGTGAGGTGGAGGCCGCGGGCGTTGGTTGCCGTTGGAAATTGGAAGTGTGGGCCTGCTTGATTAGGTACCCAAATGTGCCAAGCCAAAATCAGGACATGCCTAAAAATTTTGGCACTCACTTGGTTTCGAGCCAAAATTTGGCATGACAATGTTTGTTGCCCAGATTTTGGCCAAAAATCTTGGTCATACTAACATTTTGGCATGTCCAAGTTTTGGCATGGCAACTTTTGGGAGGAAACCAAGAAGACCCTGTGTGGCTTCGTGCTGGTGGTTTTTGGGTCTCTAGGCATTTGTTGGGCTTCCCAGTACATGCGGCAGTGGGCTTGCAACGCTGAAACTCCTTTACATTTTGGTCTACTCAAGTGTCAGCCTTTTTTTTATCTCAAAAAAAAAAGTGTCAGCCTTTTTTCTTTTAAAAAAATAAGTGTTAGTTCTGCTCATATAAAACTTGACTGTAGCTCAACACATCTTGCCATTTTTTTGGTTGGAGTATTATGCTATGGTCCGATTAACTCATCAAATTCAGAAACCACTTGGATCAAAATATACAACACGGCATCGATACTATGACTGGCGCAGAGCGAAGGGGAACCATGCATCTGCTTATTCCCTTTGTCTTTGGATATAGTATAAGAACCTTGCGTCTTTGGATACCATCACACCTAGCACCAAGCCACCAACGTTGAGAAAAGAATGACACCAGACCAATCCGCTGCACTGTGCTCGGTACACCACGTGCAACCGTTCTTACTGTTGTGGACCGCATGTGAAATCTGGATCTGTTACTAAGTTGATAGTAAGCTCAGGATTTGGACCATGCAGTTCAAAGATTACCTGAAAAAGAAGGCACGTTGCTTTGTTAAACACTAACTGAACGTTTAAAGACTAGTAGTAATCATATGAAAAGAACTGTAGGGGGTAATAACAAGAACGAATATGAACAATAAGTAATTACTTAGTCCAGTTATGCTAGATGTTTGCCATTTTTATTTCTGAACATACAAAGGTGCATATTTTCCACTATTTTAAGAAAATGCACAGCAACAGCTGAAAAAAGCATAACTAAAAAGCATCACCATAAGAATAGATAAAGGACATACAACAATGTTGTCTCCAGGTCTGAGGATTGGCGCGGGAACATAAAGGGCACACTGAGGTCCACGCGCCTGAAAAAAACACAGTTCAATTTCAGCTCAAGTGAGCAAAACATAGTTCCTTACTAAAAAAAGTAGATATCTGGAATTCATAAATAATTTGCAGAAGACAAGCCACGGGATTTTACTGGCCAAAATCTTCCGATGTTGAAGTTGTTAACAAAAGCAACACCCTTGTTCCAACCACGAAATGATATAAATGTATCCTTTATCTCACTCTCAGAGTTAATATGGAAATGGCCTTCATAAAATCCAGGTTCTGCTTTTTTTTTAAAAAAAGAAAACATATGTTAGATATGACATCAAAATAGAAACCAAACGCAGAAACATGTTGATTACTGATTCAGAAAGCAAAGGTACAATTCAGCTAGTAGATGAATTCATGTGTAGCTCAACCAAAACAAAGTTAAGAAAATTCATAAAGATATGCTCCCCACGTTCTCATAGATACGTCGTTTAGGACAAACTAGTTAGTTAAAGTGAACTAATTTGCTTGTTCTAAATGACATATATTTAAGGATCGGGGGACTAATTTTTTGCGACAATTCCAGTTTCATTAATTATTGTCGACTGGAACAAAAAGAGATACAGTGTTCCACTAACTTGTCGTTATCCAAATAACAAATGGGCCAACCATGCAATGAGATTAAGGGCTTGTTTAGTTCAAAAAGTTGTGGAAGTTGGTGGCAAGTTGGCGTTTTCTGTGAGAGGGGGCACAATTGTCAGTGTGCCAAGTTGGTAGAAAGTTGGGGAACTAAACAAGGTCTAAGAAAGTTACCCCTATAATTATTATGTGAAGAAATTTGGATTACTTCATGATTTCACACTTATAGTTAATGCGGCAAAATGTATGCAAAGATGAATTCATGTCATTTAATAGATAGTTATATCTTGCTCCTAAGATCAGTAATATCCTAGAAGTGGCCTGTTGCTCATGCATGAGCCATGATGGGTTGTTCCTGAGAAGACCATAGCTGCATGGAAATTAATTGACTGACCATTTCACTACATGCAGTATTTTTTAGGGAAACTGCTTGCAGAATTATTTGAACCTCGATACTTACCATTTGAAGAGAGTGAAGATTCCTGCAATTTCTTTTCTGAGCCAGCATGAATAATGGACACTTTACTAGCTCTAACATCAGGCATTTGAGTGATTAGTTGGAGTTTCGGAAGGTTGTCCAGTGAATTGAATGTAAGTGGATACATTTTCCAGTGACGGAGAGCGATGCCATCTATTTGAATAGGAGATAATATTCCCTGTATTATAAAACTGGGAACTAATCAGCAGAAGAAGCTTATAACAATGGTCAATGGTCAATGAAGATGCTATGACTAGCAAGAGGCAACACGATACTTACCTTCCGGTCAAAAATATATGGCCCATAATTTACACGGCCCATATTTTCTACCTGTAGGTAAAATGTGTATACGCTAGTAAGCAACAAACCACTAAGTAAGACTAACTGAAATGTTTGAACGGAAACCTGGAGAAATACTATCTGCATTCTTTATGTAGTTGATATTCTAGGAATGAAATAAAGGAAGTTCCTTTTAATATGATCCACTAAAGTTGTAGTACCCTAGCAAGAAAAGTTTTGAAGGAGATGCAAGAAAGATTACCAGGATATATAGGCTGGTATTAGATGAACATCTTAAATTTGGTATTTCTAGTGTTTTCCTAGACCATCTTTCAATTACACCAGCATATATTGGGTTTCTGGTACCATCAGCTGAGCAAGACAAAAACACCTGAGCTCTGTCATGTACCTGCAGCAACCCAGAATTTACACTTTAGACGAGAACTTTCTCTCATGCCAAGAAAACAAAGATGAAGGCCACAACCTTTGGAATCGATAGGATGCTTGATGGGAGTTTCCCTTGGTATTCTGTCATGTACAATAGAAATCCAAACATCTAACAAAAATAAACCCCATAACAGATATACAAAATATAAACTTACTCGATAAGTTCTGTAACAATAATGTAAATACAAACAGAATTAGATTTGTGGTACCTGGCCTATCTGTTCCATATAAAGTGGATGCTCTGAAACAGTACATTTCAAAGGATCACTGATATTATCAACAATGTCAAACAAAGAAGCAACCTTCTGTAATTTCAAAAGACCGTAATTTGCTTTTTCAATGTCAGAAGGAAGAGGATGAAGAGGCGTTCCAGTACATTCATGTATTACTCTTCTCAGTGCTGCTTGATAACACCAGATGTAATGAGAAATCAGAATATAAAATAAAACAGTGCTTAAGAAATACGTTCCAATTATTTTAGTCCTTTTGGGAATTTGCTATGCTCAAGATTCAGAGTGATTCCTAGTCCAGTAATCTACATTGGCACATACATTATGCACGAATAGGATCTCCCATTAAAAAAAATAATTCAGTATTCGACTTTTATCTCATTCCGAATGTTAGCAAGCAGAGATTAAAGCCAACAAAAAAATCTTTTTTCATTCGAAGAGAGTGAAATTTTAAATTGAAGGATATAACAGCATGCCTTTGTATTTTGAATTATGCACATCTCCATGCTCCTTAATCGGTGCATCCTGCCAGTAAAGAGGTCATGTAAATAAGTTGACTTGTAAAACAAATTAACAAATGAAAGAAATTATTTGAAGCGATACTTGCATAGTCATAAGAAGTGAGGTCTGCCTTGTAATCAGATTCATCTTGGCCAGTATTTGCACCACTATAAAATCCAAAATTGGTCCCACCATGAGCCATCTGTGCAACCTCGTGAAAGAACAGAATTAATAGATCTAGACTGCAAATGCAATGCATTGATGAATGGGCTCCAGTGACAGACATAAAGTACAGCAGAAGCATTGTGGCATAAAATTGCTTTAAGGGCTTTAGCTGTACTAGAGGCATCTGTTGTTGCTATACTTTCACCCCAGTGTGTTAGCCACCCAGTATAAAATTCCCTGAAAAGTAAGAGGTTCTAACATTAGGTAAAGTCGCACCCAAAAAATACATGACAGACAATATGACATAATGTAAAGCCAACTTACGAACTTAAAGGGGCCGATTTTCCTGGTAAGTTGTATTTCTTCTGTAATCTGAATATGGGCCATGGATTGGATCCGGTTTCAAAATCGACAGCTGCACATCAGTCATATTATTATTTACTAAAGTGATTAATAAGTGAGGAAAATCAGAGCAAAATACATGTTCGTAACTTTGAAACTTAGGCATGCTAAGATGAAGAAAATATGATTCTTTACTGAAGGAAACAAATCATCCATATCATGGCATGAACTCGGTTATCATATTTTTACCAGCGAAAACATCATCTTGAGGAATTGATCCGTTCTTTAAATTGCCCATGGCGCCCCCGTCAGTCGTATAACTGAAAGATGATTTAAGAGTACACATAATTACGACCTTGGTAATCAGAACCAAATTATAATAAACATCATCTGGATGAAGGCATCTCAGAAACACTTGAAACTATCAGCACTCTCACAAGTATGGTTTTTTTTCTTTATTCTTTTGTTGTGTGTTGGTGCATATAGCGTATCAACAAACACTTGAAGTTGCATTAGAATGGTTTTATATGTACTATTTAGACAATCTAACAGTTTAATATACACAATTTCCCTTATATTGAATGATAAGCATGTGGGTGGTAGCATTTCAGTCAAATTCTTATAGCATCCACACTATCAACCCCACACACTGGCACAATGGTATAAATTATATTTGTGCAGTAAATATTCCCAGTACATGTGGATACAGCCAACAAAGGAAGTTCTAGTTGAGAAGTTGTGGTTAAAACATCACTTTTTTTCATAACACTGATGTAAGAATGCTGCCTCAGTACAGAATTTATAAAGCCAGCTACAAAGCTAAAGTACGAGCAGAGAGAACACATACAGAACAATGTTGCTTCCAAGATATCTTCTGGCCAGTTGAACAAGGTAATGAAGGTATTTCTTGTCATCTCCGAATGAACCAAATTCATTTTCAATCTGCCAGACTGGCTGCACAATTAGAATTTCATATCCAAAAAAATGGATATACTAGAAAGGAAAATGAACACCACGCAGAAAAGCAACTTGAACCCTGGTGAACTTGCCTGAACCATAATAATTGGACCTCCATTGTTGTACAATAATGGTGCCACTTTCGGAAGTAGTACACCCCACCATCTCTCCACCTGAAAAACGTGATAGCATTGGTCAAAATATCTCCATAAACATCTAAAAATGATGCTTTCTATCCTAAGAATCATCAAGTTTTGGTCAGAATACCAAGGAAAGATAGGTTGAATCTGATGATCGCAGTTTAAGGGCAGGTTCTATGGTGAGCAACCAAGGTGGAAATCCTCCCAAGTCCCATTCTGCAGTGCACACATTACAAATCATAAATTTCAACTCAAGCACATGCAATTGCACTATCATAACTGAATTAATTTTTATTTTTTTAAGCTGATGAACAATGTGCAGCTCATCACATTAGGGACATCTAGGTGGTCACAGACAGTAAAACTGAGTACTTCCTTTTACATGTAAGTGGAAGAATGATTTATTTCTTCTTTCGTAGATTCAATTATCTGTCTTTTCTGTGCTATTGAAAATGAAGAAGTCACTCTTCTGACTTTCATAATGAACCATTTGAAGTTTAATAATCCTCTGTGGCAATAATAATTCTGTTTTTTCATTGCAGTATATAGATATAACTATGTTTTTAGTCATTGGCATGCCGAATGCATGAAATTTCAATAAGAATGTCAACCTACCTCCACAAATGTATGGACCTACACGAAGCATGACCAGCATATCAAATTCTTGAGCAAGTCTCAGATATGATTCAATATCTGCAAAGCCCTTGAATTCCCAGTTCTGTGGATCTGGCTCATGCAAGTTCCAAGGTACATACGTTTGAATTGTGTTCAAGCCTAGTGCCTTTGCTCTTAAAAGGCGATCCTTCCAGTACTGCAAGCACCAATGAATTGTAGAAGATAATGATATTATAACTAAAGATATCTAGAACATTTTGAGATGATTCCCTAACCATTTTGCAATATGATGTCTAGCACACAATTGTCAGCCATATCAGAGAGCTAAAAACTTTCAATGAAACTTAGATATATGAACCAAGGTCTTTCGGTATTTTGACATAACCTACATTTTGGAATTTTGGTGCCTTCAACAGCATTACTGGGAAAAAAACGAAATTTATGTAGAACAATTGGAATCAAACAGCACTACTAATTGATCATATGGATGTGCAGTACTAAGTACCCAAATGTTTTAATTGCTGAAATTCTTGGAGAAACTCCAGCCCAGGCCGTTATAAGTTGGTTCGACAGCAGTCAACCCAGAGACTGTCAGTAAGCTACTCCTCCAAAGCAACGCAAAAAGTAGGCATCTATATGTAAATAAAAAAAACAAAAACTGACCTCAGGAACAATGCGGAAATAGTGCACGTCGCCGCCCACGATCTGGAACGGCGTCCCATCCTTCATGAATGTATCATTCTCAATCCAAAATCTTCTCGACGCTTCACCACCAACCTAACACCCAACCATTCACGTTGCACCAGAAGCAATGCCACCAATTTAGCACAGGGTCGACACGGAATCGCCGGGCCATCGGACCCCAGACAGCAGCGAGAAGCGTGACGAGCGTACATACCGACGAGGCGAGCGCAAGGCAGAGGAGGAGCGCCAGCGTAAGGTTGCAGAAGGCTCCACCAGAGGCCATCCCTGAACTCGTTGAGCTGCCGCTGCTCCTGCTAGGCTTCTCTCTGCCAGCACCTTGGGGTCGGTCTTGTACCGCGGGGAAGCGGCGTGCCTTACGAGCCACGCCCAATTCCGCGCGTCCGGGGACGCCGTGAGCAGGACTCCCCTTCTGATCGAGACCGCCGCGATCACGGTCCCCCGAAAGCGGGGCCGGCCGTGGGAGGAGAGGCGATTTGCCGAGCTGGAGCCGGACGCGGCGGGGAATTGTGGTGTGGTGTGGGCAGTGGTCCTTGCAGCTTTAGCCGTGGCGTAGAGGATTCGGCTCGCCGGAGGATTCGGGAGACGGGACGCGTAGTGGAGTGGTATGCGTTGCAGAGTAGCGGCAGCGCGGGCGCCGTCGCGCCGGTGGGCGGTGGCGGATGGTTGGCCGTGGCCCTGCCGCCGGCGGGAGTGATGGCCGTGGCCTTTGGGTAGGTAGGCGGACAAGGTTGCAGTGCCACGCTGGCGAGTGTTGACTGGTATGCGCGTGTAAGGCCGTTCGATCGTGTGCAAGTTCAGATCTGGACCGTCCACGACAGCTTCTCCTTCTCTTCCTCCTATGCTCGAGTCCTTCCATCTCTGGCTCTCTGCTCGCCGTCGCAACTCGCAAGTCGCAACGCTCCTCCTTCCTCGGCGCGCGCCCCCCTCCGGCGAGCCGCGTATCTCGTAGGCGACTGTGCTTTTGAGGGCAGGCAGGGCTAGTTGGTCGGGATTCGAGGGCTCCAAGCTCAATTGACGTCCTCGTCCATGCCGCCGGACAAATCCCCACAGTCCCCAGGTATGAGCACCCCCGCACGAGTTCGAGCAAGGGTTATACTGGTGACTGAATTCTAAATCGATCCGTTCCTTTTCTCCGTGATTATGTGATTAAGGACACGTTGTAGGGTAGTATGTTATCAGGATTTTGCACACTAAGTTAATTTGTAGAAATTACATGGTCAGCTCCCGTTACGGCATGGTGGACTTCTGAATGTTGTTAGTCACAATTCTAGTTATTTAATCGTGTTTTAGAGCATTGCGAAGATTATGTTGGCTACTTACCTACTGTTACATGGCAAAAGGTTAGATTGTGAGCCTGCACTTGGCCAAACAGGCTAAGTCCTATTTGGTGTGTACTGACATAGTTGATTTTGTGAAAGAGTTATGGGTGTGATTGGTTCCGTGCACAAGAGTCTGGACAGGCTTGCTTAATGCAGCCTCGTGGCGTTTGGTTGCCTGGCTCAGGCCTTTAGCCAGGCCCATCCAATGCAACCAGGACCTTCTGGCCTGGCTCCGCTAGAACGCCACAGCTGGTCGCATAGGGCAAGCTAGGCTTGTGCTTCTCATGTGCGTGAGTCGCTTCACCTCCGTGGCTCCATAACTCCATCTGTGTGTCTCCACCTGCTACGCCGCCACCATCATCGCTTATCTCGAGCTTCATCGTTGTTGCGAGGTTCTCGAGCTAGTAGAGGCGTTGAGCCCGGCGAGGCGACGACAGATGCGTCATCAGCTGCCACAGCCCTGTCCGGCCGTCCGCCACATACTCCACGGCCAGGCTCAGCGGCACGAGGCCCGCATGGCCGGCGGCGTCTTTGATTCACCTGCAGCAAGAAGCTCGATTCGACCGGCTTACACCTTGATCCGTCGCGATGAAGCTCAATTCGTTCGTGTAGGGATTCAATTCGTCTGCTGCAGATCTTCAATTCGTCTGCTGCAGTGTCGACCAAGGGGATCTGGGGAAGATGGTCTTGCCGCTGCAGCTCCCAGGCAAAGGAATCACACCGTGGTGGCTCTCCCAAGCTAAATCGAGGTACTAGAAGATTGGATAAGCTTCTAGTCCAGGGATTAAATGAGGTGTAGGATACTAGGATCTGGTGCTTGGAGTTCTTGGAGGGGGAAGAGCTTAGTAGTTGGTCAGCTTGTTTGATTTGTGAGGAAGAAGAACATTGTCTATACTTTGCATTGGTACGGAGGATGAATCGATGAGGGATGGGCAAATGGAGAAGGGAAATTTAAGCCAGTGATGCTTTGATTTTGACCGAACTGAAGGAGACAATAAAATTGATTTGGTTAGATTGATTTTGGAAGTTAATAGACCAGCATGGTTTTCAACAGAAAAAAAAAGTGTAGTAAACTCACCACATGCAAGAAGAGGTGAGCTCATACAATGCTAAGTCACCCAACCAAACACAACCTTGGCAAGCCAGGCCAGGCTTAGCATAGCTACCAAACACAAGGGCTTTGTACTGCTATAGCCAGGCTAAGTCCAGACATGGCTAATTCCTAGCCAGTCTTGGACTAAGCCAAGTAACCAATCACCCCCTATAAGGCTTGAGCTCTGTAAAGTCTCTGTCCATATTCAGAATCTTGATAACATATTTGATTCCGAAGTTATTTCTTAATCTGACTTTGCACTTGTATGATGGTTTGAACATGTGGCTTGCAGTTCTTTGTGAACAAAGAGTTCTAATTTCAAATGAGCATGGGGAGAAGCTTGTTGGTTTATTACACCAAACAAGTTCAAAGAAACTTGTGATCCTTTGTCATGGATTCCGAGCCACAAAGGCAAGTCCTTACCATCCATGGGAAACTTTTGCATTTTAAGTATATTAGATATTGAGTGTAGACCTCTAAAGTTTACTATAGCATGTCTTTTTCCCCTACTCTTGTTGCTGTCATATAATATATATCCTTGGAACAATACAGTCTAAAGAGATATTTAACACCTAATTCTCTTTGATACTAATTCCCTTTGAGTATAATTTATGAGGATGTCGAGTGAAGTGATAAATGCGAGTATAAATCTAGTTGTTCAAACATAAAAGATCTGAAGATGTAACTTTGGGTGGGGATGATGTGAGGTGCTGCTTTATTTGCGGTCTTTGCTTTGAAGATGTAACTTTGTTGATGCTTCAGCAGCCTTGGCCCAACTGTTTCTCTCTTCCTCCCTTTCTTTCTTTCTTTTTGGTGGCAAATGTTTGCTTGTGAAAGTTCCTTGTATGATGTACAATATATTTTCCTATATCAACATGATATTAGTTAAAGTGCAATAGAAGTATTGCTATTCCTACTGTAAAAAAATGAGCAAGACTAACACACTGCTACCTGTCACAACAATGATGTCTTCTCAATGTATGGCAATAATAACAGCATGAAGCCTTTAATCCGAGCAGGTTGGGGTAAGCTACACATAAAATTCATTGGGAATCACAAAATAGAGCAGGAAGGATTAAGGATACAAAGTTATTATGTTTCTCCTTGTGCGCTATACTATTACCATCGTTATTAATAGTCTAGCACTTTTGAACAAACCTTGCAGGATGACAGCATCTTGGTTGACCTTGCTGCTGCCATCACAATGGAAGGAATTAGTGCTTTTCGGTTTGATTTTTCTGGAAATGGGTAAGCTATTTGTAAACACCTTGTGGTGGCCATAACATATGGTATGACATCACGTGTCATCAAGACTTTTACTGTTACCATTGAATTAAAATGTTCCCATGTCGTTTATAGCATGTCAGCTATTGGCTAAATCCGTAATTTTCCCATTACTGGTGATGTGGAGTTCCTTTAGTAATCTTTGTTCTAGTGTTTTACTTATTGCTCATTCTTTTTAAAAGGGAAAGTGAAGGTGAATTCCAATATGGAAGCTACAGAAAAGAGGCAGCTGATTTGCGCTCTGTAGTATTATATTTCTCAAAACAAAAATATGACATAATTGCTCTTATTGGGCATAGCAAAGGTAGGTAACCTGCTGACATATGCAAATACTGTTTGTGTCCACAACGGTTTTCTTTTCAGTTGATGCCTATTATGCACAGCAAAGTATATGTTCATGCTCCATTGCATTAACATTCATAGTTTCCATCAAAGTTGGTAGGGATGAAAAGTTGAAGTACTGCTTTCTGAGTTTGATGCTTTGTTGAAGGACAAGTCGGGAACATTCAAGTAATCACATTATTAGTTTAATGTGCCATACCTACCACGTATATTTGTTCTGATCTCACTTAGATTTTTGGTGTAAATTGAATGTCTGAGCTGATATTGTTGGTAGCCAGTAGCCATTATTGCTTCCGGGGGAACAATTTCAGACTAGTCATTTACTCCTATTATTCAAAATACTTGGCAAGCTTGCATGTCATTCCTTTTCTCATGATGTAATTTCATCTTTGGGAGTAAATAGACAATGCAATTTTATTCTATGGCCTTAGCGCTTGAATTGCTTACCTCCAGGAGGAAATGCTGTGCTTCTATATATGTAATTTCATCTTTGGGAGTAATAGACAATGCAAATTTTATTCTATGGCCTTAGCGCTTGAATTGCTTACCTCCAGGAGGAAATGCTGTGCTTCTATATATGTAATTTCATCTTTGGGAGTAATAGACAATGCAAATTTTATTCTATGGCCTTAGCGCTTGAATTGCTTACCTCCAGGAGGAAATGCTGTGCTTCTATATGCTTCCAAGTACAATGATGTCCCCATTATTGTGAACATTTCTGGGCGCTTTGCATTGGAGCGAGGTATTGATGGGCGGCTTGGGAGGAATTTCATGCAGAGAATAAATAAAGATGGGTACATAGATGTCAAGAATAAAAAAGGTACTAAGCTTTCTTTATGTGATTTTTTGTCTGTTAAGCTATAACTCTCTAATCTAAACATTGTAGGATTTTCTTATTAAATAGTACAGGGTCAAAGAAACGCATTTGATCTTGCGTCAATCTTGGAACATCAAAAGTTAAACTATGTTGTCGGTGGTTGACCTCACTCTTTCCAAGCTAGGACGAATGCCAATGTAGTAGAATAATCATAAAGTGGGTCATAGCACTTACACTTTCACTGGAGTACCCTTATATTGCTGATAGTGATGTCTATACCACTGACATGATGCGGTAGGCCGTGCTGCCAATAATTTTTTTTACATGGTTTTAGTCTACTGGGCCTGGAGTCTCAATCTACGATGGCTTACAATGTGCAACACCTTTAAAAGCACTAACATCAATGCAGGCTAGAAACATTAGTTCAGGATTCTTTTTGTAAAAATCCCAGGCTCATTGCAACGTTTTTGTTTTTACGCAGGAGAGTTGGAGTACCGTGTGTCAAAAGCGAGTCTGGAAGATCGGCTGAGCACCGATACCCTTCATTCCAGCCGTGCCATCAGCAAAGACTGCAGGTGACACACCTCTCAACACCTCAACCGTCAGGTCAGATACCATCCGCCCCCTTTACCTTCCCCTGATGGTGAAATCATCTGCTCCGATGCGCAGGGTCCTCACGATCCACGGCGCCAAAGACGAGATCGTCCCGGCAGAAGACGCCCGGCAGTTCGCGGCGAACATCCCCAACCACGAGCTGCGCATCATGGCGGAGGCCAACCACCGGTACACCGGCCATGAGCAGGAGCTGACCTCGCTCGTGCTGGGCTTCGTCAGGCCCCATCTCCAGAGCGCGTCGTCGCCCTTGCGTCCAAAGCTGTAGAACGCTCCGACCGTTCGTGAACGAGCCTGATGAAACACTCGTTCCGATCCGAATGGTGGTGGCGTTATCCAAAACCCAAGATGTGTGATGTCCAGATCAATGTGATTACTGTCCTATTCAAAAGTCATTGCCAGGTCATCTATTCTGATCCATTCATAGCTGCACATCCACTGGCCTGGCCGGCCAGGCCCTGATCAGGAAAGGGAGAGAGAGACCCACTCGTGTCGCTTGCTGCGCGGTGAGCTGGTACGATGACATGTGGGCCCCGCACGGCAGGCTCTCCCATGGGGAGGAGGAATACAGCCATACAGGATAGGATCGAGACTCGAGAGATCGATCGAGGAAAGACACGCGACGCGAAGCCCATGCCCATCTCTCTCTCTCTCTCTCTCTCTCTCTCTCTCTCTCTCACTCACTGAGAGCCCAAACAGACGAACGCAAGTGGTCGAGCCCAAACCGCAACCACCCAAACCGGAACAAAAGAGTCCGACGCGTTGCGAATGCGACGCCGATGCACGCACGCTCGGCAAATCGAGAACTAGTAGTGGCGTGGTGTTGAAGGCGGCGGGGGCCTCAGCTGTCAGCTCGCCGCGCCCGAACAGAACAGCCCACAGGGAGAGGAGAGGAGGGGAGCGAGCCGCTGAGAGTCCAAAGAAGGGGAGTGTGGGAGGCGAATGAGCGAGGAGGCGGCGGCGGCGGCGCGGGCGGGAGTGGAGGAATCCATTGGGCGGCGGCGGGAGCGGGAGCGGGATGCTGCGGCGGGGAGGCGGGTGTGGGAGTTCGAGCGGGATCTGGTGGCGGGGGCGGTGATGGGGGGCGCGGTGCACACGGTGGTGGCGCCGATCGAGCGCGTCAAGCTGCTGCTGCAGACGCAGGACGGCAACGCGGCGCTGCTGGGCAGGGCGCGCAGGTTCCGCGGCTTCGCCGACTGCGTCGCGCGCACCGTCCGGGACGAAGGGGTGCTCTCGCTCTGGCGCGGCAACGGCACCGCCGTCATCCGGTACTACCCCTCCGTCGCCCTCAACTTCTCGCTCAAGGTTTCCTTCCCTTCCCGAGCCCCGCAAAACCTTCCTTCACCTGTTCGCTTGCGTTCCATTGATTCTCGTGCATCACAAGCTAGAACTGTCAGTTGCTTGAGGTTGTGTTAGAGGACACTGGATCAGATGCAATCCTGCGATTATTTTGTTTTAGGTTCGTGGTTTCATTCCTCGTATCATCCATGTGCTTGGCGTATTTGTGATATCAGCCTGTCAGGAGTGTGGAAAGAGTAGGTGGCTGCTTGTTTTTGGAACCCATGGGGCATCCAGTACCATCCGTGTTTGTGCTTGCTGACTCGCTGTGTGAATGAAAGAATATTAGGTTGCTGCTGTTCTTCGTTCTTTGTTGACGACATATGAGATCACTTTCTAGAGATAAATGTTTGCCACCACAAAGGTAAAGGAATGGGAATAAAGGAACCATTTGTCTTGTCATAGAGAGCACTAGATACTTGCAAGTACCCCTGAATAATGAACGTGCCCTTGTGTACCTATATGCTTGCACTTTTCGACTAATTGTGTCAGTTGAGCCTGGTGTTATCTTTTTTTGGTCGAGAACTGTTGGGGATAATCCATGAGCAGAATTTTGAGGATTGATTCCTGGGATGGTGTTATGCTAATATTGATATGTTGTCGTATCTTGTTGGGCTCACCTACAATGAATGCCTTGGTTTCTTGATTCCATCAAAGTTGGTTTAGCTGTTAAAAAAGAAAGATCTGAGGACTTACTCATGGTTCATTGGATATTAATTCATCGCTGTTTCTCTTGACATAATTTAATGGCATCAAATTCCTGTGCATAATGGTTTATTAGGAAAGCTTGGTTGTTGAATTAGAACTGTCGAACAGTTTTTGCACAAGATGACAATAGGCAACTTTTAAGAACAATTTTTTTGTCTTGAATGAATAATTGAGTTCCAGACATAGTTTCTGGAACATCTAATGGGCTTGGCATTGCTGACAATGGTTTTGGAAGGTAGCAAATATCATAGATTCATGATGTCATCTTTATATACTTCATTACAATCTTGTAACATATTTTGGAAGATGCCAGATTGTGATGTGAACACGAATTGATTCTGTATGTATTACTAATAGTACACATTATCCATGTCTTACCAAGACTGTAACCAATAGTTTCTCTTTGCCAATACAAAAATGTATCTGCTGTTCTTTACCTTCAAGGTTTTGAAAAGCCTTCATTTAGAAGTCAATGCAAGTTCATCGCCTGTCATAAGATCATGATCTTTGAGATACGTTGCATCAACCTTTTGCTGCTAGCATGTTCCATGTTCCTTGTACATGAGTAGCAGTGCTCAATTTTCTTAATTAACCAAGAGTATATGAGTAAAGCTAGAAGGCTTGATGAGTATGTTCATGATGTTATAATACAAAATACATGTACCTTATGCATGGCTTTAGCTCTGGAGGATAGTCTCAGAACTCAGATGCTATCTCTAATCGGTTACCATTGTTCTTGCAGGATCTGTACAGGAGCATACTAAAAGATGCTGGAACCTCAGCAGACAATAAGTTTGCTTCTATCGCTCTTACCAACTTCTTTGCTGGTGCTGCTGCGGGATGTACTACCCTGGTCCTGATCTATCCGCTCGACATTGCTCATACTCGTCTTGCTGCGGATATTGGCCGGACCGGCACCCGTCAATTTAGAGGCATTCGCCACTTCATTCAAACCGTCTACAAGAAAAATGGCATCAGGGGCGTCTACAGGGGATTACCAGCATCTCTCCAAGGGATGGTTGTCCACCGGGGGCTGTACTTTGGCGGCTTCGACACCGCCAAGGATGTTCTGGTGCCTCTTGAATCCCCCTTGTGGCAGCGCTGGGTTGTGGCGCAGGCCGTCACGTCCATGGCAGGGCTCATCTCCTACCCGCTGGACACCGTGCGGCGGAGGATGATGATGCAGTCAGGGATGGATGTGCAGATGTACAGCAGCACCCTCGACTGCTGGAGGAAGATATACAGGATGGAGGGTGTCAGATCCTTCTACCGCGGGGCACTGTCTAACATGTTCAGGAGCACTGGTGCGGCTGCCATACTCGTTTTGTATGATGAGGTCAAAAAGTTCATGGATAGGGGTAGGTTGTAACGGCTATAGAGGATTTCTTTAGAGATTTTTGGATTCCATATGGGTGATGGGATTAAGTCAAAGGTACAGGGAGCAGCAGCTCGAGCATTTTGTAACTAGATGCTGGTTTCCTGCTGCTTACTAACCAGTTTGATGTAACTGAGCCTCATGGTTCTAAACAATGTAGCTTGTTCGTTTCACCTTGCGGTAGCTCCTACTTTACCCGAGGTTTTTTTTTTATTCTGTTGTTCCCTACAGTGTAGTTCATTTCACCCTATGCTAGCTCTTTTACCAGTCTCTTACGCAAATGATACAACCCACTTTGATACTTGGAACTATACAACCCTCTTTTACTAGATACTTGGTACTCATCTTTTGTGAATATATGACATCATTGGACTTTTTTACTTCAACTTTAACCAACAATATTTCAATAGTAAGTTTTTTTTTGAAAGATTCAATAGTAAGTTTATCAAATAGCGTAACATGGGTACAACTATATACATTGTCGACAATAAATTGGATTTAACAAATAGACTTGTCTGTTTGCATAAATATCTTTAGAAAAAACGAATGGTAAAAGAAAGAAAAAATACTTCAACTTTGACCAACAATATTTCAATAGTAAGTTTATCAAATAGCGTAAAATGGGTGCAGCTATATACATTGTTGATAATAATTTGAATTTAACAAATAGACTTGTCTATTTGCATAAATATTTGTAGAAAAAACGAATGGTCAAAGAAAAAAAAGATGTCAATGGTGTCATGTATTCACGAACGGAGTATTTCTTCCGTTACCAGTTGTTAGGCAGGCCAATTTTCCGATGAGGGGAGCCATGCAGCTCCACTGACGCAGATAGTTGAAACTGTTTAAAGATCCTTCAGCCACTAGACCAAGTTAGGACAATACATGCAAACCCCTTGGGAGGGGTACAGCACGCTGCAAAGAGCTATAAGCATCGCTGATCGAGCATTCATCACCACGTTCTAGAGTAACATGGGTCAACCAAAATGTAAGACACAAACGCAAGACGATGAGTAAGATGCAATTCGCAAACATAGTCGGGCAAAAGGCGCTAGCCTTTCCCCTATAGACCAAAATTTCTCTGCCAAAAGCTTCACGAAAGTACAGCACGCTATGCCATCGGTATGTGCAATAAGATACCAGACTGGCAACAATGATCACTCAAAGCATAAGCAGAGCACATAATATCTGAAACCCAATACAGCAAGTGACAAAACTACCAACATATGATAACCATGTCCTGGAAAAAATCTCCCCACCGATCCCACAAACCAACACACGCCCCCAAAGGGCTCCACAAAACCCAACTCAATGACAATGCATCAAGCAGAACCAAACTTCCATCATTCCAGAATCACGGTCTGCAGACATTGGATGTGCAGCACCTCACTGCTGCTTGCACTCCGCAGGTCGTTCACCCTGCGGCCCTTCCCCTCCAGCAGCACCCTTGGTCTTCTGTTCCAAAGTGGAAAGCAAAAATGTCAAGAGAATACTCTGAAGCAGATTATGGCTATTCCTCGTTAGGGACATATGGATTCCATACCTTTGTGTCATAATCATCTCCACTTTCCTCATCCTCTTCATCTTCGTCTTCATCATCATCTTCATCGTCCTCATCGCCATCCATAAGGCCTTCGAAGTCATCATCTTGAGCAGCCTCTCCAGTGAACCATGAGACAGCATGTGGTATAATCTTGTCTCTGATGGTAGATCTGGCAAATAAAAAGGGTAGTTTAGCACTAGTAAAGTGAACTCAAAGAGTCAGCCAATTGATCTAATCCCCTGATCCAACCCGTACTGGAGCAGCATCTAGTACAGAATACAAAACAACATACCCAATATCATAATCTTGCTCCATTTGGTTCTGCAACTGTTCAGCCTATTGAAAGGGAAACATCATAAGGTTCAACTATGTTCACCCATGCATTTTTAACCATAAGAACAGTACAGATATGCCAAAACTTACGGTGTCCTCATCAATTTCCTCATCATCATCAGGAACTTGAGGTGGACTGAAGAAGTTGAAGAAGCTTTCGCAGTCTTCAGTTTTTGTGATAGGTTTAGTGTTCTTTGATCCCTTCCTCGGCTTCTTTTTTAGCACCTTTTGTGTCAAGCACTTCCCAGGGTGCCATTCAATTTCAGTACTGCAAAAACAAGGATTAGATGAACCATGTAGTAAAATTTTCTATCCATGAGAACGAAAATTGAAATCAAAGAGCAAACATGATGATGATTACCCAATGGCTTTCTCTAGAATTGGTTCGTCCTCATCAATCATGTGATATGTTTTTGTAAGCACTGAATTCTTGAAGAATGGATTTGTGTCGAAGTGAAATTCAAGCTTAAAACCCTTTGGCTCGCTGATCCTGTACCACTTGATGTCCTTGAGGTACGTGAGCGCTTCCTCATCCCTCTCTTGGATCTGAAAATGGAAGTAGCAGAATTATTTACAGTCAGCAAAAGCTATCAACATTACAACAAGATGGAACAAGTATTGACAGTTCACAGAAGGGAGAAATTGCACAAAGATGCAAGACTTCACCTCCTCAGCTAGGATTTCATGGTTCTTCATTGCATTAAGCCAGAAAGATGGCACACCTTTTTCTTCTGCAGGAAAGTATGTTATTTAAGTTAAAAAATACGAGAAGATAAATTTCATCATTAATAAAAAACAGAACATTATCCAAGGGAGATAATAGATCTTAATACATGTGGAAAAATTGTTCACCTTTTTGTTCAGCAGTGGTTTCATCTCCACTCTTTTGCTCTGCAGGGGTTTCATCACCACTTTCTGTGACACCCTCAACCTCGATCACACCATTGACAATTTCGTAACGCTGTCAATTGCAGGTCCAATAAAACAATCAGATGGATCATAGATCATGTCAGCAAATTGGATGCAGCAATATTCAAGGGAGAATGCATGTATTATGCAGCATGCAAAATAATATCCATCTCTTTTGTCTACATGCTGATCAAGCATCTATTGCTATGGTAGAGGGTCGAGTTACTGCGTACAGCTTAGAAGTTGAAACTACAATTTAGGAATGGTATAAAACAGAAGACAACATAAACAAAGGCCACACTATATTAAGACATGAATAAACTACCTTCAAGTAAAGTGGCTCATACAACTTCTGATACTTTGCTTCGAGTGCAGCTCTCTCCTCGAAAAATTTTGCCTCAAGTTCATCATGTTGGCCCTGAAAGACAGTAAACATTGGTACTGAGCTCACTACAAACTGTTTCTAGAGCATTACACATCCAGAGTCATTATTGTAATAGAGAATCAAATGATAAGGTGAACGGTGATAGAGCTGCATGGCAGCAAGAAAGAAGGCAGAAATATGTTGCACGAGGTACAAGTCCAATCACATAAGCATAATAAGAGAACTATCAATTGCTCAATAAAAAAAATCCAGATGGATTTAAAAAGATAAAGGGTAATAGGCATTACATTGTTTCCCAAATTTTCTAACAAAATCATGATAAAACACCACGAGCCCGACATAAGGACCAACCAGAGGATGAGACACAGTGTTACAAGTTCGATACAAACATTCACAGTGGCTTGTATTTCTCCAGAGAACTTCCAGTAATAGCCAAAGATAAGCTAGCCAGAACAGGGTGTCTACAAGCATCCATGCTTGATTAGACACAATAATTATACAGGATCAACACACTCATAGAACCCAAGCTTGATTAGACACAATAATTATACAGGAGCACACAAAGCTCCCTACCAAAGCATGACACAGATGCAGAAACAATCACATAAACAACAGTATCGGATCATGAGTGGAAGCATCCATACCTGGATCTCCTGAAGTTTCTGGACACGCTTCCTGACCTTGGGCTCCAGGCTATCGAGCACGTCCATATGCCGCGACGCCAATCCCTCGAGCGTGTTCTAAACAAGAGAAAAACACCGAATCAGCATTGGTACACCCCAAAAATCCACGAACCTACCACAAGCCCGCCTAAAAGGCTTAAACCCAACCAAAAACAACAAACCACCGCCCAAAAAATGCAATAGAAATCTCACCTTGATCGACGCCACGAGGTTAGCCTTGTCCTCCGCGCTGAGCTCTGCATCGGAACCAGGGGAAGGCAATCAGACATCAGTACACCACAACCCAGCAACAGCGGAAGTAGAGGAATCGAGTGGCGAGGCAACGAACCGGCCGAGTTGGGAAGGGCGGCGCCGATACCGGAGAGGTCGATGGAGTCCTTGCCGCCGCTCATGGCTGCTGCTGCGGAGGCGCCGTGCGCGGCTCCACAAGCTTATTTTGGGGGAGGCGGCGAAACCCTAGCGGCGGCGGGAGGGGGCGCAGGATTGAGGGGAGCGAGGGAGGGAGGGGTGGCGGAGGAAGGGATAAAAAAGGGTGGGGAATGAGGGTAGGGATTTTATAGCGGGCGCGTGGGAACTCGAGAAGACGTGGGGGGAGGCGCCGGTTTGGTTTGGAGTTTGGACACGCGAGAGGCGCGGTCGGGGACTCGGGGGTGAGAAGAGAATAGATTTGGGCCCACCTGTAAGTCACCGAGATGCTGGAATATCCCGAGTGGTCACGGTACGTGTGCTATAAAAATTTGCGGGGACTTTTTTTTAGGGGAGGAGTGTGCTAGTACAAAATTTCACAGGAAACTTGGTGCAAAATCATCTGGTAGCAAACCAAAGAAATTTCAGCGCAAAATCGTCTCAAAATAACCTCTCGCTTATGCTTTCGAGAAGGGTAGTCAAAGCAAGGGTTTGGACCTTTTTGGAATATCTGGGCGCATTTTCCTGTACCAATTCAAGTCAAAATGAGTATACTTTTCCTATCAACATCTTTATTGTACAATTACAATTAGTGCATCAATGTCATGTCCAAATGGTTGCTAAAGTACGGCGAGACGTCACAAGTTGTTTAATTTCCCCATAATCCGCACTTTGGTAGGAGACTTTGGGTGACATCTTCGAGTACAGTACAGTAAAAGGAGCACATTGCGTTGTACATCAACGGTTCACGATGAACTGTGTTCGCGCGGTGATCCGCGGCATATGTGTCCGGCATGAGAATTGAGATTCAAATCGAGCTCAGCTCAAGCACAAGATTTCCCTTGAGACTCGGGGCTCCCTCCCTTGGTTCCAGGGGCAAAGCAATCCTTTCCGTGCTGGCCAGGCCGGCCGAGCACGCGGCTCAATCCTTTTCTTTCCTCGCTTCAAAAGTACTTTTTATTTCCTATTCATCCTCCTACACGTATCCCTAAAAATTTCTTTTTTATCTTTTCTATTTATCTCCCTCGTATAACACGCATCCAGAAAAAAATCATTTTTCTCCCCCATCTAAACACGTGTTTCCTCCTGGACTGGCCTGGCCCAGCCTCTCATTCGCTGTCTCCGACTGTCAGTCAGGAGGGAGGGGAAGCCGGCCTGGCAAAGACAGTCGGCCAGGTCACTCATTGCTCCCCGTGCACCGTCATGCGGGGGCCGATACGTGCCATCAATGATGCCATCAATGCTTTATGGCGGAGCGCAACCACACGTGAACGGAGTCGAGATCGCGGATCCATGGACCATCATCCGTCGAGTCTTCTCCTCACAACGGCGATCGGCCCGTACGTACAGACGTACAGTACAATGTACAGTACACGGTACTCCATCTGACAGTGTCTAAAACTAAAAACAACGTATGAAATCTCCGCGGTCACATTTCTATACATTTTTAGTTTTTAGTTTCTCATAAAGTCATAATCTTGCACGAACGCTTGCGCTCGAATGTTTTTGAGAAATTTATAGATATTTATATATCCTCCCGCCGTCGTTCTATCAAAACAGGCTCCAAAAATCCCCTACTCCTCTTCGTCTCTGCACGATGAGCCCGATGGGTCAGCCCACCAGGCCCTTCCAGCAGTAGACGCCGAGCACGAACCATCCGAGCAGGAGCAGCGAGAACGCCGCCATGCCGATGAGGAACGACCAGCCGGCCATGAGGACGCCGACGCAGGAGACGGCGGCGAACGGGAGGAACGACCGGAGCGCGGCGGTCCGGTCGAGCCAGCGGCCGCGCAGCCACACGAGCGCCGCCAGGTTGAGCACGTTCCACCCCACGGAGCCGCCGTAGGCGAGGCGGTTGAGGCAGTCCGCCACGAAGGAGTGGCTGTTGCAGGTGAAGAGGTTGTAGCACCTGTGCTCGAAGCGCCGCGCCCCGGAACGCAGCGCGTCGTCCCACGAGATCGCCGTCCCGGCCTCCGAGTGCTCGTGCGACCTCGCGCATACGTGCGCCGCGAGGCTGGCGGGGAAGCAGCACTGCCACCAGTCACGCCGAGGAGAACAACAGAAAATGGAGTAGGTTGTCAGGTAAATAGTTCCGTTTCAAAGAGAAGTAATCAGCATCTAGGCATGGAAAGATACTGATTGAAAGTTTTGATAACTAGTAAGGAGCACTCCTCGAAAAAAAAAACCTAATCAGCATTGTTCTGCAGAATGAGAAGTTGTAAAACTGCCTTCTGACGGTGATACGGAAAATGTCTGTGTGATTGTGTAAGTGAAGGAAACGTGAACCTAATACAATGATACCGTATGAAACAAAGAAGCATATTTTATGCCTGACCAACTATCATACGAATAAGTATGATTATAGCTTAATTATAGGAGAAGCGTTATGTCATAATTACAACATGTTAAAATAGATTTTTTAAAAAGATCTGTTAAGATTGAATTCAGTAGTGTGGTACACAACTACATGACGATCTTTTTTTTACTTTTTGGTTTATCGCAGTTACAAACTTACTATATGAATGAAAACAATGATGTGATGTGGAAAAGTCAGCACAACCTCTGCATCCTGAAAGCTAATACTGCACTACTGCTAATTTTCACAAAGCAAACTCGGGATCCCACCTTACATCCACTGGACCTAAAGATCTTCGAAATGTTTTAACATAGAAAAACAAATGTGGGAAGGGAATGAGTAATCGAGCAATATGCATACCTTCTTCTTGTCAAGCTGAAGGCATCTTGCTGCAGAACCATAAGCAAGATCATCCACGTTCACCAAATTCGAACCTGCGAAGTCCAAGACAGTTCCATCTTCCCGGGCAATCCCTACATGTCCTATGTATGGAGCAAGCCAAGAAACTACAGGGAGAGGAGTCCAGACAATGCAACAAGGGAACCTTGCTCTCTTCGGGTCTACTTCTCCTAGAGGCCACAACTCCTGCATCTCATCATTTGAACTGAATACTTCATCATCAGGAGTGGCTTCAAGCTCCATTGAATTCTGAAAGCAATTCTTTCAGCTACACGAATGCTCCTTGTGCTATAAAACTTCATCCGCTACTGCTAACTTCCACATCATGGTCTCTCAACCTATAACAAGAAATCACCACTCAAACAGGATTACAAGTTGTGCACATTACTCGGTTTAAAAAAATTGTGCAGATTAACTTGTATGATCATCATACATTCAACTCCAAGGCAGGAAATACAGGTACAAAATGTCAGCATAATATCTGGGCACTTTGGTGGCTTTACGAAAACAATGACATGACTATTTCTTTTTGAAAAAGGTGACAATAAAAGGAATAAAAATGTTAGATACGCTGAGAAGAACGGCAGCAGCAAATCTTCACAGATAAGTATGACAATGACAAGTCAGCAAAAATGTCAAACGCTGGCTAAAAGGATAAAGAGTAGCAGGATTAGGGTGACACCTGGCGTTTTCAGTTGCTTTTTATCATCCAGATAGTCTTGTCCTCAGGTATAGAGGTGATAATTCAGTATTTAAACCACTTATTTACTACTGAGGTCACTACAATACGTCTAAGCAATTATTATCATGCCAATGTTACCAGAATGTTTCGTTTAAAAAAAAATGTTACCAGTTTGTCAGTAAAGGAATAACAATGAATCAAGCATATAAACATGTAAGATAAATGTGAAGCCCCCGCCTGAAATTCATAGTATTCATAGCAGTGGCAAGAAAGTGTGTAAATCAAATATCCAGATGTAGCTACAGCAGTTCATGCCTATCCCCCATTATTCATAAAGACTTATTAGTATGAAATTATTCTGGACCACTAAAAGAGAAGAAGTTGTCTGCTAATCAGCTTCACTCCACCCAATCCACGTAATGAAGTAAACCGTATATGCTGGTGACAGAACACGCCAGCCACGACTTCAGAGCTTCAGACTGATAAGAGCTGCTTTCTCGTGGCATTTTCACTAACCCTGAGTTTCACCGATAAATGAGTCCCCGGCTCATTATTATGCAATCGCCTGTCACTTTCTTATTGATCGGTTACACACGCAAGCAGGAGTCAGATATTTTCGGCCGTGTACAGTGCACTCACTTTTCTTGGCTCGTGTAAACTTCAGGATCACTCTGATGCTTGCAACTCATGCACAAAAACTCAAACAAATAAACAATCTTGCAAACTAAACACCACTTTCTATGCGAACCATACTCTTCTCTTTGCAAAACAATCCACGGATCCTAGTACTAATGCAGTAAGAGAACATCGATCTACTAGCACCAAAACACTGAACGGGACCTCCAATCCCAAGCAATCATGCCTCACAAACAAGAACTGCCCTCCTCCACTCACCTTCCTTGAAGACTAGCAAATAGGACCGGAATTTCTCGAGCCAAGATCAAAGATTCTTAACTAGCAATACGCACCCAAGCAGGCAAACACAGAGCAGCATATAGTAGTGGGGAGAAGAGACCTGAACTGCAATTTGCAAAGCGGCGAAGCGAGCGGAACTCACTAGAAGCAGCCGGATCCTTCTCAGCAGCCGCATTGGGTGGGCACGGGCGGATTGGATTGGGACGCCACCGCCGCTGTCGGAACGCAGGTCAAGTGTTTGACGCATTGGGGAGGACGGAGGCGCAGCGCGGCAGCTGCTGTTATAGCGTTCGAGGGGGGAGGAGGAAAGGTGGGGAAGGTGCATGCACCTTGGGAGCGGGTGGCGGTAGAGGCGCTCATCCAGGAGCCTTCGCTCCTGGAGGATGACATGCGGGTCCCAGTGCCGGGCAGGTCTCGTGGGCATGACACCGTGGGCCCGCGTAGTCGGTTCGTTACTCGTTTACGATCCCGCTGCGATCTGCCGTTGGTTTGCGTAGTTGCGTCGGATGAGCGGCCTAGATTCGGAGATCCAGATGGGTAACAAACCAAACACAAGCATGCGGCTCCTGGATTTGGCTCGACATAGTTTAGCGTTTCACAACGGCTCCCCTTCTACCGGCAGTCCGTCGCCGTCTCTCCCCCAAAGCCGCACACTCCTTCGCCTCTCTCTTGATCTTGCCTCCGCCAGGAGTTGTTGGATGCGTCAGTGACAGGGTTAATTAGGCATGAGGAATCCCTATGGTGGTCGATGTCGAGTTACTGATTAATAAGAAAAAGTGTCGCAGCTTCTTAAAGTAATTCAACAGGATATAGTTCTATTATGAAACATTCACCTGAAACCTTCACCGGCCGTATGATATAATTACTTGCAATTTTGACTAATAGTTGTATTTATTTTGGTTGAGCAGAAACATACTGCAACAGACATACATCCTTCTGATATCTTAAAAGCTTAATTTTAATATGTCTGATGCCTCACTTATGTGTTGATGCCTCACTTCATTTTAAGATGTTAAGTGTTCAACTGATTTGCAGCAGATAATGATAGCCTGAGGGCAACCATGAGATGCTACAGAGCAGATTTACAATATGCGTTGTGCATCATAGCCAAAATTCAGTATTAAAGCAAAGCATCTGCTGCTCATGTATGTGTATGATTGAATGATTCGTTGTGGAAAGCTTTAAAGGTACAAGTCATGGAGATCGATCCGATGAGCAGGCTTAGGGCAGCTTTAACGTGTGTTCTAAGGAGGTGCTTTGAGGAGAGAGAATGCAGGTGAATGGGTACCAAACGTTGGAGCAGTGGTGCTAAGCTAAAAATTCATGGCATCAGTTGCCTATCTCAGCACCCGGAGCTAAGGTTAACAAGCATTTTTCTTCCCGCATCCAAACCTGTCGGTGGCACAAGTCACGAGAAAAAGCTAGATGATGGATGATTTTTATTTGTACTCCAGGTCTCACGTGAGGTTCTAAGCTTTGCTATACGTTGGAGCAAAACAGACCAAGCTAGCACCATCTGATGTGCCAGAGCATAGCTCATCCTTCACGATTACACGTTAAAGTTGCCCAGGAGGTCGAATGTGGCCACGACGTGGAGGAAGCTGATGAAGTGGGATGCCCAACCCAGCGAGGCTGCAAGTCCGCGGCGCAAGATTTGGCTTCGTGGAGGCGGCCGCTGTGACACCTAGGACGAGGATGAGGGCTACGACACGGCGGCGGCGGTTCCATGCTGGTGCCAGGCAGCGATGCAGATTTGGGACGGCGGAGACAGGTAGAGGAAAAGAGTCGCGCCTGTCCTGCGCGCCGAGCCGGCGAGCTGTCATCCGAGCAAGGTCATGGGAAGAAGCCACTTTGTCGCATACGTCCGATCAATCACTTGTCCACGTGGCGCATATCAGGCATAGGGCTGCACATGGGGCAGTTTAAAGCACTGCTGTATAGAATTTTTTCCCCGTTCGAGGGGGGAGGAGGAAAGGTGGGGAAGGTGCATGCACCTTGGGAGCGGGTGGCGGTAGAGGCTACGCTCACCCAGGAGCCTTCGCTCCTGGAGGATGACATGCGGGTCCCAGTGCCGGGCAGGTCTCGTGGGCATGACACCGTGGGCCCGCGTAGTCGGTTCGTTACTCGTTTACGGTCCCGCTGCGATCTGTCGTTGCTTTGCGTAGTTGCGTCGGATGAGCGGCCTAGATTCGGAGCGCGTAGCTTTCAAGTGTGCGATCTGATTGCACGACTGCTGATGTGGACAAGATTAGTGGAATAAAATGGGTGGCACTCGTTTTGTGAGGAGCGCTTGCTTCGTTGCGTCACGAGGGAAAAGCAAATATTAATGAAACGGCACGTTTGGTTCACTACAACACTAGTCAGTCTAAGTGGGAGTGTCATCACATAGTTACCAAAACTATAAATTTAAAGACCTGTGTTAGCTAAGGGTTATGGTGATGATCCTCCTCTCTCAAAACAAGGGCAATAGTCTCGCCCACTTGTCGGCTGAGAGCTGCGCCAGCTTAGCGCAAACAACGAGAAATGTAGTGGTGGAACCCACTTCTTTAAGGCTACGTGTGGTAATCAACCAATAAAAATAGACAATGGGTGAGAAAATGTGCGGCTTGAGCGGGCACATGACGAGTCATCCGTATTCTTCTCTCTTCTCCTCTTTTTCCTCCCGTAGGATTCAACCCGTTTAAAGCCTACCATAATACTTGTTCTCATCCTATGACACACACTCTCTCTCCTCTCCTTATAAATAACCCTACCATGTAAGCAAATTTGATGATGTGGTATGATATTTAATGTCATGACATTCCTCCATGACCTTTCTACTAAGACTGGCCTGACAGTACCACGCATTGGTTTTGGCAAAGCCATAAAAATTTTAAGACCATGTAAGACAAAGCCAAAGGTGTGACAAGCCAAGGTAATAACCAATTAACCACATCTATATTGGTGCCGAACGTGAACGTCTGGAATACCAATATTTGTCATCTGACGAGATTAATCCTGCTCGTCAAAGCAAAAGATTTGCTCGATACTGGAGAGGCTCGTAACACCCAGGCATATGACATCATCTGCAGGTAGCGTAATTAGCGCAGAAGGGCCAGAGTAATGCGTGTCATCTCTAATATTGGGTAGCTAAGCTAGGGTGTTTTAGCTATTGATTATTCTAGGGTGTTTTAGCTATTGATTATTGTTGGAGCTCAGACAGGTAGCCGTCCGGTTAGCGGAGCAGCAGAGGCGTGGCAGCATATGCTGTCTGCCCTATAAGTAAGAGGTCGCCACATTTTCGGATACAATCCAAAATAAATACATTTGGTTGTACCTTTTCCAAAAAGATGTTCTGCGCCGTGTCAACACATCATCGACTAGTAGATATTTGCACCCCTTTTTTTGGGAGAATAATAGTTTATCACCTACTTCATCCGTCTCTAAATGAGCGTCACTCTCACTCCACGAAACATCTTTAACTAAATATATATAAAACAAGGTAAATATTTATAGTGCAAATTAATCTTATTAGATAGATATTTAAATCTAGTTTTTAATAAACTTATATAAAAATATAAATGGTGTGCATATTGTTTACAAATGTAGCCCAATTTACGGCACACATGACACATTCCCTTTCAAAGGAAAAATACTCTCCTTCCCAATAATCTATAAACTATTTCATGTTCACTTTACTATTTCATGACATGTTCACTTTATTTCAGTTCTGCACTTGTGAGATATAATAATTTACCACCAATATGACTTTTCTTTTTTTTTCTTCATGCGCAGATAGGACGTAAGTCAAAAATCGATGCAAACATCATGTTAGAAAACACACCCATATCTCTATATTATTATAGTGTATATTTCAACTTTTTTATGTATTAAAATTTAACTTTCGTATGAAAAAGGCAATAAATAATATTAGAGGGTAAATTTAACTTAGAAATAATTCAGGGGTGTAAATCACTGCTGTGCTCCTTTCGAATGGGGCAAACGGGCCATAAGACGAGAGGTACTAGCACTGTCTTGTCGGCCGCATGCTATTGGGCCTCAGGCCCACGTGAAAGCGAAAATATCTCACGAGTTCATCCAGACCAGTTCCGTTGTCTGTCTCTGTCTGCGAACGAAATGGGGTCGAGGTGTCGAGGCGGCCACGCAAACGCCACGAGAGAGGAGGGAACGGGACGCCGGGCCGTTGCTTCCCGGCTCGCAACACCAGTGCGCTCGCCTTCCATGGCCGCCTCCCTCTCCTCCCCGCCCCTCCTCCCGCTCCCCAGCCATGCCCTCCCCGCGAGCGGCGTGCAGCGGGTCGCCCGGCTCCCTCGACACCGCCGCCTCGCGACGCCGCCGTCGCGGAACGGGAGCTCCTCCTACCCGGAGACCGGGTGGTGCCCGGTGCCGCCGGAGCAGCGTCCCGTGAACGAGTACGAGGCGCTCGCGTCCTCCCTGACCTTCTCCTGGGCGGCGGGGGACCTCCGCGTCTACTGCTCCCGGCTCGCGCTCACGGGCGCCGCCTTCGCGCTCTTGGTCGGGCTCCCCGTCGCCGCCTTCGGGGGCCGCGGCGGGGCTGGCGGCGACGCCGTGCACCTCGCGCTCGGGGCCACGGGGTCCGGGATCCTCGCTGTCACGCTGGCCGTGGTGCGGATGTACCTCGGGTGGGCCTACGTCGGCAACCGCCTGCTCAGCGCCACAGTGGAGTGTGAGGAATCCGAATTTGTTCGCCTTCCTGTTAGTTTGCATTTTAGTAGTCTGAATTCTGAAATCTGTATCGTATTCGATTCAGATGAGGAGACAGGATGGTACGACGGACAGGTGAGATGTTTCTGTTGATCGCACCATTTCTGGTATTTGATCTAGCATTGAAGGTTAACGGTAACCCAAAATCATGCAAAGCCAACCTTAAGCGCCCTCGGCTGTGATTGATTTCTTGATGTGTCCCTATGCCATCAAAAGCTAAGGCCTTGATCTGTTAGTGAAATAAACAGTTGGATGAAAGGAATATGATATAGTAAAGCTACCAGAATCACACAATAAGGACTGAAGCACAAACCAATGCCACCAAAGTACCGAACAACTTACTTATTCTGTTGCCCATCTTTGTCAAACCTGACATTATTGATATTCAGTCTAAATAAAAGTGGCGATGTGTTAATCTGCTGCCGTTTGGTTTCATATTCTGACAAATGCTTCCTTGCCCGTTCAATGTTATAGAATTGAAGAGTTATCATCATCTTAACATGTACGCAGTCATCTTAAAATGAAAGAAACAAAAAAAATATACACACATGCTTAAGATGGCCATATAATTTGACTATTCACGTTAGTCTAATAATGGACCCTGTTTTTTTTTTTGCATTGTTAATACAATTCTTGACAAGTATGTGTATTCTGCTGATTGGATTTTTGTATGCATGGGATTCAGTAACACCATTAAGCACCTGAATTAGCTCTTGCAGCTAACATTGTTTCTTGCTGTTGGCAGATATGGGTTAAAACGCCAGAAGTTCTAGCTCGTGATCGGCTTTTAGGCTCATTTTCTGTAAGTTGATTGGCTTCTTAGATGTTCAATTATTTTGTTATCGGTTAGCTTCTTATGTGCTTTGTTTTCTATTGAGAACCTACTCTACGACATAAAACTTAGGAATGAATATTGAATGATTCTTGCACATGGCATGAGCTGTGAAATCCTTCAGAGAACATGATGACATTATGAACCCATGTTCTCTGGGTCTACATTTGTGGGTGTTCTCTGGCACATTCCTATTCTGAAACATTGCAAATGGCCCTGAAAAAAAGAAAATCATATATCGTTGCGAAGAATCTTCGGCATGGCTGCTGACTACTCTATTTTTATTACTGTCCAGGTCAAGCCTGTGCTGAACAGAGTGAAGTTTACCTTGGTGGGTCTGGCAGGCTCCCTGATCCTCTGCATTCTTCTTTATATCAACATTGAAAATCCAAAGGAACCGTATGAAAATTCCGGTGGCAGGGCTATCCCTGGAGTTTACAGTGACGCTGCGGCAAGGTCATTTGAGCCTGATGCATTCTGTGGAGAACCTGATCTATCGTAACGATGCAAGCAAAGTTCGTACAGCTTGGGAGATTGGTCTAGAAGGGTTTACAGGTTCCATTTTCATCTTCCCATTGTATTTAAATGGTGGATGCTTCCATTGCTTTACGGGTTTTATTTGGATCCATCAGGGTAATGTAAATATTTAACCATTCGTATAGACACATAGTTCCCCTTAGGAAATTACGCTACTCGGCCCAAAATTGAAGTGCTAAATAGACATATTTGACTGCTAAATTTTGTTCCCTCGGCTCGAAGTTCTCGTGACGTGAAGCTTTGCCTCCAGCCAAAAGCATTACGGCCCGGAACCTGCAGAAAATCATCTTGGCATCAAAGTAAACTCAACCCGGTAGAAGTAAAACCCGGTTCAAATTTATGTGGTACGAAAAAACCAGGAGTCCAGGACAGAGGCCAATTACTGGTTGTTTCCTGAGATGTCGCTGTTATGAAAAAAAAATTCTCCCGTTCAGAAAAACTGAAGGATTTTCGTATTTTCTCGCGAAGAAGAATGTTTGAAAAACCTGGAAGAAGAAAAGAAAAAGGAAATCGGCGTCCGTGCTGGTTCCGGTCAAACATGCCGTCGCCGCCGTCCCTGTTGGAAACCTTCTCCCCCTTCGGTCCAACCTATAAAACTCCAAAGGACCCGAACGCCGCAATGCCGCATCCAGATCACCCCGAGCCATCCGCCCCCTTTCCTCGTCGTCACACACACCTCACCTCCCCCACAAAGCAGCTCGCCCGCCGCTAGGACAGCGAAGCAGCTCTGGCTTGTTGCAAGCTGCCCGCTTAATCGCGCGTTAATTACCTGCTAATTCCCCCGCCGGCTGCGGCCGCCTCGCATTTCCACGCTTAATTAATCGGCCAGTGGACGCGATCCAGCTCGGCGGACTTGGCCACGGGGAGCTAGAGAGAGAGAGAGAGAGAGAGAGAGAGAGAGAGGTCCTCGCGCGGCGTGGCCCGGGATCCGATCGGGCGGTCGATGCTACGGCCGGGGGGTGGAGGGGCATGGCTGGACAGGCTGCGCGGCGAGGAGGAGGAGCTATGAGGCCGCCGCCGAGCAGCAGCATGCGCGCGGCGGCGCTCGCGCGGTCGCCGGCCGCCTCGTTCCTGCTGGCCGCGGCGGCCACGGCGGCGGTCGTGGGCGGCCTGTACTTCTGGGTGGTGGTCTCGTCGTTCCGCCTCCCCGACTCCGGCGCCGCCGGATGCCGTGCCGACGGCGAGGGGTCGTGGTCGGTGGGGATGTTCTACGGCAGCAGCCCCTTCGAGCTACGGTCCATCGAGCTGGTGAGTGGCGTGCGGCGCCTCAGCTTAAGGCAGCGCATTTCGTGTGCTGGGTTGACGCCTGAGGTGCGCTTACTGGTGTGTAATTTTGGTCATTTTGGTGGGCAGGAAGGGAGAAGCAATGGGAACAGCTCGGCGTGGCCGGTGGCAAACCCAGTGTTGACCTGCGCGACCCCGACGGAGGCGGGGTACCCGAGCAATTTCGTCGCCGACCCATTCCTCTACGTCGAGGTGAGCGTCGCTGCCGCTCTTCCCTGGGATGATGGATGAAACTCTGCTGTGTTTTCGTTCGAAAAAAGAGTTCTGCCGTGTGGGTTTAGCAATGACCACCAAATTAGCTAAGCTATTGTAGCAAATCACTGAGCAGCAAAATAGGTAAAATTTGGGTTGACTGGCTGAATTGGTGACAGTAGCCGAATTCCTGAATTCAGCTCCGCAACAGGGGGATTTCTGAGGGCTTAAGTTTTTATTTTTGGATTGTTAGAGTCCACGCCTGTTAGCTGATTACCTGGGTACTATTTTTATTGTCAGATATTGTGTGAAGAACAGTGTGTGACTTTCTCAGCCAAGGCATGCAAAGGCAGTCTATGACTCGCCAGTAAGCAAGCATGGTAACCATGGTTCAAACCAAATTCTAGCTTATTACCTAGTGACCTGTAGTTAGGGGAAGGGGATACTGTTGGAATGAACACCATGTCATGTCTAGTTAAGTACACTGAATATTTGAAACCATTAATGTAGAACTTGATTTGTTGAAAGGTCTCATTGGCATCATTCATTGGTTGAATATGCACCGCCAGGGATGCTACTTGATAAAAGCATCATCCAATAAGTAGTATTCTTGTGTTTAAGATACTACTTTCCAGGAATGCATTTTTTTCTCCCACTAAAATGACATGGTCTCTTTTTTTTTTCTCCCCTCGAGTTTGTGGTCTGAAATGGTACCATGCACCTTGTAGGGGGATACACTATTTCTTTTCTTTGAAACAAAAACAATATCCTCAATGCAAGGCGATATTGGAGTTGCAAGAAGCTTTGATAAAGGTGCAACATGGGAGTTTCTTGGCATTGCTTTAGATGAGGCATGGCATCTGTCCTATCCATTTGTGTTCAAATATGAGAACGAGGTAGATCCGTAACCATTATACTTATATTTTAATGAAACGTTTCTGAAGATACAAGTAAACTAACTCTCTCTCTTTTAGATTTATATGATGCCAGAGGGAAACAAAAAGAAGGAACTGCGGCTTTATCGTGCTACTAAGTTTCCCCTTGAATGGACATTGGAGAAGGTGCTTGTCAACAAGCCACTAATCGATGCCTCATTAGTCCAATTTGAGGGATACTGGTGGTTATTTGCTTCTGATTTTACACGATATGGCGTTGAGAAGAATGCAGAGCTTGAGATTTGGTACAGTAACTCTCCTCTTGGTCCTTGGACTGAGCACAAACAAAACCCTATTTACAAATCAGACAAAAGTTTGGGAGCTCGAAATGGTGGGAGGCTCTTTGTATTTGAAGGATCATTGTATCGTCCTGGTCAGGATTGCAGTGGTACCTATGGACGGAGGGTTAAGCTGTACAGAGTTGAAAAGCTAACCAAGGAAGAGTACAAAGAGGTCCCAGTAAAAATTGGGATTGAGGAGCCAAAGAAAGGTAGAAATGCCTGGAATGGCATGAGGTACCATCACATGGATGCACAACAACTTGCGTCTGGTGAATGGATCGCTGTAATGGATGGTGATCGTGTCCCCTCAGGGGATTCAACACGACGTTCTCTCTTTGGTTACCTAGGATTGTTTTTAGCTGTTTCTCTTGCTGTTTTTGTGGGTTTTGTGAAAGGTGCGATCAGTTGCTACATTCCTCCAAGCTTCCGGGCTCCTCTGACAAGGAGAACTGAATTATCTCGCATCTTTCCTGGGCACCGCTTCAACCAAAAAGTCCGCAGATATTCTACCAATATTGGCAGATATATCTCTGCTATCAAAACAAGGCTCAATGAGAAAACTTGGTCCAATATGATGTTCTTTTGGGTAGTTGCTCTAATTGGTATCGTGAATGTGTGCATTGCTGTGCATTTCTTATGTGGCGGTAATGGTGCTGAAGAGGCGTACACATATCAAGGACAACACTCTCAGTTCACGATGGTCACAATGACATATGAAGCTCGTCTATGGAACTTGAAGCTGTTTGTTGAACACTACTCCAGATGTGAGTCAGTTAGGGAGATAGTTGTCGTTTGGAACAAAGGTAACCCTCCAAGCAGTGACGCCTTTGATTCTACTGTTCCTGTCAGGATACGAGTTGAAGAGATCAATTCACTTAACAACCGATTCAGGGTTGACCCTCTGATAAAGACACGGGCTGTTTTTGAACTAGATGATGATATCATGATGACTTGCACTGACTTGGAGAAAGGATTCAGGGCCTGGAGAGAACACCCTGAGCGGATGGTGGGCTTTTACCCTCGGATGATAGATGGCAACCCTTTGCAGTACAGGAACGAAAGATATGCTAGGGGTAAGGGGGGCTATAATCTGATCCTCACAGGAGCTGCTTTCATGGACAGCGAGTTTGCGTTCAAGAAGTACTGGAGCGAGGAAGCTCGTGAAGGGAGGGACTATGTGCACAAGAACTTCAACTGTGAGGACTTGCTCATGAATTTTCTGTATGCAAATGCAAGCACCTCCAGGACTGTGGAGTACATCCACCCCGCATGGGCTATTGACACATCCAAGCTTTCATCTGTTGCAATCAGTCGAAACACCCAGAAGCACTATGATATCAGAACAAAATGCTTAGCAAAGTTTTCCTCCATATACGGCCCCCTCCCTCAGAAATGGGAGTTTGGCATGCGAGAAGACAGTTGGGATAAATAGTGTGACAAGGGTGCAGTACTGAACAAACAAACACACACATATGCTTCGTGAAGATTTTTTGTTGAACCCATGTAAAGTTTTGTAGCATGGGGAGAAGTCATAGCCGTTCTGGTAGAACTGCCCTGGTTTGTGATGTAGGCGTATTAGATTCGGCTAGAAGCCTAGAACTGTGTAAATTAAGATGAATCATTTTTCAAAACTTTAGAAGCAACTTTGAAATAGACCAGATGTGCTGCAGTTAATGTGCAGCAAAACAAGAGTTCGGAAACTGCATACTGGGTGGGACAGATTGTCAGGCTCCTTTTATCTCTGTAGCTTGTGTACATTGTTTTTTTCACCTAAGCTAAGATTGGGCTAGCGTGCTTATGATTCTTTTTGCTTCTTTTGTAACATAAGAAATTTACTGTCAGTCCCATGTGGATGCCTTTCTCAGTCTTGTTCGCTCCAGTATTCTTCAATTTCTGAAATCCGTGTTGTTGCCTGATCTGTCTCGCCCTGCCTGCGACCCTGTCATGAACTCATGATCCGCGCTGCCGATGTTTATTTTAAGCCTGTAGCTATCGAGTGCGGGTGGAGATCCGCAAAATCCTGATCTCATGGCTGAACGCATGCGTAGAAATCACAGGAAAATAGGTATTCATCACCATACCGAATTTCAGAACCTGACTTGGATCTTGGTGAGAAACAAAAAGGAGAAACTTGTACATGGGATCACTGACACGATGGAGTGAGATCGCTTGGCAGATACGAGCATGAAAAGATGAACTCACATATGGGATAAGTGCCGTGGATCCAATTAACCCTTTTGACACCAAACTTTCTCTCACAAATTACCTAGCTTGGAACGTAAGAAAACATAATGGGGGTGTTCGGCTGCCTGTTTTCCTTGCTTCTTTGGCTGCAGCTGTAGGTTATTCCAGTTGCTGTTTGGCTTAAGGCTGCTGCGGCACAACTGCAGCTGCAGCCCAGCGAACACTCCGATTGACCAAAGGTTGCGTTACAACACGTACTAGTTAAATACTCCTAAGAAGGCCTCCGCGGCTTCTGTTGCTCCGTCTCACATCAAGCAGTCATGCTTACTTCTTCTTTCCACCGCCCTTTGTTTTCTTGTTCGCTGCAGCCTTAGTTGTCTTCTCTGAAGTCTCCTGCATTTCGGGTGACAGATTAACGACCAGTACTGACGTGCGAAAGAAAGGACTGCCCCATAGTGCAGTTAAGTAGGTAACTTATGGTTTCGACATGAAACACACTGCTACGAGCGAGCCTTACAGGAAAACAGGCCCACAAGGCCATAAAATCCCCATTTCAGCTATATTCAACAGCACTGGCTAGCAATATACGCCTTCTATTGACCAAATTACTACCGAAAAGGCTGAGAACCATATAGAAGCATGAGGGGGTGGGGTGACACTTTTGTAGGAGGTACCTTCCGTTTCAACGGTGCTGATGTGCTGGCAACCGGCTTGAAAAAGGACTCGAGTCTGGTTACATGAAGTCAACAATAAGCACAGATCAACTAAGCAAATACGCACACAGGCACTATGTAGAAAATGTACAATGGTACCAACCTTCCTTGTGATGATTTATTCTTGGCAGATTTGATCTTCTCTATGGCCTACACAAAACACAAGAAAAATCATAGTTGCCAAAAAAATGGTTGGATAAGTGAACAGTAAGAACCAAAAGAAAAGTCATACCTTTGTTACCCGATCTTCATTGAAGCCGTTATCTTTTACCAGGAAACTTATAAGACCCTAGAGAGGCCAAAAGCATTGGGATACATTCAGGTTGTATGAGTGGATTTTGGAAGTAAGCAAGGTCACTAGGCATACCTCCTCATCAGGTGCAGTCCATTTCAGCTCAGGAATATCCAATGTAACATCGGGTTCCTTGAATAAGCGTCGAGCTTCTTGGTATGGCCAGTCCTCAGGAATTTGATATCTGCAGCACATATATATCCAAACCAAAAATAATCAAACAGCGAACAGTTTCATTTCATTTCACCAATAAAACATGCAATACAAGGAATACCAATTAAAAAATAAAAACATCATCAGTTGATGAATGTAAACCAAGATCGAAAATGGAGTGCTCCGCTCCTTTGACTAGTAGGTAGACTCAAGGTATATTAAATGGACTAACCTGTCTTTATTGAGATTCTCCAATATGCTTTCTATGGACCCATGTTGACGAATAAGCTTCAGAGCTGTTTGCCCCCCAATACCTGACGGACAAGCAAAGATGTGGGGTTAGAAAAATGTAGGTTTCAAAAGGTAAAACATTCAAGAAATGAAGGAATTGACAAAATGTGTGCCGTAGTATGAAAGAGAAACGATATAGGACACCTTTGATGCTTTCACAATAGTCACATCCACAAAGGATGCACAAATCAATGAATTGGTCCATGGTGAGTTCAAGCTCTTCCAAAACCTGCAACATAAGAATTGGTGACATATATGTAACATCAAGGTAATTACTGAGCACATAACAACAATGCACACTTTGGCAACATCAAATTCCATCACAGGTATTTTCTTGGAACTTGGATCCATCAAGTGACGAAGGAACCGTGGAGCCCCAAACGTAAGAGAGTCCATATCTTCTGAAGCAACAGCGTACACCTATAAATAGATAGCACTAAGTAAAAAACGAAAAGGAATTGAAAGAAGAAGGTGAAGGTCTGGTTAAATGTACCTTATCATTTATGCAAAGGGCTGCACATTCTGCTTCTGCCTCGGAAGGTGCCTATTAGCCCGACAAAGCAGAGTTCATGCAATTAGAAGATAGATCATAACCAGGCAAAAATTTAACGACTATATCCTCCTGACCGTCCCCATATAGCAGAATGATACCAGGAAAACCGAATCACCTCAACAACAGGAACTCCCATAAGTCTCAGCAACCGTTTACAGTCATCGTTGTGCTGCCTTGTGACCTGTGCATCAAGGTGGGAAAAAAGATGAAGCCATAGATTACTCTCAGAGTCTCAGAACAAAAAATCTTGCATATTATATATCATCTGTCTCTTTGACATTTAGGCTGAAAGAATACAGAAACATTCTAAATTTTCATATGTGTGGAGTACTCATGAAATTTTCAAATTTTCTTGTGTGTGGACTACTCATGAAATTCTTGTGTGTGGAGTACTCATGAAACGTTAAGTAAACCGTAACACACACTGCAAAACGAACACAGTTTACCTTTACAGTCCTTTTGCTCAATTTTTCAATCGCATCCTTGTCTCCTTCCTGAAATATCATAGAGCATTTTCCTTCAGGATTTACAAACAAAAGAAGGTACCCCCCCCACCTACCCACCCAAAAAAAGGAGAAAAAGAACCAAAAGGTATGCAAGCTTTGGTCAATACAATATCAGCTTACCTCTACTGCCTCAGTCAGATCTTTGGTTGCATCCTCTCTCTTTGAGTATCTGAAAAGAATAATACACTCTAGCAATAAGACAAGAACTTGAAGGACAGATATATAACAGGAACAATGTAAGTGTTAAAGAAATATATCGTGCCTTTTAGAAAGTTCTTGTTTCTTCATATCAGGAGGCTTGCCATCAAAAACATACCTGCACAAATAATGAAGTGATCCGTTTAGAAGGAAACAAATTGTTTAAAGATATTTACACCAAAGATTACAGTGGCAATAAATGAAAGGAAACTGTCTTTACACTGGCTTGATTCCTGCCTCCAGCAACCTTATTGTCCGGTTGAACATACCTTGCAAGTGACTGCCAAACAAATCATAAACTTTTAGGAAAAAAAAAATACCAGCACTAGAAATATAGCAAGTGCAGCTTATCGCGCATGCTTGAAAGGATACATTTATCTGTACCTAGTGACTTCACCAGCTTCATTTGTGAGTGTTTCCATACCTGTCCGTCCAACTACAATCTATTCAAGGAAGCATAAGAAACATGCCCCAACTTTCATGACACTAGGTGGTATAGTAGTAGCATCTCAAGATACAAAGAATCAATGCAACCAATGCAATTTTATTTTGAACAAGCCAAACCAGCCAGTCTTGGAGGCAACCAGTGTTAATCATCCAGTTCAACTAAGAAAAAAGGGAGGTTAAGAACAATGTAATTGCTCTTCTTTTGGACACTAACTTGGATAACTTTGCCAATTCATATGCACATCTAAAAAGTAGGTTGTAGAAATCTCCATTATTCAAACACCCACAATTAGCAATAAGAAGCCATCACAAGGTTTTATAACAATGTTAAACCCTAGAACCAATTTAAAGAGTAACATCCCAAGCAACAATAGTAACATTTGCAAAAGCAACCAACAACATACGAATACGGAATCCATCCCAGGCCAGAAAACAAGCAGTCAAGCACTGACAAAACTAGAGTCATCCTCACGAGATGAGGAAAAAAGAAATGAGGACTGTGCTACGGCGCAACACACCAGGAACTGGTAGATGCTCATGCTGGCGTCGACCGCGATTTTGCGGCCGAAGTAGCTCTCGAACTTCTGCTCCTTCATCGCCTTGGGCGCATTGTCCGCCAGCAGCTTCGTCAAACCCTACACACAGCCCACGCGCGAACCAAAGTAGAGCCCATCAATCGATTCGCCACCGAAAGGTAACAACCGCGAAACCCAAAGGAAGGTAGAGGGAGGATGGATCCCCCGTACTCACCTTGATGCCCATCTCGACTGCGGCGAACGGCGGGCGGCGGCGGAGCCGGAGTGGCGCAAGAAACCGCGAGCTATTTCGGCTTTTTCCCCCCTTCTGGAGTTTCGACCAGCCGGTTTTGTGTTTTCGCGGCGCGGGGACAGCACACATGGGCCCGTAATGGGCCGCTCGACCCAACAATTATATTCAGCGCGCCGGCCTATTTCGAACCATCGCCGTCTTCCCCGTCTGGCCGTCTCCAATTCCAGAGCCGGTGGCGAGGCCGCGCCGCGTCGCACATCACGCGAACGCGTGAGAGGGGAGGGGGAAGCGAAGGGAAAGCAGGTGGCGGCGATGTCGAGCCGGTTCTGGCGGTGGTACGCGGACCGGCAGTTCCACAAGTGGGAGAAGACGGTGGTGTGGGACATGGTGGAGCCGTACCGCCCGCCGCGCTCCTTCGCGCCGCTCGTCGGCACATACGTCGCCGCCTTCTACACCGGCGTGATCGGTGCCGCCGTCACCGAGCAGCTCTACAAGGTGATCCGACCTCATCACCTCGGCTTCTCAATCCCGCCCCCTTTGCCCTTGCCGGCTTGACGCTTTTCCACCGGCGCCGCGGCGCCCGTCAGGTGCTCGTTGGAATGCTTGCTCGGGAAACCGCACCATGGCGACGCGATTTCCGCCTCGCTCAAGTAGCGTCGTCGTATTGCGACTTCTGTGCTCTACTTGCCCTGCTCTAGACATGAGTCGTCTGCTCACTGCATCTGCATAGTTTCTGGATGTCTAGTTCTGATGTCCTTGAAAGCACTAGTTTGTTTTGCCGTAACATAAGATTTGAGCAATCAGTTTTTTTTTTTTTTTTACTTCGTCGAATTGATATGACATGACTATTAGCTTAACTCTCCATTTTTTTAACGATTCGCAGGAGAAGTACTGGGAGGATCACCCGGGTGAGGCTGTGCCGATCATGCCGCCCAAGTTCTACTGGGGGCCATGGAGGGTGATGAACGGAGAAGTTCCCCGCTTCATCCAGCCGCCCGAAGAGGCCAAGACGGCGTAATCCTTTCAGGTCTCTATAGAAAATCATTTCGAGATGATGTTTAGGTTTAGTCGTGTCTTCACAGACGGCAGATAGCCTAATAAATCGTTTGTGGATTCTGTATCATCTGAGTAAACCAAGCGAGGCTTCTGCTGGTACTTTATCCCTAATCCCTGCTTCATCCTTTTGCATGTGAAATGTGAAGATGACAAGTGAGACTTCTTGCCTCGTCCTTTTGTATGTGAAATTTGAAGATGACAAATGTTGCCTAGGGAGTATGATACAATGCGGATCGATACTTGTGGTAAAAACCGAGATAATGAGTCGCTCCTAAAAAGAACATGTTAGATAACATGATTGTGACAAAACAGCAGCCTTCGTGAACTCATAAAATTGCGCAGCAAATTTCCACTGCTCCTAACAGTACCAAGTTGCATACCATACATTTTAGAGTCTACAAAACGAAAGGCTCTAAATTAGTTCAGGTCGCATACCCATTGCCCTATGTCAAAAATCAAATCTCGGTGCCAGTTTTCCACCTCGTTTGAAATAAAACACTACAGATCGATGTATACTCTAGGGAGACAGAGATCGTTCCCAAGTACTGTCCTTGGCCAGGAATATGTCAATCATACATCAGGTCGGGTCGTTCTCAAAAATCCATACCACCCATTTGCGGCATGCGGCTGGCTATTCTGGCCTTTGTTGCTGGGAGCTCGGAAACGGCAGCTTCTGTGGTTGTCATCAGCAAGGAAACACTGCAAAGAGACAATACACCTTTGTAAGTCTGATCGTTTTAGTTATACAAGAGGACATTGGGCAATTATATTAAAGATGTTACCTTGCAGCGTCCTGAAGCGCAGTGCGGATCACCTTAACTGGATCAATGATGCCGGCCTTAATCATGTCTACGTACTCCCCTGCAGTTGGCAAAATGCATGAAGTGATTACTTACAAAGGATTAAACTGATGGGGACATTATGTCAACATATGAGATAGAACATTGTATTTGTTGGAGCCACTCAAATTTAGAATGAAATGTTCAGACATAGTTAACATCACAAACCTCTTGCTGCGTCATAGCCCAAGCTGATGTCATCTTGTTCAATTAGCTTTCCGATGACTACAGCCCCATCAACACCAGCATTTGCAGCAATGGTCATCAAAGGAGCCTGCAGAAATTTCATAAATCATTTTAGGTTCAAGAGACAAATAACCCAATGCATGAAGCTAGATAAATAGTAGAAGAAGCTACCCTCAAAGCGTTCTTGATAATTTGAACTCCAATCTTCTCATCCTCATTGGTTGTGCTAATCTTGTCAAGCTCCTTCGTGGCATATAGAAGGGCTACTCCACCACCTGTGAAGAGACATGAAGCAAAGAATGAATAAAATATAAGGTCAAGTTGCATAGGGTAAAATAATAAACAGGTTATGAAATATCGAGAGTAAATATAAGATGTGAATTGCTCAAGTTATGTAACCTGGCACAATGCCCTCCTCCACAGCAGCCTTTGCGGCATTTAGAGCATCTGTTACCCTATCTTTTTTCTCACCAACTTCAGCTTCACTAGCTCCACCAATCTGCAATTTAAGTGCATACTGAATGGAACAGGGAAAAAAAAACTACAACCACTCATCAATTTCTAAAAATTCAACAAACCTTGAGGACAGCAACACCTCCAGATAATTTTGATAGACGCTCTTGGGCCTTTTCTTTGTCGAACATAGCAGTGCTTGTCTCAATAGATTCTCTAAGCTGCCAAGGACACCAGAACAATGTAATTCAGATTGAAAGAGCTTCCTCCTAGTATTATCCAGGTCTTGAGAAATGTGATTATTCTTTTTTTCTCGAACACGCAGGAAAGCTGTGTATAAATTAACGAAGAAGAAAAGGGTAGGAAATATGAAAATTCTTACAGTACCTGTTGGCACCTCTCCTGTATTTGCTGTTTGTCACCTCCACCATCTAGGATGATAGTATCATCGAGAGATACAGTAACCTGTGAAGAAGAATGTCACAGTCTTGAACTCAGGCACAACAATTTATGAGAGCTGACAGACCTTTTTCGCAGTGCCAAGCATTTGCAGTTGGACTTTGCTAAGATCAAGGCCCCGTTCCTCGCTAACAACCTTGACATTAAAGTGATGAATAAAAGTCAATTGAGTCAAAGATATGCACTTTTCGTTAGAAACTTTGGATTACAGGTTACTGGTCAATAATAGCTAACCTCTCCTCCAGTCATCACAGCCATATCATCCAGATTGTGCCTTCTGTTATCACCAAATCCAGGAGCTTTGACAGCACATACCTACATTTGGACACTGGTAATTAGTTGAAGAATTTACATGAACAAACCTCACCATGATGCCATTAGACATTGTCCAATGACTTGCAAAAGGGTAGAAGTACTACAAATGAGGGGTTTTTTTTTATTCAAAAAGAAGAAAGAATACAAAAAAAAAGGATGCAAGAGTACATATTGTCCAGTAGTTAATATAAGCACTTCACTACAGTATATATCAGGCCTGAAGGAAATAATTAGTGTCACCTTGAGTCCAGCACGATGCTTGTTCAGTACAAGCATTGACAGAGCTTCTCCATCTACATCCTCAGCCACAATGAGAAGAGGCCTGCGATTCTACATTGACAAGTACCAGTTTACCACTCATCAGATGTTACCAATTTTACATAGCCTATCACCAAAAGCTGAGGCATAAATAAACAGAAATACCTTGATAGAAATTTCTAATACTGGAAGGAGAGAATTCATGTTTGAGATTTTCTTGTCATGGATAAGAATCAGAGGGTTCTCCATCTCCTGCACAGGTATAGAATGAATAAGTGGAAATATTAATAATCTCAGACCATTCATACGGAATCTTCCCATCTGTTGAAATGCATCTCATTAATGTTTTTATCTTCTCTTGTCAAACCTTTAAAAGGCCAAAAGTTATCCCAGATACCACATCTTTAAGGACAAGTACACATGTGAAACATTTGCAAACAAAATCCAATAGCCTATCAGTGATTATATAGAAGCTCCTGAATGCCAAATTGCCAATAGAGTGAACAAACTACAGCCTTCAATTTTTTTTTAGTAGCATACATATTGCAATCACGAAATCAAAGCACAAAGAGGAACTGAGGGCATGTTTGGTTCCCTTAACTTTAGGGCCCCAGAAAAAAAAAAGGTGTGGGCAAAGGAAACAAAGATGGTCAAGGGAACCAAAGATTTCCTTAAAGAAAAATAGTAAGACGTCATCATGCTGGTTTAACTGCTTAAACTAGGAAATGATGACTCACACATTTCTGAGTCTTCTCATCAGTCACGAAGTAAGGGGATATGTATCCTCTGGACAGCTTCATTCCCTGTACTGCTTCAAGCTCATTGTCCAATGTTTTGCCATCCTGTCAATTTCCGAGGGTAAGTTGCAGATGACTATATAGAAAGAGCCTAACAAAAAACAGAAGCCCTCAGCACTCACAACAATAGTAATGACTCCATCCTTTCCAACTGTTTCCATAGCCTTTGATATCAGATCTCCAATTTCCTTCTCACCATTGGCAGAAATGGTTGCTACCTGGTTTACAAGAGGAAAATGAATTAGGAATGCTTAATAGAGTTTCAAATTTCAATTGAAAGCAAGGAAGCCTACTAGTATAGAACTAAAATGACGATCGCTAATTTATTACTAAAACAGGTGCCAGTAATATCTATAGAAAATATACACAATAAGTTTCAATAAATGGCTCGAAATGCAATTGAAAGGAGCAAATAAATAAAGCCACCTCCACAGACCAGAAGATCTCACCTGGTTTACTTCTTCTGGGGAATTAATCTTCCATGCTTTACTTTTGAGGTGAGTGGTGATGAAATTTATGGCCTTGTTTATACCATTGCGCAAGTCCATAACATTGACACCCGCTGCCACAGCCTTGCATCCTTCCGTAAGAATTGCCTGTGTAAGTACAGTTGCACAAGTGGTACCTGTTTCCCAATCAAATCAGAAATAAGTGAGTGGTACCCAATGCTTCATTCAGGCAAGTAGTCCCTATCTTCCTAAGATTAATACAACATCTTGGTTGTGTTCAGAACTTCATATTACATGGCAGCTAAATATTAATGTATTGCAAGACAGCTGGAAAAAACATGGTAGCCGGTACGGCCTCCCATTTAATGCTTCCAAAAAACAGGTATCAGCCAAACCTGATCAGAAACTAAATCATCCTTTCAAGATTGTTATAGCTACACATTTGCTCCATCAAAAGGTACATATGTTCTCAATTTGAGAACCATTAGCCTTGAGAAAGAATTAAAGACAGCCTCAACCACAATTCAACCTGAGCCTAACTGGGTCTAGAAGTATGTTAAATATATATTACTGGAGTAGTAATTAGCATACTGATTTTTGGTGCGATTACGCGGTGCATAAATGTGAAAAAACGATTTTTAAGCCAGGAGGAAAATATATAGATCCCAGAAACAACAGTGACATTGAGAAAAACTGCTATGAAAGTCTAGTGTGAGCCCCTCAGGCACTGAACATAGTAATCTAACAAGCAATTTAATGATTTGTGCCATTATAATCTCCCTGTCCCACAGTACAGCCATTATGGAGAAAACATAGCATCACTATTAGCACTATTGTTGAAGCCAAAATGAAATGATGAGTAAGAGAGATGGATACTATATTCAGGATAACATGGAGTTCTAATGGAACATGTAATTCTAGTGGCGACGAATGACAAGCAAAGTGTTTCCCCCAGCCCTGGGTCCATACCATCTCCTGCAGCCTTGTTCGTAGCTTCAGCAACTTGCTTCACCAGGTTAGCCCCAACATTCTTCGCACTATCCTCAAACTCCACGCTCTTGGCAACAGTGACCCCATCCTTCGTGATTTTAGGACCTTTATAGGCCCCCTCGATAATCACGGTGCGCCCCTACAACATAAGACCCCTACAACATAAGCAAGCAATCCACCTCAATCGAGTGCGAAAGCCCAGCGGTTCCGATAGATCCACGCCGACCGAAGCTGCATCACGCCCACCCCAGCAACACCAGGCTGCGCAGAGGCAAGGCAAGGGAGCACGGACCTTGGGCCCCATGGTGACCTTGACGGCGTCGGCGAGGTCGTTGACGCCCTGCAGCATGGCGGCGCGGGCGCCGATGCCGAAGGACACCTCCTTCGACGCATACCCGCGCCCCCACAGCCGCTGCGGCTCCCCGCCGCCGCCGCCCCGCGCGAGCTGCTTACGCAGCGCCGAGGAGGACCTGGAGATGGCCGATGCTGCCGCCCGGTACATGGTCGCGCGCGCGTGAGTGGAGTGTGCTGGACTGCGGTTTCGAGTTGCTCCGTTCGGCGTCGGGAGCAGGGGAGGGTTTTAGGGGGAGCAGGGGTTTGGGTTCTGGAAGCTTCGGCTCCGCCGCAAGATCCACGGACCATAGCGGCATCGTGGCCTCGTGGGAGACAGTGAGGAGAGGAGCCCAGTATCGTCCGTGGTATCGACCGTCCGATCTGGATCGTGCGGGTGCCCTCTCGGATCCTATCATCTTGGACGCCGGCGTTTGTGTTTGGTCGGAAAACTGTCACTATGATCTTTACCTGTCTAAGGGTGTGTTTAGATTGTAGGAAAAAATACTGTAGTTTAAGAAAAACACTGTAGCATTCGCTGGGAAACGTGTTTTGTGAGGAGAAACATTGAAAAGTTAGAATGAATAGTGAAAAGTTGGAATGAATAGTGAAAAGTCGGGAATCTGAACATGGCCTAAGGTATCGAACAAGAAAATATTGAGCAATCTACGCCGTGGTTCTTTGTTATAACCATTAGTATGTTAGCTTGTTAAATTATAGATTAATTATCTTTCAGATAGTTTTTTATTTATTGTTAGTTTGTCAAATATACTAGAATGCGACGTGTAGCTAACGAAAACGAGTAGCGCTACGGTACAATACCATTTCGTCGTTAGCCGGCGTGCGGCGACGCACTCGCTAACCTCTGTCTTCTACCTTCTCTTCACTTATGTCTATCGTGTTTAGATTGGTTCAACTTCACTCGCATTTACACTTTTATTTCATTAAAAATTTATATGTTTCTCACAAACTTTTACAATGATAAAGTATTGCTACAATAAATTTGACAAAATTTTTATCTATCTAAAGGCCCTTTGGCATTGAAGCTAACGGGTTTGCATTTTGGAAAGCAGTTTCGGGTAGGATTTTGCACATCAGCTTGACCCGATCTTGGTGAGTTTGCTTTCTCCGTCCCGGTCCTCCCGGACCTCCCCTCCCATGTCGAAGCAAGCCTGACCAAAACCCTAACCCTAGCTTCCTCCGGCGACGCCTCGTCGTGAGGCCGTATACATGGACGCGAAGGACATCCTCGGGCTCCCGAAGACCCCCTTCTCGTCCTCCCAGGAGAAGAAGTCGCGGCCGCCCAAGGAGCCGCAGCGCAAGCCCGATGGCGTCTCGCGCGAGGTACCGCCGCTCTTCATCCTCCGCTTCCTAGTCGCTGGTGGGCTCTTGCAGTGCTGTTGACTCTTGTGGATCTAGGTCTATGCGCTCACAGGAGGGGTGGGAATGGCCCCGCTCATGCCGACCATCGAGGCATCGCACCTGAAGCGGCGGCCTGCTGCCGAGAAGGAGAAGGTGAGCGAGCATATGTCTTCGTATACCTTTTTTTTAGACAAAATTCTCCCCACACCTGTTGGAAATTGGAACTCCTGAACTGTTCTGAGCGTGTTTAGCTATTAAAAAAGTACGCATTTGGAAAACAGGCACCTAGAGTATATTGCATGTGTAATTGAACTTAGAAATTGAAATGCTGGCTTGTTAGTTCACGAATTGAATTGCTAACAAAACTAGCTTTACAATAGTGTCAAATGAGTACTGTTTGCCATATTGTGTTTGCCATAGCTTTAATATGTAATATGTTTTTGTTTTGAGTGAAGCATGGAGTGCAACTGAATATCATAGGTTGTAAACAGCAAGAACTGCAGTTAGAGTTCAGCTTTTATAGAAATACGACTTTCTATATTCATTTATGCTTTGTTTGGTTAAGATTTTTGCATTAGTTTTACCACATATTTGTGAAACGCTACATTTGTTATTCCCTAGCAAAGTAATTGATCTTGCAATGGAGTTCTCACAGAAAGCTGATTAGCAGAAGATGGCTATTATTATCTGGTTCTCTGTCACTACTGGAGCTAGGGGGCCACTCTAGGCGATTTGACGAAACCATTGTAATATCTTATGCAGGCATCATGGCAGTGGTTACCTTTCACGTCCTCTGCGCGAACTGACAACCTTCAACTCTATCACTGGGTCTGCATCTTATGCTCTACTAGTGTGCTATAAATTGAAAAATAACACTACTTACCTAATAGCTGTACTTCAACCAATTTGATTTTCAGGTTAGAGTTGTTAACGGTGCTCCACCAACTGATGACTATCAGTTTGCAAAATACAACAAGGTAAAAACTATATCATGTTAGATACATCATTGAGCAATGAGCGTTCCCCTTTGCAAAATCTGGGCTTATTCTTTTCCCCCCTTTTATTTTTGCAGAAAGTGGAGGTTCTTAAATACACAGATGAGGAGTACGAGAAGTATTTAATTGATCCTGTAGGTACTAATCAAAATAAAAAATAAAAGTTTGGAAATTTAGCATCCAGCCCCAGCCCCCCCCCCCCCCCCCGGTGATATAATGTTTTTTTTCCATCCTACCATCCAGAGTTAAAATCCTGGAAAGAGCCAATTGACGTGGTAGGAGTGATGGCTATCCTTGTGCTGTGAAAGTCTTTTGAAGTATTTCAGTTTCAATTCATAATTGAAACCTTTCCTATTCCGTTTTGGAACATTATCAGATATTTTAAATACGCACAAGAAGTTTTATGGTGGTAGAACCTCATTGCTGAAGGCCTCTTGGTTTAATCATTAACCACAATGTAGAATTTCTAAAATTTTCAGTCAAGTTTGTACCATGCTGTGTATATGTTATTGTTCAGTATTTTGTATACTTCAACAGGAGCATTTCTAGAATAGAACCAGTGGACCGTATGTCTGATCTTTAGGGATACAAAAAGTGGGTACCCAATGGTGTTTTCTGGGTCAACTAAATAATTATGATGGCATGCCATCCTACTTTATTTCTCCTCCTAAATTAATTACGCACAATGCCATCCTAGTTCATTTTATCCAATGACCCAACATAAATTTAACTTGCATCCCTACTGATCTTGGTTAATTGGCATTCTGGATATTCATAAACCTATATATTTTTAGGGTTCTGGATTTTTGGAGTGCCTTCTTTATTCACTGTTCAGCCCGTAGTTCTGAAAGAATTATTTGGTCTGCCTTTCAGGCTTGGAGCAGAGAGGAAACTGATCAGCTATTTGAATTATGTGAACGGTTTGACCTTCGTTTCATAGTTATAGCAGATAGGTTTCCAACTGCTCGCAGTGTGGAAGATCTGAAGAACCGTTACTATGCTGGTAAGTTAATACTATTTGATATCTCAGTGGTCAGACAGAATCAACTTTGTGAAATTTTCCCACTTTGATATGTGCATTAGACCGAAGGCTTTTGGTCTTACTTTATATTAGATCAATCATGGATGCTATTTATATGCTCAGGGTACAACACTGGTGATGTATTTTTGGTTAATTCGTCCTGTCATTCAATGTACAAGTATTTAGTCATGAATGTACTTATGTTCAGTATAATCTTTTAATCACGCAAAGAAGATTGTTGCACACTATCTTGTATCATATATCTTTGAAACCACCATCTTATAACTTCGTTTTTACTTCCGTTAAATCAGTAAGTAAAATTTCTAAGCATGTAGTTGCATTTGTTCTGCTCAAAGACTTGTCTAGGCATGCCTTTTTTTTTTGTTACCAGAGGTTTAATCTTTGGTGGCATGGTCGTTCATATTATTAAATTATTTCACCAATTTCTATGATAAGCATCTATGCAGTGTATTTCCACCACTATTATTTGTCTATACTTTACCTATGTAGTCTGTCTTTTTTTTTTTTTGCAGCTTCTCGGTCTCTTCTAATTCATAGGGCTAAGTCATTTGATGATGTTTCTACGAACCCCCTTGTAAAGGTAGTGTTTAATTCTCTTCCCTTCCTAAAAGTAACTGCTTCACTGTTATAATAGTTTTTTTTTTCCTGTACTGACATATATGTTTTCTGATTTGTTATCAGGATAGCTATGATGTTGTCCATGAGACAGAGAGGAAGCGTGCATTATTGGCACTTCTCTCCCAAAGTAAACAGCAAGAACGAAAGGATGCTGAGGTGACAAAGTAATTGACCTTTTCAGTCTATCATTTGCCATTTTTGTGTATCTGACTGCCATTTGGTACCTTTTCAGACTTTGTCAGAAGCGAAACGCATTATGGAAGCTCGGGCTGCTAGCAAAGTGAGTGACCAATGCATGCGATTCTGTATGTCTGATAACAATTAATCTTAAGAAATAAGCTTCTAACGGTAACCTTTATAGTATTTGTGGGATAAGTATTTCACTTTGTGAAGAACTAAATGCCAAAGCGTCAAAATTTTCATTATTTGTTCACTTAAGTTAAATAGCACTTTTGGCATTGAGGCACTTCAGGTTTATGCCGATGTCCCGGCTGCAGTATTGTTCATTAACTCCCTTAGATATTTCAATTGTGCTAGTTTTAATAGATAAATGGAATCTGTTCTTGATGTTAATGCTATGAATTGCCAGATGCCTAATTGTTTGATACCTTGTAGACTGTGGATGAAGCTGGCATGCCTTTTAGCTCTGATAATGCTATGGTTCCTGTTGATGGTGTATCTCCCTTGAGCAGCACTCATCCACCATTAACACATCCAAATACAGCAGCGAACAGCTCCATACCTAATTCACTACGAACGGTAATTCTGAAACTATTTTGCGTTAAGTCAGTTAGTTAGTTGGCATTTCAGTTTTGCTGTGCTCTAGATGACACAACTCCTAAATTCAGCTTATCATGCTCAATGCATCTGTTTAACCACTATTCACTAACTTCTGAAAGATAATAGATCAACTTATGTTCGTTATTCTGTTTATATATTTTCAATTTTGATTCTTGCGTTCTATATTGGAGATATCATCTTAATTTTTATGAGTGCTGTCAGGACGGCAGTGAGGTTACATGAATATTTTGTCCCATCAAGACAGTAAAATTCGGATGAATGCCATGTGTAGGGGCTCATATAGTCATCTCAACAGTGGCATTTTTTAAAAATGCATACTCAGTGGCATTTATTCATGTTTCCATTAAATTGCTGTTGTGCAGTGTTTTAAAGGTGTCACCTAGGCGCGCCTCGCCTCGCCTCACCTTACCGCCTTTAAAACATTGCTGTTGCGTTGAAAGGCGCAGATTATATTTTTAATTTTGACTGCCATAGAACTGTGCTGAGTAGTGGAGTTTCACTGCATTCTTGTGGACTTGAGATGTCTATATATATAATAGTGAAATATGATATTAAGTTTCATCCATTCTGTCAAAAAATGGCTGCTCTTAGTGTTACACACTGCAGAAATTGACCTAGAATAAATATGCCACTAGTGACTGCTGGTCATTTTATTGTATTAGCAACAGTGTCTATTAATGAGCCATACAAAGGTTGATACATTTATCTTCATAATTTCCTTTTATATGCATTTGACTTGTATACTTTCTCTTTCAGCTTCGAGTGTATTTGAGGACCTATGCGCTTGACCAAATGGTCCAAGCAGCAAGTGCTTCAGCTGGCCTTAGAGTTATCAAAAGGGTTGATCAGACACTACAGGATCTAGGGGTTTGTCCTGTACTATATGCACACTTGATTCAGTCGTGTATAGCATAATTCTATTTGAGCAACCATCTTTTTTTTTGTAGGTAAATTTGAAACCTAAGGTTCCGACTAAAGCAGTTTGTGTAGAACATCTTGAATTGCGGAATGAGATACTCACATTGCTTAACTTACAGAAGCAGGTACTTATTTTAAGACTGTTAGATTCCATGTTCTTTAGCAATTTGTGTCCGCTTTTAATATATTTAGGTTGCTAAAGTATTGATTTTCAATTTATGATCCTTTTTTAAGTGCCTGTTGAATTACACAAGAAAAAAGAAGAAAAATTGAGAATGTCTGTCAAAAATATTTGTTTGTGTTAGGCTCTTTCCCTTCATCTAACATTTCTCTTATGTTAATAGCTGCAAAATAAAGAGGCAGAAGTTTCAGCTAATCGAGAAAGTTCCTTCACGGAAGCACCAACCACACCTAAGGTAATATATTAGTACCCTACTTTTTCCCTCTGTCAGTATGGATCTGTGTAGATAATATGAAGTCTTAAACCGTAGGGAATATATATTCAAATGTTGGAATGCAAATAGGCCTCCTCTTCTGCAATCTGTTGCAGTGTTTGATTGCTGTAGCAAGTCATTCAATAGTAGAAGTCCTGATATGAAGAGCTTAATGAAGTCTTTAACTTTGCGTGCAAAATGTCAACACATGTTAACGCATGGCGTTTCAAGATTTAAATACCTTGTGGAACCATCCTTAAAAAAAGGAAATAATATCTAGGGCAAAGTGAATTATGCCCCATCGTCAATGTTTTCTGCTTAACAACTGTTGTATTTATATGCAGCGTTCTAATAGAGATATGGATCGGCCATTCGTCCCTGATATAGCTGGGTTTACAGGTAGTTAAAAGCTGACACTTGGTTTTGCTTCACTCCTTTTCAGTACTAGAGTTTGTACATATTTATTAATACCTCACATGATCCTGCTTCATGTCACCTCAGGTGAAAGAGCAGGCAAACGGGATCACAAGCGGAAGGTTTGTTGTTGATTCCCTTTATTTCTGCTATTAAGCTTTGCTTTGTTTTTTTAGCATGCACATATCTTTGAATTGATGCATCCTTACTGTTTCTACAATTTCTATTTTAGCCTCAGATGACTTAATGGAAATCTTGTATCACACATGGAGCTACATGTTTGATTCATCTTATATATATTTTTAACTTTGTCAAGACTTCATCACAAATGGTCTAAAAAAAAAGACTTCATCTAAAATCATTTTTGCCAGACCACCGGAAGATTTCTAGAGGCCCCTCCATCGCCACCCCAGTCCAAGAGGCCTAGGAAGTTGAAGGGTTCTGACTGATAATGTTGTTTGAATTGCAGACAGAAACATATCTTTGTCAAATAATCCGGTAATGCCATATCGTACTGAATCTAGACATTCTCTTGGTATACAGTTCCCATTTCAGAGCCAAGGTTTTATTTTACATTGCTTTTTAAATCATGCATCAATTTCAGGCTTGCAGCTAGGGATGAATCAGAACAAAATAGGTCAGTTCCAGCCTTGGTGGAAATTAGTTGGTGGCTTTCATCTTGCATGAATCTGCTCTCTCGTGGCTAGCCTTTTGGTGGAAATCAGTTGCGGGCATTTCGCCTGGCAGGAATCTGCTTTCATGGCTACGACTACGAGATGTCCTTGCCCTCTCTCTAGTCTCTACTGTAAATCCGGTGGGCAAGCCTGGAATCTGAACATGGTTGTGATATTCGGTTCTTTTTTGTATTTTTATAATGTATGTCATGTATGTAGAGGCAACTGAGATAAAAATGACCCCTGTTCAGCTGTTTTCTGAGTTGATCTTAGCATTGGTGTTGTTAGATGTTAGACTACGTGGCACGGCAATGCCTCACATATACGGGGTCGTAACCTTGGCATGTTTTTCCTCCTGCTCAGTTACAGCAGTCATGGCTCGCTGACGGTGCTGTTAACCTCGACGTACACAAAAAAAAAACACATTGATTAGGAACAACAAACAATAACAATAACATACATTGGTTGGATTGGGACATCAACACGACCGCACAACTTCACTCAGAACACGATTTAACATCAACCGGTTGGATTGAGACATCGACATGGTTGCATACTCAACTCTGAGTCTGCACTAAACCACCACAGGTCCGCAGCCTGGAGAACACCACCGGTAGATGTCGTCGTCCACGACAATGTCCTACATAACCTAGTTGTTGCCATGCAGGACTGGTCGGCCGTCGTCTTCATGTTACGCGCAGACCAGGACTCCACCATGACGTCGTCGTCTTCATGTCACGCACACACCATTGCCAATCTCCCAAATCCCGACCAAACATTGGTAGAAGTCAGAAGAGAACCACAACACACCGGAGGAGCCACCGCCATGTCGTGTCCCTCGCCGAAGTACCACTGCAATCGTCATGCACGCCAGTAGCCAAAGCACCGCACAAGATTGTGGAACTCAGACAACTCAACACAGGGGGGCCTCTGACACACCACCACCTCACTCTACTTCTCGGACGCACCACCTTGAAGCGCACGAGGGCCTCGCTACTCCTGCCGCTGAACTCGCCAATTATTTGGGCTTGCTTCGTCGTTGATCGTGACATAGCATCGTCGAGCCAGTCCAACTTAAATAGTAATATTTATCACAACTAAAATATTTATAAACATCGTTTATATAATTACTGCATATGATCTTAGGATCCTATATATTCTACACAGGATCACATGACATTTTAGGATCAAGATACTACGAAAATCAAAATATTATTTTGTGAGATCGATATCATTTTCATCAAATATACAAATGGCAGTATCATCAAATCTAATCTTCCTCAAAACCCTACCGTATTGTGTTATAAAAAGAAAAAAAAATCTCCTCGCGGCACCAGAAAATTCCGTAACTCCTATAGCTCCTCTTTATTGATTCTTTTCAGGAATAAACCAGGAGAATGGGACTAAGAATTAAACTTTCAAGTGAATTTAGATCCCCAACTTATCACCAACTTTGCACATGGATAACCGTGCCTCCTCTAACAAAACACGCTTCCCAGTGCGTCAACTTTGCACCAACTTCACGAACTAGACAAGGCCCCATCAACTTTGACTGATAATGGCCCCTTCTCATTGATGCTGATTGGGCGGTCGAACATCGCCAGATTTGTGGGGAGGTGACCGACCGGTGGACTCATACATAAACGTCTTATTTTTAGGACTCGTAGACGTCCATGAGACGACTGGTGTCCTGCCCAGCCGGGCGCGGGTTGAGTTGAGGACAGCCACTTGAGTTGAGAGAAGCCAGCCACATGCCCACCACACGTAGTATGGACGTACTGGTGAGAAGGACGTCTGATGACCCGTGACCGCAGGACCGTGCGCCTCATGTGTCGCGAAAAAAAAAAAAACACGCCCAGTAGCCGGCGCTTCGGCCGCTCGCAGGGACAGAGAGAGGCCGACGTCTCCGGCTCGACTCGCTCGTGGCGGAGACCGGAGAGCGACGGCCGGCGACCGGCGCGCGTGGCTTCGTCTCGGCTGCTGATGTCGTTCTCGCTAGCTCTCTCGTTCGCTTGCATCCAGCGTACTACAAGCGTAGTTCAAGTTAAGCCACCGGTGGCCGTCGCGGGAAGGGCCTGAAGCCCGGAAGAATATGCTCGTGAGGAGTGGATTTCGACCACAGGAGGTCGGCAGGGGAGACGGAGAAACGGCACCGACCAGGACAGTCACTGTCACGTCACGTCGCGGATGGCGGTTTCTGTGCAAGAAATCAAAGAATCACATCTGGGATCGTGGGGTCGATGCACGATGGCTCGTCGTCTGGTTTGGAGGCGGTTGCGTACTTGCGTTGTGCTTGTGGGATAGCATTAGAAGTCGGATTTGTTGCTGAATTCACAGTGGCCACTACTGAGCCGTGGAGCCGTGGACGATAACGTGTCATGGTCAGCGGAGTAGTTAGTTGGTCACCGATGGCGATCGATTGGATTTGGGAACCGCTTAGCTACGTAGTATCTCATCATCTCAGGGTCGGGGGATAAAAAAGAAGCAAGGTGAAAGTCTGAAAGCGCCACAAAGGCAGGCGGAGGCATCTTGCGTATCGGTATAAACCTTTTCATCAGCATTGAATTGCGTAGCACTGCACTGTAGACGAGGCTACGAAGTACACAAGCGCAGCAGGCTGTCCATGGTACGCGCTCTCAAACAGCTTACGTCCACGGCGCTGGACGAGAGCGACTGGACGGACGATGAACATGGGTTGCATTCAGAGCGATGCTACCCACACCTCTCTTCTGCTGTTGCTTCCCACAGCGTGTCCTACGTGAGAGACTCGTGCAGAGAATCCAGTTTGTTTCTAGTACTGTACTACACCGTGCACGGCGGACGGGCGTCATCATCGTTTTACCCTGGAAGAAGCAGCATCGTATGATGGGCCACCGTGCGATCCGTGCACATGATCCCGTACCTGCTCCACGCTTGTTGACTCTCCAGGTCAAGATCGGCAGAGGGACCCCTGACGTCCGAACCACCAGAAAAGCCCATTCCTCTTAACGTCACTGTTCACCCATCAACGCCGTCTAGCTTGGCTATCGATCAATGGCGAACCATAGCTAATGGGGAAAAAAAAATCCAACGGGATAATTTTCAGGCGATCCAAACCTTTTGAGCAGTTCTTACAATACAAGCAATTAATAACAGTCCAAAACAAAAAAATAACACCACTGTATATCTCACACTCTAGTGATCGCTGACCCACCAGCATATTTTAATAGTGGTTTTGGATCCTAATTAACCGGAAACTAGCTAAGCAAATCCCTGCATGGAATGGAGGTCTCCGATCTCCTCCGTCCTTACAGGCAAGGCAACAAGGCAAGCTACTGCTTGCCGCGGCCGAGCACCTCCTTGTAGTTGAGCAGCGAGTTGAGCCTCTGCAGCTGCAGCTGCTGCCTGAACTTGTTGATGAAGTCGTCGGCGCGCGCGTCGACGCCCTGCTCCGCCGGCTCCTCCTCCACGACGCTCGAGCTCGACTTGCTCATCCTGGGCTCCTTCTTCCCCTGCTCCGGCGCCGGCTCCGACCGGCTCCGGGCGTAGTGCTGTCCCGCCGCTTGCTTCTTCTTCTCGCTCGCGGCCGGGGTGGCTGCTGCCTCGGCGGTGAGGTCCGCCGGGCCGCCGACATCGCCGGAGAGGAAGTACTGGGAGAGGCTGAACGAGCAGAGGCGTTCCAGGACGGACGGAGCACGCGCCAGCGGCGCCGGGGGCGGGGCGTACTCTCGGTGGTGCTGCACTTGCTGCTGCTTGAAACTGTCGATGAACGCCTCCGCCCTCGCGTCGACGCTCTCGCTCGCCAAAGCCGCCGACGCCAGGGTCGTCGGCGCGGCGGTGGTCTTCTTCCTCGTTTCCGAGCTCGATTTGGCCATTTTCGACTTGGTAGCAGTCTCCTGCTTCTTCTCGTTCTTCTTGTTACTACCACCTTGCTCCCACGCCGGCTCGGATCGGCTCCTGTCATAGTGCGCGTGTGCTGCTTGCTTCTTCTTCTCGGCCGCCGCCGGGGTGGTAAGGAAGGCATCTGTTGGTGGCATCGACGCGGCGACGGAGGGTTGTTGCTCGTAACCGAGGAAGCTGGGGAAGCCGACGGAGCGGATGCGATCCATGAAGGACGACGTGCGCGCCAGCGGGGCCGGTGCCGGCGCCGCCCTCGCCGGAGGCGGAACGTACTCTTCTTCCTGGTAGTGGTCGTACTCCTGCTGCCGCGGCGACGCCTCCCGCCGCATGAAACTCGCAGCACTGAATTCCTCCGCCCTCGCGTCCACGGCGTCGTCCTCCTCGACGGCGAACGCCTCGACGACCCTGGCCGGCGCCCGCGCCACCTGCGCCTTCATCACCACCTCCGAGGCGGCTGCTGGTGCTGCAGGCTTCTTCACCCTCGACACCGGCCTCCTCTCCTCCTCCCGCGCGGGCGCCGCCGGCTCCGACTGGCTCCTGGCGTAGTAGGGCGCCGGCGTCGTGGCCTCTTCCTCCACGGGGGCGAACACATCCTGCTGCGCGTGGTGGATCGGCGCGGCGGCGTACTCGGGCGGGAAGTCGCCGGAGCGGAAGCGGTAGAGGCCGAACGACCTGAGGCGGTCGAGGACGGAGGACGTGCGGACGAGCGGCGCAGGCGCAGGCGGAGGAGTCGCGTAGTACAGCGGCTGCTGCTGCTGCTGCTGGTCGTGGTAGTAGGGGTCGCCGTACGCCTGCTGCTGCTGCTGCTGATGCGGGTCGTGGAGGTGGTAGTGGTGGTGGGCGTCGTCGTGGTAGTGGAGGTGGTCACGGCGGCGGCGCTGCTGGGTGGCGCGGGAGGTGAGCGCGATGGTGCCGATGACGATGTTGACGACGAGGAAGAGCGTGGCCGGTGTGAAGTATCCCCGGATCGACGCCCACGCGCCGAGCGGCGTCGCGACGTCGGCGCTGTCCATCTGGACTGGACTAGCCGGCCGGCGCAAACGCAAGGCGCCGATCGAGCGAAGCAAGGACGGGAGGGAGCACTGAGCAGGAACCGCCGCTGCTTGGGGAGCGTGGGGTGGGGGGAGCGTGGGATGAAGGAGGTTGGGAGGCGGGTGGTGGGGATTGGCGTCCCAACTGTTAAATGGTGGCGGGGGCAGAGGGGGAAGCACGCGGCGCGCCGGGGATGGCCTGCTGCTGACTTGGTGGGTGGAAAACGTGGGAATCCAAGTGCCGCCCCTCGTGCCGCGCGAGCCGACCCGCCGGGATTGCAGGTGGGGTGGGGTGCAGGGTTTCGGGAACCGGTCCGGTTTGACCCGTTCCCGACCAAACCGTCCCGGACTGGTAGCGGTTCGGGGCGGTTTGAACCGGTCCGAATTTGAAAATTTTAAATTTGAATTCAAAAAATGGAAAAATGTCGAAAAAATTCCTAAAAATACTTCAAGGTGCGTGTAATCTATTGGTGTAAAAAGTTTTCAAATATTTGCTCATTTGGTATTTTTTCGGTAAATACAAGTTAAATCAAAAAAGAAAAAGAAAAAACAGTGGCCGGCCCATTAAGACCCATGAAGGCCCAACGCCGCCCTAACCCTAACCCCCCTCCCCCAACGGCCAGCGCTCATTCCCCCCCCCCCGCCCCCGCGCAGCCGCTCCTCCTCCAGGCGATTTTTCGCCGCCGGCCGCCGTAACCGTCGCGCGAGACGGCTAACCGCCCCCTGAATCCCGGTAACCGGTCCGGTTTGCCGGCTAGCCGGTCCGGTTGCGGGGCAACGGTCGCCTGACCGGTTACCGCCCGCAAACGCCGGCTTACCGGTCGGTTGCGGCGGTTAGCCGACCGGCAGCGGCGGTTAGCCGCCCGACTGAGGTATGGTCCATTTGAAACTTTGAATCTATTTGTGATTTATGAAATTTTGAAATGGATATAGTGATGGATATATTTAAGTATATTTTGATTGCAGCCATGTGATTTTAGAATGTATGAACTATGAACTATGAAGCCATGTATATATATTTTGATGTAGGGTATTGTGATTTTGGAAATAAGGAAATGGATGTAGGATTTAAGTATTCTGATATAGCTATGTGTTGTCAAGTTGACATTGATATGTTTATGTTTGTTCCATGTTTGCAGATACGCAATGTCTGGCAGGGATAGAGATGTTGTATGGGAACACGGTGAAAATCTTTACCCCGGTTGGAGATGCAACTATTGTCATAAGTCCAAGGGAGGAGGTGGTGCCACTAGATTGAAACAACATTTGGCAGGGCGCGGGACGGAGGTCGTCCATTGTGAAAAGGTTTCAAAGGAGGTGCGTGAGTACTTTCAGCGTGAACTTGAAAGGGCAAAGAAGGTAACTGCTCAACGTGCTCAAGAGAAGTTGAGAAAGGAGAAGGCTGCAGCGGAAGGTAACTATCCTGGTGGAGATGAAGCCTATGATGAGGAGGCTGAGCCGAAGCGTGCCCTGGACCAATCAAGAGCGGAAGAGGAGTTCCGTCGCGTGGTGCAACAGAGAGGAGGTGCATACGAGCATGGAGGGGGTAGTGGTACGAGGGGAGAGGGTACGTTGCAGAGGATGCTTCGAAGGGCAACTTCATCGAGGCAGACACCTGGGGTGACGGACTATAACTTAGGTTCGGCGCGTGGATCGACGCAGGCAAGGATTGACACAGGCTCATGGACGCAGAAGGGTAAGAATGCAAAGGAAGCTATTGGGAAAGCTTGGTCAAAGTTTTTCCATACTGCGGGAGTTCCTGGAAGACAAGCTGACAGTCCATACTTTGTGAGCGCGGTCAGAGAGACACAGAAGTGGGGTATGTTTTCTTTGCAGCCGAAATAATAGCTACGCAACTACATGTTTAGATCTAATGTCATGAGTGCCATATGTTTTGCAGGTGAAGGTATCGCGTCACCCACTGGACGGGATATTGATGGCAAGTACCTGGATCAAAACGAGCGAGACTTGCAGGTTCAGTACGCAAAGTTTCAGGCAGAGTGGGCTATGTTCGGCGTCACGTTGATGTGTGATTCGTGGACTGGGCCGACGAAGATGAGTGTCATTAACTTTTTGATATATTGCAATGGGGTCATGTGGTTCCACAAGTCTATTGATGCGACTGGAAAATCTCAAGATTCTGCATATTTGCGGAAGGTAACCCCGTACCTAGTTCATTTCGATCCGAATATGATTTGGATGTTGCTAAAGAATATGTGTATTTACCAGGAGATTCTGAAGGTGGTGGACGAAATTGGACCAGAGCATGTCGTTCATGTGATCACAGATAATGGCTCCAACTACAAGAAAGCCTGCAAGGGGATTCAAGATACATATGAACACATTCTTTGGACACCTTGTCTAGCACACACTGTCAATTTGATGCTAAAGGATATCGGTGAAAGGTACGAACATCAAGATTTGATCGATCAATGCAGGAAAATATCAGCGTGGTTACACAATCATGGTTAATTGAATGCAATGATGAGGTAGGCGATTGGTGGTGAGTTGGTGAAGTGGTGTGCAACTCGCTTTGGGACCAACTACATGTTCCTAGACAACATGTATCGAAAACGTGATCGTTTTATGCAGTGGATGGGATCTTCTGAATTTTTGCAGAGCAAATGGGCCAATTCAAATATGGGTAGATTTACTCATACGAGATTTTCAAGTCTAGAGTGGTGGGAGGGAATGAAATATATCATTGACTCAGTCCAACCAATATACAGCTTACTTCGCTTTGCTGATCAGGAGAAGCGGCCGAACATGTGCGAGGTATGTATTACCGTACAGAGTGTGAGAAATGAAATGCAATCTTTCTTTGACCGCAATGTTTCCACGTACAAAGAGTATGAAGCGATTTACAACGGAAGGTTGCAGGACATCTTCTTTGACACCTATGTGGTTCCAGGTAAGACGGCTTCTGCTCATTGTGAACAAAAGTTTATACTTTCACGTTCCATACACCTTGTGCTCATTCGTGGTACTTTCTATTTTGCAGCTTGTGTCCTGAATCCGAGGTATGCCTATACGTTTATTCCAAGTCCAGAAATGTGGAGTACACTGAAGGATGCTTTTCAGCGCATGACGGATATCTCGAGCGCCATCCAGGCATTGCAAGAGGCTGAGTTGTTTCGACAACGGCGTGGTGACTTTGGCCCACAATTGGCACAACAAATGGCACTTGACCCAAAGACAACTGCATCTTCTTGGTGGATGATAAACGGGAACAAAACTCCCAAGCTGCAGAGCCTTGCTTTGCGGCTTGTTGCTCAATGTTGTTCGTCAGGTGGATGCGAGCGGAACTGGAGTACTTTTGCCTTGCTGCATACAAAGGTTCGCAATCGGTTGTCACACAAAAAACTGAACAAGCTTGTCTATGTCAACTACAACCTACGCCTGCGACATGCGGATGTTGCCGATCCTCCACGGGATGAAGATGATTTCATTGAGCAGCTAGCCCATCTTTCATTCTATGATCCTAAAAATCCGGTGCGGGAATGGATGGAATATGGAAGGTCAAACAAAGCTCCTGTTCTAGACGAGGACGATGATGAAGTTGACACGCCGCTTCCCTCTAATATTGTCGCTGATAAAATAAATCCCGCGGACCTCCGTACTTCTACCGGGGATGATTGCATCAGTGATTGGGCACGGCGACATGTAGGTGACACTCATGTAGGGAAGCGGAAGTACCACATCGCGCCTAGCAAGGTTAACCCGAAGCGCCAACGAGGTCAGGCCACGGGAAAAGGAAAACAGAAAGAAATAGAAGTCCTGAGCGATGAAGAAACTGATGATGGTGAGGGTGATAAAAGTCCAGAGTATCAGGAGTCTCAGGACAGCAGCTCTGACGATGATGGTGATGAAAGTAATGATGTTGATGATAGCAATGATGGTTGTGGCAGTGGTGGCGGCAGTGGCGGTGCTACTGGCGGTGGCGGGGGCGGAGGCGTGTCACCTTCAAACCCACCTGCTGGTCTCCATTTTACAGGTACCAAGTGTACGTACATATGAACATGTTTTTATTATTCTGACTTATGAGTATTAATTATACTATGTAGTTGATTGCAGGGGAGACTGAGTTCACACATGCAACCCAGGACATTGACCATGGAGCACCGATGTCGCAGAGGAGAACGGTTGGACCGACGGATTACGACTCTCCACAGTTCTCTTCTAGCTCCTCCTACAGGGAATCCTCACAGTCTAGTTATCACTATCCTATACCGGAGTTGAGCATGCAGCCACCGATGAGATGGGTATACGAATGGCAAGATCCTCATTGGTATAATATGTTACTTCAGGAATGGCAGACGACATCGGCCTGGACGGGCCAAACTTGGCAAGAGTTCAAAGCTGAGTTGCTTGTAGGGCAGGGTTTGAATGTGATGTCCACCGCGGAGTATGAAATGACTTCGCAATGCTACCGTTGAACAGTTATTTGTATGAGAGGACTACTAAACTAACTATTTGTATGAATAATTATTTGTATCAGAGGACTACTAAACTATTTGTATGGATATTTGTATGCACAATTATATGTATGGATATTTGTATGCATTTGTGATCAATTTTTCCATTAATTTGCGGATAGATCATGCCCATTTTTTTTCAAGCCACCAGGCCGGCTAACCGGTCAGACCGGGCGGCTAACCGGCCAAACCGGTCGGCTAACCGGTGAGCCTGTTTTTCAACAAACCGGTCGGCAAACCGGTCCTACCGGTCGGCTAACCGGTCAAACCGGCCGGCTAACCGGACCAAACCGGTGACACGGGGAATTTGAATTCAAAATTTGAATTTGACCGGTTTCTAGCGGTAACTGGTCCAACCGGACCGGTTTACCGCTACCGCCGGGCGGCGGTTCGGCCGTCCGGTTCGGTAAAAAAACCCCTGGGCATGACTGCCACACGGACACGGCTTCGTACAGTCTTCAGTACAGTGCCGGCGTTAAAAGTGAAGGCTTGGATTGGGCTACCATTGCATTGGTCTTCGGTACAGTACTACTCAATCTAGTGCTATGCTAATTTGTCATCTTATCGGTCCGAACTCGTCTCATGATGCCAATTTTGGTTCCGTGGTCTATCTTCTTACCTTCTTGTGCGTGCAACGGCTCGGTCTCTTTCTACCACAGCACCCATTCTGCTCTTAGGCTCAGCTTTTAGATTCTCAAAGGATAAATATGTTAAAAATGCAGGATTGGAGCTGCTTAAAACCTGTAATTCTACATGAATTAAAAAGTAGGGAAGTCAGTAAAGTAGCATTTCAACACAATGCGTAAAAAGCATATAAACTTGCTGAAAGAAATGGACACGAAAGAAAGTTTTCACGAGTTCATGTTATATGGATTTATGAATCACCGTAGGAATCTTAAAGAATTCAATAGAGTGCAATCCTATGTTCCAAAGGATATAAATGAAATTTTCATATCCTAAAGAATTCAATAGATTGCAATCCTTTATTACAAAGCCGGGGTAATTAGGATCGTGTTGCCTTGCTGTTCTCACCTTGTTAATAACCCCCTTTAACCTCTCGTCTCTACCGTCCGCGTTGAAGCTAAGCAGTCACATATAGGAAGTTTAGTTTCTCTTTCAGTAGACGAGTGATTTGCCTTCACCGCTAATTCGTTCCAGAATTAAAGAAAACTATGGTAATAACAGCACTGCAGCAGCAGCCAGCAGCTTAGGCCAGTCTCAGTGGGAGTTTCATGGGCAATAAATAGAGTGCCACGTAGACAGTTTTGGTGATGTGGCAGCGAATTAATGAAGAGAGAGGTGAAATTAGTTTCATGGTGATGAAACCCTCCATACACAGTTACCTAGACAGTTTGTGTCTTGCATGTAACATAGGGAACAATAATAGATGAAACTATGCATTGAGAGTGGGGTGTTTCATACTAGTTTCAAACGTTTTAAGATGACGTGGCACTCTAGGTAATCGTGTCTATAAAACTCCCATTGAGATTGGTCTTAGAATTTGTTTAGTTGGTGGAGATAAGGGGATATTCACTTTAGCAAAACTTTACTATAGCAAAAATTTATGAGGAAAATTGGTTTTTAATGAAACTAAAAGACTAGGAAAATGCAATCAGCCAGCAGGCTGTACACTTGGAGCTAGTGGTACACTACACGACACATCATCTTCCGTCACTTCACTGTTGGCATTTGGCAGTCGACTTTTCTACGGAGGATCCGACAAGATACTAACCAATCAGCGGATGACAGATGAGATGCTTCCACAGGACAAGCACAGCGCGATGGGTGGACCGTCCATCCTGACTGACACACATGTGGCTCTGCTCGATCTTCACCCGACACGTGCCGCCACGTGCATTACCTGCTTTGACAAATCAGTCTGAAACACCCCCTGGAGGTCAACGACGATCACGCATTCAGGCCTGCATCTGCGTGCTTAATCATCATGACATCCGACCGCTATCAGGACACCTAAGGAAGTAGATAAGCGCTGTCGCCGAACCGCTAAATCTTTTTTCTCCTGATGGTCGCTTTCACGCACACGGTCACGTATCGTGTCTGATCTTGCATTGTCAATTTGTCATCTCGCTTCAAAGCGAAACGACACGGGAGAACACGTAATCTAGCCAAGCAATCGGTTTGTAGCTAGCACTTAGCCTTCGCGTACGCTTGACGCGCGGCACTGGTATGACGGATCAGGAAATCAAGCCATCTAGACACTGTACTGTACGTTAGCAACACGATCACGAATGCAGAAGCAATGCTTGCGTGAAAAACGATTTTATGATTTCATCCGGGACATGCCGATCAAGGGCCACAAAACAATGTTGATTCCGATCAGGAACCCCACAGGATGCATATCCTCCTCTTGGGTCCTCCTATTACCGATATTCCATTTAGCACTACACCATGTAATGTCATATATTTCCGCTAGGCTAGACTTTTAGATTAAGTTATACCGTAAATCTTGTTAATCATACACCATAATAAATATTATATAACTAATATTATGATATCAGTGGGTCTCTACCGCTACCGCTCCAAGATAGCGGTTTGAAAATAGTAAATTTAAAACAAACGGCTTATATTGTGTTTAGCATCCACTCTTGTTGTTGGCTTGTGTCCAGGCTCTTTTCTCTAAGAAGATGGTATCCACGCCCCTCCCTAACCTAAGGGTAGCTCTAGGCTTCAACGTGCCTTCTTATTAATGGCACATCTCTGTCTTTCTCATGGTTGTTCATGCCCTTTGTCTTCGAGACGGTGCCGAATTTGGAAATATACTAGAAAAATACCGCACCGATTGGCGCGCCAGAGGGGCCGTCACCGATGTACGTGTCGGTGCCTGATTTGGTCACACCGGCACAAACAAGTGATTGCGATGCTAACCACTCGTTGCCCCGATGGCGGATGGAGAGACGAGAGTTTTTATCCTGGTTCCGGCCACGGGGCCGTACGTCCAGCAGTGGTGCGGAGCACCGATTTCGTGTTGCTCGTAGTAGGGGGTTACAAGCAAGGTGGGAGAAGGAGATGAACTCCTAAGTCCCTGAGCCTTTTGGTGTAGTTGGCTAAGTGTTTTTGTGTGTGTTCTGTTGTGTGTCTTGCCTTGCTTCGTCTTGTTTTTGCCTCTGCCCGCTTGCATGGGCTTCCCTTCCCCTTTTATAGGCCTAAGGGGGAGGGTGGGAGTACATGTGTTCGTGGCGCTGACGCTGCTAAGTGCACTGTGCCGCCCATGCCGCGCACGATGTGAGCGGGAATCGCGCCTTCCAGCTCCGGCTGACGACATGGCAGTGGTTGACGTGATGTTCTTCTCGTGACAGCTCAGGACTTCGAGGGTGGCAACTTGAGCACGGCGTCCGGATCGAGCCTCCGTAGTCTCCTTCGAGGGTTGCCTTCGAGGATGGTAGCGCATCTGAGGCGAGCAAAGTCAAAGGAGTGGTTGGCGTAGTTCCACTGCCAGGACCGACCTGTGCAGTGTTAGATCAGAATCCACTGTGCGGGGCGGATTTGACCTGTGTCTTCTCCGCAGCATGGGCGGTGGCGTGGTGCGGTGAATCCTTCTTTTTGACCGCAGAGGAGAGTCATTATGATCGGTGGTGATGGTCGCAGAGCACCGGGCGCTGTTCCCGGCGTGACAGGCTCGAGCTTGGCCCGCAAGCTCGAGCTTGCCGAGCCTCGAACGTGACGGAAACGCCCGCTCGAGGTTGAACGTCCTCCTCGAGCTTGGCTGCTGAACCTCGAACGTGGCAGAAACGCCCGCTCGAGGGTGAACGTCCTCCTCGAGCTTGGCTGGGCTCGATCGTCACGGACATCCCCACTCGAGGGTCTTCAAGCGGGACGAACGCCGTGGTGGAGTTTGTCGTAGTGGGCCTTTGCTGGGCTACGGAGCCAGGCCAACTTCGTTTGTGGGCCTTGTTACCGAGTAGTTCTGGGCCCAAGTTAGGTTACCCCTATTATAGGTACCCGATAGTAGCCCCCGAGCCTCCGCAGGGGTGAGGTTCAGTCCTGCGGGGGCTGGTACCTGTCGAGGCTTTCGAGGCCTTTGTCCCTCGACGGGCCTTCCTTGAGCGTTCGAGCTTCGAGGCTTCCCTTCGAGGGTTGGCGCCTTGAATGCACCCTTCCTCGTTTCGCGTGGGTCATGATGACCACCGAGGAAGATATCGTGGTTTCGTGGGAGAAGTGGGCGCGCCTTTTCAGGCGAGGCGTGCGGGCGCGATTCGACACGACCGCACGTTTACCGCGCCGGACTCCGCGAGTATTGCAGCGCAGCTAACGCGGCTAGCGCGGTTGACGCGGCCGGTGCCGTTACGTCTCCCGGGGCGGGCCTGACTGTCAGCCTAGGGGGCTGGCGTGTCACGGCCGGTGTCCTGCCACGCCTTGCTCCGCAGGGGAGTATAAATAGCGCGGCAGGGCTCCTACCAAGGGTACGCCTCCCTTGCCTTCTAGCCTTTGCCTTGTAGCCTTTGCGTTCTCGATCTTCCGCTTCGTCTTCCTCTCTCGCCTACGCTCCCACTTGTCGCCATGGTCCAACTCGTCGATCCTACGCCATGGAAGCCATCGACCGCCTCCAAGTCCTATCTGGAGGGGCTCGTAGAAGTCGGAGTGTTACCGCCGAACGTCAACGGCGAACCGGTGATTTGGATTTCGCCGGGGGCTGCCACGGAGCCCGCCCCGCCGGCGGGCTACGTCGTCAGCCTCGTTCGCCTCCACGAGCGAGGCTTCGGCGTCCCGGTGGGGCGATTCATGCGGGCGCTGTGCTTCCACTACAAGGTGGAGCTGCACAACTTCTCGCCAAACGCGATTTCGCAGGCGGCGGTATTCGTCGCCGTCTACGAGGGCTTCTTGGGCATCGAGGCCCACTGGGACTTGTGGCGCCACCTCTTCTACGGCGAGCTCTTTTTGGAGGGTGTTTCCATGGGGGTTCGTCGCCCTGTTCGCGTTGGTGGCCTCGTGCTCCAAGTCCGGAGGAGCCGTAGGGACCTCTACATCCCTTGTTCCATGGTTTCCAATAACCAAGATTGGGACAAGGGGTGGTTCTACCTTCGCAACGACGGGGGGCGTCTACCGTCCTACACCGGCAAGGTGCTGGCGGAGAAGCTGGATTGCTGGAGCTACGGGGTGTCTCCGCCGGAGCAGAAGGACAAGCTCGCTCCTCTGGTCGAGGCGCTTCAGCGCCTGTCGAGGCACGGCCTCACCGCCTGTGGAGTCATCGCGAACTTCCATCGGTGGCGTGTGCTTCCCCACATGCAGAGGAGGCTCCCGCTGTTTAGGATGGTTCCTGTAGCGATCTCACCCGAGAAATGGGCCCACTTAAGTATATTCCACCTTCCATTGGTGCTAATATACAAAAATGTTCCCAAGTGCGGATTCGACCGTCGAGTCAAGCTCGACCAACGGCTACTGAAGATCGTCCGTCCATACGCTCACTCGAAGGTGAGTTCCAAAGATCACATCATTCCACAATTCAAATTACAACAAGTCTTAGAGTTATTACAACCAAATTGAAATGATAAATAAATAGTTTGAGTTCATGCAGCGGAAAGTAAACGAGATACTAGCGACGATCCATAGTATCGTCACGATGAAGTCAGCCGTGACGCTACTCCTCACGATCCTCGGGAGAGGTCGGCTCCCACTCGATGCTGTAACCAGGAGGAAGCTGGGAGGCCCAAGCCATAGAGGCAACTACCTCCTGAGGGGATGGTCCTGAAAATTTAGCCACAAGCAAGGCTGAGTATACTAGTTATACTCAACAAGACTTAACCGACTGGTGATCACTACGTCACCGACTCCTACGATGAGAGGCTGTTTGGCTAGTGGGGTTCTTTTGCCAAAAGCGACTAAGCTGTTTTCTACTTTCTTTATCTTGATTTTAACTTCTTTAGTCTATCCATTCTAGGTGAGCCTAGCTAAACAATCAAGTTTTGCAATACAATTATTTCATACAAAGATTTCATCCTTCCAAGTTTCACTTCATAATATGTCATACATCGGTCAAGCAGTCTCATTAACCGCGAGAAGCGGACAGTTCGAACCGAATTTACTACCTGGCCAGGGAAAACCCAAACATACGGAATGGTTGGAAATGCCAACACACCCCAATCCTTTCTCCTCTCTCTGCGAGTGGCTCCCGAGTCCCACTGCCTCAGGGTAAAGGTTCACCACTACTGGGACTCACGCAACTACCCTCATGTGCCCATGGGATAACGTTTCCAAGACAGAGAGCTGTCGGACCTGCTCGCATCAATCGGATACCGGGACTTACCGGTCCCATAAACCGTGCATATGTGTGGTACGTTCAAACGCTTGACACAAAAGTACCACATGTTTCCACTTAAAACATCGATAGACGGGTATCTACAATCATCCGTCCATCATCTCTAGTGTTTCTGATATGAGTAGTCATACAACTCCTATATCTCGCGAGTGTCGGAAAACACTCGACTTCTATCGTTCTTAAGCATAGCGACTATCGAACCTAACATACTAGTGTTCAATCAAAGGAACCTATGATCATGCAATCTAGGGTTTCATTCAACTCCTTGAAACTTAAATGCACAAACATATAATCAAGTAAATGGCGTAAGTAAAGTTAGGTTATGCTCCGGGGCTTGCCTTCCGGCTCGAAGCGGTACTCCTGCTCGGGGCTCGGATCCACGTGCACCACGTTCACCTCGGACTCCTGGGCGATCTCCTCGGCAGCGGGGACTAGCTCGTAGACTCCGTCGGCGAGACCCGACTCTATACGGAATGCATGAAATGCTTAAGTATCGAGATTTAAACAATTATGGTTTATTTAAATCTTGGTTAATGAATTGGAAAGGATAAACATTAATTATAAGTGAATATATCCTTTTTCATTTGAACCTTTACTTTGATTTTAAAGTTTTAGGTTTTTCTCTTTTCTTTTCTTTTTCTTCTCTTTTCCTTTCTTTTTCTTCTCTTTTCTTTTCTTTTCTTTTCCCTTATTCAAGTCCCTTTTCGATTATTCAAAAGGTGAACTTAGGAAATTTATGTTCATGTACCATTTGGCCAGAGGCTTGCTCATGCCAAGGCAGGAGCTTAGCCCAAAGTTTGGCTCAAGATAATTTTTCTATAATTTATAAAAATTATTCTTATCTTTTTGCCTAAAAACAACTAAAATCCTACAAAAATAATTACAAGGTTTTTGTTCACACCACTTGGCACAGTGACTTAGGGTACCAAGAGTGATCTCTCTGCAAGTTTGCATGTGATATTGATTTATGGTTATTTTTGTGGAATTTCACCATGTTTAAACTACCAAAATCATTTAGCCATTTTCCAGTGTCCAAAAATTACCATTTTCATTTTTCTAAGGTTTCTTAGGTCCTGATTTAGTTTCTGGGTGAAGGAGATGATTTCTCACTGAGTAATTTATTTTCTGTGATTTATTTGCCAAAACAGCAGGGTATATGTTTGGAAAATCATAACCCTAAATCCACTGGGAATTTTTGTGCACCCTTTGCGCATTAGGCTAATGATAATCACCCTAACATCCTATCCCATGCTCAGCTCCAGTGTATGTGTAGATTTTGAACTATGATGAAATGTGCTCAAACTGAAATGAATTTATATTTCAAAATCTACAGCTCAACTGGGTGAGGTGCAAAGGAAGAAGTTGGCCTTCTAGATTCACTGGTCACTACAAAATTGGTTTGGCATTTTTATGATTTTTCTACGATTTTCTACGAATTTTTGAAGATCTCAGCGAATTAAACCTAAAAGATAGAATCTATTTTACGCTGTGAACCCTAGGTTTTTGAATCTCTTACAAACAAGTCCCTGCATTTTACAGTCGGCCCCCTGGAAAGAGGTTGAAGACACACAGGGATCCCTGGGCTCGCCGGCGTGGTTACGCCGGCCAAACGGCGGCGAGACCGGGCCGGGGAAGTGGGGGGGAAAGGAGAGGGGCTCACCGTGATTCGTTTGAGCTAGGTATTGAGGTCGGGGAGGGCCGGGAACAAGGTCAACGACGGCGGTGGCGGCTCGGCTTGCTCCGGCGAGCGGCGACCGGCGACGTTGGGGTCGGAGAAGCCCGGAGAAAAGGTCTTTGAGCACCAGCGCGGCACGGTGAAGCTATTGGTTCCCTCGGTTCGGCCGGAGGAGGAGTGGAGCGGACTGTGCACGTGCGCGGGCGGCGGCGGAAGCTCTGTGAACTCCGGCGAGCGATTTCGGCGTGAAAGAGAGGGGGAACTGTTTGGGGCTTTAAGTAGGAGCGAGAGGGGAGGGAAGGGGTGCTCGGGCAGCACGGGATGGCGGCTGGGGCAGCTCGGTGAGCTGTCGCGGCGACAGCGGCTTGTCGCGGCCGTGTTGGCGCCGTGCGCGGCGTCAACGTGCGCGCGCAGGCGTGCTGCAGGCGGCAGGCGCGCGTGGGCGAGGCGAGAAGAGACAGGGCGAGGAAAAGGAGACGGCGTGGTCGCGAAAGTCGCACGACGGACCGGTGGGCAACGGCGGCGACGGCAATATCCGGCGGTCCGCGGCGGCGACGCGACGGCGAGCGCGGGAGTCAGCGCTACAGTGCGCCTCAGGCCACGCGGGCTGGCCAGACGCGTGCTCCGTGAGCGGAGACATGCAGCCGCGCCATTGGCCGGCGCAGTCGAGGACGGCCGTTGGCAGAGCGCTGCCGGCGGCGAGCGCGGGCACGCGCGAGCGCGGCGTGAGCGTCCCGTGGGCGCGCCTTTTCAAGCTTGGACCAGGCGCTTCGACCATGCGCTTCGAGCTTGGATCGCAAGCTCGAGCTTTCCGAGCCTCGAAGGTGACGGAAACGCCACTCGAGGGTGAATGCCCCTCGAGCTTGGCTGCGGAGCCTCGAGGGTGACGGAAACGCCGCTCGAGGGTGAATGCCCCCCTCGAGCTTGGCTGCGGAGCCTCGAGCGTGACGGAAATCACCGCTCGAGGGTGAATGCCCCTCGAGCTTGGCTGCGGAGCCTCGAGCGTGACGGAAAATCACCGCTCGAGGGTGAATGCCCCTCGAGCTTGGCTGCGGAGCCTCGAGCGTCACGGAAATCACCGCTCGAGGGTGAATGCCCCTCGAGCTTGGCTGCGGAGCCTCGAGCGTGACGGAAATCACCGCTCGAGGGTGAATGCCCCTCGAGCTTGGCTGCGGAGCCTCGAGCGTGACGGAAATCACCGCTCGAGGGTGAATGCCCCTCGAGCTTGGCTGAGGTTCCATTTCAGCTTTTGAATTTGAATTGAAAAATTTAATTTCCAAAGTTAGGGTCTGAAATTTGAGATATTTCCAAACATTTTTAGGCTATGGTTTCAAAAGGGAAGATGCTTGGTTTGGTCTCTCCTTCAAATTTTGCATTGGCCAAAATTCAAGTTCTTATATAAAATTTAAAGGTTTTTGTTTTGCCTCTTTTTGGGGTGTTTTTAATTTCTTATCGAATTCCTTTTAGCATTTCTTTTGATTTCTTTCTTTCAATTAACCTTGGTTAGGCTTGATTACTTGTTTAGCTTAGCTTAATCATTGTTTTAGTGTTAATTAACACCAGGGGTGTTACAGTTCCGGGTGCCGACGTCTTCGGCACAGCGATGGCGGCGGAGCCGTTGTCCGACGCCGTCGCCGTTCGGCGGGCGCGGCGTGCCGTCGACCGGCTGGCAGACAACCCGTGGGCGGTGCCCATGCGGCCCGAGGATGGCTACATGAGCTTCGTAAGCGTCTTTCGACCCTTGTGTTTGCCTTATGTCTCGTTTTCGCGTGTTCTTTACCTTGTGACTGGTGTTTCGCAGGGGCTATCCCGCGGCCATACTTCCAAGCCCCCTGTCCCTGAGGACAAGGCCGTCAACCGCGCCCTCGCTGAGCGGGCGAAGCAGGATAAGGATCGGAAGGAGGCGCGGCGGAAGCGGAAGGAGCGGAAGAAGAGGAAGCACATGGAGGAGAACCGCGAGCGGGAGAGGCAGGGGCTCTCACCGCTCCCGACGCCGGAGACTTCCCCAGATCCCGCTGGTGAGGGGTCCGAGGAGGATGGTGGGGCGAGGAGCCCGTCTCCTCTCGAGCTTCCCATCTCCACTCGAGCTTCCCCCGGTGGGGTCGCCCTGGCTGCAGCGTCTGGGGGCGGCAGCGGAGAGCCTATCGACCTTGAAGCTCCGCCGTCGTCCACGGTGCCTGCTCTTGGGAGTCCGTCGGGGGCAGTAGGGGCTGCCCTCGAGAGACCCCAAGATCGAGGCGACCGGGCGGCCGGGCGCTGTCGAGGAGGCCCCAGCTCATGGTCCGAGCGTAGAGGCTTCCCAAGGGGAGGCCGGCGCCTCCACAGGAGGCGAGGATGTTTCGAGGGTGGCTCCTGTCTCAGCCCCGAGGCTGAAGCGGAAGCTGCCCATCGTTCGGTAAGTTTTCTTCGTCGCTTACTTGTTCGTTGAGACTTCATTTTTGTTTTTGACTGGATTTTTTCCTGGCGCAGCCGGTCTGGTGCACGGGCCATACCTTCCCTTGCGCCGACCAAGGCCCTTAAAGTTGGGCCAAGCTCGTCGCCCCACCCGTCCTCGCAGCTCCTAGGCCCGACGAACGAGGTGGTCCAGGACTTCGTCACTTTCTTTGACGCTCAGGCGGGGCTGCAGGACGAGCGGCAGACGTGCGAGGAGCCGCCCCGGGTCCTCGAGGAGCCAAGGCCGCTTCAATTCCTCGAGGGCGCCGTTGAGCCCCACGCCGAGGTTGCTCGGACTGAGGACGCCACCTCCGCGCCTCGGGGGGCTCCTCTCGTGGAGGCGGACGTCGTGGTGGCCCCCTCGCGTGAGGGGGGAGTGGAACGGGCCCCTGGTGGCGGGTTTCCCCATCTATCGGAGCTGGCCGAGGCTCTAGAGGTTCGAGCCTCTGTGCCACGGGAGCACGAGAGTGGTGGGGCCGCGCCGTCGACCCTCGTCACGCTTCCAACAGGGCCAGCGTCGGCCGAGCCCAGCGGGATACCTGCCCATGTCAACGAACGTGGATCCCCCGTGATGTGGCAATCCCGCAGCGAGCTTCCCGAGTAGTTCGTTCGTGAAGCCGCAGCGAAAGAGCGACTATGGGACGTCCAGTTGGCGCACAGTCAGGACGTTGTCCGGGCGCTGCGAGACGTTCTCCGTCTTCATGATGAGGCCGGCAAGGTCCACCAGGTGTGTTTTGCTGCAGCCGGTGTTTTGTCGCAATTGTTTTTCAGATGATGCTTAGCTCGTCTTACACAGGAAGTCCGCAAGGAGGCGTTCGCAAAGAAGAACCAAATTGCGGCGATGTTGTTGGAGCTACGCCGTTTATCGGGGGCGGTGGAAGTTCGAGACCGCCAACTGGCCGACCTCCAAGACGCTCGAGACCGGGCCGCCACCGAGTGTCGAGAGAAAGGCGAAGTTATCTCCCGCCTGGACGACACAATCCGCACCATGCGCGACCAGCTCGCGAACACCAACACTTGGTTGGACAATGAGCGAGCCGCGCGTGGGACAGCGGAGTCGGCGCTTGGAGAGGAGCGGCGTCTCCTGGTGGAGGCTCAAGACCAGCTCGAGCTAGAGCAGGCGACTCGGGCCACGGTGGAGCGGCAGGCTCGAGAGGGGGAAAAGACCCTCGAGGCTGCCCAGGATCAAGTCAAGGGTAAGCCGATTTTGCTTGGGTCTGGATCTTTTTTGCTTTGTTCTTTTTTCGTTTCTGACAGCCTTGTTGGTGTAGCGTTGAGGCAGGCGCTCCAGGCCGAGACGGAGTCGAAGGAGGCTCTGCTGGTGGCACACTCGGCAACCCAGCGTGAGCTCGATGAGCTGGTGCAGGCTGGCTCGGCGGCCTGCAACGAAATTGCTGGTGCCGACGTGCAGTCCGGCAGTTCCCTCGCCAGCCACCTTCGAGCGCTTGGGGGGCACTTTTCCTCACGTGTGAAGGAGGCCCTCCTGCTTGGGATTCGGAAGGCGCTTGGAGTGGTCACGACCCACTACCAAGCGGACCTCTCGAAGCTCGCCGCCGGGTACGTCGTTGCCGACAACCTTAACGACGAGGAGGCAGTGGCGGCGATTGAGGAAGCTGACGCTGCTGCCGACGAGACGGCGCGTGTACTGGCGGGCCACTTCGAGGGCGTCCTCTTCCCTGGCGAAGGTGATGGCGGCTGGGACGACCTTGGCGGCGGGGGCAATTCCTGAAAGTCTCGGGCCATCGAGCCCAAGTGTAAAAAAGTAGTTTAGGAATTCGAACTTCATGATGTAAGATTAATTCGCTTACATCCTACTTGTTTACATCGAACATCGTTTGTTTCGTTTAAACGAGGTTTTATTTTCATGGATATCTTCGCGACGCGCATTGTGTCCGATGCATGTGCCTCGAAAGGAAGTCGCCACTAGGATCGATCGTACGTGAATGACTTAGGCGGAGGGAAGTGAGGTGTTGCCGTAGCCTCGAGGCGTAGGTGGACACTCGGCTCAGACGACCCTGCCCTTGTCCGTTTCACGCCTAGTGCGTTCCCTTCGAGGGTTTGCAAAGGAGTTTTGAAAAAAGTGACGATTTTTTCGGGGGTCCTTCCCCATTTAGCCCCCGAGGGAGGGATGGTTCTACCAAGGGTAGAGCCATTCCTCCCTCGAAACATGATGAAACAAAAGTTCGTTTTATTCATTACCAAATTGTGGGGTTTAAAAGCCGACACTTTAATCAAGAGATTTGCACAAGTCTAGAGTATGTACAAAAGTTTCGAGGGCCGCGGGCCACTCTAGGGATAGAAGCGACGTAGCTGTTGGATGTTCCAGGCGTTCGTGAGGATCTGCCCCTCTTTGTTTGCCAGCTTGTATGTCCCGGGCTTGAGGACTTCGGCGATGATGTATGGCCCCTCCTATGGGGGCCATACATCATTGTCTTGCCGAAGCCTTAAGACGAGGTCTCCATTGCAGAGGTCTCGGTGCCGGACCTTTCGAGCCTGTTGTCGACGCAGGCTTTGCTGGTACCTTGCCGAGTGGAGTAGGGCCACGTCTCGAGCTTCGTCGACCTGGTCCAGCAAGTCCTCTCGAGCCCGGCAATTTGGCTGTTCTTGGTACGCTCGGAGCCTAGGGGACCCATATTTCAGATCCGTGGGGAGGATGGCCTCTGCCCCATAGACGAGGAAGTACGGGGAGAACCTTGTTGCTCTGCTCGGGGTCGTTCTTAGGCTCCAGATCACCGATGGCTGGCAGTTCCTGCACCCACCTGTGCCCAAACTTCTTCAGCTTGTTGTAAATTCTAGGCTTCAGGCCTTGCAGAATCATGCCATTGGCACGTTCTACTTGACCGTTTGTTTGTGGGTGGGCCACCGCCGACCAATCCACTCGGATGTGGAAATTGTCGTAGAATTCTAAGAACTTCTTTCCTGTAAACTGGGTGCCGTTGTCGGTGATGATGGAGTTCGGAACCCCAAACCGATGGATTATGTCGGTGAAGAAGAGCACCGCCTGCTCAGACTTGATTCTATTGATGGATCGAGCTTCGATCCATTTGGAGAATTTGTCGATCGCCACCAATAGGTGCGTGAAGCCCCCAGGCGCTTTTGCCATTGGCCCGACAAGGTCGAGGCCCCATACGGGAAACGGCCATGTGATGGGGATAGTTTGAAGCGCCTGGGCAGGAAGGTGCGTCTTGCGTGCATAGAACTGGCATCCTTCGCAGGTTCGTACCACCTCCATAGCGTTAGCCACGGCGGTGGGCCAGTAGAAGCCTTGTCGAAAGGCGGTGCCTACGAGCGTGCGTGGGGCAGCGTGATGTCCGCACACGCCCGCATGGATGTCGAGGATGAGCTCCTTTCCCTCGGGTATCGGGATGCAACGCTGCAAGACCCCCGAGGTTCCCCGTATGTATAGTTCCCCTTCGATGATGAGGAACCGCTTAGCCTTCCTTACGACGCGTCTTGCCTTCGTTCGATCGTTAGGCAGAACGTCTTGATCGAGCCAGTCAAGGTACGGACTCCGCCAATATCGAGGTGCTGAGACTTCGTCAATTTCCATTGCCTCTGCTTTGTCTTCTCCTTCCGAGCAAGCCTCGTACCCCATGGGCTCGTCCTCACCCACCAAGAGTTCCGTGCTCGTGGGACCGAGGGCGGCCCCTTGAGTGTCGACTGTGGTCGAGGTTCTGGCCGAGGGGGTGATGGTAATCGAGGGCTTGTTGATGTCCTTGGCGAATACGTTCGGGGGAACGGTGGCTCGTCCTGACGCGATTTTCACCAATTCATCGGCCTCCTCGTTATATCTTCGTGCGATGTGATGAAGCTCGAGGCCGTCGAACTTGTCTTCAAGGTTGCGTACCGCCTGGTAGTAGGCCGCAATTTTTTCGTCGTGGCAGCTCGACTCCTTCATCACCTGGTCGACGACCAGTTGCGAGTCGCCGCAGATGTTGAGGCGCTTAATGCCGAGCTCGAGCGCGATTTTCAAGCCGGCAAGGAGCGCTTCCTACTCCGCCATATTGTTGGACGCGGGGAAGTTGAGTCGCACAGCGTACCGGAGGTGCTCCCCGTGGAGTGAAATGAACAACACGCCGGCGCCTGCGTCTGTCTTCATCACCGACCCGTCGAAGTACATTTCCCAGCAGTCGAGGCTGGACTTCAAGGGGGGGAGCTGAGTGTTGGTCCATTCGGCTACGAAGTCCGCCAAGATCTGGGACTTGATGGATTTCCTTGGCGCATAAGTGAGGGTCTCCCCCATCAGCTCCGTTGACCATTTTGAGTTTCACCCAGAGACCTCGCGGTTCTGGATGATTTCGCCCAGCGGGAAGGACGACACGACGGTCACCGGGTGGGCCTCGAAGTAGTGCCGCAGTTTACGTCGAGCCAGCACAATGGCGTAGATCAGCTTCTGGATGTGGGGATACCTCGTCTTGGTCTCGGTCAGAACTTCGCTGATGTAGTATACCGGTCGCTGGACCGGCAGGAGTGTCCTTCCTCGGTTCTTTCCGCCACTATAACCGTGCTGACGACTTGAGTGGTCGCTGCGATGTAAAGGAGGAGAGGTTCGCCCTCTTTCGGTGAGGTAAGGATCGGCGTGTTCGTTAACGCCGCTTTGAGTCGATCGAGAGCTTCCTGAGCCTCCGTGGTCCAGGTGAAGTGCTCTGATTTCCTCAAAAGTCTATACAGAGGTAGCCCCTTCTCTCCGAGACGAGAGATGAAGCGGCTTAGGGATGCCAGGCATCCCATTACCCTCTGTATGCCCTTTAGGTGCCGGATCGGTTCCATCTGCTGGATGGTCGTGACCTTTTCGGGATTGGGCTCGATGCCTCGTTCGGAGACAATGAAACCCAAGACGCACTTCTCGGGGTTGAGTTTTACTCCGTTCGCCCTGAGGCAGCTAAACACGACCTCGAGGTCGCGCACCAGGTCGTCCGCCTTCCTGGTTTTTACGACGATATCGTCGACATATGCTTCTACGATACGACCTATATGATCCCCGAAGACGTGGAGCATACAGCGTTGATATGTGGCCCCGGCGTTTCGAAGGCCGAAGGGCATCGTAACGTAGCAGTACATGCCAAAAGGAGTGATAAAGGAAGTCGCGAGCTGGTCGGACTCCTTCATCTTAATCTGATGGTAACCGGAGTACGCATCAAGGAAATACAGAAGTTCACATCCCGCCATGGAGTCCACAATCTGGTCTATACGTGGTAAAGGAAATGGGACTTTCGGGCATGCTTTATTCAAACTGGTGTAATCTACACACATTCTCTACTTCCTATTTTTTTTTCTTTACTAGTACAGGATTAGCTAGCCACTCGGGATAAAAAACCTCCTTGATAAACCCAGCCTCCAGAAGCTTGCGTACTTCTTCGCCGATCGCCCGCCGTTTCGCTTCGTCGAAGCAGCGAAGGCGCTGTTTGACCGGATTGGAGTGGGGGCGGATGTCAAGAGAGTGCTCGGCGAGCACCACTTCCTATTTGTTACTGAGGGTGGAACTGATCCTCAACGCCTTGCCGTCGCAGCCGTCGGGGTTGAGGGGGACAGTTTTGGTGTCCTCGGCGGGCACGAAGTTCCCAGGTTGTCGTTCGTTGGCGTCTGGGGGCGCGTTGACGATCGCCTCCAGATCCGCAATGAGGGACTCGTCGAGGGCAAGAGCCTCCGCGAGCTCGATGCTCTCGACGTCGCACTCATAGGCGTGTTCGACTGTTGGGGCCGACTGTGATGACTCCGTGAGGCCCCGGCATCTTCAGCTTGAGGTAGGTGTAGTTGGGGATGGCCATGAACTTGGCGTAGCATGGCCTTCCCAAGATGCCGTGGTAGGCTCCTTTGAAGCCTACTACCTCGAAAGTGAGTACTTCCTTGCGGAAGTTTGCCGGGGTTTCGAAGCAGACGGGCAGATCGATCTGCCCGAGAGTTTGGACGCGTTTTCCGGGCGTAACTCCATGGAAGGAGGACTTGTTGGGGCATAGCTCACTGGTGCTGATTCCCATGAGCTCCAAAGTTGGAGCATACAAAATGTTGAGGCTGCTGCCCCCGTCCATGAGCACCTTGGAGAAGCGCGTGTTGCCGATGATGGGGTCGACGACGAGGGGATACTGTCTGGTGTTCGGGATGTGGTCGGGATGATCCTCACGACCGAACGAGATGGTCTCTGAACACCAGTTGAGGTACGAAGGGGTTGCTGGTCGGGCCAGCAGGACCTCCTTACGTTCTCTCCTCCTCTGTCGAGGTTTTAGGTTGGCTGCGGGGCCTCCCATAATGAAGAACACGTGTTCAACTCGGGGTATCCGTCGTCGTCCTTGCCGCCGCCATCCTTGGGCTGACCGCCGTCCTTTCGAGGGATGCGGTTGTAGAACTTCCGCAGCGTTTCACACTGCTCGAGAGTGTGAGCGACTGCGGTCTTGTGCTACGGGCATGGCTTCTTGAGGAGGTCGTCAAAGATGCCTCCATCACGCGGGGGACCTCGAGGCCCCTTGTGGTTAGGGTCGACTGCGAGAGCCTTGTCTTCGACGTCGCCCGTTTCGCGGGGTGCCCGGAGCTTTTTTCCCTTCTTGCCGTGTTTCCGCTTCTTCGAGGGGCCCTTTGTCTTGTCGTCTCCTGCGGGCGTTTCCTCAGGACGCTTTCCCTTCTTACCATTAAGAATGGCATTGGCCGCCTCCTCCCCTGAGGCGTACTTCGAGGCCACGTCAAATAGCTGGTTTGCGTCGGGGGGTGGGCTCCTCCCTAACTTGCATACCAAGCTATAGCATGTGGTGCTCTCGAGGAAGGAGTGGATGATCTGATGGTCGGTAATGTTGGGAAGCTCGGTGCAGCGCTTGGAGAAGCGCCGGATAAAGTCCCTCAGGGATTCGCCGGGCTTTTGGTTGCACCCTCGAAGGTCCCACGTGTTTCCGGGGCGCACGTAGGTGCCCTGGAAGTTCCCCACGAAGGTCTCGACCAGATCGTGCCAGTTGTGGATCCGATTGGGGGGCAGATGCTCGAGCCATGTCCGCGCGGAATCCGCCAGGTGAAGCGGCAGATTGCGGATGATCATGTCGTCATCTGTAGCGCCGCCGAGCTGGAACGCTAGGCGGTAGTCGTTCAACCATACCCTGGGGTCCGTTTCCCCGGAGTATTTGGTGATGGTGGTAGGCTGTCGGAAACGAGGGGGAATCGGAGCGGTGCGGATGTTGCGACTAAACACGCGCGTTCCCGCCGGTTCTGGGGCCGCATCCCGGTTCCATCCAACGTCGGTGCGCCCGCGTTGGCGGGTCCAGGCTCCCTCTCGCTGCCTCATCTAGTTCAGCGTATTGCGGGCGTCGCCGTCGTTCATTGTGCCTCGGGTGTCCCGGAGGCGCGACCTCACGGGCGCCCGTGCGGGAAGTGGCTCCACTTTGGGCGCGCGTGGTTCTTCGGTGCGGCGATGCGCAATGTCCCGGTGGGAGTCGCCCCGGGACTGCGCTCGTGCCCTGCCGTTCGGCCGGAGTGAGCGTACCGATGACTCCCCTCTCCGTTTGCCCTTTGAGGCCGATGAGCGCCGAAGGCGGGAGGCTGAGCTCTCGGCCTGCTGTCGTGCGGCGTTCTCAACCAGCTTTTGGGCTTCGAGATGCAGCTTCCGCCCCTCGGGGGTAGCTGACTCCGGCATGGCTCGGAGCAGCGCGGCCGCAGCTATGAGCTTTTGGCTCGTGCTGAGAGCAAGGTCGTCGACGAGGATGCGGGCCTGAGCTACCCGCCCCGCGCGCTGCGCGTCCGTGTTGCGTCCGTTGCCCTGATTGGGCGGCTCGTGGTCGGAGTGCGCTGGTGGTGAGACGTCGCCGCCTCCAAAGTTGTGGGGGCTAGCAACTCGCGGCTGGCGGCGTGGATGCCGCTCGTCCTCGGAAGGCAAGTGATCCGATAGGTCCGGCTGCTGCGCGCCTACCGGATCTGCGCCGTTGTTGCCTCCCTGGTCGTCATCTTCGCCATCGTCGTCTGACGTCGATCCTTCGCTGATCTGCCCGTCGTCGATGGCGAAACACTCCCTGGTTGGATCATACTCATCATCTGAATAGCCGAAGCAATAATCCGTCGCTGTTTGGAAGGCCAAAAAGGCCTCTGGGTCGCGGAGACCAGAGTAGTCCCAACCGGGATGCTCATGCCCAAAGGCATATCCATCTTCCGTCTCCGTGTGGGAATCGTCGGGTGTCAAGGCGGCGAGATCGCGCTCCGATGCCGGATGACAGCCTGGTTGGCCATCATACGCACCCATGGTAATCATTACCACATGCCTGGAACCGCAAGCTCCCGAACCAGATCTCCTGTCCCACTGGGAGTAGATTGCTTTCCCCCAGCGGGGGCCGTCCTTGGCTGAAGCTCGCCATCGGGAACGAAACAAGAGTTGCGCAGCGCTGGTCCCCTACCTGGCGCGCCAACTGTCGGTGCCTGGTCACACCGGCACAAACAAGTGATTGCGATGCTAACCACTCGTTGCCCCAATGGCGGATGGAGAGACGAGTGTTTTTATCCTGCTTCCGGCCACGGGGCCGTACGTCCAGCAGTGGTGCGGAGCACCGGTTTTGTGTTGCTCGTAGTAGGGGGTTACAAGAAGGTGGGAGAAGGAGATGAACTCCTAAGTCCCTGAGCCTTTTGGTGTAGTTGGCTAAGTGTTTTTGTGTGTGTTCTGTTGTGTGTCTTGGCTTGCTTCTTCTTGTTTTTGCCTCTGCCCGCTTGCATGGGCTTCCCTTCCCCTTTTATAGGCCTAAGGGGGAGGGTGGGAGTACATGTGTTTGTGGCGCTAACGCTGCTAAGTGCACTATGCCACCCATGCCGCGCACGATGTGAGCGGGAATCGCGCCTTCCAACTCCGGCTGACGACATGGCAGTGGTTGACGTGATGTTCTTCTCGTGACAGCTCAGGACTTCGAGGGTGGCAACTTGAGCACGGCGTCCGGATCGAGCCTCCGTAGTCTCCTTCGAGGGTTGCCTTCGAGGATGGTAGCGCATCCGAGGCGAGCAAAGTCAAAGGAGTGGTTGGCGTAGTTCCACTGCCAGGACCGACCTGTGCAGTGTTAGATCAGAATCCACTGTGCCGGGCGGATTTGACCGGTGTCTTCTTCGCAGCATGGGCGGTGGCATGGTACGGTGAATCCTTCTTTTCGACCGCAGAGGAGAGTCATTATGATCGGTGGTGATGGTCGAGCTTGCCGAGCCTCGAACGTGACGGAAACGCCCGCGCGAGGGTGAACGTCCTCCTCGAGCTTGGCTGCTGAGCCTCGAACGTGGCGGAAACGCCCGCTCGAGGGTGAACGTCCTCCTCGAGTTTGGCTGGGCTCGATCGTCACGGACATCCCCGCTCGAGGGTCTTCAAGCGGGACGAACGCTGTGGTGGAGTTTGTCGTAATGGGCCTTTGCTGGGCTACGGAGCCAGGCCAACTTCATTTGTGGGCCTTGTTACCGAGTAGTTCTGGGCCCAAGTTAGGATACCCCTATTATAGGTACCCGACAGTACGTTAGCAACACAACCACGAATGGAGAAGCAATGATTGCGTGCAAAACGATTTGTATGATTTCATCCAGGACATGCCGATCAAGAGCCACAAAACAATGGGGTCCTCCTATTACCTAGTATATTTCATTTAGCACTACATCATAGCGTACACCATATAATATCATATATTTCTGTCAGGTCAGACTTTTAGATTGGGTTGTACCTTAAATCTTATTAATCTTACAATTTAGCACTACATCATAGCGTACACCATATAATATCATATATTTCTGTCAGGTCAGACTTTTAGATTGGGTTGTACCTTAAATCTTATTAATCTTACACCATAATAAATAACATAATATTATGATATCGGTGGGTCTCTACCGCTACCACTCCAAGGTAGCGGACTGAAAATAGTAAATAAAAAACTAATGGTTTTTTATTGTGTTTAGCATTCACTCTTCTCGTTGGCTTGTGTCAAGGCTCTGTTATCTAAGAAGATGGTATCCATGACCCTCCTAACTAAGGGTAGCTCTCTGTCTTCAACGTAACTTCTTAATGGCGCGTCTTTGTCTTTCTCATTTACGTTCATGCCCTTTGTCCTTGAGATGGTGCTGGATTTGGAAATATATAGAGTGACTGGACGCTGGGCTCCACTCCAGCATCTTCGTAGAAGGAGCTCGTGATACTCGAGCTCTCAAAACGTCCAATTTTGAGGATGGTTTATTTTGATTTCGAAATGATGCGATAGTTGTACGTAATATAAAAGCATGACCATAATTTTTTTTATTTTGTACCTGGACAACATAGTAGATAATTAGCGCATGGCTAATAGTTGCGTCGCTGCTGGCTGCAAGGTATGGTGAGTTGGCATACGTGATGGTGGATCCGTGAGCATTTGCTCTACAAAACTGAGCTCGGGCCATTGCAACCGCATGAGCACTCTTCACAGGCTTCGAGCAAGCGCATAGCCAAATGTCCGCCTCATTCTCTTTTGCTTGTTCGGTTCCATCGGATTCAATCCGGACCGGGAATGAAAATATAACAAGAAATTTATGATAGGTACAATAAGAGACCGGGATTCATTCCGGGTCAAGAGCTAATTTACACACGATAGTGACACCAAAAGACAAGGAATCAATCCACTAGTCAAGATGTGGGGAATCATTCCGGGTCTCTTAATGTATTCATCACGAATAAATTAGTTTATGACCCGGAATAAATCCCAGTCTCTAGATGTATCTACTATAAATTTCTTCTTATATTTATCATTCCGGGCCCGGATTGAATCCGATGGAACCGAACACGCCCTTATCTCTTCCTCCCACGCCGAATTCTGCTAACTCTACGTCCATTGCTATACCTGCTCCTATTTGTGTATAAGGTGCATTTAGATAGTTCCACTTTCTTAAAAAAAATTGTTTCACTTTCCACTATTTATCAACAAATTTTTCTTAAAAAAAATTATTTCACTATTCATCAACAACTTTTTACTCCCCCGAAAAACACACACTTGCCAACAAAATTTTGACTCGCCTGCCATGTCCAGGTGCTCCCACCACGCACGCAACGACCCTGAGGCTCACCTGGCGTTGAGCTCCGGGTCTCCGGCTAGTCGAGTCAGCTCCGGCCACTGTTCTCCACGCGATCGCCGCTGTGTCAGCCCCGTCGTCGCCATGACGGTACAGCAGAACCTACCAAAGCAGGCGCGGAGGCGGGCCCCCAAATTTCCCAAACGTGGATCCCCACCTCAGACGACTCCTGACTCATGGGCCCATTTCCTTGTGGACCTACTACTCCGTACACGGAAACCAGGCATCTCAGGCCCATGTCCCTAGAAAGCCATGCACGCCTTTCTCGCAGCCCAACGCGCAGAAAGCCATCGAGCGAGCCCGCGTCAACCGCCACGGCCGCCGTTCTCCCCGCCCCCGTTCCGTTCCGTTCGCCTGACCCAATGACACGTGGGCTAAGACTCCTCGGTCCACACGTCAGTGTGAGCTCCGCGGATCCCCAGGCCCGGCCGCCGCCTTTGCCGGCTGCTGCTCGCCGCCGTTCGAAATTTGAATCCCCCACGAGCCACGAACGGTTTCTTCCTCCTCACGTCGTGGCCGAAAAGGACAACGGCTACCTCCTCCACTACCCCCCACTACTTCACTGACTGCTTCTCCTACCGTTTTGTCGCGTCCCGTCTCGCCTCGGCTTCTCGCCTTCTTCTCCCTCTCCCTGCCATTCCCTCACTGCCCCACACATCCCCCAGTCGAAGTTTCTGTGGAGCAGAGCAGAGGAATAAAGGGGCGTTGCATTGATCTTGATCCTCCATTACGTGGCGTCGATGGGTGGGTCGGGTAAGTGGATCAAGTCGCTGGTGGCTCTGAAAGCGCCGGAGAAGGCGGATGGGCACAGGGGAGGGCGCAAGTGGACTCGGCTGTGGCGGAGCTCGTCGTCCGGCGCGTCCAGGGCCAGCGCCGGCGAGGGCAGCGCGCTCGCGTCCCAGGCGTCTTCGGCGTCGGCCGACTCGTTCAGCTCGGTGCTCGCGGCCGTTGTCCGCGCACCGCCCAGGGATTTCCGGCTCATCAGGCAGGAGTGGGCCGCCGTCCGCATCCAGACCGCCTTCCGCGCATTCTTGGTAGCGCCTTCTCTCGATTTGGTACCACTGCTACTTCGATCGATGTGATGCGATCTTGACTCTTTATGCATCTCACATCTGTGCTATTCTGTGGCGGCGCGCGTGACGTGTGCGCAGGCGAGGCGGGCGTTGAAGGCGCTGAGGGGCATCGTGCGGCTGCAGGCGCTGGTGCGCGGCCGGCTCGTGCGGAAGCAACTGGCCGTCACTCTCAAGTGCATGCACGCGCTGCTGCGGGTGCAGGAGCGCGCCCGGGAGCGGCGGGCGCGCTCGTCCGCTGACGGCCACGGTTCCAAGGACGCGCTCAATGGCCGTGCCACTACTACCAAAGGCGCTGAGGTATATGGAACGCAACATGTGTTTTTCCTACGCTTTAGGATGTGCAATGCTATTCCCATGTTAGATTCAAAATGGTTGTTTTTTAGCTTCTATGATGCCGAAGAAATTCCCCTTTATGTTGATACCGAGTGGAAAGCTAAGTGTCACCTGACATTGAGGAAAGTTTGTTTGAACAACCATTTCTTCAACGCTGGAATTCGTATGATGGTGTTGTTGGAGTGTCATAGGGTCTCTAGTGTAACTAACAGTGTCACATGGACCATGTGGTTGAATTCTCTGATTGCCTCCCACTAAAACTTTATTATGGATTTGTTCAAAATCAAGATAGATTATTATATTAAAACTTCAGTCTACGTTTAATATTCTAATTTGGTGTTACAAAGCTAATGGTCACAACTCACACCCTTTGAAATTTTAGAACTCCACCCCCTCCCACGGTTCCTTCTGGTTAACCATAGAATTCAGACGCCATTTTGAAGTCGGGAAACTAGTAAAAATTTGAAATTTGTATCGTGCTACTGTTGATACTTTGGCTATTTGAAAGATTTTTCCATTTGTATGTTTACATTTATTTCCTTCTGGAGAAAAGGATGTGAGAGTTGATATGGCTCGCTTGCTTTTATTTGAAAAGGACTTGCATCAGTAAGACTGATATGGACAATTAAGTTTCCTTTATTTTTAGTAATGATTGAGTCCATTAAGATTGTTTGTTGCTCTTTCACATTGACAATATGTGTTTGAATCAGTATTTTTTTGTGGTGACGTTGTTAGGTAAGAAAAGCTATGGTGATAACACCAATGTTGCCTTTTACAATTTGGTATCACCAACCCCAAGTTCCACGTTCATACTACAGTTGCACATAGATAAAAGAGGATGAGTTCATACTACAGTATGCTTTGCTATGAATTCTCGTTGGTTAGATGAGAAGTATACGTGATTCCTTGTTTTCATTAGATTAGCAATGTGACGTTGCAAAGATGTCTTGACATTTGTCTTATTGCAGGAACAATGGTGTGATATTCAAGGTTCCGTTGACGAAGTGAAGTCAAAATTACACATGAAGCGTGAAGGTGCAGCAAAGAGAGAAAGGGCAATTGCTTATGCTCATTTTCGTCAGGTATATGTTGTAGCAATACCTGTTTTGTAGACTCGTTCGTTTCCTAGTAACACTCGAAGCACTGATAGCATTTTGATCATATTCCTTTCAGCACCAGAGTTCAAAACACAGCGGAAGACCAGGCTCTCCTGCTAGCTGTGTTAAAAGCCATGAGTCTAGTAGGTGCAATCACGACTTGAGTTTCTTAGAAGGATGGATGGCAACAAAACCATGGGAGACCAGACTTATGGAGCCAAATCCTACTGACTCGCAACTCGCGAAGAACTGTGAGGATCTGAATTTGGCTGTCTCCAAGGTTTCTGATGCTAGCTCAGTCAAAGTCAGAAGGAACAATGTCACAACCAGGGTTACAGCAAGGTCTCCCCCAGTGTTTCCAGTTCCTTCCTCTGACTTTGTGAGCGAGGAGATCCCTCCATCAACATCCTCAGTAACTCCTGTGTCCGCTACCTACACCATAGCATCAGAAGCAAGATCAGATACTGGCCTCGTCGGAGGACCAAGCTACATGAACTTGACCAAGTCTGCAAAAGCAAGGCTAAATGGTTACAGCAGTCACAGAGGGTCATTCCAGCGACAGCGATCCGGGGACATGTCAAGGGTGGCTCTCTCATCAATAGACACCCAAAGCAACGCTGGCTCCGATGTTTCAGTGACCTCAAAGAGACTGAACAGCATGTCCATGAATGGCCGTAGAATGACGAGAAGCTTGGGCAAGGAGAATGACGATTGATTTTGGCTCTTTGATCAAATGACAAAACAAATCATAACCATATATATATATTCTTCGATCTGGCTATCATTCTGGGAGTCTGGTTAGTGTCATCTGTAAACATCCAATCGATGTTCAATTCCTTATTTGCTTCTACAGACAGATTATCTACTTAGGGTTCAAAAGGGAGACTTGTGAAAGCTTCACCCGTTAGGTATCTCCATTCTCCACCTGCTGTCTTCTGTAAAGAAAGTATTGCGTTATAATTAGTGTCGTGCTGGATGTTGATAGTATGTAATGCTAAGTCGCCAAGACCCTGAATATGAAATTCTGGGACGATGAGAATGACGTGAGGTTTATCTTGTCTGTTTTGACGCATAATCGGTGTGTCCTCTTCCTTGAATATCTCGTGACAGTCCTGGGCGATCGTCCAATCTCCCAAACAATTGCTCTTTACATTCTCATTGGCCGGCTCATATATGATGGCCTCATCAGAATCGACTGGTAAAACATTTGCAGCACTCGGGAGGGTTGGTACCTGTAATGGCGGTCGTCCTCGACTTGTTTAGTCTCTCGCATTTGTTTGACTAAAGTGCAGATTACATTAATCCGGTCCACATTGCTTGTCAAAATCTAGGCTTTTTGTAGTATCGGTAGCGATCGATGGAGCCATAGAATATAGAGGGGCAAAAAAAAGAGAAAATCTGCGGCCGATGGGATTTTGCCGCGCCGCTCTGCTCTAGTGCTGTACCACTCCTGCCCAGTGCACAGGCGCCGGAAAGGGACGTTCCGAAAGCTACGGTTTTTGCCAAAACCCAAACCATTGGACGCACCCAACTTTGGTAAAAATCTTCGAGGTAAACTCAGAACTCAGAACTCTGGAGTGCGTACTAGTAGCACTTGCCCGCTGGTGGTGCCTGCCCCTGATAGCAACCCTTCATGGGAAGCAGCACAGCTTTTTCCTCTTGGCGATCATCTGAGAGGTTACAGGATGCGGGTCGTCTCAGGCTCTCAGCGCCGCGGCCGCAGGGTGTGGACGGCCGGGATGGCTCGCCGTTTGGGCAGCCAAGGGAGACACGGGCGGATGGTCCAGACGCGCGGAACAGTGCCGGCGCCATGCATGCTGCCATCGGGAGGGCAGGGCAGGGCAGGCAAAGGCAAAGCAGCGCAAAGATTCTCGGGGACGGTGAGGGGGACAATTCAGAGTTTACGGGGCTCTCGCTCGCTCTCCGGCGGGCCCCCCCGGCCGATGCGGAAAATGACAGCGGCGGGCGGAAGAGGCGCGGTGAGTGAGGGGTTCCGGTGTTTGACCCACCGGAATTAAAAGGAGCGGGGTGATCGCTTACATCACTGGCCTCCCTTTAATGCTACGAACCCGCCATCACTTGGGAGCTCTTCCGAGAGAGAGAGAGAGAGAGAGAGAGAGAGAGGAGCTGCTGGGCTGGAGATAACGCACGCGCGCGTAGCCAAACACGACACCACACCGAGAGCTCCGAGCTGAGCTCCTCGTCTCCCCGGAACAGCACAGCACCTAGCTAGCTAGAAAAGGGCCAGCGTGGTGGTTGTCGTCGATCGGCATGGGGGACGGAGAGGCCGCGGTGGCGGGCAGCAGCAGGTTCCGGACGATCTGCGTCTTCTGCGGCAGCAGCCCCGGACACCGGAAGGTGTTCGCGGAAGCCGCGCTCGAGCTCGGCCGCGAGCTGGTGAGTGCGTGCGTGCGTACATGGCAGCATGGCGGTGCGCCGGCTGGCATGCCCGGGCGCCGTTGCTCTCTTGGATTCTTTTGTTTTCCTTTTTGAGTTCTTGGTAGGTGAGGGTTGTAGAACTCGTAGGTGCGGAGGGGCGTCAACTTGGTCTACGGCGGCGGCAGCATCGGGCTGATGGGCGTGATTGCTCGGACGGTTAGCGATGGCGGCTGCCATGTCCTTGGGTAGCTGCTTTGCTGCACATATTACACTTCTTTTTTTTTCCCCCCTGCACCGTACCCGTTTTGATGACTATATCTGATGTGGGAGCTGGTGTTTCTGTTTGCTTTTGTTCACAGGGTGATTCCTAAAGCGCTCATGCCTATTGAGGTATGCAGTTTTCTTTACTCTGAATTCTGTTTGTTCGTTCGTTCGTTCAAAAAAAAAGTTCATACTCTGAGCTCTGTTATGTTATAGGACCTGCTTTTAGAGTAGCTTACTAATCGAGCCTTTTGCTTGCTTAAAATAGATTAGGGTACTATGCAATGATTGATATGTGCTGTTGTGATCGTGTAACGGCTGTGTCAAATTTTAAGCATGCCTCATTCATAATTCATCCTTAGCTATGGAAGGATTCAATGAATAACTGATGAGCTTTCTATTCTTTCTCGTCGTACCGTTTTGTCGCCCTTCTAATTTCTTCTCCTTTGCTAATGACGACAAGGCAAACCGGCCTAGTCAAGCTAGGACTAGTATTTCTAGTGGTGGGCTCCTACCTAGTTAGAGAGTGCTTTAGGTTGCTTTCTGATTCAGTAGTGCAAAATGCCAACTAGGCATATTTCAAATGAATCTATCTGATTTAACTTGAATTACATCTCATCATCGTTCAAAAATCAAAATCCATAACTCGCTGGTGCCTCGCTTGTGATCCGAGGATGGGGATTTGGGTGTGAAAATGCCGTCAACGAATGTTCATTTTTCACCGGCAAAGAAATGGTACTGTGAAGTCTGAAATCCATTGTGATATTTTCACATGGGTCTCTTTTATACAGATTTCTGGTGAAAGTGTTGGAGAAGTGAAGGTTGTAGATGACATGCATCAGAGGAAAGCTGAGATGGCTCGCCAATCTGAAGCGTTCATTGCTCTTCCAGGTGCCAGATATTCGATGATTTCCTGCTAGCATCACAATTCACAAGCCACACTGATAATTCAATAGAACCTGCTTACAATTTGTATCAGGTGGCTATGGAACAATGGAGGAGTTGTTGGAGATGATAACCTGGTGCCAACTTGGAATTCACGACAAACCAGTGAGTACAATCTGATAGCTATATACTTGGTTGATATCGTTACTGAATAAATCCACAAGTTCTTTTCAAACAAAGTACGGCCTCTTACAGGTTGGGTTGCTGAATGTCGACGGTTACTATGATCCACTAATTGCGCTGTTTGAAAAAGGCGCGGCGGAGGGTTTCATCAATCCTGACTGCAGGCAAATATTTGTTTCTGCACCAACTGCAAGCGAGCTACTGACAAAAATGGAGGTAACTATCAATTTAACTGCAACCCCCCCCCCCCCCCCAATCAAGTTGCCATATGTATATATGATTCGTTTATACACTGTTCACCAAGTTCTGAACGATTATCACGTCCCTGTCCGTGTCCAGCAATATACTCGGCTGCACCAGGAGGTAGCCCCGGCAACGAGCTGGGAGATCTCGGAGCTCGGCTACGGGAAGGACGGCGCACCGGCAGAAGACTCGTAGCACTCGCATCTCCTTGTGCGAAAAGCTCTCCAGTCTCCACTAATTATGCATTTGTTTTCCTCCCTACTTCCTGAAGTCTCCAAACCACTCAACTAGGAGAGGCGATTTCGTGTCTGAATCTATCAAGAAGCCGACCCCTCCCTACTCGCGGCCATTTGCAATTTGAAGCTTTGATTATTGCTTGGTTATGTAAGCTACTCCCTTCCTCTTTCGGTGTGTGGTCCTTGTGGAAACGGAATCTGGCCGGTGCTGCGCCGGGGCAGCACGAAAGCAGCAGCAGCAGCAGCAGCTCTGCCCGTGCCCGGCGACGTCACAGGCGAGCGACCAAACTGATTGGGCTTGTACTCATTGCCGGACCAGCCTCTTTTTGGTTAAAAAACGATGGTGATGTGAGGCGGATAAATGGATTCATGATTCGTGCTGGCTCCAGGATCATGTCGCTTTGCCTCTTTTGGAGGAGGGAGGGAGCGTGTACTTTGCTGTCGAGTGTGGCAACGATTGACGATTGGCGTTGGCGTCTCTCTCTCTCCCTTTTTTTTTTTGTGGGACGTGCCATGGCCGCGTGTTTGCTTGGCGCGTCTCGGTCTTTGGCTGGTGACATGGAGCGGCACCACGAGACGGAAGGGGGATCACGGGAGTGGAGGAGCCTTTTCGTTTGGATTTTGGGACCCGGGGGTGCCGTTCCGGGGCGTGGCGCGGTTCGGTGCCCTGTACGTACCCAAGTGCACTTTGCGATCGATTTGGGGATACGATTCTGACTGACGTGTTGGATCGACATGAATGATTGGTGCGACGAATCCGTTGCGGCGTGGTCTGATTCCCGTGCGTCGGATCAGGATGACCCACGGACGTGGGGTCCATGGCTGTGGCTGCTGCTTGCCGAGTTGCCGTTGCCAGGCGCCTGGCAGGTTGCAGTCGGTGACTTGGTGGCCCCATTGCTTTAGAGACCGGCGGGTAGGGCTCGGAGGCCGGCGGAATGATGACCCCGCGCATCGCACGCACCGGCACTGCGTGTCGCGGAGCTGGAGAACCGGTGCAGAAGCCTCGGTCGTTCAACGACCGCGCGGGGATCCATCGCCCCAACACTCCAACAGGGCGGCGAAACGCCACGCGGGGCTGGGCGTTGCGCCGTTGCCTGACGGCTGGTGCCCGGGGTGTGTTGCCGTGCGCTGTTAAAGCAGGCCCAACGCTCCTACGTGTGCGGTGGCCTCATGGTGACACGCAGGCTCGGATGCCACCGTGGATAAAAGAGAGTACCTTCAAATGAGTCAGAACAGCTTGCAGAAGCTGAGAGTGCTTCAGGCAAAAAGCAGCAGCTCAAGTGAGAGAAAGTTGCTTTGAGGAGAGAAGAGAATCTTTCCAGTACATCAACTTGCGTTGGAAGTCTAGTGGTCCCAAAATTCTTGTCTACATGGAATACTTGTTTTATGTTGGGGCTACCAACAACAACTGCTTGCATTGGGCTTGCCTTCCGCGATTTTCTTTCGGTTGCCTTGTGTGCCGTGGTGGGTCGTGGGAGGCAATCACAGCACCATGAAAATAAAAGTATTGATCAGAACATTTGTGTGTCAAGGCCAGAAGAAGGCCCATTAAAACCTCCATCCTTTACCGTCATGGCCCAATGCAGCAAAGGGAGAAGAAGACGACGCAGGAAAAAAAAAACGACCTACTACCTCCGTTTTTAAATATATGACACCATTGACTTTTTTCTTCAACTTTGACCAATGATATTTTATTAGTTACTTTGTTAAATAGCATAAAATAGGTACCACTACATCTATTATTGATAATACTTTGGATTTAACTAGTAGACTTATCTAATTGCATAAATATTTATAGAAAAGACGAATAGTCAAACGAAGAAAAAAAGTCAATGGTGTCCTATATTAAAAACGGAGGTACTACTACGCATCCTTTACCAATCCATCGTGGGCTGCCAGCTGCGTAAAGATCGGACCCGATCGGCAAAACAAAACGTAAACCGAGAGCGCTGCACTGTTGTCGCCGCACTCAAGCATTGACCTGTGAGTTGAGACAGCTGCGCTAGCTGCGACACGCACTCATACTGTTCTCTAACTAACACCTCGTTGCTGTAATGATGTCACGTACGTATACACAGAGTCGTCTACGGTGACGGTGTGGACTCTGGAGAGGGATCCTGCCCAATCAAATCATCGGGCGCTCCTACTGGTAGGCATACCATCTCCGCTTGCCTCGCCGGGAGCTCAGCTCGGCATTTCTGGACACGTCGTCGAGATCGGTGTCCATGTGCGTCGATTCAACCAACCACTGTTGATCGAGCTAACTGGCGCGTCTGCTTCAACTAAAAGTCACTGTGTGTGCATAGACGCGGGCACGGCCATAGATCGACATGGGCCACTGGTGCGACCACGCACCACACGTGGCACAGGATGGGGCAGCACAGCACAGCACAGGATCGGAGCACGGCGAGCCCGAGACCGTGCTGATGCGTGCCATGCAATGGTGCATGCACCGGAGGACCGGACCATGCATAGGCGCGTGGGTGCACGAGGGGGGCGAGCCCACGACGCGCCACGGGGGCAGACACCGTAATCTCTGCGTGCACAGGGACCGGACGGACGTGCGTCAGGCTTTGCTAGCTATCGTGCCGAGTGTGGTCCGTCGATCAGGCCCGGGACCAAATGATCCAGGGACCGTCAGTGTGTGTTGTGTTCTCTCGGTGGATCTCATCCCGCTACAGTGTACGACGGTGCACATTAATTCCGCTGAGGACTCTCGCGCTGCTTCTCTGATGGCGCCAACCACAAGCAGGCCGGTAGCAAGACTGGCAGCGGTTGCAGATTTGCAGAGCTTGTCGATCTCTTGCTTTACCTCTTGATGATAGAAATTACTCCTTGGAGACTCGTCAGCCGTCAGGCAGATAACTAGATGACACTTGCTTCAGGGAATCAGGGATACCAAAATTACACAAGAAAATGAGATGGATTGTAGTACCTCTTGATGATAGAAATTACTCCTTGGAGACTCGCCAGGCAGATATGTAGATGACACTTGCTTCAGGGAATCGGGGATACCAAAATTACACAATAAAATGAGGTGGATTGTAGGCTTTGTGGAATAGTGCTCCTACAGTCCTACTAGCTAGTTACTCGCCTTCTCCTACGAGAATGTCAGGTCGAACAAGTACTACTGTGTTCTGGTACATGCATGACGAGCTAGCAATCCTACTACTGTGTAGTGTATTGTTTAACACAGTTCTGCGTCCGCGCCGGAATGTATTCTCGACTATCAGTTGAAGCATCCGTGTAGCAGAGACAAAAAATACATATGTATCACCCTTAGAGCTTGTTTAGCAACTAGTAGATTGAAGGAAAATGATAGAAATTAGAGAGGAGGTTAGTTCAATTTAGACTCTCAATCCCCTCTATTCAACTCCAATCCACATATGGTTACAGAAAAAAGTTCGAAGGAAGAGAGCCGGATTAGTAAGCACACACCGAACATCCGGACACCTTTCTTGTCATTATATAAACGTGCAACTTATATTGTACTAAGTATATCTTCACCTGTAAACACGGAATACCGTTTTTAATAGCTGGTTGAAGCAGGGGGCAAAAGCACAACTTAATGTTATTGAATATTGATAGAGGCTGGTGCTATTTGCCGAGCAAAATGGCTATCAAGGAATATTTTTTTTTTACTCAAGTCTCTGGATCTTTGACTCTTGAGACCAAATAGAGCTATTACTGTTGACACCAGACAGGGATATTACAAAAGTTATTTTAGTTTTTTTGTGTTCTTGCCCTATTGCCCCTATTTTTTTTTTAACTTAGTGAATTTGCCCTTATCTATTCACAAGGCAATGGCAAGAACACAAAGTCTCTATTTTGTTACATGTGGCTAAAACACTTCTAGAGGAGCCTACGTGCCCTGACTCTAGGCAAGAGTATATGGAAATGCTAGAGGCGGTCATCTTAAGTGCTATATAAGCAAGAAAGTAAAAGGGAAAAGAAATAAAGGCTGCGATAATATTAATTCAGCAAAAGGTTTTAATGCCAGTGGCAAGTATAAGCACTTATTAGGGCTAATGTGGTACGCTGCTTCTCCTTGTTTTGGCTTCACCTAATTCGACACTGTAGTAAGAAGATGGTTAAAGGATTAAGGTCCCGTTCGGTTATAGGAGAATAAATCCCAGCTAAACATTTTCTTCACTATTTTGTACTAGCTTGGAACGGTTCCTGGCCTGGAACGATCTATATCCTTAACCGCTCCGACTTATGACTCATCATACTTCATGTAATAGCAAGGAGTTTGATCCTCCTAAACCGGCCTTTGGATTCATCCACCCTAGTCCACGTAGCATGTCCTTTCAACAATGCATGTCGTATTGTGTGGACGATGGGTTATAAGATACATTTCAAGTCCATTTGTATTTTCTTGATATGATCCGACGCTATGAAGTAGCGGTAGTATACACGTACCGACACAAAATGCCGTTTGTGTTAAATCCAGGTGCCGTGAATAATGTTTGGATAAAATCCATCTGACCCCCTTAATCAAAATCTAGACATTGTTTACGTTAGTCTTTGTGGAGCCTCCGTAAGTTTTAACAACTCAAAGCAACACTGTTCATTTTGCTACTCAGTTAAGAAAAGATCAATCCAGACATCCAGTCCAGTGGTACGTGTATATATACTTGCATCGTCACAGCACGCGCATGACCTGAATGGCACATAGCACCATGCTAGCTATACAATTTAGGACCTGTCTAACTTACGCTTACCTACAATTATACAATAGATGTAGCAGAATATAAACTGGCACACCGTACCCAACTTATAACCCTGTGGTGAGGGCTCTTTAGGAAACAGGATCCAAATTCCAAACTATGTGTCTACCTTTTCCCCTACTGACTGAAAATACACTGTTCCTCACAGCTTACCTTTTGTCAGAAAAATATTTTGCAACATGGCTGGCTAGCTTTTAGCAGATATGAACGCATGCGTGATGAAACAGAGATAATATTCTGTTACAACTCCGGCGTAGCAAATGTATCCTTAGGTTAGAAATATTATATGTCTGTAGGCTATGCATCATTCGTCATCTATTTATCATGTCCTTTGTTTTTTGTTCTTTTTGGAAAGAGGGCTCTATCTTGCAATCGGTTTGCACATCCTCATCAGTGTGGTCCTCTCAGCACATACACTACTTCACAGTGCTCCTTGTCCTGCTTGAATCAAAGAAATTATATTAAATAAAACATCACGACCTTCTTTTTTTTTTAAAAAAAACCTTTCTCATGGCTGCTCTATGTTTGCTTCTTGATCATTTTTGTTTCCCTATCTCTATACATCGCATCTAGTATGAGATATGTTGTAGCGCGTGGTTACCATTTTGTTCTTTAACGAGAAAGAAAAGAGAAAAAGGAAATCTATATCCTAGTGGAGACCAGCTAGGATTTTTATTTTTTTTTCCTATTTGAAAACGGCAAATCAACAAACATTGTCACAGGTTTTTGTTTGCAAACGGTTGTTGTTGTTTGCTCTTTGACGAGTTCTGCCTTCTTATCCCTATACATCCCATCTATTTCAGAGATATGTCGTTGCCATTTTTGTTCTTTCACCAAACATAAAACAGAAAAATATGTACTATCTTATGAGAGACCAGGACTCATAGTTTTTCTGGTAGATTTAAAAATATCTGAGGTTCATTGTTGTACATACATTGCAATGTAAACACTGCAGAAGCTATATACGTCAATATACATGGTCCTATATAATCATTAGCCTTGTCATGTGACAAAACCCTGCCCATAAAACTCCAAAGGTTCATGCGATGCACCAACCAATAGTGTCCAATGCGAAATACAAACAGCGGCAGAAGTTACCTCTGAAATAGCATACAGAGACAATATAGATTGTGGATCATTTGTCTTTTTTCCCCATCGAGATCATTGCCTCTCTTCTTTTTTTTTCTCACACTCACCAATCGTGAGACAGGCCTAAGGAAAGTTAAAAGATTCTTTGGAACCGAGGCGATTGAAAGAATATTGGAGGATTCAATTCATAAAGGAAATTTCCAATGGAGAATCAAAACCTTTCTGAACATACACCTATATTGGAAAGCACTGGAACTGTGTTTCCTTCCTCCATTATTGGAGGATTCAAAACTTAGGCTCCAAGTCCAATAAGTTATTCCCCTCAGAAGTCCACTGCTATATCTCTATCTTCTAAGACACTTTTACTGCCAAGAAAATGTTGTGCTTCCACTTTTGTCGACACTTTTACTGCCAAGAAAATGTTGTGCTTCCACTTTTTGTCACGTTACAACATTATATCAATAAACGACTATGTGCATCCTTTTTTTTTTGAGAAACACTATGTGCATCCTTGAGGATTTATTTGGAAACTAGTAGAGGACTGGAGAGGAAATTAGTTAAGTCTAGACTCATTCCCCTCCATTTCACTTTAATCCACTCCTTTCCTAAAAATCCCAGATTGATGTAGCACTTAGGATAATTTTATTCTGGTATAACTATAACAAGTAGAACATTTTTTTTGAGGAATGGGCCTGCTATTCTAGTACTATTTCCATCCTTAAATATATGTCATTTAGGACAAATAAATTAGTTCATTTTAAACTAATTTTCTTATCCTAAACGACATATATTTAAGGAGATGAAGTAATTTGATTATCTTAAATGATATATAACTAAGGATAGAGAGAGTACCGGGAACACGAAGAACCTTGAGTAGATCAAGGAAAAAAATAGAACTAGCCTATTTAAACCGGTTTGGCTCAAGGGAGAAACATAATCCCGTTTGAGAATACCTAAATAGCACACTCCTATCCTACCTCCTAACAATTTTCTACTCCCTCCATCCCCAACAAGAGAGTAGTTTTAGGAGTTGGGCGTGGGAATTAAGGAGAGGTGAAAACGTAGAGAGCGCACAGAAAACGAGAATGACTAAATGTGGAGAGAGATAGAGATAGAGTTGCTGGAACTACTCTTATTTTGAGATAAAACTTGGACTCTAGAACTACTCTTTTTTGGGGGGGACTGAGGGAGTATGCTGTTACTAAGGCGGCCTACTGTATGGTTTTTCTACTAGAACCAAATGCCATCACCATTGCTCCATTTCAGAACCAAATAATACAAGGAGAAAGTTTGAATTCTTCATTCATCAATCTCACAAGCTAAAAAATGCTACCGGAGAATTCCTTCATTTACCATCCAAGTGCGGGCAAATGCAATTGTCAGTTGGTGCATGTGAGTTGTGACACTGCAGTGTACCGGTGCAGTTTCTTCGGTCGCTGTCCCCCCTACGGCCCTACCAGCCCCTAACGGCAAGTGTCCCCACAGAATGCAAGAGCGCTTGCCTTTTTCCTACCGAAAAAGGAAACAAATTCGGCCAGCGCTACAGCTCAGGGTAGCCTATAAAAGAAGCCCATCTGCACAGCCAATCCGTAGGGTAGATCGAGGACCATCCTGCTACCCTGCTCTGATGCATAATTCGCCCCCCTGACCTGCACTGCACTGCAGCCTTCAGAACGCATCAGTCGCAGATCCAGTCCCCGGCCGGCCAGCTTATAGAATTAGCAATTACCCAGCCAATTTGACAGGCAGGTACGTACCAACGATCGAGCTCCGTGTTGCTGAGATATACTATCTTGATTTGTTTTTCTTTGCTCCCAGTTTCACTGCTGAAAAAAATTTTGTGATTTGGTAGTTGGTAACTCCAAATCAAGACTCCAGTTCTGTACTGACGAGAGTTCACTTGTTTGCAGCAGGAACAAATCCATCTTGCTGCCTGAGGCGTCGGCGCGCCGACCTAGAATAGATCCATGGACGAATTCGGCGGCTGGAGTAGTATGCAGTATGCAGCAGCGCCGTCCCTGCCAAGCCGCCCGTGCGACGACGACGGCCTTCTTCTCAGTGCATTTCTAGGCAGCGGCGCCGGTGGCTTCGACCTCAGTTCCGATCATGGTGGTGGTCTCGATCTGCCGCCGCCGTCGTCGTACCCTGTCCATAACCTCCTGCCCTATCACGCCGGCGCTAGCCTTTCCTCCGGCGTACCGGAAGAAGCCTTCATGGCCCTCGACACGGCGGCCGACGTGCTCCCGACCGTCGGATGCGCCGCCGCAGCGGAAGACAGCCTCCTTCACCCGTTCGTGTACGTCCGGAACGTCGCCGTCGCTGACGAGCACGCGCAGGCTGCTGCGGCCTCCGGATACAGCAGCGCCACGGGAGGGAACGGGAACATCTCCTCCGGCGAGTCCAACACCTGCTGCTGCTGCTGCGGCGGCGGCGGCGGTGGCGGAGGCTACGACACGGACGTCGCGTCGCCGCCGTGCGCCGCCGTGTCGTCGCGGCCACCAGCGCTGCAGCTGCTTCAGACAACGACCGGTGCCGCGCCTCCCTCGAAGCGCAACAAGCTGAAGCGAACCGCCGCGACGACGTCGTCGTCGTCGACCAGCATCACGTTCCACGGCGACCACCACGAGCCGGACACGGAGGCGATAGCGCAGGTGAAGGAGATGATCTACCGCGCGGCGGCGATGCGGCCGGTGCACCAGCTCGTCTGCGGCGTCGGCGTCGAGCCGGCGTCGCAGACGACGACCAAGCCGCGGCGGAAGAACGTGCGGATCTCGAGCGACCCGCAGACGGTGGCGGCGAGGCTGCGGAGGGAGAGGGTGAGCGAGCGCCTGCGGGTGCTGCAGCGGCTCGTGCCCGGCGGGAGCAGGATGGACACGGCGTCCATGCTCGACGAGGCGGCCAGCTACCTCAAGTTCCTCAAGTCGCAGCTCAAGGCGCTGGAGAGGACGACCACGACAAGCCCTAGCAATGGTGGCGGCTATGGTTACCACAACGGCAGCTCGCTGCAGGGTTACACGGCGGGCAGCCTTGGTGGTGGTGGTGGTAGCAGCAGCGCTACTAGCACTGTACTTGCGTTTGGAAGAGATAGCGGCATTGGTGGTGGCTACGTAAAATCCAACAGGAACATGCAGTTGTAGTGTGCTAGTACTAGCACGTAATGATCGATGAGCGAGTGATACAATGATAAATGAGACAACTGATGTAGAGATTTTGATGTTAATAAAGTGTTTATTTTATTTCTGAATTATGAGGAACAATTACAAGTGTTCTAATATCTTTCTACCTTTCTCTTCTATATATATTGTTCGTTCGGTGGTACCAGTGAAAGATACATGTGACCATGCGTGTGTTATCCCCTTCGTCGGTCTTCTAGATATAGCCTGGAAATTCTTGAACATTTTGCTCAAGATCTAGCTGGTTGTTGGGACATTTCCAACGGCAAAAAGGACTGAGATGTTACAACGTTTATATTGTTTGACATGGTCAAGTTTCTGCAATTAATAATAGATGAGGGAAGAAACAGAAACATCTTTAATAAACCAACAATGAGGGAACATTTTGACGTCAAAGCTTTTGACCTTTTGCCATGTCTGTACGCAGAGGAAATTATACGTCACACGATGTATGCATGCCAAATTTACGATCAAGGCCCAAGGGCCGGATTCAAATTTAATTTGGAGTTTTGGACAAGGAAACCTAGTACTTTCTGTCTGCGCAAGTGCTGTTCTTGTGCTAAGTATAAACCCAAAACTTTCTGATCCTTTCTTAATTGCGCACGCAGGGCACTGTTTGTAACTTTGCAAGCACCCTTGTTTTTTGCTCGCTTTTGGAGTGGAAGTTGCCTCCTTATGCTTGGTACCACTCTACTCCATAGCTTGGGCTGCCCAACGCCGAAAAGACATTCCCTTGCATCTCGTTCTTCGGTGCCAAAGCATGCCCTTGAGGAGCTAACTAACACTGATTATCGAAAAAATGGGTCAATACTCTGAATGCCGCTCTGACCCACTGTAAGGCCAGCTGCTGCGTGATTGCTCTTCACATGCATCCCCCTGAACGTTCTGTTCACTGGCTGCTTCTTCTGGTGTGACAACTATTTGGACGATCGCACCGCGCGCACGTAGCAAACTCTATCGTGGCGTCATCGGAAGGCCGCCGCCGGGGAAGAAACGGTTGACCGCCGCGAGAGGAGGGAGAAGAAGCCTGCAGGGACCAATAATTCCCGTGTCGTCCGCGCGGACTAGAAGTACTCTGGGTGCATCCGTGTCGTGTCGTGTCGTGTCGTGTCGTGTCGTGTGGCACGGTGCCACTGACCCGGGGCAGACAGTTTATTTGATGATGCATGCACGCCGGACACTAGCGTAACGGCTCGGCTATACAGATACATTGATTGCATTGGATCGGATGGCGTCGGCAATTGGCTCGGGCGTCATCGGTGACATTGGTAGCAAGCAGGATGTGGCTGCTCAAAGCTGCTCAGCAAAAGATGTCAGATCGAATATCTCTATAGCTAGTCGGCAGATGGAACTTGCGTCGATAGCACAGCACGTACGTCAACACGGACCGAAGCAAATGCAAAACCGACTCGTGGCCGTGCAACGTTTCCTCATCCTCCGATCCGTGGAGTCACCGACTTCTATACGTATGTTCCCCAAGAGTCATGCGCACAAAAAGCATTCACCGTTCACGTCTCGGATGCTTGTTCATCCGTTGAACCAGGGCCAGGGCCAGGGCCGGGGTCCCAGTCCCTCCAACCCAACAACAGGCGAACAATGCTCATAAGATCTGTCAGTTTCTTTTAATGCGATACTAGTGATTTGCGCGTGTCTTGCCGCGCTGCTCGATTTGTAGGTGAATTAAGAAAAAAAGATAATATGTTTGGATCTTGTTTGTAAATGTACATAAAGTTGTAATATATTAATCGTGCAGGAACAACACTAGGAGACAATTATAATAGATACTCTATGGTATGATGTACTGCTATATAAACTCTAGGAGGCGAGTACTTAGTTCTAGTACTGATATTAGTAGTCCTGAATATAACACAACATTATATTATTAACTTGCGCGCGTCTTTGCATGCAGCTTAATATGTGCGAGAATAATTGTAAATATATGTACAACATTCATAGATGGATTGATGTCATTGGCCCAATAGAGTTGTAGTAGGCAGGCATAATGTACAGTAATGCATGGAGAACTAATATTATGGATTCAATGGAAATAACAACACAAGGTTAAGTGGAGAAACAACACAAGGCTAACTGGCAAGAAAGCATTTATTAGTGTCATTAGAAAATGGTTTTCGCCTCCGTTTGTCTAAGAAGGCGTGATCTGTATAGTTTGAACAGATTAATTAAATTAAAGATAAAGTATGAGCATGTATAATTAAATAGAATGACAAAAATTTATTGCTCTCATTTGATCTTTAAAATATGCTGCATGTTAGAAGCATAATGAATAGTGATCCCCGGATTGTATTTAGAGAAGTTGTAGACAGGTATTACATGCATATCAGAGGTATCTCCTAGTGTAAGAAAATAACGAAATCATGTACTTCAAATAGATAGATTTGCCATCATTCTTTTCCCAGGTAAAACCATAAATTTAATATCAATGAAACAATGAAACATTCAGGGTTATGCATTGTAGGTTAGCAGGTTACAAATAACAATACGAGCAATGTTACTTATTGCTTTAATAGTGGCCATTTGATCCTGTAACTGGGCGGCCAGGCCCGGCCCTGAGCCGGTGCCAACGGTGCGACCGCACAGGGCCTCCTAATACCAGGGGCCTCCACCTTAGAGAGATACTAGATACGAAGTATGCGTATACAGGCTCCAACGAGGCAACGAACAGGCCTTCCACACCAAGTGCAAGTAGCCCAAAAAATAGTCCGCCAACCCACTTGGCTAGCCTAGCATATCACGTATAGACCAATCGACTCGACAACTCGCGACTTGCGAGCGGCAACTGGAGAGACGCCGCCACAGACAGCAGATCGCCGCTCGTCAGCTCGCCACTGACATGCTCTGCTCGATTGAGCCCTGCCCGATTGTCGATTTGTCATCACCGGATTGAGGTTCAAAATCTTCCTCAATCACATTCGCTTGTCTGTTTTTCCCTAACCATTTTTAGATACTTTGTGCATTCAGAAGAGGTTGCTGGATGAGATTGATGTTGACTCTATCATCACTGATTTTGCATCTATAATTGTTTGAAGAAATTGTTTTTAATGATCTAAAGAAATTTGTTATTTGTCTTTTGTATTTTACACTTATTAGTGTGAGATTCGTTAATAACAATAAGTTTTTTAATATTATTGAATTGATTATATTATCTTGTATTTTTTAAGGTTAGGGCCTCTATTTTTTGTTCCGCACCGGGCCACCAAAAAGTCAGGGCCGGCACTGCGCACGGCTTAATCTGCTACTAAATTAAATGAAGTGGCACATATAATTTGTTTTGTTATCATCACTACAGATCTTTTAGGAACATATGAGTAAACAAGGTGTTCTTTGTATACTTCTTCCGTTCCAAAATAAGTGTTCGCATATTGTATCATAAATTTTAATACACTTATATATTTATGTATATTTACAATGATTGATAAATACCACCTGGTAGTATCAGGTACCTGTAGCTTTTAAGTACTTTTATTGGTACTTACCTAGAATTTCAGAAAAATAAATAAATATTTACTTAGGTCTATTTTCTGGATATTTGGTCCCACAAATTTGGTACCTTTTGATACCTTCGAATGAATAGTTTTAGATACTAGATATATTAGTAGTACCATTGTACTTGCCAATCATTGTAGAAAAGCTCAAAAAAGGGCATCACAATTTCACTTATGCCTTTCATTGAATGATTAGCAAGTAGCATTGGGTACTTACAGGTGCTTAAAGTATTTTTGCTAGTACTTAATGGTACTTATGAGGAAATAAAATTAAATTACTACATGATCCACTTAATTGGTACTTGGTCCCACAATTTTAAAATTTTTAGATACTTTTATTTAGGTATACTTGATATATTTTCATCGTCTGATTCAGTATTTTGTTGCCAATCATTTCAAAAGAGCTAAAAAAAAAAAGAGAAATGGAATTAAGGACCATCCATCTAAACTCCGAAATCTTCAATGGAAGGGAGAAGTGAAATTGTGATGCTGCAGCCTGCAGTAGAAAAGAAGGTTGAGCGTGGAGAAACAATAAGTAGCATGCGTATCTCCTTTTGAAGGGTGCAGAATAAATAAATCTTTAAAGAAAAGAAGAAAACCAATTCATTAAGAAAGGGAAAATCTGTAGTATCAATAAATCTTGCAAGCAAATTGAATAAATAAAGAGGAAAAAGGGGAGGCGGGAGAAAACAGGCAAAAGGAACATTAGTCAGGCGTGTATGTATGTATCACGAGACGAATGGCCTAGCCAAGAAATCACTAGCACCACGAAGGGATGAAAGTATGAAACATCAAGAACTCAAAAAAATAAGAAAACTGAGAACAAAAACCGAAGGAAAATCAACAAAACCACGAGAGGGGAGGGAAGGAAAACGCAGCCAATAACCCTAGGGTAAAATCGCAAAAGCACAGTGCATCGAATCCAATAACAAGGTAAGGAAAAAAAAATCAGAACAGGGATAACTGAAAAGAAGAAATAAACAAAACCATCAAGCAACCAAGAAAATAACAGAAAGTGAGAATTGAGAAGGAACGAACAAAACCACCAAGCAACCATCCCCCAAACTCAGCCAAAGAACTTAGGTAAAAGAAGATATAATTGGATCCCGTAAAAGAAGGAAAGAACCAGAAGGAAAAATTGAAAGAAAAAAAAAACACCAAACAGCTATCGAATCAGACGAGGTAAGAGGCAATGAGGCATGTATCCACGAGCGATAGCCAGGGGACCTCAGCAAGCCGCAGGAGCAGCCGGCGAGGAGGGAGCGACGGGCCGACGGTGCAACGAGAACAACTGCAACGGCAGAGATGGTGACTTGGTGAGTTGCCGAGTTGGTGACGCCAACGAAGGTGAAGAGGAGGTACTGATTTTTTTTTTTTTATCCTCGCTGCGGAGAGCTGATCAGCCGCGGAGAATTCGGAGACTTCCGGCGAGTGAACCGATGCCACGTTTTTTTTTGGGCGTGGAAGAGGAACAGGGCAGGCGCCCCTGGACCAATCGATGGGCATGATGAGACTGATCTGTGGGCCATTTGCCTCAACACGGTTAGCAATTGGACGCAAATTTACCAAACGTAAGATGCAAATCGAATGGTTAAATTTTTTTTTTTTTGATGGTGTGGACAGCTGTACTCGCCGGGTAGGCCGCCCGCTTTCATAAGGAGGAAATTTTCCTATGAATATAACGTCAGATGTATATATAATGTCAAAAAGCGTTGTTTCACCAGGTGAAGACGATACTCTGCATACGTGAAATATGTCAAAAAGCGTTTGCATGACCAATTGAGGGTCAGCGGCTCAGCGCTATGTGTTCGTTTGAAAAAGAAAAAAGCTAAATGATGGGCCAGCACTGCCTTGCTTCTTCGAGCGCGCTCTGAGCTGCAGGCCCAAGATCGATAGCAATGAAAAAGTAGGGCCCAAAATCAATCCCCTCTTCTCCTTTCTCACTCCGCCGCCGGAATCGTCGCCGGCCTCCGCTGCCACCCTTCATCCCGTCGGTAGGGCGGAAGCGCCATAGCCGCTAACCTTCGGATTCCCTAATTTCCCTTGTGATTATCAGCGCACAGCCCTGCTTCCTGGGCAGCCTCTCCGCCGCCCCTTGGAGCCCAACCCGCCAATCCATCATCCCGAAACCTAATACTCGGGGCTCGTCGCCGGTCGCCCCCCTAGGCCCTAGCGGTCGGAATTTGCTTTTGCGGATGCCTCAATTCCTCCGCAATCGCAATCGGAGGAAATCGGACAAGCGCGGTACCACCGCTCTCCACCGAATTCACCGCTCCCACCTCAGCTCTGCCATTGCTCGCAGGAGGAGCTTCTCCCGGCGCCCCCGGTTGCGCGCGCCTTGTGGTGATGGCGACCGCGTCAGCGCCCTCCCCGACGATCTTCTGCTCCTCATCCTGCGCCGCATGGACACCCGTGCTGCGCTCGCCACTGCGGCCCTCTCGAAGCGCTGGGCTGGTCTCCCGCGTGGGCTTGACACCCTCGATTTCAGGGTCAGTGACATTCTCCCGCCGCGTTACCACCGATGCATTCGCATGTACAGGGAAGGCGCAACCTATGCTTATGGCATCATCATCAGTTTCAAGGTGCTCTTGGAGAACATTAGGCGGTATGAGCGCCGAGCAATGCGCTCCATGGCCGCATCCATCAACAACTTCCTAGACTCAAATGGTGATCATGACCATGATGCCCGAGGTCCGTGGAGAGTCCGCACACTGAGGCTTGAATGCTTTGCTACCCCATGCTCCAGCAGCATCAACCCCTTCATAGCCAAGGCTATTGACGCCTGGGGGGTTGAAGATCTTGAGGTTTCAGCTAAGGCTACATTCTATCGGCAGGAAGCCCACAATTTTCCCCGGCATGGTCTCTGCAATGATCCGCACAAGTCATGTATGAGAAGTCTGAAGCTAGCAGCCTGCTATATTCCACCATTGCAGGGCTTCCACTCGCTCACCAGTCTGGTCTTGCAAGATTTGCCAGATTCAACTCCAACAGCAGCATATGTCGCTGTGTTCACCTTGTGCCCACAAAGCACTGCACCTCAAGTCCTGCAGTCTCAACGAAGGCGCCGTGACTGTCAATGCTCCCAGGTCAGACATTAAGCAGCTTATTATAGATCATTGCATATCTGGATGGTTTGAACTGTATGCTCTCCCAATGCTTGAGAGCATGGCGTGGGGGTCATGGATTAAGGGGCCCACTGTCAGGGCGTCTGCTAACGGCGCGCGGACGGAGGAAGACCCTAACAACGCTAGTTTCGACTGGTCGGAAGGCTCCGTCTCGCCCGACCCCGGTCCCCCAGACGACCAGGGGGTGAAAGAAGTCGGGCACGTCCGTCTCGCCCGACCCCTCGGGTCGGAAGGGCAGACCCCCGCGAGGAGTCCCGCTTATCGATGAGCACGCACAATGGAAAAAGGGGGAGTCCCGAAGACCCTCCCCAAGTCAAATCTGGCTTGTGAAGAGGAAGGCGTGCGGCCTACGCCTTCTCCCGACCGACACCCGACATCACCTGCCCGCCTGCCAACTGAGAAAGCTGATCTGCAGCCCTGCGCTTGGGAAAAGGTAGCTGCATGCGCGCTCCTATGCTAGCGGCCAAGAAGGAAGCTACCGCGAAGCTGCCGGTGGGAAGGTGAAGGACACGCGACGGCCAAGGAAAGGGTCGCCAAGACGCACTAGGCCGACAGCAAGCAACCGTCGGGGGCGTCCGGCCTTCGAGGGTAGATAGGTAAAACGATTCTTGAGCTATAAAAGAGGAGGGCGTCCCCTTGCGAAGGGACCGGAATTCCAATTTCTGGACTCTCGATCTCTAGAGCACTTAGTCCCCTACACGCACATTCCACACACAAGGCTTGAACCGGTCTTCGTTGTAATCCGCCGCCAAGAGAGCAATACCATCAGGAGCCCGTTGCACTGGACGTAGGGATCACTCCCGAACCAGTATAAACTCTCTGTCTTGCGTCTCTTGAACCATTCTCCACCGAGACGTGCGTGTTCTGTGATCGACACTAGCCGGCGTGAGGTACCCCGTGTGCCACCCGCCGACAATGGCTGTTCTTGACACTACAGTAAATTACAAGCTTAGCTCCTTCCCATACCTCAAACACTTGAATCTTACCAAATGCTATGGAACCTTGAAAAGCCGTAAGATTCGCTTTACACCTGATTGGGACCTCAATCCGTATCTTGGAGGAAGCCCAGGAATAACCGACCTCATTGTGCGCTTCACCGGATATGATAGATGGTTTCGGACATGGAGCCCCGCACTGTTGTTACCTAGACTCCGGAGGCTCCTGATTGCCGATGTGCCTTCATCCTGGGATGTTTCTTGGCCCCGCCTCCTCATCGAGGCAGCACCATGCCTCGAGAGCCTTCATGTCCATATTAGCCCTTGGGACGAGGATCCTTGTGATGACATTACATGGCAGCCCCCTAATTTCTGCCACAATAAGCTTAAGGAGTTGGTGATAATTGGTTTTGAGGGAACAGAAAGGCAGATTTACTTTGTTAACTTTGTCATGGAAGTATCAACACAGTTGCAGCTTGTTTCTTTGTTAAAAAATGGGCTTGTTCATGCTAGGGGCCATTGGGACTGGGACATGGTGAAGCAGCATTACCAATGGGGCAATGAGGATAGAGTCAAGATACTTAACCAGATTACTGATGATGTTCCTTGCTCAAAAATTCCCATTCAAGTTGTTCTGGAGTAATCTCTGATGTTGTGAGTTGAATAAAATGCGTAAGCTATTTATGCACAACTGTGCTCCCAATTGTAATGATATTGTATATAAGCCAGTCGATCCGCTTAATACGTTCGTGTTGTTGAGTGCATGAAGTTGCTGATCAACAACTGCATATGCTATCCGTCTTATTATCTTTTGTGTTGCTCTGCGGTTTGCCTTTAGCATTATATAGACATCTTAAACACATATTTTGATTCAGTTCCAGTCTGAGTTGTGTGAAGAGAAGTATACACAATCAACAATGTACAGTAAAACAACTTGTACTATAAAATCAATAATTTACAGTAGTAGCAAAGTTTTAATAGTCAGTGATGATCTTGAGTCTTCAGTTCAGCACATCAATACCTAACAAGCTTGAAGTATGAGTGCATAGTAGCACAGTTAATTTGGCAAGATCCCCATCAATGCTGTCTGGTTCCTTTCTATTCAGTCTCCATAATTTTCAATCAGGTGCTAGTTTTCACTCCTGAAAAAAAATGAACTGCAATTTGCTTGCCCTTTTAAACTGATATAAAGCTCTTTTTTTTTTACTAGTATAGAGAGTACTCTTTTAGGAGTGCGCTTCACTTGCCTGATCTTGAGTGTAATATATTGTTCTGAATCAGTGCATATTATGCCTTCTGTTATGATGAAGCAATGCAATCCTTTATTCCAGTAAGTTCTGGTATCTTCTTATTCTTTTGGGATAAACACTAACTTCAGAACTGGTCTGATATTCAGTTATGTATCATCCTTCTTGTTTCTTGTTGCAGTTCTAGCAGACAAGTTATCTATCCTAGAAAGAGAGCTGTTTATGTATATTTTTTTTTTAGTTTTCATCAAATTTTTCATTTGCTCTATGATAATGGATATAATTTGCACTCATGTTAGGTGCTAATTATCTGATAAATCTTGCAAAATTGTAGTGTAACTTAGTATAGCCAAGATTTTGTATACTGTAGCTGAATAGCTTCTGCTTTGTGCCTTTGTGTCAATGGTGCCAAATTCAGGAAACTGCAATGACCCCAATTATCGATTGACCTGAGTTCGACCCCTAAAGCTTTATAGATCTAGGAATACAATGTCGTGATACTCAAAATATTCTGTCCAAATGTTTATGGTGTTTTTTATTGGAATTGGAACTAACCTATTTTGCTAAAGCTACTCGGGGATGCAGGCTCGTCGCCAGCGGTGTCTATTGGTTTATCTTTGACCTATCTCCAATCAGTTTATTGCAGCTACTATCCTACACTGCCCTTAAGTTATCATGGAGTGCCTCCTGAACTGAAGCTGCAGACTTTGTTCGTACTCTATGCACTGAAGTCGTTGGGTAGGTAGAAAATTGCATCTCCATTCTGTATGACATCCAATACAAGCACATAATGTCTGATTGTGTCATGCCACATTAGGCATGCAGAGTAGCAATTTTTTTACCCTACTGGGCTAACTAAGTAACTATTCATATCTTATTTTTAGAAAATATCATCTCTGCATATGACTTCAGTTAAGAATATATTTGGATATTCTTTTAGATAATAGTATGTTTTCATAATTACTTACATCAATATCTGATTTGATAGTTTTTCAAACTATAGCATCATTTATACTTATCAGATATTGCAGTATCACTTCATACTTTTACTTACAATATAGTTGAATCCTTTTTTGAAGGGGAACCGGTAAAGCTGTTGCCTTGTGTCATGGGTTCAGAGTCCTGGAAACAGCCTCTTGCAGAAATGCAGGGAAAGGCTGCATACAAAAGACCCAAGTGGTCGGACCCTTCCCCATCCCTGCGCAAGCGGGAGCTACATGCACCGGGCTGCTCTTTTTTATAGTTTTATCCTTTTTTTTTTATACCTGTTCAGGTTACAGTATAGCTGTAAATGTTCTCCAAATTGGTATCCGTGCATTCATCATTCAGACTACTGTTGTCCCTATCTGTTTAGGTTACAAGTATAAGCTGCATATTTTTTTTTTCAAATTAGTATCCATGAATATGTCATGATGATTATTAATACCTTTGCTATCTTCGAAGAGCAATATTTTCTGTTCCAGATTATAATGGATGGTGAAGAGTAATCATTGAGAGTATATATATATATATATATTGTTCACTCATAGCCTCAATTGTGAATAATCCTATCTAGAGATTTGATGCGTTTATCTTGCTTTCTTTGTTGCAGTTCAATAATCCAAAGCATGTGCCAAACTTTGTTGTTGGTGTCTTCTATTATTAAGTCCCAAGTACTGAAACTAACAACAAAATATATGAAATTCTCTTGAAAAATGTTTTTAGTTTGCAGCTCTTAGACAATATATTCATGTGGCAATTCATATTGGTGTCTTCCGATATATTTTTGTATAAATAATTAATCTCCATGCCTAACATTTGACTCTTTTTTTTAGCTACAGATCTTACTGAGTTTCGAAGTTTATTATTTTCATGCAAATTGGCGGTAACATTTGGTTTTTTTAACCAAGCAAGGCATTGAGTAACCCATATGAGCGATTGCTTCTTGTTATGGCTACAACAAGGGTGAAATGGGGTTGTTTTGGGCAAATAGTTAATAGTGGCATATGCTTGTCGCTAGATTTTGGGATGTACAGAGCAGTTGCGTTTCGATCTTGCGGTAAACCTGACGGTAGACAGGGCACGTTGGTCCATGTCGTCCTCATGTTCAATTGTTATCCTTCTATTTGTCAAATTACAGTTATGAGACTGTAAAATTGTATTGTATAATTGGCCAGGACGCCCATGAGGCAAGGAACTGGTATCTACGGTTATGGGATTGATGATTGCATATTGTATTTGGATACGGGTTGTGCGCAGCTAACTATTGCTGATTGGGATGCCGGTGAAGCAGCGGTCGATTTTGGCTGGAAGCCTTTGGTACATTGACCAATGACCATCGAGAATTAAGAGGGAATAATTCATTTCCATGTCGAACCCCTGTCAATCTCGCATTCTCCATGCGTCTAGACTCTGGGCGTAGTTTTTCGATGTTGCTAATGTAGCGTGTTTATCTCCACTTATCCTGTGTGTTCATCACCAAGTACTTTGCACGAACCCACCGAGGGGCTAAGCAGTCTTCACATCACATGCTTAGTGTCCACGGCGACGACGCCGGCCATCTGCTCTGTGTACCTCCACCTTGATTAATATAAAAACCAGTAAGATTTGTGTGTATGAATCGGTGCACGTGATCTCCTCTGATGATCATGATATAATAAAATAAAATAAAGTAATCATACCATGGACAGCAGGGGCGGGCCTGCACCCCAGGCCACCCAGGCATTGGCCCTAGTCGCGGCCCAATAAACTCCACTATCACTTCCTCACTTTGGCCTAAAACTAAAGATTTAGTCTATCAAATAGGCTTAAAAACTATAGATTTATTTATCATGTTGGATTGGGCCCTAGTCTTGGGCCAAAGCTGGGTCCGCCCCTGATGGACAGGATGGTTGGGCTCGGGCTTTCCTAAACGAGATCAATCTACTCATGGATTATTTTTATCATGATCTCTGGTGAACTGAACTTGGATGCATTTTCTAATAATTTTGAAACTCATGGATTATCTTTTATCATGATCTCTGTGTGTTATAATGCCAACTCCAAGAGCATGCTCATTTAGTGGATTGACGACATAAGAAAATTGCGTTGTAGCTGGTAGAACATCTCCATCAAGCACCATTCGAAATATCTAGGGTCAATGCTGCTCATTGAATCTAATTGTGATTCCATGACATGATGGATTTTACATTTACTTTGTCAGCACTGACTAATTATTAGCTGATAGGAGGATTATTGTTTTCAAGAATACGCTATCTTTATATTAAGAAAAAAGTAACGTTATAATAGAAGATTACACGCGGGCTATTAGTCGGGCACACGCACACGACATTAGCAGTCTATTTCTACTTACTTAGCCTAAAACAAGACAAACTGAAGAAAAATTAAAAAGAAAAACTATCAACAACACCCAGATAGACTGGTCCAGTGGGTATCAGGGGATGGTAGTCCCTACATGCGTATCAGCATGCTGTATTGCCTCCCGCAACTCATCGTCCAAGAGCTCCTGAGCTGTTGGTAGGAGATCCCTTAGGGCTAGGAAATTATTGATGTCCACCGTTTCTCTGATGAAGCGATCGAACTCTTTATGGGAGATGTTGACGTCCGTATTGGCACCTGGGCGAAGGAGGGCACGATGTCGGGGCACTCCTGCTTTGGCTCCTCGCCTCTGCCTCCAGCTGCGGGAGTGACCACGGCAACGCTCTTGGATATTGAGGTGTCACTCCTCCCCCCCCCCCAGTTCGGTGACGTCCTGGAGGGCACCGGTGGTGGGGAGGGACGGAGAAACATCTCCCGGTAGGAGTGGCAGCGTCGGTGGCCAAGCTCACATATACCCAGCTGAGCTCTTTCCCATGGCCACCCAAGGGGAAGAATGGTGCAGCGGCTGGGCAGAGATGGGAGGTTGCGGATAGGTTTGGGTGGGAGCTGGCTGTAGTGGCCGTCGGCGCCTAGGAAGAAGCTGGTGAGGTGGAGGTTTTCCATCTCAATCTCACAGCATGCTTGGGGGGAGGAGCTTTTGGGCTTGGAGGAAAGCTGGATAGGAGTGGAGCAAGGATCTGTGAGTGGCTACGTCCGAGGTGGGCGGCATGGCGAGATCTGCCGGGCAGTGGTGGCGGCACCCCCACGGAGGCGAGAGGATCCTTGGCGGAAGGTAGGAGGATTATCTGTAGAGATTTACTCCTCATCAACCGTTTAAAATTTTGCTTTTCTATCAATCACCCAAAATCTTCCTTCTCAGGTTAGGGTTTGGGGGATTTGGAGATTAGGGTTTGGGGATTGGGGGCTACCTCCATGCTCGGCCCTAGAGGGAGCTCCGGGCGGCTGTCGGCCGGCGGTGGAGGCGGGAGAGACGGCGGCGGAGCGGAGACGGCGAGGGCGCAGCCAGAGCCGTGCGGTGGAGGATCCCCGTTGGGCGGTGGAGGCAGCGGGGGCGTCTGGGGCAAACTGATTAGCGTAGGGCGGTGGAGGATGGCGGCGGGGGAGTCGGGGCAGAAGCGACAGGCGTGCGACTCGCGTGCGGAAGCGGGAGGAAGAAGACGGGGGCAAAGAAAGGAGAAAATAGATAAAGGAAGGGGGGTTGAATCTGGACTATTGGATTTAGATCCAATGGTCATAATAGGTGACTGATGAAAAATCCAAATTTCAATCAATTGATAAGGAGACACTTCCTTTTTTTATGCCAAATCTTCATACCATCACATTCAAGCAATGTATGTCAGCATTGTTTCACCCTGATGTTTATTTTCTTAGACCATATACATTATATAGCATTTGGACATTTTTTTTCCAGACCAATATGCTTTCTTAAACGTGCCCCATGTTTTCCGGGCCGATATTATTTTGTTTGGTGATTTTGCATGTTTTTTCATGTACATAATTACTTGTTCTTGAACGAATTTTGTTCCAGTTGAAATTGTTGCATTTTTTTACTCTATAGTAATTTTATATTTTATCAAAAAAATATATTAAATCTGGATCTTTTTGTGAAGCTAAATTCTACCATTACAAAAGACTATCCTTTAAAGTATCATCCAATTATACAGTATTTTGTTTCAAAACATAATTGTACTATAGATATTTGATTTGAAAATTCGGTTTAGGAAATACTATGACCCATTTCCGTCAAAAGTTGAAAAATTGGACTCGCTTAGTTGGAAAACTGGGCCGTGATCAACTTTGTCAAAGCTAGTGATTGGGCTGGCCTACTGGACACTGGTCCGACCCAAGGCCCACCATGGTCGCTCGTGCCTTGTGGACGGAACGAACTGGCTGGACATTTCACAGCAGAGAAGAGTGACGACTTCTTTTTTTTTTTCTTTTTTTTGAGACGAGAAGAGTGACGAGCTGGGAAGATCCAGCCAGTCCACCTCGAGATCAACGGCTGGGGGTGGCCCAGGGCAGCGCTGATACGATCCGGTTCTGGTGTCCCCCATGGAGCTGGGGAGAACGGGGAAGGCATATAAAATGCGAAGGCCTTCTCCCTCACCTCACCTGGCTTCCAGAGAGGAAGAGGAGGGAAGGAACTCGGGGCACAGGGGCGTCCGGAATTTTCTCCGATTCCGTTTACCGCGAAACCTCGGCCTCGAAGAATCCGTTCCTCTGCTTGATCTATATTTCTCCCAGAGGAGAAGAGAAGCGGAGAATTACTAGCCCCGACTCCCGAAGGTGAATTGGAGGGCGCAGAGGCGCGCGGTGTTTTCAGGTACTGCTCATTCCAGTTCGCCGAACTGCGGTTCCTTTGCTTTTTCCCTCGATTGTTTCTGTTTCCAGCGGTAATTTGTGTGTGATTGGAGTTGGGAGCTTTGCACTCTGATAAGAACAAAAGTTTCCCCTTGATTCTTATGAGTCGCTACTTGTGATTTGTTGAATTCTCGATTTGCAAGGTTCTTTGTGGGTGCTTAATTGATCTCGACGATCCACCCCCTTTTGTTTTCTTGCTGGGATTGGATTCGTACCTTCCGCTTCTCTTCCTGTGCTGGGATTCCCTTGGTTCTGTGCTTGCAGGATCCCACATGAAGTGTGGGGATATCTGAAGTGGATTATTTGAATTCAATCCTCCCGGAGCTGCATTTCTGCATGACCTGAATCGGCTTGCGCTACGATCGAGAGCAATCTGAGCTGCCTGACTTGCGATTCCCGTGATTTGGACTTGGGAGTTAAACTGACTCGGATCGAGCGATTTCACCGAAGAATCTTTTTGCTTCTTGTCTGTGAGTTGGGACCTTTACCTGTTTCATTTGGTGTTCCTCGGTGGGACGGGAGGAGCCGGAGGTGTTTGGTTCTTGTCTTGGATCTCCTCCAATTTCCCCTGTTTTCTGTTGGCGTTCTGTATCATACAATTTCCGTCTTTTTTTCATCCCTTTTGCAAGTTGATCCCTTAGTTGCTTGTTGTGTCTTTCTTGTTCTTGTCCTCATTTATTGTCGCTGTCTCAAATTGTTGGATTTTTATGGAAAATTGGGTACAACACAGCACAGTTCCCAGATTTTGCACTTGATCGATTGCTTGCCTTCTTCAAAATTACTTTTGAGTAAATGAGTTATATTGTTCTGAATCACGTTTTATTCCGATTCGAGTTCTTTTAACTCTTCTGCTTTGCTATGACTCGATGAAAAAACCAGTAGCTCGCCAATTTCAAAGAAAGCCAGCTCACCATTTTTTTTCCCCAGCTTTTTCTTGATGATTTGCAGTCAGTAAAGTCGAGTTAGATTTTAGTGGTCGTCGCGTTGATAACAGAGATTGATCGGTCAGCGGAATCTTTCCAGAAACATAATTGAGTAGGAATTATTATTGTCATATTAGTGGAAATTAAACAGAAATTTGCCCATGCCTTGACGAATCATCCCAATTCAATCAGTCTCCTACCATTCTGTTTCTCCTCTGTTTGGTTTTGCATCAATCCATGCAGATAACTGACGACTTCTTTCTAATCTTGATATTATTTTTTTTTATCAGCTGATATGATTGAATTTTTTTTTCCAGCATTTGTCGTTTGATTTACATTACTGTACTCCAGTTTCACTGTGATTTCATCCCTTCTGTACACTGGAATTTCAGCTCGTCGAGAAATGGAGAAAGAGGGGAGAAACCACTACCACACGCGGGGAGCCTCGCGCAGTGGCAGCGCGGGCAACGCGGCGGAGCGCGACCTGCTGTTACAGTGGGGCAACCGGAAACGCTTGCGCTGCGTCAAGGTGCAGCGTCGCGACGTCGAGGCCGCCGCGACCGCGGCCGCGGAGAAGGCAGCCATCGGCCAGCGGCGTGCCGCCGCCGCCGCAGCAGCAGCGGCCGCGCAGCACCACCCAACCGGCCACACCCACCACCGCGTCCTCAGGTACTTGCCTTTTGTGTTCTTCTCTGAAATTTCTTATCGTTCGTGGTGGCGATGTGCGCGTTGCGTGTGCTCTCTGAAATAGTCTGAATGATTGCTTTGGTTTGGTGGCTTACTGATTAAACGTGCCCGTTTTGGGGCTATTGGGTAAAGCAGCAGCTGGCAGTCACGTGATGCCTTCTTGGGCACGTGCCATCGATCAGACCAGAAGAGCCTGAGCTCGTTGTTTTGATTTGAATAGAAATAGAATTTGGTGGGCATCAAATTCGAAGATGTGGCTGTTCGTTCAAAAAATTTCGGAGATGTGGCTTGCCCTTTTCCTGGAAAACTGAAGATAGCAAAGTAGCCAGGTTTTTTAGAGGGGCTTGCATGTTAGGCTAAGTTTTGCTGGGGAAGCATGATTGCCTGATCGGCATTGATTGGCCTATGGTGTTGATCGGTCCAACTTTCTCTTCTTCCAGAAATATGGAGTAGTCCATGTGTAATATTGCCAAATTCAGTATGTAGAGGATGATACATGCTTGGTTGTTCTAGTTCTTTACCCCGTTTGAATCTTGATACATATATTCTTGAGCGAAGTACTGTGCTTTGTTAACTGTGATATTGGTTGATGTTTCCTGGCGTCACTTAAATTAGGTGCCTGAAATACTGAAACCTGATTTTAGTTACTAAAACTGAAATAAAAGATTGTTTTGACTTATATTCTATCCTTATCAATCAAGGTGAACTTGCTGTTAGGAGTTTAAGGACCACCAGATTAGTACTCCTTGTCTCCATCTTTGATCAATCCAGCTGAATTATCTGTATTTGAATTTATTAGCTGAATTTTCAGGAGTTCTAGCTTATATTTCAGTTTGTTTTATGCATAGCATGACTTACCTCTACCTTTTCTGGTACACTTTTCTAAAATTGATCCATATTTTTTCTTCAGTAAAATTACTTGTAAAAAAGAGAGAAAGAGCTGCAAGATGAGATTGGTATCAAGAGCTTATCCACATTCTTTCCTTAGAAAGGCTTATCAGGAATATGATAAATGTTCTATGATGGCTGAATGTTAAGTACTTTGGTTGGGTGCCTTCATCTGTTGCTATCTTTGGACTCTCAGGTCACATCATATGAACTATATTTTGCTGACTAATTTTGGATTCAGAAGAAAGCACCAATTTTATCTCAAATCAATCACCACCACACGTAAAGTGGATGGTGAGGACATGCTCATGCATTGCTCTCCCTTTCCTCTTCTATTGGGATCCATAGTTTCTTGTCTGGACAGAAAGGAGCATTGATATTGGTAATTGGTGGAAGTTTTTGCCTTCTATATTGCTCCATTTCTCCTAAATTGGAGGTGAATCATGAATTTCTGTAGTCTCCCTATTTCATCATTTTAATAATGTTTTGGAGTTAATTGCATGAGACTTAAAATTCTAGTGTTCATTTCTCATTGTTATTTTTTTCAAATAGAACTTTTGGAATGTTCCTTCTTTCTTGCCAGCAGATTGGAAACCTCAGTAGATACATATACTGCCTAATCAATGCCCCCTTTTAGTTTAAAAGATAACGAAATCTGTGGCACGTTTGTTGACTGAAAAAACATAAACAGTCTCATTGAAACACATTCAAAGAAATATATCTTGAAGTTTGGAGCATGAATCTTTCCACTGATAGAACATGGATGATTCTGTTCATTGTGTATTCATTCGCTTTATCATGTTTATTTTTGCTAGGCCTTACTAATGAGCAACAAGATGCCTTTTTTCTGGATAGGTTCAAACTAATCAGGCATTATCCTGCATATTTTCTTATCTATGTTGTTACTCAATTTGTAGGCACTCGGAAGAATTTTCAACCATGAAATCACCAGCGCAGCAGCAACAGAACAACGGCATCCACACAGTTGCTTCACCAGACAGGGAACGTCCTGGTAGAGGTAACATCAACAACAACGGAGTTCCACAGACCTTTCCAGATGACAAGAAAGGCTCTTCATCTGGGAGTGAGGGATCCATCTGGCCAAAGTTCGCGATCGCGCTGTCAAACAGGGAAAAGGAGGAGGATTTTCTGGTTTTCAAAGGATCCAAGCTGCCTCAAAGACCCAAGAAAAGAGCCAAAGTCATCCAGAGAACCGTCAATGTATGACTCTCGCATATTAGCTTTCATTATGAAGAAATTATTTTTCAGTAAACTTGAATGTGCTTAGTTCACTAATGCACATAGGATTATATATTGCAGCCTACAGTAATAGATAATAAATAGATATACTTTGCTTCACTCAGAGAGATCCCTAACTCAAAATTTCAAAGATACTAGTAGTGGACAGCAGTAGTCTACTTGCTGCCTGCTTGTTTAAAAAATGGTAATTAATCCAGGTTATCCCTGGAATGCTAGCATTTACCGGTGCTGGCAATCATTTTGGATAGGCATATTTAATAGATATAGCCATTCAGGGCATCAGGTCACATGGGCCATAGGACCATCACCTCTGTGCGCTCTGTCTGCATTGTCCCTTGACCGTAAGAGGCCTGCAAATAAAATACACTGTGGATTCCTCCTTTCTTATACTTGGAGATTTAATTTGCTTGCAAGGAAATATCTATAACGCCACAGCATGCTTCTGTCTGAAGCAACTAAATTTGTTTAAAGGCTGATGCTTCCCAAATGGATGTTCCCTCAATGTTTGATGAGTTTCACTCACTGCTGGCCCCTACTAAGTACTATGGAAGCACCCTATTTCAAACAGCAGAACTAATTTGCTAGTCTTGATGTCATATGAAGACCACACTGTAACTATTGTACTGATCCGCTAATGCGAAGTGGGGCAGTAGATATTGGGCAGGAACTGTTTTCGTATCTCAGTTTAATTTCATCTCTAATATGTGAGTTTGTTGTTTATCTTGTTAAGCATACTTGGAACTAAGCTTAGGAAAACTTTGATGTCTACTATTTTCCTCATATGTTTCTCTTGAGGTTGCATATAAGAAAAGTCACCATTCTGTGATTCCTGGCTAAATTATCGTCATCTTTTGCAGTTTGTCTGCCCAGGAACGTGGCTCTGCGAGTTGACTCTAGAAAGATATGAAGTCCGGGAAAAGAAGGTTTCCAAGAAGGTGGGTGGACTGGCATGTTGATATCAACTTCAGAACCTAGCTTGTGCTACAAATCCTATAACACACTCATGAAGGAATTTAGTCACCTGATATTGTTTTAACTGATTTTGCAGCGCCCCAGGGGATTGAAAGCTATGCACGACATGGACAGTGACTCGGAATAAACACAGATCACTGAACGTGAGAAGGTGAGTATTAGAAAGAAGGCCAGGATGGATCCAAATCCAACAGATGAAGAGATTGACATTAAAAGCGCTCAGATGGAAGGTCAGTTCACCATTTCTCGCGATTGCTACTGGAGATCAATGTCTTCCAAAAGGAACTTCAGGAAATTGAAGATGACAGAAATATCGGGATTTGCACAGAAGAACACGGAGGGGATGCAGGAGCAGTAACTTTTACAGGCCTGCTTTTGTTACTTTGAACATTAGCTAGTATTCACTTCCCTGTAAAGCAGCAATTCATTTTTGCAAGCCCCTCATGTTAATAATGGCGGAGTACCTCTTGAACTATCAAATAGAAAATTAAATCCCAAACTCAGTCCTTGTGGCCGTGTAGTTTGCCCATCGTCTGACCATAATACTTCATATGAATCTGAAAGGGCCTTCAGTAACTTTTCCCCTTTTCTTCCCCGACTTGGTGCTGTAAAGGTTCAGTTCAGTCGGTGTATATTCAGTTTAGGAGCAAGGCACTGTCAAAGTTGGAATGACTGGTCCTCGTGTAACTCAGGAACATGGCACTGTAAAGGTTCAGTTCAGTGTATTTTCGGTTTCGAAGTTCAGTTATTTTTGTCACAGACCCACAATTCCAGTGTTTTATGTTGTGAAATCATTGATATTTTGATCTTAAGTGACATGTGGCCTTGCCACCCGCATGCGGGTTGTGTGCAGTGTGCAGTGCAGGTCAACCGGCCGCCTACCCCTGCCACGCATGTGCCCCAAGGCCCTGACCGGTGACCGAGACAAGCAATGCCCTTCTCAGGCTCTCACGTTTGCAAGCGGCAGAGCGCGCGCGAGAGGGGACGAGGTGCGTGGCGAGCGTTTGCTCTGCGTCGCGGGTCGCGCGCGGTTAGTTGCCGTCAGACTGTCACAGACAATGCTAGCGTAACGGGCACGCATTGTTTTTTTTTTCCCAACGTTTGCTGAAGAACTTTTACTGGGTGCTTAGATCACTCAACTCCTCCAAAAAAAACTATTTATCTAACTTTTCTCTATTCATCTCATCCATCCCACTCACAGAACACGCTTCTCAGCACGACCTACATCGTTTTTTTCCTAAACTAAACTCATCCCATAGAAACGGGGAAATGCAAGTAAAACGATATGGATTCGGTCGGTGATAGCTGCAGGCAGCAGTCTTCGTCGATGGTCAGCTGAGGAACAGCGAAGGAAGTCGATGATCAGCTCAACAGCACACAAAGATAAAACGACATATTTAGTTGCATTATTTTCGCGTGTAGTTCCTTTACAGCTGAGGGAGCTGCTTTTGTCAACCTGCTTTAGTTTTACACTTTGTTTGTCCCCCTTCTTTTTTATCTCAACTAAAGCGTCGCTTTCCTCTACGAATGAGATGCAAATACCCAAAAGGCGAGACGTGCATACGTGCCTTTCTACTTTGTAAAGAAAAAAAAAAGTCACGAACCATAGCTTGTGGGCGAAACTCACAGAGAATGGGAGAAAGCAACGCATCTCCCGATCATCAGATGAATTTCAATCTCACATTGCTCCAAAAATATCATCAGAATCTGGGACACACATGATAGTTATCACACCAAATCAATGCTGCTACAGGAATGGTCTGAATCTCTCAATGAATAAATTCCCAATTCTCGATCTGTAGTACAGAAAACAGAACGCAGGTCAGGAAACAAAGCAAGCAAGTAATAAAAGATATCATGCCATGCATGGCAAGCATATGCTGGCAGCAGCTTTCATCTACGATGCTCAGTGGCGCAGGTTGCCAATGAGGAGCGCCACGGCCGGGCAGAGGACGGCGGCCATGAGCGACGAGGAGACGGCAGCGGCGCCGGAGGTGGGGCTCGGCGCAGGGGCGTCGGTGGCGAAGGCGACGCCGGCGAATGAGGCCACGGCGATGGCCACGGCGACGGTGGCGTAGAAGATCTTGGAGGCCATGACGCTGTGAAGGACTGAAGATTTTGGGCTTGCTAGCTTTGCGTTGTGAGCTTGTAGGGAAATGCAACGACTTGTGAGAGGTCCAGAGAAGGTTGGGGCATGTTTTATAGGTGAGCCGAGAGAAGGTTTGGGCCCCACGTTTAATTCACAGTCTGGCCAATTTCCGTCAGCCAGCTCATAAATTAGCTGAGGTCCATGATTAGCTTAAAGATAGGAGACTTGATTTTTTTTTCAACTGCACAAATCAAGCTACGGTTAGCAGATTATGCAATTCAAAATTTGGAGGTTGCTTTAAAAAAATTTAAACACTGCTCGGTATGATGGTGTGGACAATAGACAACAATACGCCTCATCAGAAAATTTGGTTAGTTATTGATATCTCCAGCAAAGCACAGATCAGCAGAGCCTTTAGGTTGCAATACAGTCTGGTCTGATGAGGCCAATGCATGCATATTTTGTTCCAAAAAAAAAACATGCATAGTATATCTCAAGGGACAAGAGGATTTGGCTGCCAGTTTGCTTATTTGATTCTTGGCAAATTGATTATGAAGTTCGCAATGATAGCATTGCCTGCACACAAACCAAACTCTGCTTAAGAATGTAAAGTACAAACAGCAGATAGACGGCAGGATGTCACAAAAGATGGTGAATTTGAGCTACTGACAGTACAAATGGAAAGTGAATATTAGATGGCCTGTCATATACAGGTATTTACTTGAAGCCACAGGCAGCATAATTCCAGCGAATGTGGTGGAGCATGTACCTGAAGTTTCAGAAAATGACAGCTACCTCTTATCTGCTTCAGTTTTTTCCAGCCCTGGAATATTTCGTTCTGATAATGCATGAAGTTCTAGTAATTCTACAATGTTTACCTGTGTGTAAACTTGCTGTTTTCGGTACGGGCCACCCGAAAGTCGTAAACTCACCCAACCTCCCCAGACTTCGTTTTTTTCTCGTTCTTGTGTTGTTTTCGAACATAGGAGCAATTGCCCATGTTTTTGGGTCGTGAGTACACGTTTTATCCAGTGTTGCCCGACTTTGTTCCGGTACCCCATCGGGCCATGTTCCTTGCCTCACGTGAGCTATAGCACACGATTCTCGGCCTGACCTGCTATTTTTGCCCAACCATGAGCCTTGTTGCATTGTTTTGGGTCCAATGCACATATAAATACCCTTTGAAAGTGTTTGCACCATTCTCTATCGATTTCATTCAGGGACCCAAACTATCCAAATCTCACCTGAAGTTTCAGAAAATGACAGCTACCTCTTATCTGCTTCAGTTTTTTCCAGCCTTGGAATATTTCGTTCTGATAATACTTGAAGTTCTAGTAATTCTACAATGATTGCCTGTAGGTTCAGCTGTACCCAACTAGTTCTCCACAACAATTATTGGACACGTCATAATACATCCTTCATGGACGGTCTGGCGCCATGGGTATTTGACATTTCATGCATGCCAGTTTGGGTGATTGAATTAAGATGAATATGGCTGATATTTATCAGAGATTCTTCAATAGATCCGTTAGGTTGTTTTGTCCCCCCCCCCCCCCGCCACCCCATGCACTATCTATCTGTGCTTAAAATGTACTTCAGCAAAAATAGGCCAAATAAGTTGTTCTCCGTTGCCAATGATGCTCTCAGCTCCATGGCATCCTATTCTCCAATTTCATGATCATCCGACAACCTATACCTTCCATGTTTGCCCTTATTGACACGACATGACTTGACTCAATGCATTGAGTCACCATCCGATGTAAAAGTACAAACCCGGTGAGCTTGGAGTTTAAGGGAGCATGTAATCGTTGCACCCCCCTTTTTCTTGAAGCATAGAGAGTTGCTCAATAAATGCATATATTCTTTTCATAGGCATGCTAAAATTGATATGTAAATTACCCGTTGTTTTCAAGATTCTTCATGAGAGTTCTCGCTCATAAAGGATGAAATGTGCTTCGGCAATATGCTTATCTTTCTGGAAAGCAGTATACTGACCGCTTAAGGCATCTAATTCCTATCCCCAGTTATCCCCCAACCTGCTGCCTCTTTAAAAGAGTTGCGCCTTTTGGTTTGTTGTGAAATTTCTTCAATAGCTCTGGTTATCTATAAAGCACATTTGGTCTTGAAGAACCTTTAGATGCAGATCTTTACCACTTGTGTAGTTCTGCAAGTCTCTGGAAGCAAGCATGGTACACTAATGGCCTTGGCTAGTATTCTATCAAATTTGCTTTTCATTGTTGCACACAGGAATCGTCTGAATTTTCACGTCTTTCCTGCACATCTTTCTGTGCCTATTATGTTCAGACATAACCTGCTAGAAACACGTATACACCATCTCTGAACACTGAACTGCACAATTTTTTTAGCAGCAGCAGCAACCTCAGGCTCAGAGGAAGATAATTGTGTCCAAGAAGCTCATGAAGGTCGGCCTGGCCCATGGTTGTAACGACTCTAAAATAAAGTATAGTTAAGCATGTCATCATAAGCATCATTAGCACATAATCAAGTTAATATTTTCCTAAGTAATATTTTAGCCCCTGGGCTTTTCTCAGTCAAGTGGCGGACGGTCTGCCCTTGCGCGATGCCTGCGTGGCAACGGCGCATAGCTTGCTCGCCACGTACCCCCTTCAGCCCCACTCGTTAAGCCACCTGCCCAAACTCGAGCTGAGCTCCTCCCTCAGCTCTCTCTCCACCCCATTTTTCCCGTCCACACTCGTCCCTCCTCCTCTCTCCACCATGGATGAGTTTCCAAGGTTTCTCCATTGAAGGCATCCAAGAGCTCACCGGAGCTTCGCCGGAGCACCACATCGCCGAGCCGCTCCTCCACGACGTCATCCCCCACCTCAAGCTTGAAGAAGGAGCTCCCCAAGCTTCTCCTTCCCACTCCATTGCTCATCTCCACCAAGCTCAAGCAAGAAGCCCCAAACCCGAGCCCCAAGCACCGCTCTACTCCAACCTGCGGCCCTCTCCGGAGCTCCCCACCTCACCAGTGAGCCTTCCCCTCCCCCGATCTAGTCTCCACTGCTCTAGGTTTAGAGTTCATGGTGTTCTTGGTGGATAGATCACCATGGATGAGCTAAAGCTTCGAAAACCCTATGTATGTCAAAACCACCGCTTGAAATGAAGCCCAGGAGCTCCCAGCGACCTTTAGAAACAAACGGGGCCCAAAATGACGACCGGAATCGCCGCCGGCGACCCCGCCGACGCTCGGCCGCGGACCGGACCGTTCGCCCGAGCGGCCCGGACGGTCCGCCTCTTCACACAGAATCAGCAGAGGCTCGGCCGAAATTGGCCACTTAACCCTTGAACTGCGGACCGTCCGCCCGACGCGGCCGGACTGTCCGCCTCCCATTTCAAATTCCACTAGAGGCTCTGCACAACCCAACCCACCGAACCCTTGAACTGCGGACTGTCCGCCGACTAGGGCCGGACCGTCCGGTTCTACACAGTTTCAGCACTTCCTTTTTATTCTCGGTTGCCCTAACAACTATAGGGTGTATCTATACATGAACACTTCTTAGTACATATGATCTTACATAATCCAATCATGCTATTGAAAGCTATCATGCATCTCTTGATTTTATTCATAGTATATGCACTCATTCCATCATTGCATTCGTGTAGAGACCGAGACGACGCCGAGTTTGAGCCCGTGTCGGATCCCGCGGTTGAGGAGACTACCCTTGAGCAACAAGACAGGCACCCTGTTCCAACTATTTTCATAATGTTAATTCGCTTATTGATTGTGCATAAGCCTCCCTCTAGTGGTTCATATGTGATGATTAGAGTAAAACCTAATAGACATGCGCCTTACCTCTAGATCAACTTCTAGCTAAGTATGGTTGTTGAATTACACAGACTTAATTGCTTAGCCATGCTTAGTCGGTAGAAGACGAGAGGTGACAAGTGCATCACCACTCGCGAGATATAGGAAATTGTTTAATCACACTTGGATAGTTGGAAAGTTTAAAAGATGATCAACCAAGAATTTGAGACGAGATTTGGGCAAGTAATGTAGGGCCATGTTGAGGGAGGAACTCAAATGGTTAGGCTTGCTTGAATTGGTTAAGGACCGATGTGTATCGCTTTGGAACTTGAGCACTCCTCGTACAAAGCACATGCTTAGGATGGGATGGGCAAGCCAAGTACCATAAGCCGGACCTTGCTATGGGACGGCTTGACACGGGTTGTGATGAGGGGTAGATGGCATGCGTCCGTTACCCCTATACATCTCCGGCCACCCTCTCACCGCCGGGTGTGGGTATGTGAACGGTTGAGGGCATGAATTGACACTTATCCTAGGCCGAGGGTATGGTCGTTGGTCTTGCGCCTCGTGTTGGAAAAGTGTACACCCCTGCAGGGTTTCTTGATCTATTGCAATAGCCACGCTCTTGGTTATGGTGCGCTCATTTGACTTCGACTTTACGTAGAGTTTCGGAGAAAGAGCTCATGGAAGATTGAGCTCATGGTTGATAATATATGATCACTTTATTTATGCAATTGTATTGGTGTATGATTTAGGGATTGGATACGCTATGTCTTTGCTTTTTCACTTATTAAATTCCGCTTGCAATTTCATATTTGATACTAAAACTTGTCTATCCCTTGCGTCCACCATATATAAATGTTTGGGATAAGTCCTGCTATTACGAAATATACTAACGGTGCTGCCGTTAAGTTGATTCCAGGTGAGGTGCCTTCGGAGCCCGTCTTTGGGTACTTCCTCTCCGCCGACGAGGGAGCGGGCAGGGGGTAGCCGCCCCATGTCTATCCATTTCAATGAGTCACTTGTGGCATGAGAGTGAACTCATTTATTTTGTAATATATTGGAGAGTGATGTTGAAACCTTCCGCTGCAACTTATTCTCCTTTATGCAAGAAACTTAAACTTGGCTTATAAGACTTGAGCACTTTTATGTATGGTGAACTCTATGTATGTAATGTTGTGTGTGATGAAAATGTTAAACTTGTGCTAGTGAGGTGTGTCGTCCTGGGCATTGTTTGGGACACATCTCAAGGATGACCGGGGTTAAGCCTGATTGATCCTTGAACGATGATTTAACAGACGGGGTTTAGCTAGCTTCCTTGCAGCGGCGCCAGGGGACACCCGTGGGACGACGGCGGCCACTCCGGGATCCGCAGCATCACCATCTCCTACGACCGGTTCATCGACGGCATCAGCGTCGAGTACGACAGGGACGGCCAGACCGTCCCCGGCGAGCGACATGGAGGAGCCGGCGGCAATCACATCACTCAGGCACGTACAACGAGTGATGACACTTACACTGCCGCACTGCTTAGTTTGTTGGCTGGATGTGCCTTTTACCTTGCCCACGCGTGCAGATCAACTGAGCTTCCCGGACGAGTACATGACAGCCGTGAGCGGGCATTACTCCCCGATTGCGCCCCACGGCTCACCGGTGATCCGATCGCTGGCGTTCCGGACCAACCAGAGGGCGTACGCCGTACGGGCCGTTCGGAGCGGCGGAGGGCGCGCCGTTCAAGTTCCCGGTGGACGGCGGCTTCATCGGCTTCTGCGGGAGGAGCGGCTGGCAGCTCGACGCCGTCGGCCAGTACGTCGCGCCGCCGCGCCCGGAGAGGATGTACGACAGGGTGAAGAAGTTTGGGCTCTCGGCTTACTGGGCAGTGATGCAACGTATCGGTTCTCAGCAGCAGCGGCAGCAGCAGCAAGAGCAGGTGGAACAGATGAGCTGCAACCCTCTCGTAACTCACAGGACGTAGCTATGGTCGTCGCTAGCTTGTCAGGATGCGAACCAATGGTGTTTGTGTTTCTGTACGTGGATCCCGTCTGTATATAACCCAGAATTCCAGTTAGTGTATGAATCTAGTACCAAGTGCACGATACAATTTATGCAGACATTAACTGATCGCCTGATCTTCCCAACTGCGTAATCAAGCCAGATACACGAACTCGCAGCCTTATTTTCTTACTGCATAACGACTAAGAAATATACACGAATGGCACAGACGCGGCGCATACTAGGCTACTTTAATAAGATGCAGCAAGGCACTGGATAAGCAAATGGAGAGCACGGCCAAAACGAAGCACTGCAGCACAATTGGAATTGGCCTGGCAGCAACGATAAACCAGACATTGGTCTGGGACGGACGAGAACTCAAAACAAAAATCTGAAAACGGCATAAATATGGGGAGCAGCTTTGCAGAAGAAAAGGTATAGCAATCATAAAGTGCCAAGCAATTTGTGATTATGGAACGACACACAGCAGCAGCTTTAACATGGTTGCTAATAGTTCTAACAAGTCTCAAGTCTCAAAACTGTTGGAACATAGATAATAAGCTGGGAGCACCAACAGGTCCCTCAACAAATCAGCTTAGTGCTTAGGCTGCCTGTTCTTCTTCTTCACACCAGACTTGGTAACCTGGAGGCTGCGGTGCACTGCGCTGAGCCTAGCAAGAGCGGGCTTGGTCAGGTCAGGCCTGTAGTAGTTGTCGCTAACCTGCACAGCAAAAGAAAATGCAAATTAGCATATGCTGCAATCATATTGAATCAAACAAGTTAAAAAAAGAATTGGCAACCATAGAGCAATGAAACTTTAGTACAAACATATTAGTGTTCCTCCTAAAGCAACAGGAAAGACCTCAATCATAGAAAGATACAGTATTTTGCAGGTTGAGCTCAGAAGCCAAGCGTGCAGCTTATATTTCATTGAAGAACCAATTGATCTGTTGGCCTTCTTACAAGTTATGGCTCATCACAGCTACACCTTGGGGATCAGCAGTGAAGCCCAAACAAATTAGAGAGAATCTAAGGACTCCCATAGCACCATCCAAGCAACAGAACAAATAACTACGTTTCAAACAAACACATAATATTCAAAATAACCAGTGCACAAAATTAGCATGAATTGAATGCGACTAAAAATATCCAATATTCTGCTCAGAAGCCAAGCGTATCCGCTATATTTCATCGAAGAACCAGTTGATCAGTTGGCCTTCTTACTTGTTATGGCTCATCATAGCTTGAAGTTAAACAGGAACGATGTATACAAAAATAAAATCCAAAACATACGGCAAACAACTATGCATTACAGAATACAGCACATCGGACAGTACCAAATTATACTAGCAACAGTAAAGTAAGCATTATCCATTTTTCACGTGCTAGTACCTGGTTCTTCACAGCCTTGGCCATCTTGCGGAACTCCTTGCGCATCACAGACTTGTGGCTGAGTTTAGCAGGCGTGTTCTGCTTCTTGGTCTTGGTCGTTGAGAGGACCACAGCTGACTCCTTTCCAGATGCCGGCTGGATAGTCACAGTCTTCTTGTTCGCCAAGCCTAACAGAAAAAAATAGCCACAGGCAGTCAGCACTGGATTACTTCTTATTTACTGCAAAAGATAACGCGATGTGTTTCGTATGCAGCACAAATTAGAACTGTGCAGCGGGCAGCTCACCAGAGTACTTGTAGGAATGCACGTTGTAGAGGTTGTTGGGCTCCTTGGTGAACTGCACCTTGGCATTGCCATTGCCGAACTGCTTCACAAGGAAGGAGTTGTTCTTCCTCACAATCTGCCAAATCAGATCCCCTGGAACCGTGGCCATTTCCCTTCGCCTACATAATAAAATCAACTGCCTAGTGAGACTCCTTAACCCACAGCAGGAAACAAAGGGGACAAAATAATCAACTGGCCATCAGCAGAGAACTGAATTCAATTGCATAAGGAAGCTACGCCTACAAGAGCGGAACATTTTTATCAATACTTCAACGACATCGGCAACCCTAGCGCTACGTTGTGACCAGATCTAACCGCGAGAACAATAAGATTGCAGTCATCCTTAACACAGGACATGTGCAAACAAAGTAAGATGCAAGAAAGCTACACTACAGAACCAACGACGAAATCATACACAAGATGCCCAAAAATTTCCCGGCAGGATCATACAATACACTGGCTTATGAGTCACGGAGGCTACTGCTTAATCAGCATGTACTCAAACGGCACACACATAACCACGAAATAGAGCAGAGCTGAAATCATCGCCTGCCATGGGAGGGTGATCTACACTTACCGGAGATGAGGTACCGCGGCGTCGCTTTGCTCTGGTCCGGTGTGGGGGTGGCGGCTGCGTGAGGCCGGGACGGCTCGAGCCTCGCTTGATTTATACCGGGGGCGTGCTCGTAAACCCTAGGGTTGGCGACCACTTCCCGGGCTAATTTGGGCTGGACTTTACTTGTGGGCTTCACGAGTCGAAATACTAGCCCAACAGTACCTCCTAGCTCGTCACACCACACGGCCCACCCTAGCCAAACTACACCAAGACCCCGAAGAAAGAAAATATTACACTTAAGCCTAATATCCGAAGCGAGCTAACTGCCCACGTGTTCGTCGGCCGGAGCTGGAGGAGCTCCTTCGCCCGCTGGCTTGGGCAGTCGAAGTTGACACTTGTCGCGGAAGATGGGATGTTGCCGTCGGTTGTCTCTCATCGATCGGGGTCGCGCCCCAAGCTCTACCACTCCTCGCCGTCGATGGCCGCCGCCATCGAGGGAAACTCGAGCGTGGTCCAACCACCAATCCTCCATTCCCCAGCTTGCACCGCATCCTTGACACCAAAGGCCAGGCGCTCCACCACCTAACGGAGACGAGACCTGTACAAAAGCTCCTAAACTCACCGCTGGCACCGAAGTGAAGAACCAACGAGGCAGGGAGGAGTCAGGGCATTATTCCATCACGCCATCGCCATCCCCGTCGTGCCGACGACGCCTATTCCGCGGTCGACGAGAAAACCCTAGACCTAGGATTCTAAAACCTAGTCTATATACATCCACGCGATGATTCCCAGGCCCTCCTCCCTCTCCTACCCCTATCCAGCCGCCGGAGAAGAACAGGCTCGGGGTAATCACCGCCTGAGAAACGAATCGCTCTCCTTTCGCCCTGGTTATTGGAACTCTCAATCCATCTTCTCGCTTCATGCAGGGCTGATTCGTGCCGCGTTCCGGAGATTACAGGAACTCAAAAACACAAAACAGGCAGAGCGCGCTACCGCGACGGCGCTTTTGGTTCTTGGAACGCTCCACCAACAAGTATGGTTAAATGACAAAAACACGATCCCCAAAACGTACGTATTGCCATTCTATCAATATTTTGAGAAGGAAAGAAAAACCCAAAACTGTCACATTGCAGTATGATGAGGTTCAGTTACAATGATTATTTTGCTGGTAGCATCTAGAGTTCAAGACCGCAGCTCTGGAAGAACTTTCCAATCTGTGGTTTACACAGAACATGACGAAGAAAATGTGGGACAACATCGTCGCGAGAAAACATACAATGATGCGAGTTCGCTAGTTTTTCTTGCCAGTGACACTTGCAACCACCTGCACAAGTACCAACAGATTAAACGTTGTCTCAGCCATTTTTAAGAACAGGATGACAATCTAGTATCAACCAGTACTACTTCGGTTTCATTGTTCAAATGAAAAATATCAGTAAATGGCATGTTAACTATGATGATTTCTCAGGTTTGACAAAACTAGGATGCAACTATGCAACACAAATGTATTTATATTTTATAGCTCATTTTCTGACACTTTTTAGCCAGGTTAGGGGATTTTGCTATTAAAGATGAATATGAAGTTTATTTGGTCAGAATCACATTAAGGAAAACAAACATTATGTTATACCATAATAAAAGAAATGATTCTGATGTGAGATGAGACAATTTTGTTTGGGAATTGACGAGAAAATGAATGAAAACAGTGTTAATTGCTTATCAAGCTTAAAAGCAGCACACAGAACAACCCAAAAAAAGAGGAAACCGCATACTTCATTTAGAGGAGGAGGAGGAACTTTTTCTGCAGTCTCCCATGAATCCAAGATTGGCCGAACAACAGCTGGGAGAAAGAGACCTGACATTGCATATTATAAGGTCAGCAAAATCATAAGCTAGCTCTTCTCTAATCAATAATTCCATAGGCACAGCAGGCGCGTTTACAAAAAATAAGGAATCATGTTTTCTTCAATGTGAATTCCGGAGGGGGGGGGGGGATGTTCCAGATTCTTTCTGATATGTCAAAGTACATAGCACCAGTTCTCATCTACTTGTCTCCTACCAATCGTAGCAACATGTGATGAGATGTGTTCCATGTCAACTTCATAGATGTTGAAATGGAGCTTGACCCCATCGTGGTTTCAATCTCTGATCACTTTTGAGCTGATGCAATCTGAGCAGAAACTACTAGAGAGAAAAAATGAATGCCTACTGGCTGGTGCTTAAATACACAAAAATTTAACTTGGATGGCAAAATTAATCCAATAGCAACACAAAAAATGGCAAACCACTATAAGTTTGATCGCATCTGTAGTTTGCAAGGAAAATACTATTAGTTAATCAAAGACGATCAACTCAGGAATTCATAGGATAGTAGAATTGTATTTATGCACCCAATTTTTTGTAGCACGCAACACCAAACGTTTCTCTCAGTCGTGTGAAGTTTTAGATACGATCACATTCCTCAGAAAATAAGCGTAATACGCATTCTGCGAACATGTAACTTGAATAAAGAGAATTAATCCACATGAATTCTAGTGTCCGTTGTCACTATTTGTAGCGACATCTTTGCTGGCAGAGTCAATCTTTCTTAACATTACTGAATTTCAGAGTGTACATGATTATGGACAATGGTGAATAACAATATTTTGATGTGAGATTTAAGACACCATAACCCCCTCATCTGTTCAGTCAAATTGGCGACGGGCACCAAGTACCGCAAAAAAAGATATATTGAACTAGAAAAGGTATAAGCCTAAAGGAAATGTTTAGTTCGTAACTTCGTATAAAAGCACACGTTGAACTGAGTGGTGTGGCAGTATTACCCATTGCCTATTCAATAATATTACCCACTGCCTATTCAGTAACATTGAACTCAAATGCCATTTTGTTGAGCAGGGGAATGTAGCTTATGGTAGACTGGCAGCTGAATTCTGTGTCAAGGGCAGCGCCAATAAACACAACTAGTGATTTGGAATAAACATTGTGCACGCCAGGTGCTAGAGACTTGGGATCCTGGATCTAACGAGCTGTAGCAAGTGAAATGGTCACCCCCAAACGTCAACAACCCCTAGAAATCAACCCGCAGTGGTATACCCAGACCGAGCCAGACGGAGTCGCTGAGGACCGACGCAGGGTGTGGCAACAGCACGGGGGCCTGGCTGCGTCCCCATGTGTGATGGGTGCGAGTGTGTCAGCTAGGGTTTGGGCCAGAGCGGAGGCAAAGGGATGGGGCGCGTACCGAATCCGGCGATGAGGCAAGATGCCGCGACGACGGGCTCCTTGACCACGAAGATCTTGAGCTTCTCCATCACGCCCATGGCTGCCGGCTCGCCGCTTCTGCTGTCCTCTCCTCTCCGCCTTCGGTCCTCCGCCACTTCCCGTCGTCGCTAGACAATGGAGACGAGTCAGCTGCTGCCTGCTGGTGGTGGTGCTCTCCGGATCTGTGCGGTTGTGGGCCAACACCGTTTAGCAAGCGAGGCCCATATTGAACGAGGTGATGTTAGTTGGGCCGAGGCCCATATAAGGATAACGCCTTCGTCGTGAAGAAGGAAGAACGAAAACGAGAACGATGGTGCACGTGGCGGCATATTCAGCGTTGCTCGTGGGAATATGCCCTCGCGCGCGGGAATATTTTGCCGGGAAGAACGAATCTACCGTGGATCCTTCGCTTCCTCGCTTGTCTTGCACCGCACGGGCACGGCCACACCCTTCCTCTCCTCTCTTCCTCCCCTCCCCTGCTCACCTCTATCTTGTGTCTTCTCGCCACCTCTTCCTCCTCACGCGATGCATAGCTTCCTCTCGTGCGCGGCCACCTGCGTCCAACCGAAGCCGCCGGTCGACGATCGACGCCACGTCCGGTCGCCGGGGAGGGCGAGCAAACCATGCACCCCCCACCATGGTTACCCAGGTCAGTACTTTCGCCCGCCTGAACCATTCCTTAATTTCTGCGTTCGTGTTTGCGAGATATTATAGCCTTATAGGTCTGTTAGTGCTTAATTGATGATTTATGATTACGTCGTCCCATACTCCCAGGCATGCGCTCTCCCGTTTAGATGACCTTTCGTAGCACTGCCTGCCGCAACAAGTTACTCGTAGTCGTAGTCTCGTATGATGGTACGGGTTGTTCTTTCGGAACTAGTGTTTCAACAAGTTACCCGTATGATGGTACGGATTGTTCTTTCGGAACTAGTAGCATCGTGTCATCGTATCGCTAGATGAACTATAAGTTTCTTGGGGGCTGCGCGGTCATTGGGAATTAATTCAGAATTCAGTCAGAATCATATATAGCGCCTTGCTGCCCGCCGTGGAAGCGGCACACCGGAAGCGGAGCTCTCTGCAGCCACACGCTGGCCGGGTTCAGACGGTAAGTTTGTACGCGGGTTTCTTCTCAACGGCCAGCGAGGCGAGGCCTCTCTCCGCGAAGACAGAAGAAGAAGGGGAAATGCATCGGTGCGTCGCGGTTCATTCAACGATGAGTCGATGACACCTCGGAGAACGTCAGGCCCAGGGGAGAGTAGGGAACAAAGCCGCGGCGAGCGGCGGAGGCAGTGCCCGGAGCCAGGGTTGGTCTGGAATCTGCACGGAGGTCAGCACCATTTTTGGCCAGTTTATGGGCTACAGAGCTATATTATAATTTATAGGTCGACTCATGGATGTTAGCCGGGATCCTCGTATGTGATGAAATTCTGTACCGAGATTTCATACTAGCTGCTTGCTCTCGCTGAATGTTTTGTTTGCTTGGCCCATCCACAGCTTATGCGCAGTCTATGTCATGCAGGTAACCAAACTTATGTTCAGGGACACCATGCATGCATGTATGAAGCAGTGAAGAATCGATTTGAAATCTCAGTATGATACAGGAGCATAGTGACAGGCTGACAGCACCAGCGCACCATATGGCCGTGGAACAGATACAGGTTACAGATACTCTTTCAGGTACATGCTACACCAACCGTGCCCTGAGACACTTCTGCTCAGGCGCGCACTATGGTTTCTTCCATGTTCTTGTCGTATTATTCTGCTAAGAACAGACGTTCTCTAAGAGAAGCTTCACGTTTGATGGAGATGCTACTCTAAAATCATCATCTCCGAAGTACCCGGGGAGAAGTGAAATATCATCTCGACTCCCACAAGGTTTTGAGAATAATTTACATGTCCTTGTTTCTGCAAAATCAGTTTAAGTTCAGTGAGTGGAAGGCCGCAGTACAGAATTTGTTTCGCAAGGGAGTAGGGAGGATCCTTGTACCTTATGACTCTATTGCTGCCACCCTTACTGGCTTCATTACCTTTACAATGTTCCTCATGTGCTCAAACCCCATGACTATCACCCCTATGAGATAAAGAAAGCTTAGTTGCAGCTTGCCAAGCAAGTTATAGACTGCTACAGCGGCATTGGCGGCATTTGCACCTTCATCTGTTCGCATGGTGACAGTAATGGGTCCCGTGGATATAAGTGCTCCGGTTTCTGATGAAGATGCAACATAAGAGACATGCTCCGGAACAATTAGCCTTGAACAGAAATCGGAGACGGTTGGCCTTCTTAAGCTTACCTGATACATTCTCAGGCTGGGCCGACCACTCCTCAGGTTTCATCGCAGATTTCGAAGCCTTTATTAGATCCATAAGTGCATTTTTCACCTGGGATTAATAGAAATTTTACATGAGTTCTACTGTGCTATCATGTATACTTTCAACAAGGGAGGAAAGCAAAGATCAGTAAGTTCAGTTAGATGAAATAAGAACTGTGGAGAAGTTTCAATGGTGCAAGATGCTGGTTTGTTTGATCTCCATTGTCTCTTTATAAAGATTAAGCATGCTGTCAATTGTTCTTAAGTGCTTGCGGTATGTACATTATTGTCCAAATATCTCATAATTAGACATGCTGTCAATTGTTCTTAAGTGCTTGCGGTATGTACATTATTGCCCAAATATCTCATAATTAGAAGTTTGGTTTGCAACTCCATACCCACGCGCATGTACCCATTTTCAGGAAATTCCTGAGCCAAATATCATAGTTGATTGCTTTTTAGTTCAAGGTATCAGTCTGAGCAGTTGATGAGTTGTGTGTCCCAATACTTGACATGACGCCGTAACATGGCTTCAAATATGGTATTTTAGACCCTGGAATTCTGATTTTTTTTTCTCTGCTAAAACTAGAAGTAAAGACTGTTCTCTTCAAAAGTTGTTCTGTTGCATGCTTAGGTGACGAATGATGCTTACAGATAACAGCAGTGCCTGGTCTTATTTCAGTTAGCGAATTTGGAATATGGGCAAAAGTTAGAACAGGTTTGTCACTCAATCCTTCTCTGGCACAAAAGTTTGAGTGTTCACTAGCTCAATTTTGTCAAAAAGAGTGATATTTGAAGAGGGCCAAAACTTTTTATGCAAGCTACGTTTTGTTAGTCATTTGCCCATTTGTGGATCCCCCTTCCCCTCATATGCAACGAGCCAACGATTTAAGCAAATGAGCAAAACAATCATCATAACGATGATCTTAATATTTCAGTTGCACACCAAAGTTCACACTTTACCTCGTCGGGTCTTTCATGGCTCACTAGATGTGCCCCATGGAGTTCTACCATTCTAGCAGCAGGAAGAAGCCTTTCTGCTAGGCGTTTTGCATGACACAATTGTGCAATGATATCATACCTGCATTCATATGATGTAAGTCAAGCGAAATGGGCATGTACCATTCTCTGAATAGAACACCTTCTGTAAAAGAAACTAACCTTCCATGAATAACTGAAATCAGAAAACCTGCAGAACGTATTGTATCAAGTTCTTTCGTAGTCATTTTATGAGTCCAGCATGCATTAATTTGCCCTTCAAAACCACAGTTAGATTGCATCCCTGTTGATGATATGCCCTTCACATATTCCTGAAAGCAACACAGTACAAATGAGTCTTCCATGAATAAGTTGAAAGATGTTTGTCTTAATTTCTGTGTATAGCAGTAGGTGCTTATATTCTAAAGATGGGACACAAAACAAAATTTAAGATTTACAACTAAAGAAGACAGTCGGAATGACATAATCCCATGGTATCTGACAGTTAAAGATTAATGCCAACCAAGTATTCAATGTGTGAAAGCAACACATAGCATCCAAGACCAAAACCAATGTTTCATGGGAGTACACGGCGTATCACAGATGCCAATCTAGGATATACACACCATCACCAAACAGACACAAAGCATCACCCGGAAAGTTGTGATAGCACTCACTTGATACAGGATCATTCTCCTGGTGGACGACCCAACAGTCTCATCAAGGTATTCCTGCATAAGAGCATTGTAAATCAAAACATATCAATAATGAAACATTAAATCCGTTAAAGAAACTAATTTTTCATGAGAAAAAGATAATGGGCGCCTTCGTTAATTCCTCACCTTCGTATAATGGGTTTCCAAGTCCACAAGAGCTCTTTCTTCTGGAGTTTTCGCCCTTAAGAAACGGAATGCAAGAGATAGCATCTGCCCATCTACCTACAGAAGTAGGGAAACACTTAACTTGTGGCATCAACAGTTGAAAACTATAATCGGTGCTAGGTGGTCCTTTCTATCCACTACTCAATTCCACAGATATGTAGGAAGATACCAAGTTACATAAGTTCCGCAAATGTGTACCAGGATATCAAGGTTCCAGTACCTTTGGGAAACACTGAAAGCCACCTCCAGTGACATTAAGCAATGCCAGTGAGCACAGCCTGTGAGGCGCTATCGCCGCTAGTTTGCAAGAAATCATCGCACCTGGTTGCACGCAGCAGCAGGTCAATGCCTAAAGATCACACATTTGAAGAACAGAACAGGGTACCAAAATTGAAAGGCGCAGCACACCGAGGAAGACTAACCCATGGAGTGGCCAAAGACGTGCGCTTTCTTCCACCCCAAATGATCCATCAAGGACAAGGCGTCCTTCGCCATGATCTCCGTCCTGCCAGAGATGAGAACGCGTGTTCAAATCAAATATTCAGAACCACCGCCCATTTTGACTTCTCCCAACACAAGAGCGTGCAATGAAGATAATCCCCGTCTTTCTTCCCCATCACTCATTTTCTCGTGAAAGCTATTGTGCCAGGAAACGAATGGAATGTGGACTTCCCCCTCATCGAAAGCTACATGCAGCTGCTCTCATCCACCAGATCCCCATGTACGATCGTTCTGAATCTCAGGGGGAGCAGAGCAAGCAATCCTATCTAAAATCGAGACGGCCCCGCCGATCGTTGAGACCATTGCAATTTGCAACTGACGGGATTGGATCTGCGGGAGGAGAGGGGATCGGGAGCGGAAAACTCACGAGTAGTAGGATTTGTTCGGGGGCACGGAGCTGCGGCCGACGCCGCGATTGTCGAAGCAGCAGACCTCGATGCCGCCGTCGCCGCCGGCATCATCCCCATCCGCGGGCGCCGCCTCCGCCGCCCCGGCGGCGCCGGCGCCGGCCTCCTCGTCCGGCCGCGTGGGCTCGTCGTCGGCGGGTTCCAGCGACCCGGTCAGCCCCTTTATCTGCGGGCCCCACGAGTCGTGCGTCCCCGCCAATCCTTTGATTCCGACCCAAACCAAACACCAACCATTTCTCAGCGAAAAAGTGCAAGGGGAAACAAAAAAAAAAAAAAAAGTAATCTTCACATGAGAATTGAGAAGAGAACATGATGCTTCTTCTCCTTCTGAGATCGATGGAGATTGGCGTGCGTACCGATGATGAGGAGCACCTTGGTGGCGCCGCGGCCGTAGCGGCGGTAGAAGAGCCGGACGCCCTCCCACTTGTCGCCATCCGCGTACCTGTCCACCTCGCAGTAAGGCATTGCTGCTCGCCGCCGGCGACTCTTCCTCCTCCTCCTCCTGGTTCAGCTAGCCTTCTCGTTATCGCCGCCGCGCGCGATCGGCTCGGCTTTGACCGTTTAGGAGTCCTGGGAAATGGGTCGTGGGCTGGATGGAGCTGGAAGCCTGGAATTGAGAAATGAGCAGAGGAAAAACGAGGGGTTGGGAGCGGAGGTTCGGAGGAAGGGGCAGCTTATTTATAGCCGTCGGAACGGGCGCGGCGCGAGGAAGGTGGAGGCCGGCGGAGAGGAGGTGTGTTTCCGGAAGACGGGAACACGTGGATAGATGGGCGGGCGGATGTGAGCGGGACGTGGACACGTCGGCGCGTCGCCCTCTGCTGAGTCAAACCGGCTGTGCCTCGAGGATAAATTATGAGGTTGAGGTCCGTGTTTTTTTGGCGGGCATTTGATCTCCGTTCCTTTTTGTTGCCTGTCGAGTTGGACTGGATAATGAAGCAGTAGCGAATGCAACTCTATACTGTTCTTTGGCAGGCACTACGTCGCTACTGATAAGCCAGTTCGTGTTTCGACTCCTGTCGACGTTTGTGAGTGACGCTGTGTCCTATTTTCTTGGGACAGAGGAATCGGATTACACTCTTAAAACTTTTAAAGAGAATTGTGAGGCCAACTAGTTACTGCGATCAGAAGCAGATCGTCCAGCCTTTATCAGAGCAATTCATCTGGAATAAAGGTTTCAGAAGCAGAGAATTGTGAGGCCAACTAGTTACTGCGATCAGAAAAAAAGAAAGAAAGTTTATGTTTTGGTTGCTCAATACGGACAGTTTAAGTGGATTCTCTGTAGCTGTGATTAGTTTTTACGTATACGTACAAATGGAAATGCCGCTGCAAAATTCGGCACGACACTGAAGCGATCGGTCGCACAAAATTCGTCACGACACTGCTCAAATGCTCGGCTTCCCCAGCTCTCATCGGTCGCCTCCGGCTGGGGCACCGGACCCGGTCCAGCCCGTACGCAGCTCCGGCCGAGCGACGCGCCTACAGTATACTACTACGGTGGGTGGACGCGGCAAAATACTCATGTGATGCGCGTGCGACTGCGTGGCCGTGGGCGCCCGGGCCACAGTGCGCGCTGACGCGGCTGTCCGATCGGGTCGGCCGTCGCTCGCTCGCCGCCCCGCGCACCGTCCCTGTCGCCCGCTACGGCCACACCTGGGGCCCGGGCGGCGGCCGCTCGGTCCCTCCCGACCCCATCATCGCGCGCCGGTGTGCCGTTGGTGTGGTGGTGGTGGTTACCCGCTCGGCTCGCTTCCGATTGCCACCGGGCAAGGGGCGGTGACGGTGATCCCTCGGCGCTCGGCTGACGCGAACCATCCCCCACCGCCCCCCAGCCGGATCCTTTTCGCGTCGTCGTGCATCGCGTCTGCGCAGCGTCTCGGCGTCGGGAGATCACCTCACCCGCGCGGATGGCGATGTGTCGCCGTGGCTGCACGTCGGGATCGTCTTCGGGCCTGCAGGGGATTGATGATTGTGTGATCTCTGACCAGGAAGGAAAGGGGATTCAGCCGTCCAGGTGTGTGTACAGGAAGAGATGGAGGTGAGATACAATATCTAGAAGATCACAATAACAATTTCTTCTTTTGAGTGCACACGGGCAGCGTGTCCAAACTGACCGATGGCTTGCAGTCAATGTTTTTTACTCGATTTGGAAAATCATTTCACGCGTTAGGATTAGAACCCATCTTCGTTGAAGCCCGTGTTCATGCTGATGACGCTGTTAACAAGTAACTGGAGTTGACAAAATGCCCTCCAACTTTCGGTTTTTGAAATAACTGGCAGACGAACAAATTTGTAAACTTGTCCACAGATGTACTTGAACACATAGAATGCCTTTTGTGGCATGACAATAGGTTCACCGTGCTAGCATACAAGACGAATAAATGAAGAAGATCGTGATCCGGCGTCGCCACCAATTCGAATGAAAAAAATAATTGTAAAATTAATTATATAGATGAACTATGATTAATTTTTCTAATTACTGTTAAACATTCGATGTGATAAATTTATATTTTTTCACAAAGTGCCTAACATATCTATCCGGCGCAGAGAAAATGGTGATCCGTCCTGCACCGAAGACAAAACGAGCCAGACACCTGGGAGGAGAAAACGGCCGCCCGGACACGCACACAAGCAAGAATCCGCAGCCTCCAATCAACCCTTCCATCCAGATCCTCCCGACGATCTCTCTAGTTTCCAGAGAGCCCGGGGCGCGGACGTGGCCCGGCGGCCAGCCTCTTGTGCCGTAGCAGTTTGGCGCCACCTTGGCTCGCATCTAGACCAGCAGCCACGTATGTCAGTCGTGACGAGGCCCGGTGCGACGGCCATCCATACCTTCCTAAACTACGCACGCGTTTGGCCGGGCTAGGCTAACCGATCCGGCGATCACTTTCTTAATACGCCTACTTGCTTTAATCGTGCGGGGACGGTGTGGTTTAGGACGCCGGCGAGGTGCCTAGTCACGGTCTGGATGAGCATAGCCCACCGTCGTGCGCAACGACCAGGCAACGGAACTTGGATGGAAGGAGCCTGAAGCTGAAGCCGTCTCGTTTGACGCTGACTTTCTGGCCATGATGCCTGTCTTTGCTGAATAAAACTCCCCGATTTGGGGACATTCTTTGGCTGTAACTGGAGTTAAAGCCACGGAAATATTATAAGGAGCAAAGCTGATTTTTCCCAGCTGGAAATGAAACGGCTGATGCTGGACTTTGGATCCTCTGAGCTCTGACTGGCCGGCAAGGTCCCTGGAAAGTTTCACAAAAAAGGGTAGGCGAAATGGCAGGAACAAGGCAACGCTACAGCTCTGGTCGTGATCTCTTGCGCTTCGACTAGCAGCCGGAAAACTTCACACGTAGGTGACGTAGCACAGGTTTCAGCCTCGAATTTTCAGTTTTAAATTGACGAGCGGTGATCTTTGCGGCGGGCAGAGCCGGAGATAGAGTTTCAGAGGTTCAGATAAGGCTGCAGAGTCGTTGCGTGCCTGTAAATGCATATAAACGGGGATGGACAAACCTGCACGGCGATCTCGTTGTCCTCGCGATAACAGCCGTTCAGAATTAGAAGGTGGTTATTGCATACTGATGCCATGCAATCTGCATTTAGCACGTCAAAGGAAAAGATATGGCCGAATTTTCAGATCTGGCTGTCCTAAAATTGGAGTGTTCTTTCTGAATCTATGGCGTCAGACGGATCTATATCAGGCTAATGAGATGGGGGCGCACGCAAAAGGAACGCAACGATGAAAAGCTGTAAAGTGCTCAGGGAAAATGTACAGTGATGTCTCATTTCCATACGTGATTTGGAAGAGATCAATAGTTACACACTGATAGTCGTTAACTTATCTGAATAACTCAACTGGACAGCCTTAGCTTTCTGTAACCAGTGCCTGAATCAGCAGACAACTGAATCCATGCTGCAAGCACGATCCAGAACGGCTGGCCGAAGTTCATGTCCAACTGACTGACTTATGAATGGCAAAGGTGCAATCAAAGGATCAAACCATTCTGCTTCTAGTGCGTTACAGTACTCAGTAGGATACCGGTCCTGTGACTGCAGCCGCAGCGTCATGGACTCATGGCCTCATGGACCACCGGGAGCTTATCCTATCGTTGGGTATGCAGCGTCATGGCTCACCGGGAGTGGCCATTCCCTGGTGGCTTCCTGCGTGGATCATGTTTGGAGTTGGATCCACCATAGTCGTAATCCTGAGTGTCCGTGAGAACCCTCCTGCCGTGTCTCTGTATCTGGGGAGGGTGAAGAGTTGTGAACTCGATTAAATACACAATTTATCATTTTTAAAAGTTTATTTCTAGGAAAAAAAACATCAAAATCGGTTGATACTAAAACACCATAAGCGCAAATCAGTTTTTATGTACTTATATAACTGCTCCATTAAAATAAGGTGCAGAAACTCGAGTCAATGGGTCATATAAAATCTCAAATAGTATTTCTAGCTTCTATGTTTATACCCCAGTAGCTGGTTTGTTTATTTCAGTCAACTCTAGTTAAATAAAGTCTTAAAGAGATGGAATAGAAATGCCAACCCCATTAGCTCTAGTATGACGCTTCTTATTGTCAGGTCAAACAGAGTAGGGTACCGAAACCTTTTGGAAGGTACTCACATGACCGGGATTGGTCCTGATATCATGCTTCCTAAAGCATGTGTAATTTCAACTCTACCCTTTTTAATAAAAGGATAAAGAAAGGAAAACCAATCTCTCTTATTTCTGTCTGACGGTTTCAACCCGAGATTAACAGATACAGACCTCTACCGCTTCCAAATTATCTTCATGGTTGCCTTTTGTTGTTGCAGTTTGACCTTCATCCAAAAGACAGGAATCATCCATTAACTAGCCATGGAGGGAAATATACATTAAACACGATGAAACTGAGTGTGAAATGGCATACCTGAAGATGCAGTGACCAATAGAAAGATCACTAGGAGAACGGTGAAGATGAACCTGGATTTAGGCATTGTTGCTTTGATAATAAACAGTTGTATATAAATGAACCAACTAGCTATATACTCCTTGTGCAGCACAGGACTCTGGTGAGGAGCTAAAACGTACCAAGGCTCCCCTTATATATACGGACTATATGTGCTGCTCCTACAGCTGGAAAGGGCACACTATTGTAATAGTGTAGCACCAATGATTTGCTCTACGGGCTAGCGATGAAAATGAACACCGATATGAGCTTCCAAGTCCCAATACAAGGTCAACTATATAATGCCTTGCATGCAGCTTATTGAAGACAAAGCGAACTCATCGTCATATGGTGCGTCTGAGCAGAGCGTTGTGAAAGATCCCAAGCTGGTCATGGCGGTATGCTTTTGATGTGCGGACTATACACCACTGTATACCACCATCTTGAGTGCTGGTGCTTTTGTGCACGTACACGCACACTCGAGCAGTCGAGCGGTGCGCGCGCTATAGTAGTGCCGCTTCAATTTGCAACGCTAGCATGCGTAGCTCTCGCCTTGACACCTACGGGCCGGCGAAGGCGATACATGGTGATGGTCTCATGGACGCAAGGACGACGGGACCGTGACGAGTGCTACTAGTGCAGCCCGAGCGCCGCCCAGCCCACTAGCGCCGGCAGCGGACCGTCGCCGGCGGCGATCGGTTGCCCACGCACGCGTGTGGTCATGCTGGGCAATAGTCAGTGACCTAAAAGATCTGTCGCTGCTGCTGATGCTGCGTGCTGACCCAAGTGGAGGATGCAGATCGCATTGCACATGGGCGGTGGAGCGGCGTTCGGTTTCGCGTGAGGAGGAGGTAGTGACTCGCCGGAAAGCAGAGAGGAGATGGAGGGGGACGACATGCGCAACGACCAATCAATCGCCTGATGATCCGCGCGGCCGCAAGCAATGCGTGCTCTCTGCTGCTGCACCGATGGGAATTTAGGGTGTGTTTAGATTGGGAAAGATTCCCCGGAAAAACACTGTAGATCTAAAAATACACTGTAGATGAACAGTGTTCTGTGAGTAGGAGGGATGGAATGAATAGGGAAAAGTCAGATGAATAGTGTATTTTTGGGGAAAATATTTTGAAACTAAACGGAGCCTTAGCGGGGGAGCCCTGCAGTGAGGAGGTCGGTCGAGGCACCAACGGATTCCTATTCCAGCAAAGCACGCACTAGGTTACCAGCACAGTGGTGTGGTGTGGGATGCTAGTATGCTAACACATGCATCAGATTGTGTGCTTCGATGCCCCGCAACGCCTCAAGTGTTGCTAAGAGCAACTCCAGCAGCAATAGCCCCTACTTTGAGCTCCTACTTTATTGAGTAGGGGCTGGCTCCAACCTTATGGGGCTCTAAATTGTTGTCCAACTTCAGCAAGAGCCCCTACACTGAGCCCCCTACTTTTATGAGACCCACTGGTCAGTCTCTATTGTCTATTTTTTAGCATGACAGGTGGGCCCCACCATTCTCTCTCTTCTCTTCCCTTTCTTCCCCATCCCTGTCCCGATGCCTTCGCTGGGATGGACCGTGTCGAGCTCATGGAGCGTTGCCGGACCTCCGACGAGCGTGCGGAGCTCGACCAACGCGTCGAGGAGCTGGCTGGCGGCAGCATCGTGACCTGTAGTGGTGGTGCGGTGGGCTCGAGCAGCTGCGCGGAGGAGCTTCCTCTCCGTGAATCGAGGCCGCCAGGGCCCGATTCGTGTTCGCCGGAGCCCGATTCAAGGTCGTCTAGGCCCGATTCGAGGTTGCCGGAGCTCCGACGACGCACGAAATCCGACCAGTGCACGGAGGAGCAGTCCGCCGAGGGCGCGAGGCAGCGGAGCGGCGACCTGGGCGGCGGCGTGGCGACCTGAGCAGCAGCGCGATGACCTAGAACGACACTAGGGCTCCCTGAGCGGTGGCACAACTACCTGGAGCAGTGGCGCAACTACCTGGGCAGCAGCGCGGGCAACGGTGGAGGGGAGCGGATGCGAGCGGCGTGGGAGAAAGATAAGAGAGAGAGTCCGGGAGGAGTAGGGGCCTCCCTACTTGACCCGTGGGAGTTGGGGCTAAAACAGTGAAAAGTAGAGGCCTCTCTAGAGTAGGGCTTAAGCAGAGGCCTTGCTGGAGTGTATTTTTTTACCCTCGGCTCCTACTTTTCGAGTAAGGACTTTAGTAGGGGCCTTACTGGAGTTTGTTCTAATGCTATCTTCTTCATGGTCATGTGTGTCAGAGTATTTTTTTTTTCCAATACAAAGTTGAGTTCACGTTTGAACCTTAGGATATCGATAGTTTATGAAACATAGGAGGCCTTGTAAAGGATTTATGCCGACTTTATACATTACAACAATATATCTAGGTATTAAGTCCAAAAGGCTTAGTGATTTGGGCTACTCATCACTTGTTTTTTTCGTTGATCTAAGTGATGGATAGCTCAGATTTCTTTTCACTCTCTATCTTATCTCCTTATAAATAAGTTGAAGGAGGTTGGAGTGGGGTGGGTGGTGGAGAAGAAGATGATAGGGAAGAGAGAGAAAAGGAATGGGACAAAAAGAGGAAAATCTAAACCAATGACTTAAGATCTAATGGTCCAAAAACCGAGTGAAAAGGGCCTCTAAATCATTAAGCAAGTGATGCACTCCCATAGACAAATCCGATGCAACGAATTAGAGGTTCCGTACGAAGATGCTCTAACGAACGAGCCAGGGGCCAACGAAGGCAGCAACCATGGATATAGTGCCAACTTGGGTGTTATCGCGTTATATGTACTCGTAGACGAAGGCAGCAGCCATATAGCAGTGCCGAGTTGGACCTCAGATCATCGATAGACGAAGACAAGCTATGGCACCAACACGGGCAGATGGCGGGCGTGGGGTGCGCACCGTTGAACGGCACGCATCCGGATGCAGCTGCGCTGGTGCTGTTCTGCGCTGCAGCTGCTAGCCGTTGCCTCTGTGGCAACCGTTGCCGCTGCAGCAGCTGCAGCTGTAGGCAGCGCAGCGAACAGGCCTTCCAGGGTCTGTATCACCTATGTACTCTTTTTCGAATAATTAACCTATGTACTCTTTTGATGCCCTTACGACAAGGATATCAACGTGATCCTTCCTAGCTTCTCAAGCTCGAGCTCAATTCCGTGTCGATCTGAGTTTGAGGGATCGTGAGATGCTGGTTGATGTGCCTATAGATCACGACTTACTCGTCGAGCCAAGCTCGGATTATATCTTTAACGAGCACGGTTTAAATAGCTCACGAGCTTTCTAGCTTCTTTGATAGATCGGTCTCCTATTAGTTTGGGTTTTTTACTATTTTTATTAAAATGAACAGTAACAATAGATTAACAAGGTTCAGAGATTTAGCTTAGAGACGTGCTCGTAAGGTCACAAATTCAGCGACACTAAAACAGTTTTACACGCCCTGAATTTGTCATCCAACATACGGTGGGGAACAGACTTGCAGTAGCCCAGCGTCCCGGCCCAAGCTTTACGTTTTGGTGGGCTGGCTGTTTTACAATCGAGCCGATTACTTACGCCCTACAGGCCTGGACACGTGACGAAGGCGATTTTTTATTCGGCCTCGGCAGCCTTTTACATCACCTGATCAGCGGCCTTCCCGGGAACTCTGATATGTCATTCGACTTTGCCAACACGCCCCGTCTTTTACGTCCCCTCTTTTTCCCACTGTCAATTTCTGCGGCAGCTAGCGCCTAGCTCCGATACGAGCGAAACACGCCGGCCGAAGCGAGCGCGCACCTGCACATCTCGGCACATGGCCAGCCAGCCCACCCGGCGATCTAGCTCAATTTCATTGCTCCACCGCACCACCACCAAGTGTAAAATTCAGGTGGATCGGCCTACTTACACGAGCAGGAAAGGCGCATCCAACTTGTCCTCCCCACCCCACCACAAGCATTTTCATATCCCTATCTAATGATACATCGTGATCATCACCGAGGGGGCTAACGTGCCTCACCCGCCGGCGCGCCGAGCCGCGCGACACTCCAACTTGCCCTGTACCACTCCTACTTGTTTACGGGTTCTTTTATCATCTGCGTGTACTTTCTTGTGGCTACAGGACCGACGTCTATGTGGGCGCGAATCAGCTTCGTCTACATGGCCAGGCTTCGCGAAGGTACGGAGCCGTGACACAACGCGTGTCCTTTCTACGTGGCCGTCATGTACGAGCCCCGGGGCGCTACGTGTCGCAGGGACGGTCTCGAGGCCGCGGCTTATAAGTACGGCCTGCTGTGGAGCCGATCAGCCATCAGTAGCTGAGGTTTTCAGGCTTTCATCTCAGTGTCATCGATCAGTAGCCGAGTCATCACTGTGTTTTTTTTGCCCCGAGTGATTCGAGCGAGCGATCGTTTCGTGTTTTCTTAGTTCGAGAAGAGATCGTCGTCGTCATGGCTTCCCACCAGGAGAAGGCTAGCTACCAGGCCGGCGAGACCAAGGCCCGCACCGAGGTGACCATTCCATTCTCTCTCTCTCTCTTTCTTCTCGATCGCTGTTGTTAAATTGGCGACCGGTGCGTGAGAAAGATCGTGTTGCACACGTACGAATGCTAAGGTTCATGACACGGTCGATCGGATGTGCAGGAGAAGGCTGGGCAGGCGATGGGAGCGACCAAGGACACGGCGCAGCACGCCAAGGACAAGGCCTCGGACGCGGCGGGGCACGCGACGGGGAAGGGCCACGACACCAAGGAGGCGACCAAGCAGAAGGCGTCCGAGACCGGCAGCTTCCTGGGCCAGAAGACCGACGAGGCCAAGCACAAGGCCGGCGAGACCACCGAGGCCACCAAGCAGAAGGCCGGCGAGACCACCGAGGCCGCCAAGCAGAAGACCGCCGAGACCACCGAGGCCGCCAAGCAGAAGACCGCCGAGGCCCTCGAGGCCACCAAGCAGAAGGCCGGCGAGGCCGGACAGTACGCCAAGGACAGCGCCGTCGCTGGCAAGGACAAGACCGGCAGCGTCATCCAGCAGGTTAGGTCTTGAACACTTCGATCGTCACCGTTAACTTCACCCCACTGCGTGCACATCACACACAAAACAGAATTAGAAACCGAATCACAGAATTGCTGTCATGACAATTAAAATCCGTGCACGTGGTAAAGGATGCTGATGAAAACCCTCGTGTGCTTTTTTTCAGGCCACTGATCAGGTGAAGAACGCGGCCGCCGGAGCCAAGGACGCGGTGATGAACACGCTGGGGATGAGCGGGGACAACAAGCAGGGCGAAACCGACAACAAGGACCACTCCACCATCACCGGCGACCACTAAGCTAGACAAAGCGCACGCGCTTCGTCTTGCTTGCCCCCTGCGGATCGACCCCGTTTGCTTGTTCATGTGTTCAGTATCTATGTTTTCGGTTTCATGATTTCGACAAATATTTGGTTCTGTAAGTTTGGCGTTGCTGTATTCGCGTCATATGAAGTGTCTGTAAACGGCTCGGGTGTGGGAGTGGTCTGACTTGGCGATCTCTGTGCTCGTCAGGCGTCTCCCAGCTTGTGTTTTCGTTGTGGTGTAATAAATTTGTTAAATCCTCTGTACATGAGGTGTTTATATGTTTTGTGATTTCCCAATGTGTTGCTCTCTTATTCTCTTGGGCTGTGCCGTGATCACTTTCTTGTCATGGCGCTGTGTCGTGGTCACAAAGGGCTGCTTCTGCTTAATGCAGAAGTTGCCAGGAAATGTCCTGCCCAAGAATGCTCTGTGTTCGAAAATTAGGGAAAAGCTAATTTTTATAATAATGGTATGCTGGACATAATTTGGTATATTAAGGGCTGTATTGCGTAGTAGTAGTAGTGTGTGTGGTGGCAAGACATGAAGGATGGAACTGGAATCCACACTGTTTATATGTGCACTCCGGGATTTAGAAAAAAGCTGGAGCGCGCGAACTTCACGTCTCTGAAACATGCGTGTTCAGTTCATAAAAGCTTGGACCTTGGAAAGCTTCTTCAGAGACGTTGCAGAAGAAGGTTTCACGGGTAGGTACGAGGGCAAATTTGTGCCAACTGCTAAGCCGAGCAGATCCATCGAGTTTCCGAAGAAGCTTGTAGCCCTCATGAGGTTCGATGCCCAACCTACGTGGACCGCTGACAAGTGTTTTGGCCGCTGACTGAAGTGACTCCAAATGTATGTTGGAAATCGAGTACCGCAATTCCGGTATAAAAAAAAAGTACGTAGTATCGCAAATTCAAGCTCCACCACCGCCAAGCACCTCATTTTCCACTGCAATTATGTCGTTTTGATTTTCTTCTTCATATTTTTATGGCGGTATATTCATGTACCGAGGAATGCTAATTTTGCTGCTCAAGAGTCAGGATTGTACTCGGCTTTTTTCTTAAAAAAAGAAAGGAAAGGAAAAGAAGACCGACCGATGTATACTCAGCTTGGCAAATCTCAAGTGGCCCAACTAAGGGTGAGTTTAGATTAGGAAAAAAAACACTGTAGGTCGTGTTGGGAAACGTGTTCTGTGAGTGGGAGGGATGTGATGAATAGTAAAAAGTTAGATGAATAATATATCTTTTGAAAAATTTGGGTAATCTAAACTCACCCTAAAATCTTTCACAAAGCCCAAGGCCTGTATTGTTCAGGCTAAGATGGGCCGGCCGGCCTAACTACTCCGATCAGATCTATTTATGGGGCCCGGCTGTAGTCACGCACACCGGATCCGTGACCCCACCAGACTGGACAGCGTGTCCTGGGCCCAACGCCGCAGCGAAACACGCCGCACACGCCACGCCAGCCGGCGACGCGACGCAGCCGTTCCCCAAAAGGATCACAGGAGCGGAAGAGCCCCGCACCCACCAGTCCACCGCCGCCCCGAAACCCCAGCCGATCGGCGGCGACCGCTGTCGGAGGCGGCGGAGATGTCGCTGACCTCGGTGAAGATCGGCGAGGAGGTGTGGCTCACATGCCTCTCCCACGCCCTCACCACCGAGACCGAGGAGGTCATGGGCCTCCTCCTCGGCGACGTGGAGGTCCGCCGCGCACCCCACCCAACATACCCCCTTTCAGCTCTCCCTCTCCCTCCCTCCCTCCCTCCCTCACGAATGCTTGGATCTTTTGGTTTCCTCTTACGGGATCGTGGTTGGTTTTGCTTCCCTACCAGCCTTCTAGCAAGGGCGGCGGCATGACCGCCGTTATATGGGGGGCATCGCCGCAGATGAGGTGCGAGCGGAAGAAGGACCGCGTCGAGGTCAACCCCGAGCTCCTCGCCGCCGCGTCGGCTCAAGCCGACATATCCTTTTTTTTTTCGTTACCATTTTTGAGATTTTCCATGTTCCTTGATGTGGTATGGACTGTGGAGTGTTGTGTTGGTCTTTTCGGTGTTGGACTTAACTCATGTTCGCACAGAATGACGGCCACCATCAAGAAAACAACGAGGGTGATCGGATGGTACCACTCACACCCACATATCACTGTGCTGCCTTCTCATGTTGGTAAGTAATTTGCATTTCCTCCACCGGTGAATAATTTTGTACCTATGTTTGTTTCGAAGAAAACAAATGTGCCTAGGGTTGTATATTTGCACTTAAATGAGCTCAAGTGTGCTATCTGGTGACTTGATTTTGGTATTTGTTTCTCACAAGATAGCTGTGATGCTGTCAAATGATGTGTGTCGTTTTGCATATATGGTTTAGGAATTTACTGGCGATATTGTTATTTGTTTATGCTCATTTGAGTGATCCAACCTCTACTAGGTAGCATCGGATCCATGTGTGATTTCTGATAAACGATGTCAAGTATGCTAGAGGTCATTGGTATTTTTGAGTTTGGGAATATGCTAAAGTTAGACATGTAGCTTTGCGCTAGAGACTAGAGCTTCACAACGACAGTGAGTAGCTTTCATTACGAAGGCGGAAAGTCAATTTCTCCGAACGTTTGACGGTGGCTATGGACGTCTTGAGATTTGCTAGTGTATCTGCTTTTATGGCTTGCCACGTTTACGTTTCATTCTTTTGTGAGATCATGCCTGTCTACAATATTTCTAACTTTATTTTATATAACCCACACAAATCTTATTTTCCAGATGTTCGTACCCAAGGAATGTTTCAGTTGCTGGATACAGGCTTTGTGGGCCTGATATTTTCTTGTTTCAGTGAAGATGCTCAAAAGGTATGGATGATTATAAACTTAATCTAGAAGGCATGTTTATGTCCTTTTGTGAGCGCATGCGTACATTAATCTTGCTGAATTGGATTTTTCTATGCCTGCAGGTTGGAAAAATCCAGGTGATTGCCTTTCAATCACAGGGTGGACAATACCGTTCTCCCCTTCCTCTTGCTATGGTTCCAGTTCCGGTCATTGACCTTGAGTCATCCCGGAGTTCATCAGACCACTCTGCATTCGAAGGCATTGAACTGGACACAGGGGATTCCAGAGCTTCAAAGAATAGCAAGGTTTAGTCCAATACTGCATGTATTTACTGGATTAGTTCAATGCCTTCTTCTTTGCTACGTTTCTAGGTTGATATTCGCATCAACAGTCTTTTCTGACTTGCAGCACATTTATATTCTATGCATGATTCCAGCAACTCTGCACACTTGCCTACTAGGGGAATATTTAAAATAAAAAGCACACAGTCTATCATTGGAGTCATAGCAGCTTGTTAGTATATAGTTGGTTGTGGAATTGGATAGGTTCTGTTTATTGTAAGCGTTATGTTTAGTTTTTTTTTTCTATAGTATTTTCCAGATATAGAATTTGGTTCCAGCTTTAAACATTGATCCACACTAAACAGTTGAGATTATTGTCCTCTTTATACTTGAATGCAGTGGCTCAGTTAGATTAATTTATTAATAAGCATTTTATTGGTTTTGCGCGGCACCATCCTTCAAGAAGTGTTCATATATTGATTGAGAAGTTCTAATTGTATACTTATAAATTTTTAGTCAACTTTTGAATTGTTCTTTTATCCCATTCAAGTTTAGTATTCTGACCTCAATCGCATGTATGGATGCTGTTATCACATGGTGGAGTAATTAATGCCCTCCATCGTTATATTCTTTTTGTTTCTTCATTTCAGTTGGTTCCATAAAATCAGAAAGCATATTGCTATAAGTAGTGCCTTTGATTGTCATTTTAGAATTTAGATTGTGTCTTTATTCCGATTTGGTGAATGTACTTACTGGCAGATAAAATGCCATGTCATCTTAATGGAAGGGCTCAACAGAAAGAGAGAAGCACTCAGATTTCATATTCATTCATCTTGATAAATGACAACCACGCTACATCAAATCTGTAGCATTCCACATTTTAAGGAGCGTACCTATTTGAAAACATGAGCTCATATTCTGTAGGTATCTTAGATGCAGATGTTGGATTGCAATTGTAAAGCGGGCTTCAATACTTCCTACGGTCACATATAGTCAAATAGGATTTACTGCTTTCAGGCATTCACGTTGCAGCTGTAGAAGTGTAGGGTATCTACAACGGTGAATAATTTGTCTGTGTAGCACCTACTTGTCACTGTGGCATATATATTTTGTTTTGGGCAAGCCCTATCCACTGATTCTTGTAAACTGGGATGTTTTGTTACCTCATTAGTCTGTGTTTAATTTAGTTGAGTTTTTAACTTGTATCATCTAGTGAGAATATGGAATACCTTGTGCTGTGAAAAATGTTGAGTAAGCTTGTTTCTGTATAATAAAAGAAACCTCTCATGCGGTGTATGTTCTCTTGTGTTTTTTTACTAGTGTATTCAGTAAATCTTTGTTGAGCCATCGAATGTCTCATTTGGGTTGAGCATTTTTAAGCAACACATCTCAATTATGCTTGTTCTCACCTATGTGTGTGTGTGTGTGTGTGTGTGTGCCTATTTTACATACTAGTACATTGGCAAACTAAGTGAGCAACTTTCTATTTGTAATAGGCCTGGGGAAGATCTCAAGATATGGATTTCTATTCTCATCCTGACACAAATCATACAGCAAAGCATCAACCCAGAGAAAATGCTATCGTTCCATACAATCCTGATAACACACAAGAAGCTTCAATTGATCTATATGATTCAGATATGACCCCAAGCATTCAGGAGGCTTTGCACAGGTCAAATATGGACATAAGGTATCCAAATAATGTTTTATCTAAACCATTTTGTTTCTTGAACAGCTACACTAGTAGTGGATGTGTATATATTTATTGAACAATGTGTATTAGCTTGCATTCTCAAGATTACCTTTTCTATGCTGTACAAACTGTAGTGTTGATTTAACCCTATTTTACTGTATGAGACTTCCAAAGGACCCTCTGTACTGTTATTTTTTTTTTCTTGAATGAAAGGTGACAAGCATTGAGACTAACTCATAGCCCAAATGCACCCATCACCCTGGCAGCCAGGCTCTAGACTTTGAGTCCTTTTTGGCTCAAACATGGATGACCTTTGTTTGTGCTTCATTGATTAAACATGTAATTCTTATTCAGTATACACTACCCATGTTGTTATCCCTCTTTTAAGCTCCAATTATGGGGCCTTTCTTCTTCTCATTGTGAAGATACCTAGTTTTCCTCATATGGGTGGTAATATTTTTGAACTAATGAGTCCTTGCTTTGGGTTTTCAAAAAACAAAAGAAAGAAACTTGATTCTTATATGGTTACTGTCACAATTCTCTTCTCTATAGAAATAACTGTGTAGCGGCTTGTGTCTCCCCTAGTAGTAATCTTATGAACTCTGTGATGTTCTTTTCACACTGCCCCAGTTGATATGTAAAATATCGATATGTGCCCAATATTTTTGTTTCTCTATATATTATTGTTGTAGTGCCATGTAATCATGTTATTTCCTTACTGCCTTGTATGGCATGTGATGAAGAGTATTGTGTTTAGTTGTGTATGGAAATTCCAAGAGGGAATGCCTTAAGGTTTTCATGCATGATAAATATTCACGAGTGGAGTTACCAAAGGCAGTATGGTTTAATACACAGTTTTTCCCCCCAATAGCGGTGCAGAGTATGTAAGAAAGGAGGTGCAACTTATTGTGCTCCCTACAAGGCACCTGCTCAAGCTGGACACCGCAATGACCTCTTACTGTGATATGCAGCGAGTACTTTTTGAAGAGGAGCAATCAGCATATAATCAAGCTATGCAACAAAATAGTTGGTAAACTCACAAGTTCCTTCATGACAATAATATACACCAAAACTCCTTTGGTAAACGTTACAACTTACATGCTGTGTTGCAGTGATGGGAAAATTCATCCCCTTACATCTATTCACCATACGTCTACATACAACTCTTCTCTCTGCAAACTAATGGAGTATTGGTGAGAACACAGACTCCTTGACTCATTTTAGCCAAATATACTTCATAATGTATGGTGACTTAAATGGTTCACATTTTGTTCACTAGTTTGAGTCCAGCTATAACTGCACTTCAGGACCGCTTGAAGGAAAATGAGCTTCGGGTAAGTATGCTAATAACTTGTATCTTGTGACAATGGCCAGCCTTGCGAGGGACTGACATGAACTTTCACATGTGAACAGCTATCTATGTTAAAAGAAGAAGCTAAACAACTCGAGGCAGAGACCCAGAGCATGAAAAACGAATCTCCCCGTCGCTTTATGAATCATGGGTCTGTTGGCAGCAGTTCAGCAATGGCCCAGAACAGGCATCCTTTCTCCAGCCAAGGTAGCCCAAGGAGCCCTAGAAGCCCTAGTGGTGGCAGCCGGAGGAGGGCTTGTTGATCATGATCTTCTCGCCCTGTTGTGGTGATGAATATTGTTCGCGCCGTGGCTTTACTGAATGCTTTGTGAAACACCAGACATTAGGATGGATGAAGGGATAGAGAATGGAACTGTACATACCCATCTCCTTTCAGCTCTGTGCTGCCGCGGAAGCTGCTGACAGTCCTGCTTTGGTTTGTGGTGTTGGGGTTCCTTATCCTGCTACCAAAGCTGCGGCGTTACAAATCGTTTTCATAGCTGGCCCTGAGCTTGTAGCCTGTACACTGTAGATTCTGTACCTGAGCTGCTGTTGTTAAGATGTGATGTTTCTGGGGCAGGCAAAGATGAAGGGCGTCTTCGCTATGTAATCCTGAAAAGGAAACTTTGTAGCGATCCATTTTGTTGAAATGTTCCAGCTCCAATCAGCCATACCTTGCTTTGCCAAAGTTTTCTATCAAAGGGATGGTATCGAGTGGAAAGAACCTTGCGTGTAAAAACGCTCGATGAATGGAGCAAGCTATCGTGAGCTTTATTATCATCTGTATGGCATCAGGGAACTAACGTGCCGGAACGGTGGAATTTCGTGAGACGTCTGGATCACAACACGCAAGCCTTCTCACGGCTTTACCGTCCACGTCGAACAGCGGGCGACGCTTTTGACGCCGCAAATTGTAATCGGATCCGTGTATATGCTCGTTTGGAACTTGTAATTTTGTGAATGGAAGTGACGGGTCACCACTCGCCACGGGGAGATACTACCAGAGCACCAGTTCAGACTTCAGAGGTGGAACTCACCAGCCGTTTGCGTACTCTGCTTTGGGAGGGACATGATGTGGGAAAACAGGGCACTTGTACAATGCCGTATGATCGTGGGGCACCATGTACTTGTGGTGTGGAACGATGGGTCGCGTCCAAGTTACGAATGAAAAGGCCCGGCCGGCGGCCGCCCGGGGACCGACCTCGCCGAACCAACCTCGACCCGGGACCAGGAGGGACGCCACCGAAGAAGGCGTTGGCGAGGTCCAGTATAGGTAGCTGTCCAGGCTTCACGCAGTTTTACACATTCCTTATTACCTGGATGAGCCATGGCGATTGGGTATGTACGTGACGGTACGCCTCATGCCATTCCTTCACCGTCGACCGTCGTATGGGCGATATGCATTTGATCGTCCCATATGAGTGACTCGCGAGTTTAGGTGCCAGTAGTAGCCCGACTACCCGGACACCACAGATGGTCAGGTTGACCGTGAGTCCGTGACCAAAGCCCAAATTTATGATATCCACACTTGTGAATTGTGATCGGTCCGGACCCTTCCATGGAGCTGGTGGTCCACGTCCTTTGACCACCACCATCTCCGGTCGTATCGTACGCGTGCCACCGCCGCCACTGCCCCGGCCGGCTGCTTCCTTGCTTGAGCGGTTGGTGAAACACCCACACGGGCCAGCACAAGAAGCCGTCAGGCCCAGGCAGTGAGCGCACACCCAATCCAACGCCTGCCGCGCCAGGCAAGGGCATCCTCTATTCCTCTGCTCTTGAACACGTCGCCGCCTGCCTGCTAGTGCTTGCCTTCCTCCCCCCGCAAACCGCAACGGACTCCGCCCACAAGGAAACGGCCGGGGATTACATACGGGAGGGAGCAGGTGAATTGCCGGTCAGCAAGCGATCAGAGTAGCATTATCGTGGCCATTTCAATTCCTCGGGTCAAACGGCCACGTCGCTTTCGGTTCCTCTCGCTCCTTCCTACCCCTATCGGCCATCATAAAGATCTTTTGATCGCATTCGCTCGCAACCGCCCCCGGCGACGACGGCTTCTACGTTCGTGCGTGTGTACGTTTTCTTTGGCTGGGTTTGATTGCTTCGCCGCCGTATAACTACACGCCTCGCCCCAAGTTCAACGCCCGGCTCGCGTCGCCCAGTCGTCGTGAGCCACAGACCCCCGCGCGCGGCAGCTTCCTCTCCGACTCCGGCCGGTGACTCGATCTTTCATGGCGGGGCTGCAGCGGTCGAGCGAGACGTTCCGGCGGTCGGGCTCGTCGGGTCTCGTGTGGGACGACAAGAACTTCTCCGGCGAGATCAAGCCGGCGTCGGACGACGGCGGCGGCGCGGCCGTGGAACGAAGCCGATCGGTGGGCCACGCGCACGCCGGGTACAGGGCTACCGGGCGGGTCCCGCCCGCGATCGACCCGCCGTCGCCGCGCGTCGCCGTGTGTGGCTTCTGCAGTCTCTTCGGCGGCGGCGGCAAGGGCAGGGACGGCGGGAGCGCGAAAGCCAAGGGGAGGCGCCACTGAGCATGATCATGTCATCCTTCTGTACCGGCAATCGATCGGAACGCACTCCGAATTTGGTAGCTTCTGTTAGTGTTTTTCAATCCTTTTGTGAGTTGTTTCATCTTATGTCTTGGGTGTAAACTGTAATACACATGCTAGCAGAAAGAAAGACAGTTCGAATGCTCTGTACAGTAGAAGTTAACAGTAGGTGCCACACTGTCAGTGGTTTCATATGAATCTGATTGTGCAACGTGCTTTCTGTCCTTGTTTACTTGAACAAACTCTTCAGTCTGGAACACAAAAACTAATGCAATTCCTGTCCAATTGCTTTACATACTTCTGTATTTACGAAAGGGGCAGTTCGATACTTCGAAATATATGCACGCGGATGCCGCAAGAAGATCTCACCCAAAGCTGTTTGCCAACTGGTGATGGTGGACAATTTCCTGAAATCTCGCTTGGCCTTTTCTTGAATTTAGAATCAGGGTGTGTTTAGATTGGGGAAAGATTCTCCGAAAATACACTGTTCACCAAAAAACACTGTAAATGAATAGTGTTATGTGAGTGAAAGAGGTAGGATGAACAGGGAAAAGTTTGATGTATAGTGGTTTTTTGAGGATCTTTTGTGAATCTAAACGGAGCCTCATGCACCATGTTTCATCAGGCTTCTTCCTTTTCTTGCTACGCATGGATCATCGCTTTCGATACTCTTCTGCCGCACGGCACTAGCCATCACTGCATGCTTCTTTCTTTGACGAGAATCATCTGCGTTCAGTCAGATCGAGTTCAGACATAGCACCATGTTTAAACTTGCCGGCACTAACGAAAAATGATCATTCTCAGAACGTCATTTCAGCCATCGTGGCAACGAGACATTATTGGCATTTGGCAGGAAGTTTCAGACATTATTTCTTGCCTATCCAGGATACAGACAGCTTGATATACAATTTGAATCCTCTAATAATTCCCCAGCCTTAAAGGGACAAAAGAAAACGTATCTTGGGGGAACACATGCGTTGACGCGCGCGCACACTTGCGAACTGCGACGTGTCTGAAGTCTCATCTAAACTGCATTTGGTGGCTGCTTATGCGTTCAATCCTGTGGGACAAGGGCGTGCCCTCAATTCAGGTTCCTTCGCTATGTCAAAAAGAATCAGAAATGTATTCAATTCGGCGTCAGTACTTCAAAAAAAAAAAATGTCCTCCAGTAGTTGGAAGCTGGTCACCAAAGGCGATAATAAGCATACGTACATGCCGTGCGCGAACAGAATGGTTTGAATGCCGTCGGGACTATTTGTTTCTTTCTCCTCGTGTTACAACCTGGAATAGAAGTGCTCTAGGCATTAGTTCTGAACTTGTAATTGAGATAAACCTAAAATATACACTGAAAACGCCTCTTAAATAAATTCAGTGAAAGCACATAGATGTTTTGATACTTGTAATTCAAAATGTTTCAGTGACAATTAAGGTTGACTAGATGCTTTTAGCTCTGCATTCCACACTGGACATACCTGCAGTATTGCTTTCAGCTCGTAGAGAAGGTCAGGGAAAGGGTAGATTTTTTCTCCCATGATTTAACTCCCTCCTACTCTATATACGAAGGGATAAATCGGTTTCACAAGCTGTTCAGCATCGGGTGCCGATCGACAATTTTCAGGAACTTGTTTGGCTGTTTCTGGAATTTTTGAGTCATGAACGAAATGTCTTCAGCCTTTCTTTCCTTCTTGTTACGTATGGGGTCAAGCATCGCCTTCCACTCTCTTCTGCAATCATCCGTTCAGTTTTTGTTATCTGCATTCTGATCGAGTTCAGACCTAGCAGCACACCAGCATATTCCAACTTCAAACATTTTTTTTAGAAAGAGGCGAAGAACTTCAAACTTATATAAAAAAGAAAGAAAACATATCACGTGTGTTGAAGGGGAACTTGCATCTTGTGGCCGGCAGGTACACAAGTCTGATTGGTTCGATTCCAATGTTTGTCATGCCAAACTTTTTAAGCTAAAGTTAGTGCAAAGATGAATGCTAAAGTTTATATACCTGAATTTTGAATTTTAATTAATTAGATGTCAAAGTTTTATAGACCATGCTCTAATATAATCTTTGCCTGGTACATTTTACCACTCAACTAAGCAGGCCCCACATGGGTTGCCGTTGACGCACACAAAAACAAAACAATTAAACAAATGCAGACATGCATGCAACGTGTGTGAAGTCTGACTCGCTGGCTGATGCGGTTCATCCTGCAGACGAATGCCTGGAGGCCTTTAGGGTGTGTTTAGATTGTAGGAAAAAATACTGTAGCATAAGAAAAACAGCTGTAGCATTCGCTGGGAAACGTGTTTTGTGAGGGGGGAATAGTGAAAAGTTGGAATGAATAGTGAAAAGTTGGAATGAATAGTGAATAGTTGGGAATCTGAACATGGTTAAAGTTGGCGCTCTGCGTCCAAAAAACTAAAAAGCAAAATGAATTCACCAGTTTCTGCGGTTTTTACTGAAGAAAATGTACTACAAGTACTGGCAGTACAATGTACTAGTTGGTGGCTGCTGTGGGTCTCCACGGACCACGGGAACATAAACACACGTACATACAGTGCGCGAAAAATCGATAAAACGCCGGGGCACACATACGGAGTATTGTATTGGACATCCTCATATTCAAACAGGAAATATTGTCTCAAAATGAAATCTTTTCAAAACCGATTCAAACCTGCAACCTTGCCATACAAAATATGTTTTATCCGATGGTTTTGTTACTCGAATTTCGAAATTTGAATAAATTCCTTTGGTGCCATTGCAATTTCCTCAATCCCGTGGGCTACTCGAGTAGCTGAGTTTTTTTTTGCAAACTTTACAAAAAGTCCATGCATTGATTTTTGTACACGTGTGAGAGCTTTTTGCAAACTTGCAAAGGGTGTTTAGATCCAATTGTGAAAAAAGGACTCTGAAAAAGCTCAAAAGTCACCATTTTTTTTTTACAAAGTTCGTCTTCTAAACAGCCCTGAGACATCGATGGCAAATAAAGTATGGCCAATTTTGGATATGGTTAAAAACTGATTGATACTAATGAGGATAAAAAGTACTACTTCAGCAGTATTACAAAATTCCTTTTTTCTTTAGACGTATTAGAGTTTGTATAAAGGTTACCAGCCGTGACTACAGTACTATTTAAAAAGGAAACGAAGGGAGTAGTAAATATGTTCTTTTTTTTTTCTTTCTATGAACATTGTTCTTATCTTCTATAGGAGTATTGATGATTTGGGATGATTTGGCCAATGGTTGGTTTTCATTTCAGGAGACGGAAAAGCGCGAGGTACTTGATTGGACATGCAAAAGGCAGGCATGTCTGATGGTAGCAATGCTTGCCAAAAGTCAGAAAAAAGGAGTGGGCATCCTGGTATTGAAGAGAAATTACATTACTTGGGACAAAGGTGTGAAAAGGGGAAGAACAGAGGATGCTGTGGATTAGGCCTCAGGTGAATGCCGCAATGCTCCCCATCCTTTTATGCAAAGTTCTGACATATACCTGCCTTGCTGAGCGCCAGGTAGTCACTCAAAATAGCTGCAAAACGGAAGTCAATAGCTTCCTAAGCACATGGCTCATGAGTCACGAAAACGTTTTGCCACTACTGGAATCCCCTGTCTTTGGAGGAAACTCTTCCAGCCTTCATGGCCTGTTACCATCCAATAACCACGGAAACGAAAAGAACCTTTCCAATTCCAACAACAAGCATGCATGAATCTAGCGATGTTTCCATCACCAATCACGGACGCTTTGTCCACTCCTAAACCATGGCTACTATTTCGCCGCCCCCTTGCCACATGCAGAAATCTCGTTCTCCTCACGCATCATTCACCATCTTCCTCACGGAAAAGGCAGACCCCCGCGCGCTACAAAGGCGGCACATGCATAATGCTAGTACTTGCTACGACGCTAGGTGTCGTAGTACTACCACCATCACCACCACACTGCCGGCTGCTGCTCCTACCAGTCCCAGAGTCCACCACCTGTTTCTGTTTGTTCTTCTCGCACTCGCACCCGCTTCATTCTCCCTCCCGTCCCGTCCCCTCACGGTCTCGCCTATTCGGTGCCTTCCTGTCTTCCTGCGCGCCACCGCCGCGCCGAGAGCAAGGCGCCCACCACCCAATAACTGACAGGTCGGTGCAAGGATGGCGGTGTCCGTGTCGCCACCGCTCGCGCTCGCGGCCCTGGCGCTTCTCGTCCTCTGCGGCGCCGCCGAGGCCCGCGTCCTCCTCACCCTCGACGACTTCGGCGCCGTCGGCGACGGCATTGCCAACGACACCCAGGTGCGTTCGTGCTCGCCCCCGTTCTCGCTCGTTCCTTCCCGGTTTAGCTAGCCGGGGGCACAAAGAAATTCCTCTGGGCAACGCGCGATCGACGACCGCTCTTTGTTCGGAATCTCTCCAGGCATTCGTGGACGCGTGGAACGCGGCGTGCGGCTCCGGCGAGCAGGCCGTCCTCGCCGTGCCGGTCGGCAAGGCATACCGGATCTGGCCGGTGCAGCTCTTCGGGCCCTGCAAGAAGAAGCTCAAGCTGTTGGTACGTTCCTCTCCGTACATGCTGTTACTGCCTTGCTGTCCGTACCGTACACCGCCCTCTCGGATTCCCGTGTGATGCACTCTTTTTTTTTTTTTCCGTTCACGCTGGTTGTCGCCGTTGTTCTGCTAGATTTCCGGCTCCATTGTCGCGCCGGCGAGCCCGGACGAGTGGGCGGGGCGGGACCCGATGAAGTGGCTCTACATTTACGGCGTCGATGGCCTGTCCATCAGCGGCGGCGGCACCATCGACGGCATGGGGCAGCAGTGGTGGGCGAGCACCTGCAAGCGCAAGAAGACCCCGGTAATAATTGACCGCCCGCCCCGGTTTTAACTACCACCCACCTAGCCTGTCTGGGCTCTGTTGCCTTTTTCTGCACTGACGAGTGACGAGATCACCTGAGTTTTTTTTTTCTCTGAACTGTGTCTCTTTTGCTCTGCTTGTGCCCTCGCAGCCTTGCTACTCCGGGCCTCGTCCTAAGGTGAACGACTGAACGCTCTGCTCCCGTCACGTTCTTCAGATTGCCAGAGTTCAGTTCGGGCACGCGCCTGATCCGGTTCGTTCTCGAATCCTTTGTTTGCATGCAGATGGTGCATTTCGAGGAGTGCCGGGGCGTGAGCGTGCAGGGCGTGACGCTGCAGAACGGGCAGCAGTTCCACCTGACCTTCACGCGCTGCTCCGACGTGAAGGCCAGCTTCCTCCGGGTGATCGCGCCGGCGGACAGCCCCAACACCGACGGCGTCCACCTCAACGACTCCTCCCACGTCCAGATTACGGACAACCTCATCTCCACAGGTCCGCTACGATTACTACGTCCACACCTAACCCGATTAGCAAGTGTAAACCTTTCGTTGTCAGGTGACTGATGACGCGCTAACAGTATCACGAGTCATGTGAACTCTTCCGCGAGATAAGATCAAAGGCCGCCGGCTAGTTGACCGGACAAAGTTTAGTCCAAATCGTAGCATGCCTTAGCACTCATAGACGCTGACGCAGCCGAGTCCAAAACTGCTGCTGCTGATAACGTTCCGTTGGGTCCTCACATCGCATCACATAATTTTCCAATTTTTTTCAAGAATATTCGTGGCTGCTAATAGCATTTGACCACATATATATACATATATACACACACACACACACACACACACAATATATATATACACACACACACACACATACAGATTGAAGGATTTGTTTTTGGTTGATTATTAAGAAGCATATACTGACAGAGCATCTTTTTCCAGGAGATGATTGCGTCTCCATGGTCGGCAATTGCTCCGACGTCCGCGTAAAAGACATCTCATGTGGGCCTGGCCATGGTATCAGGTGACGGCACCACTACTTCTCTAGTCTTCCAGGATCTGATCTCTGCTGCCGGGATTAACAATGTCATACCCTGTACGTGTCTGTCAGCATTGGAAGCCTCGGCAAGAACCGGACCACCGACATGGTCGAGAACGTCAAGGTCGACACCTGCTTGCTCACCAACACGACCAATGGCGTACGGATCAAGACCTGGCAGGTAATGCTGTAACGGCATACACACACGCAGGCCCGTGATATGCCTCCACTCTGACTGGGACGATCCTGCCATATATATTCATTCAGAACAACACCTGCGTTAACGTGCAAGAACTTGTCGTGTTTCCCATTTCCAGGGCGGCATGGGCTTCGCGCGCGACCTGCGGTTCGAGAGCATCGTGATGAAGAACGTCTCCAACCCTATCATCATCGACCAGTACTACTGCGACCAGCCCACGCCGTGCGCGAACCAGGCATGCATGACACCTCTTCTGAATAATATTCAGTGCAAAGCACAAAGTTTCCATCGATCTGAATCTCTGGCCAACTCTGTGTGTTGCAAATCGCGATCGTGATGTATGCAGACGCAGGCGGTGGAGGTGCGCAAGGTGGAGTTCGTGGACATCCGGGGCACGTCGGCGACGCCGGTGGCGATCAGCATCGCGTGCAGCGACGCCGTGCCGTGCAGGGACCTGGAGCTCAAGAACGTCAACCTGACGCTGGAGGGCGGGGGAGGCCAGGCCACCGCCTCCTGCTACCGGGCGTCCGGGAAGAGCGCCGGCACCGTGCTCCCGCCGTCCTGCCTCGCCAAGGGCGCGCGACGGTGAGGATCGAAAAGGATTGCTGCTCTGCAGGTGTGGGGCTTATGCGTTTGTCTGTCACACAAGCTCTTGCTGCATTGGCTGAAGCATCAAGGATATGCTTTCTATACGTCGTGGTTGAAGCGCTGTCTGTAATGTACTTGTCATTTGTTGATTGTATTGTATACACGGCACTGGTGTCGAGAAGAAATTACAGCGGGGGAAAAGTGGGAACGATTTTATTTATTTATTCAAACCCGGCGAAGGAATGTTTGTCATGCTACCTCTGTTTACCTAGGTGCTAGGCGAGGCGGCCTCGATCGGCTTCAGCCGGTGATCGGCTCACCGGATGATCGCGATAATTTGATTTTTTAGACGAATCGATCGCGCTAATTTGTTTTTTTAGACGAATCTGATGGACCATGGCCAGGGCCCGAAAGCCCACTTGGCAAGTATGTTGGCAGTTAGTAGCGGCCCATCTCAAGAGCACAGTCAATTTGCTCGCTGCAGCATTTTCCAAGCCCGACGCAGGAGCAAGAGCCAACCGTCCCGGTCACCCGGAGATGGAAATGCGGATCACATGGATCAACCATCAAGTACAATTTTTTTAGAAACAGGATATATTTAAAATAAAATTAGGATTCCGTTGCAACAAAATCACGAAATAAAGAAGGAAATAAGAAAAATGAAAACAGTTACATCATAGCCTCTATCTATGAAGATATAAGCTGGGGATGATCCTTTTTTGCTCTAAGCAAAAGTAGAGCAAATTCTTTTTGAAAGTGGGTCTTGCACCCTTGTAGAGACGGTTGAACACATCTGAAGATTGCATCATTACGCACCATCCAAATTGCCCAGGCCATCAGGATGATAACATCCATGTAAAAGGGCACATTGAGTTGACTTTTGAACCTAGAGACCATTTGCATAGGGTCAACAAAATTCCCAATGTGTAGGTTCAGTAGTTGCCAGCATTTTTGAACAAAAGCACAATCAAAGAAGAGGTGATCTCTGCTCTCCTCAATGGATGAGGAACAAAGGACACAATTATAATCATCCAAATCCATGTTGTGCCTACGCAACAACCCTCTTGTACTTAGTCTATGTTTGAGCAATAGCCAGAAAAAAAACCTTATGCTTATTTTGCACTGAAGATTTCCAAATCCAAGAGTAAACTAGATGAACATTTCTGGATCTACTTAAATGTTTATATGTCTTAGAGGATGAATAAATCGGAGAACCCCAGATATACCCCCATATATCACAGTCTTCTGAATTGGCCGTGTTCTCAAGCACATTTAATAACTCAATTAATTGCAAATGTGCCACTTCTGATAATGGGAGATGAAAATGCTGAACAAGAGTGGCCATCTGCTTTATCCGCTGAACATATACCATCTTGTGGTTGGCAAAAGAGTATAACTCAGGGTAAGAATATCGCGGGACCTGTCCAGCCCATAGATCAGTCCATACCAGACATGATTTACCATCCTCCATTGAAGATATTGCTGCCATATCTTTGTATTTATCAAGAAGCTTTAGAATATCCCTCCACCAGAAAGACCCCTTGGCAGCTTTCCATTTTTATAATGTTTCTCCCATACCAAGTGAACCCAAGGTATATCTGCCCTATTAAAGAACTTATGGAGTGATTTAAGTAACAAGGCTTCATTCTGTGTCTTCAAATTCAAAACTCCCATGCCACCTTCTGATTTTGGCACACATACCATTTCCCATGCTGTCTTTGGTGGGTTCTTTGCACTAACATCGCCGCCCCTCCATAATCCATGCCTTGTATACTTATCGACTTGTTTAATCACTGTGCAGAGATAGAACATAAGCAGAGAAGTAAAAACTGAATTGGTCATCTCCAGCTTACATGCCTGATTGAGGTATACCAATGTGCTTGTTAACCTTCTCTGACACTTAGTGACCATTGGCAAAAAATCCTCCACCGTTGGCTTAGTCAACCCCAATGGCAATCCCAAATATGTGAAGGGAAGTGTGCCCACCATATACCCAAAAGTTTGAGAAAGCAACATACACCGTTCCTCAGACATGTTAATAGGGACCATCATGGACTTTGAATAATTCACTTGCAGACCCGTGGACATAGCAAAAGTTTGCAGAATAGACTTAAGATGAAGTAATTGTTGCTGACACCCTTCCATGATGATAAGCATATCATCGATATACTGAAGGATAGGAAAGTCCTGGCTATAAGATAGGAGGAATGGAAGATTCAGCAAGCCTGATGCTCGAGCATCATTTATAACACTCTGCAAAAAATCTGCCCCAAGACAAATAATAATGGCGACAGAGGATCACCTTGGCGTACCCCTCTTCTACAATGAAATGTCTTTCCTGGCACCCCATTCAACAACACCGACGAAGTGCCTGATGAAAAAACTGTTTGCATCTAGGACATTCATCTAGCTCCAAAACCTTTACTGTTCATTATAATCAACATTGCCTCATGCTCAATTTTATCAAACACCTTTTCAAAGTCAAGTTTCATAATAAGAATCTCCTTTTTTAAGTATGACACAAATGTAAATACTCAAAAGCCCAGGCTAGACAATCTTGTATTGTGCGAGTCTTTATGAACCCATACTGGTTCTTATGAACAAGATCAGTGATCACCCGTTGCAATCTATTAGCCAACAACTTGGTTATAGTTTTAACCGATATATTGAGGAGGGAGATTGGTCTAAAATGTGACGGTTGAGTTGGATTGACAATCTTTGGTATAGGAGCTATATAAGAACCATTGATACTCTGAAGGCAGACATCGCCCTTATAAAGGCATGACACAGCTCATAAAAATCTTTTTTTTAATAATAGGCCAACACTTTTTAATAAAATCAGTATTGAAGCCATCTGGACCCGGAGATTTATCTGTGCCACTACATTATCAATTTCCTCAATGGTGAAAGGCTCGTCCACTGATGACAGATCAACTTGATCCCCAAATAAGGATGGTAAATCAAATAGCATGCTCAGGAAATCTTTAACCCTCAATCTGTCCTTATAAGATTCCCACAAAATGGCAGCGTTTAAAGTGTGATTAGATTGCATTTGACCAGCTTCATCTTGCAACACTGTAATCAGGTTCTTTCTTTGTCGAATAGTTGCATTAGCATGAAAAAACTTAGTACCAGCATCACCAAACCTGACCCATTTTAACAGTACCACGCTGCTTCCAATATATTTTTTGCTGCTTGAGCAGGAGAATGAGTTTCTCTGATAAAATTTCCTTAAAATTCCACTCACGGATAGAAAGATCTCTGTAATCTTCCAGAAATTCAAGAAATGACAAGATCAATTTAACATTTGCAATCATTTGCTTAAGGTTAGACAACTGAGCCTTCCATGCTTTAAGCACTCGTCTGAGATTTTTGAACTTTGCTAAAATTACTTGTGCCTTATCAACTTTATGAACTCGCAAGTTCCAACCATGAGCAACCACATTCATGAAATCTTCATGTTCCATCTAATAATTTTCAAATGAAAAATTGAGCATTTAGGGACATCAATTACAATCTTTATAACACAAGGCACATGATAAGAGACTTCCATTGTTAGAGCCCATGCTGCAGTTTGTGGGTATGACAACGTCCATGAATTGGACGTGAAGAACCAGTCCAGCCTCTCAAGTGGGGGATCCTGCTTGTTAGTCCATGTGTATTTTCGACCATGAAGGGGCAATCCCACCAACCGAATAGCACTAAAAGCATCATTAAACATGAACATTTTAGATATATCTCCTCCTGGCCGATTTCTATTTTCTGGACTTCTCATTAAGTTAAAATCGCCCACTAACAGCCAATCTATAAGATCTGGCATCTGAATCTGCTTCAGCCATTGCACAAAGTTCCTTTTTCCCTCATGGGTAGATGGGGCATATATGTTTGTCAGTAACCATTCGTCATCTGAAAATTTTGAGGTGAATGAAACTGAAACTGAGTACTCATTTTCAAAAGCAAGCTGCCCATCTAAAAGGGAAGATTTCCAAATAGTTATGATACCCCCCGAGGCACCAACCGACGGGAGATAAAGAAAGGAATCAAAGGCCGGTGGACAAAAATTCTTGATAAAGTTAGGATCGAAGATATCCTTTTTGGTTTCCTGTAGACAGATAACATCACAGGCACTCTCTACAATTTTGTCACGAATGGAATTCCACTTAGTGTCAGAGTTCAGACCCCTAACATTCCAACACAAAACCTTCCATTCACGTCTTTGACTCATATTCATATAAAAACCAAATGTTGACTTTGAAGCAAAGCATCATGAAAATGCTTGCAGATAACAGAACACAGAGGACTGGATTTTATTACAATGTGTAAACACATGTTCAGATACTCAAAAGAGATAGCAATCGCAAGTTGCAAACAAAAGACTTCTGTGACTTCCATTCCTCTACTTCTTTGACTTCTTCTTTGGTGCCTTATCATCATCAGGCTTGGAGTTTTTCTTAGGGCCTGGCCTCTTTTCCCCAGGAGTAGGGACCTTCTTCTTCTTAGCTAGCATCGGTTCATCCACCTTTGCGGCGTCTATATCACAAAATGTAACACCAAGATTTTTAATAATAGACGGAGAAATGATAGGAGGCTCAGAATCACAAGCAAAACATACTTTACCTTTGAAACCTTTATTATGTGCCTTGCTGCGATCACTTCTTCGCAAACTTGGGTTAGCATCATGCAACTTTCTAGCCTTCCTCAACAGTTCAACCGACCAGGGACCCTTTGATGGACATCCTTTAGCACCTCTGGACTCAAAGTTGGTGACACAAACTTGTCAACCAAAACCTCATCCATCTCATCAGTAGTATCAAGAACAATTGAAAGGAGCGTCTAATCACACTACGATGTGCCCGGCTTTGCTCCCCAAGAGGAAAATCATACCTCCACGCCCTGACGCCCATATCGCGAGTAGAATGCAAGCTTCACGTCCTGTTATTATAAAGTCAAAAGGATCGCCATTGGGGATGTCAGTAAAGCCATCAGCTCCTGACATGATGGAGTGGTGCATCGTGCGAGCTTTTTTTTTTTTAAAAAAAATCTTCCGTTTAGTAATTACGAGTACTACACAACACAAGAGGACCCTTTTTTTTGTGGGGAAACGCTGAGGTAGCGAAATGCTGATAAACCCTGCTGCATGTCCCATAGTACCTGGCACGTCTGTCCGTCCCCCGCACGCGTGAACCTCTCGTGTACGTACGTGTTCCCGGGTCCCCTCTCCGTACGCACGCCGCGCCTTGCCGCTGTGCACTCGCCGCCTGCCCGCCTCGCTCATCCACCCATCCGCTCGCGCGCAACGGCGCAACCTCAGGTTCAGCAGCTCAATCACACTGGCGTGGTCCCGCGGGCAGCGGAGTGACGCCACGCACCGACGCTCTTCTGCCATCGCAGCCGTCGTATTGTTCCAGTGATGGCGCGGACGGCGAGGGCGGCGGCTCCCGTGCCGCTGCTGCTCGCGGCCGCCGTCGCGGCTATCCTGTTGCGTATCGCCGAGCCCCGCGTCCTCCTCACGCTCCACGACTTCGGCGGCGTCGGCGACGGCGTCGCCGACGACACCAAGGTACGCGTACGCCAACGCCAACGCTGCTGCTGAACACACACGGCAGCCGCACATTGCCTGCTACAGTAGCACATGTACCAACCGGATATGCCTTGTTCTGCCGTTGCTTTCTCAAGGCCTTGGCCGACGCCTGGGCGGCCGCGTGCGCCGCCGGCGACGACGTCATCCTCAACGTGCCCGCCGGAAAGACCTTCCAGATCTGGCCGCTCACGCTCGCCGGGCCCTGCAGCAGCGAGATCAAGCTGCTCGTAAGTCACCAGCAGCTCGATTCATTCCCGACCCACTGCTTCCGTTCTCTACTCTAGTCGCCGTGTTTGCGATTTTTTTTGCCTCGCGTTTTCGTCAGATTTCTGGAAACATCGTTGCGCCGGCGAGCCCCAGCGACTGGGGCCCCGGCGACCACAGGCAGTGGCTACACTTCCTCAACGTCCATGACCTGAAGGTGACCGGCGGCGGCATCATCGACGGCAGGGGGGAACAGTGGTGGGCACAGTCGTCGTGCGAGGAGGTAAACCAGTGACACCACTTGACGCCGGGTGTTAAATACTTAGTAAATATTAAGACTGAAGGCATGGCCAAACTAACCGTGTGCTCTGCTCGTGTTCCTGCAGAATTGCACGGCGCAGCCTGCTCCCAAGGTGAGCACGTTCGATTGGAGATTTGCTCGAACCGAATTGGTTCCCGAATAGGAGGAATCACCACTGCTCTCTCTCGTATCTGCAGGCGGTTCACTTTGAGGATTGTCAGGGGATCAGCGTGATGGGCATCACCTTGCAGAACAGCCAGCAGTACCATCTGACGTTCACCCGATGCTCCCATGTCGAGGCCAATTACTTAAGGGTGACCTCGCCGGAGGACAGTGTTAACACCAATGGCATCCACCTCGTTGATTCAAGAAACGTTCACATTATGGATAACCTTATCTCCACAGGTTTGTGCCTTTTCTGGTAGCACTTCTTTTCCCTGCAGGATGCAGACACAGAGCAGCTGAATTTTAAGAATGAATGCAATTGCCAGGAAAATAATATTGACTCTATTTGACTAGAGATTCGGTACTGGAATGAACACTGGAAACTGAAAACAGTTATGATGCGTTAACCATACACATTGCACAAACCTGGGGATATTTTTATTTCCTTAAGCATGTCATTCTTGTTTCCCATTTTCCCTTTTCTTCAGGTGACGACTGTGTCTCGATAGTGGGCAACTGCACTGATGTTCGCCTAAGAGCCATCTCATGTGGACCTGGCCATGGTATCAGGTAAACCGCTGCATCTTCAGATTTCCCCCATGTTCCTCAATTGCAAGTACAGCTAACAGCGTCCGTTCAGTATTGGAACTTTAGGAGTAGACAACTCCGTTGATTATGTGGAGAAGATCAAAGTTGACACCTTGTTCATCTCAAATGCCGAGAACGGTGTACGCGTTCGGACCACCAAGGTAGCAGGAACTGTCCATTTCTCCATCTGAATCAGAAAACTCATGTGTCAGGACCTCTGGTGGAAATACTGTGCTTTCACTGATCCTCCTGTGTGATCTTGTTGTTTTCAGAATGGTGGCGGCGGTTTCGCCCGCAAGGTGAAGTTTAAGAGCATCGTGATGAGGAACGTTTCTAACCCCATCATCGTTGATCAGGGAAACTCCGACGATCCGGAAGGTTCATTTGAAGCACAGGTATATGTTCAAACTGAATCCAACATCCAGCACCATCTGACCGTCTGATGACAGGCTGTCGGCGAGTTAGGCTGACTAGGCTCTCGGGGATGCTCCGAGAGAAGGGTTTGAGGAGAAGTCGTCGAGAATCTAGAATCAAAGGTGACAAGAGACGATTTAGACAGGTTCAGGCCGTAATATGCGTAATACCCTACGTCCTGTATGGTGTATCTTGTATTGATCTGGTGTAATGAAATACCTGACGGCGTTGCTCGATACAATGTCTGACGGCGTTGTTCGATGGTCTAATCTAGGGACCCTTGCCCTCCTTTATATATCCTAGGGGGCATTGGTGTGCACCAGTTAGGTGCACCCAATTGGGTAGCCCCCGAGCCTCGTTTTGCTTTGAAGAAGGAATTCGAGGGTCTTTAATGAAGAATCCGAGTTCTTTTGAACCCAGATGTAACCTCCGAGATTCGGTATTAACCGAAAAATTCTGAAGAATCTTTGACAATATACCCGCAGCTCCCGAGCCTTGATCCGATTTAATAAATCGAATTAAGAATCTTGACTCCAGGATTTGAAGAAGATTTGAAGTAACATTGTTGAAGCGAAGATGTCCGAGTACTTTGCTGAAAAAAGTACTCGGCTAGTATCATGGTCCGAGTTCTTTGTTGAAAAAAAACTCGGCTGACGTCATGGTCCGAGTTCTTTGTTGACAAAAGAACCCGATGCATCAGCCCCTGAGCACGAAAGTGCGCGAAACTGCTATGGTGCGCCGAAGCTTGATCTGCAAAAATAAAAATATTATGTAGCAAATGTTGAAGAATATATGAAAAACTGAAATTTATTTAGTCTTGTCGACGGATCGACAAGATATTGCGTATTGCGCAAAGATGAAATCGACGAGCGCGTAGATCCCGCATGAAGAAGTCGACGAGAGAACGCAATATGCACGAAGTGTCTCAATATGAGATTGTTTGGGTGTCTGTATCTTTTCAAAATCGTAGGTCCGAGTAGTTAGTCCCACTAGCCGTGCCCCCACGATACCCCGGTCAATAACACATCGGCTTGGAAAAAACACGGTTTGCATCGTCAGACAAAAACTCTCGATACACTCGACTTTAGAGATAAAACAGAACACACTGAAGAAGTCGGCGAAAACGCGAAACACGCATGAAGAAATCGACGAAGCGTGGATCGCGCATGAAGATATCCGCTTGTAGATGCGAGATAAAAAAATAAAAAAAATAATTAAAACATGTAACTTAGCTTAATTCATAGACGATTTGTTGATGAAGTCGCATCGGATCCGAGTTCTTTGTTGAAAAAGAACCCAGCTAGTCACCGTGGTCGATCCGAGTTGTTTGTTGAAAAAGAACCCAGCTAGTCATCGTGGTCTGGGTTCTTGTCGAAAAAAGAACCCGACTAGTCTTCGTGGCCTGGGTTCTTGTCGAAAAAAGAACTCGGATGGCGTCACGGAGTCAGCAACCAAAGGTAAACGCCCCAAGACGAGCCAAGTAGTCGATGACGAGTTGTCGCTGCGCGATCGAGCAAGTTGGAGTCGATGCGGCTGGACATTGGCGTGTAGTAGTACTCGCGTACACCTTCAGTGTACATGCAGAACTCCAAAACGATGCCACACGAGTCCTGACTTGATCTCGACCCGCGTACCAGGTGCTTGCATAATGAGATCCTTGCTGATAGCTAATTTGATGTGCAGGTAGCAATTCACTCCCACATTACGTAGCTTAACGGCATGGAGATTTTTCTGTGCGCATGCAGATCAGATCATGTTTTGCTTCGGCTTGAAGCAGTGCTGTGATCAATTCCATCTTGGACTCTGGGTCATCGGTGCGATCAATTCCGTCTCGGACTCTGGTCATCGTAGAGCCATCAGTTAGAACACGACGAGGCGCGCTGGTTAGCAAATCCGATAACCATCACACCGCGTCACGAAGTAGATCGATTTTTGATGATGTGATCCTTCGAATTCAACGGCGGATTCTCGGTGACGATCCCACAGATGGCGCTAAAGTGTCGACAAGTTATGCTGACTGGCTCTCGAGGGGATGCCCCGAGAGAAGGGTTTGAGGAGAAATCATCAAGAATCTAGAATCGAAGGTGACAAGAGACGATTTAGACAGGTTCAGGCCGCAATATTCATAATACCCTACGTCCTGTAAGGTGTATCTTGTATTGATCTGGTGTAATACAATGCCTGACGGCGTTGCTCGATACAATGTCTGACAGCGTTGTTCGGTCTAATCTAGCGACTCCTGCCCTGCTTTATATATCCTACAGGGCAAGGTTACATGGTAAGTCTCATAGTCGGTTACAACTGAGGAGTCCTAGTAGAACAATGTGTCCAAGTAGAAGTCAAGCTTGCTTAAACAACCCGGGTTTCTATACCCGTCACAGCCTACCTCTGAACTTTTGCGTTGGAAAATTTTACACTGCAGGCTGCAGCGACGGCCGTGCGGGTAGAGAAGATCAACTACATCGACATCGCGGGCACGTCGGCGTCGGACCACGCGATGACGTTCTCGTGCAGCGACGCCATGCCGTGCAGGCACCTGTCGCTCACCAACGTGAACCTGACCCGGGTCCACGGGCGCAACGCGTCGTCCTACTGCCGCAAGGCGTACGGGAGGAGCATAGGCACCGTCATCCCTGAGTCGTGCCTCTCCAAGGAGGACTTTGTCCAGCAAGCCCCACGGCATTCTGAAGAAGACGAAGAAGAATATTCAGATTCGTGAATTTATTTCTTGTTGCTTGGGCAGTTAATGAATGTTGTTCTAATATCTCCAAGGAGTAGTTGCTTTGCATTCTTTGGCATTAGGCGTGCGTTGTTTTCCCATCCCTACGAGTAGTCATCTAGTGCAGATATCTCTGAACCGAAGAGCCGTGTTGCTTCCAAGTTTGGCTTTCGATAATCCAATACACTTTCAGCTAAGCATGCTTATCTTTCTATGATAAATGAGGCCAAACTACCATTTTTGTGTAAGATTGAGATTCTTGTGCCAGGGCTTGAGTGCAAATTCAGAGAATATCATGCTACCTCTCAGTAGGCTTGAATGAAGTATTTAATGCATAGTAGATCGTTTACGTTGGCATAAAAGCTATGTTTAGGGGGAGCCTGAAAACAGGGAGAGGGGTCCTCTAACGTTGAGCCCCTAACATTGAGTGGCTGACATGGGGGGCCAAGCACGTGGGGTCTGCCTGTCAGCCACTCAATGGTAGAGAGGCCAACGGCAGAGGATCTCAATCCGAAAACAGGGCGCACGCGACCATGGCGCGCAACCACCAAAACCAAGGAAAAACAATGGCCGGGAGCTGTTAACCTCCTCCACTCGCCTCTCCTATATAAACCGGACGCCGTTCGGAGGCAGAAACCATCAGCCTGTATTCTCTCAGCCTTCGTGCCTGTTTCTCATCAAGCCGCCCTCTACACCCTTCTTCTGAACAAATAAATTCATCGAGAGGGCGGTCAAGAGAAACGATCACGGCACATACCACCAATACTATGGAGCGGTTCGTCATCGCCTTCCTCCTCCTCGGCCTCCTCGCCTCCGCTGCCGCCGTCGAGGGCCGCGTGGTCCCCTCCGTCTTCGAAGACGACCAGCCCAGCAAGAGGTCCGGCGACCGCGTGCTCATCGGCGTCGACTTGTTCCATCAGGCATGCGGCCTGGTAAGCACCACCTCCCTCTCTGCAATGCTCATGCTTGCTGCAATGCAAGTTCTTGGAGACGTCGAGACGATCCATGGATGACATCGGCACCTGGGTTTCTGTTTCTTGATCGAGCAGGTGCACTTCAAGACCATGTGCCAGAGCCTGACGAAGCTGCCAGGGGTGACGACGCCGAGGCAGGTGCTTCTGGCGTCGATGCGCGTGGCGGCGGCGAAGGCGATGGAGGCCAAGGCGAGGGTGGACGAGTACGCGGCGAGGACGCACGTGACGGGGCCGATGGTGTCCATCGTGGACGGGTGCAGGAAGGGGTACGAAGACGTGGCGACGTCGCTGGAGGAGACACGGAAGAGGATCGAGGCGCAGGGCACCCAGTTGGTGGACCTCAACAACCAGGTGTCGGGCGCCCTCACGCACACCGACGACTGCCAGAACGGCTTCGATGACTTCGAGATGGCGTCGCCCTTCGCGGCCGTGCAGAAGAACGTCTTCCGCCTCGTCGACAACGTCCTCAACATCGCCGTCGAGGTGCAGAAGGCCGAGGCCAAGCAGAACCCGGTCGGGCACGGGCCGCATGTGCACTGATGAGCCCGCTGGCATGCAGCAGGCTGTAAAAGGCAGGGTTGGTGCTCTACCGATCTCCTCCAGCACCTGATGATTTGATGAATATATATATAAACAAGGCTTGAGAAAAAAAAAGTGTACTACTGTATGTAGCAGTGTAACTTGATGAGGTTACTAACACGGAATTACAGGTTGAGCTCTTACCATAAAAAAAATCTTTGAGTCCGCGTTCCTTCGACAGTTTCATGTTTCATAGTCGAGGTTGAGCTTTTATAGTTCAAGATTTACTATGTTCATTTCAAAAAAAGTTTTGCTATGTTTCGTACTCTGAGAGGGAAAATTTTGCCACAACACCACTACTATTCCTCCCCCTCACAGAACACGTTTCCCAGGACTTATCTTGTTTTTCTAGATATACAATGTTTCTTCAACAATCTAAACACACCATATGTTCCATGTAAAATTGACTATAAGACATGCAAAGCACAATAGTTACAACATTGAATATGAATTACTGTAAAACATCTCTGAAATTTTCAAGAAATTTGGATTTTTGCCGCCGCAAACATTGGGCTTCGCAACTTTATCATCACTACGTTGGCTTCGCAAATTTACCATTTGAAACGTTGACAACTCGATTTCCCTGCCATTTTCATTCTTTTACTTGTTTTCAATTCCCTTTTGTTTTCTAGACATCCGAAAGGACAAGTATGCCCACGCCTACTCGCTACTTTGGTCGCATCTTTTGGTTCGATCTGTCGCATGTTTCGCGCAAAGGCGATTCGTAGCCCGTCGGCGTGCGGATCACCTGCCATCTCATGGTGTCTACATTTGACATTTTCATATGGCTACTACTTAGAATAGCTTACATGAGGGAGTGGAGCCGTGGAAGGCACCCCTATTTTTTTTTTCCAGAAAGAAGACTTATAATATCTTTGGTCTATAGAGTTACAAGTACTCTGTAAACCAAAGAGATTATAGCTAAGTGGACGACTGCACAGACAAGTAGTCTTCGTGCGCCATAGATAGCTCAACCATAAGTAGTGCCATAGCCCAATGAATGGAGGTCAACATTCCTGTAGGTGGAATTGAGCATCATCTTCTTTCTCGTGTCTCCCCCATATTGCTTCTGCCACCGAAGAAGATAAACTAGATCCAAAGTTCTCACTAGACCTCCATCGTAATTGGATCTAATCACGACAAAACGGGGAAGAGTCCGGAGAATTTTATTCCATGGAGGCGACATCATCCCCGTCTCCATGCCGCCATCCAAAAACCTAATTCTCCATGTCGTCATGAAGTTGTTGACGTCACAGCCGCCACCTTCATCGGAACAGCCATGGAGAGACCAAATCCACCCTACCTTCTCGTCGTCGCCGGGAAGGAAGAGGAGGAAACAAACCCCCAATACCAAAATACTTGGCATGAAGAAACCCTAACCTAAAAAGGACTGTCTAATAAAAACTAAAAGAGAGATGGATCCCCACTCCCTCCAACCTGCATAAAGCATCATTTGTATTAATTAGTCATGCATTTGTGGATTAAAATATTATCTTCATTGTGCTGCTCATGACATATTTGAGCATTGTAATATGAATTATAAAGGGTATGGAAATTCACATGAGAGTACAAAAATGTATAAATTAGAGAATTTAGAAACTTTTGCCTAATTGTTGTTTATTTCACAAATGCGCCATCTATACACAGGAGTATATTTAAAAAGCAAACCAAATGTAGATTTCAAAAATGGATACAGTTGGATTTGTGGTCCCTTCATTTAGCCAAGGTTGAGTGACAATTAAAATTATTTCACCTAAACACTTCACTTTCTCTGAACTTGAAAGTTGTAAACCAAAGTATCTACTTTAGCCTAGATATGATAAGTGCCTTTGGAAACTTTGCTTAAATTTGTAGTCAAACCCAGTTTTAAGCCTCAGCCAAGAAACTTTATTAAGTCCTCCTGATGGACTGTACTGGAACCCTGAATTCATCAATGCAAATCTTTCTATCTTACTTTGGATCATAGCAAAGTCCAAACAAAATTTGGTAAATTCCTTCTATCCCTACATTGGGCCACGTTGTCCCATTTTCTCCACCGTCAGACAAAATTTGCCTCCTCCGTGGATCCCTTCCCGAATTCTCGCTCTCTACGCAGCCGGCCCACGTCGAGGAGGAGCTTGTGGGCTCGACTGCTCGAGGCCTTGTTGAGCTCGGACTCCGATTAGGCCACGAACTTGGGCTTCGGAGTTCCAGTGTCCGATTGGAATTTGGGCTTCCGCGTCGGATTCTTTGATGCTTCTATATACCACCACAATCAAGAGCAGGTTTGTTTCTGGGAAAAAGTCTATATCACCCCCTCACCTATGGAGGGTGGACTATATAAACCCTCAATCTATGAAACGGTCTATGTCACCTCCTGAACTTTTCAAAACCGATCAAATTACCCCTAAACTAATTTTGAAAAATCATAGTAAATAAAAAAAATCATAAAATAGAAAATTAAATTGTGTTGGACTCCAAATGATTAGATATACACACTGATTATATAATATGATATTTTTTAATATATTTTTACAACTATGGAGAAAAGCATAGATCTAAAGCTATAGTAAAAAAATATTCTAAAACATACCATATTACATGTTCAGTGTGTATATCTACTCATTTGGATTTCAATGCAATTTGATTTTCTATTTTAAGATTTTTTGTGATCTATTATGATTTTTTAAAACTGCTGTGGGGGTAATTTGATCGGTTTTGAGAAGTTTATGGAGTGATCTAGACTGTTTCATAGGTTAGGAGACGACGTAGTCTAACCTCCCAAGGTTACGGGATGCTGGAGGCACGAGCGGACGAGAAGTCGAGAAACACCATCTCCATCCAAGCCACACCTGTTGAGCCTCCTCATCGGCGACCTCATCGCCGGCTATCGAAACAGCAGGCTTGATCTCTTTCCACCGAAGCATTAGTTCTATGTGGGAGGCGTCGCCTTCTCCGCCCAGTTGAGCCTCGATTGAGATTCAGCCGCACTTGGATCGATCTACTTTCTGTTGGTAAGTAGCCTCACTGGATTGTTCTTCATTTGGGGGCGAGGGTACCTTTTACTCTTAAAAAAAGTGCCTTTTCTTTACCATATATGTGAACAATCAACTCCAGATCCCCGTTCTCTCCATCCGCTCGAGTCTATGTTATCTATTAATTACTGTCCCATTCCAATTTTTAAATGCTTATCCATTTCTGTGCAGACCATCTCGCCGAAATTGGCCTATTCGACCCAGATGCTGTGCAACAGGGCGATGAATATGGAACCATCCGGTTGCACGGTGGTGCTGTCCAGCGAGATGACGGCGGAAGTTTGCCTGAGCAACAAGAGGGGAAAAGTCATACCATCGAGTGACGTGGTGCTACTGCCAGATGAGATGATTACGGAGGTGTTGCTGCGGTTGCCCATCAAATCCATTCTGCGGTTTCGGGCCGTTTGCCGGTCCTGGGCTGCAATGCTCTCGTCTGAGGAATTCTGCAGCCTTCACATGGCAACGACCGAGGTGAAGCCATCACCGCCTAAGCTGCTGTTTGTCTCACCTGCAGAGAATTTTGGCTCCACGGCAGTTTATTCTTGCTCGCTACTGAACCAGAGATGACCTTCTGTTCACCCTTGACTATGCTCGTGGCAACTTTGTGGATGTGGTGCCTGCACCGTGCCATGGCCTCACCCTTATATACGATGCTGTTGTGCCAGCATACTATGTCTGCAATGCAGCCACGCGGGCAGTCACACGACTGCCACCTTGCTATGACGTGGCATATTCCACTGCTGGGCTTGGATTTGATGCAATGACCAGGAAATACAAGGTGGTGAGGTTGTTTCAAGGGAGAGGTCATGAGAAACAAACTTTTTACTGTGAAATATACACACTTGGTGGTGGGGAAGGGGATTATTGGAGACCGGTTGCTGGAGGAGTACCCTTCAGGTTCTGCAATTTCGCACGGTCTGCTATTTGGCATGCGGTGTTCAGAAAAGCACCGCCATTGTTTGCGGACGGTTCCCTGCATTGGTTGATTGAGCCTTCATTTTTTGAGAAAATGCCAAAGGCTGCTATCCTATCCTTTTCTCTGACAAAAGAGACCTTCAGCTGGGTCCGTTCACCATCTTTTGCTGTATCAGGAGCCCACTTAATTGAGCTTGACAGTCACTTGTGTATTGTTCAGGACCTTCGCGAGAGCTTGCCTGCTGGTAGCATGCTGGAGATTTGGAAGCTTAAGGACAATATCTCTGGTGGGTGGTCGCTGAACCATCGAATTGATTTATTAGGACATATGGCAAGAGATTTTGTTGAGCCACAGGCTGTGAAAGTTATTGGTTCCTTTGGCAATAACAAATCAAGCAAGAGGATAATCATTGCCACATCAAAGCACAAGGTGTTTGCATATGACCCTTTGTCTGAAACAATAGAGACCATTCACTCAACCATGGAGAATCATGCATCACATCAGGTTGAGCCCTCTGATACCCGATTCAGTTTATTTAGAGAAAGCCTTGTACCGGTGCATAAAACAAAGGAAGAGATTTCCCTCTCATCTCTTTCGGCTAAAGTGGCTAAAGAGATCCTGCGTAGACTTCCTGCTAAATCAGCACTAAAATTCAAATTAGTCTGTCAGCAGTGGCTTACATTGATTAAGAGTGAGAGCTTTGTCCATGCATTCTTTTTGCATAAGAATACAGACAAAAGGCTGAAGATCATGCTTGTTGGCAAGGGCACTGGACAACCAGGTTTCAGTTTTATTCATTTGAACAATTGGGTTGAAGAGGCATCTAATAGAGGTGTATTGTTGGAAACAAAGGTTGTTTGCTCGAAGCCATGCCATGGATTGAATCTGGTGAGCATTGAGAAAAAGGACTATCTGTATAACCCATGTACAGGTTTTCATAGGGTCTGCGTGAACCAACGGCTTCATTTGCAGCAGATGTGCAAACTACACATTGATGGCGTTCAGCAAGAATACAACCCATTTTCAGTCGGCAATAAGAATGTTTGCTTGGGGTTTGACCCCTTATTTCAGGAGCATATTATTGTGGAAATGTTCTACTGTTTCAATGACTATAAGCTCCGTCAATATCACTTAACATGTTCTCTGTGGACTTTCAACTCTCGGCATCTTCAGCAGCTTCCTCCGCCGCCTCTTCCTGTAAATGACATGCCTCCTGCCTATGTGGAAGGGATGCTATACTGGATGAGCGAACCAAGGTTGGGTCAGAGCCACAAGCGAGCCATTGTCTCTTTCAACATTGCCACTAAGATTTTTGATGTCATCCCTTGGCCTTCATGCATTGAAATATGCGACAGCAATGGTCCTTGTCCTGCATATGTTGTTAAGCTTGAGGGGCTTTTATGCGCTGTTCTTGCACGTCCAGCTGTAAATGAGTTAGATGTATGGAAGCGGAAGCTTGGTCAATGGGATAGAGCGTATACAATCTATTTGAATTCCTGGCCAGACTATTCCCTTGAAACAAATATTGTAGTGCCTTTGGCAGTTGACCCAGTAGACGGGAGGGTCCTACTAGGTTTCTACAATCCATTGAAGCAGGCAATTGAAAAGTCTTTTCCTCTTGATCAAATGCCACATTTCACTCGTAAAGGGCTGAAGGCGTGTCTTGGACTGCATCCAGATTGTAGTACCAAATGTAAGTATGTTGGCAGCAAGACCTCACAATGGAAACCATCTCTGGATCAGTGCGAGTCCTTTGGTCAGCCTTCAAGTGCTTCGTTGCAGAAGAATTTGTCACACTCCAGAGGTAGATCGGAGGAGCTAAATAGAATGAGTAAACTTATGCCCCTGGTTCCTATGCTATATGAGGAGAGCCTAGCATATTATCCTGGTCCTGTGAAAGGAAGAATTTTGAAATAACGACTGGCTAAAAGCTGACATTTCCTTGTTAGTTGGCTGTGTGTTGGATGTATTTTGTTGCTGCTGTAACAATTGTTGGCTGGTTATACACCAAGTTTTTTTATAATGTAATAGTATGATATATTGGTATTTTGTAGGTTTATCATTTCGATCACTTTCTTCAAACAGATATTCTATTTGACCTAAGTTGAGCTATGTTAAAAGGGCGAGGCCCAGCGCGCGATCGTGCACGGGCCGCACGTGCACTGAGCCGCTGCCCGATGGCAGGCTCTAAAAGGCAGGATCGCTGCTGTACCGATCTCTAGCACCTGATGATGAATATATATGAACAAGGCTTTGAGAAAACAAAAAAAGTGTACTACTGTGTGTAGTAGTGTAACTTGATGAGGTTACCAACACGGAGTTACAGGTTGAGCTCTTACGAGTTACGATATAAAATCTTGAGTATGAGCTCGATCAATTGGTTCAGTTGACGCCAATGCCGGCTCAGCTGCTCGACGTGTAGCTATGGATTCTGGACCGCTGGTGCACGAAGGCCACTGCTGCTACGCGCATGATCGTCCAGCGAAGGGCGAAGCCCTGCAAGAACGGCAGAGCCATCCCTCAACCCTCATCCCTGCACGGCTGCACCGAACTCTGCATGCGCGAGGCAAAGACAATGCACGAGCCCGAGATCACGTCATCCACTTACAGAAAACTATAGGTACATGCGGAGATGCCTTGCGGAGCAACCGTGGGCAAAAAACCATAAACATGGCTAGTGGGCTACCAATATCTAAAGGCTATGATGTGCCACCTACCTCTATCCATGGGCGAAGCTAGAGCATCGAGGACCCGAGTGCACACTTCAATATACACATGTAACAAAAAATCATCCAAGATATACAGCGGCAAATAAAATGCTTACCAGGATGAGAAGCTCGACTGTCTTGTAGTATTGATAGCTAATATAAAAAATATCAACAAAATATTATATGGCTCACAAAACAATGGGCAAAATATACCATTAAATTGAGTACTCAATGAGATAATTATTACCTACAAAAAGTATTAATTAGATGATCCAATGTATCAGAAAACAAATTATATTCGTAAATTTAAAAATGTAAATTTCTTGAAGCGATCCACTACAACATCATTTGTAACTTTCAACAATTTTTTTCACATAGCAAATGAGACTATTGGTCATGTACTCATCACCCATACGATGGCTGAACATCACCACTCAACTGTACAAATGCAAGTACTAGCTTCAAAAGACGATAAACCAAACGATAGTAAATATGTATCCTTGTATGTACCACAATGGTTTGTACGTTGGCAAATATGTCATCATTGCGCACATAATTAATATAAAGGAGAAGTTCAGCATTAAGGTCCCTCAACTCCACATGAACAAAATCAACAGGATGTAATGTAGCTAGGCTTAGCAAATTGTCCATGTTAAAATCCTCAAGTGAATCTCTTGGATTGAATGCAGATGAACATACAAGCAACTGAGAGGAAGTCTTGTCAAAGCAGTGATCAAGCTCATGTAGCAAACAATCAAGAAGTTCATTAAAACAATCAACTTGAAAATGATGCTCGTTTGTAATACCTATTTTTTTCCTTGCTTAGTTGGATCAACATAAGCCTCACCCATTTCCAACTTGGGAATACCATGTTTATCACAAAACTCATACACTTGCACTTCACCAAGTATTTTTTTCCCAACCATCTCGTCTAATCTTATCCAAATTGTTTCTAGTTGATATCACGCAATTAACAACATTCACAATATCTAGATCTTTCCGCTGGAATGCTACTGACAATGTATTTGTGATTGGTCCATTTACCCATCCGAGTTGATGGAAAATTATGAGTGCAAGGCTGACAAGGTCTATTTACCAAGTACTTGTGTGTTATTGATTCTCTAATATTTGGATGATAAGCACTTATTTCTTTCCTTTTTCCTGGATCAAATTGAACCTCCTCACCCCAATTGATATCTTCTTAAATTGACTCCTCCGTGTACCAATAGGTAGGTTATATTTTTTTTAAAAAAAACTTTGGAATGAGTTTTTTAGAATAAATATTTTTTATATTTTATTGTAAAAGGATAACCGATCTTGGAACCATCCAATGGGTTAAATTTACACATTTTAAGTACTTGGATGGTTCTCGTCTCCTCGATGTCTAGTTTGTAGTTATGGGTTGGAAATCATATTTTTATAATAGTTACAGGGTGTAAAAACTGAACCTTCTATTATTGTTGTCATTAAAAATTCCCCCATGCATAAGTTCTCATATTGGTGCTTGATTTTTTTTTTTTGCGTATACAACACCCATACCAAGAGTGAGTACATAATACACTGAGCAAGAATTAGATACCTTTCATATAGCATATTACTAGTGGCAATAGCTGCATAAGTACATTAATGCAAATGGTGTTTAAGATAGATCAAGAACATGTTTATTTCAGTTATGGCTTTCCTAAAAGCTGTTTCTGGTATGATGATTTTGCAAACGATGTTGATTATGAATGATTTTCCAAGGCACCTCATGGATAGGTCAAAATCAAACAAAATATATTTATATTTGAGTAAAATGCACTAGAGATCCATCAATTCATAACTTTAATGCGCGTTGATGTCCCAATACAACATACAACTAGCCAATGTTGCTTAGTATGGGCTTCATCTTCTTTTCAATATAACAGTAGCTCTTCTGCTTGGTTTGTTTCAAAGCTGGAAATCCTGTTTTTTCTAGACATCATATGCGGACTTTTGAAATTATAAAACCATTCAAACAACCTCCAAAAATCATGGACATTTAACCAATCCAAAATTCATGAACCTTTAGTTGCTGCGTGTTAAAAACAAAATGTGTACAATATTGTACCAATAAAACTATTGTAAAATATCTCCTTTAAAGAAATGAGGAAAACCAACTGACTCCATTTCAAAACTGGATGCCTTATTCTCCTTTTTTGTGAATAATATATTTGGCAAAAAAATTAAATAAATAATAAAAACTTTAAAATACATAAATTAATTGTAGTTTCCTGTAAACCAACAAATAGGTATACTCCTTCGGTCCCATTAAAAGTGCAATGATACGTTTGAAAAAAATACCTATACAAGAGTGTTATCATACAAATAAGAAAAAATATCCACTAATCAGCATGTTAGATCTTATTTGCATGTCAAGACTAACTATTAACCACCAATTTAGGAAGCTTATTTAGTTGTGGCGGCATGTGAGTCTTTACACACGAGAACTAACCTATCTTAAGAAATTAGAATTACATTCTTTATGAGATATATGGAGTAGTTTTTTTTTTAAAAAAAACATATATGTAGTAGAATCATATGTAGTTGCATGCCACACACTCAACACTATGAATAACACAACTCCGAGACTATATAAGTTTTCAGATCTTGAGAACAAATCGTGTATCAACTTAAATCTCGAAAAAAATTCTAGAAAAAATAACTGCATCTATGCAAACCCGGGTCGATCTATTCCAACACACAAAAAAAGAACTTTCCAACTTAGGGCTTGTTTGGTTCCATCTGATTCAATTCAAGTGGGGAATGATAAATATAATAAGCACTTCATGATAGATATATTAAGATGTCGGGATTCATTCCGGGTCAAGAGCTAGTTTACTCACAATAGTGACACTAAAAAACCAGAAATCAATCCACTGGTCAAAAGGTGGGGAATCATTCCGAACCTCTTGTTATATCTATCATGAGTAAAATTAGTTTTTGATCCGGAATAAATCTCAGTCTCTAGCTATACCTATCATGAATTTCTTATTATATTTGTCGTTCTTAGTCCGGATTGAATTCGATGGAACTGAACAAGCCCCTAACAATGCTTTATTCACCCTGGTTGGTTGTGTTTGGGGATGATGTGTTTATCTATGTCTGGTTTACTGACTTTATTTTAGCCATTTATCTACCGTAGAAGAAACTTGCGGAAGCAATTCGAATCCATGTCGTAATTGGTCTACAGCGTGGCCCCGCGACACGACCAGGGTTGGTCGCGGATGTCCGCTGCTCGTCCCGGACGAGGGAGCCGTCCACGAGGGGCACCCCAAGCGTGGTGCCCGAGGCGAAGGCAGGGACGGGCCTACTTGATATTGAAGATATTAACTGAATATTCATTGTTTTTTTAAAAAAAATATACATACTCGTATACATGTATCTCAGCCCATCTCCCTTCTCTTAGGCCAGTCTCAACGTAGAGTTTCATCAAACAATTACTAAAACCTTGTTTAGTTTGTCAACTTTTACCAACTTATTTTGCCAACTTGTTACATCAAATGTTTGGACACTAATTAGGAGTATTAAACATAGGTGTAAAAAAACTAATTACATAGATGGACTCCACATCGTGCGACGAATCTATTAAGCCTAATTAATTCGTCATTAGATACTGTCATGCTACAGTAACCTGACATTGAAAATGCGCTAATGACGACACATATTAGGCTTAATAGATTCGTCTTACGATGAAGAGTCGATCTTTGTAATTAGTTTTATAATTAATCTATATTTAGTATTCCTAATTAGTGTCAAAAGATGACGTGCCATTTTTTTTACCGAAGTTAGTAGAAAAACCCCAACATATTATTTTTCCATATTTTTTATTTATTCCAAACACATCGCTTAGACCTAACAATTTCTGGCCCGCCCGCCCACGTCTTCTAATAGGATGAGACTGGGCAGCGAAAACCAAGCCCGAAAAAAATTTGGGCCGACCCAAGCCCGCCCAAACAATTAATTTCATTTATTTTTCAACTAAAAAAGGATAGGAAGCCCGAGCCCGAGCCCGCCCACGGCCCGACCCAAACCCGGCCCGAACTTGCCTATGGGATGGGCGTGGGCGCAAATTTTCGGCCCGAAATATACCGGGTTTTTCTCGGCCCGACGCGAATTAGGCCTGGCCCGCAAAATACTCGGGTCTACCATCGCTCCCACGAGGAGTCGAACCTGGGTTTGCTAGACGTTACTCAGGTGCTCTAACCACTAGGCCAGAGACCCTTCCACGATGATGTGACATTTAGCCAACTTTTCACCAATTTTCTACACCCAACTAAACAGGGCCCGCCACGTCACATTTACAATGGAACAAAACTTCCACATAGTTTTATGGCACAAATTCATATATAAAATATAACATTTAATTCTCGCATTGTATATGACCAAATGTATCTGGAGAAAAACAAAATAGCTCTCAGTGCTAGTTGCATGTTTTGGTAAATGTACATGGTGAGTGTCATGTTGATGAAACTTATTTTTTTTCTCTTTCTTCATAATTATCATGCCACATAAACAATTTTACTGATGTGCCACGAAACCTTACCGGGCCAAACAGAAAAAATCGGTCCAGGATGCCCCGGTCTATCCCTTTGCTTATTCTCCCTAGTCAGCACCTCAGCAAGCTTGTCGCCTGTAGACCTGAGCATTTTGCGGGCCGGGCCGAATTCGCACCGGGCCGGCAAAAAACCCGGTTTGTTTTGGGCCTCAAAATTGTGCCCACACCCATCCCATGGGCAAGGTCGGGCCTAGTTTTCGGAACAGGCTCGGACCGGGCCATGGATGGGCTCGGGCTTTCCGCTTTTTTAGTTCAAATATAAATAAATAAAATCGTTTGGGCAGGCTTGGGCCGGCCCGGATTTTTTTCGGGCTTAGTTTTCGCTGCCCACCCCAGGCGTGGGCGGGCCAAAACCCACCGGGCTCCGGCCGGGCCGGGCCACAGGTCTGGTCGCCTGTCGGCCGGCTCTCTGCCTCTCTCCCAAGTCGAACCCTACTTGGCACCTGCCCAGCGGCGGCGGCGAGCACCGGCCGCCGGCGGACCGAAGCGGCGGAGCGCGGAGCCACGGCGAGCCACGCGTCCCACCGGCTCCACGAGGAAACGAGCGCGGTCAGCGGCCTATGGAGTGCGGTGGCACGGCACACGCCGGCCCTTCCCCTGCTTACATGGTATATTTATTGAATTTCCTTTAAATCTCGGAACTAGGAAATATCATGTTGGTCTGCAGATCAGCACAACTAGATTACCCGAGTCTAGATCTGTTAGTGCTAAACTGCTAATTCGAAAAGACTAAAGAGACAGCCCATGGACAACAAGTATACCAAGGGCACATTGTTTGGAGTCCGTTTCTGCCCACGAATTCTATGATAATAATCCACCCATATATACAGCCTAGAGGATCATATAGATCCTCGATCTGTTGTCGAGAACGGTGGTTTTCCAAGCACATAGTAGTAATTTCCATCCAGGCTTTAGCCTCCGCCGTCTAACTCTTTCCACGAAGCCTTGTTCTCTTTGGGAGGCACCGTCCCTTCGTCGGCGCACGGGATTGGTGGAGGGAGATCCAATCGATCTGTTTTCTGTTGGCCTTGGTAAGCAACTCTAACTTGCCTCTCTGGATTGTTCCACGAGTTAATTTTATTCTGGCGGGATTTCACTGTCCGTGGGCAATCAACTTGACAGTCAAGGCTCCGACTTTCTCTCTATTCATCCATAATCTGTGTCAGAAATTGGGTGCTACAATTTCATAGCCCTTTTCCAGTTTCAATTAGCTAATTACCGCCTGGGCAATATGTACATCGTCGTCCATTAGACAAAGATAAAAAAAAACTAATGTTTTTTTCCAATCTCGGTGCAGATCACTGTCTCGTCGAAATGGCCTAATCGACGTGAGCACTGGGTACATCATGCTGTGCGACAATTGGAGGACTGTGGAACCATCGAGTGGTACAGTATTATGGCCTGGAGAGGAGACGGCGGAGGTATGCCTACGCAACAAGAGGAGGAAAGTCATGCCATCCCCTGTTGTGGCGGCACTGCCAGATGAGATCATGACAGATGTGTTCCTGCGACTGCCCATCAAATCCATCCTCCGCTTCCGGGCCGTCTGCCGGTCCTGGGCTGCACTGCTCTCGTCGGAGGAATTCTGCAGCCTTCACATGGTGGCAACCGAGGTGGCAGCGACACCTCCGAAGCTGCTGTTTATCTTGCCTACTGCTAACTTCAATTCCACTGCAGCTTACTCTTGCTCACTATTGGGGCATGGCGATGACCTATTGTTCACCCTTGAAGATGCTCGTGGCAACTTTGTGGATGTGGCACAAGCCCCATGCCGCGGCCTCACCCTTCTATATGATGCTGTTGCGCCGGCATACTACGTCTGCAATGCAGCCACACGGGCAGTTACACGGCTGCCACCATGCCAAGTTGCATCATCCGCCACTGCTGGGCTTGGGTTTGATACACGCACCAAGGAGTACAAGGTGGTGAGACTTTCCCTAGGGAGATCTCATGATATCCAACCTGTCTTCTGTGAGGTTTACACACTCGGCGGTGACGATCGCTGGAGACCTGTTGCTGAAGGAGTACCCTTCAGGTTCTGCACATTAGCCACTTCGGCTATTCTCAATGCAGCTTACAGCAAAGTGCCACCACTGTTTATACATGGTTTTCTGCATTGGCTGATAAACGCTTCAATTTTAATCAAAACACCAAGGGCTGGTATCCTATCTTTTTCTCTGACGAGCGAGACCTTCAGCTGGGTGCGGTCCCCACCTTTTGAGGTTTCATCACAAGTCCACTTAGTAGAGCTTGATGGCCACTTGTGTATGGTTCGGGATCTTCGTAGTGGCCTGCCTGTAGGTGGCATGCTGGAGATTTGGAAGCTTAAGGACTATAGGTCTGGTGACTGGTCACTGAATCATCAAATTGATTTATCTGGGAACGTGCCAAGAGAATTTCTCGAGCCACAGGTTGCGAAAGTTATTGGTTCCTTTGGCAATAGTAAATCAAGTAAGAGAATAATCATCGCTACATCCAAACACAAAGTTTTCGCATATGACCCTATGTCCAAGACTCTGGATACCATTCACTCGACCATGTATATTGGGACATCTCATCAAACTGAGCCCTCGGATATACGCTTCAGTTTATTGAGAGAGAGCCTTGTGCCAGTGCAGAAAACAAAGGAAGAGATATCCCTCTCATTTCCCTTGGCTAAGTTGACTAGGGAGATCCTACTGCGGCTTCCGGCAGAATCAGCGCATGAGTTCAAACTTGTATGTAAGCAATGGCTCAGATTGATCAGGAGTGAAAGCTTTTCTCATGCATTTCGTTCGCACAAGAACATGGACAGAAGGCTGAAGATCATGCTTGTTGGGAAGGGCAGTGAGCAACCAGGCTTTAGTTTTATTCCCTTGAACAAATGGCTTGAAAAGCCAACTGATCAACATACATTGTTTGACACAAAGGTTTGTTTGCTCCAAGCCTTGCCATGGGCTAAATCTGGTAAGTATTGAGGACAAGGATTATCTATACAACCCATGTATAGGTTTCCAAAGGATCCACTTTAACCGAGGGCACCAACAGTTGCAATTTCCGATTGGTTGCTTTCAACCAGAAAACAACCCTTTTGTGGTTGGGAGTAAGAATGTTGGCTTAGGATTCAATCCATTGATTCAGGAGCATGTTATTGTGGAAATGTCATTTGTCTTGAAGGATTACAATTCTCGTCAATATTACTTAAAGTGCTTACTGTGGGGCTGTAACTACCGGCAAGTCCAACAGCTCCCTCCACCACCTCTTCCAGTGAATGACATGCCTCCTGCTTATCTGGAAGGGATGCTGTACTGGATGAGCGAACCAAGGTTAGGTCAGCAACATAAGCGGGCCATTATCTCTTTCAACATTACCACTAGTGTTTTTGATGTCATCCCTTGCCCTTTATGCATTGAGATATGGACCGACAGCAGCCCTTGTCCAGCATTTGTGGTAGAGCTTGAGGGAGTTTTGTGTGCTGTTCTTGCAAACCCAGGTACTGATGAGTTGGATATATGGAAGTGGGAGCTTGATCAATGGAAAAGATCATATACAATCTATTTAAAATCTTGGCCTGACTACTCCCTTAGTACTGAAATTGTGGTGCCTCTGGCAATTGACCCAACAGACGGGAGGGTGCTACTAAGTACAGGTAGGATGCTAGGTTTGTACAATCCATTGAAACAAGCAGTTGAAAACTCTTTTGCACTGGATCAAAAGCCATATTCTACACCTGAGAAGCAAGGATCATGCCTTGGAGTTCTTGCTGACCTCAAACATATTGACAAGAACTCTCTATGGGAACCATCTCTGGATTGGTACCAGTCCTCTGCTCAGACTTCTAGTGCTTCACTAGGGGAGAATTTGTCGCACTCCAACGACAGATCTAAGGAGGAGCTGAATAAAATGTGCCGTAAACTTATGCCTCTGGTTCCAATGTTGTATGAGGAGAGTCTGGCATATTATCCCTCATGCCCAAAAACAAGACTATTGCCCTATCAGAAGTTTTCCTAGCATATTTGCTATATGGTTTTGTCATTTCAAGCACATATGTTATTTTTCCTTTGTTTCTGTTTCACCTTTCTGCCTCTGTGTCATATATTTCTCGCTGCTCTTGTAAGACTGGTCACTGGATGGTTCTGTATAATGGATCAGGGCTGATACCATCAGTCGTTTTTGTTTTTCTATTTGGATTTGCTAGTGCACTTATAGTTTCGTTCTCATGGAAGAGCAGCTATCAATTTATTTTGAAGTAACTGCATTTCAAGATTGAGAACATTTAAAATAAAATCATCAAAAGTGCACAACAAATTCTACCAGAAATATGGATGGATAGGTGATGTAATAACTTATCTTCATGCAAAATTTGAAGATGAACTAAATTTTGTGCAGGAAGAAACAAAAATGACAGAGGGATTGCAAGTTGACTTTTTATCACAACCTTTGACCACTTATTCAAAAAATAAATGTATATAAAAAGTAAAGCCATGCTTAAAATACCTTTGATAATAGAGCAGGTTAAAAAATAAATTATACTTTGATAATTTTTTAATAGGACAAATAGTCAAACGTTGTGGCCAAAAGTCAACACTACCATATAGCTCGGTACTTTCTGTCGTCTAACTTGGAAGTTCTGGATGCAATGTGTTTTTTGGATTGGCAATTAACTGCTATAATTTGCAACTTATTTTGGCAGTCAATGAGCACTTTTAGCCAAATGACAACTTGCATTGTTCTCTGGCAACCATAGTTTTTTGTAGTATAATAAATGCCATAAATTAGCCAAGGACAAGTAAAGTTAATGCATTTGTCATTAACAAAAAATTGGTACTTAGTAGTTTTGTTGCCCCTTGCAAAATGCAGGTTAGGGGTCTCTCAGAAATTCGTCACCAGAAGGGGGTCTACAAATGCTGGTATACGAGTATCTGCCCAATGGCAGCGTCTGTGACAATCTTTATGGTAACATTTAGACCTTGTTAGGGAAAAGGATTGTAGCCTTCCTTGCCTTACTACCTCTGAAGGTTCACACTATTTACCAGATAACGGGAAAGGCTCCACAACACAGCTTGAGTTCAAACAAAGGCTCTCAATCGCCATTGGGGGAGGTAAAGGTAGGAAAACTGTGAGATTTTCCCTTTTTTCTGGGTTACTGGCCTGAAGAAAACCAAATGTAGTGCAATCCTGTTGTAGGTTTAAACCATTTGCACAGTCGTGATGCTCCTTTGATCCACAAAAATTTCAAGACAAACAATGTGCTGGTTGACAAAAATTTCATTGCAAAAGGTGGCTGATGCTGGACTTGCTAGGTTACTTAGAGGATCTGATGACGCTGGCCCATCACATGGGTTTCATATCAGTGTCTACCAAGACCCAGAGTAAGTTTAGTTACGAGATTCAATTACGAAAATGAGTAGGTAGGCCATTTCACAATAACATGTACACTTGAGTTTTCTGTGGAAGCAGTACTTTTTAATAACAGCAGTTTAATGCTGTTAAATAATTGCAGTTGTGGAATGGTTTGGTTTGCTCATCCGACCCATTGTGCATGCTTCTATGTAGAGTACAATCGGTGGCTCAGTTCTCTGAAAGCAGTAATGTATTCAGCTTTGGAGTTCTCCTTTTGGAGCTAATTACCGGCAGGGAAGCAGCTTCCTTGATGCCTCCAGAATCCAGAGAGTATCTGGCCCACTGGGTAATTTCCACTGGCATGTAGCTGTAAGTTGCCTAGAAAGGAAGTTATTGAACTCCTGCTGTTATCTCCAGCAAAGTCCCATCCTCTATAACGTGTCAAGGAACCATGAAAAAACTCTTACCGCCTTTGTGCTCAGGGAAAGAAAAAAAATCTTCTCTTCAATTGGTGCATTCTGCATTCACAAAATGGAAACTGTGATGGTCTAGTGTATCCAACTGTGAAGTTAGACTACAGAATTTCCAAAACATGATGACAACTGGAACATATCGCTTTAAGAATTTTTCATACTTATTAAGCATGAAAACTGAGAGGTACTAATCATGCTGCAGGAGCCAGGAGTACATAAATTCCTCTTAGGATTTATGTTCTTAAATACTGAAAGACCCTCGATATGGTGTTTTTACCTTTCAGAGGAAAGTAACAGTTTAAAAAAAGAGCCGCAGTTCTTGTGAATAAGCAAATTTTGTTTAACTCACTGCTCTGACAGACATTTTTTTGTCATACTGAAAGATCGAAGCGCATTTCAGTTCAAACGAACTGATTGACCCAAGATTAAGCGGCAGCGTTACTTCAGAAGGTATGAAGGATTTATTCAAAAAAAAAAAAAAGAAGGTATGAAGGAGTTTGTCGGCCTCGCCTTCCAGTGGCTGAACCCATCGTCAAGGCGGTGACCAAGGATGGGGCTGGTCGCGACTGAGCTAGACTGGATTCTGGAGACGGAGATCTCCATGACGACGTTGAGCCAATTGTTCACGTCGTGAAGCGGGGAAGGACTGATTTCATGTCTGATATTTGATGACATGATGATTGCCCGTAGGAGCCTAGCAGCTGATTGTTTCTGCCAAGCTGTGCTTTGCATTGTTGTGAAAACGCCATGTATTGTATTTTTTAAGCTTGTCATGGTTGATATAGTTTTGTATGAGGGGTGAGAAGAAAATAGAACTGTATGCGTATTTCTTTTCGTCGTTTCGAAGAATTGTATGCTATTTTCAGATTGTTCATTTCCAATGTATCGGCACTGATGTGTAACCTTCGTCCGTGCCAAATCACTGATATTTAACGGAATTGGGAGTCGTGACTCGTGAAAGGTTTGCGGTTGAGACCCAGTGGTTGGCCCCACCCGGCGTCGACCGGCGAGAGCTACGCCTACGTCACCGTTGCCCAGAACACCCTTGATCTCTTGCTTTTTTCCCAAACAAAATTGTGAGTTTGGAAGATTATTATTGAAATTGAGGATCAGAATTTTGAACACAACTTATGCAGATTATAAACATATTCATGTACATTGTCACGATTGTATACATGATTACAAGAAAACAACCAAGTTCTTTTGTGCGGATCATAACAAAAGGGCGTTCAGATTAATTAAAGAAGATAAAACCGGGAACGCGATAACAAGTGAACAATATTACATTTCACCAGCGGCGAGTGGAATGGTTTAATCTTTCGTGTGAAGCAAGATGAATCCTCCAACTTACACCGGCACAAGCCATAAAGAGACGTGCGCGCTGCGCTTGCCGAACGCACGCTCGCTCTGCTTGAACCCTCCATCCCCTCCAATTCTGCTTCTCCCCCCACACATTCTCTTCCCTTCCTTTCTCTCACTCGGCAATGGCGCCACACGTTCGGAGCCCACGGACGATCCCGATGGTGTGGGCAGGGATTGCTGCCGAGATGCAGCGGAAGAGTCCTAGCCCGCCGTCGAGGTCTCCGGATCTGCAGCCGGGTCGGCGACACTTCGGCGAGGGAAGCGGAGAGGTGGTCGGCCGCCCGAGGGTCATCGCGACGGCGGGATCGCGGCATCTTCCTCAGCGGCGCGTCGCCGAGAACAGGACGGCGATCGACCACGCCTTCTTCGCCGCGCATCCACACTGGGCACGGGGGCGTCGGCGGTGAGAAGCCGGGATCCTTCGTCGGCGGTGGGAAGCCGAGCGTCGACACGGCCTCTTCGCCCCGGATGGCCACTCGAGTTGCTGCCGTGCAGACTACTCCTCATCATGCGCCGACTTCGCAGGGGGCAAGCGGCCGGCAGCTGGCTATCGGCACCACTAGCATCGGCGCTGGGCAGGCTCCCATCGGGTCTACAGGCGACACCTCTGGCGGCGGAAGTGGCCCCGGACCAGGTGGGACGCGCGGCCCTAGTGGCGGTGGCGGGTGCGGCCAAAGTGACGGTGGTGGGCGTGGCCACATTGGCGGTGGCAGTCCTGGTGTCCGTGGCCGTGCTGGTTTGCCAGGAGCCGGCGGCGGTGGCGGACCTGGAGGAGGTGGTGCCGGTGGATTCTTCCTACCACAACCACAGGATCAACCGTACCTGGTATGTGCTCTATGCCCTCGCTACGCTCGAGCGCATGTCTACCGCAGCTGTTGCAGCCTCGTTACCTGCTGCAACTGTACATGTGCTTGCCCTGTTCCTATAGAGATGTTCCTACCTGAGCCGCATGTTAGAGGTGACGTGAGCATTTATCAGCCTGTTGCATTTCCAATGGCGCCATACATATGGGTTGCTGCTTACCAGTCTGGTATTTGGATTGAGTACTACTTTGTAGAAGCTGATCATGTATTTTCCGGGTGGCAGTTTGTACCTGCGCTTATCTACTATTTTCAGAGTGGCATTCCAGTTTGTACTAGGTATGTTTGGGTGCCACGCTGGGTCACTATGCCGTATGTTTAGTGGTGTACGAGCTTGTTTTTCCCTAGTCCTGTAAATTGTTCTTTGTGGTTGATAGAAGTTTGTTTTGTTTTTGTCAAAGTATTATGTAAGTCACCATTTGAGCTTTCTATCTACGACAATTGTATCAATCAGTGCTAGAACTTGCTAGTTATTGTTTCAGGTTGTTAAAGACTACATATAATAGGAAACATGGTGCTGACCGTGTCTGTTTTACTCATCATCGGAGTGCTTTCTCATGGCGAGTTTCACGGACGTCGGTGTTGAGCCAACCACGGGCCTATAGCACCGCTGAAGCCGCCGGGCCAAATTGCCGGCCCAATTAGATTACAAACCAGTACAACTTCAAATGTCTCTTGTCTAACATAATTGAAATTAAATAACTACTGAAGCAGCATGCAAGTCTTCTAGGCCTGCACTTCTTCCGCTGGGCCTGGAGCGATCTTTCTCTGTTTCTTGCTCTTAGGCTGGTTCCCCTGCTCCACTAAGATCTTGATCGCCTCCATCTTCATGACGTTCAATGGCTGCAGGAGATGTTTTGCAAAATGATTAGCATCAGGACGACTCGTGCCTTTTGTTTTTGGGGATAGCTCTCCAAGTTTATTTATCAGCACTTGTTGCGCCATTTGTATTGCATCCTCCTGGTTGAGTTTGGCTTTCTCTGCTAGTCTGGTGCTCTTTCTTTGCGTTGTGGTTGCTTCAGGATATTTGTCTGATGGTGGGATGGGTTGACTCGTGGTGGAGTGCTTAACAGTGGTGAAGGTGTTTTGCAGGCAATGAAATCCATAGAAGTAGCTAAATCATCAATCTGGTTCTGTTCCACGGGCTCAGACTGGGAAATGACACAATTATTTTGTGCAGTGGGATGGGTGTGGTGATCGATACTGTTGTTTTCCTCATTTACCTCCGTGGACTATCCTGGCAGGTTGTGCGGGTCATTTCATCAGTGATCAGTGAGTGGTGTTCTACTTCAGAGCTTATCTCATTTTCTACCCTAGTGATGCTTGCGTTGCTTAGTCTAATATCTTGCTCATTAGAAAATGCTGGGTAAGGTTCAGACTCATTCATAGCAAACCCGCAAGTTGCTGTCATGCTGTGTCTCTCCCTCTGCTGGTTCCACTTCTGCACCTCCCCTTCCAATTGGTGAAGCCATTGGTGTTAAATCTGTGCGTGAGCAGTGTAGATCTAGGCTTGGGAATACTTGATCTATGTGTGTGTGCATGTGTGTGTGACTGTGTATATGTGAGCGTGCATGTGTCAAGTGTCCTAGATCTAGGAATGGAGTAGAAGAAAGAGTTAGATCTATACCATCACGAGTAGAGGAGTTGGATGGCTCTGTTGATGCCATGGCACGTTCGGTGGGGAAGCTCTGCTCTAGGGCAGCGACGGTTGGGGAAGCGGATGCAGTAGCTCGGCGTAGAAGATCTCGTCGTCCTTCAGGGCGCCACCGGCTTTGGCCGGGAACGGCGTTGGACGTTGTGGTGGAGCTTCCCGCCGCCGTAGCGCCACCCTCTCGATCGGTCTAGGGTTAGAGTGTAGGTGGGTTGTGTACTCAGGTCAACCTCGTGATTAGAGCCGTGGCCCCCACCTCTCTCTATATAGCGCTGGCGACAGGGGCCCACCAACCATTAGGGTTGGGCGCCCCCGATCAGGGCGCAGATCAAGGCCCAAAGGCCTTTGGGCCTTTTGGGGCTGAGGAGATCAACCTAACAATCTCCCCCTTGATCTCACTCTTTATCTTATTTTCTTTTCCAGTATATCTTTCATCTCATCTTAGATTTATGTACAGAGCTTATCTCATCGTCACGATTCTTTATCGATAGAATCAATAGCCACCGTACACGCCTCTAGTCAGAAACAAATTCTTATATCTTATCGGGCCTTCTAATCCAGGAATCATAGGCTTTCCCTTAAACCCATACAGGCTAAGTGTTCCTTGAACACATTGGGTGGTAGGCCTTTCGTTAGCGGATCCGCAAGCATATTCTTTGATCTCATATGCTCGAGACTTATGGTGTGATCCTGGATTCTATCTTTTATCGAATAAAATCTTACTTGTACCGGCTTGGTAGCCGTACTTCTTTTGTTGTTGTGGGCATAGAATACTGCAGGCTGGTTATCGCAGTACATCTTTAATGGTCTTTCTATGCTATCCACAATTCGTAAATCGGGTACGAATTTCTTTAGCCATTCTACCTGCGTCGAGGCCTCATAACATGCTATGAACTCAGCATACATCGTTGATGATGCTGTAACTGGTTGCTTTGAGCTTCTCCACGAAATAGCTCCTTCAGCAAGCATGAAGATGTAACCTGTCGTGGATTTTCTGTCATCTTCATCTCCAGCATAATCTGCATCTGCATACCCTTTAATCTCTAGGGAATCAGATCTTCTGTAAGTCAGCATGAGACCTTTTGTGCCTTGCACATAACGGAAAGCTTTCTTCACCAGTTTCCAATGTTCTATTCCTGGTTCTTCTTGATATCTGCTTAGCACGTTTGTGACAAAGGCTAAGTCAGGGCGAGTGCACGTTTGTGCATAAGACAAACTCCCAAGAGCCGAAGAATACGGTACCGCTTTCATCTGTTGTCTTTCATATTCATTCTGGGGACATTGGAATTTCTCAAATCTATCACCCTTGACTATCGGAGCAGGAGTAGGATTACTTTTCTGCATATTATATCTCTCTAAAATCTTTTCTAGGTATGTCTTCTGTGACAATCCTAGAACCCCATTTCTTCTGTCTCGATGAATTTCAATTCCTAAAACAAAGGAAGCCTCACCGAGATCTTTCATGTCAAAGTTAGAGGACAAGAATTTCTTTGTTTCTAGTAAGAGACTAATATCACTACTTGCTAGTAGGATATCGTCCACATACAGTACAAGGAAAATATATCTCCCTTTCTTAAACTTTGCGAATACGCAATTGTCCTCAATATTCTCTTTAAACCCAAAGTTCTTTATCGTTTCGTTAAACTTCAAATACCATTGTCTTGAGGATTGCCTCAATCCATAGATGGATTTCTTAAGATGACATCCCATGTGTTCCTTTCCTTTCACAGCAAAACCCTTAGGTTGCACCATGTAAATATTTTCTTCTAGATCCCCATTTAGGAATGCCGTCTTTACATCCATTTGATGTAGTTCTAGATTATAATGAGCTACTAGAGCCATCATAATTCTAAAAGAATCTTTACAAGAGACTGGAGAAAATGTCTCATTGTAATCTATACCTTCCTTTTGTGTATATCCTTTAGCCACGAGTCTAGCTTTATATCTTTCTATATTCCCTTTGGAGTCACGTTTAGTCTTGTAGACCCATTTACAGCCTACTATTTTGGCTCCTTCAGGAATTTCTACTAAGTCCCAAACTCCATTGGAACTCATCGATTGCATTTCATCTTCCATGGCCTTAAGCCACTTGGATGAATTCTCACTTCTCATGGCAGCTTCGAATGTGGTGGGATCATCCTCCATCCAAAACTCTTCTATTTCATACACTTCATAATCATCTGGGATTGCTGTCCTTCTGATTCTTTGAGACCTTCTAAGAGTTTCATTATTTGGTACGTTTTCTATTGGAGGCTGATGCTGCTCCCTTTGATCTGCGGCGATATTATCTATAGGATCCTGAAGGACAGGTTCCATGTTATCATTCTGTATTGCCACACGAGGGAACAACTCAGGGACTGACACTGAGGGTGCAGCCACAGTCGGTAGTGAGAAAAATGGCTCCTGGATCATTGGAGTGGGCGCACATACCCGCTTCTCCTCAAGATTAATCTTTCGAACTACCGTGCTCCCCCGAATCATTTCTTCTTCTAGGAAAGCAGCATGTCTTGTTTCCACAAATTTTGTGAATCTGTCTGGACAGTAGAAACGATATCCTTTTGACTTTTCTGTGTAGCCAATAAAATGGCAACTCACTGTCTTAGGATCTAGTTTTCCAATGTTTGGGTTAAATATCTTTGCTTCAGCAGGACTCCCCCACACCTTTAGGTGATTCAATGAGGGTTTTCTGCGTGTCCACAGTTCATACGGTGTTTTAAGCACCGCTTTACTGGGAACTCTGTTGAGAATGTAGATGGCGGTTTTTAAGGCCTCCATCCATAGACTCTCTGGCAGTGTGGAATAGCCTATCATGCTTCGTACCATGTCCATCAAGGTACGATTTCTTCTTTCAGCTACTCCATTCTGTTGTGGGTCACCCGGCATTGAATACTGGGCAACAATTCCTTGTTCCTGTAGGAACCTTGCAAAAAGGTCCTGGAACTTGTCCGTATGGGGTATGCCGACCATAGTATTCCCCTCCACGGTCGGATCGTACTATCTTGATCTTTAAATTGTGTTGATTTTCTACTTCAGCCTTGAATATTTTAAATTTATCCAACGCTTCTGATTTTTCTTTAATCGGATAAATATATCCATAACGGGAATAATCGTCTGTAAAAGTTATGAATGAGTCATAACCATCTATGCTCGTAACTGGGAACGGACCGCAGATATCTGTGTGAATTATTTCTAATATACCTGCGCTGTGTTCCGCATGTTTTCTGGTTATCTTTATATATTTCGCTTTTATGCATTCGATGCATTTATCTAAGTCTGAGAACTCAAGGGGAGGAAGTATTTCATTCTTAACCAACCTTTCTATTCTCCCCCTCGAAATGTGGCCTAAGCGACAGTGCCACAATTTCAATGACATACTCTGAGTTCTCTTTCTTTTTCTGTTGGTGGGTATTGATTCTTTTGCATTCACATCACAAATAGCATTCACACACTCACGAAGTGATAGTAAATATAAATCATTCTTTCTGTAAGCAATAGAAACAATCGAATCGTTGTAGTCTATTACACACTTGCTGTTTCCAAAACGGCATTCAAATCCATCAATATCAAGTTTTGAAACACTAATCAAGTTCCTTTTAACAGAAGGAACATAGAAAACATCTCTGAGAAGCAACTCAAATCCTGTGTCAAGCACCAAGAGAAGGTCTCCCACCGCCTCCACTTCGGCTTCCACTCCATTCGCGACTTTAATCTTTCTTTCTCTTCTTTGAGTTGTTCGCGTTTGGATGAATCCCTGTAAATAATTTGCAACATGAATTGTTGCTCCAGAGTCAATCCACCAAGTAGATTTCGCATAATCTATATACAGAGATTCATTTACAAATGAAATAATATTCTCACAATTCTTCTCACACAGCATCTTGTAGTAGTCTGGACAATCTTTCTTGTAGTGTCCCTTCTTCTTGCAGTAAAGACACTGATCTTTGTCCACAGTGCATTGCCCAAGCTTGGGCTGATGCTGCTGGAACTGCTGGGGATTCTGTGAAGCCTTAGACTTGGAGGATTCACCCTTGATGAAGTGACCCTTTTTCTTTTGGTTGTGCACATAGTGCACAGAGCCACCATGTGCAATCTTAAGCCTTTCCTCCTCTTGGGCAAGCATCGCTGTTGTCTTCTCTAGGTCCCATTGCTCGGGACTCAGGTTATAACCAACTACAAAGTTCTCAAACTCTGCAGGAAGTGATTTGAAGATCAAATAAACAATGTGACCCTCATTGAACTCTAAGTTCATCGGTTTGAGTTTGTTGTTGATATTTATCAGATTGTGGATGAACTCTCTAAGTCCACCTCCTCTGTATTTTACACCAACCAGCTTCTCCAGCAACTGATGAGCATAAATCTTGGAAGAACCAGTATACTGATTCTTAATCTTTTCTAAATATTCAACAACATTCTTGCAATCTGAGAGTGCCCCCAAAATGGTAGGCTCTACGGTGTTCTCCACCACTGCTACACATTTCTTGTTAGCAGGTTTCCACTTGATCATGACAAGGTCATAACTCTCTTTGGATGCTTTGTAAACATCCTGTGCTTGTTGCCAAGCAGTATCTGTCATGTCATCCCCTCTGACGGGCATCTGAGGCTCTATAGGCACCGGATGTGTGAGGATCCAGTCCAGCTCTTGCATGGTGAAGAAGAGGTTCAGCTTCTTGTGCCATTCATTATAATTATCTCCCCTCAGAGTTGGGATATCTCTGATGGCAACTCCAGCTGAAATCAATTAGGAACAAGTGAGAACAATTTATGAGAATAAATCTGAATATGACTATATGTTTTATCATCAACTTTGGTCAGAAAATAAAACATATAGTGGCCTTTCACATTAAAACTTAATCACCTTTGGGCAGAAAAAGTAATAATGCATGGAAGAAAAAAAAAATGTCTATGAAATCATAATATTATTATTTTCAACTTTGGTCAGAAAACAATAATATCATAATTATTCTGAAATTTTAATCTATGACTTGAAAAAATAAATCATCTCTTTGGTTCAAATTTAAATTACAAAAAATAATTATCTATGCAGCGGAAATATTATTCTATTCAGAAGCAAAATTCTGTAATCTATTCTCTAAACATTTATCCCTTTGGTTCAAAATGAAGAGAGATTCAAATTCTGTGCAAATTCATATTCGAATTTAAATAAATAGCTTCTGAAATGAATAAAACAAATAAAAAAAATTAATTCTCTGTTCAGGCCGCCCATACGGCCCAAATCGCGCTCGCGGCCCAGCAACGCGCGAACGCGGCCTGCTCGCGCCCGCGGCCCAGCAGCAGTTGGCCCATATTCGCGCGCGGCGCTCGCGGCTCGGCTCGATTTTTTTTTTTTGGCTCGGTTCGCTCTGTGCTCGGCTCGGCTCGCTCTGTTGGCTCGACTCGCTCTGTGGGCCGCAACCTGGGCCTGGGCCGCGATTTCGGCCCAGCGCGGCGCGGCGACGATCCCGCCTCGATCTGGACCGTCGGTTTCGATCGGACGGCTGAGCGTCGTTTTCGCGGGTATAAAAGAGCCGGCGTCGGAGGGAACCCTAAACCCTAGGTCATTTCTTCTTCCTCCCTCTCGGCGCAGCCGTGGCCGGCGCACTGGTGTGCTCCTGTTAGCGGCTCGTCGTCTCGCCACCGCGCCATGGTTCACCATGGCCGGTGACCTTCTTTCTTCCCCACCTTGCTCTACTCCTAAACGGTTCGAGCAGGATGGTTTTGCGCCACTGTGGGCCTTCTCGCCGGCGCGTGCGCTCATCATGGATGAACGCACCGCCGTCGAGCGGTTCCTCGGTGGTGGGTCTGTGCCATCTCGCACACCGGCGTCCCGGCGGCGACACGGCTTCTTGTTGTGCGCGTTCGCACACCGGCGTCCCGGAGGCTTGGCGCGTCAGCCGTAAGTCTGTTCCGGCGTGATTGTGCCGGATCTGTGTGTGGGGATTCGATATCTGTGGTGTGGATTTAGGGTTTTCGGTTTGGATCTGAGGGGGTCTTTGAATCTAGGGTTTCGGGTTTTGGATGTTGTTCTGGATCTAGGGTTTCGATCTGATCTGTGTCTTGATTTCTTGCGAAATCATTTCTCGTTTCTCTAGATCTACACTGGATCTACACTTCAACTAGGCGACTGATACCAATTGTTAAATCTGTGCGTGAGCAGTGTAGATCTAGGCTTGGGAATACTTGATCTATGTGTGTGTGCATGTGTGTGTGACTGTGTATATGTGAGCGTGCATGTGTCAAGTGTCCTAGATCTAGGAATGGAGTAGAAGAAAGAGTTAGATCTATACCATCACGAGTAGAGGAGTTGGATGGCTCTGTTGATGCCATGGCACGTTCGGTGGGGAAGCTCTGCTCTAGGGCAGCGACGGTTGGGGAAGCGGATGCAGTAGCTCGGCGTAGAAGATCTCGTCGTCCTTCAGGGCGCCACCGGCTTTGGCCGGGAACGGCGTTGGACGTTGTGGTGGAGCTTCCCGCCGCCGTAGCGCCACCCTCTCGATCGGTCTAGGGTTAGAGTGTAGGTGGGTTGTGTACTCAGGTCAACCTCGTGATTAGAGCCGTGGCCCCCACCTCTCTCTATATAGCGCTGGCGACAGGGGCCCACCAACCATTAGGGTTGGGCGCCCCTGATCAGGGCGCAGATCAAGGCCCAAAGGCCTTTGGGCCTTTTGGGGCTGAGGAGATCAGCTAACAATTGGCAGCCATCCTTTTGCTGTCTCAAGCATGTTCATAATGCGGCTTTCTTTTGATGGATGGCCTGCATAAGAGTGGATGGTGCAAAATTCATCAAGCATTGGATGATTGGATCTGTCCACTCATTCTCCCTAGCCGTGGGAGTGACAGTGAGGATGTATTCATAGCAAGGGTCGAGAGTGTCAGGATCACTTGATCACAGTGTCAGAAAATGGGATCTTCGTATCACAGTGTCCCCTGCGACCATATGTCGCGTCGTCCCTCCGCTAGCAGCCATGGCCCTCTTCCTCCGCGTTCCATCATCCCTCCACCTACGACAACGCCGCCCATTCTCTTCCTCCGCGGCCAGTGAGCCCCTCCGATTCTTACTTATGGCCGGCGAGCCCCTCTCTTCTTCCTCGCGGCGGGCGAACCCCGTGGCTAGTGGACACCAGGGTTCGCAATCCCGTTCAAAACCAGCCGGTTCCCGCGGGAACCGGTCAAACCGCCCCGGACCGGTAGCGGTTTGGGGCGGTTTCAAACCGGTTAAATTTAAAATATTCAAATTTAAATTTAAAATGAAAAATATCAAAAAAAAATCCTAAAAATACTTCAAGGTATATGTAATCTATTGGTGTCAAAAATTTTCAAATATTTGCTCATTTGATATTTTTTGCAGGCATTAGAAGTTCAAAAAAAAAGGAAAAGAAAAAAATCGGCTCATTGAACTTCTAATGCACACAAGAAATACTAAATACACTAATATTTGAAAAATTTTGACACCATTAAATTCTACGCACCTTGAAATATTTTTAGGAATTTTTTTTTATTTTTTTTTTAATTTTTAGTTAAATTTGAAAACATGACAAATTATGTATTGAGCCGGCTTACCGCCCAAACCGCTCGACTTACCGGTCAAACCAGGCGGCTTACCGGTTCAAACCGATTGAACTAGAATTTCATATACATTTGAATTCAAAATTTAAATTTGTCCGGTTTTGACCGGTTCCCGCGGGAACCGGACCGGTTAGCCGCTACCGCCGGCCGGCGGTTTCGGCCTCCCGGTTCGGTTTTGTGAACCCTGGTGGACACTCCACTTCTACCTTGTTGAAGTAAAGGATATAGTTGGGGTGAACTTCTAATAGAAAGAATGTTGAAGAAACACTCATTACAAAGATAAAAAAAGTTGTGTTACCAAAGTTATTAGAAATAAAATTTGAGAAATATAAAAAATCTTTCATCCATTTTTTTCCCTAACATTATAACCCGATTCACGGTGCCGATATATCACATTTTCGTGCCGTTCTCCACCTTGATTTAATGATGATGATTTTATTTGGGCCCACATGTTCTAATGGATTCGCTCCATGGCCCAAGTATCCTTGTCTAACACTAAAGGCCCAACTGAAAGGCTCTGTTTTTCATTTTCAGAAAAGAAAAATAGAAAAAGAGGGACATCCTCCTCCGTTACCAAACGGATTAGAAGGAGATCGAAAATCCGGGCGGCGGCGGGGTCTACTGTAGCAGCCGGAACTGCGGACAAGATGGCGGCGGCGTCGCTATCACAGCTGGACGACAAGATCGTCCACGGCATGGCCATCGGTGCGGTCTTCACCGATTACGTGAGTTTCGTTGCTAAAATCCCCAACCCGCCTCTGCTCCCTCGATGGTTTTCCGCTCCGCGCTAATTCGTCGTGGTGTTTGCTCGAATCCGGCTGCAGGCCGGGAAGATAAACTGCCTCGACTTTCACCGCAAGGAGGATCTCCTTGTCACCTCCAGCGAGGATGACTCCATACGCCTCTACAACATCACCAGCGCGACGTGAGCACGCTGCCTCGTTTGGTTTCTTCTAACTCTTTTGATAGAGCTGTAATGTTTAGAGTCTGATGTGTGGACTTGCCAAATCTGGTCGGGAGAAGTGTTCTACTGATTGATTTCAGTGGCCAGTTTGTGTTGAGATGTGATTTATGGCGTGCCCAACAAGGGACTCCAGATTTTCACTGTTTGGATGCTAGAATCAATATCACTGGACAGTATAATCCCAAAAGCTGTTGAAAAATTTAGTAATGGCTTGATGTAGCGCGTTGCTCCATGGCCAGTTTAATCTATTTGATGCATATACATGGATAGTACCTAAGTGTTGCTTCTCTGTCACGCTGACCATATTGCTAGAGATGTGATGTACTTGTGCTGTCACTTGTCTGGCAATTCTTGATTTCTATGAAATTGTCGTCTCATCTAGCTGTTTAGTTCTGACGACCTTGTTTTTCCCTAGTCCCGTTCTTGCTCTCTGTGGTTGATAGAAGTTTGGTTTGTTTTCATCAAAGTAATCTGTAAGTCACCATTTATGCTTTCTATTTACAAGGATTGTAGCAATCAGTGCTAGAACTTGCTGGTTATTGTTTCAGGTTGTTAAAGACTACATATCATAGGAAACATGGTGCTGACCGTGTCTGTTTTACTCATCATACGAGTTCTATCTTATGCTCATCAAGATACAATCTAGAGTCTGCAGAGTCACTTCGTTATCTATCATTGTATGACAACCGTTGTTTAAGATACTTCAAAGGGCACAAAGACAGGTAAGGGTCTTTTTTTTTTCATACTCTGTAGTATTTCTCGTCTGTAGCAACAAATTTTGAGGCCATGCTGAGGCCTGAGAGGTATTACTTTTTCATCTCAGGGTTGTTTCATTATGTATGTCACCCGTCAACGATAGCTTCATGTCAGGATCACTTGATCACAGTGTCAGAATATGGGATCTTCGTGTAAATGCTTGTCAGGTTGGATACATTCTCCAGCGAACTTAGTTAATGTGCTCATGATGGCAACCATATATACTTAGTTACATTTATCAGATGAGGTGAAAGACTATTTATCCTCTAAGCTGTTTCATGTTTACTCATCTATTCTTCAGGGCATCCTAAAACTCCGTGGCAGGCCTTCTGTAGCATATGATCAACAAGGACTTGTTTTTGCTGTAGCAATGGAAGGGGGTGCTATTAAGTTATTTGATTCCCGGTCGTATGATAAGGTGCCTAGTGAATATAATACAGAAGAACCATATATTTGTGGAGGTGTGTGACATATTTATCTTGGGAATCAAATCGAATTTCAGGGTCCGTTTGACACTTTCATGGTTGGTGGAGATACAGCTGAAGTTTCTGACATCAAATTTAGCAACGATGGCAAGTCTATGCTTTTGACAACAACTAACAACCATATATATGTTCTGGATGCATATGGAGGAGACAAGGTCAGTTAAATTATCCTCCCCCTTCTTTTTTTTGCCTCAGATGATGATCCTTGTGGTGCACATTTTGCTGATCTTATCACTGATGTCCTTCTATCCTTTTGATATATTTTCCTAATACCCCAATGTAATCTGCAGAGGTGTGGCTTTAGTTTAGAGCCATCTCCCAATGTAACAAATGAAGCTGCTTTCACTCCAGATGGCCAGTATGTAATTTCTGGTAAGACTGCATTTTGATAGATATGCTAGTCCATAAGAAAAGTGGCCCTTTAGTTTCCCCTGCAGTTAAGGCCTAAAAAGTTTCTAAAATTTTAAAACTGCGAGGCTTTTGAAAAGCCTTACCTACAACGCGAGTATCCTATTTGACTATCAACCTCTAGTTTAATAAAAATGTTCCAGCTTCTGTCTTTTTTGAGTTTTTGTAAATGCTGCATATACTTTTGTGAGATCTAACAAATAACAAGAATCCACCAATATATTATTTGCCTTCAGCTTCATTTTTTGCCACTGACCAACTATGTGAAAATCAGTATTTTATTAGCAAGATCTAGGCACATATGGTACCTCAAGTTTTAGCGACCTATAAAAAATTGATGTGGTGATCACTGTATAGTGTATTGTGCATATATCGTTTTGGCAAGTCACTACCGACCGTATTAGTGTCTTATATGTATGCTCATATGAATTCACCTTGGAAACAGCTACCTATTGCATTGTTAAGCCATTGGTAAAAACATAATATGTTTGATTTTGCAGGATCTGGTGATGGAACCCTGCATGCTTGGAACATCAATACAGTACAAGAGGTGCTTTTCTTTAATTGGGTTTTTAATATGTGTTGCTGTTGCTTGTCTTAAATGTCAGATTTCTTTTGCAGATTGCTTGTTGGAACAGTCACATTGGTCCTATAACAGCTTTGAAATGGGCCCCTCGTCGAGCAATGTTTGCAACTGCATCAACTGCCCTGACTTTCTGGATTCCCAGCCAAAGTAATTAGGAGCAATGTTTGCAACTGCATCAACTGCCCTGACTTTGGATTCCCAGCCAGTAATTAGGAGCAGCTGCCTAGGAAAAAAAGGGATGAAAATTCAGACGTGCTAACTTAGCAGTTTTTTATATCCTGTTCTTTCGTACAAAAGACAGGCATCATGTATGAAATCTCACTTGCTTTATTACCATATATGTGGAAACATTGACATACTTCCCGGAAGATACTTATACTGTTCCTATAATTGTAGAGGCCCTTTCTTAATTCTTATCTGGGAGTCTGCTTCATGACTTCATACTGTTCCTGCTGACCCGCATAAAGTGGTTCATTTACCACCCCCGGGCTGTCAATCTTTCGCTGGACTTCTGCAATTTTTTGTTTCATCGCCTAGACTTCTCTGCACTCTGCAGGACTGAAAAAAACAGAAACCTGTAACGTTTTCATTTGGTCCATATTGGAATCGTACAAGAGAACATGGCCTAAGGAGCAATGGCTGTAGCAACAAAAAAAAAACACTATAGTAAGTCCTAAGAGTGTTCTGTGAGTGGGAGAAATAGTATGAATAGGGAAAAGTTGGAATGAATAGTGTTTAGTTTGTAATGCACGTGGTCTAAGAAGCAATGGCTGTTGCTCAAGTTACTGTTTTTATAATATTCTTTTCTCCTTTCATGCAACTTCAATATGTTTCCACTAGATTTTATCATATGGGGTCAAAAGTTGCGAGCATTTTCCTACACTACTTTGCCTCCTCTAGTAATTTGCATCAGCAAGCCTGTATAATCATTGACTCCCTTGATCGCGTCAGTAGTCCAATTAGTTTCAGCACCACCTGATCCTGTTACTATATTTGCACACCCTTGGATATACGCTTGGAATTTGCTTACAGCAACCAAAAAAGAAGAAAAGAAGCAAATAACTTATAGGATCCAAATAACAAAACAACCAATGTACTGTCTACAGCATGCGGTCCATCAAACCGAAATAGCACCTTGCCTCGTTATTATCCAAAGAAGCAAAGGTGTATCATACTAATATCAATTTTTTTAACTAGAAGCACGATCGGGAACTCCAGTTATCTGTCAAGCAAGCAATAGAGCAACGGCTCCCTATCCAAGAGCACCCTACTTCTGCCTCTTGTAGATCTTGTGCAAGAAGGACTTCAGTACGTTCTGAACAGCTATGCTTGGCTGGGCTTCAATGTCTGCGATCAGCTTCTTGTAGCTCTCGCTCTCATAATCCTCAAACACAGCCTAGAACAAAAATGTAGACAAAATGTCACATTTAGCCATTGACTCAAGTCAGGTTTTCCACATGTCACGTATTTTCAGACTATGAAATGTAACAAAAGCAGGTGCAGCCATGTAGATGCCACTTCATCTATTGTAAATTAAGTCACTGTGGGTATGGGAATAGTCTCCAAAATATAATACCATTTAAGCAACACATGCATCTAGGATCAGTGATTAAAGTGAGGATAAATGAAAATAACACAATACATATATGGTAATCCTACTTGAACGTGAGGATAAATGAAAATAACACAATACATATATGGTAATCCTACTTGAACAAGCAATAACAATCAACAGATGGACACAAACCATCATCAAGACTAAAGACAAACCTCTAGTTTAAGTTCTTTGTAGAGATTCTTCACTTTTGCCACACAGGCTGGATCTTTCTTGCCATAATTTTCCTGTAGGACATTAAGCGTTTGAAAACAGTCCTTAAAATAACTGAGAAGTGGTTTGCAGATTACTTACAAATAAAATGCACTTTTGGCTCTCATCAGCACGCTCGAGAGCTTGCACAACTAGCCAGGAGCATTTGTAATCTTCAATGTCAGTTCCAATCTATATCAACCTTACATTAATCAGATGACAAGAACTACAGAAAAAAAAAATCGATATGATAAGATGCTCATTCCAGTTACTGCAACACACAAATGCACTAACCTTGCCAATGAATTCAGGGTCACCATAGCAATCTAGATAGTCATCCTGCGAGGGAACAATCACATTAATGCTAAACAGAGTAATGCTTGTGGCAGGAAATGGTTCCCATTACTATGAGCAGCCAAAATAAGGGTTACCTGGACTTGAAAGTATGTTCCCATTTCAACAAGAATGTTCTCTACAGCACCATAGTTGTCCAAATTCTCACCAGCGAGCAGTAGTGCACATGCAACCTTTTGATAAAGCATCGTATCAGTAACAACATGTCTGGTATTGATCATCCAAATGGGGGGGGGGGATCATATGAAAGTAGTATATGCAAATGTAAGGCACCGAAGGTTCATTACCGGCAGATAGAATGAATAGTACGCTGTCTTGTATTGAACAATACGCTGGTGACTGCAATAGTGTCAGTTGCATTAAATTAACAGTGAGTAAATATTGAATCATAATTACCAGTACTACGCTATTGTATGAAAAGGATTTCTCTGCGGTAAACCTGACAGCGTGAGAGGATAGAACACATAAAAGAAGGTTCTCCAAATTAACTTACACTGTTATGTTATATTTTGTAAGATCTTTTTCTCCCTCGTGGGTTGTGATAAGGTCCAGCAGCTGACCTGAAGCAGTCTTGAACTCAACCTATCAATGCAAAACAGCATAATCAATATATGTAATAATCTGATCACCTCGAGCTAAAGATAATCGATCAGAATTTATACCTCATTGAATAAATCAAGGAGATCAGCATAGTAAGGTTTTCCCTTAAAGTGACGCCTGAGGATCCGGGAGATATGGTTGCGAAGGATAATCCCATCGTTGACAGCAATGAAGCCAACCTAATGCACAATAGAATCCATATTTAGAGATCACTTAACAAAGGGAACTAGAAAGTGCTCTAACACTGACACTAGTACGCAAAGGACAGGTATATAAATGCTGCAGTATTCAGAATGGACAGATTATTCTTCACTAACCTGAGGCACCCTGAACCAGCAAGGCTGGCCACGGCGAGTGTGGGAGTCATCCATGATATCATCAAGCACCAGAAAGAAAGCTTGAAGCTGTAAATAGCATAGTGTTCTTAGAAGAGCCAATCGTCTACTTTACAGCCATTCTTCCTGACAAAAATTGGGGAGAAAACAGTACCCACTCAATGCACCAGCCAAGGGTGCAGGCAAGGAACATTTCATCCTCACCCAGAACATCAGCACCCTTCAACAGCTTGTAGCTGTCAACCACAGAGAGCCCACGGTTGCACTTGCCTGCCATTGAACAAACAACTAGGAATCAGATGTGCACTTAGTTTTGTATGATGTAAAATCGAGCAAGTCTGGATGATCTCCGCACCTCCGAGTACATTGTAGTCAACCATCTGTCCAAAGCAGGAAGATAAAGAAAAAAAATAAATTAGCAATGCACATCAAAAGCACTTGCTAACAGAACTAACAGTAATCGGTTCAGAAAAAAAAAACAGAAATAACAGTAAGCAGTCTGCTCAAAGACCCAAAAGTACCATTAATAACTGGCACGAGTGTTCAAATTCAGCTGCAGAGCGATTTCATCTGTTTTAACTGAAATTCACGTCCATTTGGGGCCCGCAACAGCAGAGCCAGTCAACCCAACTCAACAAGCTTCAGTCTGTACTTGTTGATCCGTTCCAGACCGCGTAAACACTAAGCAGCAGTAATAAGCTGCTCCCAAAGGACAAGCCATGCTTCATTTATTTACCCGTGATCCAGCGTTTCCTTCCTCATTTATTCACCCAATGCCCACGTGCAAAACCAAATTAGATTCTACTACTCCCATACGAGCCCGGCGCCGCACGAACTAACAGAAACCCCGCCGATCCGGGCTGGAATCCAGCGCGGGATGAGAAGGACTCGCTCCGCCACGGCGACGCGGCAAAGGAGCCCCGCGCCGCAAGGATCAAACCAGGCAAGGGAACAGCCAACAGAAAAGGAAGGAGGGCAGAGCGAGAGGGGTCGTTACGCGGTCGATCCAGTGGTGCGACTCCGCGGTGAACTCGAAGGCGGGGTCGGCGAGCAGCTCCTCCTTGAGCGTCTTGTAGATCTGCGCGAACGCCGCCTTGGTGTCGACGCCGCCGCCGGCCGCGCCATTCCCGCCCGCCGCCATTGCCTCCCCCCCCCCCCCCCTCCTCCTACTCCCTCTCCTGAGCGAAGCAGCGGGACCCGAGAGGCGAGAGCGATTGCGGAGCTGAGTGTGACGCCACAGGTGGGGATGGGAAACCAAGGCAACGTGGGACGCGGCTTTATTTGGGAATTAGGACGGGGAGGGGGGGTGGCAACGGCGACGGCAAAGCTGGAGGGGACCCGGAGGAGTGACTGACGGCACGAGCGCGGGCACCGGGCGCGGGCGCTGGCGCGACGCGACAGTTTTGGATGGCAGGCAGAGGAAGTGGTGGTGGTGTGCAAGTAGGAGTTGGTTTGGATCGAGGCCAGGAGACAAACGAGACGACGACGACGGAGGGAAACAAAACCAAACACGGACAGTGTAGTTTTTTTTTTTTTTTTTTTGGGAATAACACGGACAGTGTAGTGATGCCGCCGCGTCGTGTAGATCTGGATCCGACCCGAGTTCAGATTATCGCGTTGTTTATAGACTACTACTACTAGTCTCCAGCGCAGCGCGTCTGCGGCTGGGTGGGTTGGTGGCTAATGGCTATAGGCAGCCGCCGAGGTCTTCATTCTTCAAGCTCTCTCGTCGATCTTGACTTGGTTCTGTTCCATCATCGTCTCACGATGCGGTTTGGTCCGGCCGAATAAACTAGCTGGATCGCCACGTGATTGGATATCAAGGATCGGCTCGATGCCGTAGTGATGGAGCTTTACTAGCTTTTATATTTCATAATATACATCGCCGCTACATAATAAGTGTTCGAGCTTGTTTTGGAGAATCATTCGGGTTTAAGGGCATCCTCTGTGCACATTGAAGATGTTATTAGGTGTGCTAGGAAGAAATGCTTTGCACCGGATGCTCACCAGTATAACAAATAAATGAATCATTTCTATGAGCGGCGATGTCGGCACGCGTCCCAAGTAACGGTTCCGCGTGTATGCTGAGGTTGTGGTGGGAAAGTTGTTCGGAATTGTATTTTAATTAGTTTTCGGAGCCCTCCTCCCCCCCCCCCTAGAGTATGCATGACAGAAAGCCCAAAGTTAGAGCAGTTTTCGGCTTTTCGTCCATGGTATTGATCACTAGTGACTTAACTTAGTTGCCCTCTAATAGAAAATAAACATTATAGTTATCATCTCTTAGCTTAGATGTTCTGTCTAATTTGGACATCTTCATCCCTACTTTGAACTATAGCGATATTAACACAGAACCCTTAAGATTTTAAGCACAATCATGATTGGACCAATATACACCTACACATGCAGCTATCTCAATTATATAAAGAAGGTGGTGCCATATTTTTAAGCAGGATAGGGATTTGTGCGCATCCGTGCAACCAATAAGCAAAATATACCCTTTGAGCAACAATGGTGTGGGTCCATCTCCCCGAGCAGCCAACTCAAGCCGGTTGCTCAAACTGTGGGTGGAAAAGTTTGCTATAGGGCTTGTTTAGATTCCATATATTCACTATTCCTCCCATCACATCCTTTCCCCACTATTCATTGTTACAGTACATATCTGCTACTGTAAATCTCCACATGTCTCCACCAACTAAACACCCCCATAATTGTATTTTGAGATTGTCCTAAGTTAAACTTGTACTCTCCTTACTATCTTTTTTTTCGTTTACTCTCCCTATCATCGTTTTTTTCTTGGTTCTCATGTAGACATGCAAGACAACATGCCCTTTTTTTTCTCCTCGCTTTAATTGCTTTGCCACATCATCAAATTGCTTATGTGGCAGCATTTTTAATGTCATGGAAATCATCCTAGTAGATGGTTAGGGGATGGCCTCATTTGGCATTCTATTTACTGTATTTGTTCTTAATGGGTCCTCCTTTTGAGATATGAAAGGAAGCCAAAAGCAGAGCAGTTTTCATTGTATTCATTCTTAGGCTAGTTTCAATGGAAAGTTTCATAGACACTATACTCACTGTCACATCAACATATTTGCTAACATGACAGTGTACTTAAGAGGAGGAGTTTCATAGGATGAGAGAGGAGTTTCATCCCCATAAGAACTCTACTTGCACATTTATCTAATTTTTAGCATTGGTAAATGTGCAATCAAAGCCTCCATGGCCTTAGAACCTAAAAAGAAAGGGAAAAGGTTGTGGAAACCTTTACTCACTATTTGGGGGTGTGTTTGAACGCCAGCCATAAAGCGCCACGCCAAACTATGGCATGTCACGACAACGTGGCGGTAAAGCACAAGTGTGGCGAGAAAATCTAAAGACAGCGACCGCAAAACATGTGTCAAGTAGCAGTTTTTTCTTGAACAAAGCACCAGCCACGGGCTTTCGCCGAAAGTTAGCTTGGCCAATTATAGCGGGGAACCAAACAAGTTCTTGACGATCAATGTGATGATCCATGCATCTTTTATGTCTACAACATCTACAAAATGCTTACATGATCAGATTTATCATGACTAGAATACCACTATTGATTGCAGAAGGTGGTTGCCATAATTCTAATTATGGTAAGAATAGTTATTAATTAAAATGAGGGTACGAGTATTTGACCACTAAATTGAAACAAATAAACAAACTATGTGTGGGCCCATAGCTTCACCTCCCCCCAGCAATCACTCAATGCATGTAGAAAGCTCTAGCGGGCTCGCACAGGGAGCAGGTCGGCCGGTGACGGGGCGAGGCCGTGTCAGGCCAACAGGCAGCAACTGCACCTAAATAGGTGTGATGGGGGCGGCTCCACGAGGGGTGCGGGAGGGAGGGATGGGCGGTGGCAGGCCCGGATGTGAGTGGATGGATTCGCGGTGTTAAAGTTTGAAGAAGATCGAACGGATGTGATTATTTGTGAGGATCTTAAATAATGGAAATGGAAGGTAGCGAAGGAAAATGTCGTACAAGGAGCGTAACAAAAAGAGAGAGGTAAGGGTGGAAAAATAGGGGTTTTCTATCCATCTTGTCCAAGATATATATAAGGCATTCATCTTCAAAGCCCACTATGGCCAATTTAGCCAATGTAGTACTTTTTCAACATTCACACATATATACAACATTTTCGTTACACATGTTTGACACTTATTTTACATAATATGAATGTGTCATTTACTCATGTTCAACATTTATCTACCTAAATGTTGAAATAGGCCGATAAGAATGTTGAAAGAGAGGGAACAAAATATCGTGCGGCGGCGGCGGCAACGCGACACAGTGGCAGCAACGTTATGGCGGCGCAACAACAGCAATGCGATGTAGCAGCCACATCGCGACACAGCAGCAGCGACGACGGGCAAAGCGGCAGCAGCAACACCCACGACGGCGGGCGGTGCTCGGGCACAGGGGCGTGTGCGTCTTGTAGGTGATGCTGGCGACATGAGAGAGGGGTAGACGGCGGTGGTGTGAGACGGAGGTAGGAGAGAGAAAAGAAGAAGGTAAGGTTAGAGTGGATCCAATGGTCAGACTTGTTTGCAGGAATCTCAAACATTGGAAGATGTGTTGGATAAAATTTACCAAAAGATGGATAGGAATTATGGAAAAGAAAAACACGACAAACGTGCATACTGGGCCACATAATTGGCCAATGTCTGTGTGAGTGAATTGCGTGTGGCCCAAAAACTCTGCCTGTTTCACAGGTTACGGCCTGGTGTGCCTTGACAACTTGATCCCGGTCATGTGAAACACTCTGGCGACGTGCAACCAAGATAGTACTCGGCATACAGTCGCCAGTCGGCACGGCATTCCGACACGACCAGGTCCGCCTGCGTCGCCCTCCACAGCACAACCACCGGGAACGCGATACGAGCTGGCGTCCCAGGAACCGGGTTCGATCGTTCCAATCGAGGAACGGGCTGGTTACTGGTACTCGTCACTCTCAGGTCGAGGACTGGGACGTCGATCCGTGCAGTCGACAGTTTGCCGATCCGATCTGAGAAGAGGCAGGCACGGAGGAAGAACAGTTATTCTCTGCTGGGCCGTCTAAGCTTCATTGGGCTGCAGGCTGCTTGTTTTGTACGTTCAATGGGCCAGGCAGGCAGCCTTTAGCATTGACGGTGACAACATAATAACCGGCTATAGCTTTATTTCCTCAATATAAATATCATTTAGTCCTCCAATATACGTCGCACTACCTAACAGTAGATTTCGAGATATAATTTTGATCGTTTTGCATATATCATCCTAGGCTATCGTCTCGACAATAGTTGGTTCATGTTCCAAAGTTTTGAACCATCATTTCGAAGACGTATATTTTCTTTGTACTAGGAACTTGAAAGGTGTCTATCCTCATACAATGTACCCGTTCCTCGACAAGTATCGTACCGGGAACTTTGTGTCATAGCTCCAGAGTCCAAATACCAACAAACTCAGACGCCAGCGCCTAGCCCAAACCACCACGCTCGCGCACGAACGCACGTCGCCGTTGCCGCCAAGCTACTCATCGTGCGCGCCGCCCGGGCCAGCGCGCGCGAGCTCTCCGATCCCACCCACACCTCAAGTCCTCAACCCCATCAGGCCATCACACAGACAAAGCTCCCGCGAGCAACAGCCTTTTTCACCACCGGGGGACGTGTGTCTGCTGGTCTCCTTCCTCCCGTCGTCTGATGCCGATCACGCCGGGCCCTACGTGCCCCCGTCCTGGAAAACACCCTTTTCCGGGAGGCGAGAAACACGCAACGAGGAGAGATCGAGCGAGAGAGATCGAATCGAAGCGCCCCCCCCCCCCTCCGGCCCTCGCATTCTATGTTGTTGTAACAGTGAACCTGAAGGAAAGGCACCGGTGCACGTCCCGCGTCGCCTTTAATCCTCCGACAAGAACCCCACGGCGGCGAGCGCGGCCGGGGCGTGCCAGGTGTGAGACGACGGCGCCCATCGCGCTCCTGGCGTTTCATCCGCGGCGGCCCCTCGTGCGCGTCGTGTGTCCGGCAACAGCGGGTGGGGAGAGGGGGGGGGGGCACAGGTGTGCGACCCGTAGAGACCTTGAAAGGGAGGCGACGGGGCATGGCGCGTCGCTTTCTTCAAATGTTGAAGCTACAACGATGCCCATTGACGTTGAGCGAGGGAAAGAAAAAGAGGGGATCAGTAGTGTAGCTGGGAAATGGAAGGCGGCATGGCATCCTTTTCTCGATGCAGGGACAAGCAAGGGACATGGACGTCCCTCGTCGGGCCCATACGATAGAGCGAGTGAACACTGAACAGGAGAAACAATGGTGACACACAGCGCTGTGACAAAGAGAAGGGAGAGACGTCGTCACTAATCTTTGAATGCTGCACACCCACGTTGCCTATCTTCTTCTTCTTCAGTTTCAGCGATTTCTCTGAATTTTGGACCATGGAGTCATAGACGCACTTGGCAATGTCAGTAGCGAGCTGCTCATCGATCGTTCATCGCTCATAACTCTTCTCTAGACGAGAGCGACCGCGTGATGCATGGGTTGAGTGAGTGAGATCCCTGAACCTCCCCCCCTTTTCCTGATTAGTCGATGGATGCAGTGCAGGCCGTACCCTGACGAGGTGCGGCGCTACCAGCCTACCAACACTTTTGTCACACAGACACACAGGAGAAAATCAAAGTTGGTTGCCTCAGTGGCGTTCCCGTACGACGGCCTGGTCCTAGCAGGCGTCCCCTGATTAGCCTCCTCTAATCGCACTTAATTAGCGTGCCACTTAAGCCAATGCGACGCGCGGCGGGCCTGACCACGATTTGCAAACCAATGCATCCATGCACGATTCGTCCATTCGTGCCTCCTTTTTTTTTTTCGTCCCGGTCCATCAAGAATCGATTGATCGGGGGGTAATCACGCACGACGTCCGTGTGCGCTGAAACCAGCGATAGATCTGGCACCAAGAACTGAAGACGCATCATCATTCTGGAGGGAGAAAGGAAAGGATCGTTCCGCGTCGTCGTCGTCCATCGTCCGAGACCCACGGTCAGGGAAACGTCCAAGCGAGCGGGTCAGTTCGCTGTGCTCCGATTCCTCGAGCACAGGCGCCGCGCCGGCTAGCGGGCTAGGTGTTATTATCTACCCCTTGACATGCGAATCCCCCATGAACATTCAGCGCCTGTTTGCGCGATCGGCGAGGCTTTCAGCCGACGAGCACAAAGGCTTAAGTAAAGCGAAGCATGCAGACCACAATTTCCATGCCCTTTTTTTTTTCCTCTGGCCCGGCTACCTTTTCGTTCGTCCATGCAAAGTTTCAACACTTCTTTTCGCAGAGGGGGGACAAGCATATCGGCGTCCTCTCAATTACGTTTGACAAAATCATCGGGTCCGAGTGGCGTGCACGAGTCCTATGCGGTGTCGATCGCACACGGTGGCGACCGACGGCATCCGCCTGCGTGAAGCGCGGTACGATGACCTGAGAGCTCGACGACGGGCGGACAGGGAGCACGAGATCAACGCGATTCATTTCCCGACCCCATATGCGATCAATCATCAACTGATCATCACGGCACGACGCGCGCTAAGGTGCAGCAAAGACATCACAAATTTACAGCACGGGTGCAGAGGGGAGGAGGAGAAGAAGGTGGCGAGACTTCACTACGTACTCCCTCCAGGTGGAGCAGGGCCCCAACACTGCAGCCACCCTGAGCTAGCTGCCGACAGTCCACTGGTCAACCTCCCGGAAGCGCCACGTGGGGCCCGCCACCGCGCCGGGCCACGTCGGAAAGAAGGTTCCGGCGTGACGCCGTCGTAAGGGGATTGGTGGGGTAGCGTAATGGAGCTAGATGATCGATCGATCGCCTCCCCCATGTAGGAAAGCAACGTGTGATCATTTCTCGCCCACGGCGGCTACCTCATCGGCTCATGATCAGTGGCAGTGCCCTGAAAGCGCAGGTGGCACGATCGATCAACGCACGCCCTTGTCCATGCATGCACGCAGGCAGCCTGCAGGAACAGCGACAGCAAGGACAGATGGATGTCTGTGTGTATGCCGCCGAGGCCAAGCTGAGCTGCTGAGGTCCCCTGCTGCCTGCCGATCGAGCCAATCTCAATCTGCAGGGAGCATTCTGCTGTCTCTGCAGTTGCCAAGCTCTATCCTTCGTGGAAAGAAATGTCTGCAGTGTTACGTTTTGGCCGGATAATCCTGTGAATTTGCAACAAATGACCAAGCCCCAACTCCTGTGCCTGATGCAACGGGCAACTGCTACTGAGTGACGCATTGGCGCTAGGTTTTCCTGCATTGATGAGTCACACGCTGTAGTTAGTTGTTAATTTCCACTTGCAGCTCTAAACTGGGGCAGTAACATCTTCCATCAGCGGTTCAGAGAGGTGTTCTCCGTCCCCACGAGCGAAGCGGCCGTCCACATCGGGGAAGGATTTCATGAGAAGCAACCGGCATGCATGCAGAGGCAGGGTCGACGGCCATGCACCTCGCAGCGTTAGAATATTGGTTTTGTTGTGTGCGCGAGGGTGTGGCTGATGGGATTAACATAATAATCTGTGGAGATTATTTGAGGGGTGGTTGTGCCTTTTTCACTGTGATAACATAATAGTCTGACGGTGACGGCCGGGGACTCGGATTCAAGGTGGCGCCATGCGATCGCCTCAGGCCTCAGGGTGAAAAAATATCGCTTGGGGGGGGGGGGGGGGAACAGTGCAAGGAATGGGATCGGAGCTTCGTCAGCGATAGATTGACAACGCCGTGCTCTGAAGAAACTGTACGATTGCATTGCATCTCTAGTAGCCTGACTGTCAGAACTCAGAAGATCTCCTTTTTTGACTAATTTTTCCGACGAAATGAAGGAATTGTGAGTCTTCCTCCCACTGAAAACAAAAATCTTCATAATGATTGCTTGCACTTTACATTGTTATCATCAGGTCATTAGCTATATATAGGTTCGTACTAGTTAAGTTATGCCTACCTAGCTGTGCTGTCAGTGAACTATAGTGGCGCAGTATGAAAATCTGCACTAGTCCTGTTATACAGATATTCGCATACGATCGTCAAGATTCTGGAAATAGGAGATTCAACAGCTGGGAAAGCAATCGCCCGAATGATGTGTCGGTAAATTCGATCATCACGCCGGAATTGATTCCCCTTCTAGATTGACTTGGCTATTATGGAATAAAATACGATCTGTCTCACTGTCTGACAAGCTACTGCCACTCCCATCAGTGAAAATAATGTGCGAGCCAAATGTTAGTTTTGAGCAAAATATCATCCGAATTACAACACGGACATACAAAAATGTCAGTACATTCGTAGCTACAGGACATATGTACTGTCTAGATTACTCCGTTCGAATAGTACTCAACTCCTTTTCAAATATGTACTTTATTAAAATTTAAAAATAAAAATAGTATCGTCATGACCTACCTTGTTTGAACCAGCGAACTAATTAACAAATGGAGATTTTTTGTATGAAAAAAGATCAAGATATAGTTCTAGCCCTTGTAAGAAAAGTCGGTCTGATTAAATAAGGTGAGCTAGCTTCATTAGTGCAGGGTTTGGTTCTGCATGGCTTGAACGGAAGCTACCACACCCCTCCTCTCTCCGGCCATTGTACCGAACGGCTTAATCATGCAGGTTACTCACGCAAGGCAAGTGCACATCACGCTATCTGTTGTGATGGCAACAGCATGGCGCTGCACACCAACCTCCGTCGCCATGGACTCACAAGCAACCAACATGTGGCTGCTCATATTTATATAGTTTTTATATGATCCTGGATTATATTTGTACAGGTATTTAATTTATATGGTGTTTAGCTTGCATAGCTTCAAAGAGGAGCCAACATGATGCATATGCCCCGTCCCTTCTTTTTCATGCTTTCGTTTTCACTCTCCCCTTTCCTTTCTAGAGGAGGCAAGTCAAGATCAGGGCCTCGAGTAAGATTCTAACCGGATCTTTTTTGCCCACAACAGGAACATGCACTTGCAGAGGCTAATCGAGTGGCAACTCTACGTGGTACGTAGATTCGGCATGCGACGTAGTCTAGTCATTATGATAGCATTATCATATGCGCTTGGTCCTTTTAATTTGTTGTTGCTCTTTATCTACTACTACTTGTGTAACTTGTGTTGTCTATTTAAATTTTAAAATTATAAAAGAATGCCACAAGCTGCTATACACTGATTAAAGTACCATGCTGGTGTGTAAAGTATATGGAAACATTTTTTTTTAAACGACCGCACATATATATTATTAATAGACAAAGGAGGTACATGTTAACAATATGTGGCACTACCAAACATGATGGAGTTTTCTTGAAGAAATAGATAGATTGCAATTAATAATAAAAAGGTAATATACACAGTTACACACTCGGTCGAGTCATCAGTAGTCGTCAACGGGCGTACACACTCTGGTGCAAGTTAAAAATATGACAAGCGAAATGATTACCGGCTTGATACAGACATACAGTTGGTGTACGGAGAAAATAGGTGGCAACGTGAACTGACCTGTGCTGTGGTGGCTCAGGTCGTTCGTGAGTTAATTCTGAAATCATTTGCAGGCTACATCTGAGATCAGTAGCTAGGTCGTGCACACTCTGGTCGCGCGGAGTCATTTCTCATTTGCGCATGATGAGTGGAAGCACTCACCGGTCAGTAACCGACAACTTACACGTTTGGACGAGATGATTAGCGTTGGGAACTTTACAATTAATAAAGTGGCAGCCGTGTCGTCGACCCGTTTCTCGCCGTGCCTTTTTGTTTGGTTTGAAAAATGTGTGTGTGATGCATGGCTCGATCGGCCGGTTCGCTGTTGTGTGTAACCGCTGCGCAACTCGATTGGACAACGAAAGTCCGCCTACCTTGGTGAAGTAGCTTCAAACTTTGCCAAAGGAGCAGGACAAGGCACTACGAGCCCAGCGAACGTTTGGACGCGTGCGTTGTCCCAAAGATATAAATCGGATAGATGCATGGGCGCGTGTGCAATATAATGGACTTCCCGATCCTAATAATTAACTCCTAATCCACCCCCAACACAGACCGTTGCCATGCATATTCCTTCCTGATGATCGAGCAGAGACTTGTGCCGAAACAGCAGAGACTAGCTAGTAGCGACCGATGAGCGTGTCAGCTCGCATTTGTCGCTAACCTCTGTCGATCTTGTTTCATCTGACGAAGCTCGAACATATAGGGTCCAAGGATGATGGGTTTCCTCGTACAGCTAATCCGGCATCTGCAGAGAGCCAGAGACGGATCGGATCAGCCACGCACAAGCGCACGTCGGTTTCGCACGAACATGCGGGAGCGAGCTGGGCGAACGAGTAGCGCGAACGCGATCGGCAGCACAGCCGCCGGGCGTACGCTAACGAACCGGGACCGATCGGCGACGCGCGTACGCCACACGTAAACCAACAACGGGCGCCGGCCCGGCCGTGTCCGCGTCGTCCCTGCTGCGTGCGTGCATGCAGGAGCCGTGCAGCAACAGGTGTCAGTATTCGCCATGCAGCTACGGCTACCAGAACTACATCTAGCTAGCTAGGCTACGTAGGGGCTACGGCCCTGATGACCAACCACAGGCCGGAGCAGTCGTACCTCGTACGTACCTGATCGTCCAAGCCTTGGAGCAGGCTCGAAGCGACCTCGATCGATCGTGTCCGTCCGTCCGGCCCCTGTCCCCGTCGGCCAGCGCGTGCCCCCTTCTTGCTTGGCCTCTCCCCGGCCTTGCCCAGCCGGCCAGGGCGCTCGCGCGAGTGCGCGACCGCGACCGGCCACCGAACGCTCCATCCATCGCGCACGAACGAACAAGCGAGCGAGCGAACGGCGCGCGCGATCGAGCGCTGGGCGCTGGCTGCTAGGATCGCTTTCTCCGGCTCACGCTTCCTCTCCCCCTCCGCGCCGGCGCTCTCACACTCCTTTTGTGGTTGTGGCGTTCGCAAGTCACCTCGACCTGTGACCAGGGCCGGGGCCTCTCGGCTTCTAGTGCTAGCCAGTAGACGCCATCATTCGCCGTTGCTCCGCAAGCTACGTACGTACGTGCGCCATGGCAGCAGCACGTACGTACGCGCTGGTACAAACAAGTTGTGCGATCCATCGATCACCACGCATCAAAGCACACGCAGTCACACATGCAACGCAGCTAGCGCACTTCCAGGTTCCAGCAGGCCGCTCTGATATATCGCTAGGTCGATCAATGGCAAATCCTGCAATGTTGAGTAGCCGAGCAAAGATCTGCGTACGGGTAGGCGAGGGTGTTTTCTTCCATAGTTGGGATGGGCATGCCTCCGTGCACGGCCGGACAGTGTCCGATTGCAGCCGAAAACGGTTAACGGCAGGCCGGCCCTACCGCGGAAAACCCCCGGGGAACAAGTGTTTAACCACCAACCCGTGCAAAAACTTCAACGCCTTCCGTCCCCGACGCGCAGCAGCAGGACGGCGGCAGCTTTTCTGGATGATTGGCGAATCGATCGATCGTGGTTAGCTGGAGCAACGCAACGCGGCGCACGGCCACACCAGCAGTGCCGTACAGGCGACTCCTCATGCGCCCGTGCCGCCGCTTTCTGCTGCGGCTGCGACCTATCGTATCCGTCTCCTGTGATCACAACTGTCGAGTAGAGGACGTACGCGTGCAACACCTGCTCACACTAAACACTGAGGCACTACAGGCCTCCTTTTCCCTTCGAGTACAAGGATCGGATCGGATGTCATGCCCTGTTCTAATGTTCTTTATCCGGCCCTCTTGCCTGTTGGGGCCCTCCGGCCACCGTGCTGGTGTCCTGTTGTGTGTTGTCTGCACCTATGGATACTCCAGCTCCATTGCTCCAAGCCTCCGATCCAAGTAACCGTAGTGTATTTTTCACCTTTTCAGCGGTTACTTTCAGGCTCCAGCTTTACACTTGCTTCATTTTTCCTCTGTGGACTACCAGGCTGACAGTGAATAACATTATGAAAATGGCATTGTACTGCTAGTACGACCGACACGAGTTACACACTACGGTGTTGTCGATGAGTATCTTTGCACGCACTAGCGTTATTTTTTTTTTACTTTATTAAGATTTGGCGTAGCGAGGTCAACAATGTGATGGGCACCTAGTAACGTCCTGGTGAACAACTGGCGCCACGGTAAAAAGGAGAAAGCTCCAAGGAGGCGAAGAAGACCGGCGAAAGCTTTTCCTCTATCAGCCGTATCAGGTTTCTGATGAACACTGTTGTCGACGTTGCTGCCTTTCCTTCCCAAAACGATTGTGCACTAGTACTACTAATCCACAGCGACAGAGCAGTGGCCTTAATTAACCTACGCGTCTTTCCTGTCATTTATCTTCCTCTCTCTCTGTCTCAGCTACAGCGAGGTCATTAATTAGAATGACGCATGTTGTTCTCGTCCAGTATCTAAAATTGACAGCGAACTCGCCGTAAAAATCTGCTGCCTGCCTGCACATCTTTCTTGTTACTGTCAAAAGGGTTTCCAGAAGAGATCCAATCCAGTTAGCTTGCCCGTTGGTTCTCCACCGCGGACGGGAGATCAATCGATCGAGAAGGCGTTAAATCCGCTGTCACTGCCTCCGCCCGTGACGCAAGCCGTAAAAACGATGGCTGATACTACAGCCACGACACTGTACAGTGAACTGAGCCAGTGATGACTCACCCTGATGACTGAGCCGCCCCCAAAATTTCCTCCGTGATGAACTGATGACAGAGCAACCCCAACCGTCGGCGGCAGCCGCTGTCGCCGGATTGACGCGGCGATTGCCAGTCTTAATTGTGTTTACCACACCCATCCGATCGGCGAGATGATCTCCGTATGGGGATGAATGGATGATCTCCTGATACGCTTGTGCGCTGGAGGGGCATGTTCCCTGATGCACGGATGGGATGGGACGCGGAGGTCGGCAGGCCATTTACGCGCGACGTGATATCGGCGAGGACGATGGAGATTAGCGACGTGATTAGCCTAGCCCAAGAGTGACCGGGCTGCTTCTGTTCTGTCCACACACCTCTACAGCCTAGCTGGATGGTCTCGCCGCGCCTCTGCTCGAGCACGGCCGATTCAAGTTGGGCAAGTAAAAAAGGAAAAGAAACGTGAGGCGATGAGTTTTGAATTGTGGCGTCGTACCACGGCGAGAGAGAGGCGAGGCCGCGAATTAATCCGCGAGTCCGCGGGCGCATTCATGGTTTACAGTTGCCATAAGCAGTGCTGAGTCGCTCTTAACATGGAGAGGAAAAAAAGGAAACCCAACAAAAATGCAAAGTCATGTCGCCAACTAACACCTTCTCTCCCTATTGCCGTTGCGAGGCAGAAAAGCTCTCTCTCTCTCTCTCTCTCTCTCCTCGCCGAGCACGGCGCACTATTTTAGGCCGCCACCACCATTCTCTCAGAAACGGGACGGGGAGGTATCTTGAGGTCCAATTCATTGGCGCGCGCGAGAGAGGGCGCACTGCACCTTGCTTAGAACCCACTTGATCGCAGCCTCACCTTGGCTGCTGCTCAGCCTCCCTCTCTCTCACCTCACCAGAGCGTGCAGGCCGGCAGTTCTTGGTACGCACGCTTCCCCCATATATACCCCCCGGCCATACCTAGAGCAAGCCACAAGCAGCCACCGATCTCGGGGAGAGAGCACACGCCGATCGCCATTGCAAGTGGCAACGGTCACCGACGTTGCCTAGGCTTGTTCCAATTTGTCCCCGTCGTCGGAGGAAGACGAGAATGGGACGGCTCTCCTCCTGCGGCGGCGGCGTGCAGCCCAAGCTCCGCAAGGGGCTGTGGTCGCCCGAGGAAGACGAGAAGCTGTACAATCACATCATCCGACACGGCGTCGGCTGCTGGAGCTCCGTCCCCAAGCTCGCAGGCAAGCAATAATTAAGCTCTGCAGCAGCATATGCTGCCATCATCGCCACACTCTCCATCACTGCTAGCTACCTCCACACTGTTCTATGGATCAATCTTCCACTGCGCTGCCATCGCGCTCCTTGGCTGATGAACTGCATTCTGGTGCGTACGTGCAGGGCTGCAGCGCTGCGGCAAGAGCTGCCGCCTGCGGTGGATCAACTACCTCCGCCCCGACCTCAAGCGCGGCAGCTTCTCCCAGCAGGAGGAGGACCTCATCGTCGCGCTCCACGAGATCCTCGGCAACAGGTCCGTCGTACAATGCGTGTTCATCACCCCCCCGCAAATGCATTAGCAACCGTACCGTGTCTGTTAATTCGTGGCATGATGACTGATCAGCTTATTAAGAGAATTATTCGTTCGGCGCATTCGTGCAGGTGGTCGCAGATCGCGTCGCATTTGCCTGGGCGGACGGACAACGAGATCAAGAACTTCTGGAACAGCTGCCTCAAGAAGAAGCTCCGCCAGCGCGGCATCGACCCGAGCACGCACAAGCCCATCGCCGCCGCCGCCGCAGAGGCATCGCTGGACGCTCGGGGTGACGACGACCACAAGCCCACGGCCACGGCGGACTCCGACGGCCTCGTCGCCCAGACGAAGCAGCAGCAGCAGCCGGCCGTGTTCGACCCGTTCCCGGCAGCGACCACCGACTTCGTCTTCGACCTGGGCGCCGCGGCATTGTACGACGTCGGCAAAGGGTCGCCGGACGACGCTGGTGGGTTCGTCGCCGATTACAGCAGCGTGCTGGACGACGTGTCGGAGAACCTGGGGTACGGGGAGAGCTCAAGCAACAGCAGCAACAACTGGAACTGCACCGAGATGGTGCTCGACGGTGAGGTGCTGCACTGGGCCTCCGCCGCCGCCGCCGCCACGAAGCCGGAGCCGTACACGGAGCTGGAGCAGCAACACAGCGGCGGGTACGGCGCGGGGCAGGTGGTGGATGACCACGAGCCGCTGGAGCACAAGTTCTCGCTGCCCTGTGGGCAAGAGCAGAGCCTGGCGCATTTCGACTTCAACTTGGAATACTTCTGATCCTTTGGTTTTTTTTTCTTGGCCTTCCTTCACACCTTTGCCTCCCTGAATTATCGATCCATTAATTCCCCCAACGGTTTTACACACAAGAGGAAGAAGAAGCATTGGAAGATTAGGGATTGTATGCAGTAGTAACCAATACGTATGTTGATTTTCTCTAGCCCAAGAAACACTCTCCTTTTTTCGTTTCCCTTTTTTCTGTATACTCTGCTTCTGCTTGGTCAGAAGAACAGACAGTGGTACATACGAGAATATTTGTGTACGTACTATAAACAAAGAATTTTTTGTAAAGAATAAATTAAGCCTGCAGTTATATGTTCTCTTGTGACGCTAACTTCACTTCTACCACAGAAACCACCTGTACTTTTCTGGATTTTTTTTTACTCGTCCGATATTTTTTTTAAACTTGTCCGATGATATTTTTTTGTCCCTCGTGCTGGAGTGGAGAGGCTGCGAGGCCGGCCGGCCTGCCTGACGGTTCTTGCTTGTTTACGTTACGTCGGTTGCTGTCGCGCTTTATCCTTTTTTCCTGATTTGTGTTTCACGAAACCAGAGTGGAAGGTAGCGGCAGCCAGACCAAAGTGGTCTACTGCCAGCCTGACGAAAAATCAATCAGAGATAGCTCCCCCGGGCGGCGCTCATGCTAACCAACCGTCTCTCCGGCCACCGGCGGCGATAGACGACGGGGCGCATGCTCGCAGCACGCCCCCCATCCACCCATGTGTGCTGTGCTGCGCGCGTGCCCACGTTCAATTCAAGACGGCGGCATTGGCTTCTCGGTGAATTCTCCCCCGGCAAGGGTGTCCTTTTCGGCCAGGACATCACGGTCAGTCCTAGGATAGGGTTAGATTAGAGGAGGACTCCGGACTCCTTCGGCTCAAGGCGCCCGGAGGTCGTCGGAGGAGGACAATTTCAGTGGCCTCACTGGTGTTGTCTAATGGCCACGGCCACAGACACAGAGCTATCGTTGCATCGCCGGTCCGTTCCCGGAAGCCATCGCCAGTGACACCTGACAAGCCACAGGAACTCAGGAAGCACACAAGCTACACGTTAGGGATGGGCACTCTACCATGCTACTTGGCACGGGCACTGACGTCGGCTTGGTTTCGGTCGTCGCCATGGCACGCGTCACATTGAGCTAGCTGAGTTGTGAACGGGAGGGTACGGCGACGTAGAGGGCGTTGGGGCCAGGCGATCTCGGCCGCGCTGAGCCTCGAATGGCCTACTTTTGCGGGCATCATTGTTGGGCCAGCTCAGGCCTTCATGTGCGCAATTACGCAGCGGATAAAACACCTACACCCCCTCCCTCCTCGGCGGCAGCCTCATGTGCGCGCTAATCAGGGCTATTTATGGGAGACGAGGAGCAACAAAAGGATGGACATGATGAAGCTTAGCTGGGTGTAAGCAAGCAGTAAGCCATGCACATTAGTGGCGCCAGCTTGGCAACGAGGGACCGCCACAGGTCGCCCGGCCAATGAGGGTGACTGGAGATGAGGCCCGTGTCACCTGCGCCGCGGAACAGGGACGGGCGCCGTGATCTCCTCTCCTGGCAACCAAATCACAAATCTGATCCAAGCTCAAAAGCGCGGGGCGGCGAAGACACCAGAGTGGAAATGAAGAAACACGGTTAAGTTAACCAAACTGCTGCAATCCTATTGTCATTCAGAAAAGAAGACATTGTTACAAGGTTTCGCTGCATCAACCGCAGTTCACAGCTTCATATTCACCACTCACATTTTTCTACAGAAAATTAATGGAACAAAAAGGGCAGACCCACCCAAAGCCTTTACGTTCTGTGAACGGTAACAGGGAGAGGTGAAAACCACAACAAAACCCAAAATCCTTGTTAAAGGCGGGGGGATCTATAGCATTCAGTGTGATGGCGCTGCTTGTTGATCTGTGCCCGTTTCAACCCGCAGGCTGTTTTCACGATGGTAGACAGACTTTGCACCCTGAATTTTCACAAAAAATTGTTAAGTACCAAACCCACTGGAGGCAAATATGCAATGAAATACTTCTTTCTTGAAACGGCCAGATGCAATAAAGGATTTATGCAACGTTATGTAGCAGCAAAAGATACAAATGGAACTAACCTGGAATATCGTTCCAAGTTTTTTCAGGGCTTTGGCTCGCAGCTTCAGAACATCTTTTGAGACTGTGTTATCTCGCAGAACCTGAACACCAAGGATCATAATTTAATTCAATATATGGTATGTGTATGAAATCTTTGATCCAAGAACTTGGGGCCACTTGGACTTTACCGCTTGGCAGACACGTGAAAGTGTTGACTCAATATCAACCACATTAATCTTCCATAGTGAACCAAGCATGGCCTCTTTTTTCTCCTCAAAAGACTTCATGAGCTGCTCTTCATTGTTCTCACTTCCCTCCATCTTCTTCATTCCGTCTTGGAGTTGTATCAGAGAGATAGCTCCTACAAGGGAAGCTCGTTACCAGGGATGATTCACTCGTGGTTTAAACAAAGCACTAAGGATGTCCATCAAAGTACCTGAAGCAGCATTAACCTGTGATTTAATGTGGTGGCCTTTGTCCCTAACCCACTCAGCTATGAACGGTACGCCCATATAAATTCTACTCTTTCCAAGTTCTCTTGCTGCTTGCCGCGCATAAATATACCCAATAGTATGAAGCATGGCCTCACCAAATGCTGCAATTTTTGTTTGAAACAAGTTAACAATCGTAGGCACAAAAAGATCAAATGTTCAAGGAAAAAGATAGAAATATCAGAGGACTACTATCGCCGCAGAGCAGGACTAGGGAGCCTATACTCTACAGGTTTACATGACCCATAAAAAGATAAGAATCCATGTGAATCAAACTAAATATACTGCATCTTTCTGATGATGGATAAACTGAACGAAGCATCTGTTCTAGAAGCAGATGGTCCACTGGAATACAGAACACAGTGTTACGCACACAAAAAAGACACATAATCTCCACATGATGTACCTGCTTGGGATAAGCGCCGAGCTTCTGCACTCGCCCAGCTCACAAATTCATCCTTTCTCCCATCTACATACGGTTGAAGTCGGTCCTTTAGGCTCTGAGTGAGCTTCTGTTCTCTTTCCTTTTGTAACTCCTATATCATTAAAGTCAACTAGATTCAACATGTAATCGAACAATACCATAACGCAATTGTTCAGAAAATAGCAGGAAGGAACATACTTTTATCTTTTCTTGGACCTTTGCTCTTGCCTCTTGACTGTTTGCGTTTTCCTCAATCTCCACTGAAGCAACAGATGCTAGAGCAAGCTGGCCAACATAATCTTCAAAGTAGTCGCTTCCAAAAAGCATCCCAAAGACAGCAGCAGGATCTACCATGTTATCCCTGAATGAGGTGTTAAGCAACCGAGCAAGAATCAACTTAGAGACCAAGGAACAAGCACAAGTAATTTACAATATATTTTGCATAAAAGCATGAGTTCATTTTTATGAAAAGATTATGTTTCAAAAACAGTGTAACTAAGATTGCAATTGATCTTCCAAAATCCAAAAAAGTAGCCAGTTGTCTGCTTTTCCTAAAACCTCTTTTACAGCTCGTGAATTGTGATGTTATTTATCCATCGTCAGCCCCATAATGTTCTATGCCCCCAAAACAGATAGATCACTTACAGTCTGAATTATCATGGAGCGAACTAGTTTTCCTACAGAAAATATATACTTATCAAGTCTCTAAAAGAACTGATGACTTACTGGGGAATACCCTCCTTCCCATACTTATCATAAGCCTCCTTTTTACCAGGATCACTTAGGACTTGATAGGCCTCCCCAAGTTCCTGTTAAGAACAAGCAATTTAATTCAAAATTGTGTAGCAGGCAAAACATGGGGAGGTGAGTTGTCCCAAGAGTAAATCATGTACCTACAATACAGTCACTAGTTGTGGTATTTAAATCAGAGAATGACCAAACTAGTAAGAATCTGTCTCTTCTCCAGCAAAATTGGACACACGAAGCTTTTGAGTGTTTGTAAAATAAAATAAAAAAACATAGTATGAAGCAGCATCCCATCACATTCAGCAAATGAAGCATCATTGGCGATGTGCATAGCTACCAGTTTTTTTTGTATGCTGACAACAAAATTCTGTCCCATGGCAACTAAGCATAGATGCTACGCTGCAATACTATGCTATTCCTAGAAAAACGAGAAAGCCCAAGAAGATTTCATGACTACTTCTAGAAGGAGCTAGCTGGCTGCAATGGCGCATAAAGAATTAAAATTGCTGGTTGTTCGCTGGTTCCATCTTTAGAGAACTTTTATCTTCCGAAGGAGTAAGGACACGTCATGTTAATGTTATCAGCGAGCAGCTAATGGCATACGACGGATCAAGCACGGAAAACGTACCTGGAATTTCTGTGCGGCGTCTGGGTTCCCAGGATTCTTGTCTGGATGCACCAGCTTGGCCTGAAGAAAACAGGCACCCAACAATTGAGAAAGGCGGGGCTCTCAATAGCTACCAATCCGCATCATTACATCACATGCAACCGAAGACAACAGCCAAAGGGGGGCGCTGGTGCGGGAAGGAATCGGTCACCTTGAGGTAATACGCCTTCTTGATCTCGGCGGGGGACGCGTCGACGCTGACCCCGAGGACGTCGTAGTAGGCGCTGTCCTTCACCATGGCGGGAAGCTCCTGGATCTCGCTTCTCGCCGCGGGCAACTCCAAAGCTACAAGCACCAACGAACCATCAGAGCTAGCGGCAATGGACGGAATCGGCAGAAATCAACCCTGGAAGAAGGGGCTCGGTGTTTCCGTCGCGAAGGAAGGTCTGGTCCGTACCAGGGTCGTTCGGGCCCTTCTAGAAGGTTCCGGGGGAAGTGGAGAACAGGAATAGGATCGCCGGATTTGGGGAGATTTTCTAGGGGGGAAGCCAAGTGGGATGCGGTCGAGATCGTCGCCACGGGGCAGTGGGCACCTGGAGACGAAGGGGAAGGGCAAAGGGTGGGCTGTGGGAGTCGTCGCGGTGACGCGATGCGGTCGTGTATGGTCTGGACGACGACGATCTCGCGGGTTGGGCCCGCACGTCAGTGTCGTCGACGCGTCGCACGGTGGCACGCGCACACGTCGTGATCGCAACAAGGTCACGGCGCGGTCGGGGCGATGCACGGCAGCGACACGGTGTCGCCGAAACGACGGCTGTGGCGAAGAGTGGTTTCTCCGTCCCATTATATATATATAATATAATATAATAATGATACTCTCGAATGTGTGAGATATAGACATGGGAGTAGCTACTCTTAGGAGTAGAAAGGATTTTCCATATATATATATATATATATATATATACGATTTTTATGTTAACATTTAACTATTTGTTTTATTTAAAACAATTTAAAATATAAAATCAATTACCATATACATAAAATATATTTTTATGTATATAAGAATTAATTTTATATTTTTTAATTTTTTAAATAAGACGAATGGTCAAATGTTAGTATGAAATTGGTAAATGTTTTATTATGGACCGAGGGAGTACTTGCCGTCAGAATGACTTTTCAAAAAAAAAAACACTTGCACTGAGGATCTTCCTTGCAGGATGCAGGCTGTTTGAGTGAGAACCTTCGAAGATCCGTGCAGATGAAGTGGCCTCGCCTAGCAGGTTGCCGACGTGGGCGTGTCGACGCATTGACTTCTGTGGAATCCAACGCGGGTGGGCCGGTGAGGTGGGTGCTAGACGATTCACATCATCACATGTGGATGGAAAACATACGAAGAGTAACGCATCCGAGGATCTTCGTCACTCGTCTTTGTTAGTACCGTGCTTGAGATTTTCTGGGTTTCTTTTTTTTGAACAAACCGCGTCTGTGATCAACCAGATTAAGCAAACAAGGCACGATGGCGTCTGCTTCTTGCCACGTTTTGCCTCCCGTTGTTTCCCACTCTCATAGTTCTTTTTTTCCTTTTTTCTCTCTTTTATTTTCTGGACACGCACATGTACATTTATGTACGAGCACACCCTTACACCTTTCCTACAAAACAATACCGAGCATTACCAGCTCATTTAAGGTGGAGAAAACAAGTTCTAACAAAGCAAGCAGAATGACAATTCAAAATCTTCTAAATGTTATTTTTTTAGATAAATCTTCTAACAAAGCAGCCTAACAAAGCCAGCTTACAAAAATTTATGAGCTCTAAACTTCAGTGGGGTAACTAAATTTAGAAGGTCTCTAGTTTTGGAGGCTTTGGACCATAATTTAGAGATCTCCCAAAATAGGGACTCATTTAGAGGCTCGGCTAGAGATGATTTCTCTAATAAGAGACTAAAATAAGGGATAAAAGTCTATTTAAGGGCCTAGCTGGATACGCTCTCAGCTCTCTGCTCACGACAGCTGCTAGCGAAACGCCGCTTCCTGAGCTGAACATCTGCGGCATTTTGTTAAAAACGGGAATATATTTCAAGGACTGCGGCATGGCAGTTGTGCCTAAACCTTTTGCTAATCATGTTGGTGCTCTCTGCCTCTCTCGATGCAAAGACTGCTACTGAGCATTGTTCGACATCGATGCGAAAACATCCAGTGCTCGATTTGCAGTTTTCCACATGCTCCCTCCGTAAAATAGTACAAACTACTCTTTATTTCGGGGACGGAGGGAGTATGTAAATAGTCACTGGACTGAGTGCATCAGGGTGAGTGTGTCAGCTGAAGCAGCTTGTCTCCAATCCCAATGCTTCTTTTTATGTTTTCATCCTTGGAAATGCGGATTCAAGGACTGTTGGAGTAGGCAGCCATGCATCTCTGGTTGGCAAGCAACAACTAAAAGAGTCAAACCATTCCAATCTTTAGTTCGTGAGCTGCATTAACACCCTCATTGAGTGTTTTCACAAAAAAAGATTGAGCGGCAACTGCTCCAACAGGGACCCTCTAACCTCCTCAAGCTAACGGCAGACAAAATGCCGATTATAAAATCGTCTGTGTGTCCGTTTGAGGTGATTATACTATAATAATTCCATTTCGTAGTGGATTCTGTATGGAACCCCACTTTAGTACCTACCATTCCTTGAAAAGTTCTTGGCCTTGTTTGCCCCCTGTATCTATGCATGGATCACAACCCAAATTGTTATTTCCATTTGAGAGAAAAAAAGAACAATCATGTTGGAACTTGGAACCAGTCATGTAACAGGTCTCTTTATTGATTCGAATAGAACAAATATTTTGCTAGTTGCTCTTAGTACTAATCGGAAATGTCCTCTATCATACTGTCAACATATGGCAGAATTCATGAATTATTGTACGGCTACGTGTCTTTGAACAGCTTAGCTGCTGCCAGGAAGCTGATTCAACCATTTCTATAGATAAAAAATCAGCACATCAACATCACAGTGAAGCGAGATTGCAACATTCAACCCAATCATATCGTTTGTGTCTCCATCACGGGCAAAACCACGAGACCACTCTACGGATATTTTATACGCGAATTCGCCGTATGATTTTTCCTACTTCCTCTCTCCCTTTCACAATACTTTGGACTATAGCCCACAAAGAAGAAAAAGGGAGAAATTTTATAAACAAAATCAGTAGTGGGAAAACTCAGCCACGTTTGGCCATATTCCACAAGGCATGTGCTTCTTGCTCGGTCCTATTATACATTCTTATATATCCAACAAAGCATATGTCCTCTTTAACCCTCCTGTGCTCCAGGGCTCCAAGCTTTCATCAGATCTCACTACAAGCTTGTTTGTTTTGCCAACAACCCCATTTCCGTGTGCGGTGGTGATAACCAAAAACTACTTTAACATGGTTCGCGATGATTGCAATCAGTGTTAACAACTAAAGATATTCAGGTAGGTAGCATAGGTGCAACGGAAGACATGGACAAAAAGGTTCCTCGATGCCGACCCCATTGATGTGCATGCGTGTGCCCATTTGTTTGGTCACTGTGCTGGATAGCAGAAAACGCACAACAGTGAGCAGTTCAATCACTCCCTCTATCTTATCTGCTTGTTTTTAGGTGCAACAGATGTTACACGCAACAGATGAAGTGAGCACGATGCCGCGCTACTGTACTGTCTGTCAGTTACTACCTGCGTACTATGCATCTCAACATGGAACTACTGCTATTTGGGAGTTCAAAGCTGCGGTGCCTGATTAAGCGTGAGTTTAGATCATCCAATTTCTCCAAAAAAACACTATTTATCTAACTTTTTTCTATTCATCCCATCACTTATACTCACAGAACACGTTTCCCAGCGCGAGCTACAGTGTTTTTTTTTATCTATAGTGTTTTTCCCCCTAAACTAAACTCACCTAAGACATGAACTACCAAGGTCAAATGATCTACGAGCTCTGATGAGCAGATCATCCTCACTTGCCCAGGTGGCCAGGTGTCTATCCAAGTTTCAAGGCGGCTAAATATTAGCATTTTATCCCATCGCCTGTTCAAAAACGGGCAACCATTAGTTTTTTTTTTTATCTCAACGGGCAACCATTACTCTAAGGTAAACATAGTGCATTGGCCAACAAAAATTCTTGTTATCCAGGTCAAGAATTGAAACTAAATTACAGGAACTATTTTAGCAACATGGCAGCGTCACAACTCACAACTAAGAAAAAACAGAAAAAAAATACCAAGGTAAAAACAACACATCAGTCAAAGAAACATAACACAATGTATATAAGTAAGGCACACACAAAAATAAAAAAGATAGGAGGGCCGAAGTTTCTATACCATTTGGATCACTTCATCATATCTCTTGTATTCTATAAATCGAATGTAGGAATAAATTCCATTTCCAAAAAATAATCATGGAACAATCAGCAGCTGTAGACCAATCAAAGGAGCTGTCCAACGCCTCCAACCAAACAAGTCTGACCTGGCCAAATGCTCTTCCACGCGTCACATCACCAGCACACGTTCCTTGAACGCGGTCTACGGTACACAGCCACTGCTAGTGGGCCCTCAGAAATCGTGCCGCTATACGCTTCCAGAGATCCTATCCTATGTAACCGAGGCTTACCAGACGCCGGAGACACCTGGGTGCACCGGGTCCATGGACAGGAAACACGCGCCGCCTACAGCTCGACCATTCGGCTGACTCGAGTCTATGAACCGGGTCCACTGGAAAAGTGATTGAATCCTTCGCCTCGCTGCTCCCTCCAGACCTCTCGAGTCTCCACCCATTAAAATGCAAGAGCGGCAAAGGGTTGGCCTCCTCCTGGACAAATTCACAGCTCCCGAAATCCAAAACTGAAACAGGTAAGAACCCCACGAAATCCCCCGCCCTGCTTTTCCTTGTGCGCGCATCAATTTATGAGACATTCTTATTGGAAAATAGTTAGATTTTCGTTTTTTTTCCTGCACAGTTCGTCAATCACGGTGCTTTTCTCTTGAATTGGCGATTGCAGGGGATTTTGAGCTTGGCGCTTACTCGGGGGGCCGATTTTGGAGCCGGCGGAGGGGATGTCAGGCCCCCTCGACCGATTTGCTAGGCCATGTGAGTATAAAGCGCCTCTTTCCCTTGGCCCTTGGGCACAACCGCACAGTGAATGTATTCCTGACGAATTAACAGAAAGCAGATATGTTCATCTAATTCTTCCTTGTTTCTTTGAAATTTAAGGAGTTGGCATATTTCTGTTTGAATAATGATGTTAGTACCTGAGGGCACAATAATAAATTACTGCTACATGGCTGTATCTTTATTGATTTTGGGGCTAGAAATCTCAACGTACTTTTCTTACAGGAAAAAGAGCACTAATAAAGTCTATTCATTCACCAATTGCCTGATTTTTACCTGGTCTCATACTCTCATTAGAGGGCCTTATAGATGATGCTTGAAACTGGCCATTTTACTCATTGTCGAACACAAAAGTGGAAATCAAATCATTTAATCTTGATAATCAACATATAAAAATGTTGCAATACTATGTGCAAACCAATAGTAAGTTCATACCCTTAGTAACTCCTTGCTTTTTTTACGGTGTTAGCATCGATGTAAGAGACAGGTTACAGTTCCTTGTAAAGAATCATCTGTGTCTAGTCGAACCCACTTGTCGCCTACAGGTTGCTGTTGTTTCGTAAAAATAGCTTTCTTTGCTTTGATTTGGATATGGAAATTGAGATGGCCTCTGCAGGTTTTGAAGGCTTTGTACATAACGATGAAAGGAAAGAGAGCAAATCTGATGCGGACAATTCAGAAGGAGATAAGAAGACTAAAATCGGCTCTTTCAAGAAAAAGGCTATTAATGCTGGAAATAAATTCAGGCATTCCCTGAGAAGGAGAAGCAAAAAGAAGAACGAGCTTAAGGATTCCATCAGGGACGTTAGGGATGTTAAAGAGCTCCAAGACGTTGAGACATTTCGGAAATGCTTAATTGATGAGGACTTGCTGCCACAGCAGCATGATGATTATCACATGATGTTGAGGTACAGTACTTACTTTTCTCAGTTTTTTCCCCTGAAGAAACTTTGAAAGGCAGGGACTTCCTTGTTCTGAAGGTTTTGGCTTGTCTTTATGCTGCATATATTCTTCCCCTTCCATACCTTCCAAACACCCTACAATAAACCTTGGAGGCTTGCACCAATAAACTATTTTGTGTTCAAGGGGACATAGCTATAAGAAAGTGGTCGGCTTCTAGTTGAGTGGGATTTTCATTTGATTTCATTCACATTACAGGTTCCTAAAAGCACGGAAATTTGATGTTGAGAAAGCAAAGAATATGTGGTCAGACATGCTGAGATGGAGGAAGGATTTTGGGACTGACAAAATAGGGGTAAAGCTTAAGTTAAACAGTATATCAAAATATGCCATTGATATCAGCCTTGCACAGAGTGAATTCTGTATTTTCACCCTTGGTTCTATATCTCAGGAATTTGACTACACCGAGTTAGATGAAGTTACAAAGTATTACCCACAATTTTATCATGGGGTGGATAAAGAGGGCAGACCTGTCTACATAGAGCTAATAGGAAAAGTTGATGCGAACAAGCTAGTGCAAGTAACAAGTATAGATCGGTACGTGAGATACCATGTCAAGGAATTTGAGAGATGTTTCCAGATGCGATTTCCAGCTTGCTCAATTGCTGCAAAAAAACACATAGACTCGTGCACAACTATTTTGGATGTGCAAGGCGTGGTATGTTGCAATATATTATTAGCTAAATATTGTTCTTTGCACGATACATCACTAAGAGTGTTTCTTGACTTGTTTTATGTAAATTAAGGGTTTCAAGAACTTCTCAAAATCTGCAAGGGAATTAATCACACGATTGCAGAAGATTGACAGTGATAACTACCCAGAGGTAGGTAGTGATGTTATGGATCCTGGGTGATAAATTTGATTCCAGGATTTGAAACCTTTTCACTTTAATATTTCCATGAATAATTTTATTAAAATTCAAAATAAGAAGTATGCTTCCTTCATGTCACTATGTTTATCTTGGATGTTGCTACAGACATTGTGCCGGATGTATATAATTAATGCTGGCCAAGGCTTCAAGATGTTATGGAGCACAATAAAATCATTCCTTGATCCAAAAACTGCTTCCAAGATTCATGTATGTAATGCTTTTTTAAGCAATGTTTTGATTTCCTCTTTCTTGAATAATATCTCATTTCTCATTTTATTTTGAAGGTTCTTGGGAATAAGTACCAACATAAGTTGCTTGAAATTATCGATGAGTTGTTAGTATCTTTTCTCTTGGCCATACATTTGTGTGGTTAGCTTCCACACTAATTTTTGTATAATACGTGCATGCAGTGAATTGCCAGAATTTCTTGGTGGGAAATGCAAGTGTGATGAACATGGGGGTTGTCAAAAATCTGATAAAGGTCCTTGGAAGGATCCTGAAATGATAAAGGTAATAGATATCCTGCCACAATGACCCCTGATCTCGTGAAAAACAAAACATGATTTAATAACAAGAAGAGGGAGAGGGTTCCAGATGAGATTTCCAGCTGGAGAAACGCCCTAGTTGCTAATGTGATGCATCTTCAATTTTCCAGAGAGTCCTCAATGGCGAAGCAAACTATGAAAGGCAAATTGTGACTATATCCAGCACTGATGGAAAGATAATCGGTTATGCTAGGCCAGAGTACCCAGCTGTAAGTCTATAAGAATGCTTTAGTGTAGAAATTTCTAGAGACATCATTCTCAATCCTCATTCAGTATTTCAGTACTTATCCCATTATTTTACTGAAGCAGAGAAAAGGCAGTGATGCATCTGCTGAATCTGGATCTGAAGTGGAAGACGTAACTTCTCCTACTGCATCAAAGAACCTAATCACACACCCTATTTTGACCCCTGTTCACGAGGAGGCAAGTAACTAACCCTGTACAGCCTAGTGTATGACTAAAAAACTGATATTACCAGCATGATCTGCATCAGTAATATCTTGACTGTTGACATCACCAAAGGGCCAAAAATTATTGATGACATTTCACCAAATTATAATTATTTGTAAACATTCGTTGCACTGTAAATGGTCAACACCCCCTTCGTTTTCCTGTTGCATTTAGTAATATGTGCTTTTAAGTTAACCACTATACGATGTCCAAACAAGTATGTAATGCAATTTTGGGTTCCTTTTTCTTAAAAATACTGTTGCCACTTTTATTATTGCGTACCAATTATTAATGGGTAACCTTTGTTGCTATATCCAGTCCAAATTGCCGGCACATGCTTCCGCATCTGTTGCTCATGCTTCTATTGAAGAAAGCATCCCTGTTGTGGACAAGGTTGTTGATGATGGATGGGGTAGTCCTAGAGCTAGCCTGCAAGCTTCTTCCTCAGGTATTCTGTGTTGTTATATAAATATATAGTTATCTTCCTTATTGTGAAGCTCTTGCCTGAACTTATTATACCTCATTTAACTCTTGTTTAAATTTATATTGAGTCCTAAAGCTTCTACTATTTATAGATAGATAGTTAACTAGCAAAAGTAGATACAGGTAACAAGCCTACAGATTTATTCATGAATTCTTAAACAGTTTAACCACTATGCCAATGTGTTTACATTCAGACCAACTGGATGGTTTTTCAGTTTTCAGTAATAGACTTCAAAATGGATTGGAGTAATGCTGAGACTTTTGTCGTGTGTTTTCTGTTTCCCTTAGCAACTTTGCACATGATGTAATAATGAATAGTTACATGCATCGATTGATGCTGAGGCTGGAATGTTGAAATATATTCCCGTTTCTAAAACAAAAGTTCATACCAACTTTGTTTTGAGCTTCATCCGTTGAACGATTAGTTCTTTTCCTTTTCAAAAATAGATCCCCAAAGGTTCCAGTGTACTGCATGATCTTAAAAGATTCCTCTGGTTGGTATGAGGACATAGTTCTAAAAAATTGCAGAAAAATGTGATGCATATGCAAAAACCGTTGTTTCTGTATCATTGTGAGCTGAACCCTAAACCCTTTTATATTCTCCACACCAGGTTCATTGTCCTTCAGGAATTTGCCTGTCACATTTGAAGGACTCCGAGCTCAAATTATCACATGGTTGACGGTCTTGATCATGACCCTTTTTGCCATGCTCTGTTCTATCCCAAGCAAGATGGCTAGAAGGATCTCTAACCAATCTATTAAGCACGACGAGTATCGTGTTGAGTATCCTCAAGAACAGGAGTACAAGGAGGAGTTCCGACCTCCATCTCCTGCCCCATCTTATACAGAAAAGGACGTGCTTTCATCTATGCTGAGACGTCTAGGTGAGTTGGAGGACAAGGTGCAGGTGCTTGAAACAAAGCCATCTGAGATGCCATTTGAAAAGGAAGAATTGCTCAATGCAGCCGTCCGCCGTGTGGATGCATTGGAGGCTGAGTTAATTTCCACAAAGAAGGTAAAGCTTGTTTGGTTCGCACTTGCAGTTTTTACGTCTTTGATCTCAGTTGTCACAAACTACTGAACTAGAATGGGCTGATGTTCTACAGACAATGGCATCTATTGACTAATAAATTGGAATATATTGCATACATGAAGATTTTTTTTTCCTTTTTTCTAAATATAAGTATCTGAGGTTCTGAACTTACTTTCTAACCCAATATCCATGATCAGGCCCTCTATGATGCCTTGATGCGACAGGATGAGCTGCTCGCGTACATTGACAAGCAAGAGCTGGTCAAATTCCGTGTATGTTGCCGTTCTCTCAACTACTGATCGTTATATCCTTGTTAGCATAGCCTGGTTCGTCGTCCCATCTAATCCGTGTGACTTGTATGCATGCCATTTGCAGAAAAAGAAGTTCTGCTTCTAATATAAGAGTGGACGTGGAGCAGCCGTTCTTCACACGCGGAGCCGTTCGTGTATATTGGATTGCAGCTCATTAGTTGTATGTATGTATATATATATTTTGTTGGTCCACAGAAGCGTGTATAGTTGGTATCAGTGAAAAAAAAGCGTCCCGTACGGCACCCTCTCTCCACCAGGTATTTCAGGTTTCGGACTCTTCATTTACCTGCTGAAATTCGATGAGGACCCGAAACAGGACGACGGTACATAAGGTCAATGTGTTTTGTATGCTCTACCCCTGTGAGATATCTATCTCTCGCGTAATCTGTAATCTTGTTTGCATGTTGTGGCAAAGCTGATTACGTGCTGAAAATAATTGCCGTAAATGAGCTGTGTGGTGTGCTCGATCATGTGCTACTTCGCATGTTGTTTTAGCTGAGCTATACGTGTGGGACCGACATGCCGCGCTGTACGACTTGCTCCGTTCAGGGCTGTTGGCATGCCTTCAGTTCATCGGTTGCAGCAGCTTGTAAGACACAACTTCACGCATTGAAACCATTCTGGGCAGCCACAAAAAATTCTGTTTATGAAAAAAATTGGGGCCACCAACAAAAAGGCTGCCACCTGTTAGATGGAGAATCACGATCACCATTCTGTTCCATATTTGCTTGGAGAATCGTATTTCTTACGTGCTCACGTTCAAACACTATAAGCTTAGTAATATACTTTTCGACCTTGGTGCTTCAAGAATTCCTTTCACTACTGGAGATGCCTACTGTGTTGCAATGGATTGCCACACCCACACCCAAATGATGTGTTGGCTAATGGCTTGTTTCTTCAGTTGCCTCATTCGAGAGCTTGTCCTTTCTTTGCCTCTATTGAAAAAAAAAAAAGAAGTCCTGCATTTTTTGTAACAGGGTTGGAATATACACGAAGAAACATTTCGCAACAACCTGTCGCTTCTGGTCAGGAAAAAACACCACGAATTGCCATTTTAGTAAAACACACAAAGAATGAGCACATATGCCAGTATCTGCCCAAGTCACAATCTAATCTAGTGTTCAGTGTACTGTATCACCACAACACAGGTGCAAGAGCAATGCTAGAAGCAATATGCAGGGCCTTGCTTTCCTCAGCCACTAATCAATGCACTATCATTCAATGCCTTGCCACCCAATAGCTCCTCTACAACTAAGCACATAATTGTGGTTGTTTTGAACTTTTTCCTTGTGATGCTGGGATGTTGTGTTTGACGATGGTGTCTGATGAACCTAGTTAGTCGGATGGCTGTATTTCCTGAACACTCTCTCTTGGTTCTCCCTCCACCATTCCTCAGCCTGCTGTTCCGCAAATCGCCTCTTGCTGGTCGAGGGAAAACGATAAGCTCGTGAAAACAAATTTAATTTAAGATAAAGTGAAAATTATGGATGTAATATGAAGTGATTGGTAATGGTGAAGTGGTAAGGTTCGGACATCAATGCCGTATATAGAAAGAGGGCTTGTGGAAGGTTACCTGAATCTTACACGCTTGAATACTTTGGTGCCATCTCTTAGTTGGATGAGTGTCACATACACCCCTGGTTCAAACTGCTCAATTAGTTGCACTTCACCATGAGTACCATGCTTTGGTGCAAAATCGCCATTAGCTCTCAAGCTATTCTCCATGATACGATGGCATGGAGATTCGCTCGTCAAGGAAGTGACTGAGCTACTAGCATTTCCACTGCTTCCATCTTGAGCCAACATTAGATTACCCATGCTTGCTGACCTCTGATGTGCCCTAGCATTTCCACTAGCACTTGTGATGTCTGGTGGATGAATACCTTGCCCTGAGAGAAATATCTCTGAATGATTTTGCAAGGCTTTTAAGCTATCAGCAGCTTCACTTGGCACCCTATCTGCAATACTCTTGAGCTGAGGATGAATGAATGTGACAATATTAGTATCCTCCAAGTCAAATCAGTAACATGTATAGTGAACTTATTTTATGAGCTGCAAATCTTATATCGACTCAGGTTATTCTTTGTTCCAACTTAACAGTAAATACTTTTAAGACTCTGTTTGTTTCATTCAAAACATTATTGAAACACGCCTGTATCTGTATTTGAATTGGATTATAAAAGTCTTGGTAATGTAAAGGGAACAAATTAAAAGGGTATACTATCCGGTCATAAGTTCACAGGATTGTAAGCACTTAGCACCAGAGATGGGTATCCATATTGCGGAACTGGTTTAATATTCTACCTCATTGTCAAGAAACTTAATGAACTCCAAGACTCTGTTACGCCTAGAAGACTCTTCTGCCGCTAGAGAGGCAGAGTTTTCAGCTCTTCTTTCTGATTTTTGTAATTGTTCTTCTTGGGCGTCGCATTTTTGTTTTAATTTGTTAACCTGTTAAAAGTTCAATTTTAATGTCAGCGTCAGCAAAAAATGATAAAAACAAAAAAAATATGCAATATTCTGAATCATACCTGAGACTGCAACTTCGATATATCTTCGTTGAGCACATCTTTAGTCCTCTTCAAGTTATCGGTGTCACTTTTACCACAGAGAGGAGTCGTTGCAGGTGGATGTGGCTTCTTTGTGAGAGGAGATGGCGACATAGGCATGGCCATTGGCATTGCAGCTGCCATTGTCATGGGCTTCATGCTAGTTGGACCAAATGTTCCACCAAAAGCGAGACCATTAAAAGGTAACATGGAAGGAACTTGGGGTGCCTTCATCATGGACATGGGATCTGGTTTTATCTCATTTCGAACTGATTTTGTCTCAGCTTGCTTGAGTGGTTCTGCCGGTGATCCTGTTGCAAGCCTCGAAGGCCTTATTTCTGGCCTCTCTGACTTGTCTTTGCTATCAACAGAGCGACGAGCGATAACATTCCTTTTGCTATATGAATTGTTGCTGCTGGTCTCTGCAGCTTTTAGTTTCATGAAGCATGCATCACATACACGATGTGGTTTGCCAGGAGTTGGTGCCAAAGCAGCTTTCAATACTTTTCTTGAACTACATGCATGGCAATGGACAAGCCCACAATTGTAACAGTTGTGTCTCTTTCTTGTGAAGCCAAATGGTTGCCTACAACCTGAGCAAACAGATTGATCTGCACCTGAGACCCACTTATGTATACAAATGCAAGTTGTGAAATTTGAACCACATGCTATGCTTTTAACATGACGGTCTTTTAATGCTTCTACAAGGGTTGGTTTTTTCTTATCTTCAACACCGCCATGTCCCAATCTTCCATTGGCCCCCATTCCCCATGTATATACTTCACTTCGTGAAGTCAAGACTGCAACATGGCATGAGCCACAAGCTATCTCTTCAACCAATTCACCTGCCAACCTATCTTGTACCAAGCAAGGTTGTTTACCATCAGACTTTGGATTCCCAAGCTGACCATTGCTAGAGCTGCCCATTGTAAAAACATGACCAGATGTAGCGAGGGTGATGGTCATAGTATGCCCACATGCCACCTGATGGAAATTATAGTCAACAACAGATTGAACACATGTAGGAACTAGCCTAGCATCTTTATCCCCATGACCAAGGAGATTCTTGTCACCAGCACCCCATGTATATAGCTTCCTAGACATCACATTCATGCCTGTCTGGTTAGTGGTCTCCACAATCGCTGCAGAATGCCAAAGTCCACAGGCAATTTTCATTGTTCTCAATCCACTCAAAGTTTCGACTTCCTTTGGGTATGCAACACTTTCATGATTTCCATGTCCAAGAGCGCCGAATGTCCCATCACCAAAAGTGAAAACTTTCCCACTTGACGTGGTAAGTGCTGAATGCCACGAGCCACATGCAATAGATAGGACCTGAACCCCTTCTAGAGGTCCTGATACTCGTTTTGGAAACCAGTGACTAGTTCCTGTACCATGCCCAAGTAATCCAGCATTATAGTATCCGTCACCCCAAGTGTACAAATCACCAGATGCAGTTACAGCACAAGTATGAAATTCCCCGCACGCAATATATTCTACATTTGACAATGCTAAAGCTTCAACAAGTTTAGGACGGCTAATATCTGCATCGGTTCCATGACCAAGCCGCCCTCCAAGTTCTTCACCCCATGCAAATACTTCTCCTTGCCTAGTAGTGAGAGCAATGTGCCTGGAACCACAGGCTATCTGCTGTACGTCCAAAACAACATCTGACTCCAGCGGTTTGGGAATTAAAATGTCTACTTTGGAGCATAAATAGCTTGAGGATCCTTCTGTTAGGATCACATCAGTCCATACCTCACCCCACACATAAACATCACCAAGGGATTCAATGTCATCTTGTCCAGAACCTTGACTTGAAGAACTAGGAGCACTACTAGAAATACTAACCCGACCACCGTCTGTACTTGCTCTTAGCATATTTGCACGATCTGATCCAACATCTGCTTTTGTTGAATTGTGAGAACTGGTTGCGCTATAACCACCTGAGTTAAAAGTACGTGTAATACTTGAGGCAATATCTAGTGTTGTATCATAAGGATTGCTATCTTGATAATGTGATACTTCCTGAAAAAAAGGAAATAATCAGTAGTTTGAAAATTCTTCAACGTTTGACCAAAGGTAAGTCAGAGTCCGGTTGAAACAAGAAAGGTCAAGTGGATAGACTAAGTAGGAGTTGTTTATTACATGCTAGCTAATACATAGAACAAATAAGGACCAAGCGGTGGTGCTTCCTTGATTTATTTGTCGAACAAAACCATAAATCACGCCAATGATTTAGTCTCTTCAAGATTACAGCCATAACTTTACAGATTGAACTAGGATAAATTTAATGATTTATGTGCACATCACAATGCAATATAAATGCAGATTTTAGGCACCTTACAGCTAGCTTAAATAATTTGACATAAAAAGAAAGCTTAGCTTTCACAATCAAGGTAAACTGATGAAACTGATAACCTATCACTTGGATTAGCATATACAAATTACTACATATTTTATTTCCTGGTAAACAACAACTTGACCAGATATTCAAGAATATCAACTCACCTCAGAAACTGATAACCTATCACTTGGACCATCAGTCGAATAACTTTTACGGCCTGGAGTAGAAGTAATAAGTGTCTCAAGTGTTGAAAACCACACTTCAACTTCAGCTTGATCCTTGCAAACCTGTAGATCAGCTACAATGTCATGTAATTAATGTTGTCCATAGATCGTAGAATGTATAAGGTATATAAAAAAAACTCAACCATGAGGAAATTATATCCCCTGGTTTTGTACCAAACCCTCGTGTTGGCCAAAAAGGTCATCGTAACTATTCTCATGGATTACATATATTTTTATGAGCACTCAGGTTTTAGCTCAGGTAGATGACCTCTTTCTCAAAATCAAAGTTTTCACCACTAGCTCATTAGAGAAAGGAGTACAAAACATCTATTTTACCAGGTCAAGGGAACGTTGGCCGTTCTTGTATATAAGAGAAAATGATAGGTAGTCCTTCTCCGGGCGTAAAAACCTCCTAAAAACAGCCTGGCGAAAAAGTTAAATTCATTGTCAATTCCAATAGTATTTTCTTGTCATTAAATTGTAATCCTGGCTATATAGCATCAAATTAACCATCTATCTTCTTTGTAACTACAACTTACAGTTCTTTGTCCAGGAATAATTCTACAGACAGAAGACAGCACAAGGTACTTCTCTTTGCTATGGGAGTACCAAACTAATGTTGTTTCATCCTGTAATGCAAAATCATAAAAAGGATGTTATTTCTTTTTTTTAAAAAAAAACGAAAAAAGGATGTTATTACTAGTCGTCCAGATACTTCAGAAGTTGAGATTGGTGTTACACACTAGGGCACATAAGAACTTACACTAGAAAGTCTGAACTCTCGAATTTTCGGCTTTCCCTTCCGGCTATACTTGATAAGCTTGCTGCCTTTTTTGAGAATTATAAGGGCCTTTGGGAGATAGAAAAAGTTGTGTGTTAATATTTCCAGTTGTTTAGCACATGAGCATGCGCTTAAGTCACAATAGAATAAAAGGACAGAACTGAGGAACTCACATTATCATCTGATGTCATCTAAACAGTAACATATCAACATCCTATTTTTAGGTATTGAATCTCGATCACTGCAACTGCACATACAAACAACATTGGGACTCGACATCACAAGTTATAAAAAAAATGATATGAAAAATCGTTCCAATGCTATTAGAGAAAATTATACATTGAACAACAATACAAAATTTGCAGTTCGATCCACAGTAACAAATGCCCTTATATAAAAATAGATCCCTTATCCTCCCAATGTTATTTAAAATTTTCCTGAAACATTATTCACAATGGTTTGGTTCCAAGAGAACAGATTAACAATTGTGCGCTTATCATACAATGAAAGACGGAATCCGAACGGAATTAGTGCTCAACCATCCAGCACATAGATCCATTCCGGGTAGATAGAAAGATTGGAATTCGAGGGCTCACAACAACAATAGTATCCTATATGGAACAAAATGCGCAACCCAACCGAAGCAAAAGCCCGTCTTGCTTACCAACAAAAGAAGAAACCAATCGGAATTCCGATGGATCTCCACTCCAGGCCAGTCTAGGGGGGACGAGGACAACCAGAGAAGGGAGAGGGGCACAACTGCGGTGGGGAGATGCCTTGATCTGCATGAAGGGATCGGAGAGGGAGGCGTGTTCGGTGGAGAGGGTGGGGGGAGGAGGCCTACAATAGCCAGGGAAGGAACGAGCGGTCTATGCTTTCAGTTGAACTTGGTCGCGTCGCGTTGAACCCACCAAGTGAAGGCTAACTGTCATACGGCATGTTTGATCGTCTGTTTAGCATGGTGGTAGTTTCGAAGTCTTCAAATCATGGTGTATCCTCCTTGTTCTAATCCGAATTCTCGACCTTATACTGACTTATTAGGCAGACACGTTGCTACACATAGTCAGTTTTTATAAATCTCCACATTGCATGTTTTTTACCTTGCGGCAAAATCAACATACTCTAACTTTCTGGTGGTTTTCATATTCCTTGGAATTATCATCAGTCCTCAACTTTCGCATCAGGCCTTTTAATTGATGACACAGAAGCAGCAGGCCTCGTTGTGAGCCCAAATTAATTTCGCGATGGTTTGGGATTTGGGCCCATCCAAACAAAACTCTTCGTTCGTATATTTCTCTGAGAAGCCCACATGCCAATCCTTCTTCCACTAAACCTTGCACTGCATCCATGTCTATTTTCTCATGCTCCCAAAAAAAAAACCCATGTATATTTTCTCGAAAGACTTTTCTTTGCGCCGCTGAAATTTGGAGTTTAGGCTCCTGGTTCGTGAGCCATGTTCTTCGATTTCTCTCAGGGCCCGTTCTTAAGTACGGCAATTTTGTTTTGTTTAGTGCCTGGTCATGACGTGAACACGAGAAAATCATAGCTTTCCGTCCAAACTATAAGGAAGATCGTCTACTATTTAGCACTGTAATTTTAATTTGGTTTGCTATAACACGGCATGTACACGCCATAGCCCATAGAGAAAGGCCACTGAAATATGAGCTCCTGGTTGACGACTCTGATTACTACAATGAACCCAGAGTCAGCGAGTCCGTGTTGCCGTACCCCAAGCCAACCCAGCACCTGACGGTTGAATTGACTCAAGCTCCACGCCCGCCTCCACACAAGGATAACACCAAACCAAAGGTCGTGTTTACTTCCAAAAGACATTTTCAACTTTCCTATTCATCCCTCTCAGAAAACATGTTTCCCAGAAAAATTCTCTTCAATTCCCTTCAACTTTCCTATTCATCCCTCTCACAAAACACGTTTTCCAGAAAAAGTTCTTTTCAACCCCAACCAACTAAACACAGCCAAAGATCACTCGCATCGCAGACGTATTCCTCGGTCCACAAAGCACGAGCTTATAGTATCATACTAGTACCTTCCTAACACTTGCGTTGGCTACGTTCGTTACATGTGTGCTGAAGAATGGCCTTTTTCAGTCAAAAGAAAAAAAAAAAGTACACGACGCATCGGCATCTCGTTTTGCTTGTCCGCTCTTGAGGAACAATTAGCTTAGCTATTAGTACGTCGTTCAACCTTCGCCGGCGTAGGCTCATCCGGCGATCTGCACCCACACCGTCTGAGAATGACTCGGAAAGTTCTGAGACGAGAAGGGATTGACTCGGAAAGCTGCCACAGGAGAAGGCCACGGGAGACGAAGACGACCCGCACAGACTGCAGTGGACACCAGGCCTTTTCTTTTATTTTTGCTGTGTTTAGATGAAGGGGCGAAAAATACTTTTTTTTTCTGGGATACGTGTTATATAAAAGGATGAATAGAAAAGATAAAAAAAAATTTAGAGATACGAGTTCTGTGAGGTGATGAATAGAAAGTAAAAACTACTTTCGCAAACTCAACAGCGCTAACGACGAACCTGCATGCCGTGGTTCCATGGACTCTCGGGGCTGACCTGAAAACTGCTTACCTCAAAGGGTGACGCAACGCCTGACGCAGGTCATACGACTGATTACACTGATATGGTTGCATTAGTTCAAATTCTGGGGAATATGGGGACTCAACCACCTTCTGAAAGGTCACAGATTAGGTGATGATCTTCGTCAACCAGAGCAAAGAGCATCGTTTCGTTTGCGACTGCTGCAGCGTGGTGCCTATCTGGACCATGAATGCAATTCCAAATTTGCAAGATGTGGGTACAGTTTGGTGGCTTTGCACACTGGTGCCTTTTGTCTGGCCGGTCCCTCTGGGATGTTGTACACCTGGCCAGGTCTCTAGATGCAGCAAGGCCACGGCCACCAGCCCACCACCACTACTCCCAAAATACTCCAATCTCCGATCCCTTGAGGAGCAAGGAACTGCTTGAAATGAAGCTCTTTTCAAGAATTCAAGCACAAGGCAGAAAGATCAATCAAAGCGCAAAGGCAAGAGGAAGCGACGCTGACACGAGCATGCCAAGGTTGTTGACAGTTAGAACTGGCACTTGGTAGCTAGGAGTAGAAATGTAATGCTGTGTTACAGATTCAGGAAAAAGTATTTCTCTAACAAGTTTTTTCTATTCATCCTACTCACAGAACACGGTTTCCAGTGCACTATTCATCTAGAAAAAGTACTTTTTACTTTCAATCTGAACACAGCCTTGGCTACTCTCTTTTTTTTAGAATAATCCTTGGCTTCTCTAGTGCTCTTGACTTGTTCCATAAGCAGCACATCTTCCTTGAGGGCCACTCTGGAACGGCACATGAGCAGTTCAATTGATATGTGCGCGATGTGAACGCAAGACCTGAACTACTCCCTTGCAGTCAATTCGTTTTCTAACATTTTATACTATATACAAGCTGGTCAACTGATCGCCAGAAAACGTTGTGTTTACTAGTTAATGGCATCTAGATACTGTATGAAAGCATAACACAATGTCAGCAGTGTAAACAGTCATTAGTGCAAAATCGGATAAGGTTAAACCGTTCCAAGAGAAAAGATATATATATATATACTCACGACAAAGTCGATCTAGAAAACGAGCACAGAAGCTCCAAACGAGACCCTTGTTGTTGTTGCACACATGTCATGCGTGAGCTCACCCGGAGCACCTGGACAAGTGTCGTGGTGGATCACACTGCTTTCCTTTCCCTTCCTTCCAACAACGCAGGTAAATTGCTACATGTCAGCGGTTTCATAGGTCATCTCATGTAAGTCCACGTAGGATTTTTGATGAGGTGACGAAGAGAGAGGGAGGAGAGAGAACTATATGGTTGTTTCGCGAGGCAACCGCCTAATAGGCTAAAATTTAGGACTATGAGACGACTTCCTCACCATTGTACCATTGTATGAGTTGTTGTTGCCATGCAACTCACAATATTTCTTTTTTTTATGTGCATAAATTAAGGATTGTGCATTTATTATGAGACAACACATGAGACAACCTATTGTATGAGTTAACTATTATATCGCCTGAAAATGATGTGGCAATGTATGAGACCGCCCCTATTAGACCGCACCTATGTACTTTTCCCGCAAACGTGTACGACTACCGCCGTGTTCCTGGGATCTCTCCCTCTCACGGTCTCGTTCAGCTGCAGGCTAGAGGAGTAGTAGTGCTCTGCTCACACACACAGACACGAGCGCGCGCCACTTGGACGGCTTCGGTGTTTTCTTGACGGCGAAAAGGGGAAAAAAAATCTCTAGAAGCCGGGCACGCACCGAGCGGCGACGCCATTTCGCCAGATGACACGCGATCGCAAGCGAGAACAGGGGGTCCGAGCGTGTTTCTTCTGGAGCCGATGGAGCTGTGGATTGCTGGCTGGCAGCCTTGTGCAGCGGACACCTGTGGAGAGATGTGATGATGGCCACGCGGGCGTGTTATATGTTTGGTTGCCAAAATTGTCGGCGACTCCCAAGAGTTGCCGCGGAATTGTCCAAGCTCTTTGGGTGTTGCTTTGGGTTTGGGAGATGGGGGCGGATTAGATACGGTTGGGTTGGATTTGTGACTTGTCGAGGAGGTATTAGTTTGGGGCACCGTTGCTGTCACTTCGATCATGTCTTAAGAGGATAATAAAGGTATCATGGTTTTTTCACTCGCGCGGTTACTGCATGGATAGGTCAGTTACTGTTCGAGTTCACGCTACTAATCTCAATTCAATTTCAAATGCCGATGGTTTGGACCGCGGGTATCACACAGGAAAAATGCTTAGAATCTTGCAGGATTCAATACAGGGTGGGGAAAACAAATCCTGTATTCAATGGTTCCTAAGTCTGTCACTGTCAGTTTGGAGTCAATAAAATGGCAAAGTTTAGAAGGCGAACAGATGATGAGGAAGAGAAAAGGGGACAATTTGACCATGAAAACGAGTTTTTGCTATTTCTTCAGAAATATCAAGATCAAGTACAGATGGATTAATGGTGAGATTCGCATAAATATCTTGCTGGTGCTGATGCACATAAGCATCGCCAGCTCCTACATTGTACACAGGATCGTCGCCAACAGCCAAATCCGCGTCAAAAAGCTCACCCTCCACTTCTGCATCCCATTCGTTCCCCCAGAAATTTTCGTAGCTCGTCGTCTCCGCCGCCAGCGCAGCCACTGCTGGAACATCAGGAACTTCACTGCGCATCTGCTCCGATGATGCCGCCACCGCCGTCCTTGGAAATTCACATTGCATGGTTGGAAATTTCACTTCTTCCGCTGCGTCTGAAACCTCAGAGCAACCGCCGGACACTTCGATCCAACCCTCGTCGGAATCCCACTCCGGCAAGGCCGAGCAGGGACCTGCCAGTGCCTTGATCCTGTCGGCTGCGCTCTCTGGCATCTCATTCTCATCGTCCTCCTCCTCGTCGTCGGCGTCCGACTCCCAAAATGCGGCATCCAGCGTGCTCTTGGGAGACACCCACTTGGGCTTTATTGCATCCTCTGCTTCTTCGCCGCCGCAGCGGGCGGATGCCAGGAACGGGTGCTCCAGCAGCTGCGCCGCCGTCCACCGCTCGCCGGCGTCGCGCCTCAGGCACTTGCTCAAGAAATCCTTCGCCTCCGCCGACATCCACGCCGGCGACTCCGGCACGGCATCCGTGTAGCCGATGAGGCGCACCGCCGCGACCACGTCGTCGACCACGCCGGCCCACGGCGCGCGGCCGGTGGCCATCTCGATGACGGTGCACCCGAGCGCCCACACGTCGGCGGCGGGGCCCTGCTCCTCCCCGCGCGCCACCTCGGGCGCCATGAACGCCGGCGTGCCACCGATCGGGTAGTCCTTGGAGCCGACCCGCCGCGCGCAGCCGAAGTCCGCAAGCATGGCGCGCCCGTCGGCGCCGATCACCACGTTCCTCGCCTTGACGTCGCCGTGCACGACGGACTCCACCCCGTGGAGGTACGCAATGCCCCGCGCCACGTCGGCGGCGAACGCCCGCACGGCGGGCTCCGGCAGGCGCCCGCCGCTCCTCTCGGCCTCGTCGGCCAGCGAGCCGCCGGGCGCGAACTCAAGGAGGAGATGGGACTCCTCCACCCCACCCGCGGCGGCGGAGCGGAAGCCCAGGCAGGGGAGCACGTGCGGGGAGCGGAGCGCGGCCATGATCCCGGCCTCGCGGCGCAGCTGCGCGGCGCCCGCTGCGCCGCTCGCCGACTTGACGGCCAGGAGGGGCTCGCCCTCGTCGTCGCCCGCCGCGAAGAGCGACACGACGGCGCCCGACGCGCCGCGGCCGAGCGTGCGGAGCCGCGTCAGGCGGCGGCGGCCGCCGATCCCCGCGTCCATCGCCATCGGATTGTGGAACACGTGAATCCCCAATGGATTTTTTTCCTTCGGTTTCGTTGGGGGAGAGGCGCTAGGGTCTCTGGAAATTCGAGTCTGCGTGGCTGATCCGGCTGCGGCCGCCTATTTATAAGCGTAGGGGTGGACGACGCCGATCGGAGTTCGGTGGCGATATACATGGCCAAACGGGCCGTGCCGGCACGGCACGGCACTAGCACTACGCGGCACGGCACTACGCGGCACTAGCACTACACGGCACTAGTGCCAGCCGTGCCGTGCCTCGTAGGGCCGTCGTGCCGAGGACGAGGCACTAGCACGGCCCTACGAGGGATTCATCGTGCCGTGCCGTGCCGACGGCACTATGAGGCACTATCGTGCTAAAGAAGAGGATGGATCGAATCAAGATGCAAATGTCAAAGAAAACATCATACAAATCACCAAATCGATTACAAATCCAACAAAAACACCATCTCGGCGGTGGACGGCAGCCGCTGGTGGTGACGCTCAACTGCCTCGAGGACCCGTCCCTGGAGCAGGACGCGCTGTCCGGCGCCGCCGCCGTGGAGCACGCGCCGCTCTCGGCGCTCTCCGCGGGCCGCGTCGAGGCCGCCGCCGCCGTCCTGGTCCCCTCGCTCGCCTTCCTCCCGCGTGCCGCGCAGCGCAGGCTCAGGCCCTGGCAGCTCCTGCTCTGCCTCGGCTCCCCGGACCGCGCCGCGGACGCCGCCGCCGCCGCCGAGCTCGGCCTCCGCCTCGTCCACGTCGACGCCAACCGCGCCGAGGAGGGCAGCCGCAGATAGGGGGTGCGAGCGGCGGCTAGCAGGGAGGAATAGGGAAAGGGAGTGGAAGGGGATTAGGGTTTGTAGGTTTATATATATGATGTTGTTAAATGGGCCATTATCGGGCCGCAGTCGTGCCAAGGCCGTGCCGGCCCATTTTCGTGCCGTGCCCGTGCTAGTGCCGCGGGCCGAGGAGGCGGCCCAGGCACGGCACTGGGCCAGGCACTAGCACGGCACTGGCACTATTGCCATCGGGCCGGACCGTGCTAGGGCCGTGCCTTTTAGGGTTGTGCTAGTGCCGGCCCAACGGGCCTGGCCCGTTTGGCCACCTATAGGTGGCGAGTTCCGGTTCGGTCGCGGGAGCAGAGCACGTGAGGAACGCGGTGACGCGAGGGGGGTGGGGGTCGGGGAAGCGTCGGGGGCTCGGGCTGACTTGTGGGGCCGAGCGAGGCGGGTCACCTATCGGTCGAGGTATTTGGCCACGTGGGGCGCGGCACGGAACGTGGGTTTTTGCGGGCAGGGACGAGTGGAAAATGAGGGGGCGATTTGGCTATTTCGGACTGTTGCGGTGACTACTCGTGTCGGTTTGGAAAGGAAGCTCCATGTGTGGGTTCTATTTGCGGGTGGCATCAGACCGAGAAAGAAACTCTATTTAAAACAAAAGATAATCCAACCCCGGGATACTACAACATTTATTCATTTTGCAGTAGGATCTAGGATGCTACATCGTCGTTCTCTAAAAATAGCTACAAGATTTTGTTGTGTTAAAATAAAATCTAAGAAAGAATCGGCGCATTGCACTATCTGTAAAGATGGTTTGATAGCTACAAGGTCTGTGAAGATAAGAGAGAAGATATCATGCACTCCACTAGATAGAACCAGGGATCATCGGCTGATTTTCTCTATGACGTTTAAATTATCCATAAAAGATAATAGAGCCTAGTTATATTGTTTAGACAGAGTATGAAATGCGAAAATGACGCATAGTTGGACAACATTGTGCACCAATTTCACATGTCGCTTGTCGTGTAATGATTCCTTCTAAAGACCTACTACTGCTATGCAATACAGGCGACCAAAATCAAAATCCAATCCGTTGTAGATTGTTTGGAAATCTAACTTTTATTCTCTCCGTTTAGCATAAATCACCAATCAAACCGTTAGACACCACATTCCTTATTTATTGTTAGGTGAAAAAAGAAATAAACCAACCATCAGCTAGTGTAGGGAATCAATCGAGAGTTGGTATTTATGTGGATGTATATATAGAACTCGTTTCCATTCCGTAATTGGACGATGAATAGTGGTGTGCTTGGGGCTAAAGATCTGGTCGAGTCCCACCACCGCTCTCGCGATTATGCAACAAAGGAAGGAAAAGCAAACCATGGTCATTAATCGAAACTTCTGGAGATGGCCTAATTTGGACGCCGTGTTAGGCAGCCACGTGATGATCCGCTCTCATCAGACTGGATGCTTATCACAACACCTCGATCTCGCCACGCCTGCTAGGTGATGCAAGCCATGCAGCAGCAGCGGGCGTACGTGGTTGATCCAACCTCGCTACCGCTTAGCCCCTGCAGGGCTGAAGCTTCGTATCTCTGTCTGTGTGTCAGCTGCAGCCGGGCGTGTTGCCATCTGTTGGCGCACCTGGTACCCAGAGAGAGTTGGCGAAGTACAGGTTTGGTAGGTTCGGCCGAACAGAGAGTTCCCTTTGCCAGCTTGCCAGGTGTGAAACGGAGCCAGTGTTTGTTGCCGCTCGCATTGCTCCTTTCTCGTTGTGGAAAGCACACTTGTCATTCATGGCGGCATCGTTCTGGTGAGCTGGTGAACGCGGGGAAACACAGGTGTTGCAATGGGATCGCAATACCCGACTCTGCATTCAGCTTGCATTGACTCACAAAGTTGTGGCTGTTTTGTTTTATAAACGCAGCGCTGGAGACTAGTTGAGGACCGACCGGTGCTTGCAAGTTCAAGTCAGAAACGCGTAGCTGCAGGCCTTACAGGAGAAAGGAAAAAAAAAACAATCCATGATATATAACATTGACTGAATCACTGATCCAGCCCACACGAGTATGGTGGCAAAATGTCCTAAAAAAATTGTTGGTGCGTGATCGATCTTCTCTGACGTCTTGGGGGTCATCTGATATTTTGACCGAATTAACGAAAACCAGGCCTTGTGTTTGGCGTGCCAAGTGAAGCCACGGCGAGCACTGCCACCTGCCAAGGCACCACCAGCAGCTCTTCCCTGTGTCGGTCGTTGTTTATCCCCGAGCCGGGTGTCCCAGTCCCAACAACAGCCAAAACCACTACAGCAGCAGCATCAACAACAAATGATAAAGAACACAACATGTGGGCAGCGCGACGCGCAGCCATGTGGCTCACGAACCGAACCGAGACGAAGCGCGAAGACGTGGCGATGAGCACGTAGACCGAGTAAGCAATATGACGCTCGCGTCGCCCAGGCAGGCAAGAGCAGCGGCGTCTGTGCACCAGTTGGCACGGCGCCGGTGGCCTGCCTAGCCTAACGAACGATACCAGGAGATACGCTACGGCACACGCCAAAACCAAAAACAAATGCCCCGGCTCCGTCTCGGTGGGCCGCACGCCACCGCAAAACACATGCACCTGCGTGGCTGCGTGCCGCCACATGATTGGCCTGCAGCCTTGTTTTGACGCCGACGGCCCGGGCTGAGGCTGAGCTGGTCAATCCCCTCGCAGTGCCGCCGTCGGTAAGCAGGAGTAGGCGATCAGTTACTTGCTTTGTTTAATCCGAGCTCATCATTAGCTATCGGTTTGGGGGATCATGGGTCCTAATGATTGTCCTACATGCATGGGACGTTCGTTCGTTTGGGTACAAGGGACGGACTCTGTTGGGATATTTTATCAGGGTCAACTGTTGTTGCAAGGGGAAGCATTCAGGGGTTCAGATTACCCTGTTCTTCAACAGCACATAAACAAGTAGTAGCTGAAATTTTTTGAACAGTGAGCTTTACTCAACTGGCTGGCCAGATTCATCGCAAATCATGGTACTGGCATGAGCATTGAGCATGATCGAAGTTTCTGTGACTCTTACACAAAGGCCTTTAACTACAAGCTCACACTAGTAGTAGCACCACGTTAAGCTACTACACCCTACTAGTCATAGTCTTGAAGTTGGCCTATCAGGTACCACCAGGTGTACTTGGGCTTGCTTGGCTCGCAAGAAGCATCCAGTTTAGCCGCACACGTTTCCCAACGAATGCTACAGTGTTTTTCTTATGCTACAGTGTTTTTTCCTACAATCTAAACACACCCACGTAGAAAGAACAAAAATATCTGGGAGCAACGTACAGTACAGTACCCTCGAATCAACCTTAATCCTGCCATGTCACGGGATCCGAGACCCTACCTCCGCGTAATCCAGCGCAGATCGCCGAGAAGGGTGGTGATTCTAAAGTCTAAACTGAACGCGGCATCACCTGAGCTCGATCAGGACACGCCCCGTGACAGCGATCGGGTTTAACTGTCCGAATCTCTCCCGGGCCTTGAGGATTCCTTCAGTCCGAACCCGTTGCTTGCAAGGGAGGGGAAAGGCGACGAAAGCAACAGAAAGGCGCCTCCGGAGAAAAGGCATAGCGCGGTGGCCGGTGGGGGCGTCACTGCGTCAGCCAGAGAAGATGAGCACACGAAGGCAACAGAAAACCGCGGGCTCTACTGATCTTGTAGTAGTAGTAGTAGTCCAATCATCGGGGGATATGCCTGACTGGCAACCAGATGACAACAAGGGCTGTGTTTAGATGGGTGGAGAAAAAGAATTTTTTTTAAGATGCGTGTTATGCAAGAGGGATGAATAGGAAGGGTAAAAAAGGAATTTTTGGGATGCGTGTTCTGTGAGGGGAATGAATAGGAAGTAGTAAAAAGAACTCTTGGGAACTAGGCAAAGCAAGGAACTATCGAGGCGGCGGCGGCGGCGGCAGATGCATATCGGCTTATCGCTTGCGTCATGTATGCCCCGGTCACCCGTGGACGGTGGTGGACCGTGGACTCGCACCGTGCTCCGGCTTGCCCACCGGCGGTGCGCACGTCAGACATGTGCGGTGTGCATGCGCGCCTGGCGCGACCCTGCGCGGCGCGGTGCCGTCCAATTGTACCCGCCCGGTGCGCCCATGCCGGGTCACCCTGACGCGCTCGCCGCCGCTGGGAGCTTGGCGACCATTGCTGTGTTTAGTTGAGGTTGGTAAAAAGTACTTTTTTTTCTGGAATGCGTGTTATGTGAGGGAGATGAATAGGAAAGGTAAAAAATGAATTTTTAGGGATGCGTGTTCTGTGAGGGGGGTGAATAGGAAGTCAAAAGGACTTTTACGAACTAAACAGGCCGCATATCCAGCTACTATCCGCGTCCAGCGTTTTCGAACGCTTTCGCTTCAGGTTGACCGCAGGCTGGGCACCCGCGATTGCGTCGCGCATTGTGTTTCGACAAGATACGAGTAAGATCTCGCGAGAAGGAGAGAGAGTGAGGTGTCGAGGCGCGCATAGGCAAGAGCATGCCGTTCGCTTGCGTGATCAGGCGCGGCTGGCGACGCTCTGTACGTGCCGTGTGGACCAACAACAGAGCAGCGGATAACCTATGAGCCCGGCCCATTCACAGTCTGGAAACGTTGGAAAGCAGAGGCGACAGCGGTGAACCTACAGCGCAGCCAAAGCCAGCTTCCAGCTCCCCTTATCCCTCACCGACACGCTACCATTCCAGAAGCGCGCGCGACGAGTCCGCGGTGCACTGGCAAGCGCTGTGGTGGTGGCCTCTCCCGGGTGGAATGGGAGAGCCAGGCGGCCACGGCAGGATACGGATGTCCCTCTCGGCTGCTCCTCCCATTCCCTGGCACGGCGGCTCGCCCACCGGAGGAAGCAACCGGAGGACGCGACGGTTACTTGTAAAACGGGAACCTTTTCTTTATCGCCGGCGGGGGCGGCTCGCACGCACGTGGCCTTTTCTTTCCTGAATGAATGAAGCCCCCGGGTTACGGAGTCTGGAGGTTTTTGACCGGGGGCGAAGTTACACCAGTGAGTCCAGAGTCCAGAAGGGCAGAAACCCTTTCTGCGTCCGCGCTGACGCTGAGCTTTTCGCGTGTCGACGCGAGTGACCCCTTGGCGTTGGAACCTTCGGCGCGTGCCGTGGCGGGGAAGCTCAAAGCTCAGCCGGGGATTGGCCGATAGGTTCCTGTCCGCCGTTTTTTTCCTCGTCAGAGTCACAGTCACGTCTACGCGGGCGGCGCAACGTGCTGTCCCAAGTGGAAGCAACCGCTGAATTTTACCGCGCTCTAGACTTTACTGTACGTGTGAACAACAACGACAACAAACAGCGGTATTACGTACGCGAGAGACAGCAGGATTTTTCTGGTTTTGGGGATGAACAGAACAGAGCAGATTTTGGGCAAGACTGAAATTCATTGCATTGTTTGTGACGCAAAGTAAAATTTTACATGGAACATCATGATCACAGCCCGAATTCGCACACAGGTGGTGATGCCTCTCGTGCTCGGCTGAAGAGTAGTCGGTCTCTCCTACAATGTGGGAGCCGTCGCTGCTGTCCACATCAATGTCGCGAGGCTCGGCCTCCGCGCTCGCTTCTTCTTCTTCTTCGCTTCCGACACCGCCGTCGTCGCAAGTGACCTCGTCGGCGACCGGCGCGGCCGTCGCGTCAGACGCTTCACTTGCCGTGGAGAGCACATCGATCCAGCCCTCGTCGGAGTCCCAGTCGTCCGGCAGCGCGGAAGCAGGGCAGGCCAGCGCCCTGATCCTCTCGTCGGTGCTCTGCGACGGCACGTCATGGCGGTCCTCGTCGTCGCTGTCGTCGGACTCCCAGAATGCGGCGTCCAGCGTGCTCTTGGGAGACACCCACTCGCCCTTTCCGGCGGCGGCGGAGGCGAGGAACGGGTGCTCGAGCAGCTGCGCCGCCGTGGGGCGGTCGCAGGGGCGCCGCGCCAGGCACCCGGCCAGGAAGTCCTTGGCCTCCGCGGACAGCCACCGTGGCACCTCGGGCGACGCGTCCGTGTACCCGATGAGGCGCACGGCGGCGAGCACATCGGCGACCACGCCGCTCCACGGCGCGCGGCCGGTGGCCATCTCGAGGAGCGTGCACCCGAGCGCCCACACGTCGGCGGCCGGGCCCTGCTCCTCCCCTCGCGCCACCTCCGGCGCCATGAACGCCGGCGTGCCGCCGATCGCCGCTGCGCCGGCGGCGGCGCTCTGCGCGCACCCGAAGTCGGCGAGCTTGGCCCGGCCGTCGCGGCCGATCACGACGTTCCGCGGCTTGACGTCCCCGTGGACGAGCCCGGCGCCGTGGACGTAGGCGAGGCCCCTCGCCACGTCGGCGGCGTACGCGGCGGCGTCGCGCTCACCGAGGTGGCCGCCGGGGCTCCTCGCCGCGGCGTCGGCGAGCGTGCCCCCCGGGGCGAACTCGAGGAAGAGCTGGTACGAGCCGTCGCGGGCGTCGCGGCCCCCGATGCAGGGGACGACGTGTGGGGAGCGGAGGCCCGCCATGACACCCCGCTCCCGCCGCAGCGCCTCGGCGCCGCCCGCCGCCGCGGCCTTCACGGCGAAGAGCTCCCCGGACGCCTCGTCGGCGGCCAGGAAGACCTCGGCGCCCGACGCGCCGCGGCCCAGCGTCCGCACCCGCGTCCACCTCCCGCTGCTCACGGCCGTCGCCGCCATGTCTGATGCCTCCTCCCTTTCTCCTTACTTGCGCCTCGCTGTTGCTTTGATGATGGTGGTGGTGGTGGTTTCTGTTGGCCCAACGCCCTGTCCCTATGGCCTCCTCTGGCCTTGCCTCGCTCTCGTGCTGAGTCTTTTTGTGGCGGGTGCCAGGTGAAGTGCGTTTATATATAGTCCTCTCCTAGAGAGGCTATAGGAGGGAGAGGGACGGCTTTGCTTGGGGGTCCGGCATTAGGGAGAATTGCAAGTTTAGAACATCACATGGAAGGTGTTTGGCGTGTGGCGAAAGCGCGGCGCGAGAGGGCAAAGGATTAATTAGTAGGAAGTGGATGGATACCGCCGGGGGCCCACCCCAGAAAAAAAGCGTGGGAAGCAAGTCTTTTCCCGCGGGCGGGCGGGCGAGCGAGCACGCGCTCTCTCGTGCGTAAATGCGGCGGGGCTGTGTGCCTCTGTTGTGTGGTGTGGACGCCTGGACGGATGGGCGTGGACTTCGTTCACGTCCCGCGCGGTGTGAACACGCGGGGAGTCTGCGGGTGATTAACGGATGAAACTTCGCTGCCGGGGCGGCGAAAGTCTTCTCCTCGTTTCACCCAGGGGGGCGGAAGGCACTTTCACCGCCCGTTCCGCCGTGTCGTCCTCACCGAATTCTGGTCAAGTTCGCGGATGCAGTCTGTTCGGCTGTTCGTAGTACTAGACGAGACGGTTCTACCAAACCGAGTGGAGCCATGCACGGCGCAGGGGGAAGGTTTGGTGTAAAAATTGTATGTAACGGCGAGCGATGAATGGTCCAAGTCAGCGCGTGCGCACCTGAAAGGGGCTGTGCGTGCCTGTGCGCTCTGGGGGGCCACGGTTGGTCGTTCCACACTCCCTTTGTCCGTAGCGCCGTGGAAGTCCACAGCAACACTATGGTGTGTAGCCACCAAATCCTCCTCCGCTGAACATTGTTCGCGGGGGTTTTGTAACGCGAGCTCAGACGCAGCGGCGGCCTCAGCAGCAGCAGCAGCAGCAGCAGCAGCAGCCCTGCTTCTGGAACGCGGATGGCGCGCGGTTGCTCCTGTTCCAAGCTCGGGCCGCGGTCAAACGTACGGCGTACTTCACGAACGATTCCACGAATACTCTCCGTGCATGCACCGGTACTGCATATGTTCGTGAGCCATGCACGCCGTCGTCACATGCCGCCGGATCCTCTCGCCGGGATAGCGCGACGCGGCCGGCGGGGCGGTACGCCGTAGAATGCAGCGGCCCACAATCGGATAAAGAAAGGGACGACAAGGAATCTGTTCCGTTCTGTTCCGCCGCAGAATATTCCCGTGCATATGCACCGCACCGCGCGCGGCACGTTCACCCTGCGTCCCTGCGGCTGCGTACGCTGCTGCGGCGCGCTCTGGCGGCGGGCGCGTCTCGGCGCCGCGACGTGAAGCCTGCGGCACGCGACGTGAGCGGCGAGCGGCAGGCGCAGAGGCCACGCACGCCTCGGGCAGTCGGGCGAGGCAACAAGTGGCGTCGCGTGAGGGCGCGGCCAGGTGGGTGTGTGTGTGTGTGTGTGTGTGTGTGTGGTGGGGGAGGGGCCCGCCCCGGTAGAGTGGCCCATGCCCTGCGCCGACCGAAAGCAGCGAGGCGGATGCGTGCGCTTTGCGGCGCGGGCGACCGAAGCGGGTGGGGCCAGAAAAGAAAAAAAAACGGTGGATGGATCAATGGATCATGGATGATGGATGGCCGGCTCTCGTCGCGTGCGATGCGGTGCCGTCGGATGCGTTGCTTTGCTTTGCTTCCTTGGCCAGCGTGTGCGCAGCTCCACTCGTCCGTCCGTCTGGCCGGCCGTCCTCGGCAGCCACCGCCAGTGCGCCGTCGGCCTGTCCTCCTGGCCCAGCGCGCTTCGGCTCTCCGCCGGGTTGATTCTACGTCACTTCACTCCATCCCCGTTTCACCACTGAGCCAAGCCAAGTAAAAGAATCCGAGCTTTACTTTCAGTTTCAGATGATGATATGGCATGTGATGTTCCTAGATCAGAGATCGGACGAGCACTCTAAAAGTGGACGGCGAAGCCGGTGATACTTGGGGATCATATGATCAAAACGTGCACGGCGAACGATGGGATCCGATGAAGGAAAGGCATCGGTGTCACGGCTCACGGGGTTTTGGCGCAGCACACTGGTTTTATGCTATGCTTCGCTTCAACTCGATTTCACCCCGTGACGACGGTGTCTGCGCCATCCTCTAAACGACTGTACAGATCCGGCAATGCGAAAAAGCGAAAATAGATCGGAATGACAGCGGGTATCAGACGGCTAGTGCACATGAATCCCACTTTTTGGAGATCCAGAAACCTACTTTGCTCCGACAAATTCTTGAATTCCAAGATCTCTAGTCTTTTCAACAAAAAAAAGGGCCTCTGCTGCTCTAAGTCAGACAGCCGGGAGCCCGGGATGCACATACAATGTCAACCGCAAGGTTCTTAAGGGGTGTCTATATGCTGGCTTCAAAATGCCACCACCTCACCTAATGATTGCACCAAATTAACGAGAATCTTCCATGATTGAGCTCCATACTGCTGTTCCACTGCACATACCATTTTCTTAATCCCTTTTCGCGCCAATTACAATCAGGGGCCTTTGCAACGGGGCAACACTTTGTTCCTCAGACCCGGCTCCAGCTGTGGGGCTAGCTGCTGTAGCAGGTCAACCGCTTTGACACCTCTCAATTGGTCCTTCTTGTCCCAGAAAAGAAAGTGGCCTTGTACTTGTAAAGTTTAGATCTGGCGGTTGACCAGACCGGTGCTCTGATCTGATGTGCGAGCATGAAGGCGACGCACGCAGTTGACGGAGCGAGCGACGACGGGCATGGCGATACGGGACGGGATCGGAGGTCGTGCGTCCGGTCTGATCTCGCCGGACAGGGAGGATCTCCCCGGCGAGCAGATAAGAAAGTGACGGACACGAACTGAGAAAATGCGCGCGTACGGACTCGGTGATGGAGTTGCATGAAGCCTACCCCGAAGCGTAGTAGTGCTCGCAGAGTGGCCGTTTCAGACTTTCAGTCGATGGATGCATCTGTGTTGTTTGACTTCGCGCGTTGCGCCCAGCAGCCAATCTGAAGCGACCGTCCGGTCCTCTGCGGTGTGCACTGCTGGTTGGGATTGGCCTCCTAGTTGCTTGCAGACTGCAGAGCACAAGCTCAGGTAGTGTTTAGTTGATTGGAGGAGAAAAGAGCTTTTTTTAGGAATCATGTTTTGTGAGAGCGATGAAAAGGAAAGTCGAAAGGAGTTGAAGGGAAATTTTTCTGGGAAGCGTGTTTTCTGAGAGGAATGAATAGGAAAGTTGAAAAGATTTTTTACAACTAAACATAGCCTCAGTTGATCCAATTCATGTCGTTCGACGTTGTTGCATCCAAGTATTGAACCCATCAGTCCACTACTATTCCCTGCACCCGTGGCCTAGTTGCTTTTGCTTGCAACAATTCACGCATCACTCTGAGCTCAGCCGTGAAATTCTTTCTGCGTGTGGCTTGCAGCGACAGGGAGTACGAAGGTTGTGCCGCAATCCAGTATTAGCTAAAGGCGAGAGAGGTGGAGCTGATCGGCGATGCTTTTCCGAGCTTGAGGAATGTCGACGCTGTTGCTTGTGAACGGTGCGCCGCGGTCGCCTAAAAATGTCTCCGCGCTTTACTTTGTGTTTGAGAAATACAACAGGGTCAGCGGCCAAATTATTCTTCTAAAAGGAAGGGGGTCAACGTCCTTACAAAAGTGTAGATGTACAGAAAAAGGAGACTGGACATTAGGCCTTTTAGCCAGAAGATGTTGACTTGCAAAGGCTTTGCCAAGTACTAGTACTAGTTTATTCGATGGAGGAGTTGACGAACTAAAAAAAAGGATGCCATTTTTTTTATAAAAAAAACGTCGTCTCCTTTTAGGGATAGACGAGCACCGTGTCGTCATCTATCCATAAGATGGAGGATATCTTCTTTGTGGTGCATAGATAGAAATGAGACGAGAAGTACAGCCTTTTCGGCCAACTCCACCAGAGTTCAGAGCACATCCAGTCTGAAACCCGGAATTTTGATTCCCTGCAATTGGCAGCTTGCCACTGGGCCTTTAGCGTCCGCGAACTGGCATGTTGATAAGGCTTAAGGCAGTTGGCTAACCACTCGGCATCTCAGCCTCCGGTAATCAAAATAATGGGACAGTGAGACGAGGACTAAGCATTGGAGCATCGCCGGTGGAGGCAGTTGTTGTCTCCACTGTACGGTCATTGTCTATACTTTATAGACTGGAATTGAGAACTCACTTGACAAATCGATCGACAAAAGGGGCGTTAGATTCATTCCTCCATCGAATTTGTTTTCAGTTCTAATCTCCTAGTTCCCTTTGCCTGTACTCGGCTTGACCTCTGTAAAAGTAGTGTATATGTTGATCATCAATCAATCAATAAAGATTCATGCAACCTATATGTTGATCATCAATCAATCAATAAAGATTCAGGCAACCTAAGGGTTGCCGGTGATTTTTCAAAAAAAAATAAAATTCAAGGACACAATCCTCTTTCTTTTGAAATAAAACGGCACGTTTTGTTTCTTCTCTGTTTTTTTGGAAAACCCCGAATTTTCGCAGTCAGCACCCTGACGGCTTCAAACGTTTTCTTGAGAGGTCGGTAGCAGTCGTGTTTCAGGTTTTTCTTAACCAAACAGATCCCAAAAACAAAAACAAAAAAGCACGGTGAATACGGTCATATACAAAGCCCAGCACTAGTGGCCACAAAAACGGTCCAGACCTGTCCCATTGATATGCAACCGCAATCAAGTCATATTTGAGCTCTTCTCATTTGGTTTGTGCCTTTATGGGCCTTGATTGTGGCGAGGAGGTGGCCCATTCATATGTGGGCTGTGGAGGAGGCAAGAGGCATCAACATCAACCGCGCGCCATTGTTCCCTAAAAAAAAAACCGCGCGCAACCTCCACAACCTAACACAGATAGACTAAAAACACTAGTGTATTTATCTCACTCTCACTCATCATGCACGCTAGCTGCAATCGCCCGTTAGTTTTACACATCATTGATGTCATCTTTCGTTCTGAATCTGTGATTACTGACCAACCACGTTAATTTTCCTCCCCTTGGTCGCCAGGTGGTTCGTACGAGAAGCGCCTGTGCTCGCCGCTGATGTTGCCAATAAGCAACGGCGACGGCGACGGCGCGGCGACTCAGGAGCTCGACGCGCCGCACACCGGTCTGGGAAGGCCGGGAGGTCTCGTGCCGCCGGCGCCAAAGCCTAGCTACGGGCCGCACCCGCTGCACGACGAGTCATCGGCATGGCGTGGCCTCGGCTCGTCCCCTGGCCTGTCACTGTCAGGGAGCCATCAGCAAGAGCTCACGCCGCCGGCGCCCGAGGGGAACGCGCCGCCTCACTACCGCCGCTCGGGTCCGGCCGCGGACGTGCAATCTTTGCCGGCATCCGGAAGATCGTCTTTCTCTTTCCGTGCGTGTTGCGCCGGCGAACGCCGGACGGCTACCGCGGAGAGCTCTGTCAGATCTCGATCTCGTGAAGGACGCTGCAGTGAACGCCGAGCACGGCGGCGGCACGACAGGCTGAGCCAGTGCGAGCAGCTCGCGGCGGAGCAGGTCCGGTGAGCGTTAGTGACTCGGCGTTTTAGCTTTAACCCGCCCCAGTAAGCTTTAGCACATCGGCTTCATGCTGACCCCATTGCTTCATCCCGCCCTTTTCTCGATCTGCTCGACAGCATTCAGATTTTTTTTTGAGAGATTAGCATTCAGATTTTTTGAGATAATATACAGCTACGAGCCTAGTTGCGAACTAGCGATAGACTTCTGAATGTACTAGTATGTCATGAGTTTTCAGTTATCTTTAGAATATTATTTTTACATATAACCAATTATATTACAATTAATTGTCCATATATATACACGGGTTCTTAGTTTCTATATGACCGATTCACTCGATATTGAACCGGCGGTCCAACCGGTTTTTTATGTTTCCACTAGTGAACCATTGAAGCTCTCACCGGTTTGATGACCGGTCCGGTCTTAATAACTATAGCCACCAGGTCTTGTAGTACGTGCTCTGCAAATGCAAGTTGTTTGTCGAACAGGTTTTGCTAAGGTACTCCCAAATGACTATAAAAGAAAAGTTTAAGAATATATTACCTCCTCCTAGGTAATAGTTTTAATATTTATTATTTATATTTCTAAATCTGACAGAATATCTTCTTATTAGATCTAATTTGATTGAGCTAGATTGAACTTTCCATTTGTATCATAGATTTATATTGAACACATTTTTTTCAGTTCTCATATCATGTTCACGTGACAACTGACAAGGGAATTTTTGGAAAAAAACATGACAAATATTTTTTTTCTCTTCTTATATCATGTTCTCACGTGACCAGGGAATTTTGGGGGAAAAAAGTGACAAGCTAGTGAACTTATATTTTTCCTTTTGTATCATGGATTGTCTAAGGAAGGGAGGTGGTGTGAGAAGGAAAGTTGAGGAAATTAGAAAGGCCAGTTAAAAAAAGTTGTAGATATTGCAAGATTTTTTTCTTTTCTCTCTATAAATTAATTACTAAAATATTTTATTTATTTTAAAAATCAATGGTTGAGATTCGTTCGAGATCTTACCCTTACCCCTCAGGAGGTTACCCCTCAGGAGGTGAATGGAGTATTTGCATATTGAACGGAGAAGCACGGGTCGCCAAGGCCCCGGCTCCAAGCCACCTGTGGTCCCTGTGGAAAACCACATCCTGCTCCAACTGCCTGTGCAGAGCAGGGCAGAGCGCTCGCGCTGTGCCAGCCTGCCAGGTGCCAGCATGCCAGGTGAGCCCCAATCTGGGCCGTGTTTAGTTGAGGTGGGAAAAAGTACTTTTTTTTTCTGGAATGCGTGTTATGTGAGGGAGATGAATAGAAAAGGTAAAAAAAGAATTTTTGGAGATGCGTGTTCTGTGAGAGGGATGAATAGGAAGTAAAAATTACTTTTACGAACTAAAATAACGGCTCCGGCTTCCGGCTGCTCCCCACGCAGACGCGCAGGCGGCAGGCAAAATAGCTTGCGCAGGCGGCCGCGCAGTACGTTTCATTTACCGGTGTTGATCTTCGTATGCAAATGCCGTTGATCTCCAAGAAAAAACCAACTGTTGCGATTGTAGCTTGCAACGGAGCTGTTCTTTTTTCGTATATAATAACAGGAGTATCGTTGTACGGGCCTTGCTACGCTGCTCCAAAATAAATATGGACCGTCCATATAACTAAATCTAAACGGTCAAGAGATAATAGATAAAATATTTATTTATCTATTTTATAATTTAACTAAAAAAACTGGAAACGTGCGCCTATGAAACCGGACGTTAGCGTGAAGCAGCGATCCCGCTCCCACATACGTGCACGGACGCAACCACGACGAACTGTCGGGTCGTCCTTTGCCGGGCCTGGGACATGACAACATGCGCGTTCGTGTACATTTTGGAGGAACACCCGACTGTTTTTATTTTAATGTACGAAACCCTTGATCGTTGGATTAGAGCTTGGTGGAAATTAAACAACCATTATTATTGGCTCACATGATAGCCATTATACAAGGCGTCTCTCGTCTCCGTACACATGAAAGTCTACGAGTCCAAGTCGTGTATATGCACGTTTGTGCCCTGTCCAAGATGCGCGCGCGCACAAACGAATCGACGGGCGCTATATTGCATTGTGACTCCACGATCGACCTGAGGTTATGCATATGATTTTTTTCCATCTGATTTTTGAACTTTTCTAAGATGTTATTTAATTATATATTATATTAATAACCCACGGCTACGAATAGTTCGAATTCTTACCTCCTAGAAGGTAATATGGAGTACCATAACAAAGTCCTAAGCCATTTTGTGTTCACCGTTTGTTTCCCAAACTCGACCGATAGTCCGATACCTTCTCCACGAGCACGAAGACGTTCGTGGCTTCGTGCGGAGCGAAAACAACATCCTGCGCTCGTGGGGCCATAGAAAGCCGCAGACTTGAGAAAAGGAGAAAGCAGTCTACAGACTGTGCAGTCAGTGTGTGATTCCGGGAGAGGCGGCGAGCACTTTTTCTGTTGCGAGAGAGAGAGAGAACAGGCATCTCTAGGCTAATTTCTGGGCTCCAGGCCGAGATTTTTTTTTTGTCACCGTCGTTAATTCGATGGTGTTTGAATTTTAACCGTAGTAGTATTGCTTGTTTCACTGTTCACGGTACCATAAAATGAACTGCAATGGTTACTGGTAAATCCACAGCGAGTTAAATTTCTTGCGAATCTGGAGCTCCTGGTCCGTACATGTGAAGGAAAACATGATTTCTGGGGGGGTGGGGGGGGGGGGGGGGGAGAACACGATTTCACAGCACAGTGACCTTTTTTTTTTTGCGGGTCACAGCACAGTAACCTTCATTGTACAAGATCTTCGGTTCGATTCCCAGCATTCCCTATTGCATTGAGTTTTGCCCTATTTTCCCTCACTGACTAAATAGAGCTCACAAAATATCCCAATGTGGTTAGAGTTTCAATCCATGTGAAGAGGTAGTGTGTACATAAATATAAATACCGTAATGTTAAGACTCAAGCGTTTGGTAAAAATCAACGATCGGTCCGATACATGTTTTTTGTGCGAAAGGAGAGGGATTTCGTTAATCTTGGTTAACAGTACATCCCAAATTACAACAGCATCCTGGAAACAAAAGAGAAACACAAAAAAGTACTACCTCCATTTCAAATTGTAAGTCGTTTAACTTTTTTTTACTCAACTTTGACCACTCGTCTTATTCAAAAAAATTGTGCAAATGTAATAAAATTTAAGTCATTCTTGAAATTCTTTTATTACTAAAGCTAGCCATAACAAAAAATATGATATTACAATTTGGGACGAAGGGAGTACATGGAAGACTTCCTTGCAAAATTCTAAAGCTTCGAGGGCCTTCTCCAAACGCCGCGACGACGCATCGTGTTAATGTTGCATGTAATTGCATGAAAATTTCTATGCAACATCAACACGATGTTTCCATGCTCACCGCTGGTCACCGCCGCCTGCCGGCTGCCGCCATCGTCGAAGAGGACCAACGCATGTTAAATCGCAAAAACCAACTGAAAAACCATCGGCATCCTCTCTAGATAGAGAGACTGGAATATCTCTCAACCGCCGCCGAGACACCCGACGACATGAATCCAACTCCCATAGACGGGGAAAACTGGAAGCTTCCATCCCATCGCAGAGATGGAGCAAAGCACAAGCCGCACTCGATTCGTCATCGCCCCAGCATTCAATCGAGCAAAATCGAATGAAGAAACCAACGATGAACCGCTGGCAAACAACATAACCTCCCAAACTCCATTTCAGAGAAGACGAAGCCGGAGGCTGGGATTATTCGCCGTTGGAGCCGCTTCGTAGCCATCGCTCTCGGCCACAGAAGCTTCACCGTCTACACGACGGCGAGCACCGGTCCGACACATGTTTTAATAGCTAATATGATATGTTGTAACTATTGTTTTCACGGATTTCATAGTGAATGTTGCACGAAACATCGTGTTGATGTTGCATGGAAATTTTCCTCCAGAATCAATATACAACGTTAACTTTAAGCATATTCCTTAATGTCGCACCTATATATTTTTAACGTTGCAGATACTTTGTTTCTATATGTTGGAGAAGTTGCTTTCAGATGGTGCAGGGGCCATCCGATGGGAGGCATCTTTATAAGACGTCCAGCCAGCCACGTGGGCCAGGAAAATAAAAGAAAAAGAACCAGAAAGAAACAACATTAAATTCACAAAGTTATAAAAAAAATGTAGGAGTATATTCGCAAAAATGCAAAATGCAAAATGAAGAAAAGTAGGGGTGAAATCACATTTGGAGATCGAAAGAAGGGTAAGAACATAATTGGCCCTATAAGGATTCGTGCGCCGATTGTCATATTTTAAAAGGTTGGGATTACTATGTTTTTACCTTACTGTAAAGTGCAATTGTGGTTGTGCCCTTGCTTTTTTGAACTTTGTGAATTTGCCCCTATTATTCACAAGTTGTTGTGAATTTGCCCCTGTTTTGACCGTTGACTACCGTTGACCGGGGGCAAAAATCACACCGGTTCGTAACAAATAATGGCAAATTCACAAAGTTAAAGAAATGAGGACAAAATCACAATTACAAATCAAATAGGGGTAAAACGCAATAGCCCCTAAAAGGTTTGCGAATCCGATTTAATTTTGGGGGCAAAAATCACACCAATTTGTAACAAATAAGGGCAAATTCACAAAGTTAAAGAAAATGAGGTCAAAATCACAATTACAAATCAAATAGGGGTAAAACGCAATAGCCCCTAAAAGGTTTGCGAATTTGATTTCAATTTCAATATGGCCCATAACAAAGTTTTCCCAGATGCATTAACAGATAATCACCAAAGTTTGGAATATAATTTCAGGGCTACACAGGATTATTCCGTGCGGGTGATTTGAAATGAAAGCTGGCGTCGCTGGGTTACTTTTGCATGGTTTGTCGTCTTGTATAACAACCCACGCACGCAGGGAGGCTCTCCTCCATCCTCACCCTAGTCGCCACCTCTCGTCTTCCTCAATCCTCCGCCCTCACCAACGTCTTCCTCCCCCCTCAGCAAGAAACCCCAAACCCTCCTCCGAGCCCAGAGCCATGGCGGCCGCCGCCGGTGCGTGGTCCTCCATCTCCGGCGCCCGTGCCACCGGCGCCCCCTCCGTCGCCCGCGCCCCTGCCTCCACCGCCGGCACCCGAAGGTCGTCCGTCGCCCGCGCCCCTGCCTCCACCGCCGGCGGCCAAATCATCTGGGAGTGGGTGGAGATGGCCGTGCGACGGAGGGAGGCTTCGGCGTCGAGCCCCGGCCTCGGTCTGCCACGACGCCGTGCCGCACGCAACCCGCGCCAGTGTCCGGAGGCTTCCAACCGATTCGCCGTCCTGGCCACCATCGGAGAAGGAAGAATCGAGGATACCAAGCGTGCACGGGCGGCACAGGCGCCACTGCTCGCGGCCGCCTCCTATGCCGAGGTGACGAGGAGGGCCACAAGCACGGCGGCGCGCGCTGTCTCGGCTACTGCTCGCGCGTGCGGGGGCCGGGGAAACAGCGAGGGCCTGCCGCCCCTGCGACGGAGGGGCGCAGCGCGCCAGAACAAGTCGGAGCCCGAGGCGCACAAGGAAGACAGAAGAGGACTCGCCGTGTTCCTCACGTACGACGACGGCATGACGCGCGAGCCGCCCCGTGTCGAGCGGAGCGTCGGGCACGGCCGAGGGCGCGTGGAGTCCGTCTTCCACGACGCTACTCGCGGCGCGGCCTGGGTCGGACAGATAGCTGCGTCCGAGGTCAGGGAGATCCTCCGAGGCACCCGCGCGGAGCCGGTTCGGGCGGGCGCGTCGACGGCGACGGCGGACTCGACGAGGGATGCGGCGCCGGCGCGCTCGGCGAAGGAGGGCGCGGCGCTCGTCCGTGCTTCGCCGACGATCGCGACGTGGGCGGTCGAAGGCGTCGTCGGACATCCCGGTGGCGTGGCTGGAGTCCCCGCTGGTGGAGGACCTGGAGGTCCGGGCCCTGCCAATGGAGGCGGTCCGGGTCCTGGCGGAGGCGGCGACGGCGACGGCGACGGCGGTGACAACGACGCCGGCGGAGGCGGCGGCGCTGGCGGTGGCGGCGGCGGCGGTGGCGGTGGCGGCGGCGGCGGCGGACAGCAGGCGTGGTTCTTCCCTCGGCCACTGCCCCTGGTACGATGCGTCCTCTGCCAGCATTTCGCTGCGGTATACACTGGTTGCTGCGACCTGGTGTGCTGTTACAATTGCGTTTGCCCCTGTCCAAATGCTGTTCGCCACGTTCTACCCATCCCTAGTCTGTTCGCTACCGATATAGCCTCCCTACAGATCCATCAGCATTTCCAAATTCCACCATTACCATGGATGCTGGTGAGAGCCGTTCGTGTGGGTTTTAGACTCATATACTCCTATGCCAGAATCGACCACATCTTTGCCAATCACCAGATATTGAACGTCCGAGTTGACAGCTTTCGAGTGCAGGACCTCCAAGGGTCGATTCGGATTCAGCAGTTCAGCACCCGCACCGCCCTTGAGCCACGCGCTAACATTTTACCTCCGGAGTTTTGAGAGTCTGTCAGGTCTTTTCTCATGCAGGCAGATGTCTTTCAGACGTGTTATTTGAAGTTTAGGACAAGTTGTGTTACATGAGAACTTATGTTAAATTGATGTTTTGTACCCGCTTAATTTTCGGTGTATTCATGTATGCATCTCGGTTAAAGTGCGATAAATGTTTCCAGATTTCATATTTTCATTCAAATTGCCTTGTCATGTTGGTTTCTTATTATCGTAGAAAAATATAACATGTACAAGGCCCTAGGTCCAAAATGAAGATGTCATTGTTTTATCTAACTTACATTACATAACCAAGATTTCAGGGTGTCATTCAGAGAGGGTTTAGCTCTAGTGATAGCATTTCTGAACTCCTCTCTTCATTGAGCTTTCCATCTAACTAGAGAGATACTCGCTGAGTAAAAACTAATTGAATTCCTGTGACAACAAATAGTCCAACAAGCAGCAATCAGGACGTCTCTGAATGCTCTGGAATTAAAATGAACCCGTGCTTCAATGACCATGTCAATATAACTTGCCGCCAGGTTCCAGTAAATTCCAAAGTAGTTCCAACACACCTGACTGAACTGACACTCAAATAAAAGATAAGTAGAGTTTCTTCCAATGTGCCGATGCAAAGGTCACAACTATAATTATGTAGGCGCCTGTTCTTCCTTCTCAAAATTATCACTAAAGAGTAACCAGAAGAAGAATTTCAACATTGGCCTGAAACTTGACTTCCACAACCATTTAAACAAGGTGAAACCGGCTGCACTCCAATGAGTGATTAATAGGTTGTCTGCAAGTAAAGTTTCCTGAACCCCAAACATAAAGCCAGGCATCATTCTCTTCAGGGTTTAAATCATGATCATGAATCATCACATTCAATTCAGCCAGCTGCTCAGATGCAATAAAAGAAATAGGAGTGTGGAAGGACTGCTGAACATTTTGCTGAGAATATTTATGGAAGGTTGTCTTTATGTTTCTGGCAAAAGAGAACAATTGAGGGAACTTCTCTTTCAAGCAGTCTTAAGTTCCAGTGATGAAGCCAAAATGCAACTGTATCTCGTCTGCCAACAGTACATGTTGCAAACGTTTTGAAATCTTGCAACAAATACAGGACATCACGCCACCAAACTGATCCTACAGCTGTTCTAGCATGCTGGATTAGTGGCCTCCTGAGAAGGGCCAAGTTAACTGAACCCAGGGAATATTTTCTTTGTTGTAAAATTTATGAAGATGCTTCATGAGAAGGGCCTTATTATGGTTTTTTAGATCAATGATTCCAATCCCACCTTGATCTTTTGGTTTGGCTTGCTTCGCCAGAAACCTCCCGACACCTACTCGTGAATTAGAACCCCAATTGTCTGTGGTGTACCACCTGGGGTCAAGGTTGTTGAGTCAATCCCAAGGTACGGCCTACATTACTTTTCGAAGCCATTTACTGGCTTCAACACAATGTAAAGGATTGCAAAGTATGCAGCCCCACACTTCTTGGTAGCATTCTCACCTATTGAGCCTTGAGAATTTCGAAGAAATTTTAAAAAAAAGGAACAACGACTCCAAACTGTCTTCCCAAGACCCATAGATCTTTTTATTTATCCTTTGCTCTCTGCCTCATGTTTGAACGGTTGAACAATCAACCTCTACACTATAAAAACCTCTCGTTTGTTATGTGGCAACTTTGCTTCACGAGCTGGATTATTCCTCAGCCAATTAGCAAGGCTCTCTATTACTCATTTGTGAGATGCCGTTGAACTCAACTTTAATACTGGACACATTTATGGGCCAAGGTAAGATCTTGATAACATGAAAAAAAATGTATTAAGAAGATAACAAATATTGCATCTCTAGTGAAGACAAGTCACACAATGTAGTAGACGAAATTTCTGTTTGACTCAATTCTCCCGGACTTTTAACTTATATTTAACTCCACCTTTTCTTACCTATCCACTTTTGCGCTCCTTGAATTTCTCTGTACTTCCATGTTGCCTCAGAGCCATTCTGAAAAACTGCATGTAGGGAAAACGATTCACCCACTTCTAACTTTGTTATTCTTTATCAGTTACAACACAATTTCAGATTCAATATTTTGTCACCCTTTGAGCTTGTTAAACATATTTGTCCTGTTTTTAACATAAACACAAGCTAAAACACACTACTCGTCTCAGAAACATTCACTAGGAGACTTTATAAAATTATAACAACCAATGAGAAATCAGAGGTACCAGTAGCATGGAGAGACCCTAATACATTATCAAAATATACTGGAGCAACAACATTGTTAATGAATGGCTTGTTGACAACATGCCAGTACACAAGTAAGCAAAAGAAACTAAAAGAGTATAGTTTAGCTAATAATATCTCCTCGTTCTAAACACCTCGCTTTGCGAACACGGGGATAGCCTGTCAGGCTCTCTTCGTATAATATAGGAACCAAGGGCATAATTCTAGTGTACAATGGATTTGTTAACTCGAAAGATTGTACGCCACTGGAACTTGCAGAAATCTTCCCAGATAAAGCAGGCTGCTTTACTGGTTTGGACGTGCAGGCCTTCTTCACAGAATGTTTGCATTTGTTAACGTCGACACCTTCATAAACTCCAAAATGTGAAGATTGCTCTGCACTTCTGACATGTAGCATCTCATCCAGATCATACAAGTTTTCAATAGAATGTCTTGTTGGATCATAAATTCCTAGTTTCTTCCCTGTGTTCAGAAAGATCCTTCCATCCTTAGGATCAACAGCCAATGGCAGCACAACATTTGTTCGGGGGGAATAGCCTGACCAACCTCTCAGATTTACTTTATATGCTATGGCCCATTCACCATTCTCCAGCTTCCAAATATCTAGCTCTTCTGCAACTGGGTTTGCAAGAACAGCACACAACCTTCCCTCAAGCTCTACCACAAAAGCTAGGGAAGGACTTCTATCGTTCCACATTGCAATGCATGAAGGACACGAGATGACATCAAATGTATTTGCTGCTATGTCGAACGACACGATGGCCCTCTCATAAGTCTGGCCCAACCTTGGTTCACTCATCCAGTAGAGTAGCCCCTCGATATATGTTGGTGGCATGTCACTCACAGGCAAAGGCGGATGCAAGTGGCCTTGCACACTGCCAATGCCACACGTAGTAACTGTGCATGTCAGTAGATATTGGCGGGATCTGAAATCCTTTTGGTGATATAAAATTTTAACTATGACATGCTCTTGCATCAACATATTGAAACCCAAGCCAACATTCTTATTGCCAACAGCAAAAGCATGATCTTGTGGCATATAACCATAGCCAGGATTATTAAAGGGAATATCGACAAACTGCCCTCGAGTGATATAGACAAAGCGGTAACCTGTGCAAGGGTTGTACAAGTAATCCTTCATTTCAGTGCTTATCAGATTCATACCGTGGCATGGCTTCGAGCAAACCACCTTCGTGTCAAGCCACGCATCATGATTGGGAGTGTGCCCCTTCAATTTATTTAGGGGAGCAAAACTGAAGCCTGATCCTCCAATGCCCTTGCCCACAAGCATGATCTTTGGCCTCCTGTCCATGTTGTTGCGTGAATAATAAGAGTTCATGAAGCTTTCACTCGCGATCAATCTAAGCCACTGCTTGCAAACAAGTTTGGACTGAACGGTATAATCAGCTGGGAGTCGGAGTAGGATCTCCCTAGTTGCCTCAGCCACGGGAGTTGACAATTCCATCTCTTCATTTGTTTGATGCACTGGAACAAGACTCTCTTTAAACAAAGAGACTCTAAGAGCAGATTGCTCAGTTTGATAAGATGGATGTGTTTCTCTAATTGCAAGAATGGTTTCTAAAGTTTCCAACTCAGGGTCATATGCAATAACCTTGCGTTTGGATGTAGCAATTACTACCTTCTTTGTTGACCCACGAGTGTTAACTGAACCGATAACTTTAATAATCCGTGGCTCAGTTAAATCTTTGGCAGCATGCTGTAATAAATCAATACGATGGTTCAATGACCAACCACCAGTGCTGTAATCATTCAGCTTCCAAATCTCCAACATGCTACAATCAGTTGAGGCATTACGAAGATCCCGGACCATACACAAGTAACCAGTAAGCTCCACCAGGTGAGCACCTGATACCACGAAGGGAGGCGACTGGACCCATCTAAAAGACTCCTCTGTGATGGAAAATGATAGGATGGCAGCTCGTGGTCTTATGATAAGAAAATCGGGATGGATAAGCCAATTAAGAAACCCATCCGCAAACACTGGCTGTTGTTTATCTAATGTTGCTAGACTAATAGTGGCATCAGCAGCCCTGCAGAACCTGAAGGGTACTCCTCCAACAACTGGCCTCCAGCAATCTCCTTGCTTACCACCCAGCGAGTACATCTCACACTTAATGTGCTGCTTCTCAAGATATCTCCCATGGAATAACCTCACCACCTTGTACTCCTTAGTCCGGGCATCAAACATGAGTCCAGCAGATGCATATGCCACCTCTTGGCAAGGTGGCAACCGGGTGACTGCCCTTGTGGATGCATTGAAAACATAGTAAGCTGGTGCCACAGCATCGTACAGAAGGGTGAGCCCATGACACGGTGAAGATGTCATGTCCACGAAGTCACCACGTACATCGTTCAAAGTGAACAGCATGCCATCATTGGGGCCTGACGATGAGCCTGAGTACAGTGCTGTGGCATCGAAACCAGGTGTTGGTAAGGCGAAAAACAGCTTAGGCGTCACTGAAGCCGCCTCAGCCTTCTCCATGTGAAGGCGGCAGAATTCCTCAGAAGAAATCACATCAGCCCAGGACCGGCAGACGGCCCGGCAGAGGAGAATGGATTTGACAGGCAGCCGCTGGAACACCTCTGCCATCATCTCCTCCGGCAGCACCTGTGTGCCGCCAGATGTCACAACCCTCCTCTTGTTCCCCGATGTCATGTGACCCGAAATTGATTAACTGCCTTAGATAATTTGCACTGAGATGAACACAAAGAGAATACTGAAAATCAAATATTTTAAACATGTAATGTGAGAAGAGAAGCTAAATATTGTAAAAATTCTGAGTAGAGAAGAGAGAACACGCACCCTTGAATTCCAATCTTAGAGTAAACGGCGTCGGCGGCGTTCGGTTGGGACGAGATGAATTGGCCCCAAACTGCAAAAATATTTCACTTTTCAGCTTCTATTATAGAGACGGCCACGGAAAGGTATATCATCCGGAGTCTGAAACGAACACTAGAGTACTTGAGAACACAGACCTTGGCTTTCAGGAATCCCAAAGGAATCAAGACTAGCTGGCAATTCCCCGTCTCAGTTGACAGTTATGGCAGCTTCGTCGATGGCGAGCATGTGTCCCCGGCCGTCCACCGTTAGATATCCACGCCGAAAGGGCTCCGGATACGCGGTTGCCAGGACGCCGACGTGAAAGCTGCGGGCCAGATGTAGCCCGCCGGCGGCGGAACCTAGCGACCCCGGCGGGCGGGCAGGTGCGTGGGGGGAGGATCTCCAGGCCGGAGGACGGTGGCTGCGGGCTTGTGGGACAGTGGGAGGGCGGAGGTTGCGGAGGAACTGAGGAAGGAAGACTAGGAACCCCGGAAGGATAGGAACGAGATCCTCTAACGTTTTTCCTTCTACACCAGAGGGACGTGAAGCCAGGAGAACCCTCCATTCTGCATCTACCGGTAGGGAGGTAACACGGTGAAAATTGCAAGCAAAGCCTTCAGCCCATTAGCGTTGCGCGGCCCAGTTGATGGTGGAAACAGGCACGAGGACCATAGGAGCGAGCGATTGAGTAGATTACCAGACCAAAAAAACGACGGAATAGGGACGTAAAAAAAATAAATTTAGGAATTGTGTTATGGGTGAATCACTAATTACGTGATCATAATTTTATTAAAAATTAAATTTAGGAATTGTGTTATGAGTGAATCACTAGTTACTTGATTATAATTTAATTAAGAAATTGCCATCTTGGCAGCTTGTTAGCTCGTCTCTAAGAGTCTTTATAAATTTCACTCTCCAAATTAACATATGGAGAGTCATTTACATAAAAGCCACTTTCTATATGTTTTCAATCATCAACAGCTTTTCTATATCTTGTTTACACTCTAGAGAGCTATTTTCTCTATTTAATGGCTAGCGAGAATTCTGGAAAAAATTATAGCTATATTTGGATAACCATTTTAGAGAAGCTGTTGAAGGGATTTTTTTTATCAAAATCTCTATTCACAACAATTATAATGGAGATAGATTGTCTTGGAATTGCACCCCAACAGAGTATCTAAAAATGAATAGCTAAAAATATTAATTTAGCTATTATGTAAAACCCCTTGCGTCGTCACGTTTTTTTTCCTGTTCATTGCCTACTGGGCCATAGCGCTAGTGGGCCTTGACTTTCCATTCTATTTCACCGTTGTTACATCCCAGCCGACGGTTGCAGAACAAAGGGTCATTCAGGCTTTACGTCCCTCACCATTCAAGAAGAATGGTTACCTTTGAAGACCACAATCAGGACCTGGCTAGGTTGCCGCCAATTTGTTTTTTGGCCTAGCTTGCAAAGTCAATCGTGCCGTCTGAACCGAAGAATGGTTTTATTAGGCCGTTCACCAGCCGTGTGGAAGTTGACATGTCACTTGGTTACCACAATCGTTATGTCAAGACTGGCAATCTGGCATCACGCATCAGCACAGATTGGAGGAGCCCAAATGTCACCTACTACACGAGACCCAAACCGCAGCGCAAACCCAAGGTGTCGATTCAAACCCCGTTGCTTTTGGCTGCCTGGCTGCTACAGAGACGGAGCCAAAATTCAAAGGAAAGCTACAGGCGAAATCTTTGGCTATCTCTGGATTCGCGACTCTTTCCCGTTTCCTGAGACCGTGAGAGTGTGAGACGCGCACGATTAAAGCGGCTGCCGGCAGCAGGCGCCAGGCGGTCAGGGCAGACAGCGGAGAGCTATGCTGTGACTGTGTTCGGTGCTGCTCGGACGCTCGGTCATCACACCGCAGACAGTCTGCAGACGCCGCGCCTGTTCAAAGGTAGGCAAACCGGAAAGCTTCTTTTAGCACAGCACATGTGGTCCTCACAGATGGACACAAGTTAGGGTGAGTTTAGTTCCCCAGAAAAAACACTATTCATCTAACTTTTCCCTATTCATCACATCCTTCATCACATCCTTCCCACTCACAGAACACTATTCATCTACCGTGTATTTTTGGTGAACAGTGTATTTTTGGGGAATCTTTCCCCAATCTAAACACACCCTTAGGTCCATGGACAGTAAACGACTAAACGGTCGTGGTCGTGCTTGGGAGCTCAGAGCTGTAGTGGTAGAACCCTAGAGGAACTTGCTTGCCACAGAACAGGATACGTGGGCAGCTTGACTGCTTGTGAGATTCCAGTCCACTGATGGAATGCTTAAGCGTGGACAGAGCATCAATGCGATCAAACGGCGCAAAACAATCCTCACGGCAGCGAAAATTCTCTCATCCCTGTCAGTGGTGGTCCACTCGCTGAGCGGGTCCCAGCTTGGTTACTTCTTCCTTCCATCTGGGTAATGTGACACGATGGCGTGCTTAACCGCAGTGCGTTCGCTTGATAAGACTGACATCCGGTCCATCCAATCCAGCAAGGACAGAGGAGAGAGGCAGACCTGTGAGCTACAGCTGCGAGCTGTGTGCTGTGGCCTGTGACAGCAGCGACCGAGGAGCATTGGGGAGCAGACTACTGCACAGCGCGGGCCGGAGAAAAAAAGCAGAGACGAGGAAAAGTATTTTTTTTCTGATAACGTGTTATAGGAGGAGGATAAATAGGGAAGGTGAATTTTTTTTTCTAAAAACATCGTTATGTGAGTAAGATAAATAAAAAGTACTTTTTCCTTCTCAACACACATAGCTGAGCCATTGCTCCGTTCTTTTGGCTCCTCTTGTTGACACAAAGCTACCAGCACTACAGTACAACGGCACACACAGCCGCCTCAGTCTCCGTCTCTGCCTCGCTGCCCGTCTTTTTCATCCGCTTCCTTCTTCGCCTGCCGTTGTGCGGTTTCTGCTCCCAGCTCGCTTGCTCCCCTGCCTCTGCTCGCTCGCAAACCAAGTGCTAGCGACAGGGAGAGGCGGCAATGGCAATGGCGCAAGCTGTCGCTGGAGGCGAGGGCACCGAGTTGCCCCCGGACATCCACGGCCACGCCGAGAGAAGGAAGAGCAGCAGGTCAGTCGAAAAACATCGCATTACTTTTCTGTTGCTCGTCCATGTCGTTCGCCGTTTGCTTGTTTGTTTAGTGGTAGGTAAGGGAGAAATGGGGGTGAAGGAATGAAGGGCACATAGTTATGGTTTGTTGTTAGATAGAACAATCGCAATGGTTTGCAGGTGCCGGCTGAATCTGCCCTCTTGTGATGATTTGGCATGCACTAGGGTCAGATTTCTTTTCCTGCACTGTATCGACATTCCCACGGTAGGAGATGCATGCAAGAACAGCGAGCTCCCTTGTTAGTTAGAATTTAGAAATATGCATTCTAATTTCTAAGCGAGTCAGAGATTGATATTGTGCTGTCCACCTTTTTTGGGTGGGGGATGCATTAGCCGATTTGGCCTCGTTTGATTAGTTACCGAAGAAACATCATTATTCACTCCACTTTTGGGGGTTGATTTTGATGTAGACTGTGAAGGCATCCATGGCACTATGGCATCAGCCTTTTGGTGATTCTTGGCCTTCGTACGTAGTGTGCTAGTAGAATTTTGTTAGCACTTTCTTTATTAGCGTTTGATGGAGGCAAAGTTAAGTTGAGTTGAGTTCAGTGGTGTTTTGGATGCTAGAGATTGAAGCTTGAAAGAGATGTGATTGTCAGTTTTAACGCGCAACTTCATTTCAATGCCATGTTCTTGATATAGAAGGTCACCAGGAGGTTATGTAATTGTAGATCATACAATTCATTGGTGCATTTTTCTTCTTTAGTTAATGGAGTCCTAACATTGCCCAAGTTTTCCTTTCTGAGATGAACATTGCACAAGAGGGAGTAGGGGCCTGTTTAGTTCGTAAAAGTCCTTTTTACTTCCTATTCATCCCCCTCACAGAACACGCATCCCTAAAAATTCCTTTTTTACCTTTCCTATTCATCTCCCTCACATAACACGCATTCCAGAAAAAAAAGTACTTTTTACCAACCTCAACTAAACACGGCCCGAGCACTGCTGTGCCCTGTACATGTGTTCATTGATTTCTTCCTGCTGCACAGTGTACAACAGTAACAGCTGTGTGTGCATGAGCGAACGGCCAATATTTGTGTGGGCCATGCGATTTCGGCCTTGATTGCAACCAATTGCCTTTGCCTTTTCCCTGTACACGATCTGCATGTCCTATATATGGGCCTTCCCGTTTGGTCCTTTGCCGTGCAATCAATATTCGCAATCATATCGCAGCAAAGGCAAAGTGCAGTGGTACTGCTGCGGTGCAGCTGCCCGTTCCCGTTCGCTACGTTTGACCACCTTTTGAAACCTCAAGTTTTGTGTTGGCTAGACTTAAAAACTCTTATATTAAAAAAAAAGACTTAAAAAGTCGAGAAAACAACATGAATTCCAGTTTCGATTCTAAGGGCACCTGGAATGGTGTCGTTAATGCTCTCGATAACGATCCATGTCGGAGAGAGACGACGGGGACGAGAGAAATCGTCGCTAGACTCAACGGCATGGGCTAGCGCGTGATTCCAGGCGAGCGGGTCGCACCAACATGATTTCCCACGCCGAGCTGAGATAGAGAGCAGGAAAAAATTCTGACTTGTGGGCTCCACATCCATTATAAAATCATGTGTTATAGCATACCTGTTGGATAGATGATCTATTAGCATTTACTTTATCCTATGTGGCTAACATTATAGAGAGTATCTTAGGGTGTGTTTAGATTGTAGGAAAAAACACTGTAGCATAAGAAAAACACTGTAGCATTCGCTGGGAAACGTGTTTTGTGAGGGGGGAATAGTGAAAAGTTAGAATGAATAGTGAAAAGTTGGAATGAATAGTGAATAGTTGGGAATCTGAACATGGCCTTACTATAACCATTGCTGCTGCTCTAATGTCATCTGACGTTACTGTGTGCTCCAGCAGCTTAATTGATGCCCCTTTCATGTCCATGGTGAACTTGCTGCAGTCACGGGTGTTGTTCTTGTCTCATCTCGGTTTGTGTTTGTCCTCCGAATTCCAGGTTGCAATCCCGTGGTGATCTCTGATAGATCATCCAAGGTATCCACCCATCACCAAGCGCCCGCCGCGAGTCCTGGACTTCGGATTCGGTTTGGGCACGGGGGAGACTGGAGAGGAGGTGGAGCCGTGGAGGTGGATGGACGAGGATGCCATGGTTCGCTGGAGCAGCTAGGTTGCAGGGGGGATGAAGCCGTACGGTCCGTGAGTGTTGTATACATAAATATTTTTTTCGTGTAGCATTGGTTAACGATCGACAAGGATTTATGATTTTTCAAGCTATTGTTAAGGCTATGATATGATTCTGTTGTGTTGCATCGCATGCATTCCACTCATGTGCACCAGGCAAGCAAAACACACCAGCCACGGCGCGTCCCGTGCCGCCGGGCCGGGGCAAGGCGCGGCGCTCTGGTCGCGCTGGCTCGCCATCTTCCGTGCCGTGACGAGGGAGGGAGCTGTGATCACTGACCGATCAGCACGCGCAGGCCTGCCGGGGTGGGCGTTGGCGGCACGCGGCGTGGTGGCGTCCGGCGCCCGTGCCGCCGCTGCACGGCGAGCGGGGCCCCTCGGCTCGGACGCACGCGGCCGGCGGCCGGGGGGATTGGGCCCGTGCCCTCGTCCTGTGCAGCCGTGCGTGGTGCGGGGGGCGGCCGGCCCGGCCCGGCCCGGTGCCCGGACATGTGGCTGAGGAACGCAGGATGGCGCGGTCGTCGCTCGTCAGCCAGCTGCGCTTGCATACCCGGTTGCGACTTGCGAGCGCAGCGCTCGCCGTTCGCTCGGTACAAGCCGCGGCCGTGCAGCAGCAGCCAAAGGGGAGAGACATTCCCTGGTGGCCAACGTCGTGCGCTGCGTACAACTGCGCGCGGCGAGGGAAAAGAAGTGGGGCGGCTGGGTCGTACATTCCCCGGTCCTTGGCTCGACCAACCTAGTCAGATCACCAGCTCTCCAGTTCCAAACGGAGAAAAGGAACATCGACATGCCAAGGCCGATGAACATGGCCAAACCTGATAGGCTAAGAGCGCACGTGTACTATAGCCTCCTTGGATGCAAAGTGTACATGACATGTTTTGTCTCAAGCAACGGAACCAAAATTGCAAAATTGAAGAACGGGATCACAACAATGAGGCAGGGTTGACACACACAGGGTAGGTGTGGATACAAACACCCACTTTAATGCCAATACCTTGGAATAACAAGGTGTTCCGGGGACAAACATAGCCAATATTGACTGTCCTCAATGGGCACAACAATAAGATTTCAGATCATATACAACCAAAGGTTTTAATGGGTGATGACAGTAGTATCAGATCATCGTTTTCAAGCAAACAGTTCAGCTCTGCTCTTAACCCAGCACCAGCTCATCATAGAATCGTAGGAAGTTTGCAGAACACATCTAATCATCGTCGTCAAGGACACTTCGACGCCTCTGAATCTGCAAGGCAAGCAAGTCAACAACATACCTGACTTGTTCTGATGATGAAGATAACTTTGTACCGTCGGATGATTTTTAGATAACTTTGTACCGTCAGATTGATTATTTTTTCTTTTTATAGCATATACATACTAGTTCCTTTTTGTCAGTAAGACATACTATAGACAATACGATATTCACAAATGTGAGGATTTTCCTGCTGTAAAATTAGATCAGATTTCACAGGATTAAGTTCACCGGAAAGTTCAACTGTTGGAAGCAAAGTATCTCTATTTAGCAGGTTAGCCTGGACTGACGCAACATGTTCAAATTTGATAGGATCTATCATGCTTTACATACCGTAACTTTGGTTTGCTTGCTTGTGTGGGTATTAATTTGCTCCAGAAGTGAGATGAGCCTTTCTTCAGACACCTGAAACCATAAAAATGTAACAATTTTATATGGCCGCTCTTTTGAATTCTTGAAGCACCGACAAAGGATACACAAAGGCACAAGGGGTCTTTCATCAATTATCACCTTTTCAGATATACTACCAGTTTGAGCAGCTCTCAGCAGAACATCCTCCACACCTCTTGCTTTTTCAGGTTTGACCAAAGCTATGCGGGAAACTGCCAAATTCATGAAAAAATAGGCATGTTACAGACTTACAGTTCCTTCCCCTACTTCAGCTGTTTGCACTTTACTCAGCAGATTTATGACTGATTCTTAGCCAGAGATGTTTGTTCAGAATATTTATTTCTTACTATAACAGGGAATCTACTTATGGAACATAAAAAACAATAGCATTTCTAAAACTCTGCAGAAACATAAACTATTCAGGCAAAATCTGTCATGATATGCTACAACCAAACTTAAACAAACATACTGAACTTAAACAAACATATTCTTAACACGGGTGTCACAACAAATAATATAATAAATTTAAATGCTTATATGAGGTACTTTTGTCGGTGCAACCCCTTTGACAATTTGTTCTGGCTGCACTGGATCTGCAGCGTTTCATCTCAGACTATATCGCTAGCTACACAAAACATAACATCATAGAAGATTTCACTAAATTCAGACCCTAAGAACCCATCTTTTGTAATGAATCAGCAAAGTCGTTTTAAACAGCAAACAATATCAATATAATTTCATGTCACTATCAAGGTTTTATTGACCATATACTAATTTTCTATATGGATAAACTACCATAATTATAGCTAAGGAAGCAGGTGCAACGATTTATCACAGAGTTTTCCAAGACTCCAACTGCAACGGCAACTATGTCGACAGAATCCCAGAACTGTCCTGATCAGCATGACGCTTTCAGGAATATTTACCAATTGGCCAGTGCGAACTGATTAAACATTCAAAAGTTTTAGAACAAAGGCTGCTGGCAAGGTACCAGCTTCCAAAACAGCATTCCTGGTGGCACCAGCTTACATTGTAGTAAACTAGTAAGAAGTAACACACACTCGAATCTAATTGACTTTCCTTAGACTGAAACCTTGGCAACATGATTAGAGCCCGAAACGCGGTAACAAACATCTGACAAGGAGTCTTAACCACATATTGCCACCAACCCCACTTTAAACCTCCATCAACCAAAGGGCCGAACCAAAATTCAGAAGAGAGAAATTAATAGAGTCAAGTAGTAGCAGAGCAAAAGAATTTTCGTAAAGTATTTCATCCAACTGCAGCATGTAGACTTGCGGGGTTGCTATGAAGGTAATAGCTCGCTAAAACTAAAAGATGAAATATAGTGCGGGAGCCTACGGCACTGGGTACAAGAAAAAACTCCTAATTCTAGTAAGCATTTGAATGTAAATGATTTAAACCAGCCAATAAGCACACCATACAAATGGCATCAATAACAAGTACTTACGCCTTTCTCTGGCTTCAGAAGATAATATCTGAGCAAGCATCATCTGTCTACGCTCCTCTGCTTCCCTGATTGGCAGAAATACTCAGAAGTCAGTTCAGCACTCCACAGGTTTCACCGAACATAATTTTAGATAGAGAGTTATAACATTCTAGGGAAGACAGTGGAGGAATGGACCGTACTGTTTTGCGTCTTCTTGAGCTTTTTGTTGGCCTGCATTTTGCTGATTTGCCTAATCAAAAGTTGACATTAGATAAAAAGTCAGTCTACGGAAAAGCACCAAGAACTAGCTCTTGTGGATGCAAAGGAGATCTAAATGCGATGGCCTCAATTTAAGGCATGCAGCTTGGTATCTTACCCCACCACGTTGTGCCATTAGCTCTTGCATCCTCCTCTGCCTAATAGCTTCCAACTCCGGGTCAGCCTAGCAAGCAATATTGTATAATTCCATCAAAATATTAAATAAGTCATCCAACAAGCATATGGCTATGCATAGAAGCAAAATGTTCGCAGTTATGGCATACACAAAGCCAATAAGTACGGCTAGACAATTCAGATACCATTGATTTTTAAACAACTTTCTTGTTCTACCAGCACAAATTAAACAGAAATATGAAAGACTTTTTTCAAAAAAAAAATAATAATAACGGTTTATTTCAATAAATCCTAACATTCTTTTGCCATCATGTTTAAGGCTACCATAAAATAGCCATAGCAGAATCTTCTAAGGTAAAGTAAGACGAACGGAATCCTATGCTGAATGGCTGATATCACAAACTAATTGAAGGCACAGAAAGCACCACAGAAAGGATGGACGCAACATGCAACAACCACAAAATAATACAGCAATTACGAAGATATTTTCATCTTCGTTTGGATGTCCAGACGTAGATACACGCCATGGAGCATATTATATGAGCCCCAAAGATAACTCTCAGCAAGCTAGCATGAGAGCCCAACAAAACATCACTACAACTCATCTCTAAAGCTAACAAACCCACAAAATTTCACTGGTTATCCAGTCATTTCATTCCATGAACCAGAAAAACGACAGGATCTTCAAGATATCAACAGTCGAGTCTAAAGTGCAAACAGATTGGGCACAATTCTGCTCGCGCTTTCACAGATAACTAACAAACGACCAGGGACCGCATCCGAGTTAGGCATTAGGCACAATAAAATCGGGATCAACATGAGTGAGCTATCAAACATAGCACCACGAAGGGAATCGCAAATCGCAGCCCAGATGCTTAGTCTTTCCACTAACGAAAGAACTAAAACCCTAAGATTCACTCGGCACAAATTTCTGAAGATGCCAGATCCTCGCAACCAAAAAGATCACAGAAATCAAAGCGCCAATCTCACCATCTTGCTCGCGCGCAGCGGAGATCGCAAGCCTCTTCACTCCGGACCTCACTTGGGGCGGTGACGGCCTCCGCGGCGAGAGCTGTAGGGGTGGGAACAGCGAATCGAGCCTTTTCGCTTCCGCGTGGGTAGAACGCGACCCCCTCTTGGCTCTCGCCTTTCCGCACTGTGGGCCTATCGCAGCCGTTCGATCTGAACCCTTCACCCTAGGCCGTCCGATCGGAATATCGCGGGTCGCTTTTCCTCTCCCCGGCTGATATATTCGCGGACACGGCGGCTCGCCCTCCTTTCCCAGTGCCTTTTCCATTTTTTTCCATTTTCATTTTCACCCTCACCGCATCCACCGCGCCGCCGCGAGAGAGAGGAGAAGGTTTCCGATGGACAACGGCGAGGAGACGTTCGCTTCCCCCACCGCCGCCGCCGCCGACTTCGAGTTCGCCACCAACGGCGGGGACCGCACCCCCAAGCTCTACGACGCTGCGGACGAGATCGAGGCGCTCCGCGCGGCGAAGCTCGACCTGGAGGATAAGCTCGAGTCCGTGAGCCACCAGAACCGCATCCTGTCCTCCGAGTCCCGCCGCCTCGAGGCCCTCGTGTCCCAGGCCCGCGACGAGGTCGCCGCCTTCGAGAAGGCCGCCTCCACCAACGACAGCGAGGTCGCCACGCTCCGCGCCGAGGTCGAGCGCCTCAAGGGCCTCCTCGACGCCGAGAAGGCCGGCCACGAGGAGGAGATGCGCAGGGGCACGGGGCTCAAGGACCAGCTGCAGACCGCGTACCAGGAGAAGGCCGCGCTCGAGGAGGAGATCGAGGCCCTGAAGGCTTCCGCCACCGCTGGCAAGGGCGAGGAGAAGATGGAATCGACTGCACGCTCGGCCGGGACTCCTAAGGATAGGGATGCGGGGCTGGTTCCTGCCGAGCTGTTGGCTGCTGCGGTGGCTACTGGAGCCGGTGTCACGGCCGCCATCGCTGCGGTCTTGATCCAACGCAAGAGGTAATCTGGTGGTCCGATGCGTGGGAAGTTTTGATCCGATGCTATGGCCTATATGAGAAGGGATTATCTGTTTTGTCGGGGTACCAGTATTACTGAACTCGTAGTAGTATCGTTACTCTTTTGCTGGGTAATAGATTAGAACGCATGTCGCAAGTACTATTACTTTCTGCAGTTTTCCATCCTAATAAGAGTTGTGAACAAGTGAGAGAGACAATGTAGTTCTGGTCTGTTATTCTGAAGTTGCAGCTAATTCCAGACTTCCAGTTATTACCACCTGTCTTGATTCAACTTCTATACGTGCAATCCCGAATGTTTTTTCTCTTTGTTTGTTAAATCTCTGCGGCTAGAATATCGATGGCTGAATTTCAATTCTCATGTATCACTGAGGTTAATGCGTTACCTGGTGGGTATTTAACTCAGCAGCTGTGAGCTTGTGGCTACTTACGGATTGGCTAACCCAGAAAGTGCTGCTGTTGATGATGCCAATTTTGTTTGGGATACATGTTGTCCATCTTTTTAAGGTGGTCAATAAGCATGGGTGTTACCTTGGTCAGTGAACACATGCAGATGTGTTTAATTGTTCTATTGTTTGTATGCATATTACTGTTTGGTGCTCGTATGAGATGTTTGTTGAATCTTGAATTTATGCATGCTGATTGTCATGTTGTTGCTAGTAATTAAAAATACATTACTGTCAATGGATTTTCAATGAATATTGTGGTTTGCTGAGTTGTTGTCATTAGCTAATGTCTGTCTCATCTTTACAAGTAACTTTATTAGTGATGCACAGCACAACACTGATGCCTACATAATTAGACCTGTGTTGAAACTACTAGGTGTGAGAGAAATGAGTTGACATTACAAATGGCAATATGAGTTAGATTGAGGAAGCACTTTGCTTGGGTAAAAATGTAGGGTCTAGTATATGTATATACAGGCGCTCTAAAGGTTTGTCACTCTAGCTCAGGCTTGAACTCAATAATTTGTCATGTGCTCGGGTTGGAGATACTTCAGCGCAGCATCTGAATGTTGCATGTGACTTTTCTTTTAAGCTATCGAGTAGATATAAACCTTCTTGTCTGTTTCTTAAACTTGTAGTGGGATTCGTTTAGAATCATGTGGCTACTCTAGCTTTTAATATGATGTTGCTATATTCGAGATGGAAAGGTGTCCGGGTTTAACATCTCACATATTTAAGTTAAGCAGCATCATTTTATTTAAATATTGATTATCTGGTTTGAATATCCCATTGGCAATTTGGTTTGATATAATATGTTTGTCTAGCCCTGTGTTGTGCATGTCTGTTCTATTGGCATGTGTTTCAAGGTAGAAAAATAGCTGTCTCCATCTGGCTCATGTTCCATGGTCGTTTCTGTCTGGTGGTTATTATAATTTTGTACTTAGCAACTGAACTGATTGCATGATGCTTAGCTATTGCTTGTTAAGAAAAAGGATAACTGGTAACTATATACAAGGATATTCTAGTTTTAACACTTTGATTGACTCATCAACCTTAGGGACGATGTCTGTGGACTGTAGTTGTTCATTCTAAGTAGTGTCCGCACTGCACCATTTTTTAGTATCTTTTGGTGGCTGCTGAAACAATAAACAGTGTGCTTTGTCACTTTCTTTCACCTATAGGTGGAATCTGTCTTAGTATTCTGTCGGTCATTCTAGCCAGTGGCTTCTTTGTTGTGATGAAAAGCTGTACAGCTATATCAATATACCATCTCGCACCACGTGGCAACTGGTTGGGACGTACCAGTAAGTAGGCAGATTTGTTTGCCTGCTTTTTTATGCAGCCTGTCCAATGAGCATATTCTTATACCGTCGTATCTAGGTAACGATTTGTATCTGGGTATTGATCTGGCTATTGCTGATGCCATTTTTATCACAAGCTGTACGCTTGTACTGCTGCAGTATGTGTATGTCTTTTATTGATGGTCGAAGAAGCGATGCAGTGTCCACTGTCCAGAAACTGTACATTGGTGGGTGCTGGCTGGCAGGTAGATTTGTTTGGCGAATGTGGAACTTGATTTGTCATGGAAATGTCACTCATTCGTAGCATCATTCTCGGACTGGCATTGACGTCTCGGACATTTTTACAAAGCTGGCTGCCAGTTGAATTTCCAGATAGTTCTGATGATCGATGCAGTTTCCCAGTCCATTTTCTACGCGTTGCGTCATGGTATCTATGCTTTGTTCTGACGAAGCTTCATGTATGCGACCGCAAAAGACCGAATGAGTTTGATGTATGTGAAGCAATGAACTGAATGAAGCATTATATCTGACATGCTGTACTGTACGCACCCGCATGCAATCCAGCGAGCAGCATGTACCGCAGATTTGCACAAATGACGGTAGTAAAACGACATGGTGCACGTCATTATCAGATCACGCTCTGCTATACTGCTAGGCCCCTGCTTGAAACGCCGGTTTTGGGTTAAAAACTTATGTAAATTACAGGCAGGCCCTGATTTGTTTTTATTGCAATCGGGTCGAAAAGAGTCTGTTTGGGATAGTGTTGCAAGCCCAACTAATCTGCACCCATGTGGGCCTTCACTAAAAACAACTTACCGGCCCGTCTCGCTCAGTTTCGCGTCGTACAGTTCCTAACCGTCTAGGTCAAGTCGACCTAGCGAGCGCATCGGCCGTGGCGGCGGCTTCGAACGGCGAGCGCCCTAGCGGCAGCAGCAGGCCAGCAGCCAGCAGGCGCATCAACTGAACCTCGATGGCGAGATCCCAAGTCGAGGCGCTTCTCTTCGTAGGCGACGGCTTCCCAGCCTCGAGCAGGTTGATCAAATTTCTCTCCTGTTCTACATTCATGGTGCTTGGTAGGATGTCACGGAATTGAGCAAGTTTTGGATCTCACTGTTCTTGCATTGTTCGTGGCTGTGCAAAGAGCGCATTGTGGTTTTGCTGGATTATGAACTGAAATTAGAACTGTTGCTGCTTGCTGCTAGATTGTAATTGGTTAATCTCGCCGCGAATTGTTGGATATGGAGAAAAATTCGGATCATGTTTTTGATGTTGTGCAGTGATACTTTTGGATCGACGCCATAACCTCCCCGAGAGGATTGGTGACACGATAGCAGGGCCAGCTACTTTATACGGGCATGCAGAGAAGATACATTTCAGTGGCAAAAGAATAGATTTAACGAAAAAAAAACTGAAAATGTTTGTTCTTGTGATCAGAAACTGCAGGACGAAAACTTCTGCTAACGTTTTTACAGACACTCTCTGGCCTAATACATGTATTCGTCTCCGTTCAATTTCAGTGGCTGTGGAATCAACAAACTAATGTGCTGCTTGCTCTGTTAGGCTACTAAAAAAAATACTGATGAAACCGTGTGTTCCAATCACAAGAGAAAGATCAGCTATGACCGACTTTAGCGGTTCTAATGACTATCTAGTATGTACAAACCAATGCAACGTTTTACAAGGACCATTAGCACGAACTTTGGTCGAAGAGCAGCTGGGCGTGCGGGTACAGTTCCTTGTACGCCTGCTTGATGGTGTTGTCGGCGACGCCGGTGGCCGCGGACACGTCCCTGATCGACGACCTCCTGTCGCCGCGGCGCTCGATGGCCATGTAGATGATGGCGGCGGCGGTGGAGTCCGGGTTGCGGCGCACGTCGAGCTTGTCGTTCATCCTCCGTGCCGCCTCCTGCACGGCGCGCACCTCGTCCTCCCCCATCCCGAGCAGCGAGCCGAAGCGCTCCATGAAGTCGACGGGGCGCACCACGCCGATGTTCACGGCCTCCCCGCCGCCGGCGGCGGCGTCGTCCCCGAGCTTGGCCTTGATGAGGCCGATGAGCTTGCCGATGTCCTTCCTCGCCGCCGCGCCGTCGCGCGTCGCCGCGGCCAGCTCCTTGAACGTGCGCGGCGCCCCCGCGCTGCGGCACGCCACGTAGATGCACGCCGCGTACAGCGCGTCGCCGCTCCGGCCGGGGCCCTTGGTGTAGTAGTGGTGCCACTTGCCCTTGGCCTGCTCCAGCCTCCGGAACACCCCCATGGCCTGGTCCGCCACGCCGGGCGCGACCCCGAGCCGCCCCGCCATGTCGGCGATGGCCTGGCACCCCACGGACCCCGCCGCCTTTGTCGCGCGGGGATGCTGCACGGCCCCGCGCATCGCCGGCGTCGTCGCGGGCTTCTCCTCCTCCCCCTCCTCCGTCTCCGGCGAGGAGGCCTGCGCGGCGCCGCCCATCGACGGCGGCGGAAGCACCTCGGGTTCCTCCGGCGGCTTCAGCGAAAGGGTCACCGTGCCGCGCAGCCTCTGCAGGCCGGATTCTCCTCCCTCCATTGTCGTCTGAGGCGGAGCGACGACGGCGCCGCGCATCCTAGGCCGGGCGGCGGGCATGTTGGTCGGCGTCGAGAACTCCATGGCGGCGGCGGCCTTTGGACGTGCGGGGAATCGGCGATTCGTCGTACGGCAGCGGCGGCGGCGGCGGCCTTTGGAAGGAGATTGATCGATGTGGTTTGGTTTGGTCTGGGGCGTTGGGCAGTGGCTAAAGTCGGGTGACTCGGGTCTTGTGGGGTCGTCGTATAAGACATAGGGGGTGCTATATATAAGGGGTGGAAGGTCGGTGTCGTTTCCGACTCGACCTTTGGACTTGGGGGGTTTCGTGCTTTCGTGTCGCAGCCGTTATCGTTTAGGCTCGTCGGATCCGGATCGAACGGGCGTCTGCAGCCTGGTGAGGGTAGAGGTGGGGCCCACAGAGTGCCATGTCGGATTTGGATCGAACTGGTTTTTTTTTTTGCCCCTCCCGGAGGCGGCGGCTATCGTAACACGGATGATTTTTTTTTTCATAAAATACTTTACAGTTTAACAAAAGTACACTATGAATACTATTAATATGAGAAGTTCAGCAAGGGCCCCAACACGGAACGACGGTGACGATAAACAGTGAGGCAACGAAACGTACATGTAATATGCATTAGCAAATAGCAATGTAAAATAAAGAGATTCCATATATATTGCAAGAGATCCACGTGGCCGTCATTCTTTCCTTCACAGACAGGTAATACAGCGCCATCAAACAAGATGGTGCTCCAAAGTCCAAACATATAGTTTTGCTAGAAATACAGACCCAGATAGCGAAAAAAAATTATTGTGTTGGGAGGGAAAATACCTCTCCAGATCTATGTGGAATGTAGAACCACCAATCCACCATTGTTAGCAAATAAGAGATGGAAGAAGCATGTGTCCCTAATTAACCTTATCAGATCGGGGCTTGTACGAAACTTAAATGATGATTAGATTATGCTAAGATTGTTTCTTGAAGAGGTATAGTCCCCCGTCCCCTCTTGTCAACGAGAAATTTGTTGTAGTTACATAGCACTAGGGCGAACGAGTTTTTCTAGCACATGCTGTGTAAGCTAGTAGATTCACAATTCGAAACATCACAATTCTTCCACTCAACTATTTAGAAGCTCAGAGAGCACGGAAGAGCAGCTTGCTTCCAGGTGCTTATATCCCCCTGTCTCCAACACGGCATTAAGCGTCTTGGGCGTCCCAACAATGAAGTCGATGCACTTGGCCTTGAGCCGCCGGTAGCCGTGCTGCTCGGCTAAAGCTAAGGTTCTTGCCGCCATGTCGACATGGATGGCACCGGACTGCAGCTTGCGCTTGCAAATCAGCTTTAGCCTCTCCAGCTCGTACCTTTCAGCCGCCGCATGCAGATGGTGCGCCATCGTCGCCACCGCCTCCTCCTCATCCGGTCGCCGGTCGTCGAATTCAGGCACCGTGTCGGTGTAGATGAAGTGAACCACGGCCCTGAACGTTGCGGCGTCCATGTCCTTGACCTCAACTTTCCCTCCCATGGGGCGCCGGAAGATCAACTGGCTCAGGAACACCGCGGACTTCCCGGCTAGCACGTAGCCGTGCGCCGCGATGGACTCGCCGGAGACGAAGAAGGTGACGTCCGTCCCCGCCCCGTCCCTCCCCTTCCCGCACAGGTTCCCATGGAAGAGACGCAGCGCCTTGTCGGCAGTGATCCCGTACCCGACCTCGACGAACAGCAGTATCCCCACCGCCGCGGCCGCCGTCTCCACCAAATTCTTGTCCGGGTATGCGGCGGCGACCGAAGCTGCGTTTGGATCTGGCGGCGAGCGCGTCCACGGCGTCGGCCATCTGCCGCCGCCCGAGGACGACGTCGGCGAGCTCTCGCGCCGGCGAACCCGAGGGGCGTGGCGCCGGGGATGAGGCGGCGGCTGAGCTCCCACCACGTGCCGTCGGAGCTCCGGAAGCCGGCGAGGTAGAGCCGTAAAGGTTGTCGGCGCGGGTGGTGAGGGTCAGCGTGCTCTCCGGCGAGGAAGGCGCAGTAGTCGTCGTCGCTGCTCGCAAGGTCCAAGGCCACCGTGAAGAGCGGGTGAAGAACGAGATGTGAATGTGATGAGACAAGCAAGGAGAGTTCACGAACGAAGGATGGAATCAAAAGCATTAAAGTCAATAGATGAACGCGAGTCATCCCTGGGAGGTTGGTGTGTCAACGTCTGAATGGATCGGAAATTGCATTGTTAATCGAATGTCAACATTTTTAGAGCAAGTATAACAATCGCCGAGAAGCGGGTGTAAGCTTACGTGGAAGGAAGAGAGATAAGAAGACGGGCGCCTCGCTACACGCCCACAAAAGCTGGCGAAAACCAATCTAGGCGCACTACTGTAGCTGCCAGTGGCTCTTTTCACCGTTTTGCATTAAATGACCATGGGTCCGCCACCCTTGTGTGGTAGATCACCACACGAGACGCCGGTTGCCGGCGTGCTTGTTAGCCTTGCTCTTAGGTAAATATGCATTCATCACCACCGAATGATTTGGTAATGGAAAAGAAATCTGCGCCATTGGCTAATAGTACGGCTCTCAAGACACTGACAATACTGTTGGAAGTCCTCTTTATTGAAAAGGTCACTTCGTCATCGTTCATCGATTCATAGTTTGAAGTTTCGGCGATTTCATTATTTCCATATATTCCACCAAAAATAGAGGATGCCATCAAAATGGGGTTTGCTATTGGCCATGTTATTCATGTAAATATCTATTTATAGGCCATCTATTTTTTTATGAAATAACTCAGAGTTTTTGGGAGACCCGTCTTAATTATGCAATGCAAAAGACGACATGTTACAATGTTTTTTTGAATGGTTACGCCATTCAATAGTTAAGCTCTCACATTTCACTGTCCCACAAACATTTCTCCACCAACACAGCCTAAGGATGTGATGTAAAAAAAAAAAGCAGGAAAAAGATGATAGGCAAGAGTGTAGCTTCATCTATTGGGTTCAAACTCTGGCTTCTTCCCTGTTAGACTGCTCATGCCTGAAGGATTCTTGCCATGTTTATCCATTTGTCGGCCAACTCTGATTCCTCCATATTACTATCCACAGTGATCCATTTCATGAGTTTTTTCAGGCATATTTTCCACTTCCCAGTCCCAGTTTTTTCACACTCCCTGAACACATCTTTCTTCAACATGTTGCACAGAACATATCTGTATATGTTTGGAAGAAATTGCAGTAATAGTGTCCAAAAAATACGCACCAAATCAAACCTAGGTCCAATAAAGAGGACGCTAGCTGCTTGCTACAACATCAAGATAAAAACGACATTGAGTACTAGTACTAGGAAACATAGGTCCAGCATTCTTACATCCGCCAAGGATGTTGAAGGCAATACTATGATTCCTTTGATTCTCAAAGGCATTGTCGTATGAGATTCACAGGAGGATTCATGGGCTTTACAGACATGCCACACTACCATTTGATTTTAATTTACTTGTCTTCTCATATAATTTTGAAAATCTTAGTGAGCACTGAGCAGCATATAGACCTCAATTGGCTTTAAATACAATGTCAATGTATCGTGCACAAATCTTATGCCCCCTCCCCCCCACACACACAAAAAAATCAATTGTTGGCACAAGATATGATCAAAATTTGGTCAAACATGCTCCAAAATTTGGGAATGATTTATCCTCCGACAAAAATGTTGATCAGAACTTACAAATCGTTTAACTAGACTCTTTTTTCTCACATTTATGTAATTTAAGACGATAACAATAACGTAACACTTAAGAAACAAGAAGAAAACAATATACATGAGCAAAGGAGTACAAAAAATCAATCTCTTGACCCGTCAAAGATCTCACAATCCCCATGTGTAATTGCAATTTGGACCTATCAACTCATCTGTGCTTTAAGAAATAGCTAATGGAAGGCTCAAGCACACAACCATTAAACCTCTGAATGGTTGTACCTCATACTTGTCGTCATTGAGAACTTTAAACTTGATATGACTGTGTTTTCACTTTCACATGTATTACAACTTCTTTTCATGAAGCTTTAAAGCCTTAATCTTAGCTATTTTCTGGCTTCACGACCATATCTTGTTCTAATGGAAAGCTTCTATAAGTCCCTTTCTCCTACACCATCTTGTTTTAATGGAAAGCTTCTATAATTCCCTTTCTATTTGACATCTTGTTTGTCCGTGGACTTGTCATTCACCGCACGTCCCCTTGGCAATCCACCGCACATCCCCGCGGCAAACCTTGAAAGATTAACAATCATTACCTATTCTTTTCCAAGTACCTGCACGTCACTGTTAGTCAGAAAAATGAAATACTTAGCCTCATTATTGCACCAGTCCTAATAGTGTTTATAAAACTAACTACCATATACATGCTCTAATGCCTGGATTTCTGATAAAAAAAAAAGAATATATTCCAGTACCCAGAATTCGGAATAAAAAAGCTTAGGGTCAATGCTGGGCCAATGTTGGGTACCTTAGCCCAGTATAATGAAAGTCAAGTTTTTTATTTTAGATTCATTTGTGCATATGTTGCATTATTATTTTAAAATAATTTATTTTAGATATTAAATATATATATTAATTTATTTCAGGTATACTCTGGTGCCACACTGTTGATCAAAATTCATCAGGTCTATAATGCAGCAGCAGTGTCCCCAACTAACATGACTGAATAACATCAGCTCATGCAGGAACCCCCCTGCCAGATTGTTTCAATGGAAAGATTTGTTCAAGTGATTCGGCATAGTACACTTTTGTACTAACCGAGTAATTTTCCTTCAATGCCGTTTGCAGACATCTGCACGACACTGATTCGTCAGATTCTCGCAAGAACGAACAAGCTGCGCGTTTTATCCATGGACCTACCGCCAAGACATGCAAGATGCGAGCTATGTACATCGCCAAGTCATCCATGACTCGTGATCACTACTAGCATTCAGCAACCATCTCGATTGACGGATTGGTCCATAAATTTGGGAAAACAATCGAATCAAGCACGGATTCACGAATGATCAGTACTTGGAATCGAAGTCCACGAGAAACTAATTCACATGTCCAAGTTGCTAGGAACACGGACATGTCAAAGACATGCCATGATCCCAAGCATCAAGAACACGGGACGGGACGGGACGGGACACGACGGCCAACATGCCGAAGCAACATCGCCGAGAAAGAAACGCATCCTAGAGGACACGCATGCGTTCTAGCCAAAGAGCATCTGGACGTGCGGGGCGAGCTCCTTGTGCGCCTCCTTGATGGTGGCCTCGGCGACGCCGGTGGCGACGGACACGTCCTTGACGGTCTTGCCGTTGCCGGCGCGCTGCACGAGCATGTAGCTGATGGCGGCGGCGATGGACTCGGGGTTGCGCCTCACGTCGAGGTGGGCCTCGAGCCTCCCCGCCGCCTCCTCCGCGGCGCGCATCTCCGTGTTCCCCATCCCGAGCCTGGAGCAGAAGCGTCGCAGGTAGTCGGCGGCGCGCACGACGCCGAAGTCGAGGACCTGCTGCCCCCCGCCGCCGGCGTCCTCCCCGAGCACCTTCTTGATGAGCGTGGTCATCCGTCCGATGTCCTTCTTCGCCCCGGCGCCGCCGCGCGTCGCCGTGGCGAGCTCCTTGTACGTCCTCGGCTTCCCCTCGTTGCGGCACGCGATGAAGAGGCAGGCGGCGTAGAAGACGTCGCGCTTCTTGCCACGGGGGCACGCCTTGGCCTCGTCCACCTTCTTGTACACCTCCTTGGCGCCGTCCCTGATGGTGGCCACGAGGCCGAGGCGGTCCGCCATGTCGGCGATGGCGCCGAACGCCTCGACCAGCGACTGCTCCGGGTCGGGCCCGCCGGCGACCCGCATCCTCGGCAGGCCGCCGCCGTCGGCCTGGGCCTTCGTGTGCGGGCCCCCGGAGTTGTAGGCGATGCGGGTGACGAGGGGGGCGTTGGAGAGCAAGGGGTCGCTGCGCCCGCCGACGCGGCTGGGGTCGCGGTCCTCGCCGCCGCCGTCGTCGGCGAAGTTGCGCCACTCGGAGCCCTCGTCGATGAAGCGGGCGTCGAGGACGAGGGCGCACTCGGTGCAGATGGTGTCGCCGGAGGCGTGGTCCAGCACCACCTCCGTGGCCCGGTTGCAGTCCCCGCAGAAGAGCAGCTCGGTGTCCGCCATTTGTGCCGCCGGCTTGCCGCCGCTGCCTGCTGGAGCGTGCAAAGGGGGGTTCCGGAGCCAAGGGAGAGACTCGTGCAGATCGATCGATGGGATGGGATATGCAGCGGCGGAGTTGGGGATTGATTTCTGAGAGGGGTCGGCTCAGATTTATAGACGGGATAGGTCGGTTGCAGCCCAAGTCAAGTCGGTGTCGGAAAGCGACCCGGGTCGGAGTCGGAACTCGGAAGGCCGGCCGGTTCGAGCCCCTTTCCTGTTCGGCTGTTTCCTTCTCGTTTATGCGCGTGCTAAACTAGCCTCGTTTTATGCGCGTGCCAAACTAGCCCCACTAGGGAAAAATTGAAAGTGACCCGCCAAGCCTTGGAGTCATGAAAACAAACCATCTTACCTTTGTTTACAAATTACAATTACCCAGTGTGTTTAGTTAAAAACAATTACCCAGTGTGTAAGTAAGAAGCACTATATTTTAAAGAGATCATAAATTCACAATTACAGATAAAAACATTGATCACTTGTTTTTCTTTTACGCCAATACTTCACAAGTCACAATGCGCGTAGATTTAGTTTAACCCACTTTGCTCCCATGCCCACGTTTCCTTGTGCGCTCTAGTCCTCCTTATTTGTGCAGTGCACACGGTAGATGTATTGATTGAAACTCAGATATGGTTCTCACCTACCTTCTTATTATGTTGTGTCCAACATCAAAACACTACACGATTCTGATACACCGCTTAAAAAAATGATTATGATATGATTGAACTAGTTGATTTTTTTTGCACATCAAACAACCTCCAAATACATCCGCTGACGAATGTATACCATCTTCATATAGTTTAGTGTGCGTTTAGTTTAGTTTTTCTCACAGAGGCCAAGAAAACTACTAACATATATATTTGTTAGCGTTTTCTTCTATTCCCCTAACTAAAAATGTACGCATTCATGTATGCATAGTCTTTTCGTGTTTTGTCACCTAATGCTAGCCTCCTTGCCGGTAATCTCCATTCGGGATGCCTCCAACAACCGGGTGACATTGCCAATACTGTCCTATACGAGAGAGAGAGAGAATGTGCTAGTTGCCATGCTATGCCGAAAAGATTGAGAAAATGAGGCCATATTGGGAACGGAAATGGGATACATGGCATAAATTGATGGTACAGGAGAGAGAGGAAAATTATTGTTTTTCTTCTCACAACTCCATTACAGCCGCTCCAAGTTAATTAAGTCACTGCGCTTGTTTAGATTGAAAAGTTGGTGGAAAGTTGGCGCGCTGAAAAATGTGTTCTGTGAGAGGGGACGCGGTTTCCTGTGCACCAAGTTGGTGCCAACTTGAGCAACTAAACAAGGCCAGCCTAATGGTGACGCCCTCGTGGTATGTCGAATACATATACATAGGAACTCACTTGCATATAGACACTACACGCACACCCGTAGAAGTGTCAAATCAGAACTTCGATACGAGGCACTCATTATTTGACCCTTTTACCTTTCTCTCACTAGCAGAGGTTTTTTCAAAACCCCAATACCCACAGAATAGCCTAAAAGAAGGTTTGGATGATTGCCTCCTGTTTTTTTTTTTAGAAACAAGAATCCTGATAGGCAAAACATAATTAAAAATACTTCTATAATCTTTTCGACATAACTATATAAACCAATAATGACATTTGAAGTCTTTTGTAGTATATAGTAGAATATATAGTCTGATACAAATAATGTTCTACACTTCTACTAATTAGCTGGACCTAGCTATTTCAAGTTTGTCTCTTCACCGGCATGGGAAAAAGGTAAGGTAAACGGCTATTTTGAATTCATTTGTACATGCCTACAGATTTTAGATACAATTTATCATCACAAGTAAATGAGTAAAATTAAGTGCTTTATTTTATTTTAAATCTGAGATGTGGCTTGCTGAACTGTTGAAAAGTTAATTAAGAAATCCTTGATTTCCAGCTCTGGGAGGAGCTTGCCTATGCTGAATAGCACCACTGCGACTTGAGAACAAGAAGACCAATGATGTAATGGCATGTGGAGGTTCTTTGAATAAGGATTGATTTGTTCAGTAAAATCAGCGCAACAATCCCTGTCGGATTCTTCTTTGAATAAGGATTGATATGTTAAGTTACATCATCACAAGTTCACAACAACCCCTGTCAGATTCTTTGAATAAGGATTGATATGTTAAGTAACATCATCACAACAACCCCTGCCAGATTCTTTGAATAAGGATTGATATGTTAAGTGATTCCGGTTGTGCGTGCCTCTTGCTAACATTAATTCGTCAGAATATCTAAGCAAGGACGGGGCTGAATATCTAAGCAAAGACGGGGCATGCAAACTGCAAGCAGCTTCAAATGCTTCATGAACTCAGTAATCAACCGAGACCACTTAGCGTTTAGTGATGACCGTGACGCCTCAATCAATCCATGTTGTTTTGGAATCAACGAATCAAGCACATTTAGTGATGACCGTGACCACCTCAATCAATCCATGTTGTTTAGGAATCAACGAATCAAGCACAGATCACGAATGAACGTACTTAGAATCGAACTCCAGAACACGGAATTTTCATGTCCATTGCTACGACGGCCATCGGCGGACGACACGCTAAGATTGCAGAGGAACGCATCCTAGAAGGACACGCAGGCGTTCTAGGCGAAGAGAACCTTGATATGCGGGGTAAGATCCTTGTGAGCCTCCTTGATGGTGGCCTCGGCGACGCCGGTGGCCATGGACACGTCCTTGACGGTCTTGCCGGCGCCAGCGCGCTGCACGACCATGTAGCTGATGGCGGCGGCGATGGACTCGGGGTTGCGCCGCACGTCGACAGCGTCGTCCAGCCTCCGCGCCGCCTCCTGCGCGGCGCGCATCTCCTGGTTCCCCATCCCGAGGCGGGAGCAGAAGCGGCGCATGTAGTCGGCGGCGTGCACGACGCCGATGTCCATCACCTGCCCGGCCTCGTCGCCGAGCACCTTCTTGATGTGCGTGGTCAACCTGCCCACGTCCTTCTTCGCGGCGGCGCCACCGCCCGTCGCCGTGGCGAGCTCCTTGTACGTGCGCGGCTTGCCCTCGTTGCGGCACGCGATGTAGAGGCAGGCGGCGTAGAACGTGTCGCGCTTCTTGCCCCTGGGGCACGCCTTGGCCTCCTCCATCTTCTTGTACACGTCCTTGGCGCGGTCCCGGATGGTGGCGACGAGGCCGAGGCGGTCGGCCATGTCGGCGATGGCGCGGAACGCCTCGATCAGCGGCTGCTCCGGGTCGGGCCCGGCTTTGATCCGCGTCCTCGGCAGCGCGTGGCCGCCGCCGCCATTGGCCTGGGACTTATTCTGCGGGCCCCCTTTGTTGTAGACGATGCGGGTGTCGAGCGGGGCGTTGTTGAGGAAGGGGTCGTTGGCCCCGCCGACGCGGCTGGGGTCGCGCTCCTCGCCGCCGCCGTCGTCGGCGAAGTTGCGCCACTCGGAGCCCTCGTCGACGAAGTGCGCGTCGAGGACGAGCGCGCACTCGGTGCAGATGGTGTCGCCGGAGGCGTGGTCCAGCACCACCTCCGTGGCGCGGTCGCAGTCCCGGCAGAAGAGCAGCTCGACCATGGCCCCTACTGCTGGGTCCCTTCCAATCGGGGCAATAAAAGGAGACGCGCGCGTGCGGTCTCTACAAGGTTTCGCAGCGGGCGGCGGCGGCGGCGGCCGTGGGGCGGCGCGGCGGATTGGAATTGGATTGGAAGGCGGGTCCTTGGGGGCTCGGCTGATATTTATAGAGAGAGGCTAGGTCGGTGGGAGCAGAAAGGGATGCGGGCCGGAGTCAGAAACTGACTTGGGCTCACTGTTCCGCGGGGTTCGCGGTGACTTGCGGCCTGCGTTTGCGTTGGAGCACTAGTTTCTCTTGTTGTGTTTACGATTTGATTTTCCCAAACTGTTTTGGAGCTCCAGTTTCTCCCGCTCTGTTAGTTTCTCGCGCTCTGTTTATGATTTGATTTTTTTATAAAGACTGAATTTCATTAAATAAAAATCATTTTTACAACTGAGACCCCAACTGAGGTTCTTATACTTCATCTTGCATCTTGTGGTGTACACCCCTTTATGAAACTCTATCGCGGCCATAAAAGTACACCAGATTTGGACCACAGCACCATAACTCTAACCAACATAAGACTCCATGAACATAAAGACCTCAAAACAAAGTATGGTAACTCAACCATTGTTGAGAGTAAAAGGCACCAAACGCACATCGGTCATATCTTCTCAAGGTTTGATAGCCACACATAACTTCCGACATAGCCAGCATCACCACCAGCAGTCGAAAAGGTAGATCCACTACCACAAGCAGTAACATTGACGGGCGGAAAACAATCACATAAATGTAAAAAAGTAGATCCAATCTCTCCTTGAAAAGGACTAAGTCGATATACCTCGATCTCTCTAGGAAGAGCAGGTATCATCTAAGACCTGGATGCACCACCAGAGATCTGGTATGAAAGAGGGAACCGGATCAAAAATATTGAAATGGCTAACGAAAACTTAGTTCAAAGTATTACGAAGGAAAGAAAAATAAAAGAACAAAAAACAAAATTTGGTTCCTTTTTTTTGTCTTTTCTTTCCCCAACTATATGGCTTCCTTGTTATCAATAAAATTCACACTATCTTGTGCGGTTTCGTTATAAAAAAATAGTTACTATTGGTTAGAGAGGGTTTCAGCACCTTCACTAATCATCTATTGCCTGATAGTCTGAGGCCCTTCAAACAGATAATATGGACTTGTGGAAGAGGAGGGCGATCCAAGATGAACTCCACAGTGGAAACAAAGTAATCCTTCGAAGCTATAATGCACATACTAATGTTATTTGTTGTATTCAATAATACTCCCTCCGTTTCAAATTATTAGTCATCCTGGGTGTCATTTTGAGTGTCTAAATTAATGACATCTTCTATGAGCCTAGACATATAGTTGTCTAAATTCATAACATCATCAATGAATCTAGTAAAATGCCAGGATGACTAATAATTTGAAACGGAGGGAAAGTGGTAAGAATAACATACTAGTTATTTACAGCCTGTAACTATTATTGAGAACCTTAAAATATGCATCCCATCCAAATAAATAACGCCTCGTCTAAAAATCAGGTGATAGAGGGAGAGGACTAGGGTATTTGTAGCTATCTGACTCAATCAAGCCTAGGTTTGGTAATAAAGCAGAAACGAAAGAAGCTTTTTAAGAGTTTTTTCGCAAGTTGAAGTGAAAAACAGTTTTTACGAATAAGCTATACCAACGAATGGCTCTAGTTGTGCCCGTTAGCACGTAAGCAAACTTTTTGCAAAACATTTGTAGGTGCATTTCCTGCACTTCTGCATTCTCATATTTAAAATTTTGAGCCACAATTTTATTTGAGGTCCTTCTCATAGAAAGGATAGCTCTACGAAGAAGAGTAATCCATATTGTAAATTTATAAATATATATGCAGGTTGTTTTTCCAACAAAAAGAAATGCAAGTCGTAGTATAGAGTGTAGTGCCTCCCCAAACTCCCCAATCCATCTGACGAAGCACCAGCAAATTCATTAGTCCCTTATATCAAAACCAATTTTGTTTTATTGTAAAAACAACAACAAATTGGGCTTAACCGTGGGCTTTCGTGCAGTCGGTTAGCAATTTAACAACGCAGATGCAGCCCACAACACGCTACACTAGTGTGGTACACAAAAAAACCCAACGAAATCCGGCGGCCGCCTCTGCTTCCTCCCGCCGTCCCGCGTGCGCGAGTCGTCGGAATCAGCCCTCCCACGGCCGGCCTCGCCGCTATAAAGGCCAGCTGCTCCGCCCGGCGATGCAATGCCCCAGTCGTCAAGCACGCGGAGCGGAGGAGGATGCCCTCGCGAGGCGCCATGGAGGAGGAGGAGGAGGAGAAGGGTGAGGTGGGGTTGGGGCTGCATCGGCTGTTCCGCTACGCGGACGGCGCGGACGCGGCGCTCATGGCCGCGGGGGCCTCTGGTGCCGTCGCCAGCGGCGTGGCGCAGCCGCTCATGACGCTCGTCTTCGGCGAGGTCGTCGACGCCTTCGGTTCCGGGTCCCGCCACGACGTCCTTCACCGCGTCTCTGCGGTGCGTATCCCAATTTGACTGCAACTGTTGTGCTGCCATTTCTAGCTTGAATTTTTGGTTCATGTAGTGAACGGACTGCGCTCACACTATACCGTGTGTTCTACTGTTCCGTACCCAATCGTTCTTAAATTTCGTATAAGCTGTTTCAGCTATTCTGACCAGTGACCACGGGCAGGGGTAGAGCTAAGTAAGCGCGAGACACTCCATAGTCCATAGGAGATGTGAAGTGTTAACAAAAGTACTACACGGAATACGATTTTTAGCTATTTTTCTGCAAGCGAACTGTGAAGTGTTAACTAAAGTACTACACGAAACAAGATTGTAAGCCATTTTTCTGATGCCAATTGTTTGCTGGGTAACATCTTTTCGCGATGGAAACAGATGGACTTCATCCTTAGGGCAGTCCCAACCCAGACTCTATCTTAGAGTCTAAACTCATTTATTAGCCTTGTATTAAATGCCTTTTTGCCGATGTGTCACTCAATTATTTGGACTTGGTTTCTTATTTCGACTCTAAGTCTACAATTCCCAAAGTATGGACTCTAAGATAGAATCTGGATTGGGACTGCCCTTAGCTAACAATTCTTACACTATTGTTTCAGGTATGCCTGAAGTTCTTCTATCTGGCCGTTGGGTCATGGCTTGCTTGCTTCCTACGTGAGCACTAGTATTTCCTTAATGGTTTGTTACATCTATTTCATTCTTTATAGTCAGCCTTATAACAATAAATATAGTTATTAACTCATCCACCTTAAGCCCTTAACAGAATGTACAAGATTGAAGCATGGTTCTGTACCTATTTTTATGAACAGTGTAAAGGGCACAAAGGACCATTTCCTTCCCATGACTAAGATGGAATCATCTATTTTTTTTTTAATTCTTCAAAAAAATGACGTTAATTGACTGGAAGTCTTGAATTTCTGCGCCTATCTATACATGGGCTGGTATATTATTCATGAAGCCTAAGTTCATAATTGAAACCAATATATCTCAGAGTCATATTAACTTTTTTTTTTTTTTTTTTGGAAAGGAGTAACATTAACCGAGTTAGTAATAAGCTTCTAGGACCCATTATTTTCTGCAAAGTAGATACTGCCAAGGGCATCTGCATGTCTCTGCTTTAGAGGTACTGTAAAATATACACTAAGATGTTACTGTTTTACGATGTCGTATCAGAGGTTGCATGTTGGATGATTACTGGAGAAAGGCAAGCAGCTCGCATACGAGGTCTCTATCTTGAGGCTATATTGAGGCAAGACTTTGTATTTTTCGACAAGGAGATAACCACTGGACAATTGGTTGAGAGGATGTCTGGAGATACAATACTTATCCAGGATGCAATAGGTGAAAAGGTGGGTCTATGGAAACCTCAAACACATCATTATCAGCTTTGTCATGCTGATTCATGTTAACTTTACTGAAGCTAAAAAGCACATCGGCAACATTCTTGTATCTAATCATTTGAAGTGATGTTCTGTGTTTCGAACTAAAGACGTACATGTTTTTCTTGTGTGATTTAAAAGTGTTGTGATCTGATGTCTATTCTAGATAGTATATTCAGTATGTTTTGTTTCTCTCCAGGTCGGGAAGTTTATACAACTTACTGCTACATTCATTGGAGGGTTTGTTGTTGCTTTCTCTAAAGGATGGCTTTTAGCAGCTGCCATGCTGTCAAGTATCCCTCCTATAGTAATTGCTGGAGCAGCTATGTCATGGACTGTATCAAAATTGTCAAGTCAGGGTCAAGCTAAGTACAATGAAGCAGGGAATGTCATTGAGCAAACAATTGGAGCCATCAGAACAGTAGGTTCTTGCCTAAACATTTTCTTTAATCCTAACTGTTGGTTTAGATTCTTAACCAGCTTCTTCATGGACTAATTTTGAAAGGTTGCTTCCTTCAATGGTGAGAACCGGGCCATTGCACTATACAACAAATACATTAGGAATGCTTATGTATCTGCTCTCCAAGAAGGCACGGCAACTGGCCTGGGCTTTGGTTTTCTTATGTTTATCCTGTTCTGCAGCTATGGTCTAACAGCATGGTATGGGGCAAAACTGATTGTTGATAAAGGATATGAAGGAGGGCAAGTTGTAAGTGTCTGGATGGCATTCATGACAGGTGCAATGTAAGTCATCAATCTTCATTGTATCCATTGATGTTGTGTTCTATGATGTAAGATACATATTCTTTTTTCTTCCTTGACCAATGAACTCTTGTTCATAGTTCATAGACATCTCTATAATTGCTCACCTATAATTTTCCAGCACGTCGGATTATAACCCATTGATTATGTGCAATGTGCTCTGATCTGCTCAACCTGACATAAATAATCTGGTCACACTTTAATTCATGTATATGTAAACCCGAAGGGATTCTTCTAGATATGTAAAACTGAACATGACAGATTGATTAAACAACTCGGCACATTTTTACAAAAGAACAAATCATCTAGTCTGTGGTAGTGTGGTTACTATAATGATTTTTACTCCAGAAGGGATTTCGATTTATGGTGGAGGTAATACCTCTATTCATTTGTTCACGGTGACGAAAATTGACCCCTGTACAATTGTTCTCTTAATGAGAAAAAGAAACACATTTTCCTTATCAGGTCATTAGGTGAGGCAACTCCATGTGTGACTGCTTTTGCTTCTGGACGTGCTGCTGGGTACAGAATGATGCAAATAATCCAAAGGAAGCCAGAAATTGATCCCAATGAAATAGATGGGGTCGTTCTAGAAAACATCAAGGGTGATATAGAGCTCAGGAATGTATACTTTTCCTACCCTTCTAGACCTGGCCAATTGATATTTGATGGCTTCTCATTGCACGTCTTGTGTGGAAAAACAATAGCCATAGTGGGAGAGAGTGGCAGCGGAAAGTCAACGGTGATTAATCTTGTGGAGAGATTCTATGATCCTCAGGCTGGTGAAGTGTTGATAGATGGTGTTAACATAAAGAGCCTACGACTTGGATGGCTAAGGGGGAAAATGGGTCTTGTCAGCCAAGAGCCACTGTTGTTTGCCACTAATATCCGGGAGAATATCAACTATGGGAAAGAGGATGCAACAGATGAGGAGATAATGGCTGCGACAAAGCTCGCTAATGCGGCAAATTTCATTGACAAGTTACCCAATGTATATAAAAGAAGATAAAATTCTTTAGCATTGTGCAAAATTCGACCTATTCTATAACTGTTATAACCAATCAATTATATTGCTGTTTCAGGGCCTAGATACAATGGTTGGTGAGCATGGAGCACAACTGTCTGGAGGGCAGAAACAAAGAATTGCGATCACAAGGGCGATACTAAATAATCCCAAAATCCTGCTGCTTGATGAAGCGACAAGTGCACTAGATATGGAGTCTGAGCGAGTGGTTCAGGAGGCCCTTAATAGAATCATGCAAGGCAAGACTACGATCATAGTTGCCCATCGGTTGAGCACTATAAAAGATGCTGACACTATATCGGTCCTACATCGTGGAAAAATAATCGAACAAGGTCTGGAGTCTGGACCCTGCATGCTCTCATTGGTTTGTTTTGATTATTCTAGAGTTTGATCTTCTTACCTGTAAATGTCTGAAGAAATCTTGTCACCTGTAAATGTTTAACAGGCACGCACACTGAACTACTGAGGAACCCCAACGGTGCATACTCCCAGCTTATCCAGCTCCAGGATACTACTGGACAACCAGATGCATCTGATGTAGATTATCAAAGGTGTACTTCAGCTGTTAGTAATGTCAAGTCCATCAGCAAATATATACATAGTGCATCTCTCAAGAGATCCATAAGTGGAGGTGCTTCATTTGGGAGTACCAGCATGCATTTGATTGCTACTTCCAGCATGATTTCCCTGGAGAGCACACATGTCGAACCGTATAAGGTATCAGATGAAGAATGCAGGAAGGTGCCCCTCTCTCGTCTTATTTCTCTGAATAAGCCTGAGATGCCAGTCCTCCTGTTAGGTACAATGGCTGCGGTTGTATCGGGTGTTATCTTTCCAATGTTAGGTGTGCTGGTCTCCAGTTCCATCAAATCGTTCTATGAACCACCTCATCAATTACGGAAAGATTCACGGTTCTGGACATTGATGTATATAACGTCAGGAGTTGTTTCATTTATTTCTCTGCCAGTGGAATATTTCCTTTTCGGAGTGGCTGGTGGGAAATTAGTTGAGCGCATTCGTTCTTTATCTTTTGAAAGCATTGTTCATCAAGAGATCAGCTGGTTTGATAATCCCTCGAATGCTAGGTTATCCTCTAAATATATTCTGCAGTCGCGCATTGTATTTTCAGAATTATGATGAAACCTGCACGCATGTTAATGCCATTATTTTCTCATGTCTAGTGGAACCATTGGTGCAAGGCTATCTGTTGATGCCTCGAATATAAGACGTCTTGTAGGCGATTCATTGGCATTGATGGTTCGAAGCACTGTTACTGTTCTTGCTGGATTTATCATTGCAATGGTTGCAAATTGGAGGCTTGCCCTTGTTGCCACTGTTGTGCTTCCATTGGGGGGTCTCCAGGGATTTCTTCAAATTAAATTTTTGGAGGGATTCAGTGCAGATGCCAAGGTAGTATAGTATATGATACATCACTGGTAAAAAGGCACATTGCCATTTGCCAACTGAACTTAGACAGCTATTTTATTTCCCTGAATGTTGAACTGCAGGCAATGTATGAAGAAACAACTCAAGTGGCGCATGATGCTGTTAGCGGTATTCGAACTGTTGCCTCTTTCTGTGCAGAGCCTAAGGTAATGAAGACTTACTATGGAAAATGCAAAGCTCCAGTGCAACAGGGGATCCGTCAAGGTATTGTCAGTGGCTTGGGTTTTGGTATATCGTTCTTTGTCCTGTACTGTACATATGCCCTTTGTTTCTACGTCGGAGCAAAGTTTATGCTTGATGGCAAGGCCACATTCACTGAAGTATTCAGAGTGAGCAAAACCTATTAGATTACTAAATTTGGCTTACATTGTGCATAGCATCTAACTACTGTGTTCGTCTGCAGGTGTTCTTTGCTCTGCTCATGGCAACCATAGGTGTTTCACAGACAAGTGCGCTAGGTTCAGATTCTGCAAAGGCCAAGGAATCAGCATCATCAATTTTTGCACTAATTGATCGTAAATCGAAGATCGACCCAAATAGCGCCAGCGGGATGGTCTTGGTTGAAGTTGCTGGTGAACTCGAACTCTGTCACATCTGTTTCTCATATCCATCCCGCCCTGAAATGCAGATATTTCGAGACCTGAACTTGCGAATACCATCCGGGAAGGTACCAAACCATCAGGGGCGAATCTAGCGGTGGGGCGGGTGGGGCTCGAGCCCCCCCTACTGCCAGGAACCCCGTAGAGCCCCCCCCTTAGCCCCTCCTTCAAATTTCTGCCATGGAAGAAGCTTGGAGGTGAGAGATCTTGGAGTCTGGAGGTTGAAGAAGATAGCCACCGTGCGAGATGCGCCATGACAAATGAATGTTGCATCTTCTGGGCTTTTACAGGGGAAATAAAGTGAATGGGCCATGGCAAATAAACAGCCCATTCTTTGGTCCCAAGTTCCAACAGGCCAACGACACTTTTTACAGCAACATGTACATGTACGTCTCTCGCAGCCCTTTCGTGGTTCGTCCTTCATCGATCACCTTGCCTTAGAACACATCTGCTCAGGATTTTTCTGTTCCCTAAGAGTGAGCGAGTAGCGGCAGGCTAGCAAGCCAGGCATAGCAAGGTAGCGACGGCATGTGAACTGGCGCAACCCGATGCTGGCGCGCTGCGGGTTGCAGCAGCAACATGGCGCAGCTGTGGGTTCAGCGGGCCAGCAGGAGCAGCGCGCGGACACCGGCAAAATTACATTGAACTAGCGCGGACACCGGCAAAATTACATTGAACTAGCGCTCTTTTCATTCATAGTTCAGCCCCCCTATATATTTTTGCTAGATTCGCCACTGCAAACCATTGAACACTCCTTCCTTCGACTGTGATCAATACAATCACCAATAGGCAGTTAAGATCCTTATGCTTTTTTGCAGACTACTGCCCTTGTCGGGGAGAGCGGCTGTGGCAAATCCACCATCATCGCGCTCCTGGAGAGATTTTACGACCCTGATTCCGGCATGATCACGTTAGACGGCGTGGACATCAAGAACCTCAAAGTCAGCTGGCTGCGACGGCAGATGGGTCTGGTGAGCCAAGAGCCCGTCCTGTTCAACGACACCATTCGCGCCAACATCGCCTACGGGAGACAACAAGGCGAGGAGGCAGCCACGGACGAGGAGATCGTCGCCGCCGCGAAGGCCGCGAACGCGCACCAGTTCATATCGGCGCTGCCCCAGGGCTACGGCACGTTCGCCGGCGAGAGGGGCGCCCAGCTCTCCGGCGGGCCATCGCGAGGGCCGTGCTCCGGGAGCCCAGGATCCTGCTGCTCGACGAGGCGACGAGCGCGCTGGACGCGGAGTCGGAGCGCGCCGTGCAGGAGGCCCTGGACCGGGCGGCGGCCGGCAGGACGACCGTCGTGGTGGCGCACCGGCTGTCCACGATCAGGGACGCCGACGTGATCGCCGTGCTCAGGGACGGCGAGGTCGTCGCCCAGGGCACGCACGAGCAGCTCATGGCGTCCAGGGATGGCCCGTACGCCTCGCTGGTTGAGCTCCGCATGAGGTCCGAGCGCGCCGGAGTCTCCTCGTCAGCATGAAAGCTGAACTCAGCTGAACCCAACCTGCGGCCGTGACCTGCCAGACACCATTTGTGAATTACTCCACTGGAACATACTGTTTATGTTCGTTCTTCACACACGTAGCTGTACATTTTGTTGATAGTTAGGACTTAGAGTGTGTATTCAGTGTGTATACCTTGTAAAATACTGTGTGCGTGTGCACCTGGTAATAAAATCCTGAAAATATTGTGCAATCCCGTTTCCTTAGCCTGCACCCACCGTGCGTCATCGCCGGCCACCACGTCCTCGATGTTGGCCTGAGGTCGGGCCTAGCCGCTACCACAGCTCCTAGAGCTCACAACTTACACGCACACACTACCTCGAGTTCGGAGGAAGAAGAAGATGAGAAGAGCAAGAAGAACAGAACTCCTGGAACTGAAGACGGTTTTCTTGCTGCTTATGTTGAGCTGCAGTTGCTCTCCTTTTATAGACAAAAGTGTACAGTACAATGTATGGGCTACATCTACTCCTAGTCATGTCAACACCATGCTGCCACTACTTGTCTGCTGCTACTGCAGCCATGCTGCAACTCGGTGCTATAGTCAACACTACGTCAGTCACTATTTACACCTGCCACATTGACCGATCGGTCATGCGCAGTTACGGGAGAGGCCTCGAGGTCGAGGCTTCTTCGAGGTCGAGGCTCTAGCTACGGGAGCCTCGAGTGGAGTTTAGAGCACTCATATTATACAACATTTCTCCTCCTAATCTGAGTTGCTCTAACTTACACCTCTTCCACGCCAATCTTGATTCTTAACTCTGCCAGCCGAGTGCGCCCAAGTGGCTTGGTGAGGATGTCTTCGAGTTGTCGAGCCGTCTCGACATACTCGACCTTGATCTGCCCTCTCTCAATGCAAACACAAATGTAGTGGTACTTGATGTCGATGTGCTTGCTTCGACCGTAGAGGACAGGGTTCTTTGCCAATGCAATGGCGGACTAGTTGTCCACCCTTAGGACGGGTGCAGGAGCCTTCTCCTCCGTGAGCTCCAGCAGCAGCCGCCCCAACCAAACTCCCTGACAGCAAGCCATGGACGCCGCGATGTATTCTGCCTCGCAGGTTGACAACGCCACTACCTTCTGCTTGCGTGATAGCCAGGTCACGGGTGACGCCCCGAGGAAGAAGATGACTCCCGTCGTACTGCGTCGCCCGTCCACATCACCTGCCATGTCGCTGTCGCTATATCCCAATAGCCCCAGCGGATCACCATGTCCTTGCAGCTCCAGCTGCTCTCCTCTCCCTTGCTTGTAGACTAGACCGTAGCCAATGGTCTCAGCCACATAGCGGAAAAGACGCTTGACGGTGGCGAGGTGATCTTCTCTTGGATCCTCCATGAACCTGCTGACATACCCCACGGCGAACGAGATGTCCGGCCGTGTATGCTCCAAGTAGCGCAACCCGCCGACGATGCTGCGGTAGCTCATCGCCTCCACCTTTGGTGCGCTGCTTGCCTTGCTGAGCTTCAGCTTCTCGTCCATGGGAGTCAGGGACGCCTTGCATCCCTTCATGCCGCTTCGCTCCAGCAGCTTGCGCGCATACGCGCTCTGCCGGAGTGTGATGGCGTCCCTCCCCTGCTGCACCTCAATGCCGAGGTAGTAGGTGAGCAGGCCGAGGTCGCTCATGCGGAACAGCGCCTTCATAACGCACTTGAACTTGTCGATGTCGCGCTGCTCCGTTCCGGTGACGATCAAATCGTCCACGTACACGCCGACGATCAGACGCCCGTGCGCCGTCGTCTTGGTGTAGAGCGCGTGCTCTGTCTTGCATCTGGTGAAGCCAAGGGACGCCAAGCTCGCGTCCAGCTTCGTGTTCCATGCCCGCGGCGCCTGCCGTAGGCCATACAGTGCCTTGCGCAGAGGAAGCACCATGCCCTTCTTGCCAGCAACGACGAACTCAGACGGCTGCTGCACGTACACCTCCTCGGCGAGTTCCCCGTTGAGGAACGCGGACTTCACGTCCAGGTGATGGACGCTCCATCCCCTTTGCGCCGCCAGTGCCAGCAGCACTCGCACGGACTCCATCTGCGCCACTGGCACGAACACTTCCTCGAAGTTGATGCCCTCGCGCTGCACGTAGCCCTTCGCCACGAGCCGCGCCTTGTGCCGCACCACCGCGCCCTTCTCGTCACGCTTCACCTTGAAGACCCACTTCAATCCGATCGGCTTGCAGCCAATCGGAGGAGGCACTCCTCCTTCTCTGCTTCTGCGAAGTTGGGCGGCTCCTCCGCACTGCCCAAATGCAGTTCGAGGTCGTCCAGCGTACGAAATCGAAGAGGCTTGTCGTCATACTCGAAGTCGACGTTTGGTGACACCACTGATGGTGGCGTCACAAATCGGATGCCTACTGGTGAGGTGGCCCGAGCCGGAGACTGTTCCGACGGTGTGGCTTCCCCTGCTTCCAGGAAGCAGGAGGAGTCCCAACTGGACTCTGCGCTTCGAGGTCGAGACCCCTTCGGAGGTCTCGAGATCAAGGGAGTCTCGAGGATCGCTCCCGCTCGAGAGTGCCCGGCACCCTCGAACGTGACGTTGATTCCTCTCGCTCGAGGTTGCCCGGCTCCATCGGACGAGACAGAGATTGCGGTTGCTCGAGGATGCCTGGCACCCTCGAACGTGACGGAGATTCCTCTCGCTCGAGGTTGCCCGGCTCCCTCGAACGAGACAGAGATTGCGGTTGCTCGAGGATGCCCGGCACCCTCGAACGTGACGGAGATTGCGGAGTTATCTCCCCTGCACCTGAGTACGCCGTGTACTCGATGGTGAAGGAGCTGCTCGCGCTGCCCGCCGTCGCTTCCCCATCTCCTGACTCCTCCTAATCCCAGCTTGCCGCCTCGTCAAACACTACGTCACGCGAGACCACCACTCGTCGTGACCGCGGATCGTAGAGGCGATACGCCTTGCTCCTGGGCTCGTAGCCAAGGAACACCATGGGCGCGCTTCTGTCCTCCAGTTTGGACAGGTTGGGCTTCGTCACCTTGACGTGCCCACCACCCGAATGTCTGCAGGAAGGAGACGTCCGGCTTCGTTCCATGCCAAGCCTCGAATGGAGTGATCCCCTTCAAGCTCTTGGTAGGCCCACGGTTCAAGATGAACACCGCCGTGGTGACTGCTTCACCCCAGAACACCGTCGGCATCTTCTTCGCCTTAAGCATGCTGCGCGCCATCCCGACAATGGTCTGGTTCCGCCGCTCAACCAGGCCGTTCTGCTGCGGCGAGTACGGCGCTGTGAGATGGCGTCCAACGCCCTCCTCCGCACAGTACTGTCCGAATTCCACCGAGGTGAATTCGCCGCCTCTATCCGTCCTCAGCACCTTCAGCTTCTTCCCCGTCTCTGTCTCGACGCGGGCCTTGAAGTGCTTGATGGCCGTCGCTGCCTCATTCTTGCTCGACAGCAACGTCAACCACATGTAGCGGCTGCTGTCGTCGATGAGCAAGAGGAAGTAGCGCCTCCCGCCGTTCGTGGCCGGCGTGATTGGCCCGCACAGATCGCCGTGAACGAGCTCGAGGAGATCCTCCGCGCGGTAGCTCGCCTTCTTTGGGAACGAGAGCCGCCGCTGCTTGCCGGCGAGGCAACTGTCACACAGTTCGCCGACATGCTCGATCAGAGGAAGACCACGCACCATGCCGTGACGAGCCAAGCTCGCCAGTGCGTCGAAGCTGATTTGCCCGAACCGGGCATGCCACCGCCACGCTTCGTCGTCCTTCCTCGCCGCCAGGCACACAGGCCTTGCGACACGCAACTCTAGAATGTAGAGCCGGTTCTTGGTGCGTTCCACCTTGGCAAGCAGCCTGCGCTCGTGGTCGCGGATGCGGAGCACGCCGCCTTCGGTCAGCACCTGGCATCCGCGCTCGTCCAGCTGCCCAATGCTGACGATATTGCTGCGGAGCTTGGGGATGAAGTAGACGTCCATCAGCACGTGGTGCTCTCCAGTCTTGCACTGGAACAGGATGGTCCCGCGCCCGCGGATGTCGATGATGGAGTTGTCACCGAATTTGACCATGCCGACGATGCCGGTGCTGAGCTCGGAGAAGGCCTCGCGATTCCCCGTCATGTGGTTGCTCGCACCCGAGTCAAGGTACCACTGCTCCTCCGGCTCGTCCCCTTCACGGCCGAGGTTGACTTGCGCACGCGATTCATTGAGCTCAAAACGCGCACCGGTCTCCTCCTATGTTTCTTCACTGAGGAGGCAGGCCTGCGCCATCAAGAGCGCCCGCCCCTCGTCGTCATCCTCCTGCGCGAGATGTGCACGCTCCTGGCGTCGTGGCAGCTTGCAGTCGCGGGCCCAATGCCCGCTCTCACCGCACCTCAGGCAGTGGTCCTTCTTGACCGTGCCACTACCACCACCTCTATCTCCCTTCTTCTTCGGCTTGTCGCGGCGCTTCCCTTTGCCGCTGACGCGACGATCGCGCGGAGTAGAGGAACCTTCCCCTGTTTTATATTCACGCGCCCGCGCCGCCCACTCCTCCTGAGTGAGCAGCAGCTTTCCGCTGGCGGTCGTCTGCGCCGGCGCCGCCGCGCGGTCCTCGACCGCTTTGAGCCGTCCCGTGACGTCCTCAATCGAGAGCGTGCTCAAATCGAGCAGGGTCTCGATCAAGAGGGCGATTTGCGCGAATCGTGGAGGAACGACGCGCAGATATTTGGCGACGGTTTCTTCTTCTCCAATCTTGTCGCCGAGTTGCGCCAGTTGGGTCACCACCGTGGTGAGCCGCAGCGCGAAGTCCTCCACCGCCTCGCCTTCCTGGAAAGCGATGGCCTCGTACTCCCGCCGGAGTTGCTGCGCTTTGGCCTTGCGCACCCGGTCCCCGCCGAGCCGCATGGTCTTGAGGCAATCCCAGACCTCTTTCGATGAGTCCTTGGATCCCAGCGTGGTGACGAACTCTGGCGGGACGGCCTTGAGGATGGACTCCATCGCCATCTGGTCCTCTTGATCGTCGTCGGTGCCGGAGTCGATCACCTGCCAAAGGCCCCTGGCCTTCACATCACCTTCATCATCACCTCCCACTCACTGTAGTTGCTGCGAGTGAGGATGAGGTACTGAGCGCCGTCGATGTCCCGCACCGTCTTCTTCACCACGTACGTCGCCCTACGACGGTTTGGTGAGACGGAGCCATCGTCACCTCGGCGACCAACGGAGACCGAGCGCCGCCTGCGCCCGTCCGACCCCGTCGCCCCGGAGGTGAGGTCCTCAGCACCCGTGGTAGCCATTGATTAGGCCTAAACCGGCTCTGATACCACTGTTGGCCTGAGATCGGGCCTAGCCGCTACCATAGCTCCTAGAGCTCACAACTCACACGCACACACTACCTCGAGTTCGGAGGAAGAAGATGAGAAGAGCAAGAAGAACAGAACCCCTGGAACTGAACACGGTTTTCTTGCTGCTTATGTTGAGCTGCAGCTGCTCTCCTTTTATAGACAAAAGTGTACAGTACAATGTATTGGCTACATTTACTCCTAGTCATGTCACCACCATGCTGCAACTCGGTGCTATAGTCAACACTACGTCAGTCACTATTTACACCTGCCACATTGACCGATCGGTCATGCGCAGTTACGGGGGAGGCCTCGAGGTCGAGGCTCCCTTGAGGTCGAGGCTCTAGCTACGGGAGTCTCAAGTGGAGTTTAGAGCACTCGTATTATACAACACTCGGCCGCTCCTGCCGCGTGTCTGTGTCCATGCCCACGCCGCGCAGGCCTGCCGTGACCTTCGTCCGTTGACCAAGCCAGTTCTGTCCCTTGTTGACGTTTTTAGCCTCTCCGACCGCGTCGCTGTAGGCCATAGCCATGCACCGCAGCACCGGCAATAGAAGCCTACCAGCTAGGATATTTCGAAGCTCATCACTCATCAGACACCGGCTCGGCTCTTTCTCTTCCCCGAGCAAGGTATCTCTGCCGCCGACGACCTGACTGCACACAAGGCCGAAGCCCGCCGTACCTCTGGGTACCTCTCCACCGCTCTAACAAACAGCATGGAGATAGATGGTGGTGTGAAGTTCCATGAGCTGCATCAAGTATGCGGACAGCACATACATAGTTGGAACGGTTTCTGCGGTGGCGAGCGGTGTGTCACAAGCGATCATGATGATTATCTTCGGGCAGATGATTACAGCGTTTGGAGATGCCACCCGTGAAACCATACTTCACCAGGTTAAAAAGGTAGGATATATCCTCAAATATGTGCATGAGAGGTAAGATGACACACCATGTGCATCCAAACACTACTTTGCTTTGAGCAATGGTTCATGACCTACCCCCCACCCACCAAAAAATAACCTTGTCACAAACAAAAATCAAACAAGATCAGGCATGTGGTTCCATTACCATCCAAAGATCAACATTCTTATGACATGGTTATTCTTTTAGGTAGCTCTTTACTATGTCTACCTGGGAATTGGAGCAGGAATTGTTTCTTTTCTTCGTAAGTATCTGTGGTCACTTGGCTGCCACACCCAATCCTCCGATGTCTTGCATTGGCAACTTCTTATTATTTATTGTATGTGTGGTCGCTTGGATGCTACACCCAACCTTGATGAGCCAGCAGTTTTTTCAGTTTTTTCATGGGTTTATCAAATACTCCATGGTTATTATTCTTAAATAATTAGGAAACTAAAGTTAAGATTCAACTAACCAACTTAAAATGACCAGAAGGCAAATCAGTCATATATCTTATATTCTTATTTGTAGGCTATGTGTAACTGTAGCTACCTTGAATTTATGCGAGTCTTGAAATAGGTGTCACTGATGGTACAAAACTAGGTAATTAGAAATGATATACTTCAGTACACTTAAAGAAATATGATTAAGTGATGGCATGGTCTACTATATTCTTTCATGAAAACTTAAAGAATCAAGCATATATAACGAAGGAAAGCCCTAAAATGAGCATAGCAAATGAAAAGATAAAAGATCTAGTAAATTAAATTATCCATGGCCCCATCATACTTGGATTGAATTGAACAATGTAAATATGTTATTGGCAATTAACTTTTTGAAATACATCTGCTTTCTCCAGAGGTATCATGCTGGCCAATAACAGGAGAAAGACAGGCTACACGTATCAGGATTTTGTACATTGAGTCTATCTTGAGACAAGATATTGCATTCTTTGATTTAGAGATGACAGCTGGACAAGTAATTTCCTGTGCATCTGCTGATACTGTCCTAATTCAGGGAGCCATTGGGGACAAGGTAACTGTATAATACAAGACTGATTTTTATCTTCTACAGAAAAAATTCTACTCGTGATAGTTCAACATCCAAGTAAAGCTTACTTGCATACCGCATCCTTTTTTGGGGGGCTGTTTGGTTCACCGCCGTAACTCGCCGCAGCACAGTACTCTGCGTCACACACAGTTCCGCCACCACAGCACAGTTAACTGGATTTCCAACAGATGGCTGTGGCGGCGTTTACCCACGCCAGAGTGTGGCGCGCCACACTATGGCTTGGCAACCTGTGGCAGGGATCCAAGCGGCCCCTTTGTATTTGGTGAACTAGGTGGTAGGTGCATTTGGAGTGGTCAGTTTTATCCTTTTTTTCCCCTGACATGTTGCCACATTCCTTCTTATCAGGTAGGGAAGCTTGAAAATCTTGTTACCACCTTCCTTGGTGGACTTATGGTTGCATTCGTGAAAGGTTGGCTTCTAACATTTGTCATGCTTTCAACTGTACCCCTGTTTATTGCTGCTGGTGAACTTGTATCGAGGATGCATTCCAAAATCTCCTGTAGGGGCCAAAAATCATACAGTGATGCAGGTGATGTTGTTGAGCAAACAGTTGGATCCATAAGAACGGTAGGCTATTTGTTGCTGAAACATGGCATCAAGAATGATAAGTTCTCACGCTAATCCATGTCCTGTTATGCAGAATGCTGCACTTGTTGGACCAAGTGGTAGTGGAAAATCTACTATAATTGCTCTGCTGGAGAGATTTTATGATCCTGATTCTGGTACAATTTCATTGGATGGGGTTAGCATTAAGAATCTCAAGATCAGTTGGTGGCGGAACAAGATGGGACTGGTAAGCCAAGAGCGAGTACTCTTCAATGACACCATCCGTGCCAACATATCATACATCAAACATGGGGCAACCGAGGAGGAGATTATCGATGCTTCCAGGGCAGCTAATGCCCACGAATATCAAGCATGCCACAGGGATACAATACAGTGGTCGGCGAGAGAGGAACTCAGCTATCAGGTGGGCAGAAGCAGCGGGTTGCTATCGCAAGGGCCATCCTGAAGGATCCACGGATATTTCTCCTAGACGAGGCGACCAGTGCGTTAGATGCAGAATCAGAGCAAGTTGTACAGGACACACTGAACCAGGTGATGGTCGGCATGACCACCATCACCGTGGCACACCGCCTCTCCACGATCCAAGGGGCTGATATGATTGCGGTTCTGAAGGATGGCATGATTGTAGAGAAGGGGACACATGACGCACTGATGGGCATCGATGGTGGAGTGTATGCTTCACTTGTGGAGCTTGGTTGTGGTACAGCATGAGGGCATGGCACACTAGTATTTCAGCAACAGAAACAGCAACCACTAATCATTGCGATGTCAGGGAAAGTGAGGAAAAAATAGCACAATTCTCTGTAGATTGAAGCAGCTCACAGAACCAGTTGCTTGACTCCAGGATTATTAATACTGTGAACAATTCAGGCAATTGGACGTGCCTGCACTAATGCAGGGTGTGATCTTTCAAACGAATATACATCTATAACCGGAAGAAACTAGGTAAAATTTGTACTAGCATTTAGCTTCTGAATGATCAGTAAATAATCCATGCAATTAAAAGTGTATGCACCCAGAGTCACCAAACATGTGTTTTTCTTCAGACCAATGTAGTGTTCAGTGTAAGGTGCGCGCAAAAAATAGACAACGACCCTTGGTAGTATGGTGAATAATCCGGGCAATCAACTATGGTCTCTAGATCCATAGCATCAAAATCACGAAGAGAGGAAGCATTTCGTCTGATTGGCGAATGGAACCAAGCAATTTGGAGCACCTGAAATTTCCACGAGGATTTAATCAGCAGTACCACCTATTTCGTGGAGCCGTGTCGAATACTGTCGATAGCAGCATCAAGCCTCTCACGGCGCATTCGCAACCCAGCCTCGGGGGAAGGGGGGTTCCATGGGGGCGAGCCAGGTGGTTGTCCACCGCCTGCGCCCGGCGCCCGCCTCCCCCTACTCAGCTCGCCGCGAAGAGAGTAGCGCGGAAGTCGCGGCGCCGGCGACGGAGGCGGCCATCCAGCGAGGAAGCTATTGTCCAGCCCATTGCATGGCCCAACTGGCCCACGCACCACCTAAGACGTGATTGAAGTCCGGCCCATGACACGGCAGACGCAGGAGGCCCAAATAGCCCACGCACCACCTAAGACGCAGAAACCTCATACCTCGAGGCCGTTGTTGCGGTCGCCGGCGGCGCCGGCGAGGCCTGGCCAGGCTGGCCCTTGACAGCGTCCAGACGCCGACAACCCGACACAAACAAATACCCAACCCAGTGTGCTTAGATTTGTTTGATCCCAATTGGTCAGCCAAGCAATTAAACAAAAGGAAGGCGATCGAACTGATTGATGCTCATAGCCCCTGGACCAAGGGTCCTGCGCTCGAGCAATCTTGTCGCTTTGCATTTGGTTTCAGCCGGCTGCCTGCAAGGTCGCAGCCATGCCATCACACTGATCTGGGCATGATCTTACACGCGTCACGCGATTTCGTACGCCGATCGAGATAGATAGACGAAGTACACACACATATCATGAGGAAAGCTGGACACCGGTTCCGGTAGTCGAAAATCGAAATCATCTGATCGAGTCTGGGCAAGCCAAGCCAAACGTCCTCGTCACCTGTTGATGCAAACACAGGGCTTAAACTACCACCAGTGACAGCTACAAATTGCTCGGCTCAGAGCTACTGTCCAGGTAAGAACTTTGGAACGAGCGTTGTTTTATTTGTCAGTAAGATACCAGATCGTGGTTGCCAACACCATGGTTCACTGATGGGCTGTCTACAATGATTGGTGTATAACTCAGGAGTAGCTTTAATTTTTGAAAGGTAACGCCAAACGTAACTAATCTAGCAAAATTAACACAAATGCTGACTCAAGACAGCAGCTCACATCACCCTGCAGCCGGCTGACGACTTGGACGCTAATCCGCGTCATTATCGTTCTTGCGAATGGAGTTAGTCCCAGACAAACAGGAAAACATCACTTGCGAGAGGGAAAAAAATCGCTTAATTTAGAAACACCCTAGAAAACGGCACTACAAAAGGTTACTACTATCTGTAAAACAACCTGGTACAGCACCAGCGTGTGAAGAACCTGGCGCTTAGCAGATCAGGCGACATGGCGGCAGAAGAAAGCACGGCAACAGCTGCCGTTGATGCAGGGAAGCCTGGGAAGGGTAGTGAAGAAGAGGAGACGATGGCCAAGGTGCCGTTCCACGGGCTGTTCATGTACGCCGACAGAACGGACGCCGTGCTGATGCTGGCCGGCATGGTCGGGGCGCTGGGCAACGGCATGTCGATGGTGGTCATAACGGTCATCTTCGGGCAGATGGTGAATGCCTTTGGAGCTGCAACCCCGGGCAACATTCTTCACCGAGTCAGCAAGGTAGGGCCCTCCCTTCAAAGCCTCCTGCAATGTTACGGACACTTGTTGTATAGAGGATTAGCCGTTGCTTGGTTACATAACACAGATGCCAAATCGTGATATCAATATATATATATATATTATATTATATTATGTAAGTAATGATAGTTGTTTTTTGTAAAAAAATTATGACAATTATAGATCAACTGCAGTTACGTTTATCGTCCAGAAGAAAAAGAAAATAAATTGTTAATTTGTCTGGCTAGTTATTGGATGATGCTAGTAAGATCACTGGCTTTTTTTTTTTTTTGCAGGAAGCTCTAAACTTCATTTACTTGGCCATTGGAACAGGGTTTGCTTCTTTTGTCCGTAAGTATATATAATGCATTTTTTTTCATGGATGCCTAAATGGCCTGTGGAATATATTGTTAAAACCTGAAAAATACTTCTATCCTAGACACCTGGGTTACAGACTTGCAGTAGCATTTCAGTGTGTATCATATATAGAATAATAGTATTAATGTATTAGGATCATTCTGTATGAGCATGCCACACTTTTTCATATTTGGCTATGTATATAATACTTGATACCTTTCGAACTTGCGGAAAAAGGCATGAGCTATATCACATTGCCATGATAAAGTATTTCAACGATCATAATACGAGTATAAACCTGTCAACAGAAATCCAAGCATTAGATCATCCATTGGTGCTTTTGTGAACCATTAAGAATTGATAAGCCACTGAAATCACTATATGTGTCTTAACTAATGCTCAAATGCAAATACATGACGATAACATAAGTGCTTAACAGAGGTGTCATGCTGGACGGCTACTGGGGAAAGGCAGGCTACTCGTATTCGATCTTTGTATCTCAAATCAGTCCTCAGTCAGGATATGACATTCTTCGATGTAGAAACGACGACTGGACAAGTAGTCTCCAGTATATCTGCTGACACGACTCTAATTCAGGGTGCTATTGGTGAGAAGGTAAGTGCATAAACCTTGCAGTTTCTTAAATGATTTAGAACTAAAATGTACAAAATACCAAACAAAATGATTAGGTGTTATTCTGGTGATCCTTCAGCTTCTCTTCTATAGAAAAAGGCTGTTTGTCTGTTTTTTTTTCTTCTCTTCCATTTTGAACGACCACATCTCAGATTCTTCTATCTTTAGATCGGCAGGTTTCTACAGCTTGTTACAACTTTCTTCGGTGGTTTTGTGCTGGCGTTCATCAAAGGCTGGCTTCTAACTCTTGTTATGCTTTCTACCATACCACCATTTGTTGCTGCTGCTGGAATTGTCGCAAAAGTGCTGTCCAAAATATCTAACCAGGGCCTAGCATCATACAGTGATGCAGGTGATGTTGTCGAACAGACAATTGGCTCCATAAGAACGGTAGGCCCTAATGATCATGCGCTGCAGATGATAAGTTTGCAACTGACTTGTATCCATATTTGATAATAGGTGGTTTCCTTTAATGGTGAAAAGAAAGCCATTGAACTGTACAACAATCTCATAAAGAAGGCATATAAAGGAGCAGTCAAGGCAGGGGCTGCCCATGGCTTTGGCATGGGTTTGCTTGCATTAATATATTTCTCCACCTTTGGATTGATTATATGGTACGGCAGCAAGTTAAGCCTCACCAAAGGATACAGCGGAGGAGATATACTAAATGTCATGTTTGCCATCATGATAGGTGCAAGGTGAGCATTGCTGAAAATGACCCGGCCTAATAGTTGAATTCAACCAGTAATTTACCCGTATAGGTCAGTAGTAATGTTATCTGCATTTGATGCATGTGCTAGTACTTTTACCAACCCACAAAAAACATTGATCTAAAAAAACAAAGAAAATTAAGATCCTATCTGTCTACTAACATGAAATTCTTTTTAAATGTTCGACGTAGATCTTTAGGTGATGCAACCCCCTGCATAGCATCCTTTGAGGAAGGAAGAGTTGCGGCTTACAGATTGTTCAAAACAATCAAGAGGAGACCAGAAATTGACTATGAGGATAGCACCGGCATTGTATTAGAGGACATAAAGGGTGATGTAGAGCTTAAGGATGTGTCCTTCAGCTACCCAGGCAGGCCAGATCAACTGATTTTTAATGGATTCTCATTGCATGTATCATGTGGCACAACAATGGCCATAGTTGGGGAGAGTGGGAGTGGAAAGTCAACCGTTATCAATCTGGTTGAGAGATTTTATGATCCACAGGTAGGAGAGGTTTTAATTGACGGAATGAACATCAAAAGTTTCAGGTTAGACTGGATAAGGGGGAAGATTGGCCTTGTTAACCAGGAACCACTGCTCTTCATGACGTCCATCAGGGAGAATATTAACTATGGAAAAGAGGATGCAACCTTTGAAGAAATCAAGAGAGCAGCTGAGCTTGCAAATGCAGCAAGCTTCATTGAAAACTTCCCTAATGTACTTACATGAACATGATCTGCGCAATAATAAGAGACCGTCATGTATAAAACTAAAACTGATCACGCATTCATATTATTTCAGGGTTATGACACAACAGTTGGACAACGAGGTGCTCAGCTTTCTGGGGGACAGAAGCAGAGGATTGCAATCGCAAGAGCCATCCTTAAAAATCCAAAAATTCTTTTGCTTGATGAAGCAACTAGCGCATTGGATTTGGAGTCCGAAAGGATAGTCCAAGATGCACTAAACAGGATCATGGTAGGAAGAACCACACTCGTTGTGGCACACCGTCTGAGCACCATAAGAAATGCTCACTGCATCTCAGTTGTTTCTAAAGGAAAATTAGTAGAACAAGGTAATTTCCTCTTGAGCACATTCTTTAACTTCCTTTTGTGACAGAAGTTCAAAGAGAGATTACTAATTTATTCAAATTACCAATAAATGTAGGACATCATGATGAATTAGTAAAGGATCCTAATGGAGCATACTCTCAGCTTATACGGATGCAAGAGACACAACAAGGAAATTACCGCAAGTCAGATGCTAGATTATCAGGCTCGGCATCTAAAAAGAGTGGGTCGCTAAGACGATCAGTAAGTAGAAGTTCAGGAGGGAGCAGTCGTCATTCTTTAAGTCTTCCCTTCGGTGTTCCTGGGCCCACTGAACTACTGGAATATACCTATGCAGATGGTGCCAGACAAAATGAAAACACTGATGGAAAGGCACCAAATAAAGCACCAATGGGACGGTTAATTAGCCTAAACAAACCAGAGGCTGCAGTTCTTCTACTTGGGTCAATTGTAGCAGCAATTGATGGCGCTATCTTTCCAACACTTGGTTTAGCGATGGCAAGTGCTGCTAATATTTTTTATGAACCACCAGACCAGCAACGGAAAGATTCTACCTTTTGGGCGTCGATGTGTGTTGTGCTGGGTGCAATTGCTATGATAGCAAAGCTAGTAAACAGCTTTCTTTTTGCAATAGCTGGTGGGAAGCTTATAGAACGAATCCGAGCTTTGACATTCCAAAGCATAGTGCACCAAGAAGTTGCTTGGTTTGATCATCCTGAAAATTCCAGGTAAATGTAATGTATTCTGTTCTATTTATGGAACCAGACAGCGGACAATGGATACTAAACATCATTTTCATTATTAACAGTGGAGCACTTAATGAAAGGTTGTCTACTGATGCACTTAATGTAAGACGCATAGTGGGAGATAACTTGGCCTTACTGATCCAAAGTACTGCAACGCTCATTTGTGGAATAGTAATTGCAATGGTCGCAGACTGGAAGCTTTCATTGGTGATCTTATTTGTGATTCCTTTAGTGGGTCTCCAGGGTTATGCTCAGGTGAAGTTCCTACAGGGGTTCAGTCAAGATGCTAAGGTTAGCTATAAATTAGCCTTCTACACTTTCCTTTTCATGTTCCAGGTACAAATATTTCAATCGTGAAACTCACAGTGTTGAATTATTCCTAATAAACTATGAACTAGTTGGTATTCAGTTTCATTTCCATAAGTTATTTGATGACCTATGGTAAAGGGCCCTGAAACTTAGATGATATATACCTCATGCTGGTAAATGGTAGACAGGTTAGCATATTCATTAACAATGACCACTGTATTAGAGTAGTATAAACAATGCTTCGTTTTTCAATTTAATGTGGATGACACTCTTGTAAATGTCTTCCCTTCTTTTCTGATTTTTATAACCGCACCCTGCATGTGCTTGTAGACAATGTACGAGGAAGCAAGTCAAGTTGCAACTGAAGCAGTTGGTAGCATCAGAACAGTAGCATCTTTTTGTGCTGAGAAGAGAGTGATGGACAAATACAATCAGAAATGCCAAGCTTCTAGGGATCAGGGAATTCGAACTGGAATAGTTGGAGGCCTTGGTTTTGGTTTCTCATATCTGATGCTATACGCCAGCTCTGCTCTTTGTTACTACGTGGGTGCAAAGTTTGTTAGTCAGGGCAAATCTACTTTTGGTGATGTCTTCAAGGTAGGTAACTGACATTGTTTTATTTTTTTTCTCTTCTTGGTGCACATATTATTTGGTGAGTATTGTTGTTGGAATGCAGGCTTACTTTGCTCTACTTTTAGCCATGCTTGGAGTATCACAAACGAATGCTATGGCTTCTGACTCAGCTAAGGCAAATGACTCTGCTACTTCCATATTCTCAATCTTAGATAGAAAATCCCAAATTGATTCAAGCAGCGAAGAAGGCTCCACCTTGGCGAATGTCAAGGGTGATATTGATTTTAAGCATGTCAGCTTCAAATACCCATCCCGTCCAGATGTTCAAATATTCACTGACTTCACCTTGGACATTCCCTCTGGAAAGGTCTAAACTAAACCATAATCTTAATGTATCAATTTGCTCTCAGTTATTATGAGGACTTAATACTTCTATTAGGCCATTATTGTTCCAAGGACTTACCAGAACTGTTTACTGCAGACAGTTGCACTTGTTGGTCAAAGTGGTAGCGGCAAGTCCACAGTGATAGCTTTATTAGAGCGTTTCTATGAACCTGATTCTGGTGCAATTTTGTTAGATAAAGTGGAAATTGGTAGCCTGAAGATCAGTTGGTTGAGGGAACAGATGGGATTGGTAAGCCAAGAACCAGTGCTTTTCAGCGGAACAATCCGTGACAATATAGCTTATGGGAAGCACAAAGAGGTAACAGAGGAAGAGATTGCATCGGCCGCTAGAGCAGCCAATGCCCATGAATTCATCTCAAGCATGCCACAGGGGTACAATACAGCTGTCGGAGAGAGAGGAGCAAAACTGTCCGGTGGTCAGAAACAGCGGATAGCTATCGCGAGGGCTATCCTGAAGGACCCAAGGATACTTCTTCTGGACGAAGCGACAAGCGCATTAGATGCTGAATCAGAGCGCGTTGTTCAGGATGCATTGGATCGTGTGATGGTTGGCAGGACAACCATCATTGTGGCACACCGCATTTCAACAATCCAAGGAGCTGATATGATCGCGGTTCTAAAGGATGGTGTAATTGTCGAAAAAGGAAGACATGAGACACTGATAGGTGTCTCTGGTGGAGCTTATGCTTCACTTGTGGAGCTTCGCACCATGTAAAAGATTGTGGCTATGTGGCCAATTCCTATTATTTGTTAGAAATTCATCTATTTGTGAATGAATTTTCAAGTAATATCTATAGGTCATACATCACAAACTGTCCCCCAGCGTGTTTAAATTTTGCAGAGAGTAAAGTGTGAATATAACAATGATCAACAAGCTCTAGCACACTCATTGACCAAACAAGTACTACCTCCATATCATTTTATTTGACGTTCAAACGTCAAATATTATGAGTTGGAGGGAGTACCTCATAAACAGTGGCATGGATTGATTGCTTTGAATTTACGTGCAGGTAGCCATTTAAATTGACAAAGCTACACAACGAAATGCAAAATTAATAATGTTAAAAAAAACTTTAGAAGAGGTGGTTCTCATCTCATACTGAATCAATCTTGTCTTCAACACGCAACTCAGGCATCAGGAATCAAAATATGGCACCTATATTGATAACTACTCCCTAGCGTCAACAGCAGCTCATACTTCATTTGACGCATAATGAGAGGTAAATGGCCAGAGTCGAAACTGCTAGCCAAGAGGCAATTCGTGCTAGGATACAGTATGCCGCTGCTCGGTACGCAGCAAACTGTTTACAAACCGAAAATCAGTTGTTTTCATTTCGAATCCAATGGCTCTGCGCATACGAGCTAAGCAGTTGAAACTACATGAATGCAACTCGAACTTGAGAAGATTTAAAGCCAAAGCGTACTCCGGGTGGGAAACTGGGAGGGGACAAGGAGGTGTACCGCGTTGGCCATGCTGCCGGGTCCAAGATCCAGGAAGCCGCCGCCGCTGGTCGGAGTCGGGATCGACGGCGACGGCCGATAGGGAGTTGCCCGAGAGATTGCTGGGCCAGCGATGGTCATGGGCTGCCAATTAATAGCCAGCACGGGAAAGCAACCTCTTCTTTTCATGGCCCAAGGCCCAGTCATGCTGCACGCCTTCTTAATGAGCTGGAAATGGGATCACGAGTACCCGCCACCACCTGTTGTCTTTCCCGATGCCGGCCACCGCCGCGACACAACGCCGCCGCCGCCGCCCCAGGAAGTTCCTCTACAAGCCGAAGCCTCCGCCGGAGCCGCACCCGTTCCTCCTCCACCTCAAGTCCCTCCCTTCCCCAATCGCCGCCGCGGCCGCGCTCCTCTCCGCGCCGCGCCACCTCCACGACCACCCGTTCGCCGCCTGCGTGCTCTACCGCGTCGCGCGGGCGCGCCTCTTCCCACTCGTCCTCCCGCTCCTCGCCGCGCTCCGTTCACTCCGCGTCCCGCTGCAGCCCACCGCCTTCGCCGCCCTCATCGACCGCCTCGGCGCCGCGGCCCGCCCGGACGCCGCGGCACTCGTCTTCCGCGCCGTCCCGGCCTTCTGCTCGCACTCCAACACCACGTTCCACGCCATCCTCCACTCCTTCGTCTGCAACGGCCGCGTCGACGAAGCGCGGGACATGCTCCCGGAGGCCCCTAAGCTCGGCGTCCGCACCAACGCCGTGTCCTACAACATCATCCTCAAGGGCGTCTGCCACCGGGACGGGTTCGCGGGCGCCCGCGTGGTGCTCGAGGAAATGCTCGCCCGCGGCGTGCGGCCGACGGTGGTGACGTTCAACACCCTGGTGAGCTCGGCGTGCCGGGAAGGGGAACTGGCCGCGGCGGAGCGGCTCGTGGAAGAGATGGAACGCAGGGGCGTCGCCCCAAACGCCGTCACGTACGCCCTGTTGATGCAGGGCCTCTGCAACGAGGGGCGGTACGACGATGCCAAGAAGCTCCTGTTCGACATGGAGTACCGGGACTGCCAGCCCGAGGCGGCCAACTACGGCGTGCTGATGAACGCGTGCGCGCTGCACGGCGACGCCGATGGCGTCAGGGGGCTGATCTCCGAAATGCGCAAGCGGAAGCTGAAGCCCGACGACGCGAGCTACAACGTCTTGATCAGGTGCCTGTGCGACGCCGGCAGGGTCGAGGCGGCGCACAGGGCGCTGGTCGAGATGCAGCTCAAGGACGGTGCCGAGCCGAGCGCCGCCACGTACCGCACCCTCCTCGACGGGTGCTGCGAAGCGCGAGACTTCGACCTGGGTCTGCGGGTTTTCAACGCGATGCTGGCGAGCGGCCATTGCCCACTGGCTCGGACTTTCCGGCAGCTGGTGAGAGGACTCGGTGAGGACGAGAAGCGGGAGGAGGCATGCTTTGTGTTGGAGCAGATGGCGCTGAGAGGAATACGACTGGATGCAGAAGGATGGCAGTCCGTTGCTGCATGCGTTTGCAGCAGCAGCGCAAGTGAGATGCTCTTCGATGACTTGGTGTCATCATCCTGACAATGTTCTGCTGCCATTTTGGTGTCATCAATTTTGACAATGTTCTGTTGCCATTTTTAATTGTCAGGTGGCAACTATTAGATTTGTATCAAAAATTTCTTCTTTTTGTTCTGTTTATTTAAGTTGCTTGTTTTGCAGTTGTATTTAGCTGAACCTCTGACTGGATACCAACATTCTTTTCATGGAAAAAATAATGTAAATGAATCGATGAACCAAACTTCCCTTGCACCATTTGGAAGGGGAAAAATAATGTTAACTACCAAAGTGAACTAGTGAAGTATTACTAAATGTCTAAATGTTATTAACTACCAAAGTGAACTAGTGAAGTATTACTAGGGCATAACATATTACTTCCTCTGTCCCAAATTGTAGGCTGTTTTTTTTAATACGCAATTGTAGGCTGCTTTGGTTTTTCTAGGTTCGTAGATTTTACTATGAATACATAGCATATATCTAGGTGCACAACAAAATCTATGAATCTTAAAAGGCCAAAACAACCGATAATTTGAAACAGATGTATGTTTTTTGTGTCAGCACTCAGGAAGCACAATATCCTAACCAGCTTCTAAATAATCACATATTACAGTTGGAGCCAGTTCTGCAGTTGAATCCAAACTCTAACCAGAACGAAAAAATGAAGCAGTCAGATCATGCAAAGAAATTTCTCATCGGCAAAGTTTAGAAGGGAGAGTTTTCGGAAAAGGTTTAATGTATTAAGGTAATAGAATATGTATACAAGGCAAATGCCAACTGTTTTTATACAGATGTTCCCATGAAATATGCAACAGTACAACCAACAAGGGCTCCTGCAAAAACCTGCAGTGATGAAAGAGAGAATGAAATTAGCAACAAGGAGATGAAGCGAAATAGATATTGATGATGCATTGCTGCAAATCAATCATCAAAGCACGATACACATACACCTAAAATAGTTACCATAGACCAAGAACCCCCCCAAAAAAATGATTTCTTTGGTCAGGAAGAAGTAATTCCAAACCATCTTATGGAACAGTATCATCTTTTTAAGGATGAGAACACATCAAAGACATGTATCCATATTTACTGTGCAAGGAATAGAAGATATGTAATAGAGCTACCTGAAGTGGACTGTGTCCAAGAGGTTCCCGTAGTGGCCTAAACGTCGAAATGATTGGATGTTCCGGCGGGAAATCACAAACTATTTGATTTAACAACTGCAACAGAAGTAAGTAGACTGGATTAGAAGAAATACATCAATTGTCCAGTGCCAATGCAATGCAAAAAATAAGTAACAATAAGTGCAATAAGATAAAAACTAATGCTCAGTATGTACATAGAAATTCACGAGCTTACCGCAGCTTGTCGACCCGTGTGCCATCTGATTCCTGATGCATCATACATTACCTATAAGAATCAAATATAAGCTTAGGAACATATTCATAAGAACAGGAACTAATGCTTATGGACAAGGACTACGGTGACTTTGTTTGCACTTTCTTTTTCCTAAATACAGGGAGAATGATTAACATAAGTAAACCCAATGCTACATAATATTAGCACATGCTAGCATGTCAAGTTCTTGTCCTAATTCAAGAATGAGTAATGGAACAAGTAGACATCAGCTGGCATGGTTCAAGAGTATAGAAGCTCTTATCAACATAATATACAGAACTTTGTCAAATTGACAAGCGAAAGGCTTTGGCATGGAAGTGCAGGCAAATGTTACTGAAGAGAAGATGAATGTTGGCCAATAGGCCAGTCAACCACTACCATGAAGGATGACCGTGTCCATCAAAGATACAGTGGTCAAATGTTGGCCAATAGGGCAGTCAACCACTACCATGAAGGATGACCGTGTTCATCAAAGATACAGTGACCAAATGTTGACATTACCACCTCAAGTTTAAAAAGGAAAAGAAAAATCATTCTCATCCCCAGCAATGCAAGAAGAGACCAACAAATGAATAGAAAGTACTACTGTCTATAGGGAGGAAAATATATGTCAATATCTACAGTTCTAAAAAGGCATGCTTCCAGTGTTGCAATATCCTCTTGCTTACAAAAAGAAATTCATGGGACCTGATAGATTTAGGTACATACAACGGCAGCAAAAACCAGAGCAAGGGCAAACTCAGAGCTATTTGCGCCTTCTTGTTGACCCACAGCAACAGCCAGACTCCCCACAGTCGCAGAAAGAGATGACATGACTCCAGCTGAAGTAAGAAATTTCCTTGCATCCCACCTCTTCTCTTTTAACCTGCATGTCTAGGAAGAACAAATTACATATTAACAGAACAGCACAACAAACTCTCTAACTTACAAACTCTATATTCAATCAGCTGATCGTCAATGCATTATAATCTTCTTTCTGATGTAGGTACTCTCATAAACATATCTAGGTCATGGTCTAGTTAGTTCTTAGTGCTTTCTGTTCTTGATGTGTACTCTCTTTTTTTCTACCTTAATGAAATGACACGCAGCTCTCCTGTGTTGTTCGAGAAAAAGTTTGAAATTTTGCCGGCAATGCAATCAAAATTCATGCTGCCTGGCTCAGGACCGGAACAAAACAAGTAATGACAAAGAGTTACTTTCTAACAAACGACATGAGGCTAATTCCGATGGCATAGTCTTCTCTACATCCTTCCAACAAAAGTCAATGTTCATCTCCATCATGAAATTAAGCTTCATGAAAGTAAAGCGCATTCCTGGCTTCTACAACACATCACACAAGAGTAAACCCTCAATCCAAGCCTTCTGTGTAGCCAAAAGAGAGAAGAAGAAAAAAATAAATAACTTTTCGCGAACCAATCTCAAACCCGATCGCGAGTAGCCACCAACCACCACCTAGAACGCGCACCGACAGGGGCACGGGAGCAATCGCTTCGGCACAACTACCAAGCCCCCACGCGTTCGATTTAGATCTAGGGGAGGGAGAAGGGGAGGGAAGGACGGGCGCACCAGATGGAGAGGAGGTTGATGAAGTTGGCGAAGGCGAAGGCGAGCAGTGCGACGGCGAGGGGAAAGTTGCCGCCGCCCCCGCCGATGGCGCCCGCGCCCCCTGCTCCCGCCAGGTCCGCCGCCGCCGACGCCCCCGAGGAAGCGGTTGACGGTGACGTGCCGGCGCCGCGCGCCGCGGTCAACAACTCGCCGCCCCTCATGCCGCTGGCTCGCTCACTGGCTCCCTCCCTTCCTCTGTGGTCCGTGCCTCGTCTCGTCCGTCGCCGGTTGGGTCGCGAGTCGGGGGACTTGGGTTGATGCGACTTGCCCTTGGTGGCGTCGCGTCTCGCGTATTCTCTGCGCGTAGGGCCCGCTTGCCAGTGCGAACAGGGTTGCTTGCTGACAAGTGACAACGCCTAATCTGGAGAGTTTTTAACCTACGTGTCTGTTTTTTTAAAAACTCCAAATTACTCTCTTAAGTATAGCCAAAGTTTAGATAACCCCTAAACTATGCTTTGGTTCAATTTGCCCCCTAAACTATGTCATTTGGTTCATTTTATCCTCTAATTATACTTATGTATGGAGATATAAAAAGATAAATTACGCTAAGGGGTAAAATGAGCCAAATTACGTAGTGTAGGGGGTTAATTAAATTAAAAAATAGTTTAGAGGGTTTCTAAACATTTGTTAAACTTGAAGTGAGTAATTTAGAACTTTTTTTTCTTTTTTTAATCATTTCCGTCAACACTTATTACCCTTCCGGCCTGATTCCTACGGCCTAGATTAGCTTGGCTAGTCCGAACGAGTCTTCTTGCTCATGTTGGCTGTGGGCACAGATAACTCGCGTCTTCCGTTGGCTCGGATTCGCGCCTACCCAAAACGAACACAAGTAATGAATTACGTTCCATTGGGTGCAACCAAACACCGCTATAGTTGTTTGAAACAATTCAAGTTTTTACTTACTTGAAATATTTAACTTTTTTATGGTTTGAGTAAATTACATTTTTCATTCTAGAGGCCTAATAATCGCTGACTAGTATACAAGCAGGGATCAAAACCTTGATTTGGAAAAAAATCGAGCACAGCTTCGTATTCTTTAGTGACAACGGGTTCCACAGTAATTGCTGTTCTCTCCCTCCCCTGAAGATTCCATTGATGCAGAAAATGTCGTAGAACAAGGCCGCTCAATAACATGACGGTAATCTATTCGCAAAAAAAAAAAAAAAAAAAAAAAACATGACGGTAATCTAGGACAGTGGTGGTTAATGCCGCCATTTCGGATACTTATGTGAATGTGATGTCTAACCACCTGCCCTAGAAACTGCCTGGACAGTTGCCGACACGGGCAGGAGTCAGAAAAACGGCAAAATGGCTATGAATCAACTTCTCTTGTGCGCACCGCAATACACATACACAGCACTCGTGTCACTGTCCGTCTGTCCTCCAACAAATAAGAACAGGATTGCACAAAAGCGACACATACTTTCGAATAGCACGTACTAAAGCACGCCTGAATTGAGCACACCGGACTCCAGTGACATCGACTCTGACAATGATCTTAGTAGCTTGTACACCACAAGAACTGAAACGAGCAGTATACGCTCTGCGTTTCTGGGTGCACAGTTCACCTAACTGAAATTCTAGCACCTTAGACAACAATCACACAACAACAATATCAACAGCACCCATTTTTATTCTGAAGATCCTCTACTTCTAGGCTGAATCACCGATCTAGAAGCAGAGCCACAACCACAACCATTCTTATTCGGAGGAGCCTCTGGTGCCAGGCTGAATCACTTGGTGGCGATGAATAGCCCCCACCTCTGCTCGCCCGCAGAGCTACGTTTCAGCTTCGCGTTCCAGCCGTTGACAATGTCGTCATAGTCCTCCTGCCAACAGATGGAATGAAAGAAATCAGAGGTGAGCAAAAGAAGCATAAGCACAGATCAGGGATGCCATTTCGCAGCAGGAAGAGCTAATAAGCTCCTCGATGCATCACCTGGCTGAAGTCTGCCACGAAAGCCTCTTTGTTCTTTTCAACTTCAGCTAGCTCCCTCCGGAGAACACTTAGGAACTGAAACATAGCATAAACTGAGTAAAATATTAATGGTACAGTAGCAACCTGGTTGAGGTCATGCATCAAGCGTTCTCTCAATTTAAATAGCAGAGATACTCAATCCCTTCTATGCATTTTTTTTTTCACTTCTACAAGTACAGTACAAGAAAAGGGTATGAAACTGCTAAGCAACAAGAAGACATTCAAGAGATGGAGATAACCTGTTCAGTGCGATCTTCTGCAATGACATCATGAAAACCAGCATCCTTGAGCATCTGGGTTGTCATATAAACAATCATTAGAAGAGCTCATCTTTCTGATCCAAATCTTCCAAAGCAACTAGAGAGCTAATAGGTGCTCTAGCACTAAAAACAAACCTGTCCATAAGTCTTCACATCATGAAGGTCATAACCTCTCTGCTTAATGTATGCAGCAAATTCTTCTGATGGTTTCCCAGGATTCTTGCAGTAGTCACTGATTAGGACTTTGCCGCCGGGTTTCAACCATTTGAAGAAGCTTCTGAACAAAGCAGGCTTGTCCTATAAAAGCAAATGTGATACTTGTCAGGAATGTGGCTGTTGATGCTAAGTTTAATATTCAGATGTTATCAACAATCTAAAGTTATCTCAATTATCTTTCCAGAAACCTGATTCAATTATCTGTTTGATTAGTAAAGGATTAATAAGAGTTTCAAAACATAATATTAGTTCCATCTGAACTTGCATTTCCGTAAACATCCATATTCCATGATCTAATTCTAATTGTGCTATGTGAAAGGTAACTGGAAGTACAATTGTAAAAATGAATAATACTAGATGCTTACAAGGAACAGCATTAAATCTACAGAACGAAACATACTTGAATGTGAAGGATGGTGTCACGGCTGTAGATAACGTCAAAACTATTTTCTGGGTAATCCTTTGTGGTGCAATCAGCAACTTCAAACTCAACCGAGCAGTTGCGTCCAATGGCACGTTCAATTGCAAAGGAAACCATGTTAATGGAAAGATCAATACCAAGAACATGGACGTCATAGTTCTCAGCCATATAAAAGTCGCCTCCTCCAATCCCACATCCAACATCAAGTACTTTCTGGCCAGGTTTAAGATCCAGCATACCCACGAACTCCTTAGTAGTCTCTGTTCATTAAATAAGTATGTTGAGTAATCTATGTCTAGTAGATGTTGAAGAGTTAACAGTAGGAGAGAAAATTATTGGCCTCACCAACTCCACCAGTGCTCACATAACCTTCACCAAAGATACGCTCATAACGTAGGATTCCATTAGTTTTGTACTGCACGTTGTCCAGGAATCTTTGAAAATCTCTATCTTCTGTTGATTTTACCTTTTCCCATAACCAACATATCTGTTGATATTAATTATTTACACCAGTCAGTAATTCCAGTTTAACCAAAAGAACGGAAGAGTCAACGAGCACATTCAAGAACAGTAACAACCATAACCAACATACCTGATTTTGATTTTTCTTGTTTTTGACATAAGCGCCAATACACTTGCAAGTCACCAGAGAAAGTTCAAAAGAATCTCCATCTTTATCATATGAATGACCCTCTTTAAATACCTGTGTATAATGGGAAAAAAAAAGGTTAACTACTGGAAGGCACTAATAAAGTATTCTGTATTTAGTGATGACTAACTGATCACGTATATGAAACATAAGCCAATGGCATTGGAACTTAAATATGTGGCCATGACAAATTCAAAAGGAAAGGTGACCATCGTCTGTTCTGCTATTTTTATATGGAGCTAGAGATGTAACATCAGAGCTGGTTTCAGTCGAAGAGGTGGGACAGAACATTGGAAGGTGTACTGTAGAGTGTAAACAGCATTCCACTCTTGAAGTTGGAGACAGACTGGAAAGAGAGGGCTTGTAACATTACCTTAGTATAAAACCTTGGTTCTCTGTAATGTGTTGGGTTCACTTTCCTTTTCGAGTCTCCAGATTGGTGAAAACATGATTCTCTAAAGAATATATGGCCACCGATCTTTAACCATTTTACCATTTTCCCCACAAGCTTCTCAACCTATAATATTAGATAAGAGTACTGTTAAAATTTACAGTAAAGGAAAAGGAGCTTCAAGTTTAGACCTTTCCTAAGGAAAAAAAAAGTTTAGACCTCTTGAGTAGGATGGTATTTATTGAAGTTATTGCAGATGAAAGATGAAATAGATTGCTAGAGATAGATATATTTCGCTTTCTGAAAGGAGAAAAGGAGCATAGGACATCAGCATAGAGCTGTTTCCTGTTCTTACCTCCTCATCTGAAAGGTACATTAATAGCCAGTTTGAGAATATCAGATCAAAAGAGTTGTCTTCAATCTTTAAGTCGGGAGATGTTACGTCAGCACACATGAAAGTTATGTTCTTGCGATGTCCATTAATGCTTTCATTCTACAAGGAGAGAAAGAAATGATTATTCATGGAAGTAGGCGTAGATTTGCAGATGCCAACTGCCATGCATGAGAATTCCAAACTGTAAAATTCACCTTCTTAATCACACTTTCAATAAAATCCAGTGCTAGAACGTGCCCAGCTTCTTTTGCCAGATCTCCAGTAAAGCGTCCTATTCCAGCACCAAGCTCTAGAACTGATTTCCCTTTGTAAGATGGAAGCAAAGACAGGATCTGCAGATCAGTAGTGGAAATTAGCCCTCTAAAGAAAATACAACAACATAGTTTTTTCTTTCTTAGAAAAAGGAAGAGCAACAAACCATATCTTAGATAAACCATGGCGTTTGATAAAGATGCTCAGTAACAATTTGATTTTTTTTTATCATGGTAATATGTGGTCACAGCAAAAGCAAGCTCTAAGTGGTCATTGGGAAACCAAGTGGCTTGGAATCATAATATGTAACACAAATAAGATTAGGACCAGAGGTGAGGAAGGTGGCCCAGCTAGATATTTTACAAGGCAAGTAGACGGCCCCTTGCTTTCACTAGTTCCAATTATAATACTAGAAATGGGTGTTTCATAATTTAAATTATCTACTTTACTGAATTACTGTCCATGTCTGTTAATCTCATATTACTACATTAGCTACATTAGCAAGCAAGTTGACCTCCATCACAAAAATTGATAGTGCTGAAATCAGCAAACTTTTGCTAGCGGATCTTTTGGCTTTGACACGGGCAAGTCCCAGCCTCCCAGGCTTAGCAACCGGGAATGGGAACGTGGCCACGTTCCTCGTTCCGGAAACATCATTCCAGGACATGAACGGGAACAATTTAGTGTAAAAACCTTTCATAAATGCCATTCCACGTTCTTGTTCCTGTGTTCCGGGAACATGGCTGCTAAGCTCCCAAGTAGCATTCTGCTGGAATTGGCTAGCAGTCAACTCTAGGGAAGTTCAGATTTGAAGCAGTGGTGTGTTGATATCCGACCATAATTGGCCGAAACAGAGGCCAAATGGCACACGCTCAAAAAGCAAAGCGTCAGCATCAGCCTTTCTGCCTCAGTTAGTGCTTTCTTCAGTTTTTTCACGTTTTCGGGATCAATATACTGCCTTGCCAGCACGATTGCCGTGAAAGAAATTACCGTCCAATTATGTCCCTCTCAAACAGTCGCTGACAACTTTTTTTTTCTGGGGGTAAGAGGCCATGCCGATACAGCACAGACTTATCGTTTTTCTGTATTCAGGATATGGTAAGATTCCAGTATCAACAGCACCAATCATTCAAACGCACGGAAACAATGAAACAGAGGGACAGAGGGAGGGAGGGAGATCAGGATCATGCAGAACCTCAGGGCGCTCCTCCTTGTCGAGGTCGGCGGCGCGGGAGTCGAGCATCATGGACTCGACGGTGAGGCCCTTGGAGTGCTCCTCCCAATAGCTCTTCTGCACCTTCCGCTCCACCTCCCCGATCCCTGCACGACGCAGCGAGGCCATCAAACACCACCCTCCCCAAAAACCCAAAACCCTCGTCAGATCGCATCATATACACAGGCGGCACCCCTCCCATCGCCATTCCCTGCCCTGTTCGACCTCGGCCCCTGGCCCCGCAACCCAAACAAGAAACAGGCAGCGCATCTGTGCGATCCTCCGGCAGGTGGCGCATGCCCCGCCCGCTTACCATTCGCGACGGCCACCACGGGTGTGTCCATCCCAACGATTCCTCCGGTGTGTGTGTGTGTTTTCTGCTTCTCTGTTCTCTTTCGTTCTGTAAGCAGGCGTCAGAAAGTTTTTACGCGGAGCCTGCTTGTCTGAGACGAAAGATGGGATTTTGGTGTCTTTTTTTCGTTGGTGGGGAGCGTGTTGGTTCGTGTGCGTTCAGGCGCCCTCGACGGCGAGGCGGGAGCGAGAGAAGCCGCGGGAGCGGCGGTTGTGGGCGAGCCCCCGCTGCTGCATCAACCGAGAGCTCAGGCCACACCACCACCCGACCGCCCGGACGAGCGCGCGCGGCGGCGTGAGGAGCGGGTCGGGAGCACGCAAGGGTGGGATCAGGAGTGAGTGAGCAGGGGCAACAGAGAGCCACTCGCCGTGTGGGAGTGGCACCTGGTCCGTGGAGGAGTGGGATGATGGGGATCAAAGCGTAGCGGCGAACGGGTCGGACGGAGAGGGTCGGGGCTTTATAGCTGCGTGGCGGCGCGGTGGCGAGCGAAACGAATCCCCGTGGAGATCTGGGTGGGGCAGGGCGCGCCCTCGGATCGGCTGCGCCCGCTGCAACAGCCGCGCACGGGCACATCGCGCCGTGCGCCCTGGGCCGCCCTTGGCGTTGTCGCCATGCGCTCCCTCTCGGCGATTGCCTGATTGGTCTCTGGGAAGGCAAGCGAAGCGTGGCTTGATGAACGGCCGAGGCTGCTGCCGTACTGGCTGGTCTGCTGCAAGGTCTAGCGCTGTAGCAGTGGGCCAGTCGACTTGATCCCACCAGGTGCATGCGCTTCTATTGGTCGGAGAAGGGTAAGAAAAGTTGCATTTTGCATGTCTGTAGTAACTCCACCAAAACAAAATTTGCATTGCATGTACTAACTCAACCAAACGAATTTTGCATGGACCGTTCGTTGATTGCTCTCGTTGGCGATGGCGAGGTTACTGCCTCGTTTAACTTGCTTTGAAAGTCCTGGTCTTCCCATTTTCCCAACGAAGAAGAATGGGTTCTCAAGAAAAATCTAGCCCGTTAGGCTCCTGCTTACGGTGGACGCTTAAATTGTTTAGTAGGAATAGTAAACTATGGTGGCATATGTCCAGGATTGCGATCCAATAATTTAGGAATGGTCTTAAATACTGAAAATAGTTCGTCATCATAAGTTAATGCTTTAATATATCCAATCTAAATTGCTTTACCGAGAGGTGCGAAACAAATTTCTGAGTCAAATAAATAAGGAGATTGGTACATGAGAAATAGTTTGGATGATTAATAGAGGTGGCTGTACTCTCCACACAGGAATCAAAATCATAAGGTTTCTTTCAACGGTAGGTGGCACGTCTGTTAGCAACAAATTGCATTTGTACTTTTATCAATCTAAAGATAAAACGGTTCTCATCAATCTACGACCACATTTATACCGCATTTAGATAGCAAAACTTTGCTATAACAGAAGTTTATGAGGTCATGATTTTCAATTGAATGAGAGTGTAAATGAATAGCGAAGTTCTTGTGTTTAGATTTGGGTAAAGAAAAACACTGCAGCTAAGTCGTATGAAGTAGGTTCTGGGAGAGGGAGGAATGGTTGAATAGTGAAAATTGAATGAATAGTGCTAAAAAAGACATTGTGAATTTTCAAATCAACTTTAGAAGCAGATGCAATGATTTGGTCCTAGATTCTTTTCTCCGTCACTCATGTGCAGTAGTTAGACCTCGGGACGCGTGGCGAGGATCTGGTGGGCAAATTTTGGTGCTTCGTAGGACAGGGGCGGATATTGTGTGGATGCTGCCTGACGTGGAGATAAATAATTGGGTAGGTGGATACCCCTTGGTACCCTGGGTCCCACGTGATTGACACTTTCGTCTAGTTGCATGATACCTTTACTGACAAAACTCGAATTTCCGCTACACAAGAAATGCGGGTCGGTTCGCTGGAAATTCAAAAGGGCGCGTACGCAGAAAACCGTATACGCCGGTGTTGCTCTCACTCTTGCCACGAAAGGCCACGTAGTGCATGAGGTTGACATGATTTTTAGCGGCATGCGGGCTGTGTTGAGTAATCCATTTCCTCCCTGCAGCTGTGCTGAAAATGACAGTATCCTGGAAGGCAAATGCGTCAATACGGTGAGGCTGCATGATGTACATTATCGTATATGCTTATTTACTTGCCACATGGAATCAGAAGGACCTATGAAAGTATGTCTTCTACAAGGTACTATTGAAGATGACGCATACTAAGTTTCTTCCACCATTTCTCTCGAACATGGCAAAGAAAATTTACCGCATAAGTTTCTTCCACTATTTCCCTCAAACATGGCAAGAAGATTGACTTGGAACTCAACTTCCATGCAAAGTTGCGTGGTCCAGATTTACCCCATGTAACATAAAAGTCACAATTGTTGAGATTCCGATCAACCCTACGAGACTAGAAATTCAGTGGCAGTTACGTAGGTGGGGGCTACGCACTACAGCATCCCCAAAGGCCTTTCACGAGGCGAAAAGCCGGAGTTTACTGTTCGCCACTTCCTCTTGTTCAAGAGACGACAATCATGTAATGGACAGCGGTGAGATGTTGCTATTTGCGATGCAATATCATCATCGATTGAGCCATGGGGGAAAACGAAACGGTGAGCGATGACAACCTAACACGTACAGTACTGCTGCTGCAGATGAGATGATTGCCACAGAAGAGTAGACCCACATAAAGAAGTTTTCTGTACTCTAGACTTCTTACCGGATTCAGTCGTATGTAAATTTCAGTAGAGAACTTCTTATCAGGCATTCAGTCTCAATCAGATGTAAAGAATCTGCAAATAAAGCTCGTGAGTAACAAGTGCGACAAGCATCAGATGTCTATAATAACCCACTCCAATTCTAGGCCTTCAAATATTCAACCGACCACATGGTGATCAATCATACGTCATTTACGAGACTGGCAATCAATTGTTCCACGGCTCTGTTTTTGTTATAATTGTAACCATTCACTACTGTTATTAACATATACTCGGTGTTACACAGGTCACTAATTTCTTTACAACAAGGGTCGGGTAACTCGGCAGCCCCGTGTGGTGAAGCCAATACATAATACAGGGGTCGCATACAAGAATAGCCTAGCACAATGCATGATATAATCACACAAAAATCGCATTTGCCAGGGCACAAATTTGCTCATGTAACTATGTTGCCTACAGAAGTTGCGCGCCACCGAATGGGTTATGTTGCTGGTGCCCGTTGTTCGCCACTGGGAATGGCCCAAACCCAGCATCCAGAAAGGGGTTGTTTGTTGCAGGGCCCATGCCCATCTGCGGTTGCATTGGTGGTCCAAATGGATTCAGTTGCGTCATCGTTGGGATCTGTTGATGCTGGTGAGACATGGCAGCCATTTGAACAGATGGTGGGGGAGCGACTTGGTTGGACATCGCAAAAGGATCATTTGTCATGAATGGGTTAGGCGCTGCTGAACCATATAGCTGTTGCTGTTGTCTCTGCCTGTAAGCCCCATCATCATAAAGGCTGTCCAAGATGAGCTTGTCGAAACCACCACCCTGTAAAAAAAGAGTTCAGAAGTTTATTTCAATTGAATGTAGCCACAAATTGTACGAAATATCATTGAAGTGATTCAATGCTTAGCTGGTGAACTAAAGCTATTAGTATTTGCTACATTGTGTTCTCAATGTACACTTACTATTCACAGGGCGTACATGATTAGCCGTATATAGCACATGCCATTAGAACCATTCACATGACCAAGAAACTGTAAAAGCCTTCTGATCGACAATAGCTCCGCATTATTGGTGTGGCAGGAGGTGCCGTAAGAGTTAAGACTTGTGCATGTTTATCTTAACAAACGCCACAGTACAGAACCATTAGCACAACACTGATGGGGGTTTAACGGTCATACAAGTGATTGCTTAAAGACTATGCAAGGTCATCTATGATGCATGGGGCCACATGATTCAGTGTATAACCTAGCAAAAGACATAAGTTTCATCCTCCAAAACATATGCCTACAGAAATTTCGCCACCAGGTTTTGACCAAAATGCATGAGCTCACTAGCAGGATGATTGGAACATCCAACTAAATAGTGCTGATGATGCGAGTGATGCGCCCATAAAAACCAACATATTCTGGTAACGCGGCAAAATATATGCAACAAAAACATAAAAAAAAAAACTCGTAACAAATCATGAGTATAAAAGAAACCAACCAATTGACTGCTAGAAGCAGATGAAGTTGTGTTGCTCGGAGCGGTAACAAGGGCGAGTTCCCATCCTGTCGGATCAAACCCCTTGTCTTGAACTGCAGTGTTGCCAGTTGTCGAAGTACCATCTAATAAAGATCCAAAATGAATTTACCAGGTAATGAAAGATCTTTCTCAGCTAATTAGCATTACCTAGAAATTCATCGATAACAAAATACCTGTTGGAACAATTGCCAAGGCAAGGGCATTGCTTTCCTCTATTGCTAATCCAACAGGGTTTAGATCACTCAAGCCCTGTTAGAAGTAAGACTTTAGGCTGTGGATGTAAGCACATAAGATTTAGATCGTGGATATTAAAAAATTATTTTTACCCACCAATAAATCACCAGTATCAGGCACCTCGGTCTTGGGAGGAGGTGAAACGACTTCTGTAACAGGTGGTACCAGTTCAGGTTCTTCAACAGGAGCAGGCTCGGGAATTTCCTCTGACTCCTCAGGTTTGTATGTAAGAAGTAGCCTCTCAGGAAGTTCCTGGTGACAAAATATTGGAAATTGATAAGCTGACCTCATTTCAGAACTACCTAAGACGAGAAATGAACCACAGAATCTCAACTCTAAGTTGGTCAATACAAGGACAAGTGTGAAATGATACTTTATGTAATGGAAACCCATGCAATTTAGTTGGTAGGCAGAATAATAACAGAGGGAGATAAATGAATTTGTCGAAATTTAAAAGACAGATTATCTCAGAAATTGAAAATTGCCATATCTGGTAACAAAATCACGAGGTTTCAGCTACAGGAATTTGCAAGCTGGAGTTTCTAGTGATATACTGATATATAAACCTCATCACAGAAAACACACAAAAAAGCTATGACTACCCAATCGCATAACCAATAGATACTTAAACTACAAGAACAACAAAGCCTTTTTTTTAATCTCAGCAAGTTAGGGTACACTAGACAGCTAGAGACGATATTCCTGAAAAAAAAAAGAACACCAAACCCTCCTTTAATCTAGAGATCATATAACTAAAGAACAATTCAGTATAAAAAATCAGAAACACAGTATTCGCCGTATCACCCAAGTACTAACCAGGGGTTCTCGAACTGGAACCATACGCGGAGCCTCCCTCACGTACTCTTCCATTGTTGCGAGAAATGTTTGTGGTGGCTGCAGAAAAATTCATACATAAGATGTCACAAAATAATAGCTTTCAAATAAAAAAGATGCCACAAAATAATCCAGTGTAAATAGTCAAAGGTTAGACAGTGAGCACAACTCACCTCCCTCAGAGTGGGAAACTGGAAATTCCTCGCAAGCTCCAAACCCCGACAATTCTCATAGAAATCTGATAGATTACCAGCCTGAAATGTGACAAATAAATTAAGTATATAAGAAAAAGGAAAAGTGGAAAACCCATTGTGTTTTGAATTTCTTTAGAATCTAGATGTACTTCAATGATCATCCTCTGAAGTCTGGAGTTACCTGTTGACCAGCCCTTCGGTAGATTTCAAGAGCTTTAAGTGCTTCATGCCTTGGCATCTCAAAAAACTGGACAAAACAAAAACTAACGTAAGTGCACATTGTCAGCCAAACACAAGATATTTCCACATGAAAACTACCTATTACCTTATCAACAAGGTTGATAATTCCATCATTTATCGCACAATAAATTTTGAAGCTTTCTTTTAGCACCTGTGCAATATAGTCATAATGTGAGGTCAAATCAACTACTAAGTCATAGAACTCAGGTAGAACAGAAGATATGGCACATTATTTCTTTAGTTAGAAAATTGATGAGTCTTCAGAAGGGAAAGAAGGTGTATACTTAAGACACATGCATAGGGTAGATTACTTTCACACAGCCAATAATTATATTATACCAATAGTATAATACAGTCCAAGGGTACTTCAGAAACAACCAAACATTAACCAATGACGTACCCAAATATTTCTCTGAAGTAATAAAAAATATAGGTCCTTTATAGAAATATTATGTTGTCCAGGAGACGCATAACACAGATACAGTAAGAATACCCTCTCCAGTACTCTTTCTAGGACGCCTGAGGACAAATCACATACGAAGACAAGAGCAAAAGAACCGTGCTTGAGAATGCATAGCTGATAGCCTGCTTGGTCTTATGCCAAGGTGCAAAAATTGCATGCGACCAGCCAACCACAGAGGTGCACTGGAATCTGTCATGTGGGCCCGGCATTTACCAGAGGCAGCCCTGTACCAGAGGAGGGACCAGCCGCCGGCTCCAAAAAGGATATTCAGAAGTTTGTTTCCTTTAGTAGAGATTTGGTTTCCTTTTTGTTAGCCGGCCAAGTGCCTATATAAGCCTTGTAACGAGAACTCTTGAGGGTTAAGCAATATCAATATACCTCCTAATCCCTCTCCTCCTCTCAATCTCACCCCTTCACCATTGAGGCAAAAACCCTAGTGTGTCTACCCGCCCAGGCTACAAAATCCGCAGCCAGATCTGCTGTCTTGGGCAAGGAGGCCCTTGACAAGCCATGCATGACCACTTGATTTCCGATCACACCATTAATTTCTATCATGCCGCGTCGGTACTCAAGCACGCCCTAACTTATCGGATTTTCCCAAAACGGGGTTATGCCCTAGAAAATGGACCGGACTCTGGAGGGAGTGATAAATATCATGCAATGGTGCTGAGAATTTTTTTAAAAAAAACATCTGGCAGAGCACAAGTCATAGAAGCAAGCTACCAAATTATTAGCAAAAGCAACACCGAATCATGCTATTTTACACTTTTCCACCAACATCATTTAGATATGTTAAGGAGCCAAGGCTGACATGAGTTCATAAATTTAAAATTATAAGTTTTCAAAAAGAGTCTGTGTGCCACACTACAGCACAGCCAAATCAAACCAAAGAACCGAGCTTACCAAAGCTAGAGCATATTGCACCAAGTAGTTGTTATTTGCAGCTCCTTCAGGCTACAGAACCACAAAAAAAGTGTTAAGCTATGTTAAGTCAACAAAAATAATGAAACAAGTCACAAGAGATAATCACCCGGCATCCAACAAGACGGTATAATAATTGCTGCAATGCTGGCAGTTGCTCTAATAGTTCCTGTGAATCCAACTCTCTAGTTCTACTGTGTCCCTGATGGCAAAAGGAATCAGATGAAGAATTAGTTAATGAGCTGGAATTGGTGCTGAATTTAAAAACAGCAGCAATCCTCATAATTAAACATTTGGTGGCTAGCAGTTACAAAATGAGACAGTGTTCCTAACCTTTTCAGGACCTTCACCTTGTTTGGACAAACGCTCAGCTTCGACATCATACTTCAGAACTCTGAAGCATTCCAATCTTTCCTCCAAAAACAAACCATATGTGCGAACCCAAGCAGAACAATCCCAAGCTGCACATTACTTGGTATATGAAAATTGGGAAATAAGGAGGAAATAAGCAGGATAGGAATAATATTCTACTAATAAGAAATAATACCAACCAATTGGGCTGGAGTCATCCTTAAAGTTTGAAAGTTGTAGAATTCGTCCCCTTTGTGTAAAGTTAAGCAGCTCTTCTCGAAATGTTGGATCGCCCTCACGAAGAAGTCTATGTATCACTACAAGTGTTTTCAGTGCAACCTACATGTCCAAAAAGAGATGTAGCGAAATTAACTACAATCATGTGAAACAAATATAATTGGGGAATTATTTTTCTCATAATTGTAACATATAGCCTTGCAATCCACATATTATCAAACTGAATGATGAACTTCTACATCTGAATGGTTAGGTCTGTACAACTAAGATCTACTAATTCTTTTATTCTGGTTAGTAAGAGGGATCTTGAACTAAGAAATAGACCTAAGTTCATTACCTAACAAATTCTGCATTCACATGTTCAGATCAGCAAAATCAAGATGGTACACTGAAAAACAACCTTGAATGAAATGACAGTTATCACCAATGAACAACCAAGCACATTCAAATCAAAATTTCCTTGAAAAGATGATGCACTTAAACAAACCTTGAATGGAAATACTAGTTACTACCAAAAGACAATCAGGCATTTTAAAACAGGTATAGCAAGCAAGTGGCAAACAATGACCAAAAGGATTAATGCACAACAGAATGCAACAATAAGAACGTGTTTCAAAGCTCCAGTTAATATACTCCAGGAAACTACAACTAAAACTACAACTAGACTAGGTTACAATGAAAAGCTCTATGTTTCCAACTGAAAATAAGCATTGCAACTTCTCTGCTCACTAGTAAGCATGTGATGAGAAATTACAAGAACAAGTGCAGGTTACATTTCAAGTCACAAAGTTTTCATAGGGAAATAGTGGAAGTGATAAATTAACTATAGATTATTAATTTTGCATGAGCTAGAGGATTAAGAAGTGACAAACGGTTCCGCGTAATGTTATCTAAAATCAAGGCAATCGTTCATGCTCACCCAACCCCACCCAATGTTCAGTGTGTGTTTTGAATCAGCTGTTCATGCTTACATACAACTCAACAGAAATTCCACATCTCATAGGAGAATATGTAACTCAATGTCCCACTGAAATCTCCTTAATGCATCGGCATGCAAATGTTATGTGTGCTGCAAAATAAAAAAGAACTCCAACTAAAATAAAATCAAATTTTAGAGACAGCAGGAACAAGGAAAAGAATATCAAGTGAGCATATAAATTACAATCCAGTTGCGGGTCTTGGCAAGACGGCGGGAAAGAGCATGGATGCAGTAGGCAACATCCGCCCGTGGCCTGGCGATGGACGTCGCAGCGACAACTTCTGCAACACCACCACACAAAGATTACCCATCATCAAACACCGCACACAGCCTAAAAGCACGCACGCCTCACCACCCTTCCGTCCTTCAAGGCATCACCCCACTTGGAGGCACGATCTAATTCCGACCCCATAAACACTAAATTAGGCAGGAGCTTTTATACGCAGAAATACAGGGTATAAGAATGAATCAACGCACTGCGTAGGTGACGCTCCTTGGGCGGGCACTCCACGTGGTTAGTCGCCTTCACGATCGCCACATCCAGATCCTACAAAAGCGAGCAGACACCAATCAAAACCTACAGATCCGAGGCTGCTCCAGCACCCCAAAACACCGCCGGCTCGCTTAGCAGACGGAGAAACTAGGGTTTGGAGGAACTGCCCAAACTTAGCCCCAACAGAAAAAAAAAAATCCGGGGAAATACGGGGAGAAGACACCGGATCGAGGGCCACCTTGAAGTCGGAGTTGAGATTGGCGAGGCTGACGGTGGTGGTGTCCTTGATGGCGCCGTAGGCCTTGCGCCAGCTCTGCATCGACGCCATTCCTGCGCGGCCGCTTGTTCGCCCCCCTCGCCGCTATTCCCTCTTCCTTTCTCGCTATATTTCTGGCCTCCTTGGGGACGCGTTCGATTCGGTTATTTTTTTTTTCTTCGGGGGTTTTTTGTTTGTGGTGCTGGCGTGTCAAATTTCGCCGACGGCGGGCCGGCGGGGAGCAAAAATGAACAAGGCGAGGCTGCTTTTTGCGAAGTTGCGTACGAGAGCGGGTACTTCTCGAACGACGACCTTGCTGTAATCCTCTCGTGGTTTACGAGCGGAAGGTTCGAGACTTGAACGAGGCGTAGATGCTTGATTTTACGCTAAACCCCTCCGAACTTTATAAATGGTTCTTTTATGCCATTTGGTGTGGGACGTATCAGTTAATACTATGGAACATAGGCGTCGCTAGTGGAAAATGTATATTCAATCTTTGACTTAGTACTGATGTCAACAAATGCTGATAAGTAGGAGTAAACCTGATCAAGGATTATAAAATTTAGAATACCATATGCATGTCTCAACGAATATTGCACATGGCGATGACTAGATAACACAATATAGATCATTTCCTTGATACGGAGTACTATTCAACATTTTAAGGTATTCTTAACAAAATCAATGCAGGACTTACATGTGTAGTGGATTACATATCATGTTTAGATTATCTATTAAATGGTAATTATGTTTTATCTTCTTTTACATGCTATATACATAAACAAATGTGCCATTAGTCTAGAACTAATTGAGGTGTATTGCTGGAGATTCCCTTGTATTGCACACCAATGCTTTATTGCTTTTCCTCGGCTGACAAATGCAAGGACATAGCATAATATTATATTATCAAACATATGGTGTTAAACTTTAGTCTTCTTTTTTTAAAGGTGTTAAACTTTAATATAGCGCTAAACCTTAACACAAGGGATCCAAACTAGCCTTAAGCAATGAGAGAAATAAAGTTGCAAGCTAGTCATGTGGTATGTTTTCAGCAAAAAAGAAACGAATATGAGCATTTTTCTACCTGGCTAAGGTGTATTTCTAGGTACTCCCCCCGTCCCAAATTGTAAGTCGTTTGACTTTTTTAACCCTAACTTTGACCACTTATTTTATTCAAATTTTTCGTAAAATATCATATTTTTTTTGTTATGGCTAGCTTTAGTAATAAAAGAATTTCAAAAATGAATTAAATCTGACTACATTTGCACAATTTTTTTAATAAGACGAGTGGTCAAAGTTGGGGTAAAAAAAGTCAAACGATTTATAATTTAGGACGGAGGAAGTATGTCCCTATGTTGTACACCGTGCTTTCACCGTGAGTAGTTTTGTAAATTGTAAGACTATCTCCAACAGAGAACCCATTATATTACCTAAACTCAAATATAGGTCTTGCATAGTGATTTTGGGGGAAAAACAGCTCTCCAACAGAGTACCCAAAGGAGATACCCATTTTTAGGTTGGACTCGCAACCCAAAGATGGCTATCTCTCTCCTCAACCCAAAACTTGCTGGCCTACCGTTTCACGGAGAGGAGATAGAAAGAGGCGGGGAGCTCCATGCGTGGGTTGCGGATGCTACTGAAGTTCTTGATAGAACCTGCGCCGGTGAGTGGTGCTGCTGCAGGGACAGGCGGAGGTGTGGTGCTGCCTCACGAGGCCGAGCGCGTTGCTGCCGCCGGCGGGGATGACGCGGTCGATGCGGAGGCAGACGTCGTCGACGATGAGCGCGTTGAACCGGCGCGACACCACGGAGTCCGACACATGGTTGAAGTGGTCCTCCCCTTCCGCGGCGAGGAGCAGGTCCTCCGTGAAGATCTGGTAATTGGACTGCATCCTGGCTTTGAAGCTGGCTGGATCCTTGCGTGCGCCGTGCGATAGAAGCAGAAAGAGGTGAGTTAAAGCCCATGCAGCAGGGACGGGCGGAGCTGGCCGGAATCGACGATGGATGCGACCGGCGACGAAAGAGACCGTGCTTTTGCGTTCGCTGTTGGAGATCGTTAGTTTTTGGGTGCACGACCCTATCACTGTACATGACCCAAACGATGGAATGGGTGGTGTGTTTGGGTTCCTATTGTTGGGGATAGTCTAACACCCTTTTGGCATGGTCACTCAAGTATTGGTAACTACTCCGTAGTTTTGTAAAGTCTAATACACGCTTGAATTCACAGAAGCGAAGGGGCTAATGTGCAAACTAACTGGTATGTTTCGCACGGTTGATTCTTGATTGGCTGATTGGCCCGATATTCTGTTTTGGGCATAAACAACGTGAAGGTAGTCTCGTTCCGAAGTAGGGCCCCCCTGAAGAAACATAAACAAACTGAACCAATGCGTCATGCTTCCGTGCCTTTCGGTTGCTCGCTTCGGTGTCGGGCACTCCGAACGGCCGCCTTCCCGCGTCCGCCAACGAAACAATGCTGGCTGTGGACCCTTTCAAACAATCAAACCGTCCAAGTCTGAAAAGAGAGAGTGGACGGTTTCAAGTGATGCCTGATGTGTTCCTGCCTTCCTGGTCATGATTAACGCCGTTGCTTTCCAGTCTGAAAATTCTGAAATCCCAAAGAAAATAAATAGAACAACCCCAAGCCTCAAGGCCATGATTAGTTCACAGCCATCGAATGTGATCATCGTGCTGTGCTAAGTGAAGACAAAGGATGGCTGGAGAATTTGACACCGCTGCCATTATTGATTTCTGTTGTGTCCAATCATTGCTCGGGATTCAGATTTAAGGAGCCATGAATCTAGTTGTCGCTAACTTGACACTAGGTCATCTGAAGATGCTTGATGATACAATACGTACTCTGTTTGATCCCCTTGTTTAAACTGCTGAAGATCCTGTAAATTTTTGGCTTCCTCAAAGCCAGATGTTGATGCAGCCGTGCAGGCATACAGCACTTCTGCCGCAGTAATCCTACCAGTTATTTGTAGCTGCATACGGTAGCAGTACTCATGTACCCAGTTACTATTACTGTGTCGAAGAAACGGCAGGCATCTGGGATCTGGCTGGCCCCGGTGTTGCCATGCCATGTCGACAAGTTCTGGAAGCGGACACAAGTTCTAGGCCCCTGTGTTGCCATGCCATGCCAGCCCCGTGCCCTTCTGGCCGTGTGGTGCTTTGGGCTGTTCGCCTGTTCCCTTCCAGTCCACGCTGCTCTGTGGTGGGCTTTTGCTAGTACTAGCAAGCAATACAGGTCCCTCAAAAGGGGGAAAAAAAAAGGCAAGCAATACAGTTCACGGCCACAGGTCTTCAATGTGTTTCACCGGTAAACTGCCAAATACGAGAAGACCGTGGTCTATGAAGGGCCGCTGCGGCAAATGCAGCAACAGAGAAGGGCCGGTACTCCAAAGTCTCCAGCTGCACCATAAACTGCCAAATACGTAAGGCCACAGACGGTGCTCAGAATCTCAGATAAATGGAGGTCACAGCAATGTCAGTCGTTGGCAACCGTGGTCCATGGAGGACCGCTGCGGCAAATGCAGCAACAGAGAAGGGCCAACATGGTACTCCAAAGTCTCCAGCTGCACCATAAACTAAAAAAAAAAAAAAGACTTCATCGCCAATCATGGCGCCATTGCACAAGTGACCTGTCAAGTAATCTTGTACACCACATGAGGAAGACTGTCCCAGAGCAGAAAGCTACGACAACCACACAATCACTGGTTAATCAGGCGCCCAGCCGAGTGCTTATGATGAACTTACGATAAGGACCCCAAAATTCATGATACTTCAGTATTCAAAATATTTACAGCTATACACCGTGTTACTGCGGTCTTTCAGACAATTTTCACTCACCAATCACCAGCATGTACGAAGTAGTATAGACGTATAGCATATCATACCATTACCAGCCAGCTAATGGGCGACCTTTTATACAGAAGAAGCAGACAATGTACAGGTGCGCCTCCCTACTCCTCCCTTGGTATCCACCGGCTCCACCAGATGCTTTTGCGCTGGCTGGTGAGGTCGTCCATGCTCTCCTTGATCGTTCTCACAATCTTCCTCTGCACGCGCAGCACCGAGGCCAGCACATTCCGCTGGGCGCTGCCTTTCTTTGGCTTTATTTCCTATACGAAAAGTGGAAAACACACACAAACAAGTGGTGAGCCTTTGGTGTTCGACGAAAAGTTTACCCCTGGAATCAGCATTCATTTAACGAAATGAAACTCTGTCTTCTAACTGCTTCAACAACTGGACCACTTCTGGTGTTTCGAACCTTTGTGTGCTCTATGTAAGATTAAAGATGTCAAATGAAAAACTTGTTTGTCTGTGAACTGCCGCGACAACTCAACAACTCCGGTATGTGTTCAAATATTTATGTGTTCTACAGTTAATTGTGCTACCATACTACTGAAAAGTCAAAAAGGGACAGAGGTAAGGTTGCCATACGACGTACCCTAAGCTCTTGAAGCTGTGCTTCTGTAAAGCCTCCCACATCTTCAGTTCCTGACCTTGCCATGAGGCCGATAACCCATCGAGCTGCTTCACTGTAGTCCTTCTGAGTTGCCCGGAACAGTTGCAGTTGTACATTTTGCATGACAGAGAGGCCAAGAAGCCCTTCACGGTTGAAGTATGGGTGTGCCAATGCGGCCTTAGCACTGATCCTTTGCCGTGCTTTGTACCGGACCATTGATGTGAGGAGTTCCCATCCGATACCATCGTCTAAATCCATGATTTCAAAGCCCCTCCGAAGCTCAGCGGTTGCTCGTGGCTCCACCAGATTCCTCCATGCTTCTAAATCATAATTACACCTCTTCAGTTGGCGGTTAAATTGTATGAGGCTACTGTCAGTTCGTAAAGAAGGAAACGCCTGCAAAAGAATGTTGAGTTTAAAAGATTAACAAGCACATGATATTTTATGAGATTCCACAGAAAGAGCCTGCCATGATGTCTTGGACTGGAGAAACAAAACAAATCAAAAGTGTGGGGATACAGCTAGCTGCAGAGCAAATTCCACGTATATTAAGAAAACACACTTGAACTTACTGTGACACAGTGCCATGGGCTATGTCACGACAAAAAATAACTCTGATTTCAAGAAAGCATAACTCTGAGCACATATGTTAATAATTACAAGTGTGTTCTGAGCAATTAGATGACCAAATTCAACCATCTCATATATCCGATTGTCAGTAATACTAAATTCGATCATTATAGCAAGAAGTGCTAGTTAAATATACTATGATGGTGTTTTGACAAGAGACACAGTAGAAGAGCCTATCCAAGCAGCAGGGTAGTGTAGAGGGAATAACAGCAGTATGGGATTCAAACCAATGAACAAGAACCACTGTAGTATGTGTAGATTGGAAAAAGGACACTTTAGATAGTTTTGGGCTTATTAATTGTGTGCTCTAAGATATATCTGTGTAGCATGCAATGCAAACCTGTACTAAGTTTCAATACATATACCTACTAGTATATGTTAATATGTTGCTCTGTAATCACTTACCATCTGTAAGAATATGAGGCCCAAGCTATATATGTCAAATCTGTCAGGAAGATTCAGCTGTAAATGATAGATAATAGTGCATTAGCTCAAGCAGTTATCTTGATAGGATGAAATTTTCGGAGGACTGACATAAAAAGAAAAGTTTAAAGTATACCTGCCATAGGACTGGAGACAAAGTTGTTGCAACTGGAACAGAAGGAGCGGATGGTGTTTGTGTGCTCATGATATACTGCTCTGGTGCAGCATACCTGCCAAGCATAAGTAAAGCTTCAACAATCTTTCTAGTGAAACCATTAGCACAAACAGCATCTCAAAGTAAAATGTTTGACTAGCGATTTTTTCCCCTTTAATCCATGCTGTGTTAAGCCCTTCTCGGTAGTGAAAGTAGCTCCAAGTACCTTGGATCCAAAAGGAACTCTTTGGGGATGTAGTTAATGCCAACTCGTAAGTCAGCTGCTGCTCCAAGATCGATAATTTTGAATGTCCGTGATCCTATCGCAGATTTTTTTTAAAAAAAAAAATTAGTGCAAATATTTTGTCATGAAACTACAAGTGAATTGAGATTTTGTTATTACCCTCTGAAAATATCACATTTTGAGGTTTTATATCTCTATGAACAATCCCCGTTGAATGAAGTCCGTCAAGAGCAAATAAGAGTTGTCTCATTACTGTTTGAATGATCTTATTCTCCCTTGCGATTCCCTTATGTAAGTCCTGGACGTCACCAAGAATCTTCGTTTCCACCTGATTAAAAAAGAAAGAAAATAACAGCTATTATGTAATAAAGGTTACAAGCTTATCATGCAACGAGAATGTTAAGAAAAGGAAGACATTTCTGACTATTCTCACTAACTGTGGATCCTAACAAGCTCATGTTCCATAATCAACTTGATCATTCTAGCACAGCTCAGGAAGTCAACACAGTGAAAGTACAGCTGAGAAGATCTCAGCAATAAACTGGTGATCATCAGTCAAAATAACCGTGTTCATTTAAACAAGCAAATAGCATGATAAGCCTGAGAAAAGAAACTGGTTCAACTGGAGTTTATGGAACCATGCAAGTAAGTTGACTGACTTAAGACTACTTTTCAACCCAGTTACCCAGATGGCAGAACTTACATTGTAAGGGAATTCCTTGCTTTGCATTAAATCAAAAAGAGTATCCTCGCCTTCAAAACGCCAAATAAGCCAATATTCTTCAGCTCCCTTACCTTTCGCTTTGTTCTAGAGGGCGACATGCAACCAGTGTTAGAAATCAATCAAAATCTATTAAAGAAATCCAAGACCGTCTTTGGACTTGTCCTATGTTACAAAATGAGAAAGAACTAGGTGAACACCAAAAAAAGGGAAAAAAAAACTGCACCATAAGCACCAAACTGTGACTGGTGAGTATACCTCGCGAAATCCATATAGAAAATCTGCACAACTACTAGCACAAGCCCTCCTGACACGCTCATTCATCCAAATCTCAACTGCACCATACTCTGTTGCCTTCTTCACAACCACATCCCCTTGCTTCAAGTAAACAAAAGGAGGTTTTAGACATCCAATGGAATGACAGCTTTGTTTCACAAACTTTTTAGGTTTTTAGATATCCTGAAATCTTAAAATCCAGCATTGTCAGTAAACTATGCAATTGATTCACCTACAACAACCACAGCAGTAGCCAAAGTATTGAACTTACACCCACATTTTTTTTCCTACTTCCCACAGGAGCACTATTCACTTCCCTTTCTTCTGATGTTAAAACCACTCACGCACACTGAACATGCCCAAGTTTCTAAGCATTTTAATTTATCCTGCTACTCCATGTTGTCGTCTAGTAAGTCGAAGATCAAGTATCGATTGGCAACCATAATTCTAAGAAATTAAAACGTTTACATGCAGATGCGACATTAGCACTTACCTTCTCCGCCGCTTCGGGGTTCGCGAGTGATGCTTTACACACGACCCCGAACGCGCCCTCCCCGAGCTTCTTCCCGAGCACGAAGTCGTCCTGCCCGAGCATCAAATCAGTACAAATGCTGGCTGTAGAGGACTTAGGTTTCGGAATTAAATAAAGCGCAAACACACCTTGCGGAAGGTAGGGCGGAAGAGCCGTTCAGCGTAGGCGAGGACGAACATGTCGAAAAATCCCGGCGCGACTCCGGGCGTGGACCAGAGGTACGACACGGCGGCGAGAGCGAGCGCGACGCCGGGGGTCGTGATGGTGAGCCCGTTGTCCCGGGGGAGCGTGCTGCGGTAGATGACGTCGCCGCACTGCATGACGGTGCAGGGGAGCCCCACGCCCACCGCCTCCACCAGTTGCCGCCCCAGCTCCGTCGCGACGCCGCCGAGCTCCGCCGTCACCGGCCGGAACGAGGCGGCCGCGGGGCTCGCCGGCCGCCGGGGCCGGCGCCGGAGGAGGGTGTCGTGGCCGGGGAGGAAGGAGGTGGAGAGGCCCAGGCCACTAGCGGCCATTTTGGATTTTTCGTTCCGTTTTTTCCTGATTGGAAAATGTGAAGCGCGCTATGTATTCCCCTGTGAGTTTTTGAATTATCGCTCGCGAGATAATACAAGCGTGTGGGGATGGATGAGTTCGACACGTGGCATGCGGCCCACTTGCCAGTGGCTGGATATGCGTGTGGCCCGGCCCACTTTGATCTGAATGAAAAGAAAATAAAATCATCAAATTACAGCATTTTTTTCTAAAAAAATATATATCATATGGTTTCAACTTCCATAAAATTCTGGAGAAAAAAGACATGTATTTCAACCTAGGCCTGATCAAAGCATGGTTATATCGCTTGCGAGTATACATTTCAGAATTTCATCTTTTCAGAAATCTAGTGCTTCCTAAACAGTGCATGCTGGTGTTAGATTAAGGGTAACGATATTTTTTATAAACGGTGTTTACTTATGTAGGTATGGCGAAAAGTGCGATTCTTTCTAGAAACGGTGTTTACTTATGTAGTTACGTGTGGCGAAAAATGTTAACATGAGCCACACGAGGTACCCATAATTTGTGGCTATTGGAAGATATACGTGGAGTGGAAGCATCGGGTGCTTCCGTGAGCTAGTGGCTAGGATCATCCCTCAGACTCTCGGCGTCTCCGTCCTACAAGACACGCTGGTCAATTCTTGGGCAGCGATTTGGCTCGTAGCCTCGTCAAAAAAAATCTATCGGCCTGCGCAAACCGTAACGGGGAGACACATACTGCCACTTTTTTTTAGAAGACGCAGTTTACTCCTGTTGCTGGTACATGCATAAGCTTATTTCGAATAATCCGATAAAAAAAAAGAGAGCTTCATTCGAAGAATACAGGATCAAACTGGGGGTAGGTTTACACGGGCTACGGGCCAATTTCGTCCACTGTACTCGTTTTAGCGGGCCCATTGATAATAGGGCCTACGGGTGACTGAGTTCTCATTGTGGGCTTCGAGACTGAACCCAGAATGTGAGCCCTCAGCAGCCCAACGGCCTCCTCTCAGAAAATAAAAAGGAGAGCAGCCCAACGGCCTCATCACAATGTACAAAAAAGTCTCTCTCTTTTGCTTTGCTCCAAAAAAGAAAAAACAAAGTCTCTCTCCCATCTAAAAAAACAAGACTCTCTCTCTCCCCTCTCTGTATTCTTACCCAGCTGCCATAGGCCATCTGCTCTCACCTGATTGCAAGGTCGGTGGGAATAAAATCTCGCTGATCGTGGAGTTCTTACATAACATGGGCATATAACGTATATGAAGCAGTTGTTTATCATGGTCAAATGTAACTAACCTGTTCTTGCAAAGAATCAAATCAAAAGAAACCCATTTAACTGCCAAGTGCCAAGCATCCTGCGCATGAGTTGGGGGGAATCAAGTCCTGGTTTGTTGATCGTTTTAAAGAAAACGTGTTCATGCAGCTCATGCTTCCTCTGGATTCCGTATTTTTTTTGTGCTACATGGAATCTAATCTTGATCATGTTCTTGTTTAAGAGGTTTCAGGATTATATAGTTCATCAGCCAGATTGCAAGGTCAGCAAATAGGTAAATTTGTTCTCTCTCTCTTTCTTTCTTTCATTCATGCGGCTTGCTAGTTTGTATTAACTCCCATAATCTTGATAGGGGGAGTTAGTTTTAGTCCTAGACAAGAAGGAAGTAGATTATCCCATAAACATGGCTCATGATGACATTTCATTTTGAATTATTTAATACATAAACATGGCTCATGATGACATTTCATTTTGAATTATTTAATACACAAATTATGTCATGAATCATATACTATGGTTTGAGGTATCCCCGATATGATGTCCCTAGGATGACTAGGATCCTTCCATACATTTACCTTGTAGCTATCATCACTCATCTCCAATCATATAGTATATGTTTATCTAGAATTATTCAAAGATATCATACAGTTTGTTAGGGCACTAGACAAATATATCCTCCCTCCCTGCTTTGCGTTTAGACTTCAGCGATCTTGGAGCTGGCCCATGCCAAAATCATGTCCCGGTTTTCTTTCAGAACGAAAAAAGAATCATGTATCGGTCGCCATCTAGCAAAAGTCAAAGCTCTGCCCTGAAAATATACAGTTACCAGTTTGCAAGTTTTCATTTGTCAGATTTACACAACCACCACTCCTATTGCATCATAAGGATATGAAGCTCTTGTCGTGATTATTCAGGATCCATGGCTAATCCTTCTCTGAAACAGAAAATGGCGACATCCATGCATGTACTCCTGCAATATGATCTATAAACCCTGAAACAACCATGTTCCTGCCTGCTCGCATAATGAGATAGCATCGACACTGGAACCTTTGAGGTGGCGAAGGCTGGCTGTGTTCAGACGCGGCTCCCATGTGTGACTTGTGGTTTTCGAAGACTGTCGTACGGCCACCCGCAAAAGAAACGGCAATAATACGTTTGTTAGTGGCCTTTCCATGCCCCGAAAACGCAGGCTAAGCATGGAATCCGAGCATGTGATTGTCACATGACCCGAGCTGATGGGCTTGACCCGATTGCATCGCTAGCATTCGGGAATGCGTGGAGTCCCAAGGGCTCGCAATCAGTTCCCGGATGTGATCTGGGCTCGTTACCGGTTTCATTTCCTGCGTGGTGGTTCAACTGATTCCAAGTTTGCAACAGCAGTTCCAATACGGAAGTTGCGAGTCATTTCAGTGCCATCGGAAGAGAGAAGAAAATCGAGCATTTCTGACGACGCAATGACTTGCAGGTTGGTCTGCATTTCAAAGATATTGTGCATATACCCAGTCGTTCTTGCTGCAGTATCGGCGTAACGAAGGACTCCTGTCGATTTGACGCAAATTAATGTGCTACTCCGTTGGAAATCAAACGAGCGATTCTAGTGTTTGTCTTATCAGTGCATTTCTCATAGTGCATTCTCAGGCATCAGAGCAAACAAATGAACAGCAGTTCAGCACTGCAGTCCAGACTAGAACACATATCTTCCGTTGAGATGCATATCTGTACGGTCCCATACCATTGCATATCTTCCGTTCTTTAATACAAACAAAAAAGAACGCGCCAACCTTTTGTGCGTTCTGAAAAAGAAATTTCAAAAAACAGAACTGCACAATTCACACTCGAATTTCTGATGGAACAAATAATACCACACTACATTATTAAAAAAAACATTACCATCTCTCCCAAGTTGAGGGCTCAACCAGGATAGCGTGCACACTGTGCAGCCGACCAAGACAGTTCTGCAGACGAAGGCGCCTACCAACTAGGCTACTCCTGCCGCCATCCTCATGGAATCCATTTCAGTTCATGTCGAAATAGCCACCAGCATGACATGAATGAATCCCACAGAGGGAAGTCGATATACCAGGCATCTGGAAATCAGATCCTACTAATTGCGGCATCGATTCGGTGTCAAGAGGGACCGTTGGTCTACATGCTCCAGAGGCATTGTCCCCTGGAGCGTCATCAAAATCCGTGCCACTTGACGGGATGCCGCATGTGCCCTAACCCCAGCAGCTGGAGGCAGCCTCCCACTTCCAAGAAGGGGTATATGCCCCTTCCAATGTGTTGTTTATGATATGCACAAGTAGGCGATGGACGGCAGATGGAGGCAAAGATGTGAGCCTTTCCTTGGCCTCCTATATAAGCCTGCCAGATGCCCTCACTTGACCACGCCATTGCAGAAGCAGATCCAGCAGTAGTAGTGGTGCAGAGCCTTCCAGATCAAAGCTCCCCGGAGCCTCTGTTCATTCGGCCAGGATGAATAAGCCGTGGAGCCAGGGGAAGCGCAGGGGAGCAGCAGGAGGAGGAGGGCTCAGCAGGGTGCTGAGGGAGCAGAAGGCCAGGCTCTACATCATCCGGCGATGCGTCGTCATGCTCCTCTGCTACCATGACTGATCTGCTGCTGTGCTTGCTGTTCTTCCTAGCCTTTGACTGACTCTAGGTGCCGCTGTTGCTTTGATCTTTCTGTTTCTGGCCTTTAGGAACTAGAATTGACGATTCTTTGATGTACATAGGGTAGTTCTCTGATAGCAGCTACTGACGACTCCATCCTTAACATCTCTTGTGTTGTGTTAGTGGTTTTTTTACTCCTAAGTCCTACGTTGGCAAGGATGTACTGCTAGATGTTATCTTGTGTATTTTGCTCTATAAGAAATGCAGGATCAGAAAAAAAAAAGTTGTTTCTTGGTATCTACCTTTTGTCTTGCATTCAGAATCACTTTGATACAGGCGTTTCTGGAAGGAATTTTTAATATGTAAACACCTGGAGTAATGGAGTTTGCGCGGACATAGTACAGACAAAACAACTTGTATGTAACAAAAGAAGCTTTCGTGAACACAACAAAACAAGGCAAATATAGTATACTAAAAATTCTAAATATATAGTTTTTGAGGGCTATTCTAAAGATACAGTTGTAATGCTGGACGCTGTCCTTTAAAAAAAAAACTGCATCAATGCAGTTTACAATTGCTTCAGGGCGTTTGAATAATGTTCGGAAATGGCACTACTTTATACACATAGCTATACTTCCCAGTTTTCAGGTGGTACTCTACTACTCTTCTCTTTCAACTAGTGACCAGCATCCAGATTCCTCACTTTTTTAAAAAAAGAATAGATTCCTTACAAGTTGCAGCTTGGTAAATAAATCAACAAGTTGACAAGTTGCCCGTGGTACTTTTAGTTTTCCAGCAGCAATCAAAATGCAGACTCAAACTACAAAAAATGTATCATAAAAATCTGTGCAAGAATTAGGTAAAACCCTAATAGTACAACTAGGGCCATGTTCAGATTTCCAACTATTCACTATTCATTCTAACTTTTCACTATTCATTCCAACTTTTCACTATTCCTTCCTCACAAAACACGTTTCCCAGCGAATGCTACAGTGTTTTTCTTATGCTACAGTGTTTTTTCCTACAATCTAAACACACCCTAGGTAGATCTTTCAAGAAAAAGAAAACTAGGTACAGTGAGCAGCAAGCACTGGACCACAACTAAATGAGAAGCTTCAAGGTACTTGCATATACACGCAGTACTGAGCTGCAAATGACCTGCCTCCCGTTCTTTAATTCTGAATTTTGAGATGCACAGCTCACTGTGAACCAAAGCCTGGCAGATCTTGTCAGGCTTGCACATATACGTCCTTATCTTGCATTGGCAACTGACTAGATGGTTGAATTGAAAGTGTTTTCTAACGTGAATGACTAGGCACGGTTTTGCATGGCGACCACGTTCACATGTCTTAGCAAACATCTAAGCGTTAAATTTTTGTCAAAATGCTAGTAAATCAAATAATATTTGGTGAACGTTCTCGGAGAGGAAATGTTTTTTTTTTTGGAAGTGAAATGATTTTTTTTGTTGCATCAGAAAGTTGCAGCACGACACAATTCACAATGACCTTAAAACCAGCGAGTCCTGACTCTGACGAAGTGGCAAACAGCGAGTCTAGTGCTTCTTTTGCATTGTGGATCGGATTGCTTCAACACTACGTCTTCGAGCGTGTAGGACGTTTTGTTTAGTACACAAATCAACTTAGATTAGGCCATGTTCAGATTTCTAACTATTCACTATTCATTCCAACTTTTCACTATTCATTCCAACTTTTCACTATTCCTCCCTCACAAAACACGTTTCCCAGCGAATGCTACAGTGTTTATCTTATGCTACAGTGTTTTTTTCTACAATCTAAACACACCCTTAGAGCAAAATGGGTCGGTTCCAAACACGCTGTTCCTTTTTAATTACCCAGCGCTTTACCCGCTATGGGAGGTCGCGACAGAAACGCGTATCCTACAGCCACTTGCTGTACTTGCTTCAAAAACCATGTCCAAGTTCAGGCCATTGCTGTAAGAAACAAGTTTGCAACAGCCAGCTCGCTTACTCACTCTCAAGTGGATCCAGCCACAGGCCAGTCCTTGCAGCACTAGTTGCTGAACTTGATCAGTAGCCGTCTGATCCTTCATGAAAACCAAATACCATAAAAAAGATGGAGCAAGCCAGTACGTGTTAGTCCTGTTCATGTTCATGTGCTGCGTAACTACATGCTATGCATTTCTTTGGCATCTATATGAAAACTCATCGATCCAGCTGTTCAAACTACATTCAATTAAAAAGAAAGTGCTATCTACAAAAGGTGATGTAAATATGCTGAGAGATTCAGAAGTGCTGTAGAAATGCGATGGCCTGCGGCATAATGGCATGTGAGATACGGTGAAGATAGGAATCTGCAGAAAGAGATGAAGATCGATGATCTGCATTGTTCACAATCACATTCTACAGTATAAAAATGGTTGACAAACAGCTCACAGTACATGCCAGTGATTCAGTTTGCCTGTGTGTATGCGACTGCTCATGGTTGGTCAAATACTTAACAAATGACATCGCCGTTGCACAATAATGTTGAAAGAAATACAGCGACATGAGCGTGGTCAGCCTACGCCTCCAAAGTCAAACACGCGGATAGCGTTGTTTAGCTTTGCAAGTCAGAGGCTGTTGTTGTTTGCACGAAGGGACCATATCAAAGTGTTTGGTCGGTTGGGACTGTGGCTGTGTGGCTCCTGAGCTGGACGTCGCTTACTTTTTTTCAGTTTGCTGGTGAGTCAAACTGTCTCAGCCAGTTAGAGCTTCAACAGCTACAAAAAGGTGTTGTTTTGGCTCTGTTCCACTGCTGAGCGAAGAAATGACGTTGGTACATATTTAGTCTGCATTCCATTCGGCGATCAGGTTCGACGCCAAATAATGTCCGGATGAGAGCTGGACCTCTTTCTGTTTGCTGGTAAGTTAAAATAGCTCAGCCAGTTAAGAGCTTGAAAAGGGTGTTGTTTTGCCTCTGTTCATCAGCCCATGGAAGAAATTAAAAAAGGAGGTGGGAAGAAATTAAAAAAGCAGGTGAGGTAAGAGTCCCTGAGGCTTAAAATAAACACAATCACATCTTAGGTTTGGATACTAATTAGGAGTATTAAATGTAGACCAATGACATAATAAATTCCACGTGCCCTAAACTTTTTTTGGGAAAGGCATCTATTAAGCCTAATTATGTCGTGATTGTCCCATATGGTGCTATACTAACCATATCCTAATAGTGGTTTAATTAGTCTTAATAGATTTGTATCGCAAAAAAATCTAGGACTTGTTCAATTAGTTTTATAATTAAATTGTATTTAGTCATCCTAAATAGTATCAAAACATTTGATATAAATGACTGTTGACTCCACGATTTCGTTACCAGGTACCGATGATGCGAAAGGGCTATCCGTATGGAGGCCGTAGGGGATGTAGTGTGTTTCCCGAATAGAAAGGGGAGCCAAGGCCCCCATCTTTTTTTGCTACGGTATTTCACTTGTCATCACTATTAAATTATATTTGATCCTCATGAATAGCATCAAAACATCTAATATGAAAGGGCGTCTGGACTGCTGACTCATCAATAGAAGAGTCGTTTGAACTGCTGACTCATCAACTTTGTCATGAGGCACCGACGATGTGGATGGCATGTCTGCGTGGAGGTTGCAAGGGACTTAACATGTTTTCCGAACAAAGAGCGGATTAAAGCCCATATCTTTTTTCGCTACATTTTCGTTTGACCATAGTGGCTTATAGTCACTATAGGTACAAATTCAAAAGGTAAAGAAGAAAAAAAGAAAAAAATGAGAAAGAAAAAAGGAAGGAAAGAAATTTGAGCAATAAAAAAAGAAAAGAAAGAAAACTAACCGACGGAACTCACCTCCGCTCACGGAATCCTCCAGCGGTACTAGTACTAGTACTAGTACTAGTATATATATATATATGACGTGGGCACGTATCATTCAAAACTTTATTCTGTATTCATTCGGTTGCAACACCAAATCTGAAAAAATGGTATCAGATTCAATTAACGGCCCATGGGAACGTAGCAGGCAGCCCAGCCCAGCTCATCCTGATTGTTTTTGTTTTATTTTTTTATTACAAAAATGTCCTGATTGGCGGATTTTTTTTAATTTTTGTATTATTTATTTTCTAAAATTTCAAAAATAAATGCTTTGATATTAATTTTACACAAATGTCATCCCATCGCCAGCTCATCCGGTGAAAACCACCTTTCACCGGTTCATCCGGCGAAATGTTACTGTAGCAAAAGCTACCGCCGGATGAATCGGCGGAATTTCCCTTTTCTGAACAGCCTACTTTCAAAAAATCATAACTTATTTATATGAACTCGGATTGAGACAAACTTTATATGAAAATTATAGCCCGCGATGATACCAACAACTTTGTAGTTTAAACTTTTTTCAATAGAAGCCATCTTGCTGTTCAAATAATCGACTCAAGTTTCGGATCTCAAATTCAAAATTTGAGATCCGAAATTTGAGTCGATTATTTGAGCAGCAAGATGGCTTCGAATGAGAAAAGTTTGAACTACAAAGTTGTATATGTCGTCGAGGTCTACAATTTTTATATAAGGTTTGTCTTGATCCGAGCTCATATAAATTAGTTATGATTTTTTGAAGTAAAGGAAAGGGAAATTTCGCCCATTCATCCGGTGGTAGCTTTTGCTACAGTAACATTTCGCCGGATGAACCGGCGAAAGGTTGTTTCCGCCATATGAGTTGGCGGCGGGATGATATTTGTGTAAAATAAATATTGAGGTATTTATTTTTGAAAATTCAGAAAATAAATAATATAAAAATTAAAAAAATTCTGATTGGTGGTGTGCATCCAAATTGGCCCCTTTTGATTAGGCATTTCTGCCTGATTGGCCCATCACCCCATCAGGTCTCAGTGTTCAAACTTCAAAGTCTCCGAGAAAACTAGTCACCTACACGCCGTTGGCGCACAGCGCACACGTCTCGCGGATTTTTGGTATTAGTCATGGTCAAATGTAAGTATGTAACTAATCTGTTATTCCAACGAATCAAATGCAAGGATCCCTCCGGTCATAATTCTTGTCATTTTGGATAAGATTATTGTCAACCCTGTGAAACTTGGTCTGTCAACATCTGTCAAAATATTTAGATCAGAAACCATTATCTGAAATTTAGATCATAAACATAGAAGAAAATATAAAGAGGGGGATACCTCCCTAAATAAATCTCTAAAAAATTAACATGTATAGATTTGTCTTGAAAATTATTTATTGTATTTAATTTCATAAGCATATATTTGATCAAATTTACATGTTGGAAAATGCATTCTTGTAAAAAAAACTCAAGCATTTGTGATTAGAGATTTTAATAATCTTCTATAATTTATGCAACATGCAGGCATACTGTACATGAGGTGGGGGCTTGGGGCCTTTGGAGGCACCAATCCCTCTCTAGTTGTATGCTGTAACGTTTTCAACCGCACCACATGGAAGGAATCCCGATGATGTTCATTTCAGAGTCCCAAAGACTATATAGTTCATCAGCTAGTTCACAAGGAGGACATCTAACTAAATATATAAAGCACAGTATAACTCAACAATTCTGTCATGGAACAATACTATTATTCCAGGTATCATGGGTATGATTTATTGTCCCTGGGATGATTAGGACACTCCTATACGTTTAGCATGTAGAGATAGCATATCTCTAATTGTATACTATATGCTTACCTTACAATTATTCAAAGATATCAGACAATCTGTTACACTAGACAAAAATATCTTCTTCTGGCTGGCTCTGCACTTTAAAAATCTTGTGTTGGCCGTGTAAAGATATCCTGGCCTCAATGAGGCAAAGCCAGAGTCCTTTCGGCCTGAAAGCCTATTGGATTTGGGGAAGTTTTTGGCTGGTGTTCTCATCCACCACACCCCTTCTCTTCTTTATATTATCACAACTTTACATATAGTCCCTATAATGTTACTTATTACAACAATACATCAACAAAGCCAAAATGCAGTGGCACATAAGTAGTGTCAACATGTTCTCCGAGTTAACTCGTCAGCGGTGTGGTTAGTGGGGGTGTATTAAGCACCTAGTGCTCAAAGATTGTAACGCTTCCATGACTTCTAATATATAAAGGCTTTCTTTACTGGTAAAAAAAAGTTTTTTTCTTGACAATACAGGTGTAATAAATTAGTAGTCTAACAGTTTTATACTCCTTGGCTTATATACCAAAATGAACAAACACACACAAAAAAAAATACGAAGCAAAGTGATCGAATTGGAAAGGCAGTAGAAAACAACGGGAGTGAATTATCATATCTGCAGACTTGACACAAAATCTTTTGACATCCACCTAAGTTGACTTCAAATCTCATAAAATTTGGTGTGTGTGTGAGAGAGAGAGAGAGAGAGAAATACTCTGGATTTCTCGGCCATGAGAAATCATTTTCTTTTCGTTCATGTTTAAATCTCTTGCCACATAACTATCAACACGTGTTCCGCACAAGCTAATTAAAATTAATATAAAAATAAGTTTAATATCTAATCATTATAATTATCTATCCCATACTCTCTTTCATCTATCCAATATTTTAACACAATACTCTAAAAACATATTTATCGTTAAATTGTTGTAATAAGTTTTATTATCTACATTTTTTCACTTTGCATCACACATCCATAAGTGCTTAGATGTATTTAATTTTATCTTTTGTTTGAGCTATATGAATAATATGAAAATTGGTATTATCTCTTCCCTCATACATGAATACATAATGACACACATCATAGGCGATAATCTTATATGAACAATAACATAAAGAATATATTTATAATGATAGAAATAGTGATTTAGAATTATATATTGGCGTAATATATGATTTTATTGTAATTATATAGTTACATTCATATTTATGCATTACTTTAACTTTAATAATGGCATAGTTGGATCATTTAGATGCAAATTCAGGGGTTATTTGTATCATTTTTTTATAATGATATAGGCGTGTAATTTACATGAAGATTAGGGGGTTACTTTAGTGACAGAGATGAGTAATTTAGACATATGTTTAGGGGGTTACTTACTTTAGCATATTTTCATAATGGTAGAGTTTAGTAGAAAAGATAACATATCCATAGTATGATTAGAGTTCTCAGATTGATGGCCAGATCTTTCTGTGAGAATTTTTAGTATTTCTCTATTTTTCTGACGGGTGCGAGTGGAGCAAAAATCCGCCCGGCACCCGCGACACTTGACTACCTCCACCCTCAACGAGACCCACGGGGCTGTGGGTGAAATGTCACACCCACACCCGCGCCCATGGGTGACCTGTGGGTTTTGGGTAGCCCGTGAGTTTGTTGACAAGAAGCTAACACACAAAAAAATTGAGAAGAAACTAGTACAAAATTATCAATTTTTGTTCATGCGATGAATAAAAATATGTAATATAAACTATTATATTTTTATATAAACTTTTATTACACATTAGTAACATGGCTAAAGTTGAAAGGAAAAACATAGACATACATATGTTTCGGCCCCACAGGTGCGAAGTTGCGGCGCTCGCGGGCACCCGCACCCACACCCGTGGGTTTGATTGCCATTCCTAATCCTATGTGGCTTCATGTGGAGGCTTCGGAAAGAGCCTCCAATTGGTAATAGTAGGTTTTTATGATTTCTCTATTTTTAAAAGACTATTCACATAGGATCATACGTGGCTTCACGTGAAGGCTTTAAAAAAGCCTCTAATTAGTAACAGTAAGATGGTATGCTAATTAATTACATAGAAATTATCTAGTTGCCGGGTTGGGAGTGCCCTAACCAACTGCCATAGGTCCTGCCTGCATGCTGCTGTATTAAGATCTTGCCGATCTTGGAATTAATGCTTGCACAACATGGACGGAATGTACTTACTATTGTAAATGATAGAATGATATGATAGTGTTCGCTAGATATCGTGTGAGGTCAAATGTAAATGAAAATAAATTACATGATAATATTTTCTCATTTATAAAACTGGCACGCACATTCTGCATGCGCATGAGTTAAGTTGGGGCCGGGCATCAAACCCTCAGATAGGTTGTTAGTATTAATGTAACAAGTATATATGTTTTTCTTTTCTTTTTGCTTGACATGGAATGATGGAAGGAAATCTTGATGATGCTCTCGTTTAGGTTTCAAGATTTCACGCTTACTAAGCATAATGTTGAGAGTTAGTGAAAAAAACAGTTTTGACTTTTTACTCTGGTTTCTGGACCCTGAAAAAGGTAAGTGACGGCAAAAATGACTAACAAACGTCATTTGATATGGATATAACTCAAAATTATCCCATGGACGATTGGCAGGTATCGTGGACACAATTTATTTATTGTCCCTAGAATGATTAGCATCTCTAACCGTATACTATATGCTTATCCTGGAATTATTCAAAGATATCTGACAGTCTGTTGCACTGACAAAAATATCTCCTTTTGTGATCTGCCTCTGCACTTTAAGAATCTTTTGTGGGCCAATGAGAAAATATCCCGGCTTCCACCGTGGCTATTGGCTAAGTTGGAGCTCTGTCCCGTCGTAAATCCATGTGAACAATAGTCTCGGAGTTTGAAGGAATTATATACCAAAGCCTCAGTTGTATATCGCCTATAAAACACATATAGAGCTCAAAGTTCTTGTGCTATTTATTTTATCTGATGTCTCCGAATAGACTTGTTCTGATGATTTATGACTAATTCTTTTCTGAAACAAACATATGAACAGCACATATGCTGTTAGCCTGTTACAAAGGTAGAGATCAGGCTAATGGATGATAACCCCTTCTAATTTGACTCACAGTTGCTCTGTTGTTCTGAAACACAATGGATGTAGCTGCTCATAAGTCATAACATAGTTAGATAGCACCAATACACAGGAACACGTACCAAAGCAGCAACATTGAGGTGGGAGGGGCTGACTGTTTTGAGACGTGGCCCCATGTGACAACTTGTGGCTTTCAAATATTGCCGTAAGATCACTCGTAAAAGAGGGGGCAAATGAAAGTTGATTGCAGCCTTCCCCTTGCACGACAACGTGGTATTCATCATGCAATTGTCATAAGCTAGACCGCATTTAGATGCGGCTTTTGCTTGACTCCCTGTTCCAACTTCCACGCTTCAGCTGTTAGCTGGCCAGGCAATCTCAAATTCCAGCGGCAATCTCAGTGATTTTATGAAGACAAAATTCAGCTGTTTCTCAACCAGGGTTTTGGACGTTGGCAGCTGATCATGACAGTTAGGCAGACAGAGGTGCCTACATGCTAGGCATGAATCCCAGAGGAAGCCATTAAGCGTTAGTAGTCCAAAGTACATGATCTTTTCGGTGTCAGGAGGCTTTAGAACGTCATCAAATTCGTTCAACTTGAACAGAATGCTGCAGTGCACGTGCCTGACCTGTGGAGATGGAGTGGCAGCCTCCAACTCGACATGTACCCATTTTTTTTTCCGAAGCAACACAGGTGCTGTTTACATCCCAACTACTCTTTTGTTTTTACTCTCGCTATGTCTATATAGATTTTTGATTTGATATTTTGCAATTTCGTGACCTTTTTCACATCATCCATTTGGAAGACTGGACTGGAACACCTGAGGCCTTGCGAGTTGGGAGGACTTCGTTGGTGTTGTGCGGTTGTGCCCAGTCAGCAGCCTCTCGCTCCCACTTCCATGATGTTAGGATATGAACAGGTAGGCACTGTCAACCATTGGAGAGAAGGTCCAAGGCAATGACGTGAGGCTTTCTCTCCCCCATATAAGCCTACCAGATGCACTCGTCTGACCACACCACGGCAGCAGCAGAGATGCAGATCCGGCGATAGCGGCGGCGAGAGCCCTGGTGCTCGGGTTACCCACCCTCCGTGCCTCTGTTCATCGATCCGGGATGAACAAGCCGAGGAGTGGCCAGGAGAAGAGCAAGGGAGGAGGAGGCGGACTCGGCAGGGTGCTGAGGAAGCAGATGGCCAGGCTCTGCATCATCCGGGAGTGCGTCATCATGCTCCTCTTCTACCATGACTGATCCACTGATGCCTTTGCGGTTCTTCCTGGCCATTGACTACTTTTATTATTCATCTTACTTATCGTTGGTTCCTTCAGATAGGTATCTGTATCTGCATCTTTTAGCTTCGCTGTGTTTTTGGCTACCCTTTTTTATCCTAAGTCCGACAATGGCAAGGATGTACCGCGAAATGTTGGCATGTATCATTTTTGTATTTGCTCTATGAGAAATGCAAAAAAGAAGGAAAAAAAAGCTTGTGCCTTACCTTTTTGGCTATTCGTTCAGTTTATTGATTATTTCACCTATTCGTGTTAAAAGCCTTTAAGCACATAAAACATAACCACACAAGGCCAACACGTAGTTCTGAAGCTCACAAGAAGAGCTTCAGAAATTGCAATGTTGCGTGGTGTACTCTGAAAAAATGTCAGCAAGGCAGATCCAGGGTTTGTCTGGGGCGAGTTTTCTTTTACGTACTCATATTGATAATTCATTATTCATCCTTTTGTGGGAAAGGAATCTGTTCTCTGCATAAGCACTGAAAATGTCGTGCGTCCTTCACATCTGATTAATATTTGTGCACATGCACATGCTTCTGAGTTTTTTTTTAATGAAACCACATGCTTCTGAGTTTTCAGGTGCTACCGTTTCAACAAGTAATGAGCATACTGATTCCTCACATCTTTTTTTTTTCTGAAAAAGAACATATATAATATTGATCGCAAACTTGTAAATACCTAAACGACCAATTCGACAGTTGCTGATGGTACTTTAAGTTTCCCAGCAGCAAAGAAAACAGTTTCTTGAAGAAACATAGATATGTGCAGACTTAAACTAAAAAAAAGTGTGCCACGAAAATCTTGCGAACGATTTGATAATAGGATAATAGTACAACTGTGTACGGTGAGCAGTGAGCAGCAAGCTCTGGAGTCTGGACCACACAAATGAAATGTATATTGAAATGGTCTTTGAACGTTTCCTCAAAACAAAACAATAGTCTTTGAACGGTTGAGATCGAGCAACAGCTACTGCACTGGAATACTGGATCCCAGTCAATTGTTCAAATGAGAAGAGCTTCAACAGAGTTGCAATAGTTTGGGTAAATCATAGCTTCCTCGGACATGTCATACATTATGGCCATGAAAAAGTTACTACTAGTAAATAAAAGTCAGTTCGGCATTTCTTCAACAGTCCAACCTGAAACGACTCTGCACGAAGCTGTGTTTACTTCAGACTTCAGAGATAACTTAGATTAGTACAAAATGGTCCGGTTTCAAACAAGCTGTTCCTTTTAAACTATCTGGTCAGCGAGCCCTGCGGTTTTCTCTCCATCAGAGCTCACTGTAGAGATGCGTACCCGACAACCATTTGGTGTACTTGCTTCACTTCAGGAATCCTGTCCATCTGTCCAAGTTCATGGTGCCGTTGCTGTATGCTGAAACCTGTGGCAGCTAGCTTACTCTCCATTTCTTTTAGATCCTAACTCTCCATTGGAGCCAGCACACAGCAGCTACAGGCTATTACTTTGTGTTACTAGCTGTCGTACTTGGACCAGTAGCTCGGATGTTTTGGCCACGAGGCCCACGACCACAAACCAAAGATCAGAATCTCGATGAACATGACGGTTTGTTCAACTGTCGTCGTTGGGGAGTGCTGTAGAGACTAGAGAAGCGTGATGCGATGGACTGATGGTGAGATATGGGGCATGTGAGATGTGGCCTATACGTGAGATCCTGCACAAGATCAGGCAATAGGCATTGGCCTGCAATCTGCGCAGTTCACGTTTTCACGGTACAGGATTTGGTTGTCAAAACTCTTGTATAGTACATGCAGCCGTTCAGTGTATATAAGCTAAGTGTCAAGTCAAATGCTAGAAAACGCCATCACCATCGCACAACTTCACAGATGAAAAACCTGGAGCTAATGCCTCCTGGAACCATGAAGAGACGCACAATGAGTCGGGCATTGGTCGAGCTCTTTTACAGTGTCTTATACTATCAAACAGTAGTATGGAGTATAAACCAGGTCCAACCATTCATAATTAAGTATTTTCTCAATTGTTTCCCTATCCCCTCCCGACGCCACAGTTGCAGACCCGCAATTCACTCCCTTCTCGCGGCGCCCCTGCCCACAGGTTGGTTTTGCTCCGACATTCCTGCCTGGCGGCCTCGTGAGAAGGCCGCCACCACCACCCAATCCGCCGTTTTGCCTACCCTCGATGCTCTTGACTGGCAGCCGCTCGACTGCTCGAGGAAGCCCTCGCCCGTCCATCGGCCGCCGGCCAGGACCCCTCGTTCATGTGCTACTCCTCATCGGCTCTTTGCCATCGAAGTAGCCAGGCCTTGTGCATTTCCTATCCTTTTGATCTGTCTTATTAGTCATAGTGCTGTAAGTATTGTTCAGAAGGCTATTGTCCTTGGAGAAACTTTACAGTTGCTCACACATGTAATTTCTGCGGGCAAGGCCCCTGAATGGTGTCGTTTAAACACTACTGTTATTCATATCATTTATTTACTGTGTAGTTCTGGTATGTGCAATGCGAGTCCCTAGGTTGCTACTTTAAAACAATGTATCCAAGCCGTGAGATGTTCTCTTAATGATATGTTTGCGTGCTTGTTGTGAACTTGTTGTGTGGAATTGCCTATGGTTTGCAGATGTTGATTTCTTTGGAACTCAAAGTTGATTATCTGCCCTGTTTTCCCTTGCTTCGTTACAAGGGAAATGATTCTCGTAGTGGCGGGTAGAGATTTGATGTCAACGTCTTGGCGGTGCTGCTTGTTCCAAATGTGAAAGTTGTTCCAGGTTAATGGATCTAAGATTGAGAATTAGAGTTGCATGAATTTATTTATTCTTCCTCTTAAACATGATGCACAAGCTAGCTTTTGGGGCTGGCTGCCTTGAAAAAGATACTGCCTGGAGAAGCTGGTTGCTTGGCAGCCTGGTTTTTTTATGTACTTGTTGCATGTTGAGTTTTACTGTAATTTGAGAGCACTGATACAAAACTGATTTTCAGTTCATATACAAAGAAAAAGAAACCTGATAAATTGACCGAAAATTGCTAGATTCGAGATTGTAGAATGAACATGGTCTAAGCCTATTACGGAAAAAGGCTATACGAAAAAACGATCCTGCCAAAACCGGCCTCGAAAATCCATCCATGCTCAGCTGCCAAGTGACCCTAATCCAATAGGGCACTGATGCAACTTGCCATGTCAAGGCGAGTAACTTGCTGGTAACAAAATAAAAATCGAATACTGAAATTTGCATGCTGAAAAAGTAATTTCGCTGGCCATTATACCCATTACTCCATTCACACAAATACCATTCACATAAACGCAATTCCAAATAGGATCCAAACACATCACAATCCACATGTCGCTTAGTACAACTGCTCAGGTAGAAGTTACACTATTCGAGCTAGATGTTTTTTCCATTGCACCTAACAGCGGACGAGTTTTTTTCTCTGTACAATACTCATGTCCTGCGGATCACAGATGCTTCAAAGATATTGCTGACGGTTTCCTCTCTTGGCCTTTTCTTGATTCTTTCCCCTTCAAAATGCTCAGCAAGTTCTTTGTCCCTAGGTGATCATTGAAAAAATAATCAACAGATATTATGCTGCAGAGAAATATATTTTACTGCTACAAACTTTTGCAATAATGTACTAATAAGCAATGAAAAAAATGAAAAAGAAGAATTCATTATATGGTAAGAGAAACATAGCAACTGTATCAAAGTCTAAGTTCCCATTATCAACATTAAAAGTAGAAACAAAGCAGGACATATTATCTGTCTTAATAAAGGCTGAAAGAACTAGAATACTCTGACATGCCCCAGCTGGCCACCCTCTAGATTAGACTACTTACATATGGAAGCATATTAATTTATAAGATGTTATCCCAATTCACAGCCAAGCCGTAGCCAATCTCGCACAAGGTTAAACCCAAAACTCATAGTAATTGTACAAACCACAGAAATGATCATCCAATATTATGGACATATAGGACAGTGAGAAACAACTAAACACTGATCCAAAGAGCTCAACTATCAAAAGATCTGTTTGGATATCTGAATTGAAATTTTGTATCTATATATAAGAGATTATTTTTAATTAATCCACAGTACCAGAATTAGAACAAAGCCAACAAAAAAGTACGCCTCATGAATTTGGTGGATAGAACATAGATATCATAAGGTACCTTAATTAGTGTTCAGCTGATGATCCTAATAATGGGCAGTTTAAAGCTGACTTCTATATCACCTGTGTGAAATCCTAACACTGGCGAGATCCAGGTTACTATGGGCTAGAAGATCCATTGCAGGTCCCACAATCGATTATACAAAAATGGGCTACCCACAAACTTATTATATAATAATCAGTTTGCATTTACTTTGCCCAACAATCTATGTTTTTTGTCCCCATGAAGAAAGCTCATGCCAAGCTCATTGTTGCTTGTTCCAAGGTATTAATTATCACCACAGTGAATTAGTGACACTTCAAAGTGATGACATTTCATAACAGTTAGAGAAAAGAATAGTTGGTATTCCTTGGAATAAAAAATTGCTCAATGTTTAACAAGCCTTTTGCCGTCGGTGTTGTTTGTCATCCAGGGTTTGCCATGTGTTTATGGGTGTTTGCCGCGTGTCCTAGGCACACGGCAAACGACCGGGCTCCCTTAGTGTATGCTGCACTACCAAAAGTGCAACAGTTGCAAGAACAGATGGCAAACATATATCCAAAACTAAGAAAACTCATGGCAAACACGGAAGCATAATCTGTTTCAGGGGTAAACAACAAAATTTTGGTGCACATATATTTAACACAGAAATGCCTGAATTTATCTATCACATTCAGCTAGTGTTTGAAACTGGTTGTGCTGCAACACTTCTGTCAATCCTGGACTAATATATCTTCCCACCGTGGGCAGGTTATTTACTGATTCAAGACATAAAAAGTGTAGAAAATGGGTGGCTGTACTCAAGTATACTGTGAAACCTACACATAGGTGCTCTCGCTCATCTCCACTACCACTATCATAGTTGCTCCGCAGAATCAATAAAGGAATCATTCATCAGACTTTGAGTTGTACACACGTATTTGGGGAAATAAATTAGTATCGTCAGCCATCAGAGACACACACACACACATAGAGAGAGGGGGGGTGGGAGATGCTTACATGGATATGGAAGCAATCACAGGCATGAGAGAATTCTTCAATTGAAATGGACCTGGCAACAGGTATGTCTGATTCTGATGTCGCACTGGCACTGGAACCTGGAGGTCCTTAGCATTGGCATACCCGGTCTGACAGGCAGCCTCAAAGTTGTCAATCTTAAAGGCAGTCAAGATAATCTGCGGACGATCCAAGTTGTTGCCTTCATGGAAGCCACAAGGTGACCCCAACCTGATGGAACAGAAGCAGCCCTTCCCCGTGGGGCACAAGAGCGGCAATGGAGGACCTCTTTCAGATGCCACTGGGTGGAGTGACAGCAATCTGGTGGCTAGCTTGGAAGGTGCCACTGGGGTCGAGGAGCCATTGATGGACATGTGCAATACTGCGACAGCTGTGGCGAAATTGTTGTGTATGGTGCAGCAGGCAGCAAAGAGACTACCACCAAGAGCCACGGCCTGGCCAACAAAAGGCAGGTTATCGTCGCAGACCTTGCCCCAAACTTCCTCCACCACATGGAAGGCATAAGTGCCGGTTTCTTTGCAATCCGTGGAAAGCAAGATGTGTGAGCCGGTGGCAACATAGGACGAGACTGCAATAGTGGGCGGGTTACGGTATTCCAATGGGTCCAAGAGGCTAGGGAAAAATGGCGGCGGCGGCAAGGTCTTCCAGGGGCGGAAATTTTTGCCAGTGACGGAGGGGGCGCCCTCTCTGAAGCTGAGGGACACGAACCATGGCTCGAAGTCGGATTTGATGTGGGCATACACCTTGGGGCGGCGTGAGAGGGCGTATACCTTGCTTGCGATAGAGATCAGGATGGGCTTGTGCGTGGGTCCGTCGAGCTCCGGGCCCTCGAACGTCTTCATCGTGCTGGGGTCGTAGATGACGGTGTGCCCTTTTGGTCCACCAACGCCGACGATCCAGGAGCCTTGCTCCGAATGGGTGGCGACGAAGGACATGCCAGACCTTGCGCCACGTATCTGGGCGACGACGGTGCGCGCGGGCGGAGGCTCGGCGCCGTCGGCGAGGGCAGCCGCTTCGACCATGAAAACGGAGGGGGCCCGCTGCCCGGACAAGGGCGGCGCCACAAGGTAAACCGGCTTGGAGTAGTCCGTCGATGATTTCACCTTGTCGTCACCCGGCTCTGAGCAATCCACCACACGGTGGATCAAAGATCCCTTGGCCTGCTTCATCTTCTTCGTCTTCATCTTGGTGGGGTGGTGACTGGTGAGGGTTAGGGTATGGTTCCGGCGGCGGCGGCGGCGGTGGCGTTACCCAATATGTAGTATATATAATATGGGTTACCCCGTCAGTGTTCGCACGGCCCAAAAAAAAAGGCCCATGGCGAAGATAGGGTTTGGTTCTGCCCAAACAAAAAGGCCCACGGCCGTTTCAAAAAAAAAAGGCCCACGGCGGCCATTATATGGCAGCAGCAGCAGCCGCCGCCGCCGCCCCCCGCTTCTCGTGTATCCCCAATTCCTACCTATCCAAACCCTAATCTCCTCCGGCCTCTCGACGACGATAGGGATGGCGCCGGGGAAGCTTACTGGAGGAGGAGCCATGCCTCTCTGTGGCAAGCCTAAGGCGTTGGTCACCGATCCGCATCTGGAAGACCCCAATCGGAGGGGAATCGGCGGCATGGATCCGTCGGTGTACCTTTTCGTGCGCCGTCGGTACAGTGGCTTTGCTCCTGAAGCTTACTGCCCCCTGTACAAGGTGAGCGTCCCTGACTCTTCGTTGCCCGGAGCGTCCGCAACAACCAGGGAGGAAAGCCACCGGCAGATCGCTGCAGTGGAAGTAGACTTGGAAGGCATGAGCTTCGTCTCCTTACCATCATCAGGGTGGATCATCGGCGTCGGGGGCGTTCCTGGTGGCACCATCATCATCGACGACACGGAGCCACCGACGAAGGTGATCCGCGGGCCAAACCTGCTGGCTGCCAAGCGTTACCCTATCCTCGCGGCCGTCGGGGACAAGGTTTACGCCCTCTGTATTAGCCCCAGCTACAAAACAGAGCCTGATTTCGTGCCCTGGTTCGAGGTCCTCGATCTCTCCAAAGGCACTGTCACAGAGGCAGCGGATGGGAGCCTCCGCCTGGATGGGTGCTCTTGGGAGGAGCTGGCCTGGCCATCCTGCTTCCCTCGCAGGCTCTCCCCAACAGACTACCTCCATCCGCCCATCATAAGCGTCAGAGCCTATGTGGTCGTCCCTCCCTACGTATTGCTATCGATCAATCCACAGACGCCGAGCTGCACAACATATGCATTTGACACCAACTCAGGCGAGTGGCACACGATCAACAACAGTTCCCTGCCTTTTCTCGGCCCTGCCGTGCCGCACTACGGACCTAGGGGCTGCTGCGTCTTCCTTGGCTCGTCACAAGAGGACGGGCGCGTCTATGCTTACCAGATCCGTGTCTCAACTTCATCATCGACGACTAAGGCAGGAGTCGTATCTGCAGGCAAGGGCAGTGCTCTTGGGTTATCCATCACGGAGTGGTCGATAAGAAACAAGGAACATGAACGAGTTGGCAGAATGGCAGAGCATTCCATCATTTCCTTGGACAGCGGACGATTCTCTTTGCTGACTTTCTTCCTTGACCACCGCAAATACAAGATGATTGCCAGTTATACCTATTCAAAGAAGTTGTTTGTAAAGTTGACAACTTATCACATAGAGAATAATCCTGCATTCCTGGAGGAGACTCAGGGCCAACGAAATCTGTTGACTGTGAAGCATGAGATACAAGTGTCCAAGCAACAGGAACAGGACTTTGAGTTTTTCAGCTCCTATGGATTCTCTCCCCCTGAGATCCGCCTCGCTTTATCGATATGAGTAAGTATCGTCAACACCTTTGTCTCACAGTATGTTACCACGCACACTTTTTAACTCTGAATTTTAGTGCCATGTTAATGGGAATTAGCTTACTCTTTGCTGAATTATCACCCTGCTACATTTCATTTGCTCATGGTTTCTCCCTTTCATCCCTCTTGGCCGTCCCATATCCATACATGGTTGTGCGTTTTTTTAACAGTATTGAGGCTTCTTATTATTTATTATACATTCTAGAAAATTTGCCATGTAGTTAACCTTCCATTAGCTTGAAATCTTTTTGACAATGTATGCACTTCTTCTACTTATCAATGTCTTTTTGACAAGGAAAAACAGCCTGGCTTATGATGAATAAAAAACACTTCTTGTATCTCTAGTATTTCAATTCAAAAGTGGTTTAATAGTACTGAAGCAAATTTGGAGTATGTGCTGTCAAATGCTTAGGCTGTGCCCGCTCCAGAAATGGTTCGTGTTACAATTTTTCCAGAAATGGTTCGGGTCACATTACTTTTGTTTTTTTTCTGTTCATTTACACTGCTCCAAAAAGTTTCCTTGATGTATTCTTGATTTAGAGAGGAGTTGAGAAAGCTGACATTTTATTTTTAGAAGGAGAAAGTGATTGGCATCATCACAGTGATTCCAGTGCTTGTGAAATACATTGGACGATGTTATCTGTAGTTGGTTAGAGTTCTGCATGCATGTTATCTGTAAAGGGGAGGTAGTTGTTTCTTTAGTTTCCGTTTCTAAATGTAATTCACATAGCTATGCTCACTCTTTGAAGGAGATTGGGGCAAAAGACAACGCAATCGTCCTTTCTCATGTTAAGAAGATTTTAACCAAAACAGGTGGTCTTTGCAATCATTCTTAGGTGAGGACCAAAAAAATGCATTCTCCATGCTCATCTGTGACGGATTTAATCATGACAACACTCGGAATTAATTGTTCGAGGATTGTAGTGCTGCTGTTATTTTTTAGTATTCTACTAAATCTTACCATTTGCTTTAGGACAATGGATGTAACTGGAGGTGGAGGAAGATTGGGCATGGTCATGGATGTACAGTATGTATATTTCTCTGTTTTATTATTACGCTTTTAAATGGAGATTTGTTACAAAAACCAATCTAACATGGTAGGTGATTTCCTTGCTGCCTGGAAACAATTGAACAGTTTCTTGCTAGTTGGACAACTACCTGGAAAAATAATCTTTCTCTATACTTCATAATACTAAGATTGGGTTTTAAATTTGGGAGCATATCTTGTGGAAACCACTCTCTCCATGCAAACTATGGAAACTTTAATCTCAGTCACATGATGTTGATCCAAGGGTGCGTTCAGGAGAGGTGGGAGGGGTGATTTGAGCTCAGGTGAGGTGGGAGGGGTGATTGTAAATATACTTTTGCAAATCACTCCTCCCACCTCTCTTGAGCGCACCCTTGAATCAACATCGTGTGGTTTAGATTGAAATTTCCATAGTTTTCACGAAAATGTTGGTTTTCATATGATACGCTGCCTTTAAATTTAATACCAATTGTTTTTTTTTCTGAGATATATGTCCAATCTTTTATTGAATATATATACATATCACCTGGTGTCAAAAAGAATCGGTGAGTTGGGTCTAGTTTACAAGAGCGATTGTATTGCCCTTTAGATAATTAGTTTTGGAAAGAGAATTGAAGCAGAGTTTTGATAGCCACTAATTGGCATTAAATAGTTGAAATATTTTATATTGTTAGGATACTTAGATATGGCTCAATGCCGACATCAATTACATTTTTATAATATATATTTAAATTCCAGAGATGCTAAAATTTATACTTGATATATTTTTGTGTCTTTGTTGTGATTCATTTATTGTGTATTGCTTTCTTTTCTGTTCAGGTACTGCGCCAGTTGCCCTCTTCATCAGTGGATGTGCTATCGCCCATGTATTCCTCTTTTCGTGGAACAGCAAAAGCTTATTATTACTGTGAAGCATTTTGACTATGTGTCGCTTAGGCTATCTTATCTGATGAAACTAGAAGGAATTTATGCTGTTCATTTTGTACTCAGTTATTGCGGAGCATTGGTTGCTGGTTACCGCGCCAGTGCCCTAAAAAACATCAGAACCATCTTTTATGTGCTACCTGAGCACGTCTTCCTTTTTCAAAAACAAAATTGGAATATCACGTCTTGGCGTGTGACCATCACACATTTATATTAAAGTTAAGTTATGAGCCATCAAATTAAATATGATGTCGAACAGAACGAATCATGATGTCGAACAGAACTAAGATTTGGAGATTGCAGACATCGACAACTTTTGTATATTTCCTTTATTTTGTATGACCCTTTTTGTCCCGTGTCTGATAATATATTACCTGCTAGCTGAATTGTAGATGATTAGGACGGGGGAATTTTAGTGCAAATGAAGTGTTGAGTGCTACTGTGCAACACCTTCCAGTGCCGCGTACCAGGTATCGCGGGTCATGTCGGGCACGCAGGTGGTCGCCGTCTGGTCCGTAACGGCCTTCGTCGTCGGAGGCTTGTACGGGCTTGTGCTCCGCCAAGATTAGCTGTACCAAGAACTGGACGGCGTCGACCGCAACGCCGTCCAAGGGTCGACAGAGTCACTTTGACATCCATCGCCCATGCAGGGAAATTGGAGCCATCAAGAGTTGGAGCCATCAAGAGCGAGGATATCAATCCTTTTGGTTGCCATCTCACCTACATTGTAATTGTCAACAATTTTGAGAAATTATGGCAAAGCTATGCAATTTTATGTGAATTCAAAAATAAAATGAACTCGAACACTAAAAAAAATTGCATAAAAAGTAATGAAAAAGTAGGGCGATGAAAGTAAATTTGCAAGATACTTCTAAAATAAAGGACATGGAAATGCTAAAGTGTTGAAATGACTATATATATACAATAATGGAGAATTACAGACTTGTATTCTCACAGATTATTTGCATAAGGGAAATACATCAAAAGTAAATTGCTAGAATTTAAAATTTGACGAAAATAACCTCAGGAACATAAATAAGGATTTATTGGGCGGTGGGCCGAGACAATCTCGTGTTCGTTCCACCGCCGCTTTCGGTCCAGGAAGCCCAGGCGTGGTTGTGCAGTGCGGCGCAGTGCGGGCCGGTTGGCCGGTGAGGCCGGCCTAGCCTGCCACGGCACCACCGCCTAAAAGCCCGGCTCGGGTGGGGATTAGGGTTCAACCCTATCCCCAACCCTCACTAGTCGCCGCCGCCACCGCCGCCGTCCGACGTCGTCACCATTGGTCCTCCTCCGCTCCCACCGCCTGCACCTCGTGGACCCCTTCTATAGTCGCGCTCAAGCCTCTCCCTCACCCGAGGGTGGGGGACGATGAGACACACCACCGCCGCTCATCTCGGTCGAGATGTGCCCGGTATTGATGATGCGGCGGAGGCCAGGGCGTGCGTTGGCCGCTGCAGCTGCGGTCGAGCAGCAAGGGAACTAGGGGGCGGCGGAGGGGGTGGTGGAGCAAGCACGGGCTCTTTGAAGCCGGGCGACTGGCCACTGCCGCGTGTGGAGCTGGTGGGGGGCGCCTCGAAGCCAGATGGCGCCGCCACTGCCGTGCCACTGGAGCTTCCCCCGGCACTCATGTAGAAGGGAGGAGCTCTGCGGCGTGCGGCAGTGGTTCCTCTGAGGATGAACTCTAGTGGTGGCATCGACGGTGCCGCCATTGCCACCACTGGTGTTGCCGGTGTTGTCTCCGGCATGGATTCCGACAAAGGCGAGCGGCACGGCGAGATGTGCTCCTCTGAGGAAGAGTCATCGTCACGCCGGGCGTGGGCGGTCCAACCGTGGTGAGGGCAGTGTGCCGTCACCTCGGTTGGCAGCTCCTGAGGGAGCTGCACTCTTGCTGTCCATCCATGGGATGGGCAATTGTGCGGAGCCTGCACCAGAATGTGTCCTGGTGCATAGCAGATGTCTGGTGAAGCCGGTGGTCCTTGGGTTGCTGTCATGGTGCTCGACTCGCTGCTAGCAGCTCTTGAGGCCCTGCGGGCAGCGGCGTCGTCCTCCACGTCCAGCGAAGCTAGATGGAGGAGACCTTGGGGCATAGACTCGGCCACATCGAGGACAGAGCACTGAAGCCCGAAGAATCTCAGCGAGTTGCTGGCGCAACAACCGACGCAGGTGGCGAGCACAGAGATTGTGGGGAAGGGAAGAACTTGCGTTGCAGCAAGCCATCTTACCCCGCTAGTGTTCTCCTCCCTTGCCTCTCTTGCTCTTAGTGGTAGAGCTGCTGGTAACGTGTTGAACCTAGAAATTGTAGAACATAGAGAGACACAGTAGATTAGTGGAATGAATGAAATTCTCATTGATCTCAAGGTTACATATATATAGTGGATTACATACAATGGTGCACTAATTCTAGGCATTAGAGCAATGCTTCAATTCTCTCTGTAACAGCAACAATAAAGCTCCATAACAATGGGTGTTACCCAGGCCTTAACCTTAGCTATTACCACTATAACAATGGTTGTTACCAAGGCCTTAACCTTGGCTATTACAAAGTTTATTAGGCTCCATGACTGCTGTCATAACCTTGGCTGTTACCAAGGCTTTTGGTCTCCACCATGACTGCTCTATTGATGAGATCAAATAAGGTCATGTTGTAACAGTATAGCTGGTTAACTTGAGTCCCACTTCCTTATCCCAGTGCGTTGTAAGTTGGGCTGTCGCAACGTGTACGAGACTGAAGACATCTCCTTGGTCAGAGAATTTATCCATTTCCCTAGTGGGAAGAAGTATTTTGACCCGCCGATGATCGGTCGGGGGTAGGCCTTGTCCTGTCCTTGCATGACTCCCGCCCATGATGGAGCTCCGAATGAGGGCTATGCCAGGCTATGGGTTTAACTGGGGCATGTTTGCTAGGACGACTCAAGTGGGTTTTTAGACCCATCATGAGCTCTTTGGACATGGCATAGTTGTAAGATCTCAACAAAGTCCTACAACCTAAATTCGCCCTTTAGATTAACGTGAGTATTTCTTGACCCTCTAGAGACGTGGTGGCTTATACATGTATGAAGATAGAAAGATAGATTTCTATTAAAAACGATACATTCTGAAAGTTTCCCATTTATGAAACTTGGACGCACATTCTGCATGTGCATGAGTTAGGGCAATTCAATGGAGCTCCTACTTGAGTCCCTACCTCATATTTTAGGGATAAAACGTGGAAACATCTCTTCCATTAGTAGTAGCGGGCCATATTAACGATTAGAGATGCTTTATAGAGCTAAATAGGGGTTCAAATTTGAGAGTTTCATTGGAGCTGCCCTTGAGTTGGGGCCGGGCATCAAGCCCTCAAGTAGCTTGTTAGTACAATATACGTGTTCTTTTTTTTTTGTGTGAAATGGAATGTTGGAATGAAATCTATTGATTATGCCCCCGTTTAAGTTACAGGATTGCAAGCTAACTAAGCATAAAAAGTTCAGACTGCAGAGTAAAAGAATACAGTTTTTACGACCCTTAACAACAGTAATGGAGCACAAAAATCAGTAGTAAACGTCATTTTACGTGGATATAACTCAAAATTGTAGACGATTAGCGAGCATCGTGGACACAATTTATTTATTGTCCCTATAATGATTAGGATCCTAGCTTCGCAGTATAAGCATCTCTAATCGTATACTATATGCTTATCTTGGAACTATTCAAAGATATCTGACAGCCTGTTGCACTAGACAAAAATATCTTCTTCTGTGATCTGGCTCTGCACTTTAAGAATCTTTTGTGGACCAATGAGAAAATATCTCAGTTTCCACTGTGGCAAAGTCGGAGCTCTGTCCCGTCCAAAATCCAGGCGAACAATACTACTACACTAGTCTGGGAGTTTCATATTTCTCATCTGGTCTTGTTCAGATAGATCCATTCTCTCTTTATCCACATGAATCGGAGTGGGAAATGGGCTAAATCTTGCGGGAATTATATACCAAAACCTCAGTTGTATGCCACAGCAAAACGTAGGGAAAGTTCTTGTGCTAATTATAAATCCTTTAAATACAATAAATCACGTCATGTCATGGGCTCATGGCACATATTTACTATTGTTTCTTGGTATCATGCATGTGATTTCCTGTCCCAAGGATGATTAACATTATTCTATACGTACTTTAAGCTCATATATAGAAACCATCTCTAATAATATATTACCGTATGATTATCATAAAATTATTCAAAATAAAATCTCATAATCTGTTAGGACACTAGGCAAAAATACCTTCTTTTGTTTTGGATTAGTCAGAGCCCTGACTTCATGCCAATTCTCGTTGAGCTAAGTCAGAGTCCTGTCCTATAAAACACAGGTGCAATACCTTACCTGCTATAGCATCACAAGACATAGGCAAAAGTTTGTCTCAACTCTCGATGATTCTCTGAAGCATACAAATTTCTTTTCTGATGAAGACCATCCTAGCTTCTGCGTAAACACATACCCCATATGAAGCTCCGTTGCTCTGAAACACAACGGATCGAGCTGCTCATGGTATAACATGGTTAGATAGAACCAACACGCAATATCACCAAAGCAGCAACATTGAGGTGGCCAGGGCTGACTGTTTTGAGACGTGGCCCCATGTGACAACTTGTGGCTTTCAAAGATTGCCGTAAGATCACTCGTAAAAGAGGGGGCAAATCAAAGTTGGTTGCACCTTCCCCTTGCACGAGAACGTGGTATTCCATCATGCAATTGTCATAAGCTAGACCGCATTTAGATGCGGCTTTTGCTTGACTCCCTGTTCCATGCTCCGGCTATTAGCTGGCCAGGCAGCACTTGTGTGTGGCATGGCTGTTCTGCTTCTCAAGTTCCAGCGGCAATCTCAGTGACTTTATGAACAAAAAATTCAGCTGTTTAGAACGCAGTATGTGCCGAATATAATTCCTCACCATGCAGGACGTGCAACTATTGAACTATATATGCTGAAGTTAATAAATGAGCTGCTCTTTTTCTTTCAGTGTATTTCATGATTAGTCCTTCGCAAAATATGCAAAAACATGCATTAGAGCACATAAATAGTGAACATTGTAACAATACAGAACGGATTTGCAACAGGGTAGGACCTATACACCTAATGAACAACTTGAACATTTAACGTTGTTGTTTTTCATGTTGCAAGAATTGCATTATGAGAGTGATTGATCTGTCTTCTTTAACAAGGGTAGCATGATTTCTCTGCCATCTGTGGCAAAATAAAGGGATTGATCAGTAAGTAGAAAATTTCCCCATTCTTCGCAAATATAAATAAAAGGAAGATCTTGATGAAATTTTTGTGATCTTACATCTATCTTCCATCACAGAAATGTATCAGCATCTTCCAAGTTAACTTATCCAGTTTTGAACTTTGGGCAGCTGACAGTTATGCAGATTGCAGACAGAGGTGCCTACATGCTAGGCTACTACTACAAGCATCTTGATACAATCAGGACATGAATCCCAGATGGAGCCAGTAGTCATAAGTACACGATCTCTTTGGTGGCAAGAGGCATTATCTTCTCTATCATGAACGTCATCAAATTCGTCACTATGTCTATACAGAGTTTTTTTTTAAGCAACACAAAGTACTGTTCACATCCCAACTGATCTTTTGTTTTTACTCTCACTATGTCCATATAGAGTTTTGATTTGAGATTTTGTAGGGTTGAATACATTATTAATTAACAATATCGTGACCTTTTCATGATTTTTTGGGTGGGTAGTACTCATCCATTGCCATTGGGAAGACGGGAGCACCTGAGGCCACTTGGGAGGACCTCGTTGGTGTTGTGCGGTTGTGCCCTATCAGCAGCCTCTCCCACTTCCATGATGTATGCACAGGTAGACACCAGCACTAGGCACTGGCAGCCATTGGGAGGGAAGGTCCAAGGCAATGACGTGAGCCTTTCTGCCCCCTATATAAGCCTACCAGATGCACTCGTCTGACCACACCACGGCAGCAGCAGAGATGCAGATCCGTCGATAGCGGCGGCGAGAGCCCTGGTGCTCGGGTTACCCACCCTCCGTGCCTCTGTTCATCGATCCGGGATGAACAAGCCGAGGAGTGGCCAGGGGAAGAGCAGAGGAGGAGGGGGACTCGGCAGGGTGCTGAGGAAGCAGATGGTCAGGCTCTGCATCATCCGGGAGTGCGTCATCATGCTCCTCTTCTACCATGACTGATCCACTGATGCCTTTGCGGTTCTTCCTGGCCATTGACTACTTTTATTGATTTTATCTTTGGTTCCTTGATGTACCCATGTACATAGACAGGGGTCCTTCAGATATGTATCTGTATCATCTTTTTTTTTTTTTGCTGTGTTTGTTGCTACTCTTTTTATCCTAAGTCCGACAATGGCAAGGATGTACCGCGAAATGTTGGCATGTATCATTTTGTATTTGCTCTATGAGAAATGCAAAAAAGAAAAAAAAACTTGTGTCTTACCTTTTTGGCTTTCTCGTTCAGTTCATTGATTATTTCACCTGTTTCTGTTAAAAGCCTTTGAGCTAACAAGAAGAGATTCAGAAATTGCAATGTGCGTGGCGTACTCTGAAAAATGTCAGCAAGACAGATCCAGGATTTGTCGTGCGGCGAGCTTTCTTTTACGTATATTGATAACTCTTCCTTTACTGCAAAGGATTCTGTTATCTGCATAAGCTCTGAAAATAGCATTCTTCACATTTGATGATTTCATGCAACAGCACTATTTGAGCACATGCTTCTGAGTTCTCAGGTGCTACCGTTTCAACAAGTAATGAGCATACTGATTCCTCACATCTTTTTCTTGAAAAGAGCATATAGAATTTTCCTCGCAAACTAGTAGATACTTAAATGGCCAATTTGACAGTTGCCAATGGTACTTTTAGTTGTCCAGCAGCAAAGAAAATAGTTCCTTCAAGAAACATACATATGTGCAAACTTAAACTAAAGAAAGCAAGCCACGAAAATCTTGCCACCATTTGATAAGAGGATAATAGTACAACTGTGTACGGTGAGCAGCAAGCTCTGGAGTTTGGTCCACAAATGAAATGTATATTGAAATGGTCTTTGAACGGTTGAGATCGAGCAACCGCGCAACTGCACTGGAATAATGGATCCAATTCAATTGCTCAAACGAGAAGAGCTTCAAGAATAGAGTTGCAATGGTTTCGGTAAATCATAGCTTTCTCGGACATGTCATACATTATGACCTAGAAAGAAGTTACTACTTACTGTAGTAAATAAAAATCATTTCGGCGTTTCTTAAACACTCCAACCTGAAACGAGTCTGCACGAAGCTTTGTTTACTTCAGAGTTCAGAGATAACTTAGATTAGTACAAAATGGCCAGGTTTCAAACAAGCTGTCCCTTTTAAACTATCTGGTCGGCGAGGCCGGTGGTTTTCTCGCCATCAGAGCTCACGGTAGAGATTCGTATCCGACAACATTTGGTGTACTTGCTTCAGGAATCATGTCCATCTGCCCAAGTTCATTCTGCCATTGCTGTATCGTGAAACCCTGTACTCTCCATTTTTCTTTAGATCCTACTTAACTTACTCTCCGTTGGAGGCTTGGAGCCAGCACACAGCAGCTACAGGATATTACTTTGTAGTAATATCTGTCGTACTTGGACCAGTAGCTCTGATGTTTTGGCCACGACCACAAACCAAAGATGAGAAGCTGGATGAACATGTTGGTTTTGTTCAACTGTCGTCGTTGGGGAGTGCTGTAGAGTGTACAGAAGCGTGATGAGAATGAGATATGGAGCATGTGAGATGTGACCTATACGCGAGATAAGGTGAGGACGACTGGATCCTACACAAGATCAGGCAGCAGGCATTGCTCTGCAATCTGCACAGTTCACGTTTTCGCGGTACAGGATCGGTTGACAGTTTGACACGGTTCTTGTATAGTACTTGCAGCCGTTCAGTGTATATAAGCAACTGCCAAGTCTGCTTGAAAATGCCATCATCATCGCAACTTCACCGATGAAAAACCTGGAGCTCTTGCCTCTGAACCATGAAGAGACGAACAGTGAGCTGGGCATTTGTCAGCTTACTCCGGAGTCGGAAGAGGCGGGTAGGATTGTAGTTTGACGCTGCAAGCCAGAAGCTGTATCATAGCGCTAGCCCCCGTAGTGTTTGGTCGGTTGGGTTTGTGGCTCCTGAGCTGGAGCTTACCTCAATTTTATTGATGGTAAAATTGACTCTTCGACCAGGGTGCTTTTAGATAGCCTAAAGATTCCTCGAAAATACGTTTTCACAAAAAAAATATATTGTAAATGAATAGTATTCTGTGAGGGAGAGGATGAGATGAACCTGAAAAAGTTAGATGAATAGTATTTTTTGAGGAATTTTTTGAAACTAAGCGCACCCTGAAATGCAGGAATGACAGTGTGTGTTAGATACGCGTTGTGGAAATTTTTTGTAAAATTTGCCCAGCTAAAGAGGACTGAAGTTTGAACTAGAAGAAAGCAGGTCAGAACACAACAGCTGACGGCCCGTGGAACCATAGCCCAGCCCATCCTCCTTCGTGGGCTCGGTTAGTCGTCAGCCGGTGGGTCATGGGCTCATGTATGCGGTGGTAGTGGTGCGTAGTGGGTGACCCGTCTCATAAATTTGTTACAAACAAGGTGCGTAAGATTCTCCAGAAAAATATTATTTATCTATTTTTTAAGTAAAATGCACCGCCGGTCCTCAAACTTGGTAGGAGGTGTCATCCCGGTCCCCGAACTCCTAAAATGCACGTATAGATCCATAAACTTGCTAATTGGTTCACGTGAGGTCCAAATACCTGTATCCAGTTTTAATCGACCTACGTGGCCTGCTAACTTGGTGCTGACGTGTCCCTGACATATGGGGCCCACACGTCAGCCTTATCTTTCCACCCTTCTCTCCTTCCTCTCTTCCACTGACGGGACACTCGACCGCAATGGCCCCGATTCCCTGTGTCCTTCGCCGCGGAAAAGAGGAGGCGGCCGTCGGAGCACATGGAAAAGGAGGATTGAGGGACGAGGGGCGAGGCGAGGTGGTGGAGATCGAGGCAGCGCCTCCCACCCTGTCTCCTCTGCCGCACGGCCCCACAGACGAGCAGCAAAGTCGGCAGATCAGGCATGCACAACGAGCACGACGTCGGCCCAGAAGTTGGGGTGGGCACAGTGGAGGAGGAGCGCGAGGGCGCCGCCCGTGGAATCGCCCAGGAAGCAGTGTTCGTGCTGGTGCGGACGGCGGAGGAGAAGTAGTCGTCTCAGCCGTGGACGAGGGCATGGAACTCCGATACGTATCCCTGCATGTCGTCGGAGTGGCGTGGCCCTCGTAGTCGAGACCGTAGAGGGCATGGAACGCTCGTTGGTGCCGCACCGCAAATAGTCATGCATCATGCTGCATTCAACGGAGTACCCAATCCCATGGATTGATGCAATCGATCGATCGATAATCCAACAAAGCCAACCAACCAAGGCAGAGGAAGATGAGCGGATCTTGCAGGCAGGTGAACGAGCTGCCAGAACTACTGCCGAGTCCGCGGGCATCGTGGGAGAAGAAATTAGAACAACGAGGGAGGAGAGAGAAGGGTGGGTAACTAGGGGCTGACATGTGGCCCCCCATATGTCAGGGACACATCAGCGTCCAGTCAGCAGGGCACATAGGTGGATTAAAACTGGTTGTGGAGATTTGGACCTCATGTGAACCAATTAGCAAGTTCAGGGATCTATATGTGCATTTTAGTAGTTCGGGGACCGGGATGACACCTCATGTCAATTTTAAGGATCGGCGATGCATTTTACTCTATTTTTTTCTATGCATCTCATTGTCCCCACTGATAGAACATGCTTTCCAGTACAACCTACAATATTTTTCTAGATCTATAGTATTTTTTCTCCCAATCTAAACTCACCCTTACAGCGCGACAATCTCTCGGGCGGCACCGAGTCAACGACCGAGACCGAGCCAAACCGGGCGTAGTAGGCTCCGGCAACCAAGGCAGTTCGCCCCTTCGGTAGCGGGCAGCCAACTGAACCATGAGAGAGAGAAGGCTTCTCCATGGATCGTCGTCTTCCTGTTTTTCCTGCTATGATCGATGTTGAGACGTCTGCGCAAAGAACTACCCTACCTGTTGCACGACGTGCTTTGACCATGCAATAATTCGCACGATTGAATCGGTGCCCTCCGGCGACAGGTACTTGCTCGGTGCCAACCTAGCTAACCAGACATACCCGTTTGGTTACAAAAATTTCCAAAAGAAAATACTATTCATTCAATTTTTTTCTATTTATCCTCATACTTACAGAACACTATTTACCTATAATGTTTTTTCGATAAACAATGTATTTTCGGGGAATCTTTAGGTGAACTAAACACACCTTGGCTGCTCTTTGCACCAAAAACCACCATGGTTGTATGCTTTGACCATGGTGTAATTTACATTTATGTAAAATTGTAAACCACTGTCGAGGAATGTAGTAGCATAGGAGCACCCCTTTCGTGCTAAAATGCAATACATCTAAACATTCAAAAATTATATCCCATTATAGAGATTATAGACACATGTGAACAAGTTTACTTATATAACCTCGAAGTTGAATTAGTTTGGTTGATTTGATGATTATATGGAATATACTCTTTGTTATCCGCAATCGGCACTAAAACAATTATTGACATACATATCTACTCTACGACTTATCGGATACTATACAGTCATTTCAACTAGGTGATTGCCTCGCCTTTTTCGTATAAAAAAAATAGAGATACTACATACACTTTTTGTTCAAATCCCTTGTTATCTTTATTGAAATCTGTATTATGTACTAACTAGGATGCCTACGGAGGGAGCACAGATCATTCGGGGTGTGTGTGTGTGGGGGGGGGGAGGGGGGGGGCTTGTTGACCTGCTTCGTGGTCGTGGGGAAAAGAAGAAGCGTGTAGGATCGGACCGCTGCCTCCTGCCTTGGTAATGATGGAAATTAAGGCCAAGCGTGCTAGCTCCCTGTTTCCGTTCACACGCGTCTCTACAATATGCTAGTGCAAACACTCCAGATCGAATTAACGCGAAGAGTCTGGCGCTTCTTTTTTTTTAAGACGTGCATAGCACGTTTTTCATTAAAAAAAGAGTACATTGAAACAATTTTGGGAGAGCCTCAAAATGCAAGGTTACAACAACGACCATAAAAAGAAAATAAACAATGCGAGCTCAAATACAAACACATGAAAAGGAAAGACAACTCCCTCCACCAACCAACTAAGCGAACAAGGGGAACAAAGCACCCAAAGAAGAAGCGACTCCAACACCATTATCGTCCGTCCACCCGCATGAAGAAGAAGCCCAAGCATCTCACCTCGCAGAGAGAGCCGAGTGTCGTGACAGCAAAGAGGTGGCAAAACATCCACCAAGAAAGCACAGTCGCGGAGGCAAAGCATCCGCCCAAATGGTGGCAAAGCATCCACCCACCTAGATCGACCATGGCGGCGAAGCATCCACCAGAGCATGAAGCAACAATACTAGCGACCGTCCGAACCAAGTAGCAACCAACGAAGACGGCAAAGTATCCGCCAGCAAAGAGGGGGCGGCAAAGCATCCGCCGATGAAGAACGGGCGGCAAAGCATCCGCCAGTGACGGGACGACGGCAAAGCATCCACCAGCCAAGATGACTTAGAGCAACCAAGGGACGTGGATGAACGAAGCGAAGATGAGCGTTGGAGAATACTTCCCAACGAGACTGAACGACCACCACAAAAGTCACGACCGACTCTAGCAACATCCAACAGTGATCCTAGAGAGGTGGTGGCGAGAATCCTTAGAGCCTCTAAGACGACGCCTCAGGGGAGGGGGCGACACCAATGGCGCCGTCGTCGTCCGACCGACAAGGTCAAGGTTTTCAACTAAAGTAACTCACCGGAGAGGCGGAAGAGAGGAACGAATGACGCCTTCAATGAGCGGCACCCTCGGGTGTCGCCGTCATTGTCCTGCAAGCAGGCACAAGGCTTTCACCTACACCTCACTTCCACTCCAAACAACTCCACCACCATCACCAGGGATTGCAGCAGACGAAGCAAGACGGTCGGGGGACGGTAGCGACCGATAAGCGACCTCGACCGAACACCATCCAGCCATGCAGCTCCTAGCTCCAGCTGCAGCCGGCCAGCTCCTAAGCGAGGGAGGCATCCGCCTGAGGGGGTCAGTCGTGCTGCCATGGACGTCGCGGCTGGAGCACCAGCACCACCGCCAGGACTGTGTCCACAACGGCGGCGGCGAAGGGGCCCCAGAGGCACAGGAACTGCACCGAGCCTCGGCGCCATGGTGAGGAGCCACCATGAAGAAGAGGCCTCGACCCACGGGACGGTGAAGAACCCCACAGGAGCCGCAGGGGCAATGAAACGGGCAATGAAACGGGCCTCGCAGCCCACGAATCGCCCCGCCGCCGCCCTCCTTGCGGGCGCCGGACTTCCGCCCCCCCTCCACTCCGGCGACGGCGAGGAGAAGAAGAGGAGGAGCGAAGACCCGGCGGCGGCGGCGGCGCAAGCCCCTCCCGTCGCCTGCGGGAGCGCTGGGTCCCCGCGGCGTAAGCCAGCGGCGGCGGGGGCCGCGCAACGGCGAGGGCGCGCCCGGGCAGGAGCCGGCGGAGCACGCCGACGGCGTCGAGGCGAGGTGGCGGCGGCGGCGCGAGGAAGCGAGTTGTAGAGGGAGATGGAGACTCGGGAGAGGAGAGAGAGAGGAGCCTCGCCGCCGCCGTCCTGGCGACCACCGGGCTTCTGGCGGTGCGCTCTGGCGGCGGCGAGGGGTGGCGGCGGCGGGAAACCCTAGGCGTTTGGGGTCCTTTGCTCAGGTGCGTGTCGACTAATACCTGATTCCACGTGAGTCTGGCGCTTCCTTAAGAAATCCATTTTTTAGTTTTACTATTTATTTCTCTCATAAAACATATTTTTCAAAAAATATACTTTTTCTGAAAAAAATCTAAACACAGCGCACGCTTCACGCACAGCCAGCATAATGTAGGGCATGACCCTGCACAAGCGGTATGTGTTTTTGCAATTGGGCCCTTATCTAATGATCTGTAGTAGTACAAGACAACGAAGCGATCGTATCCACAAGACAGCAGACACACAAACAAACCTGACCGACTCGTCGCTGCATGGTTGCATGCAAGAAGCCCAAACGCTATTTTTTTCTCCTCCTGTTCAAACAAAGCTCCGCTCTCCGCTCCGCTGAAAATGATTCGAATTCCGCGCCTGAATTCATATCTCAACAAACCGGCCCGCATGCGCCTCCGCGTCCCGGCTCCCGAAGTCCCCGCCCGCCCCCCTCGGCCCCTCTCCATAAAAACCTCCTGCCGTCGCGGCACAGATCCATTCGAGCCGCCCGCCGCCAGCCACCATGCCCTACTACTACTCCGCGGTGGAGCCGAGGCGGATGGCCGCCGACGCGAACGCCGCCGCCGCCGCCGACGACGACACCCTCCTCTCCCTGTCGCTCGGCGTCGGCGACATCTACAGAAACAACGCCCCCGCCGCGGCCAGGGCGAAGAACGATGGCCCCCGGCCGCCGCTGGTGTCCACACCGACGCCCCCGGCACCCATGGATGCGCCGCCGTCCCCACCCGTGGCGTCGTTCTACACACCGCTGTGCCTCGATGCCCTACCCATGGTGGGTGGAGGCACCAGCGCCTTCACCCCAGTGCTCATCACCAGCAACGCCCCAACGACACCGCTCCGCTCCCATCACAAGGCGTCCACCGACGACGACGCCATTATTGGCTTCGTCCCCACCATCCCCACCACCCTAACCGCGACGCGTCCCGACGCCGCCGCCGCCGCCACTCCTCCAGCGCCAAGGAAGCGTTCGCGCTCGGGCCGCCGCTCGAGCGCCGCCACCGCCACCGTCATCCGCCACGTCGCATCGCCGCCGCAGGCGAAGATCGTCCTCATCGGCGACGAGGAGACCGTCGACGTCGAGGGCGGGCTCCACGTGGCCCCACCATACGAGTGGTCAACAGAGCGCGTGGGGGTGCACCACTCGCTCGCCGAGCTCTCCAACCGGGGCATCTCGACGATCACCGGCGAGCTCAAGTGCAAGCGCTGCGACAACCTCGTGGCCATGTCGCTCGACCTCGACTCCAAGTTCAGGGACCTGTGCGGCTACATCTCGCGGAACGTCCACGACATGGACGACCGGGCGCCGGCGAGGTGGAAGGAGCCGGCCCTACCGGACTGCGCCAAGTGCGGGCAGAGGGGCAGCATGCGCCCGGTGATCCCGGCGGACAAGCACCGGATCAACTGGGTGTTCCTGCTGCTCACCGAGATGCTGGGGATGTGCACGCTGGAGCAGCTCAAGCACTTTTGTGCGCACACGCGGCAGCACCGCACCGGCGCCAAGGATAGGGTGCTCTACTCCACCTACATGGAGCTGTGCAACCAGCTGATGCCTGATGGGGTCTTCGACATGGCGTCCGAGAGGCAGAAGAGGGCTCGCCCGAATGGTTATTAGATTTCATCGTGGTGCTGTGTAATGTCTTTGTGCCGTCTCTACTGGTTTGATTTTATTACAAGCAATATATGTAAATAGTACTACTGCCTTTTTTTTCTTTCTATAACAAATGTATCTTTAGTTGCTTTTATGGAATGATCATGATTATGGGTTTATTGTATATAGAGGACTAGAGGATTGCGCGTGTCGATCGTAGTAAGACCTCGTTTAGTTTTTTTTTCGCTGATGAGTGAAACCGGTGCGACCTGAAACCATCGTGCCTTAGACCAGATTTAGTACAGGGTTTCATCGCACAATTGCCATGAAACAAAACATGATATCTTGTTTTTTTGTGGGGGAAACATGATATCTTGTTTTTTTATTTTTCTATAGTATTACGATAAAATGTGTCTAGAAGTGACACGGTGCAAGAAAATTTGCAGTTATCACCAACCAATAGGTTGTCATTTTCGAACTAGTGTTGTTTCGTGTTTGCAACGAAGACCTTATTAACCCTTCCCCTCTTTCATCATTACATTGTGCCACATCACCAAAAATCCTGACATGATACATAAAATTCCTATTGAGAATGACCTTATTCTTTTCTATTCCTCCACATGCGAAACAAAAAAAAAGGATATCCTGAAATACTACAGGAGTTTTTTTTTGTAAAAATAGCCCAAAAGGTACGTATGCCGAAATATCGGCCCAACCAGCACAAATTAACAATCTATGGGCTTTGCATAGGGGCAATCGGTCAATGTATATGTAAATAGTACTACTGCCTTTTTTTTCTTTTTATAACAAATGTATCTTAGTCGGTTTTATGGAATGATCATGATTATGGATTTTATTACAAATAGACTAGAGGTTATTACGTGAGTTGATCCTAGTAAGACCTCATTTAGCTTTTTCGCTGATGACTGAAACCGGTGTGACTCGAAACCATCGTGCCTTAGGCCAGACTTAGTTCAGGGTTTCAACACACCATTACAAAAATGACATGCTTTCTTTTGGATAAAATAAAACAGGACATCTTCTATAGTATTATGATTAAATGTGTCTAGAGGTGATACGAATAGAAATTTGCAATTATCACCAATCCATTCTTTGCCATTTTCGAACTAGTGTTGTTTACAACGAAAACTTTGTTAACTGTTCACTTCTTTCATCATTAATTGTGCCAGATCACCAAAAATACTGACGTGACACTTTAACCAGGATAAAATTCCTATTGATAATGGTCTTTCTTTTCTATTCCTTTAAATGCGAAAGAAAAAAAAACCTGAAATACTACATGATTTTTTGTTTATACAAAGGGCCCAAAACGTACGTATGCCGAAATGTCGGCCCAACTAGCACAAACAATCCATGGGCCTCGGCCCAGGGCAATCGGTCAATATTCTTGCGGTCAAAGGCGACCTGGGTTTGTTCTGCTCGGACCCGGACCAGCTGAACCGTAATAACCGCGTGCTATAAAATCAGCGGCGGCGATGCGGATTCTCTCCGTCTCCGGCGTCCTCGCTTCCTCGTCGGCGCTTCTCTCCGGCGTCGTGGACTCCGCATCTGCCGCGTTCAGCCTCGTCGGGTTCCCGCGCGTGTCCTTTGGTCGAGCGAATCCTTCGAGTATGACGGCTCCCGCTTGTAAAGCCTCCTCCTCTTCGTCTGCCGCTGTCGGCGCCGGCGCCGGCGAGCAGAAACCTTGGCTCTTCGTCGGTCTGGGGAACCCCGGAAGGATGTACAAAGGCACTCGGCACAACGTAAGTTCGCAAGCACTCACCAATTCTCCATCCATCCCGTCGCAGGCACAAGTAAATCTGGCTATGATGGCGATGCTCGAGGGGGACAGCCTCGTCGGCTCCAGTTGCTATTTGGGTGAACGCCAGTCGGTCTAGAATAGCGCTGTGGTGGAACTGTGCGTTGATTTGGATGAGCTATCGAGTATCGATGATATAGGATTCAATTGTGAATCAAGGTCAGAAACTGTTTTAGTGAAAGCTACAGCTTCGACACTAGGCCGTTATTTGTATGGCAGGCCTCTGATGGCAACAGCCGCTGTCGAATGTAGTGTCTAAGGCTATATTTGCATCAAGCCATCTGTCTATCACAATTAACTTGGCATCAGCTCCTGCTTGCTTAGCTGACTTAAAGGGGCTAAGGTTTGAGTCCCCCTTCTAATTCGCTAATGCAGACCATCTGTTTTTTAATTTTTCCCCTGGCAGCAACAATGGGAAACATTTGCTAACACGTATCCTGCATTAGATACCCCTTTGCTTGAATTATGTTAGTTTTTAGCTGTTGGGTTCATAGAAATCATAACCTTGTTTTCTCTAAACACTTAAACTTGTTAAGCATGAGTCAAATTCGCAAAATCTAAAGCTTTATCCAAAAGTTACAATATCACATTCACAAAATTATGAACTAGAGGAACCAAGTTGGCGTGCTTATGTATGAGATGGGAAGGCTACCACTTAGGGTTGATTCTGATCTGACAGGCTAAAGTTGTTTCTATTTTATATCTGCTTGATACTGTTAGAAAGTTTTGACATTTAGGCATCTCAATTTGCTTGTTTTGGGTGTATTGAGCACTTTGGAACTTTCATGTAACTCTTGTCAGTCTGTGGTTTACTTCAATGTTCAAAGGCAGGCATAATGTATGATCTTTCATTAAAAGAAATAGAGCTTTAATTGTGACCCTGGATTCAAACTAGTGCTTAATTGTGAACCTGGATTCAAACTAGTGCTTTAGTAGTGTATATTTTGGATCGGTTAGTAAAGTTTGTACCTTGCAGTATCATGTTTTAACCAAACCATGTTGGTATCCAGGTTGGATTTGAGATGATTGATGCTATTGCAGAAGCTGAAGGGATTTCAGTCAGCAGTAAGCAATTTAAGGCGATTGTCGGGAAAGGTAATTGGTAATTCTGTGCAAAGTTTTCTGATCTACATGTGTATTTCAACAACTTAGCTCAGCATTTTTAGTTCCCCTCACCTAGTTTAGCATTTTTAGTTCCCCTCATCAAGTTCATCGATTTTAGTTCCCCTCGTAATTTAGCACTGTACTTCTGCATTTTGAGAAACTTTGCTCACATTATCCGTACCTGGCACCCCTTGTGCATTTGAACTTAAAACTCTTTATCATAGTTGGCCTGAATAGTATCTAGAGCTCTGCGTGGTGCTGTGATATCTGAAAAGTTTTCTCTCTCCTTTTCTTTCTTGCTAGTTGAACAACTTATTATTTGTGACTTGTGTATCAACTTGCACATAATCAATCAAAGAAGGTGGCATATTCCTTGTCATCGGTCTTTCTAAGCTTTTTCATACTTGTTGCAACCTTTTTCTGTTAATCAGTACAATGAAGTGGTGTACTGCTGTTGCTGATGCTTTTGAGCATCTAAGGCACTGGTATCAAATAGATGAATGTGAAGCCAGTGTCTTGAGATAAAAAAGGAAAAGCAAATTCCCGTTGATTGAAGTTCCTCTTTTTTATTTGTCTGTACCCATTATTTTCAGTTATGTTTTGCCCGTACCCAGTGTTTTGAGTTAATGTTTTGTAAGAAGTACCCGCTAGCCAATTTGTGTGGATTTTCTCAATCATATGCAGCCAAACAAAGTCTATGAATTAATATTTTTTTTTATTAAATCTGTATCTAAGTGGAACCAACATATACATGCACGTTTTTGAAAAATACAGTGCTTCTCTCTATTTAGGCCTCATCGGTGATGTCCCTGTAATGCTTGCCAAGCCACAGACTTTTATGAATGCAAGTGGTGAGTCTGTAAGTAAAATTACTCTACTGCAGCTTCAAATTGTAATCATGCTTTGCTAGTCCTTTTCGCTTACCACTATTTATGTAGGTTGGACAGCTGGTTTCATATTTCAAGATACCACTCAATCAATTAGTTGTGGTAAATGTTATCCTTGAGCTGGTACTTTATTATGTTTACACAATATTTTGTCCCATAAATTGTTCTCATGCCCTTTCTAGATATATGATGATCTTGATCTACCCTTTGCGAAATTGCGGCTGCTGCCAAAGGGGGGGCATGGTGGGCATAACGGGTATTCAGTTTGTTTTCCCAGAACCCCTTTCCTTCTACAAGACACTTCATGGCTGAGCATGAAAGGGACTTGAATAAGTGCTGCATTATAATAGCATAACCTTGTCACATAGTCCTGTTAAGGAGGTCTGCACTAATGATCCCTTTTTCCCCCTCCCAATGGATGGGACTCAGAACTCGTCAACCCTTTGTTTCTTCAATGTTTTAATGCACAACATAATCATATCGTAGTGCTTCAAAACTACCAGGCTTGTTATTAGACCTAATAACTGGATACATTGCAGGATGAGGAGTATTATCGACCATTTGAAACAGACCCGCAACTTTCCACGTCTACGTATTGGTACTGCAATTATTTGCTTCTCATTTTTTTTCATCCAGGGAATGTCTCAAAGATTATTCCCCAAAAAATGTTGTGCAGGCATTGGGCGGCCACCTGAGGAGATGGGTGCAATCAGTTTTGTTCTACGGTCATTCAGCATGGAAGAAAAGGAAGAGGTTCGTAATTCTGATGCATGGAAATTTGCTTCAGTACTATGCCTGTGGCCTTTTTCTTAAATCTTAAGCAAACATGGTTTCTTGAAACCTTGGAGCGGAATATCACATTGATCCATGCAAGCAGAACATCAGTAACTAGAATTCTCTCCATTTTCCGCAGCTTGAAGTGACTTTCCAAAGAGGCCTGCACGCAGTAAGGATCATGGTTCGGGAAGGGTTCAACAAGAGCGCAACATTTGTGAACACTCCGCTGCCATTAGAAATGTTGAATAGATGAAAATGACTCCGTATTGTATTCAAACGGTGTATAGATCACTAGATTCACAATAGTTGCTGACACAAGGGGCCATTGCCCCCGATGATCCACCCTGAAGATTCACATAGTTTCTGTAAAGAGATCACACAGACCACATCAAGTGCTGTATACATTGGATTCACATGACAATTTTCAGGCTGTGGGGGTCATTTGTAGTGCTTTCTGTATTGTTGAGTTTAAAACTAATTGAGGATACTGTTTTCAAGCTATTGATTCCTGATTGGATTTGCGTCAATTATAAGAGCCAGTTTGTTTCCTACCCAACTTAGAGCCGATTATAATCTATAAGCTAGAGAATAGTAGCTTATTAAATTATAATAATCCAGCTTATGAATTATCATATTCTATATATAACGCTGTTGGTGTTTGTAATTTATAGATTATTAGATGGATTATATAATCTATAAGCTGCAGGCCCTAAGGACATACAGTACGCTTTACACTATTCTTTCCCGAAAGTTTGTTGTATGTTCTCATGAAAGCAAACAGCCAAACAGCATGCTACTGTATTCAGCCGATGTGCGGCTGTGCCACTGCCGTGCACCTGTGCCGACTAGTGACACGAATCACGCAATGACACGACACTGATGCGCAACTAGAGTGCACCTGTGCCGACTGCTGGCTGGGTGCCGACTAGTGACACGAATCACACAATGACACGACACTGATGCGCAACTAGAAGCTTTCGATCGTGGTCCAAAAACAGAAACCGCCTCTCCACTCTCTGGTCGAATCACCACCGTCCGCGCCCACCAACCCACCATCACGCGTTCATCGCCACCTCCCTAAAACCCTCCCCCATCCACATCACTCCTCTCCACTCCGCCGCCGCCGCCGCCAGCCTACCCCACAATGGCGGCGACCACCCATTCTTCCCCCATGTCGTTCCTCCTCTCCCACCCGCAGCCGCGCTCCGCCACCCCCGGCACCCGCCTCCCTCTCCGCTCGGCCGCCCGCCGCGTCCGCTGCGCCACCGACGCCGCCGCCGCCGCCAGCACCAAGCACCGGCGCGCGGCAGATGAGAACATCCGCGAGGAGGCGGCGCGGCACCCCGCCCCGAAGCAGGGCCTCTCCGCGTGGTACGAGCCCTTCCCGCCGGCCCCCAACGGCGACCCCAACGAGCGCTACTCCCTGGACGAGATCGTGTACCGCTCCAGCTCGGGGGGCCTCCTCGACGTGCGCCACGACATGGAGGCGCTGGCCCGCTTCTCGGGCGCCTACTGGCGGGACCTCTTCGACTCCCGCGTCGGCCGCACCACCTGGCCCTACGGCTCCGGCGTCTGGTCCAAGAAGGAGTTCGTCCTCCCCGAGATCGACCCCGACCACATCGTCTCCCTCTTCGAGGGCAACTCCAACCTCTTCTGGGCCGAGCGCCTCGGCCGCGACCACCTCGGCGGGATGAACGACCTCTGGGTCAAGCACTGCGGCATCTCCCACACCGGGTCCTTCAAGGACCTCGGCATGACCGTGCTCGTCAGCCAAGTCAACCGCCTCCGCCGCGCGCCGCTCTCGCGCCCCATCGCCGGCGTCGGGTGCGCGTCCACGGGTGACACCTCCGCCGCGCTCTCCGCCTACTGCGCCGCCGCGGGGATACCGGCCATTGTCTTCCTCCCGGCCAACCGCATCTCGCTGGAGCAGCTCATCCAGCCGATTGCCAACGGCGCCACCGTGCTCTCGCTAGACACCGACTTTGACGGATGCATGCGGCTCATCAGGGAGGTGACTGCCGAGCTGCCTATTTACCTTGCCAATTCACTCAATTCTCTTCGGCTGGAGGGGCAGAAGACTGCGGCTATTGAGATACTGCAGCAATTCGATTGGGAGGTGCCGGATTGGGTCATTGTTCCAGGAGGTAATCTGGGGAACATCTATGCCTTCTACAAGGGATTTGAGATGTGCCGTGTTCTTGGCCTTGTGGATCGTGTGCCACGGCTTGTCTGCGCACAGGCTGCCAACGCAAACCCGCTGTACAGTTATTACAAGTCCGGCTGGACTGAGTTCCAGCCACAGGTGGCCAAGCCAACATTTGCATCGGCAATCCAGATTGGTGATCCTGTATCTGTCGACCGAGCTGTGGTAGCACTCAAGGCGACTAATGGCATTGTTGAGGAGGCCACAGAGGAAGAGCTCATGAACGCAATGTCACTTGCTGATCGCACTGGAATGTTTGCCTGTCCGCATACTGGGGTTGCGCTTGCCGCACTGTTCAAGCTCAGGGACCAGCGTGTCATTGGAGCGAATGAGCGTGTTGTGGTTGTCAGCACGGCGCATGGTCTGAAGTTCTCTCAGTCCAAGATCGACTACCATGATAGCAAGATTGAGGACATGGCTTGCAAGTATGCCAACCCACCGGTGAGCGTCAAGGCTGATTTTGGTGCCGTCATGGATGTGCTGCAGAAGAGGCTCAAGGGTAAGCTCTGAGCCTCTGTTTGACTAACTCTTCCAATTGGTTGTTGTGTGTCAGTTGTGTTCTGCATCTGATTCCAATTCAGTGGATGACTATGGAGGAACGATTCATTGGTCGCTAGCCCTTTAGGTCTTTGGCCTATTTCAGGCTTGAATGGGATTGGAGGGTAGGATATGTGTTTGAGGAGTTTAGCAAGATTTGAAGAGGCTATCTCTTGTACTGTCGTGTGTTCTATGGATAATAAGTGATGGTGTTGCTGTTGGATTGAATAATTATCACTCACTCCTGTCCTTTGTGCATGAACTTGTCGAATATTATAGAGTAAAGTCTATTTTTGACCATCGAACTCTTGCCTCAGTTTGGTTTTGGCCATCGAACTCCAAAACCGGGTATCCTTGGCCATCCAACTATCAAAACCGTTCAGATTTGGCCATTGGGCTGTTTTGATGAGTGATTTTAAATTTTTTATTTACAATTTAGTTCTTAGATCTTAAAATGATTATTACTTTTTGCTCGTACCTCCGATTTAGGTGATTTTTACGGTCACGTGTTCCTAACGGTGAGCTTTATCTTTTAAAATGTTGATCATATTATTTAATAATTGTTTATTTTATTTTCTTGTATTGTTGTTTCTACGTAACAACATAAGAATAATATAACAAATAATGATAAAATAGTATAAATGCCATTTTAAAAGATAAAGCTCACCGTTAGGAACACGTGACCATAAAAATCACCTAATCGGAGGTACGAGCAAAAAGTAATAATCATTTTAAGATCTAAGGACTAAATTGTAAATAAAAAATTTAAAACCACTCATCAAAACAGCCCAATGGCCAAATCTGAACGGTTTTGATAGTTGGATGGCCAAGGATATTCGGTTTTGGAGTTCGATGGCCAAAACCAAACTGAGACAAGAGTTGAATGGCCAAAAATAGACTTTACTCAATATTATATTGTCTGTTACTATCTGGAATTCTGGATTGTTACTGTTTGATCACTTCTGTTGCTGACTGAACTAAAATCCTATCCGATCTGTATTGGTGATAGTTGATGTTGATGCCAGGTTGCTGGGTTTTGCCCCAATTCCGTTGGGAGTTTCTGATGCAGATTATGCCTGAATTTAGGTGGTCCGTCGCCATGATTTGCTCCAATCAACGTGGTCCGAAGTAGACAAGGCCAGCCTTAGTGGGGTTTCATAGACACAGTTACCTAAACTGAAAATGAGGTAACTGTGCCACAGGGGTTTCATGGTGACGAAACTCTCCTCACATCCCATGAAACTCCCCCTCTTAATTACCCTGCCATGTCAGCAAAACTGCTAATGTGGCAGTGTATTTAATGCCCGTAAAACCCCCCATTGAGATTGGTCTAATAGATATTCTTGTGTATCACAGCCCTGATGCCTTTTGCATATAAGCGACAGGTCGACAATAGCACCAAAAAGCTCCAATCAGCGTGGTGCAAAGTAGATGGTCTCGTGGCAATCTCTTTTAGGCAAAGTCGTAACACTGTAGAGATACGATTTGGTGGCCAATTGATGCTCCTTTTCAGATTGATATAACAAAAAATCTGAAAAAGGTTAATGGATAGTTGGATCGAAAGGGATAAGACAACTTAACCAATGAGACCTCCTGCACATTGCAAGGCTCATGAAGGCCATGAAGACAAATAGAGCAATACAAACATCGTCCTACACTCTTCCTATAGCACTTTTCCTCCCAACATCGTCTTCATGTAGCACTTTTCCTGGCTGTTACACTACGTGCTTTGGCCATGGTGTAATTTAAATTATGTAAATCATTGTCAATGAATGTAGTAGCATAGGAGCACTTCTTCCGTTCTAAAATACAATATACATATAAACATTCAAAGTAATTATCCTTATATAGAGATTGTAAGCACACGTGGACAATTACTCATTCGATTTTCTGCGAAGTTGACTAGTTTGCTTCATTGGAGATCATTGAAATAATTTTTTTGTTATCCTCAGTTGGTATTAATAATTTAGAGATATACATACCTGGATCAACAACTCATCGAATGGTAGTTTGTAACCTCAGGTGTATAGTTTCATTTTATTTTTTAATATATAATCAGTAGGGACTTGTTCCTCCTGTTTCAGTGTTTCATATAAAAGAATTTAGAGATACACAAGTTTTTTTTTTCAATTCACTTGTAGGAAGAGCCCCCTGTTGGCAATAGAAATTAATCAACTTGTTGGAAGTTCACTCATGGTCTGACCAAAATCTGAAAAATTCCAAAGTGCTTCTTTTTCTCTATGTGTCGGCTATAGGAGATTACTGACGTGGTTAATTGCTCAGGTTGTTGCTATTTGGCCGTTTAACCTTACGTATTCAATGACAGAATATTTGGAAACTACACCTATTACAAGGAAGGTTGTTTGGTTGTTTTGATGCAGCTATGTTACATCAGTTCAATGGTTGTCAAATACTGCGGTTATGTGAACTAATTAGGACCACAATTCATCAAGTAAGTTTTATGTGAATTCAAATTGATGAGAAATATGTATTCTACTTTGGATTGCTTAAAACTCCTGCTGGTACTTGTGTGTCTAGATTTAGTTGTTTAGTTTTCCTCAAAATAAAATATGAAATTACTTCTGTTTTTCCAACACAACTTGCACAAATAGCCAGGCGCAGGAGCAGAGCAGAAGCAACAGCAGCAGCAGTCCTCAATCCTCAGTAGGCCCAAAAGGCGCGACCCGCTGCAGCCCACCACACACGCGGGACGGATAGAGAGGCCCACTGGCTCTACGTTGTGCACTGGCGTCGGATCGGCCCCATAGAAGCCTAGCTAGCATCGCAAAATCTCCAATTCGTGGCCTAGGTTTTGGCCCATCATGGCCCTGACTGAAGCTGCATTCCGGCGAAGACATTCCAAAGTCGTGGAACGAATTGATCTAATCGGTTGACGGTTGTCTTGTCGGCTATCCACAATTACAGATTTACAGCCCCTGGTCCATGCATCCAGCTGGTCCTCGAGGCCAGCCTCGATTATCTACCTGCTCCTCCTTGCAAAATGCAAGTCAATTGGATCAGCGACAGTTCAGTTACGTCTGTACTAATGTTCCAACAGCACATACGTGCGCCCCGTGCCGGCATTGGCCCATTGCAGCCAGGCCACGGTCTGTCCATGCGCCACCGACGATGCTACCTGCAGTGCAGAACATGCCTCTGTCTGTCTGCCACGGCGACGATACTCGTCTTCATTCAACAACGCTGGGACCAAAGTCAATCTGAATCCTTTTCTTTTTTTTTTCTTCTGAAAAGAGGTCAAACCAAATCAAACTCTTTTTTTTTTGGGGTATAAAAACCGAATCAAACTCTTGTGGAAGTATCAAACACGTATGCGGAAATCACTCTGTCGTGCGTCACATGGTGAGCATTTTGCCGCAACCAAAGCCAAAGATGATCGATCCAAAATGCTGCGAGCAGTCCAATCCCTGACACCGGGCTGCATTGCATTGTGCTTGGTTTCATTTCCTCGCCTTTTAGGACAACGAAACGAATATAGGACAGTTAGTACGACAGCTAAAAAGAATGACAACTGAAAAAAAAGCTAAAGAAAAAGGGAGACATCTCCCTGTGAACGAGGGAATCTGATGATATTGGCATGCTGTTGAAGAGAGCAACAGCAGGCCAACAGCAGCAACAGGCCTTGTGTACGTTTTCTGGTCCGTTTGGGTCCCGTTTCGACTTTGCTTAACGCCAATGGAGCTCTCTCTACTGGCAACCTTTGTTAAACACATGGCCCTCCACATAGGAATAGCCTTTTAATCTCTTTGCCGAAATCTGCTACGGCATCAACAAGCACCAATTATTTTTGTTTTTTTATTTCCTCTTAGGTTTTCCTTTTGCATAAAAAAAATAATAAAAGGGAAAGCATCGAACCACATATGCCTTGGCTGCAATTATTATCACCCAAAAGGAAATCCTCATGAGTCATGAGCCATGACAGTGAACCGCCGTGCGTGCGTGATCCATGTGCCAAAGGAACAATCCCAATCAGGCAATCACCATGGTTTATTTTCTAGAAAAAAGAAACAGACTGCTAGGGAAGAGAGAGGTAGAGAAGAAAATGACAGCAGAACTAGGGTATTAAAACAGCATGACAGAGATGCAAGATACACCACCAGTAACTACTAGTAGTAGTTATAACAGGAACCAAAGAATGGTTGAAGTGAGATAGTAAGACAAGTGAGATAGGTTAAGGCCACGTTTTTTTTATATAAAAAAATTAGGCAGGTCCAGTCGAAGTTTGGTGAAAGGAAAGAGAAAGGAACCTGAAATCTGATGTGGAGGTAAACCCCTCACCAAACCACAGGTATGCAGAAAAACTGCCCGAAAAGCTTCTCCTTTGCCTACTGTGCATTGACTACTGAGGGGGAGGGGAACTTGGCACCCACCTCCTCCCTGGCTCCCTCCGCCGACAGCGAGAGGCTGCGAGCAAGCGGCAGCCAGCCACCACCACCACCGCCTCCCCATGCTCCCACATCCCTGCCATCCTTTTTGACTCCTGGATCCCTCTCCTCCCCGCCGGCCGAGGATCTCATTATCTGACTACCTTTCCTTCTGTGTTCCCCCCCATCCTCCTGATCTCTCCACATCCCCCCTGACCAGCCGAACGTGAAGAGAGGGAAGGCGGCGGCGCGGGTGAGGACCAATGGGGAAGGGGAGCGCGCGGGCGCTGGCCCTGGCGCTCGCTGTTCTCCTCGCCTGCTTCGACGTCGCGGTCGTCACGGCGCAGGACACCGAGCGGATCGAAGGTACGCGGCGCGACTTGTTATTGTTCCCATCTTGATTCTGAATTTCTGATCTTGATGAGCACATTCCTGTCAGTTTCTACAATTCGAGCTGCTTGTTTTGTTTACCTTGTTGCCCGCGGCACATATTGTAAATTGGTAAAGCCGCAATTTTGGCACCTATTAGTATGATAGTTTGATCTCTTAAGCATCTGAATCCTGAATTCATGGCAATTCCACCCCGATTTCATTTGCTGATGGGTTAGCATGTAAGCTGAATACAGGTGGATCCTTTGGCATTCAGTGATGCATGATGATAATCAATTAGTCATGATTCGTTCAGTTTAGCATAGGCGTAAAATTCACTTTAGACCTGTAGATGGCTTAGCTAGCATACCTTTCTTTTGATCAGTATGCTTTGTGAATCCAGGGCGTGATCCCTAGCATGTTTCTACAGCTAGGTATATTCTTTTCCCACTTTTGTGCACGCCCTAATGCTGTGGCTATTAAAATGCAGGAAGTGCTGGTGATGTCTTGGAAGATAACCCTGTTGGGAGGCTCAAAGTCTATGTCTATGATCTCCCCAGCAAGTACAACAAGAAACTGCTGAAGAAGGATCCTAGGTGTCTGAACCACATGTTTGCCGCTGAAATCTTCATGCACCGCTTCCTGTTGTCAAGCGCTGTCCGAACTTTTAATCCCGAGGAAGCAGATTGGTTCTACACACCTGTATACACAACATGCGATCTGACTCCTTCGGGTCTTCCCTTGCCCTTCAAGTCTCCTCGAATGATGCGTAGTGCAATCCAGCTGATTGCCACGAACTGGCCTTACTGGAATAGATCAGAGGGCGCAGATCATTTCTTCGTCACACCACATGACTTTGGTGCTTGCTTTCATTATCAGGTACAAATCCTAGTACATTAAGTAGCTGTTGCATGCATTTATTTATCCTTTGTGCTAATGAAGATAGATGTTCAGCTATAGTAGTTTAGTACCAAATAGTGAATACCAGTATTTGGAACAACTGGGACATATCTAATTGTGACACTGAACATGGGGGCCATAGCGGTATCAAGATGCTTCAGCTTCAGTATGACTGATGAGAAAAAAAAAATGAACCACTCTAGTGCATTGACTTAATTAATTCAGATTCCACATGTCATTTGTCCCTTGTAGAAGAAGCGTGTCCCAGATTGTAATTTCCTTACATGCCATGCTCATAACCATATTCATGGTTAACTAACACCGAATATAAATAATCACTTACTAGACTCCCAACTGACGCCTTTTGTTACTGACTGTTTTAGTATATTGATCATTCTGTAACAAGAATTCCCATTGTTTCAGGAAGAGAAAGCAATTGGACGGGGAATTCTTCCCTTGCTTCAGCGTGCTACGCTGGTTCAGACCTTCGGACAGAAGAACCATGTCTGCCTCAAGGATGGATCCATCACCATCCCACCATTTGCGCCTCCCCAGAAAATGCAAACTCACCTTATCCCCCCAGACACCCCTCGATCCATCTTTGTGTACTTCCGTGGTCTGTTCTATGACACAGGAAACGATCCTGAAGGTGGTTACTATGCAAGGTATATCTTCCTCTCGATTTTGTTCCCTCCCATTGCTTCCTGGGTCTAGTCTCTGATGACACTGCATGTTTTACAGAGGTGCCCGTGCATCAGTCTGGGAGAATTTCAAGAACAACCCACTATTTGACATCTCAACCGATCACCCACCAACTTACTACGAAGACATGCAGCGTTCAGTGTTCTGCCTATGCCCATTGGGCTGGGCACCATGGAGTCCCAGGCTAGTGGAAGCCGTGGTCTTCGGCTGCATCCCGGTGATCATTGCAGATGATATCGTCCTTCCCTTTGCGGATGCCATCCCATGGGAGGATATCGGCGTGTTCGTTGCTGAGGAGGATGTCCCGAGGCTGGACAGCATCCTGACGTCCATTCCCACAGATGTTATACTGAGGAAGCAACGGCTCCTCGCAAACCCGTCAATGAAGCAGGCCATGCTGTTCCCCCAGCCTGCTCAGCCAGGAGACGCATTCCACCAGATTCTAAATGGACTTGCACGCAAGCTCCCACACGGTGACAATGTCTTCTTGAAGCCAGGGGAGAGGATCCTTAACTGGACCGCCGGACCACCGGGTGACCTGAAGCCTTGGTAGCATACGTGGATCTGAGATGGATAAAATCTTTTGGAAAGAAAATACAGAGGATATAGTTTCGCCTTCGAATTACCATGGGTTACCATGGATGCATAGTGCTGACCACAAGCCAAATGTACATGTTTGTATGTTCGTTCTTTCGTCTATAGCTGTTATGTGTGGCTTATATCTTTATTTCTTTTGCCCCCCTCACTTTATGTCATTTATTAGGTGTGCCAGGCCTTGTCAATCATGTGGATATCATCATAAATTCATAATAAAAAGCTACAAGATTTTACTTATGCAGTCAAGCTGACTGTCTGATCTCATTTCATTATCCTACGGCACTGTCAATTGCCGTGCTCCATATATATACCTGCAGCAACCCTGTCATTGTGTTTGTGGTGCTCCACCTGGCTGATTTTGCCCCCCTTTTGATTTGTGCCTCTTAACAATTCGATGGCAAAGGTAAACTGCTGTCTGAAGCAAGATCATAGGGAAGCCTGTCTGATCGCTAATCAAGCAAGATGTCACGTCAGTCTTTTAACTGAATGTTGCTGGGTTCTAAAGGAATGTTGGAGCAAATTGCGCATGTGATGTGACACAGACAAACATTGCTGGTTGTTAGTGCAAATAGGAAGGTAGGTAGATTAGGAAGGTCAACATCAATGGCCTTTTTTTGCCCCATGGTGCCATCAGCTGGTATTGCTGAACTACAGCGCCATTCACCTGCTCTTGGTTGGGATGTCACCTACTGAATGAAAAAGGATCGTACTAGTTCAGAAATATATCTCGAACAAGGATCGTACTAGTGCGGTGCTCACATATGCCACAGACATTTGAAATGGTGGGAATTTGTCAAAACTCATTACTTCCAGGGACTTTTTCTTGGTTCTGAAATTCCGCACAGCTCTTCGGTGAGATTTGGCTCACCTCCATGGAAGACCTGATGTTCAAATTCCATCCTTTCGGTCAGGTGTGAATGGTTAGTAAGGTCAACGATAGAAACAACATTCTGGCGCGTCGTGACCTAACAGTAGTACTAGCTGGAGAAAACGATGAAATCGGCCACCAAACTTTAGTTCATTCAAAAGAAAAATAATAAAAGGAAAGCGACCACCAAACAATGGCAGGTGATCCAAGTCAAAGTATAGTAGGCACAAGGCAACGAGAGGCTTAAAAGATTGCATTGAATTGTAACCCAAGCAAAGCGATATGAGCAGCATATTGGTAGGAGAGGCCGCCGTACAGCTGCCGCCTGACCTAATTTGTTGTGTGCCAATACATTAAAAAAACAAAATGTACTTGCTGGGTGCCTTCAGCCTCTTGCTAGCTTTTGCGCATTTACCTGGAGGCCACAGGCCATGGCGCCATCCGCCATGCTCATGCTCGTCGTATGAATCATCCTCTCTGACTTTTCTGTACGCCGTGACGCTGTCACTGCCGCGTGGACCCCCGAAGAGAGCACGACACGGCGCGCGAATTCATGTTCATACTGAAGCCAGGGTCAATGTTCCTGGAATTTTCCTTAATCCCGAATTAAACAACTGGCTAGTACTCGTGGGAAAGCATATTTTTTTTTTTTAAAAAAAATGGAGGGAACGCAGATGCAATCTTGCAGACCGAGGGAACCTGGTACGTGTGGTACCCAGCTAGTCAGCTACCCACTACTACCTCCTCCGCCGACAGCACCGCAAGCAGCGGCGGGAAGGTCACCGTCGCCATCGCCACCAACCTTCCCAGTAGCCAGCGCTCCCCACACCTCTGCAATCCTCTTCGACTCCGCGTCCCTACTCTCTCCCTGCCCGCCAACTGCCAAGAATCCCGCTCCTCCTTACCACACCTCCGCCCACCCACACGGCGACACCCTCTCGACTCGAGTCTCCATCTCTCCGCGTTCCTCCGGAGACGACGCCAAGCGTGGAGTGGGGGAGGCACGGGGCAGCGGCGCCGGTGCAGAGTCTAATGGGAACGGGGAGGGCGCGGGCTCTGCCCCTGGCGCTCGCCTTGCTCCTCGCCTGCTCCGACGTCGCCGTCGTCACGGCGCAGGGCACCGAGCGGATCCAAGGTGCGCAGGGCTCCTCTCTCTTCCTTCCTTTCTTGTCTCGCTCGCGCTATGCCGCGCTCGGATTAGTCCGTGGTTATGCGTGTCGGCTGTTGATCCGGGGGCACCGCGTCTGTGGTGGCCGGAATGGATCTGATCTCGCGCGCGCGGTGGGGATCCTGTTAGGCCTTTTGGGAAGACGAGCGGGCGGGTGAGTTGAGGATCAGCTCTTTGCACGGATGCTGCCATGCTTCCTGTGTTAATTCACCAACGAACTGGCTTCTGCATCCAGTCAATTGCCTCAGCGTGCGCAGTGAATTCCTCCATCCTGGCGAGTTGGCGAGCGACATGTTTGCCAATCAATCAAACCTTTTTAGTACTAAGTGATGCATCTGCGATGCATTATGAATTATGATAGGTCCTGCCTTGCCTATACTGAGCACCTGAGTATAAATGAAGTTTGATTCATTTCCAAGTGTGACCCAGCACCAGCTCCGTTGACATATTTCTACTGGAGATTAGCAAACTTTACCAAGCTGTGCTATTATTTATCGTAGTACGCCAATTACACTTATCGAGTTTCTCAAACTCCATAAAACAGACAGGGATCCCTCAAATTTCTTACTTGACGCGATATTTAACTACACGCTGGCACTACTAAAAGAGTTCTGCTCCTCAGATCATACCTGTTTCATAAGTTGCTTTGTGCCTACTTGTGGTATTAAGTTCAATTATGTTTTGCCTACTTTTGGGGAAAAAACTGTTTAACTCCATTGTACTAGGATCATGGTATTGCAGGATATTAGTACATAACCTCATGTGGATATGATCAAATTTCAGGAAGCGCTGGTGATGTGCTAGAAGATGATCCTGTTGGAAGGCTAAAGGTATATGTCTATGAATTGCCGCCCAAGTACAACAAGAACATTCTGGCAAAAGATTCTAGATGCCTCAAGCACATGTTTGCTACAGAGATCTTCATACATCGCTTCCTATTATCGAGTGCAGTCCGGACTTTAAATCCGGAAGAAGCCGATTGGTTCTATACTCCAGTATATACAACATGCGACCTTACACCATGGGGCCATCCCTTGACCACCAAGTCTCCACGTATGATGAGAAGTGCGATTCAGTACATTTCCAAGCGTTGGCCCTACTGGAACAGGACGGAGGGAGCAGATCATTTCTTTGTCACACCACATGACTTCGGAGCGTGCTTCTATTTCCAGGTGAGTCACAAAGCCATGAACCATGAATCCTCCTATACATTACCAATGCAACATGAATCCAAACTCATAAAATGGAAGTCCAGCCTGGGCATTTCCCCGCACAGTATCTGCTATCCTTTACCCATGTGGCCATGTTTACTTCAAGCATCATCCATCTAACATGCAGTTATAATTCCAATTGTTCAGGAAGCAAAGGCTATTGAGAGAGGTGTCCTTCCGGTTCTGCGCCGTGCTACTCTGGTCCAGACTTTTGGCCAAAAGAATCATGTATGCCTCAAGGAAGGCTCCATCACCATCCCACCATATACTCCTCCCCATAAGATGAGAACTCACTTTGTTCCACCAGAGACCCCTCGGTCAATCTTTGTCTATTTCCGTGGTTTGTTCTATGATACTTCAAATGATCCTGAGGGTGGTTACTATGCAAGGTATGGTCCTAAAATTGAATCATGTAACTGATAACAGTCTTAATGAATCATTGATTCGAAAGTCTTGATGCACCTACCATGTGAAATGCAGGGGTGCCCGTGCATCAGTATGGGAGAACTTCAAGAGCAACCCAATGTTCGACATCTCGACAGACCACCCACCAACCTACTATGAGGACATGCAGCGTGCCGTCTTCTGCTTGTGCCCACTTGGCTGGGCCCCATGGAGCCCCCGTTTGGTGGAGGCTGTGGTGTTTGGCTGCATACCCGTGATCATCGCCGACGACATTGTTCTTCCCTTTGCAGACGCGATCCCATGGGAGGAGATTGGTGTCTTTGTGGCCGAGGATGATGTCACGAAGCTGGACACCATCCTGACCTCCATACCGATGGAGGAAATCCTTCGGAAGCAGAGGCTGCTCGCGAACCCATCGATGAAGCAGGCCATGCTATTCCCGCAGCCGGCCGAGCCCAGGGATGCCTTCCACCAGATCCTCAACGGGTTGGCGCGGAAGCTGCCGCATGGCAAGGACGTGTTCCTGAAGCCCGGGCAGAAGGTGCTGAACTGGACTGAGGGGGAGCCAGCCGACCTGAAACCGTGGTAGGTATAGACGCCTAGTTTCATGGCACCATCACCATTCGCCATGGCTGGTATTCTTCTTTTGTAAACGACACGACCATACAAGAGGCTGATCATTGACGATGATGCTGATGAGCGAACCACACCATCAAATGTAAAGCTCCTTCTCATACTACCTTACCTCTTTTGAAGGCAATGTGCCTGTCTTGCCAGTATCGCGATACCTGTTTTGACCTGTGCTGTAGTCTTAGCATATATCATACTAGATGATAGATGGTGGATCATGTAATATATGACCATTATATTCAATATTCATCATACAGTTACCGATGGGGGTGGGGAATAAGGCTAACTCCAATTTAGGAAACCTGCTAAATGTTTGTGTTTTTCAGTACTGAATGGCGAGTTATGTGTTTTTGACTTCTTGGTGTGGTGGAAAGCAATGAACCAGGTGTTAAACCCCAAATGTTGAAGATTATAAAATAATAAATTGTACTGAAATGTCCACAATCGCGGGGATAGCTCAGTTGGGAGAGCGTCAGACTGAAGATCTGAAGGTCGCGTGTTCGATCCACGCTCACCGCAGTCCTTTTTTTTTTCCTCTCGCCAATTAATTACTTCATTTCTGAAGCTGTAACCACTGGACTACTAAAGCAACACTGTTTTTTCAGCCTTTTGCACCAATTACCTCATTTGTGAGGTTGTACGTCTCTTCTTGGCATGAGCCGAATTATGCCATCACACGTACAGGTGATGTGTTCTTTACAACTCCATTTTATGCGTGAGTCTTTGAGTTTATGCTTATGTATGAGCTGTATAACCTTTAAGAGTCACTTGCTGGTTTTTGGTTGTGCCAAATGTAACGCTAACTGATTACAGCACGTCTGATTACGTTGCTTATTGTTTGTTTCCACCGTGATCGGATCCAGACTACTAGTAGTTCAGGACCGATAACGCCGTGGAGGACGTTCACGCGGACGGAAAACAAACAAAGCACGGAACGGATACTTCACTTGCATTCCGAGCGTATTCTGATTTCGTTACCTTTAACAGCTCCATTCAGTAACCAAACAGCGATGTCTATCTGATACTCCTACTAGTACTTGTGAAGATACTGAAAACAGGTTTGCAGCCTACGGTGCCATTCCTGAATTTCTAATGCATCTGAAAAGCCGTATTTTGGGGGGTGGAAGATAGATGAAAATTCCGAGTAATGACATCTTTGCATTTCAGCTACGCTCGTTCGTCGGTGTGGGGGCCCATCAGGTTTAGGCAGCCCAATTCTCCCTAGTAGGCTTCATACTTCCGCTAGTGCCGTAGTGCGTGATTTCGCATAAGAAGCCCTGCACCATTTTCGTTTGCATTGTCGTCGTCCTCGTAGCTCGTACAAGGAAGAAGTTTCGTTCGCACTGGCTTGATGACGCAAAGATCGAGAATTTCGAGATGCTTATTGCACTGCATTGCCAGCTACAGTATGTACTACTTTGCTAGCGTGCGAGACGATGCTCCACGCGGTCGTTGCGTTGCGCGCGTACTTTCACGGACGATAAGTCGATAAAGCTCAACAAGTGGCGCGAGGGCGTGAGGCCGACCCACCGAGACCCAAGCAAACCCTCTCGTGATCCAACATATGAAGGAGTTAGCGTACGAACACACGCACGCTTCGTCCCCGGCCGAGTTTCCAACCAGCTGCATGCAGATCGATCGATCTTACCAACACGCGGCAATGGCATGACGCAAGACTGAAAGAACTTGCCACGCGCTCGTGTACATATATCGATGCACTACATGCAGATCGACCACCCGACGTGTTAGGCAGCTGTATAAACGTAGCTACCCCGGCCATCAAAGTCAAAGCAATACTAGAGATTGATTTGCTGTTACTACAGACTTAATTATACAGCGAAAGAAGCCAAGTTACCACGCCGATTTGCTGGAGACGGGGCGCCAGCTGAGGTCCGTGTAGTTTATTGCCGGCCCAATTTCTCCGGCGGTAACAATGTCAGCGTGGTGAAGCAGCGACAGCGAGCTCTTTGCCCTCTCGCCGTGCAGCATGCTAGATTGCTAGCATGTGACAGGCCGCACGACCTGTTCCACGGAGTAACCTCCAAGACTCCCAAGTGTTGTGTGCCATTGCATATATGGGTGGTCGGTGTATACGTGCGTAGGCGGCCGCACATTTCTACTACTCCATCAAATTTAATAGCGTTCTATTCTTATCCCCACACCTTCTACTATTCAAAGCGTTAAAAAGCACACATTTTTACCGCGTTTGTCGCGTCATACGTTACCAAGACTTCATATGTGAAATTAATACTGTCGCCACAAAGACACACAAGCACACGCTGTTTTTCTATTTTTTATCTGTAAAGACTTTGTCACAGAGCCCAAGGTCAAGATCAACGACGACTAGCAGTGTACATACTGTAAAGCAAGTGGGGCCAATATGCAACACTGACCGACTCTCGCATGAACTTGTGTTGTCTGTTGCGTCGCGTGGCTGCATATGCGCCGAGAGCCATAAAAGATTCCCGGGGTCTCTATTCCAATGTAACTATGGGTCAATGCGGTACTACGTGATCTCGATAGTGTAAAACCTCAGTATATATGAGCGTGTTAATTTCTCCCGGTGCGGCACCAACCTCGTAGAAGCATGTTGGGCGCAAGCATGCAATTTCCTAGAAGGATCCAAACTGCCAACATGACTGTACTATCTGTGGCAACTATTGGTTGCCAGTTTATACGTGTGTGGATTGTCAAGGGCGTGTCAGACTGGGCCGTGTTTTGTCACCCCAATCAGATGCATGGCAAAGGGAGGTTTGCGGCGCCGCGAGGGCTACTAATGCGTCAAGTTTAACGCGTATACGTATATATATCATCCATATATCATCTTGGACATACACCCATATACCCACCAGTTCACATTCAGTCCACCTGCATCGTCCAAGATGCATGAGATTGAGATGGCAATACTTCTCTGTTGCATGCCGGGAATAGTAATTCCGGACAGGAATAAATTTGGAAGGGTGAATGTGAATATGCGTAATGGAACACAACAGGAACAATGAATTTTTTGTTGTAACAATCAGAAACCAAACATTTAAAGAATTTATTTCTAGAAACACACATATATAGAAATCTATGCTTTGTTGTTCATTATTATTATATTCCTATGATTGAACAAAGACCGGCAACTCTCATGCATATTCAATAAAAAAATCATTCCCATGATTGTTTAGTATTGATTGCCAAGAAAAAATAGAGAGGATGATGATGATTTGATTATCGATATGAATGCTAGTATCAGTTAGAGTTAATTACGTCATTAGTACATAAACTTGGTGAGTGCGTGCACTTAGGTACATCATCTTCCAAATTGCTTATTTAGAGACAACAACTTGGCATATGGGTGCATATAAGTACATCATCTTCCATATTGTTTATTTAAAACAACAACTTGACATGTGGGTGCATATAGGTCACCTAGATGGCATGTGGAAAAAAATCATGTGGAGGCTTACATGTTATCTTTCACTTTATGAAAAAGTCCTGCATATCCTCCAATTTATCATAAAAATAAAAAATCAGCTTATCCTCTCCTAATCCTTTTCTTCTCAAGCTTGAGATATCGATTCTACTCTTCGTTCTATTCTTTTCAGTTTATATTTAACCATGGCACACTCGTACTCTGCTTCATTTTTCATTGGAGACAAAATTGGATAACTTTTATCCCAATTAGTGGAAAGAAAAAAGAGATATTACAGCTGGTGACCTAACCCTAAACCAAATCTTCTTTTATCAACAACGCTAAAAGAAATCTGCTGACCTAACCCTAAACCAAATCTTCTTTTATCAACAACGCTAAAAGAAATCTGCAAAATCCTAGCGGAGTATGAAGAGAATCAATAACTCAATGTAATCGTGAAAGATCATCTGTCTATGTGTTGTGCGACGTCTGTCTTCACCTTGAAATTGTTACGTGAGGCCAAAACCCTCCGTCAAAACCATCTCCCGCCCGAAGAAAAATGGGTGGATAAACCAATGAGCAAATAAACTAAGGGTCTATTTGTAATGATTGTCACCATGATTAATGTACACATAAGCACTAAATGTACACATAAGCATCCACATGCCTTTTTTTCCCCACATACCATCCAGGTAACCTATATGTACCCACATGCCAAGTTGTTGTTCCTAAATGAGCAATTTAAAAGATGATGTATCTAAATGCACCCACTCGCCAAGTTTATGTATTAACGACGCAATTAACTCTATCAGTTATGACACGTACGTGTATGATGCGTAACATTCTAACCTAAAGGCTTAATAGGATTGAAAGGATACCCAAAACAGCAGGCTGCAACTTCTTTTTTGGAAGCTTATATAGAAAACTGTGGTTAAGTGTGCTTAGCAAGAGCGAGCCTGAAGTAATTTTAGGATGGATGATGGATGACTGATCGGAAAGTTCTTCTCAGGTGCACACGAGCGAGTGAGGACAAGCCGACAAAGTGCGTAGAAAAGACTTATGCTGGTCTATGAGGAAAAAGTTTTTGGGTCTAGAGAGCTATCAAACGTAAGCGAGACATTACAATATGTACAAACCAAAAGTTATTAACTGATGAAACTGTATCTGGATTAGCTATTGCATAAACTTCCACATATTTCAACTTTCACTGCGGATCAAGTACGATAAAAAAAATCAGTCCAATGAACATCTCAGTATGACCCCCACATGCATGTGTGATGACTGCAACGTCACCAAAAACCCACTGCAAAAAAAATATGCATCCATTATTTTTCCAAGCATGCATATCAGCATACCCATTCTGGGATCAACTTGAATTAGATGCATTGTTTCTTCCTTTGGTGAAGATAACAAATTAAAATTAAGGGTGTCGCACCATCACTTGTGGAGCTCACTCGCTGGATTTTGAGATTAAAAAAGAAGTAAAACACAAAACAAAAATAGAATTGTTGCTCGAGTGCTATCCTTCTTTTTTACATATAATATGGAAGCAAAGGCGCCCACAAACTCACCCTAAGAATACCTCTTGGAGATTAGACGGAGTAATTTTAGATTGAGGAAGTCATCACAAGTGAATCGTTTATTGAAGGGCATATTTTTGCTTTGCACCAAAAGCATATATAGCGCCATTAAATCTTGAAAATATAAACACATGCCAAACTGAGAATTTAAACATGCATGGGTAGACAAGGTCAACCACAAGAATAAGAATTTAAACATGCATGGGTAGACTAGGTTCAGATCGCTAGTGATACCTGCTGGTTCTATTAATTTAGAGTAAGAATTAATATGTGCCATCTGAAAATGCCTGCGGTTAATCCCAAAATATAAAGCAAAATGAATATTGCTGCGATATGAAATGTGGACACGACGGCGAATCATGCAAGGACAGCAGAAGGCTGGGCATTATTGGTCAAGAGCAGCGAATCGAAATTGAAATCCCGGTCAAGTTAAACGTGCGCCAAATGATTGTTATCTGCCCACGTTGGAAAGAGCCCAACTCTTTTGATCTTGCGGCATACTAGTACCATCATCGTCATCATCATATCTATCTATATATATCAGTTGCTGGAGAGTGTACATTGGTAGTGCGTCTACGTATGATGCCCCCAAAGTGCCACATCAGTTGGATAAACCCCCGCAATTAACAAACCCCCGGATCGCGCAATCCCCAATCGCCGAATCGATCGGTGCGTACGAACGTGCACGTGTGGTGACATGTAAACCGGCCAAGGATGAGTAAGCAAGCACTTAGCTTGATCGCCCCGAGAAAACTTAAAAACTAGACGTGATCCGTCGATCATCCCCCAATAAAGAAAGTGAAACGAAATCGCTCTCTTTTCGTGCGATACGACAGACATTGCGTCGCGCTCGCACTTGCAGCGGAGAAAGATCAGATCAGATGTGATGGATATATATTCCGTTCGTGCAGATACGTGTGCGTGCTTAATCTGGATTAATGAATTTAATTATGTGTCAGATTGGGGCGTGATCGAGTAAGATTGATAGATGGATCGGAGGAGAATATATCATCGCATATAAAGGTGGACGATGACGTACGTGGTTAAGGAAAAATATTGGTGACATAAACTAGGCGAGAACCTGTGTGGAAGAATCACAGAAAGATGTGTGTGTTGCGACCTCGATCGACACGCGTGCCGCGAGATAAGGATGGCCGGCCGTGCGCTGCAGCTGCTGCTGCGGCGTCGATCGCCCGTATATATAATATTTTTATTTTATCTTATACCGCAGCACCGGCCTGTTGCCCTCGCAACGCAAACAAGTCGGCAAACAAGTTGGACAGATAGATAGATAGATGTGGGCATGTTGGTGTTGGCATACGAGAAAACCCCTTTCTCTCTCTGGGCCTGATCTAGCTAGCTTATGATGTCACGACGCAAATAGAAATGGATAAAAGGAGCCACAGGGCGACGAGGCACAACCAACACGGCTCAAGCTAACGCAATCCAATGGTTTTGGTGGGGGCCTTTAATTTCTTTCGATGCTGCACACGCGAAATAGGGGGGAAAAAAATAGCGGTCGTCATCAGCCACGCGCTGATATGCTCTTAACCACCCACATCTCGGATTGTAGTTAAACTAATCCCATCGAGTATCCGGCCACTCCATCGGTCAGGTAGCACACACAGGGGGGGGGCACTTTTCGGAAAGCCAATATACGCGGATGAAAACGGTCGGGAACGGTACTGAAATACGGAAACGGTGTCGGTCGAGATGAGATTTTCTCATATTTATAAAACTAATAGAAATAAAAACGGTGAAATACGGCTATAAAATTATTCAAAAATGGTAACTTTTATATTTTTCTAAAAACGAGAACCGTCGGGAAACGGTGTTATAATACGAAAATGGTGTCGGTCGGGACGGGATTTTCCCATCCCACTCTCATCCCACCATCCAGCGTGCCGCAGCTGACGCTGAGCCTGCATGGCGCTTTGTTTCCACAACAAGAGCTACCTCAGTTACCTAAAATTAAATCATCTATCTTTGTAATCTTCCACCTAAAATCCAGCAGAGATATAAGTAATGAGAAACTTGATAGTAAAAGCCAAGGAAAGCGAGAGGAGCTACCTAGCTGGAGATTTTGGGGATCGGATCGGAGGCTGGCTCGATCGATAGGGATCGGCAGTGTTTCAGACTGGGCGTGATGGGGAGTGGGATGGATGGGCACCCGTAGCTAATGAGCAGAGGCTACGGCCACTGTTGCCGATACAGCTGCGTGCGCCTCCCTGGCTAGCCGCCGTGCCCAACAAAGGGGGATGCACCTGACCTGCCGCGCACAGCACAGCGGATGCCCCTGGGTGGCGTCGCGCCTGGTCCACCCTTCATGTGAACGCCACGCCGCGGCCGCGCGCGCCTGCCTCCTCCTCCTGCTGCTCGTGCCCACCTGCAGCGCGGCCCATGCCACGCGGCCCCGCGAGCTCCCTGGGTGCCTGTGGCCGCGGCGGCCTCCCTCCGCCGCATGGACCGGCCGCATGGCGCATGTCGCGCTCGCGGCGCCGACGTGGCGAGGGGGAAGAGGAGCTGGAGTGGAGGCTGGATTTGCTTTTGCCTTGGGTTCGGCTCTCTCTCGCACCGGCACGAGCGGAGTGATCGCGCGTACATGGGCCATCATTGGCGCGCGGACCGACCCGGTCGTAACTCTCCTGGCTAGTAGCTCATTGCTCAGCTTAACGACCAATAATCGCGTGCATACACCTGTTGGCGCTTGATTGGGCTTTGCTCATCTGTTTCTAGCAGGTGGAACCAGCGCAATTAGCACGCAGATGTGTCTATGCCGCCATATAATAATTCGTTCCTCCTGTCGAAATATAATTCCTTTTAGCTTTCTTTTCAAACATTTCTAAATTAAATTCAGAGCCTAGTCTTTCAAAAAAAATAGAAAAATAAATCCGTTACATTTCTAAAAAAAAGAGAGGAAAGTACTAGGCTTATTGGCCTCATGCAGACATTTCTAAAATAGAAATATATGAATATTGGAAAGAGACCAAATTTAAAGTCTGTTAATATAGAAAAAAGTAACTTCGTACTTCATAAAAGTTAAAAAAAATATAATAGTTGTGAATATTACAAAATAAATCAGCTTTGTAGCCCATGCCATAAATGATGGCATGAAGACGGTCACTCTTAGAGTTAAACCGCATATTAGAGATATGATTCACGTTTGGCTGAGTAGTCTCTAATGGTTTTTTTTTTATTTTCCCTTTGGGCCTGCGGCTTTGTACCTGTAAATATTTGTACATGGCTCTTTTTTAAAAAAAATATATAAAAAAAGCAGGGACTGCCGGTTTCCTCAAAAAAAAAACATTGTAGTCCATAAATGTTTAAAAAAAGCTTTGTGGCCCTTAGATGACAATAAAACTGTGTACTCTATGAAAATTAAAGTTAATAAAAAAAGTAATTTTGTGATTTCTATCTATATGAAAAAAAATTAAGTATGTAACCCATGCACACTAAAAAAATGTACATTTCCTTCTAATTTGATCATCAGTATTTAAACTTTTATATAGATCGGTAAAAGTAGATATCAACATTGCTAACTTCATCATAAAAAGTCCATAATTACAGGTTTGATAACATAGTTTTGCTAAGTCTTCATCTCCTATATTACAGGTGCTTGGATTTTTTTTTAGCTATTTTAGGTGACGTATTCGATGCTGTAGATTTTCAGCTCCCACGTGTTAATGTTACATATGTTGTTCTTTGATGTTTCAAACATTGATTTTAGATGTTTGCAAACCTGTCGGCTTGACTGCTTGAGGAATAGTACATGTTGTTGCGAAGATGCAAATGTGTACCAAGACGTTTTGCTTCGACCACCGTGCAACTAACTTCTGCTTGATCAGCGACATGATCGACGACGACACAAGCGGCCAAACAGCAATGTCAAATTGCCTGGTCATGCGTCTTCATGGGCCGGATGTGTATGTATATCAATAATCAAGCTAGCGCACGCTGAAACTTAATTCTCTGAAAAACGGCCAACTTGCGCCTGAGCTATCTGCCTTTATGACTTGTCATTTGTCAACTAGCTCTGAATTATGTGAAGATGCATAGATACACGCTTATCTGTTGAAAGGACACTTGTATTAGGCATGCTAAATTCCAATGCTGTGAGCCGACTTTGGTTCAAAATCATGTGGGATAATACATATTGTAATGTACTATTGGATGGACCATTGACCTTTATTTAAGTAAGGTCACTGAGCATGATCACTACTAACATATTGATGTCTCTACCTAATCTTCTTTCACACAACACATGCATGTGTGTCTGCCTACTAGATACTATACATCTATTTCAGAAAAAAAAAAACCCCCCGAATAGCTAGGCTGCTAGTACCAGCTGATAAAGATGCTAAACCTATTTGTCAAAAACAAAAGGCTCAGCACCAAATTAGTGCTGCCTCTGATCCCAATACAGTACAATATACGCATTGATTTTGACCTCACAGCTGGAGATCACAGCGAGTAGGCCCAATACTAATCAGCAGCCTGAGGGATCACATGGTTCACGCAAATGTGCTAAACTGAGCTATGCCTATGCGTGATTCTTGCACCATGGAGCTGCAGTCTCTATTGACAAAATTAAACAGAGCAGAAGCATGTTAGTATTCTAGTTGTAGCTATAGGCTTTCCATGATCAAGCCGAGGAGCGTTCCGGGTAATCAATCCGCAGAATGGTGGATCCAGAATTGCAAATGCGGGGGTGCTAATCTTCCCCTTCTTTCTCTCTTCTCCCTTTTTCTTCCTCCTCATCATGCGGGGGGGGGGGGGTGGCTCTATAAACAACGTGGAGGTGGAGGTAGGAGGCTCCAGCCCCCTCCCCCCTCTAACCCCCACGCTGGATCTACCTATTTTTATCCGAAGATGAAGCCCTGAAGACATCGAATAATAGTCAAGTAATATATCATAATCGAGGATACTGTTGACGTAGAGATGCATATCACCCATCCTCTAGAAACTCCAGAAAACTCCACCGCACAGTCACGGTCATCATTTACCATCACCAAAGACCTGCAACTGCAACGACCGATATGCCTGTAGAAGCTGCAGCATATAAACGCCAAGCATGACTGGTAGCTATCACCTAGCGGCACTAGTCCACAATATTCCACATCAATTTTTTTTCAGCTTTTACTTTTCCTCCCAAAAGCTACAACACAAACAATAAACTGAAAGAAAGGATTCAGCTCGCTGATTTTTTTTAAAAAAAGATATTTGCAAGGATAATTAGATCAGTATAATCAGTCAGTCCGACCCCATCTATGCATGGTCACTTGGGTGCACCATCACATCACCTTCACTTTGAGTTGACCCACACCAACACAAGCCCATGAGGTACTATACACCCATGCATGAGGCCATGCCACACAGATCACTTAATTAATGAATAATCCATCCAGAAAACTGTTATCATACATAAAAGCATATCTATACTAATTAAAACGCAACATAAAGGAACATATGCCCATGTACACTACTAGTAGTATATATATATACTGAGTGAGAAGGGGTGGTTTATGCTGTGTGCTACACTCACCTGACCTGCCCTCTCCTCTCCCCCTATATATCACGCGCCCACCCCCTTCACTTGTCCTTCCCCCCCACCATTTTCCACAGCTTGAATAATCTTCCCCAAGCTTAGCTAGTAGTGATCGGATGGACAGCACGAGCTGCCTCGTGGACGACTCGAGCAGCGGCGCGTCCACGGGCAAGAAGCAGGCGCCGGCGACGCCGGTGACGACCAGGCCGCTCCACCGCGTGGGCAGCGGCACCAGCGCCGTGATGGACGCCGCGGAGCCCGGCGCCGAGGCGGACTCCGGCGGCCGCGCGGCGCCATGCCCAGGCGTCGGCGTCGGCGGGAAGCTTCCGTCGTCCAAGTACAAGGGCGTGGTGCCGCAGCCCAACGGGCGGTGGGGCGCTCAGATCTACGAGCGCCACCAGCGCGTGTGGCTCGGCACCTTCACCGGCGAGTCCGAGGCCGCCCGCGCCTACGACGTCGCCGCGCAGCGCTTCCGCGGCCGCGACGCCGTCACCAACTTCCGCCCGCTCTCCGAGTCCGACCCGGACTCCGCCGCCGAGCTCCGCTTCCTCGCCTCCCGCTCCAAGGCCGAGGTCGTCGACATGCTCCGCAAGCACACCTACCTCGACGAGCTCGCCCACAACCGCCGCGCCTTCGCCGCCGCCTGCCCCTCGCCGCCGCCTCCGCCGCCGACGGCGACCTCGTCGGCGGCGTCGCCCGCGGCGGCGGCGCGGGAGCACCTGTTCGACAAGACGGTGACGCCGAGCGACGTGGGGAAGCTGAACCGGCTGGTGATACCGAAGCAGCACGCGGAGAAGCACTTCCCGCTCCAGCTCCCCGCCGCGGCTGCGGTGGTCGCCGGCGGCGAGTGCAAGGGCGTGCTGCTCAACTTCGAGGACGCCGCGGGGAAGGTGTGGAGGTTCCGGTACTCGTACTGGAACAGCAGCCAGAGCTACGTGCTCACCAAGGGCTGGAGCCGATTCGTCAAGGAGAAGGGACTCCACGCCGGCGACGCCGTGGGGTTCTACCGCTCCGCCGCCGCCGGCAAGCAGCAGCTCTTCATCGACTGCAAGGTCAGGGCCAAGCAGGTCGCCACCGCCGCCTTCGCCGACGCGGCGGCGGCCACACCAGCGGACCCTGTGAAGAAGGCGGTGAGGCTTTTCGGCGTGGACTTGCTCACGGCGCCGAGGCGGGCGACGGTGGCGGTGGCGCCGGAGCAGGAGGAGATGGTGGCCATGGCGAACAAGAGAGCTAGGGACGCCATCGCCGCCGCGGCGTCTACCCCGCACATGTTTTTCAAGAAGCAATGCATTGACTTCGCGCTGACCTAGCTAGCTAACGTTTTTGCTCCAGCCCCTCTTGTCTTGCTTCACTTCGGATCATGTGCATGGTGCGTGGTTGTAGCTAGCTTAGCGAGCTCTTGCTTAAACCTTCATCTCTTTCTTCCTTTTGATTGTTCATTTTGTTCCTTCTTCTACTACATACCTCTCGTCATAATCTCGCATAACTCGCCGTAAATTAGACATGTTTTTTTGGTGGCAAGTGTATACTAATGAAAAGCCATGGAAGTTTACATGCCATATATATAAGGAGCAATTGTTTGGAACTCATCTCTCTCCCTCTTCATCAGGAGCTCTTGTTCGTTCCTTTTGTAATTGATGAAAGAAGAAAAAAAAAAGCTGCCGATCGATTTGCTGCTTCTATACATACTGCCATTCTGACTCCCTTGCTCTGGCGCTTTCATGTGGTTAAGATGTGATGGGTGTGTGTGTGATGCACCCAGGTGCATTGCATGTATCACCTGAAGGGCGAAAAGCTCCGGGAGTTATCTGATCCCAGTGCTGAAAGGAAAGGGAGGTGCCCATAATTGCATGTATGCATGCACCTGATATATCTGAACAGTGTGATGTGATATGATCGTCATATATGTGCTACACAGCCGGGAAATAAAGTGAAACGACTTATGTTTTCACAGACATAGATAAGGTTACAACAGCAACAGAGAAGAATCTCTGGAAAACAGACGATATAGTGAACTGTTTCGAAAAGCACATGCATGCTTCATCATTTACAGCAAGTTTGAAAGTTCAAGGCCTATTCCCTCTCCTTTTAGCTATTAGCTAGTGGTCACTTCAAGCATTTGCATCACATAGTTACTATATATGCGCTATACTGCTATATGGAATATTTGCGAGTTTTCCAGGTCATCATGGGATAGGGCAAAGACTTCTTGCTTGTGAATCTTGCTATCCTGAGATTGGCCATAAAAGCAACGGAGAAAGTTTAGCTGTTCGGAGACTTCGATCAAGATAAAGAACGTGATGGGGAGAAAAAGGAAACTGTGAGTGGCATCGACCTAGGAAGCACGCTGGTTTCTAGAATCACTACCGGATCCAGGCTCTTTGCCGTGAGCCCAGCACTCTCGGCAAAGAGGCTCATCCTCTCGGCAAAGGCTTTGCCGAGAGCCGGCTCTCGGCAAATCTGACTCGGCAAAGATTTTCTCGGCGAAGCCACCTTTGCCGAGAGCTTTCCTCCGAGATCACGGCAAAGCGTTTGCCGTGTGTACAGGAGGTATTTGCCGAGAGCATCTATACTCTCGGCAAAGAGCCTGGCCCTAACGTCGGCGAGACGGCGTTGCGCCGTCTCTGTGGAGCCCGCAGCTGGGTTTGCCGAGAGCCAGGAGCCAGCCTCTCGGCAAAGCACTAAAGATTTGCCGAGAGTCATGTGCCCCGCTCTCGGCAAAGAATTCAAGGTTTGCCGAGAGCCTGGCATGTGACTCTCGGCAAAGAGCCCATGGGGCCCACAACGTGGGGCAGGCGCGGGGCCTCTGCACAGGGGTTTTGCCGAGAGCCTTGTCCGGGGCTCTCGGCAAAAAATGGCATCTTTGCCGAGAGCCTTGGCCGGGGCTCTCGGCAAAACATGGCATCTTTGCCGAGAGCCTGGCCAAATCCTCTCGGCAAACCCCTGGGCTGAGGCCTTTTTTATTTCTTATTTGCTCATATATGGTGCCCAACAACTGAAATATATCACACATACATCTCAAATACATCACAGGCAATTAATATAACCAATACACAAACATTTCATGCACATAGCATACTGTTTCAATCACAAGTTTAACCAGAAGTTTAACAACAAGTTATAGCACAAATCCATGCACATAACATTCAAGTTCGACCACAAGTTTAACCACAACGTCCGTCAACTACCTAATGGTGGTGCCGCCATTCCCACGGGTTGTCTGCTTGGGAGGGGTTGGAGAGGTCGCGATCCTGTGAGCCCTGTCCGTCCTGCTGAGTTCCCCAAGGCGACCAGTCCGACAGACGAGGACGAGACGCAGGCGACATGTTGACCATTCCAGCGGGATCATTTGATCCCGCCGAGAGACCCTGCAGAAAGGAGAAATGTTTTCACGTGAGACAAGATTTAACCAATGAACTTACAAACCAAAAGTTTTTATACTCACAGGGTTGCCGAGGCGGTGGCTGAAACTGAAGCTGTGGGGGAGGGACGGACCCTTGAGTGCCCACGCTCTGCATCCAGAAAAGATCTGCTTGTGTTCTTTGGCAATAATCTTGTACTTATTTTCTAATGGAGGTGGTGACAAATAAAAATTCAAGAACTATCCGATGATGTAAATTAAATTTGTCAATGATTTTACTGCAAATTTCGTTGTTGCACTATCTATTTTATTTACATCTTCATTGGAAGTAGGATATTAAGCTGTGCCGCGAAGCAGGAGGTACCGCCATGATATACAGTGTGCTAGAATTGAAGGGAGGAACGACGAATAGATGAATGGATGATTAATGACATTTGCAACGCAGGCATGGCTGTTCAAGTTGTGAAATTCGCTGATGCGACTCGCATATATAGTTGATACAAAACTAAAACGGGTCAGCAAGTCCTAAAACAATAATTTGACGTTTAAAGCTCGCAATGGTGGTAGCACCAAGGTGGTTGCAGCCACAGTGGTAGCACCAAGGTGCACACCACTCGGCTCCAAGTTAAGTCCACATCTCACATATTCATCATCCCATAAAAAAAGGAAATCTAACAGCAGGATAAACAAAATTACAACTAATTGTAATACTCAGATTACTCCGCCTCAACTAATCAATCAATTATGATATTGGATTCACAGCAACAACACTCAGATCCAGCAGCAACAAGATCCAGGCCGTAGTGTTTACCGGTGGAGACGTTGAACCAAGGCAGCGGCGATGTGGGACCCAGGCGGCGGCACCCGACTGCGACGTAGAGGAGCCCGATGGCGGGGAAGAGGGACCCAGGCGGCGGAGTTGAATCCCGGACGCGAGTTGAACCAGGGCAGCGGCGATGTGGGACCCAGGCGGCGGCACCCGACGGTTAGGTCCGCGTCCGCGCGAGGAGGAGCGGGTGCGCGGAGCAGCGCGAGGAACGTTGGGTCGGCGACCACCCGGGAGAGGCTCGCGAGCGTGCTGGGACGGCGTGGAGGCGCGGGTGCGGGCGTGGATTGCGCAGGGACGACAGAGGGAAAGAGGAGGGCAGGGGAGATGGGATCCTCGCGAGCGGAGATTGCGAGGGGGCGACGGGATCCTTGCGAGCGTGGATTGCGCGGGGGCGACGGGATCGTGGCAGAGGGAGGAAGGGTGTTGCGGCGGCGGCGGAGGGAGGCGAGATGGACGGGAGGAGAGAGGAGGGCGGCCCGCGGCAGAGGGAGGCGGCGGCGCGGCGAGGCGAGGGAGGAGGAGGCGGCGGCGCGCGGCGAGTAGGGAGGCGGCGGTGCGGGGGAGGAGAAAGATGACTGAGTGCGGGAGAAGAGAACGTTGACACAGACAAATATATGCGCTATTGGTATGCGCTATTATTAATTCTTGTAAGCAATCCCATTTGTCGTTTTATTACATCTTGCGATTATTAATTCTTGTTCAACAAATTATATATGGCTGTTCGGTCGCACAGACAAATATATGCGCTATTGGTATGTGTCATGCATCTCTATATAAGTTAATTTTGATGCAAGGTAAATTCCAATGGGAAGAGACACGACTAACGTTCAACGGTTGTAGACCGGATAGAGATCAATAAGCTTATTCCGGGGACGCCAGAGTGTAGCATATCTGCTACTGCCTCACCGACTTCTGAAACAGTAAACTATGGCCGCCATCTGTGCAGACAGAGACGAAGCCTACACGTCTCTTCGAGAAAGGCACGCGCACGCCGTACTGGCATGCTGCCGCTTTGTACGACGATCCGATCAATGTGCATTGGATGCTCAACATGGCGTGGTGCATGCGCTAATTTCGCCGTCATGAGATTCAGCAAAAAATGGATGCTCCTTTAGCTTGCTTTGGGAGTTTAGCTTTCCTACGGAGGGACAGACCATTCGGAGTATAAAAAGTAATTAATTCAATAGAACTCCCTCATTTTTCGTCTACATTATTCTCCTACTCCAATGCTGTTACGAAAAAATAACATAAAGTCATCATCTAAATTTGCATATAAATTATTGGCCGGTTATTAATCATCATACCTAAAGTAATGATCTAACTATGTATCTATATTAAGTGTAAGTCAAAACGCTAAACACTTATCAGCTAGTCACCTATCGTTTAGCACCTTATCCTTGCTAAACGGCCTATTAAAAGGACACGGCTAGCCACAATGTAGCGTGTACATGGCATGTAAATGGGCTAAACGGCCCTGTAGGCTAGCAATGTCTACAATATAAGCGTCACTTTGATTACAAAAAATATCCCAAGTACTTCTATGTGTCCTTCTAAATTACCTAGTGTTGACGATCAAAAGTGGCTTAAAGCCGATCAGGCTGGGACAGCCAGTCTAGACCGCCTGTACACACGGTTAGACCGGCTAACCCTGTAGCCGATCTGGCAATGTGCCAGGCGGTCTAACCGCCTGTCACAGGCGGTCTGACCGCATATCTCCGAGTCCGAGTAGAATCAGGTTTTTTTACGTTTTTAGATCTGTACAAGTACTTCCTTGCGGGGTAAGACCTCCCCACCCTATAAATATAAAGGGTCGTGGCCGATTGAGGACCTCTACCCAATCGTACAAATCATTGTTCTACTTTTTATCTCTAAACCCTAACTTTTCCAACCCCTTTGCTTTCCTTCTTCGTCTCCGCGACGTTTTAGGACGTTCTAAGTGGCCTTGCCGACCTTAGAACAACCCTAGGTTCGCAGGCTCCGACGGGGTCCCTCCCGAGGTTGTGATCGTAGGTTTTCGCGGCGCCTCTGGTACAGGCAGTCTGACCGGCCCCTACAGGCGGTCTGACCGGCTGCTCTCAGGAGTTCCGGCGAGGAGAATTCGACGACCGCGCGATCTAGCGCTTTCGTGTGTTGACCAAAAGTGCGTCAACACCTAGTTCTATTCTATTATTTTGTTAATGCAGAAAAGATTAAATGAAGAAAACCATGCATGATTCAGCAAAGCACATATCAAACATATGCAGGTACTATGGAAAAGGAAACAATGAAAACACATAGGACATGTGTTGGATCCTTGCAACTGAATCACATTCTAATAATAATAATTTACACATAAATTAATTAAGCTAATATAGTTGATTCACTTGATTGTGGAATATATTTATACATTATTGTTAGCCATATGGGAGAGATGCTTATGTAATATGTACTGCACTAAGCTTTAGGAAAACAAGTCGAAGAGTGTGTTATAAATCGCACATTAGAAATATAGCATGGGGATCTACAAAATTAATTTTCATCTCTTACCCCTCCCTATGAATTTAAGATAAGCTTGTATGTATAGTTTGGAAAGTTGTGGAATGACACATTCCAACAAATAGCCTACTTTATTAAGTACCAATTCCTCATAATGTAGGGATCTAAACAGGGCCATAGAGGGATTCGGTACCAAAAATAAGAACAAATGAGCCAACCTCACACTCTTGTATATTCCCACTTTAGTCTAACCAATCTATATAATGTTGAACAATTTTTTTAGAAAGATATGTTGAACCGTTCAAGTATACTCCGTAGCCCACACTACTCCTTGTCATTTTGATGCGTCGGCAGCTAGAGTCTCTCGGTTTGATTAAACGCTGGAGTCGGAGACGTAGGAGGAAAATTAGCTCTCAAAGTCGCTAGCAGCTAGCGAGTATGTGTAGTCGTCAATTCATCATGGCCTCCTGCAACCCTGCCACCTAATCCTGATCGATCACTGAAGCCTCCCACTGTTCCCTGTTGGAATTTTTCTCGGCGGCGCAGATCGAGGATAATGCCCGCAAAAATATAGAGCGACACTTGCACAGGAATGGGACACACACACAGCGGACCGGAGCGGAGCGAGTCTCGCTCAACGTAGTCAGAGACAGCACACCAGATTGCACAGAGACGGCCCGACTTCTGCGACCGTTGACAAAGCCTGGACCTACCCATCTGCTTCGCCGGAACACAGAAGGTCGATCGGCATGCGCGGGCCGGGCTCGGTCAGTCACCACCTCACCTGCTTGCAAACAACAGTGGCTTCGGTTGGCCGGAGTCACAGTCACAGGCGCACGCATCTGCAAGTTGCCCATGAGGCGCTAGCTGTTGCTCTCGTCGTCGCTGATCGCCATCGGTGGACGAGCGCCAGGCTCATCTGGAGACGTGGAGACGCAGACGCTGGGGTATTGATGGCGAGTCAACCCTGCGTTGTCGATGCCCTGACGACCGACCTGCATCGCATTGCCCTGCTCCAGTTGCATGCATGGCCCCAGATCCATCGCTGCACCGGTTTAGGTCGTTTTCGTCTGCTTCGGTCTTCTCTCTCTCTGTTTCTCGTCATGGTGATTTCTCATTCGCCAAGCATTATGCAGTTATATGCAAGAAGCTCGTGGAGAGCGCAGCAGCCTGCAGCAAAAGTTTCAGTCGTTGTCTGCACTGCTTGGACTTGGCGCGTGTTAGTGTCGGGGAGTTTGGAGTCAACGCTTACCGGGTCGCGCGCTGTTAAAATGTAAATCCTTGCATTGCATCGGTGAAAGGAAAACTTATCTCCGCGAAGACGATCAACCTACGGTGAAATTTATGGTGCCTTGACCCGTTCTTGCTCACTTAGCCTCATCAAGAAGCAATACTATAGTTTTACTTTGCTTGCGAGCAGTTTCCATGCATGATGAGGATGTTTAACTTGTACTCAATATGCAGTTGAAGCTATGTGCACATATATGCAGCAAGTTGGAGTAAATTTTGTGCTGGTGCTTGGGGAGCACGGGTAGACGCGGTAAATAAATCATTTGCCAATTTTTTCATCGACGTAGCCAAAGTTAGTTTTAAAATGGATTGGATAGGGGGGGGGGGGTGAGGATAAGTACGTTCTTGTTAAGTTGGCGTCAACATGTCATGCCATTGGTGGAGGGTGGACAAACGTCAAACTGGGAGAGATGTGTGTAGCTGTAGCCCATGCTTAGCACATCATCAAAACCAAAGCTTGGTCAGACTCAGACAAAGCTAGTGCGTAAACCACACCACTAGCAGTAATCTTCAGAAAAAGAATGGTCATCAAGCCAATACAACAGATGACGGAATCCAAATTAAAGGTCTGATGGCACCTCACTCTTCTCAGTGCGCTTTCGGCAGGTAAAAACAATACCTCAAAAAGCAAAATACAGTTGCCAGGTTCAACGATGACTTTCAGTTATTAGATCTGGCCATCAGCACAACTAGCATCATTGTGGCTGTCATCTTCAGAGAACTATGTCGCCGCACTGCAGATATGTTCTCGGCTGCCAGCTGCTCTCTAGCTCATGAGATGATATATATCTGCATATCCCACATGCCACCGTCGGAGTGCATCATGAGCCACAGCTTGCCGCTGCCACACTGTACGTTCTAACCTAATAAAAACGGCGACCTAATCTCGCTTCAGGTCGTCGGTTCAGAGTCCTATACAAATCAAAGTGGTATCTATCTACAGTAACACGCATCTTGGGTACTGCTCAAGCGAGCCGCCCATGGACCTAAGGGTTTGCGAGTCAAAAATTTAGGACTTCTCAAATGGGTACGGTACAGCCATTGGCATATGGGCTGTGTTCAAATTCACCAAAAATTACTTCTTCAATAAGTTTTTCCTATTCATCTCACTCATAGAACACGCTTACCCGTACACTGTTCATCTAAAAGTACTTTTTTCTCCCACCAATCTGAACACAGCAATAATATTCGTCGTTGGCATGCATCCAGCCAATTAGTTCGTACAAACTCCAAAACCATGTGCTGGCTGCTTTGTCCTGTGTGGGTGCTCTCTGCTGCTGCGACCTGCTGCTTTGACAAGCTAGATAGCAATTAGCAAGCATCAGGTGCTGTGGTCAGAGAGTTCAGAGGACGCAAGCAACACAAGGACTGTTAATATAAGAGAATGACAGGTAGGAGAAGACGGTGACCAAAATTTATCATCTTGTTCTCTTGCCGTCGATTCGCCGTTAAATCGCTGGATCGAGATCGAGTTGCCCGAATGGGACAAACACAGGAGTGAGGAATCAGGAATCGTTAGTTTCTTGTGAAGCTTGAATGAGTGCAACTTGATGTTGCCAAAGACATCCCTGACCCTACAAGCAAATACAGGTATGTAGCTTAAGCAAACCTCCATCTAAGCATATGTATTTGTCGTTATCACTACAGTTCATTTTGGTAGCTAATAACGTGGCCATTTGAAGCGGTAAACAACAGGATTGTGTACGTAATGATCTTACGGGAATTGTACAGTTCCACGCCGAATCTCTGCTGATGGGAGATACTATAGAAATTCCAATGGCTGTTCAGCGCTAATTTCCCACTGTTCAAAGGGGATCCGTTGACAACAGGAACATCAACTGGTCACCGCTCACAGAGACAAGCCCGGCTTGCACATCAGATGGAAGTTTCTGCAGAGACATTTGTGCACAGCCTTGGGGGCAAAGAAAGTTAAGTCGCCGCGTCAGGCTCTTCAGCTCGCGTTTTTTCTCTGTTCGCATGTGGGGTGCATCCGGCGCAGGGGCACCACCAGTCGAAGCTGTGCTGCAGACTGCATGGTGGGTGCCTGTGGATCCATTCACTGTGTTCAGACTTCAGACCACCGCTACTGTTAGGACAACACAGACGGTGGACATGTGTTTCTTTCTCTGAATATCATGCGTCTCCATGATGACCTGCATAAGAAAGAAGAGCCAGGCTCTGCTTAGTTTGCCATATTTTTCCATCGCTACGATACATTCAAATGTTTGATATAAATTAAGAGTATTAAATTTGGATAACTAACAAAATTCATCTCATAACCTCGGGTGAAATTGCAAGACAAATAATGGTCTAATTAGATGAATTGTCAAATTGCAAAACCCATTCCATAGAAAAGAGCTTTGGAATTTTAAGTCTTATTGGTAGCAAATTCGTTGATTTTGAAATTTCGAGACTTTTATGTGTAACATGTTAATTCAAAGATATTTTGGTGTCCGAATCGTAGGTGGAATAGATCACATATAAACATTTATGCAAATGAATTATAAAAACACTTTGAATCTGATTTTTATCGTGTACCAAAGCTACTCCCTACGCTGAGAAAAATGCAATTCTGAGTTTTGATTAAGTCAAACTTTTTTTAGACTTGACTAAACTTATAGAAAAACTTATTAACTTTTGTAACTCCAAATATATATGATATGATAATATATTTGATAACAAATCTAATTATAGGTATTTTATATAATAAATAATATTATTTTTCTTGTATATGATTGGTCAAAGTTAACATACGATTAGCCAATAGTTGACAGAAGTCTGGAACTTACGAAGTCGTCCGTGCTGTAAACTGTAAAGTGTAAACAAGACGTCATGGAACGATAGTGCGCTACAGTAACGTTCAGATGGACTAGTATTTTGCATTGCAGTGGCTTTTTATAAGTCACAAAAAACACATCATCTGTACATCTTCTGTAGCTGAATACAGGTCAAAACAGCTGTGATAGTAATGATCGAAGATTCAAACATACTCCCACTGTAAAAAAGAATGATGTTTTTACTTTCACACATCATGTTTTACCATTTGTCTTATTCAAAATTTATGCAAATATTATTTGTTTAGGTATAACTTGTTTTATCATTAATTGTACTTTCATCATGACATGTTTGATTTAGTATTTATATAAAAATTTTGAATAAGATAAATGATCAAATGTGATGTCTGAAAGTTAAAAATGTTATTCTTTTTGGGACAGATGGATTATCATCAATCAGTCTTCACTAAACCTAGACTTGTAGAGTTGTACTATCTACACTATCTGTTGTGTCTGGCACCGGCATCTTTCTGATGATTAGCTACGTGGAAACTCTATGGAAAACGTTGCATCTTTGTGTCCTCTGGCAATCATAACTATTCTCTCCGTCCTAAAAAAGAATACAATTATGAGAATCGTGTCAGTAAAAAAATCTAATGTTTGACAATTTTATATTAACTAATATCAGCATTATGTTTATAAATAACTAAATTATGAAAATATATTCTATAACTGTTTGACTGCTCATGAAGCAAAAATTATATTCTTTTGGGATAGAGTGAGTAGGTGAGAAGCAATCATCCAGCACAGAAGAATTTGAATTTTGCGCGTGCTTCCGTTGTGCTGATCATACAGACGCATTGATTCATGGTCATCATCACCTCAAACATATGAACATTGTGGCTAAATCCATATATACTTTTCATCTACCCTCTACAATATGCAATTGCACGTGTAAAACATCTATCCGATATACAAAACAAACTATACAGAAATAAAAAGAAAGTGACTGAGTTATGTTCATGATGGTAACAGCAGCTTTCGGTCACTGCGCCCTACGGCCTTCTTCCATGGAATCCAATTCTTGGCTCGTGCTTCTCATCTCTATTGCAACTGGGCCTCCGGACACTGATTGGTGGTGATTCGAGTTGTTTGTTGACTGTACTTGGCCCTCGCCGTCGGGGTTAAGAATGTGCTCAAAGTACGCATGAGGCCAAAATCCTGCAACTCCACAGGTAAACACATCAGCCAGTCTTGTACTCTTGTTCCCTTTTTTTTTATCTTGACTTCCTTTAATCTTGAACATTTGTATTTACTATGAAATATTAATTCCACTAGCAACCGAAGCTTTGATACAATCTGGATTTTATCTCACTCCTGTATTGGCAATTTGGCAGAGAGAGAGAAACTGCTTTTTTCATTGAGTCGAAACCAGGAATGCGAAGAAATAAAATCTTGACAGACACCAGGATCATTTTATTTTTATTTTTATTTTTGAGAGGAGGGACAGACATCATTTTGTAGGGTTGGACAGATATAAATGGACGGAGAGACAGAGACGCCGAGAATACTTCGGCCCATTATTCGCATAAGGCCTGTTCAGGAAACTGGGCCTTTACGGCCCAGATTGTATTCAAAATAAAACAAAGATGTTTGGGCCTGTTCGTCAAAGTGCTGCTAGTAGCTTTGTTGTTTGTTCTTTGCTAAAAAAAAGTAGCTTTGATCTTTTTTTTTTTTAAGAAAGAAAGGGAAAAGGTAGGTTTCTGTATGCACTGATGCATCATACCTTGTTCACCAGAGGGTGGAGGGAAAAACTGCAGGTAGCAGAAGGAGGCAACAACCAACCCTGCAAGTTGCGCCAACAAGAGCGTCAACCTGTGATCTCTGTTCAGAACAGTTGGCTGGCAACAGGTGAGAAGTAGGTGAACCAGCTGAAACGGTGAGCCTACCGAGAATTCCACCGGCAAACACGTCCTGCCAGTGGTGCCAGTAGTCATCTACTCGCGAGACGGCGACCATGGCCGCGAGCAGAAGCGGCAGGATGACGATGCAGAGCTTGGCCACGTGGCCGCGCCGGTCGAACACCTTGATCTTGCCGGCCAGGTACCAGGACAGGAAGCCTAGCCCAGCGAAGGACCCTGCAGGGAAGAGAGGACGCGGATGAAGAAAGCGCCGATCATTTTGCAAAAATGGCAAAGACTGCTTGGAGGAAGGAGATGGTTTTCAGAGTTGCAGGTGGTCACCCACATGAGCTGTGGCCACTCGGGAAGCTCTTGTGCCCTTCTTTGATCACTGCCGGGTCACCGTGGCATATGACTTGTGTGGTGAGGTTGTTGTAGTTCTGAGTTCACGAAAACCAGAGAGCGTCACACATTGTGGCGATAGAAAGGAACAAGATGGCGAGCTCTGAATTGAAGTTTCTGGCGGCTCAGGTCACGGAGGTTCAGAGCATAGAACTCACCGGCAGCCCGTCAGGGAAGCAGCGCCAGAAGAAATCGGGGCGCGGCCGGCCAACGCCGTCCTTGATCGCGTCGGTCAGCACCCCGGTGATGAGCACGGAGAACAGAAGGCCTGCTCTCTCAGTCAGCCACAGGAATCACATGTCAGAACCTAAACACAAACTGAAACTGACGACTGGTGAAATAAACTGACGGGTAGAACTCGCCTAGAATGGCATGATGCATGTCGTACACGTTCCGGCGCTTCATGTAGATCCCCATAATGATGATGATCGGCCCGATGACTGCGTATATCTGCGCAATTTCGAAACATCAACCTTTGATTCCAGTAAACAATTTCCCGTGTTCATCTACAGGGAGAGAAGGCTGTATATATGTATATATAGATGATGTACCGGGACGGCCCAGACGGGCACGGTGTTGTTCTTCATGGGGTACCGGAGGTCGGTCATCATGTCCTTTCCGACGAACCTGTGGAACGGCTCGATGATGTTGAGGCCGACATCGATGGCGACGAGAAGGGCGAGGATGATCCAGTCGAACAGGTGCAGCCTCGCGACCTTGCTCCCGTGGGTCTTGAGGTATGGATGCGGTGGGCCCAGGCGGATGGGCGGCGTCGGCGGCGGCATCATCTCCTCTCCGGATGGCCTGATCGGACAGGACACAGCGGCAGGAGTTAATAAGGCGAGCGATGCATGCTGCTAGTACTACGAACATGGCAGCTGCAATGGCCGGTCAGGAAGGGGAGGAACAAGTCGTTGGTTGAGCAGGTAGCAACCGCCATGATCCATTCCGGACACCTCGAGCTCAAGGAGAGAGACGACAGACACGCATGGAATTGCAACAGGGTACTCACAGGGAAGAGAGGTGCTGCAGAGGTCAACGGCCACGAGAGAGACGATCTCCTTCTCCTCCTCCGGCGCTCCTGCACGACGCAGCCGATGAGCAACAGGTCAGCGAAACGATCTGATTAAATGACACATGGGATGCGCGTTTTCTGTTAGCGAAATGGGTGGCCAACCAGGGCAGGTACAAAAGGGTCAGGTCTTTTCTGCAGCTGGTTCGTAGATCAGGTCATCAGGCTGAAGACTTGGTTGCTGGCTGGCTTGCTCCTCCTGCGCGTGGCTTCAGATTAGCTCCGCGCGTTTGTTCGTCAGGGGAAGCAATCCCTGATACACGCAGATTCGAAATTGCGTTTGATGATCGGCCCCATCAGATGGCAATATCTTGCGTGTAGGCATGGAACCAACCAAGAAGATAGCGTCTCAATTCACCATAAATTCTGGTCAGTTTAAGTCTGTCCCCACTGAATCTTAATGAGTAAGCGAGGGGCAGCTATGAAATCACTGGATCGTATTATTGCGTTGACCGGGCGACCAGCTCCACGGTCGGCAGGAGACAAAAATTCAGATAATCTGAAAGGACAGCGCGGGTTCATAATAAGCCATTGCCATCTCATCATGTGCAGAGCTAAATCTGGATCGACAACAGAGATTTGGATCCTCACGGTGATGTGAAGAGATATTCCGGAAACAGGTGGACGATGGGATACCTTCCGAGATCTTCAGAAGAAAATGTATCTCAGTATCTCCACTGCTGGCACGCCATCTCAGCGCGAACTGTGCATCATTTCGGTCTGGCCCTTGCGGCCAGGGACTACATGCAGCCAATGAAGCCCAAAGCTGCCGTTTCATCGTTCTATCATCAGTAGGCAGGAATGCATACGATGCGACCACAATTTTGTTTGTTATAAGCCCTGGCCATCAGTAGTTTAACATAAATCCTGGCTGTTTGAACTCTGGCCATCAGTGCCTAAGCATGTGAAATCTAGTCGGGGATCGTACTGTCACATTGACCCGATCCACGCGGCCAGATGGGAAACCGAGTTTCAGAGAATCTCACCTGAGAGTGGACGACGGCACGGGTTCATACGTAATACGTTAGTGCCATCATCTGTGTGGAGAACTAAAAATTGGCAACAGTGATCTGGTTCTTCACAATTCACCAACGCTAGAAACTGAGAGCAAAAGACATCTCTTCAGATATGGCGTTCCCAAAAAAAACGGGGGAAGAGAATGCACCTGCAGTTTTGCACTACCACGCCATCATCTGACAGCAAATCAGCCGATGTTGGCCCATGTAGGGCGATGTAGGCCTTTTTTTTGTATGTTTCTTCCTTTTAAAACGATGCAGCCCAAAGACCCTTTTTTTCTGTTCCTACCTTTTTAGAATGATGCAGCCCAAAGTCTTGTTATTTTTTTCCTGTTCCTTCCTTTTTAGAACGATGCAGCCCAAAGTTGCCAGCCACACATGCATTAGTAGTGGCCATGTTCCTTTCTTTGTGTTGTTATTAACCCTTGCCGCTTTTTTTTTAAACAAAAAACTGATCACCTGCCCCCTGCTGCTACAAAACGGTCTGAAACAGTTCACGTGCACAGATGCACTACCAAACAACTACCACGCCAACACAAACACATCGAGTCGTGCAGTGTCCATCGGCACACCTGTCAATTGTCTCGTCCTACGATCTACGCCAGGCAGAGACAACGGACTATACTGGATTATTGATCCATGACCACGACGTCACAGCGACGACATAGAGACAATAGCCTCGTCCTAACAGTAAAGAACCCTTCCCTGCCGAAACAGCTGACGGAGTACAAGAAGACAACCACAGCGGCAGCTCCGTGCTAAACCTGCTGAAGCTGAACTTCTAGTTCATCCCATACACAATCATGCAAACAGTTCGCAGTGAGCAGTGAAGAGACGTTGCTTTCGGACATGTTTATCAGAAGATGACACTGCCCTGTGATAAGTTTCAGAGGGTGACATTCCCGTCTGATATCTGCAGCCAGGACTTTAGATCGTCAACTTTCGTCAACTTATTTTGCTAACTTATCACATCGAAGGTTTGGACACTAATTAGGAGTATTAAACATAGGTGTAAAAAAAAACTAATTACATAGATGGATTCCACATCGTGAGACAAATCTATTAAACCTAATTAATTCGTCATTAGACACTGTCATGCTACAGTAACCCGTCATTAAAAATGCGTTAAAGGCGGCACATATTAGGCTTAATAGATTCGTCTTGCGATGTAGAGTCCACCTGTGTAATTAGTTTTATAATTAATCTATATTTAGTACTCCTAATCAGTGTCAAAAGGATGGATGTGACATTTAGATAACTTTCACCCAGTCATGAGCTGCCGTGCTGCAGGAGCCTCAAGCTCTGGCCTGAGCTGCCCTGCTGCAGGAGCCTCAAGCTCTCTGTGTTCCCGTGTGCCACGGTGGTTGCCGAAAGGGAGGTGTCGTGTCTCTCTCGACTCCAATCCTTATCCACCCTCTCATGCCTAAGGCAGGCAGGTCTATCAAATACTAATCCATATGGAAATATGGTCTTTTTTGACAGTATAATCTTGGACTAATCTACCTGATGTTGTTTGGCAGTTGCCTTTGCGTAGCTGACGTGTGATTCTCTTTTGACGGTTAGCCGGTCCACGGCCGTCGGATCGACAGGGACCGCGCCGATCGGACGGACGCAGTTGATCGTGACGGTTCGAGGCGCGTGTTTTATCGGCGGCTCGGCGCCGGCGGGCGGCTCCTCCCACTAACTTCTCGAGTCAGTCCTCACCTACCGGCTACCGAGAAGCGGAAGCGCACGAGGGAGCAGGCAGCCTTTGAATGGCCCACGGCGGCGGCGGCTCGCCGGGCGGCGAGCGGAGGCGAGTGGCGCTGCGTGCCTTCCTCGCCGGCGGAGAGGCGTCCTCCTCCGCGGCGCCGGAGGTGGAGGCCGTGAGGACGCCGAGCAAGGGGCTGCTGCTGCGCGGGCTCGGGTGCACGTCCGCGGCGGCTTCGCAGGCTATCGCGCCGGACGCCGCGCGGTCTTCGGTGGACTGGCGCGGGCTCGGGTGCACGTCGGCGGCGGCGCAGGCTCACGCGCCGAGGGCCGCCGCCGCCGCCGCGGCGGACTGGCGCGGGCTCGGGTGCGCGGCGGCGGACCAGGCCCACGCCCCGGCTGCCGCCGCGGTGGAAGCTGCGCGGCGCTCCGAGGAGTGGCGCGGGAGGCGGCGGAGGAACGGGAGGGAGAGGCGGAGGGCGAGGGGCGCGGGCGGCGGTGGCGGCGTCGTTGTCGCCGGGGGTGGTGGGATGGGCGGGGACGTGTGGTGTACTCCGGGGATACCGTTCGCCGCCGAGGCCTCGTCGGTGGACTGCGTGGTGGCTCCGCACCAGACGGCCGGCGCGCGCCGCCGCTCCGAGGCCGAGAGGCCGCGCAGAGAGGTACGCCTATTTCTCCTTGTTTGTTGTGGATTCAGTCCTGCTCCTGCACATGGCTGAATGCCTGGATGAATGTTTGCAAACTGCTTGTACTCCGTACCAGCAATGTTCCCGGTTTGCTTGGATTTCCTTTCTTAGTGTGGTCAAATTCAGTCATGTTTGAACCGTCATCTGTTCAAAATTCATCGTCGTGTAGCTGTAATCCCACCATTTCGTTGCTTTTTTAGTCATCAATCCATTCAATTTTCTACCTCGTGCTTTCGAATTGACCATCATTGCTCGGTGTCAGAGGCCCAGCGCACCTCCGGCCACGGCCAGGAGGGTCACCATGCGGGAACACATGTCCTCGTCTCCCATGAATTCACCGCCACACCATGAGATGCCGTTCATTGATGCCGACCGTGCACCTTCAGGGCGAAACCGACATATGGGTGGGCGTCGGCACTCGCACGCACGGCTGGAGGAAGAGGTACATTCAGTTAAGCAGAACCTGTTCAGCTTTTACCATTATGTCGTGTGCTGCCCTTGCCATATGAACTTTTACCACTTTGTACAGAGGTACAATTTGATATCACTGGAGTCTTTATAACCTCGCTGTTAGAAATGTTGATACCTGCAATAGGGTGATCCACTGGTGCCTTCGTAGGTAACTGCCGGTGTGTGCTGATTTGCATCATCTGTTGTTAGTTGAGTATGTCACGTGATATCATCCTTTTGAAATATGGTGCGCCAACTAAGATGTGACTTTCAGTTAGACATTCAGTAGCTAAGAGGCTGCACCACGGGAAGTGTGTGGAACTGCACTTTGTGGTAATGTACTCATGTTTATTGAGGAGCCCGCAAGAGATATGAGGGGTTCACATGAGAGCAGGACAGCAGGTGACACCGTGATAGCGGAACATGGCTCAGGAATAGAAAGTTAGGTGGTCAAGGGGGACCTTTGAGTGTAGATGCAGAGTTGCCTTCCTTTTTCTGGTTACATGCATCAGTGGTGAATCATTGTGCTGGCCTGATCAACCATGATTCTGATCCTTTCGGTTAACCACCATGTTGCTGAAATGTTTTTTTTTGCTGTTCTGTTCACTGTGAATTTTGGAACATTCTAGGGGCAATGAGGTAGCACCTGACCATGTATTAAAATTTGGCTATTCAAGTAGGTCTTAAGTAGCAGTAGCCAGTAGGTGTCAAGTAGAAGAGTGTGAACTAACATTCTTGTCTGTGAAAGGTGTTTGGTATTAGATAGAGTGCTGTGGTTACTAATCAAACTATCGACATACTTAATTGTTCAGGTAAAGGAGTTAACAGTACTGTTTCTATGCTATTTTAGTCTCTGGCCCTATGTACTTGTTCCATACTACAGGCTGAAAACTGGCTGTTGGTGACTCCAAGTACACATTCTTCAGTCATCCATGTGCATTGTGGATGCAGTAGTACTTTTTTAAGGAAATATAGGAAGCAGCGTTTTTTAGGAGAGAACCGTGCTGATGTATTTCATTTGGGATATGCTTTCGCCTAAGAGCATGGACTCATGTTTTCTTCTTTTATCTTAAAACTTCTTATTTGCAACGTGCAGATGATGATGTTCCGAACAAGGATATTGTTGGGAAGAATGGGTATGTATGATCAGTATCAGGATTGGCGCCTCGATGTTGATAACATGACATATGAGGTACCCTCGCACCACATATCAAGTAAAACAGAAAGTTCACGTGGTCATCGTTGCTCACGTTTTATCATGGCAGGAATTGCTCGATCTTGAGGATCGAATTGGATATGTAAGTACAGGGTTGCATGAGGATGAGATCACTCGAAGCCTTAGAATGGTCAAATACTCAGCATTCAACCCCAAGCATTTTTCAACTGAAATGGATAAGAGATGTAGCATTTGCCAAGTGTGTCCCTTTTCGCTCTTTATTCCCTCACTTCCTGTATATTTGAATCAGGACATGATGTTTAGCTATGTATTCTATTTTGTTTTTCAGGAAGAGTTTGAAGCGAACGAGGAAACTGGGAAGCTGAGTTGTGGCCACAGCTATCACGTGCATTGCATTAAGCAGTGGCTTTCTCGGAAGAACGCTTGTCCAGTTTGCAAGACCACTGTCTCAAAGATCTGAAGTCCTACTCTAAAGTCTACACCGTACTTTTATTGAATACAAATGAATTTAACATTGAATGATTTTTTTAGAACAAAAATGTGAAGATTAGTTCTTTTGTAGTTGTACAGCCCGTTACATATACGCTTGTAAAAGTACATGATCCAAGAGTTTATTTGCACACAAAAAGTACACTGATGGTTGAATTTGTCACATGAGTTCTTCAATCCATTTTTCTCGGGGTGATGGTTGGATTTGCTACATGTGTTCTTTTTTTTTTTTAAAGTAAAGTTACATGTGTTCTTCAATCCATTTTTCTAGGGAGGAATGGCTCATCCTAATTCCTAAAGCCGCGTGTAGACCGGAGAAACACCTAAAGTACTGGCAAGGGGCTTGCATAGGTCAACCAGCGTGTTTACCTTCTCTTTGATAATTCGTGTCCTTTTGTATGTCAGTTAGAGAACCACGCGAGAAGAAGATAAGTGGAGGAAGAAAATAGGGAAGGATATCCCCAACCCAACTGATGTCTATGTGTGCCATGTCATATGGACACTACTCAAGAAACTATGATGTCCAATGAATCACATCTACCAAGAGTCTAAATAACTAATTAGCCACTTCATTCACTTTTTTCTATGCATTCTATTGACCAATCATCTTGCTTCCTCCTAAACTATATAGACACTACCCTCTCCCAATGCTAATATTAATAGCGTCTAGTGCATTGATTTTCGCATAGACACTGGGTCTCATGCAAGACCCAGTTTCTTCCCATCTCTCCTCTCTCTCTTATTTAATACATGACACATCACCTAAAAAATCCTATGTAGCACTATAATTAATTTTATGGACACCATCCTACTAGGAGGGTTGGGGATAGCCTAAGGCGATTACTTTTGATCACGTCTTAAATCAGTGACTCGAAGCAAAAATATCATTCGATTGACTACGAGACAGTTGAGAAAGGAAAAAAAAAACATGTGCAAATTCAACTGTGACTCCTACATTTCCCTGCGATACGTTTTAGGTACTTCCACACCAGCGTCCTCTTCTTCCTTTTAACCCTGAACGATGCGGGGCTTGGTTTCCCCGCCATCGACGACGACGGCGTTCCCGTCTTCCTCGACGTCACCGGCAACTCGTTCTCCGCCTGCTGCTCTGCTCTCTTGCGCGTCCGCGCGCGCTGCAAACCAGCACGGGGTGGTTCACGCTGGTGCCCCGCGAAATCATCACCCGCATCCTCCGCTTCCTCGCCGCCGGCCGCCACCATCTCCCCGGTCTCCCTCTCGATCGCCTCAGCCCGCATCACCACCTCTCTCTCGCCGGCGTGCAGCGCCTCCACCCACGCCTCCGCCGCGGCCACCTTCTTCTCCGCGATCGCGCGGACGACCTCGGCACGGCCGGTCAGGTACTCGTACTCGAACCTGCGGATCGCCACGTTCCCAGACGACCTCTCCGTCTCCGACATCACCGCCGCCCTGTCCTTCATTGCACCGTCGACGACGGCCCTGAGCTTCGCCGTCGCCGCGGCCTCCGATGCCCTCGCCGCCTCGAGCTCCTTCACTAACCCCCTCACCCTCCGCTCGGCCGCGGCGATCTCCTTACCGATGGTCTCGGCGTCTTCCCCGACGCACCGGTTCTCCATCTCCGTCAGGGCCCTCTCCTTCACCGCCGCCTCTGTCTCCTCGCCCAGCCGCCGCAGCGCGGCCGACAGCTCGGCGAGCGTCGCCGATGCCCTCTCGTCGGCTGCCGTGGCGGCGTCCAGTTTGGACCTGGCCCTGAGCAGCCTGGCGTTCAGCTGCTGCACCTGCGCGCTGGCCCTCTTCTCCTGCTCCGTGAGACGGTCGATCTCCTCGGTGACCCTCGCCGTCTCTTGGCGTGTCCGTTCCACGGAGCTCGTGAACCGGATGCCCTCTTCTCTGATGGACTCCAGCTCTACCCTCGCTGAGGTCAGCTCGGCTTCTGCCGCTGCCGCCTGCAGTGATGAGCGGTCATCGTGTTCTTCCTCGTGGCGCGTGATCGTCAGGGCTGACTCGGGGTTCTCGGTGTGGCCCGTGTCGTCCGTTGCCGCCGGCACCATTGCCATCTCGTCTGCCGGCTCGATCCCCACGTCGGAGCTGCTCGCCGTGGCGAACCTCTCTTCAGCGCCACTGGAGCGGCTCGTATCCTTCCAGAGGCCCTTGCCACGCGTCCACGTGGCCTGTGTGTCCTTGCGCGATACGCCGGCTTTGGCGAACTCTGCTATGCCGGGGGCCTCGGTCTCGTCGTCGGCCTCTCGATTCACGCTGTCGAAGCGACGCGAGGCAGAGGTCGACACCCTGGGCGTTGGCGTCTCCGCGTCCCTCGAGGCCGAGGGATTGGTGGTAGCCTCCCTCGATGCCTTCACCTCGCGCTGCAGCTTCCGAAGCTCCCTCTTGACGCGGTCCAGCTCCTGCATCACCTCAACGTACAGGGAGTTGCTCTGATCACGAGCCTGATCGGCGCCACCTGGTGCCTCGACGTCGACGTGGCCCTTCTTCCTTCTGATGCCACCGCTACCGCCGGCTCGCGTTTCGTGGAGCTCCGACCTGCTGTGACTGTGAGACCTCTCCCTGGAATTCGCCTGCTCGATCTGCCGCTCCAGCTCGTTCGCCATGCTACTTGCCCTGGACAGCTCGGACTCGGCACGGGCGCGCTCTCGCTCCGCGACGGCCCTGCGCTGGTGCAGGCTCTCCACGCTGCTGGGTATTGCCGGCGATTCGACGGCAGGTGAAAATCTCTGCATGCGCGGCGGTCGATGTCAGGTATACAACACAACGCATCAGTACTAATCGGCAAGGAACAGAGCAGCAATTTGTAAAAAAAAAAACGATCGAGAATTCAGATGGCTTTGGTACCTTTTGAGTGGCTCTTCTCCGCATGCTCCTCACTGGCCTCCTCACATCGATGCTCTGACCGAATATGCTCATGGCTTCTCCTGATCTGCTCTCCCCCGAGTTTTGCTCCATTTTACTCATCTCCGTTATTTTGGAAGATCTCTTGGAAGCTATGGTTATATAGGAGACGAAGAGCCGAAGAGGTTAAAGGAGTCTGGAGCCGTGCGTTATGTTATCAGAGATGGACAGGCGTCGGCCTTGCAATTCCAAGACAGAATGGTTGGCAAAATTCAGAGGAAGCTTAGTACAATACATGGCCTGTTCCTGTCACGGCCTTCTCTTCTAGAAAGCAGCCTACCTGGCCGGTGATTTTGGTCTGTCCCCAGCTCGCATTTCCTTGTTAAGTCAGTTGACAGTGTATCGTCGTGGTAATTCTAAACAGCTTTCGTGGTGCATTGGACAGCATATACATGACATCTCCACGATCACTTTGGGCCGATAAAACCCGTAACGCATCCGATTAGGTCGGCGAGTAGATCAGCCAAGGAGGCAGACCACAGTTTTGGATATCTGCCAAGATTTCCTGGTGCCATTTACATTTTGGTGACTGACTGAGCAAACAAGCCCTATCCTATTCAGCAATCTGATTATCTGATAGAATGGCAGCAGATGCTCCAAAGTTTGGGTATCTCTAATTATGATTCAGAAATGTGCCGTCATAGCTCGTCCCTTGCGTCACTCGAGTTGACGGCATCAATCAAGCTGCCCATATGATTAGCAAGATACAATGCCCGTGCCTCGGATACTCCTAACACAGCACGGGCGCAACCGGCCAGTTCCCTTTGCCTTTTGGCGCTTGTGCACAAACAAAAACCCAACCGTGCAAGCGTAACATCACCATTGTTATGTGGGATTCTTGCTTACTGTCACGAGCCAGACCAGATCAGCAGTGACGAGCGTGTGCGCAGCGAGGGGACACAGCAGGCCTGATGAACTCATAATGGTGTGCTGGCGATACGTACAGTTGGCCGTTCCACGGCCCTGACTGGACAAGCAGAAAATGAAGGGTAAACAGACAACTCCATGATCATTAGAAGTCCCTAGACTCGCCGGTCTCGATCACCAACCATCATCACGTGGCAGAAGCCACCAGGCACGCACGGACGCCCAAGACACACGCCTGCCACGGCGGCAGCAGAAGCAGCAGCAGCAGAGGCACGCCGCACGAGACGAGATGGCATCAGACGTGAAGAGCAGCAGCCAGGGCAGAGGGCGAGGACAGGCGACCGCCGCGGCGCGCGCGAGCCACCCGCAGCTGCCGGCGGCAGTCGCGACGCCAGCGGAGAGGAACGAGGCGGCGGCGGAGTGCACGGCGGCGTGCTGCGTCCTGTGCGCGTGCCTGCCCGTGGCCGCGCTCTGCTGCGCCGCGCGCGCGTGGCTCGAGCTCGCCCGGGGTTGCGGCCACCGGCGCCGGCCGCGGCGCGCTCTGGCTCCGAGCGCCTCCTCCTCGTCCTTCTCCGACGAGTGAATCGGCAACACGAGCTACGGAATCCGAACTGGAGAAGCACCGCGGTCAGGGCGTGCATCTCGGTAGTCTACAGATATAGCGCCAGCGGTTTAGTCTGTTCCCTCTTCTCTTCTCTATTTCACGTTTATCTGCCATTCTCTTGTAGTCTTGTGCATGTCAGCATGTTGGCATGCATCAGGTATGGGCCGCATGGCTCAGGAGCAAAAGAGGTGACAAATGTTAAAAAAAAAAAACAGGCAACTGACAGTGACTGAGAATGGAGGTCGTAAAAAATATCAGTATTTCTTTCAATATCTATTGTACAGGCAGATAAATTAACCTGACACACAATGCACCAGATTGCATTCTGAGCTGAACCTACAACTATGAACACCTATCCATGACATTTAGCCCATACAAATAAGAACCACAGACAAAAAAAAAAAATGTACAGACACGGTCAAAGAAAATATGGGACTGCAGACCTTGGCCCTCGCATCTGGTTGTTTTCCTGTGTCTCTGTGAAGAACTTGACTTCCCTTTCCTGCCAACAGAGCAAAAAAGGGTCATATAAAGCACCGTAAAATAATAAAACCAGAGCTACTGTATATAAGTTGCTGCAACAACTTGGCAGCTTAAGATTTACTTTTAGCTAAATTGGATGGAAGCAGCTTAAGATTTACTTTTAGCTAAATTAGATGGAAGCCACCATCAAGATGGAAGGCACAAAGGAAAAAAAAAAAAAAAGGTTTCAACACTTGTACTGATCCAACTCCCAGAAGCATAAGGACAATATGAGAGTAATTTCTGAGTCTGTTCCCCACATGAGTAAGCTATCAGGATTTATGAGCTTCTATAACTCATAAAAACATAACATTATCACCTTAATCTAATATGTACACAATAGAAAATTGGTTTCATGTAAAATATCAAAGATCAACAGAATGGAAGGATTCCTTGAATGTTTCCAAGGCAAACATCTTCAATTTGAAGCCGGCCATCCAAATACCAGAAGATAAAACAGATAACAAAAAAGGGATTTAAGGGCTGGTGCATGAATAGGGATGAAGTGACCTACCATATTTTCACTGAAGCTTAGTATAGACGCAACATTGCCACATCTGTAGCAATAGTTAGGTGCAGACCAAACCTGGAAAAAGAAGGAAAAGAGTGGGCATACAGAACTGGAAAAAGAAGGAAAAGATCTAGTTGGCATACAGAACTTCATTCTGAGGCAAGACGACATGCAAAATGAAAACTCACAGTTACAAGGCCTTTATCAAACATGTACTTTAGGCCTTCCTGGACCAGTTGATGGGCCCGGCAAACTAACTCAATCTTATTAATATGGTTGAACTGCATTGAGAAAAGGCACATCAGTAAGAAACTTGCACTTGATATATATTCTATAACGAATGTAAAAAAAATGAAAAACAGTATAAAAGATTTTCATACCTCTTGAGTCACCCTTGTTCCAAAAAGCCAACCTGCTCCACGGGGACTAACTGCCCATGTGTCTATATCTTCCGGGTCACTCCACATCAGATCACAAAAAGGCCCTTCATGTGGAATTTCACAATTGCGATCGATGACTCGTATCTGGCAACAAAACAGTGCATTACCCTTAGTGTATAGTTCCACCAAACTTGCATTTTCCATATATGCATGGCCGCATGGGTGCCTTCCGCATCGTTTCTCCCCAAGAGTAATAACTATCACAAACACTTGTGGTGGCGTTAAATTAAAAAAAATAACCACACATAGGAAACTGGTGAGAAGTTAGAAAACTGGCAACAACTATTTTTTATGCTTATATTAATGAATGTGTCCTTCAAATTTCAAAACATAAAGAGGCACAACACGATGACTAATTTAGAAAAGGAAAGGACATCAGGGCTTAATATGGTATCAACATTTTTTAATATACACATCTTATGTTATGATAGTTAATCAGCACAATGCACATGGAAGCATCTCATGAAATAAAGACCAATGAAGAGAATTGCCAACCTGATCAACAGTCCGTACATCAGGTGAAAGGCCACCATGAACACACAGAACCTAATATTCAACATGTCATTAAGTATCATTTGACAGTATGTCGCTTCTCATTGTCATGGGCTCACGGCATAAACTCACAGCTTAAAATTTCTACCAGTAACTTACCGTGCCATTAATGATTGCTGAAAGAGTAAGGTAATCGAAAACATCAGTACAATATCGCCATGCATTTGCATTTCCATACTTCCTCTGACACTCATCATAAAAACCATACACCTAAAAGCAGAAACAAATAGGTTAGCTGTTTCCATGACAGAAAGTCAGAAAGATGCAGAAGTAAACCAAACTAAATGAGATCACATTTGCAAGAGATGTGTGAACGCCAATTAGGGAAACTGCAAAGTGGGGAACAATCTATATACAGACTTAATTACCTGTGTCAACTGCCTGCTTTCATGATTCCCACGTAGAAGAGTTATGTGGGCAGGGTACCTACAACATACAGAAAAAATGAATGAAACAGGAAATTTGAATGATACTTCGGATATATTCATAATCTGAGCTCCCTAAAATAATGTATTAAGAAGCCTCAAGAAAGAACAAAACAAGTTTGGAATCAAACACAAATGACTGATTAGACTGATCAACTAAATGTAGCTAAAACGATTTTGGTACCCATAGCAAATTTTAATAGGGAACTGAGGACCAATGTTTCTTTCTATAGATAAATATATAGCATCTGACATGACCACCTTTATGTTCCAACTTACTTAGGAGGCTAACAGTACTAGATACAGGCCTTCTAGAAGCATTTCATACTAAATCCCATTTGCCCAATCATTAAGTAGAGCATGGTAAATCATTTGCAAGCAGTGTTTTAGAAAGTCAGGCAGTGGATTGATTCCAGGTGGCCAATTTTTTCACAGTGCTGTCAAACTAAAAGTAGAAGATAAATTGATCTTGACACTATTTTGGATGAAGGAAAACGAAATCAGCAGCTAATTGGCATTTATGCATGACAGCTCAAATTCAGCAGCCATAATTCTGTAGACTGCAGACCTGTCTAAGAAGGCCTTAATTTCAGAAGCTATCTAATGTTTCTCATGTAATTCAACAATACTAGTTTGTCTCGTTACATGACATCAAGGAAACAAGTCGCAATTGGATCAGTAATCAAGTACTCTGAGAAGTGCTCAAGACTGACAAAATAATACCCAAGCAGCCATTTAATGCAATACCTTGCTTTTAGAAGCAAAAGGATTGTGAAGACCTCTAGGCTGTTGAACCCACGATCCACAAAATCACCCTGCAAGCCAATCCAACATCGGGTCAGGGACTGGGGACACTACTCAGAGAAAATAATAACCACCAAAACAGCAATAGCCGAAGAACAGACCATAAATATGTAATTGGTATCGGGGACATGCCCTCCAGTTGCGAAGAGTTTCATCAGGTCATGAAACTGCCCGTGGATGTCGCCACATACTGTCACGGGACTGTTGACTGGCTGCACATTCGACTCCTCGATGAGAATCTCCTTTACCTGATCCATTGAACACACAGAGCCGTCGATCATAACCAAATTCATAGAGCACACCCACACAGCAAACAGATACGAAGTCCCAAAACAACACGGAAATCAGAGAATGCTACTATTTCTCCCATTCGTGCCCCAAACTCCTAGTTCAGCTCAGTTCATCAGTCAACAAGGAAAGAGAATGGGGAAACCCTTGTACCCAGGCCGCTCAACAGTATTGGGAAGAGCAAAACCCTAAAGGAGGGAGGACAGCATCGGAGAGTCGAAGGGACCGTACGTATTCGCAGAGGGACTGGAGCTCGTGCTCGGCGAGGTGCTGCCCCTCCTTGACCTTGGTGATCCACAGATCCAAATCCATCAAGCCTAGGCTGCCGAAATCCACAGCGCCAAGCCACCAATTCGAGCCTCCTCTCTGGAGTACATGGACTAGGGTTTCATGGATTGCTGTTGTAGATTGGGGGAGGTGACGAATTGATGGATCTTTTGGTTTGTTAACCAATTGACCGCGACGGCGTGAAGAGAAGAGGAAGGGAAGGATGAACAGCTCCGCGAGGCGTTGAGATTCGTGTCAGCTTCGAAATTTAATTCTTTAAAAACGAATTAATAATGTACAGTATTACGCAGAAAAAATCAATGTAAGTATTGAAAAACATCTCAACACTATGAATAGATTGTTCAACGGAGCAAAAACACATCCATATCATAACAGATTGTTTACACATGAACAAAACATACCCACGTAGCGAGCAAGTTAGTATTGAAAAGTGAATAAATCTATTTACATTGCCGGTATGAAACAGATTGAAAAAAAAAATCCATTGACTGAAGAGACATAACATGCTTACAGTTTCCCGAGCAGTTTGAAGGTCGCTGATGAACAGCCGCCGGATCTATGGAAACAAATAACAGATCATAAATTTTGCAAAAACTTTTTGTATTGGAAAGCATGAGCTCTCTCACAAAGCATGTTTTCAAAATGTTTTGGCAAGTTTTTAATCTAAACACCCCTAGCTTATTATCAGGATGTTCCTAGCAGTTAGTTAATGAAATCGTCAATAGATGTCAGATTTTGCTTGACTTCGAGAATCCGAGACATCCAATGCATATATGGAATTAGGGGGTCATAACTCGAGTAAGTACTCGCAGAATACGATTTGATTCTGACTGATGAGCCATCCGAGCTCTTTCTTTGTTTAAGGCCCAAACAGTACGCGTCGCATCGCAGGTCGCAGCATACTAGGCGCGTACGTTCCTGAGGTTCACCTCTCTCACTGCCCTCTGCTGTACCATGTGTCAAATTTTCCAATGCATCCGAGATAGCAGCTGAGTGTCAAAGTTGTTCTACACAATTTTTTTAAAAAAGATAGCCCTACACAAATACGTTGCTCTAGCCTCCAGGGGTTAGTATTCACTGCTATTTTTCTTTTCTTTTTATTCATAATATAACTGAGATAAAAGAATTCGAAATCTGTTCTAGTCATCCATCCATGCTTTACCGCTGGGTCAGCTTATGATAAGCCTCCAGCAGCTGATGATATCCTATAACAGCTTGACAAAGGTCTTATCACAGGCTCTGTCCAAACTGCACAACTTGTAGCACTGTAGGGGGTGCTTGGTTGCCTGTATTTCAGCAACCAAGCTCACTACGCAGGGAAGATATGTTTGGTTGCTTGCAGCAGTTGTAGGACCCATACATGCAAAAGTTCTCACTCGGGTGTGTTTAGATTGGGAAAGATTCCCCGAAAAAACACTGTAGACCTAAAAATACACGGTAGATGAATAATGTTCTGTGAGTGAGAGGGATGAGATGAATAGAGAAAAGTTAGATGAATAGTGTTTTTTGGGAGAAAACTTTTGTAACTAAACGCACCAGCCTGGCTTCTGGATACATGGATTGATCTCGTTTCTAGAGAGCCTGGCCGGCTTGATGCATGGGCATGCATTTGGGCCACCAGTCACAGTCAGGCAGAGAAAAGCGTCTAGCTTGTGAAGTTATGCAACATGTACTTCTTCCACTGGCCTGCCTGCTCAGGGACGGTAACCAATCACCACAGTGTCGGTCGCACCTCGGGAGCCTGACTAGTGGAGCATGTATGGCCTGGTGCCCTGGCGGACAGGAAACCAATCGCCCCCTATGTACCAGGGTGTGTTTCGTTGGAGGAGAAAAAATACTTTTTTTCTTAGAAGCGTGTTATACGAGGGAGATGAATAGGAATGGTGGAAAATGAATTTTCTCGGAAGCGTATTATGTGATGGGAATGAATAGGAACTAAAAACATAACCCTAAATCCTTTTCCTAGACGGCCCTTATCTTTTGGCTCACATCCTTTCCCTAGATCCTTTTTTCTCTCTATATTTTTCTTTCCATGGAGATAGTTTATTTTGTGGCCACAGTAGCAGCTTCCACGGTACCATGTACTACCAGTGTACCATCTGCTATGCACTCGTACAAGACAAGCTGGATGAATGGCCATTGGCGAGTGTCAACCAGCCACGTGTGCATCACGTACGTGACTCACAAACAAGTATAGTAACTATCTGCGCCTGTTATTACCAAATTGAACATTTATATGAAACGGGAATTTCCAATCGTATTAAAATTTGCTTCCGTGACATTGCAACATCTCGTTAGTATCTACTGTCTACTCTATCCATTCCATTGGTCCTAAAATGTATATTAGCAAGTTTAATTTGGGTTCAAAATTTATCCCAGAGTATAGGTGGGTGATCTGGCTCCGTCTTGGGTGATTTCGATGCCCCATGGCCGATCTGCATGCCTAGGAACCTAGTTTGGCTCCTGGCGGTGATGGCGATGGTCGGACGCCGGTAGTTCCGGCCTCGCTTTGGCCAATTCCGATGCCCCGATGGTGGATGTGCTCGATCGCCCGGGGTTCTTGTTGGCTCCTGGGCGGCGATGCTCGGCGACGGGGGTGGATGGTCGGGTTTTGGGTGGCCTGAGCCCATCCGTCGACCGTTTTCGCTCGCACATAGGGCTTGCTTGGTTGTTGCCTGCGAGGCAGCTCGCCGACCAGGCAGCTCCATGCAACCCTAGGTTGACAAAATCCAACGCTTAGGATTGCTGCCTGGGCCAGGCAGATTTCCCAAGGTCCCAACCAAACTAGCTCATAATGCTATGCTTGATGACAATGGCAATGGTGGTGGTAGATGGCGATTGGTGACTGTCCGGTGGTGTAGGTCCTAATCTGAAAGCCATGCTCAATCCTTTATTGTTTTCGGTGATGACGATGCCATGATGCACAATTTTTCTTCTTCAAGCGTGTCATTACCTAAACCACCAATCACCAAGGACATTTCCAAGTGAAACTAAAGAACCAACCCTTGTTCATGTGGTGGTAGCGTGTTGATGATGTTGTTATCCTATTGAGAAGCGTCGCTTTGGAGTCCTTAGGCTGGCGGTACCAGGGTCGGTTTGGAGGAATGGCGGAACCCGTTTTTCTTCAGTGGTATTTTCGTGGTTTGTGTTAGAGATCGACACAGTGTGGTGTCTACATAACAAGGATTGTAGCAATGGTAAAGAAATAGCATAGTAGAAGATTGAAGTTGTCTTTCTAACATTTGTCTCATCTTTTTCTTTTCTTGTTGTTTGTGTTCCTTAGTTCGAGATTTGAGTCCAAGTACTCGTGTTTGTTTTTATGTGGTTGTAGCCTCGTAGATATTCACACGTGAATGTTCAAGATGGATAAACGGAAACGAATGTATATACCTATAGCTGCTCTTCTTATTTTGCATGTGGAAGTCTTAATAATTAAGGTGCCTATATTTAGTTGTAACATATTGCAATGCAAACTGCTAAGTGAAATTGCATTTTTGAGAAAAACGAATGCTAAAGATATCATACTTGAGGACATGGAAATGGATCAAAAGGTCTCCACCTAGAGATGAATAACAATTGAAATTCTCACGATTATAGTATAAGTAATTTATAACATTGACATGGTTTACAATATGGGACTTTTAATTATCAAATTGTATAAAACATGTTATTTCAAATAGGAAAGCTAGGTTTAATATCATGAAATTTCAAATAGTAATTTATGTTGCATTTTTTAAAAGTTTTTAAGCTATTGATGGTTAATAATCTATAATATAAAGAACGAGTCTAAATTGTATACACCATACCCGTCATAGTGGACCCACCGTATAGTCTAAAGCGGTGGGTCAATGCTTAAACGGAGGGGGCCGAGCCAAAAGAGTGATCGAAGGAAAGTGTTTCTGTCATTTTACCTTGTTTTTTCTTTCACCTATCGCTATCTAGCCCCCGTGCGTACCCATTCACGACGCTTTGATGTCAAATATGGCTTCTGTTCCTACGTGTTCTACAACCTGGACTTCTCCGAGAGCTAGGACGCGCGCGCTGGTCATGGACCTCTGGCGTTACGTGTCCCGTGATCGATTCGAACAACCGAAACATTTCTTCAGATCGATGCTATTGGGACGAGTACCAACTGTCCACGGCACACAGAAGGAGAGGGAGGGAGAAGAAATGCATGGAACTGGATGCTGCCATCTCTGTCGGTTGTGGAGCCGGCGGCGAGCCGTGGTGCGTGACTGCGTGGTGATGTAGTTCTGTACTGCATGCGTCTGGATGAAGTTGGATGCATCGGGGCAGTTCCCAGTTCCCACTACATGCCCCGTGTCCACCCATAGAGGAAAGGAAACTATGCGTTGCATGCATCTACATCCTGGAGGAGGCGCCAGGTGACGGTGGTGCAAGGGAGATTAAGGGTGGATCTATCTTGTTAGTTTAACACCTTGTCAAACATAGCCTAAGAAAGCTTCTGTTGTGGCGGTAGAAGCACCCATTGCGGCGGTAGAAGCACCCATTGCGTTGGATCTGACATTCAGTCGATCATTGCATATTACAATAACATCAATCATCTATTTATAAATGAAAAACAATCAAAATCTTGTAATACCCCACACATTAGACCCATCGTCAAGGGCCAACGAAGGTGGGAGGGATCTAAACCCATCAAAATATCTTTTGTATCACGTGCGTGTCACACGTACGCCTCTACTAGTCATGAGTAGGGAAAAGTCTATTTTTCACCCTTCAACTATTACAAAAGTCTGATTTTCAATCCACAACTACAAAACCGGACACTAAACACCCTCCAACTATCCAAACCGTGCCGAATTGGCCCTTTGGGTGGTTTTGAAGGTGATTTTGTATTTTCCCAAAAAAATTAAAAAAATAATTTTGTATTAAAAAATCCATAACTAATTTATTTTGAACTAGAAAAATTAGAATCTGGTGCAAATTTTTTTCTAAAAATATGACCTACATGTTGGTGCACCATTAGAAGTTATTTGCATATCATTCATTTTTATTCTAATTATTTATTAAAAAGCATAAGACACTAGTAATATAAATATATAATACCAAATAATATTAAATAGTGTGCCAATAGGTTGGTTACATTTTAAGAGAAATTTTGGCACCGATTTCGTATTTTTTGGGTCCAAAATGAATTAGCTATGGTTTTTTAAAGTTTAGATAATATTTCTGCTATTTTAAGAAAATCCAAAACCACCCCCAAAACCACCCAAAGGGTCAATTTTGCATGGTTTGTGTGGCAGAACCGTCCAATTTAAACTGGCTCAAGTGCGTCTAGTCACCCTAACTCAGGATAACATCCGCACGCACTTCAAACAGTTTAAACCCGGTAGTCTGTCGAGTGTCCCCGGGACATCCCGAATCATCCACTGACAATATTTTCTTAACCATAGCTTAGGATCCTTACGAAGTTGGGAATAACACCACAGGCATTACCTTTTTACATTCATACGGAAAGGTACGAATTATTACAAACCGAGTTTTGAAGCAACCTTAACTGCCAAGCCATGGATCTAAGATCTCAAATGCAAACTAGATTTATACAACTGGTAGGAGATTAGAACTTAGAAGGGTCTAAACATCTAGAGTCATCCGGGACCTCCGATGCTCTAGGACTTCTGGCTCTCTTCTTCTCCATCGGTCTGCGGGACCTCCTCTGGAAAAAAACAGAAAAGGGAGAACCCTGAGTACGAAGGTACTCAGCAAGACTTACCCGTCTTACCAAAGAAAAGACTCTCAAGGATGAATGATAAGGCTTTTGATGGTTGTTTGGCTGACTCGACCTTTGCGGAAAAGCTTACTAATAATAAGTCCTTAACCAGCAGTTTTATTTCAATTAAGTATTAGCTACTCAACTAAGTGGTAAATATCTTTTTCACTCAGGTGATACTAGGTTCAGACAGCACTTTGGATCGCTCACATATAATAGTTCAACTTGTTTCCTCTACGATGTTTAACACCTAATCAAGTGCACTCATAACCAAGAGTAGTGTCGATCCGGATCAATGTACATCCTGCAGGAGATACCTAGCCCCCAGTTACGTACAGCTGCGCCAGCTGTCCGCAACAACCTTTCAATCAGTTGGACCAAAGACCGGAAATATCCTTACCCGAACCCGGGAACGCATCCCCACGTGGGCCCCACGTCTGGCGACCACCCCGTGAGTTCCAGATGTCGATCCCGCCTTTCTCCGACCCAGCAAGCACCGGTAAGCGATATTTACAATCAACGAGCCAGCTAATCTAGTTGGTTTTACTAGTCCCATAACCCAGTAAGAAACCAGGTAGAATCACTTGATCAATCAATTAAACAACGGATCGGTCCTTAGTCCCTTTAGCTAGTAGGCAGAACTAGAGATCGAGCTTTCCTCAATCTATTCTAGCATCCTCTGCCCACTCTCTCTTTATTATCTCATATATGTGATTCATCTATGATTAGTGAGAGCCTAGATCACCATTTTTACATATAAACCTTGCAAAGCATAACTAAGTGGATGTTCTCTAATCCATTTTCTTAATTGCCCTAACAAAGGTAGTTCTACCAAGGAGTAGTTCATGCATCAAAAGTTTTCATTCAACTCCTAACCTAATGCACACATAAAATCATAATATTTGGACTAGTGATCTTCTGAAAAGAAGTAGGTAAAATGCATCCGGGGCTTGCCTTGAGTTTCAAAGAGGTTAGCGGTCTCGGTGACTTCCTGGAATTCCGGAGCAACCACTAGAACCTCCTCGTATTGAACTGGGTCGTCGGAGAATTCCACGTACTCCACTTCCGAGGCTTCAGATTCTAGATGCGATGCAAGTCAGTAATTAGAGATGCAACAGTTTGAAAACATAGCACACAAACTTGATTTCTCGATACAGTTGCAAGCCAACAAAGCTATCCAAACCTTTCCCAAAAGAAAAGTTATTTTATAAAGTGGGTGAATTAATTCCTATTCCTTTTATTTATTCATTAAAGGAAATATTTCTAAGTGTACTAAAATTATTTTCTACTCATAACTAGCATTTTATTTCTTGTTAAAAGTGTTTATAAAACATAAATCCTATTTTAGGATGGTTTTAAAATTATTCTAGCCATTTTTAATAATTACTTTCTAAGATGGTACTATTATTAAATTCTAATCACTACAAATTTAAAGGTTTAGCATCTTTATAAAATAAAGGGAAATCCAAAGAAATTATCAAAATTTATTTCATATTTTTCTGATTTTTCTATAATTTGCTATAATTAAAATAGTGGAAAAACAAAATTTAAATCTATTTCTAAAATCTAAATGGTTTTCTTACAAAAACCCCCCTCCATTTTCTTTTCTTCCTCACCGAGGCCCCTGCCCACGCGGAACAGTGCCCCCGCGCGGACTGCCCCCTCGCCGGCGTTGACTCGCGCGCGCTCGCCGCCGGCGAGGTCCTCCGACGATGACAACCAGTCCTAGGGCTACCCTACCGAACCGCGCATCCATTCTAGGCATCCACTGCCCCGGCAAGCTCTAACCCTAAACTCATGGCGGCACGGCGGCAAAGCTCGGCGGCGCTCCGCGCTCCGACGAGCTCACCGCACCAACCAGCTTCACGACTGGCTCACGAGCATCACCGAGACTAGAGACACCTTCTGCGCAACCCTAGCCACTCCGCGCGACGCTGCACGCCCGAGCGCACCACGCCGGCCATGGCGGAAGCGCGCGTGGCGCACACGGCGGCGAGCGCCTAGCGGCTCAACCACGGCGAGACAAACGTTGACAGCTACCCCATGAGCACCAGCGACCCTAGACGCACCTAGCGCGCGCACCAGTTCGGCCGGAGAAAGTCCGAGCAAGGCTACTCACGTGCGGCGGCCACGGCGGAGGAGCGCCGTGGCGGCGAACAGCGTTCCCGACCGAGGAAATGTCGCGCCCTAGCCACTAAGCCCCTAAGCATGCTGCCTGACCCAAGAACACCCTCACTACACTCTCAAACTTCAACCATAAGAACTATAACAGCACGAGCACGGCGAGCAGTTCTTACCCCGGCGAGACGTCGACGGTGAGCTGCAAGGACGGGCTGCGCCGGGCTATGGAGCGGTGGAAACGGAGCAAGAGTGGGTGGAAAAGAACAAGAAGACGACGGCGAAACGTTTGGTGGCCAGAAGCGGAGTGGAGCGGTTCAGACGGCGGTGGAACGACCTCCGGCTCAACGGCGGCGATGGAGAGAGCAGAGGAGCGCGCGGCGAAAGAGGAGAAGTCGAGACCGTCGCCGAGGCTTTATCCGCGGCTGAGACCGCCGTTGCTTGCCACCTCCAGCTGCGACGCCGCTCGAGCTGGCTCTCAACGCGATCGACGCGTGGCCGGTGAAGTGGGCCGCGCCGCTCGTCGCCGGCAGCTGCCTGCTTGCCATGACGTCACTTTTCCCCATTTGAACCTCCAAATTTCCCGAGATTTGAGCTTTGATTTCTCCCAAATTCGTATGGTAACATCCAAAACTCCCAAAATGAAACTTGTAGCTGGATCATCCAATTTCATTTCTTACATTGGCACTTACCTCATTTGAGCACGAATTGAAGTCGAATTTGAGCTTCAAAATTACTGCTGCAACTCATCCCCAAATTCAGAACCCAACTGAATTTTTGCAAAATACTTCCAAAATTTGAATAGAACATGCCTCTGGTGCTAAAGACAAATTTGAAATTCACCTTCAGGAGTACAACTTCATAGTTGGAAGTTTTTGCAGAAAACTTCAAATTCGATCTCAATTTGCACAAATTCAGATCTGCTGTCAAACACACTGAATTTTCTGAAAACATATTCTGACCGATTTTCTCTCGTGTTTTTCTCCTTGATCTAGCCAGTTTCTGAGTGTGACCCAAAAACAAAAGTTGTTCTTCATACTTCCCTTAACAACTTTGTGTAAGACACCTTGGTCATACAACCCACAGATCGATCGCTAACCTGCCTTGAAGATCGCTGCTCAAAATGCATTTTCAGCAAAACTTTGAAAACAGCTAAGTGCTGTTGTCGGATGGTGAATAGTGCCATTTTCCCTTTTCCTTCTTCCATTTAATTGAAGCATCCTTTCCATAAATTTTTCCATTACTTTGTGATCACTAAGTTCCTTATCTTATAAACTATATTTAGAATTTCTTTGCCTTCAAAAATTCCAAATATTTCTTCCCTTTTTGACTTTGGTCAACTAATGCTCTTCTCCCTTTTTTTTTTAACCAACCATACATTTACATAAGCTAAAAAGGGTGGGATGTCACAGTTTGGATAGTTGGAGGGCCTTTAGTATTTGGTTTTATAGTTTGATGTTGAAAATCAGACTTTTGTAACAGTTGAAGGGTGAAAAATATATTTTTACCTTATGGAGTAAGGGACAAACGTAAAACTACTACTTATATTTGTCATAGAACAAAGTAGATAGCATCATATTCGAATGATATTGAAGCGTTTAGTAAAATGATCAGAAGTAAAAGAGAACCCAAAGGCTCAACATGGCTTGGCAACAGGCCAACAGCTGAGTTGCGTTCACGTAAAATGATTACATCATCCACCCTCATCCTCAACGTACGATGGACTACTGCAGCTGTGGCGCGCACGATAAATAGCATCTGTGCTCCTGTTCTATCGGGTCGTCTGGCATCGCGCGCCAGTCGATCGTGACGGTGCGCCGAGCCTCACGTGGATCGTTTATCCACCTTCCCCTACCCTGGCTTGTGTGCGGAAAGTACTACACGGCGCAGACACCGCGCGAGCACGTGACCAGAGGCCGGCCGGCCAGGGCGGTCTCTGCTGGTCTCCACCCACCCACCCACAAGAGAGGCCCCACATCTGCGTGCCTACAGGGCCGCAGGGGCATGCGTCATCCTCGTGCATGCACCGCGTTGCGTTCGTTTCGTGGCCGGATCGGACGTGCAGTTCAAACGCGCTGGGTTTGCCGTTCGGCAGACCAGCCTGCTTTTCACATGACACCAGTCCAAAGAGCAAGCTTCGGAACTGCCCGTCCGCCCACTAGTAGATGAATTCCTACACGAATTTTGACACTGCTGCGACAATTGCCGGCAGGCAAGGATCATGATGGGATTAAGCGAGGACAACTTAGCTTGGTCTAATGGTCTTATTAGGGCAACTCCAATATGCGTGCTAAGGAGGTGCAAACATGAGAGAAAAAGAAAGCGGTGTGATACACTGGACTGGAGAAGAGGCAGCGTTGCTCGTATATGACTAGCTATGGGCTAGGGCCAAAGTGTGACGACCTAGGACCTAGGCGCCTAGCTCATAGAGACCAATGCACGTCGTGACCCATATACGTATACATGCTTGGGTAGGCTGTGGTTCAGATCCCAAAAGTACTTTTTACTTTCTATTCATCCCCTTCACATAACATGTATCTCCAAAAATTCTTTTTTCACATTTTCTATTCATCCCTCTCACATAACACGCATCTCAGAAAAAAAAGTACTTTTCCCATCCTTATCTGAACACGGCCTTTGAAACTAAACACCCCATGTGAACTGTTGGGCACACGAAGAAAAAAAAGGGTTGGGCACAAGTGCGAAAAGTATGTGCAGGTTATCATTTCAAAAAAAAAAGAGAGAGAGAGTATGTGTAGGTCAGAGGCTTCCGTCCGAATCTCAATACGAGCTGGGATGGTGATGAGGGCCCGGCGAGGTGGCGACCCGGGGCAGCTGCCCGGGCTCCGTCGCGACCGGCATGCAAAAAGCGAAATCAGCGGCAAGCATGCGAGAGCCAGCTATGTGCCTGTCAGTGCGTGCATACTAGATAAAATGTTTAGTTTTTTTAAATTTTTTTTTGCATATTTAGCTTGCTCGTGTATGAAATAAACAGCAAGTAGTTGTGATTTGGCAGATTTTGTCTAAGTTGTTTTAGTCAAACAACAGTAGACTGGCAAATTGTCTACGTGTGTATAACTTTAAACATTTGAGAGTATTTTTCTGAACGAAACTTTAAACATTTGAGAGTAGATTGTGAAAGAGGAGGCAGCGATGATTAGTGTATGTTCTAACAGCTCAGGTATTTAAATCGTTCAGCAGTGATCGTAAACCTCTTGCCCTGGAAAAAAAAGAGCTAGTTGTCTTAGGGGCCGTTTCGAAGGACTTCCCACAAAACTGGCTATACCGGTGAAGCTGAAAAAACGAATTTATTACCTTGCATCTAATTCATTTTATTAGCCTCGATTTTGAAAACTACTTCGCGCTACAGTGTGGTAGATTGCACAAAACAAAACAGGTTTAGCCAAAACCAGTATATGCGCACTTCCAAATGGACCCTTATACTTCGTCCAGACTTCATTCGATCTCCGGGCCCGCCACTGTGAGGCACTGTATGTAAAGGGAGAGAGAAGGGAGCGGGGGTTGTAAGCCGGTCTCAGTGGAAGTTTTATGGGTATTTTGTAGGACACATCAGCAAAATTGCTTGGGAACTGCTAGCGCCCGGACGTCCGGCGTCCGGGCGCAGCGCCGGACGGTGTTTCAGTTGTAACATCATAGAGAATTTTGAAACATTCAAGGGATATTTGAAACATAGTCTAGTTGGAACATTATAAGTTCCGATTTTGAAACATTCGAGCGACGCGGGAACAAGAATGGAACGAAATCGTAGCAGAGAGTTCGAAACAAATTTGGTTGAAAGACTGCAACATTGGAGAAGTGAAAATAGCAACAATCGTTGCCGATGTTTGACAGAGATGTTGCATATATTGGAACAAAGACTCGTGCACTGTTGAAACATTATCCGGTTGAAACAACATTGATATGGAACATTCCATGGCCGACAGCATTAGGCGATGGCTTGCATTACGATTTTCCACAGTTAGGTGACGGCACAGATTGAAACAAATTAGCGATGGAACATTCAACGAAGGGCGCAACAATATCAGATTGAGAACTGCAACTGTCCATGCAGCCTCAAATAACAAATGCTTCGACCGTGAACAATTCATAAAATATTATGTTTTGAATTTTGCAACAGTAAAGAAAAATAAGTAAAACATTCCTACTTAGCTATTGCAACATTTAAATATTACATAAATTGCAACATTCCAAATCATCTATCGTCACATTTAAAATCATTGCAACATTTAAAAGCTTCGGTTGCCACATTTGGAATCAGTAGATGAAACATCCAAAATCAAATGCGATAGCTGAAAGATTGCAACATTGAAACATTTGATGAAGCATTGCAACATTTGGTATGTAACATTGAAATATCGTTCAAAAACATCGCATTGAAATATCACAAAAACCATTGAAACACTGAAACATTTGAAATATACTGCGACAGTTCGATCTCCACCTAGCAGGATCTCCTCGTCCATGGCCACGTGAGGATTCAACCATTGTGGAGATGCACGCAGAGGGAGGATGTGGCTTGCCGCACCTAGTTCCCGCTCGCTGCGTCCACCGCTCGATGCTCCGCTGCTGGAGAGTGCGGGGACGTGGGGTCACCGGGTGGAGGAGGAGGAAAAGGGAGAGAGGAGACGTGGGGTTGCAGGACCGCCGGAGGATGCGTGGCTTGCCGCTCCGCCGGCCGCTCGTGGCTAGAGGGCGCGGTTGACGGAGGTGCCGAGGTCGGGAGCGCAGGCAGCACCGCAGTAGGAGAGGGGCGCCGAGTGCTCATTGCTTGAGGGGAGGCCGATGAGGGAGCTCGCCGCTAGGGCTGCCGCCATTCGCGGGCGGCAGGCCAGGGAGTTGCTCGTCATTTGTTGCAGGAGAGAGAGAGGGTGAAAACGAGTGATGGGGGGATGAGGATGGGAGCAGTTAGTCTGTTGGTGGATGTGGATGGGGCGACTGAGCATCTAAGCGAGATGGCACGGGTAAAGCGTCCGAAGCCTTTGGCTCGTATCGGACGTAAGAGGTGTAGCATTACCGAAATTGCTTGACAGATGTTTAATGGGTGGAGAGAAGAACACCCCTCCTTCACTGTTACCTAGTCAATGAAACTCGATGAAACTCCAATTGAGAGCCTTTTGTTTCAGCATCTAACATATTTGACCAACCACCATGTATGAATTAATTGATACACCATGTCTATGAAACCGTGCTACGAAACGGTGCAATGAAACCGACCTAACATAGCGTCACAAAACACGGCTAAAAAACAAGTTAAACTCCGATACCCTTTCGTAAATATCAGCACTCGTATCATTTTGCGAGAAGGCCAACAAATTGGCGGTGCTTTATTACTTAAAAAAAAAAAGCAATTTAGCAGTGCCGTAGTCCGACTGCTCATTTTCCCATGGATGGCGCTCAACTGAAAGCTGGGGAATGGAAGTACTTTTGCATCTGCACCTGACCGTGGTCGCCGGTGCCTGCGGTTGCATCGTTTTTCGCATTTCTGCTGCAGGCTGTCATTTCTGATGGGGATTGGCTTGATTGGCTTGTGATTGTTGTGCTAAGGCCATGTTCAGATTTCTAACTATTCACTATTCATTCCAACTTTTTACTATTCATTCTAACTTTTTACTATTCCTCCCTCACAAAACACGTTTCCTAGCGAATGCTACAGTGTTTTTCTTATGCTACAGTGTTTTTTCCTACAATCTAAACACACCCTAAAGATAAAGATAAGCACAACTAGTTTGTACTAGTACTCCGAAGACGCTCGCCTTATTTCTTCTCCTTGGGTCTCGTCTGACGCTCACCTCATTTTTTCTCTGCCTTTTGTGCCACTGCCAAGCAGCCAGCGCAAAAACCCTCTGTCCTCAGCCCGTCATGGCCGCCGTCCCCTCCTCCATCCTCTGGTCGTGGATCGAGTCCGGCTCCGGCAGGCAGGGACGACGCGCGCCCCACCCCCGCGTCTCGCGCCCTGCTTCCAAGTCTGTGCGCTGCGCCTCTCTGGCCACGGCGAACCGGTTCGCTCCGCTCCAGGGGCTTGGCGAGGATGCGACGTCCTTCCGGCCATCTGCGCCGGCGGTGGTGCACCCCGGAAAGGGCGGGAAGAGCAGGCCTGCGATGTCCTCCTACCTGGAGATCGCGCGGAGCGGGGTCCCGGGTCCGGATCCTTCCTCGTCCGCGCGCACGGATGCCAGTGCGGTCGCTCGTCGTCGCCGGGGAGCCATGGCGAAGGAGAAGGAGACGGCGCCGGCCGGAAGGGTAGCGATGCTCGTGCGCTACGACGATGGCCCCGACACGGTCGAGACGGCAGCCCTCGGCTACGGCGCGCTCTGCCTCGGAGGAGGCCGCGCGCGCGCGGACACAGCGACAGCGACGGCCGAGGCCGACGGCGACACGCGGGGCCGCGGAGATGGCAAGGGCTTCGTCTACTGGCTTCTCCCCCGCGCCCGCGCTGCTGGCGAAGGAGGCCGTGCGGACTCGGCGCGGACCATCGTCGTCGTCACGCAGCTCGCGGCCGAAGCACCGGCACGGGCCCTCGGTCGCATCCCCCGCGGCGACGGTGCTTCACGGCGGCCGCACACTGCGGGTGCTCGCCTGGGTGCCCCCACCGGTGAGGGCCGCGGCGGCGACGACGGCAGCCAAAGGCGAGATGGACCCGGTGCGTTCCCCTCCCCGGCAAGGAGTGGTGGCGGCGTTAGCGAGGATGGAGCCGCCGCCGGGAGGGCTTTTGGTGCTGCCGCTGCCGGAGCAGGATGCGGTCGAGGTCGAGGCCACGGTGCCGGGGACGGCGGAGGCCGCGGCGGCGGCGGCGGCGGCGGAGGCCGTGGTGGCGGCGACGGCGGCGGACCTGGTGGCCCCGGCGGTGGCGGAGGCGATATTGCTGCGTTCTTCCCACGGCCACTACCATATCTTCGGTGCCTATTCTGTCGGCAGAATGCGTTCGTGTACACCGGCTGCTGCAGCTACGCCGTGTGCCCGGGTCACCTCTGCGCTTGCCCGGTGACGGTGAGGGCCTGGCACATCCTGCCGCTTCCGGTCGTCGACCACACCATGCCTGTTGCTGGCCTCCTAATATGGCAGTACTACAACATTCCTGGGTTTCCATGGATGTTTGTAAAGGCAGAGCGAATCGGGAGCACTTTGCACTACCACTATGCATTGGTCGGAGAGATCACATGAGGCACTGATGATATGGACGTTTGCCTACGTTGCTTTGCGTTGAGAATATGCAATGCATATTTGGAATATTCTAGAAGTTTGTCGAAGACATAAGAACTTTGCCATACGTAAGGATACAAATCATGGCAAAGTGAGAAACTTCTAGAACAAGAGGTTGCAAGAGTCATAGTTGCGATACTTCATGGCAAGTAAGGAAAGCTCTAGAACTAGATATTTTTGGTAGGATAGAAATATCAAGAAGTAGATAAGGATGTGGTAAGTTCTAGAGTTAGATATTTTATTAGGAAGTGTGTGGAAGATGACACATGGCAAAACCATGTGAGCCATGAAGTTCTATAAATAGGGGTGTCCTCCACCCCACATATGTAAGCCACCACATAGAGAGCCATAACATAGAGTGCCATATGAGTCTAGGTGAGGTAGCATGGCAATGTTGCCATGGGGCACTAGTGTAGGTGTTATGGTAGGGTAGCCACATAAAGAGTGAAGAGTCCTCTCGTGTTGTATCAAGTTGAGGTGTAAATAAAGTTTGATTTTTTATGTAGAGTGCCGGTCTTCCGTATCGGTGTTTGGTGAAGTCTCCACATAGTGAGTAGTGTGGGTAAGAGTCCATAGAAAGAAGTCGATGTCAAGGCTAAGGGGCACCGATTTCTCAACACTTTGATATGCACGGCCGCGAACGGGTGAATCAGTTCAGAGCTAGCAGACTGACGGTACCTCGGGAAGCTTATTACCCTGCCTAGGGCGCTTGTGCGGTCCAAGACTATCTTATGTTATGTCTCTAGCTTCTGTTAAAAGTACTCAATGTTTGAGTTTTTGGGTCGTCATTGTGCTACGACTGTATGATCATAAACTAGAAACCATCTTATCAAAGTGAAAATTATTTCTATGTTGTTATGTTAAAGCCTGAAAGGTTCTGGTTGCGGTTGTTTTCCTGTCTGCTTGCGGTTGTTTTCCCTCTGCTTTGCCCTGGGATCTTGTGATGATGGGCTCGTAGCATCTTACTACCGTTTCATAGTCTTTGTATTCTGTTTAACTCCATTTCTTTCTATAAAACGTAGCATCTTACTAACGTTTCATATGCTTTGTATTCTGTTTAACTCCATTTCTTTCTATAAAAACCGCTCCCACCCTTCATCACGTTTGATATGCTGTACGTGGATGTATTCAGCTCTGGATGGCATGAATGTTGGTCTCATTCCGCGCATGAACCAACAAGCACTCTTTCCAGGCCATGGTGACCTACAGGTTGGTGTCTCAGGATAGGTGAAGTATTCCATCACTCGGCTTTGCCGGTCGTTTAAAACGACTGATTTCTTGAGAAATTCCAGTCAGAGATCACATGGATAATTTGAAGATGCGTGTTGTCTTTTTAGTGCAAAAAAGATCCAGTGCTTGCAGAAGGAAAATAACCATCAGTGTCAAAACATCTTCGTACCGAATGGGAGCCAACAGTAGGAACTAGAAGTACCGAATATGTTCAAAACAAACTAGTCTGGCCGACACGCTATGCGCGTCTCTATGATTTTTTTTTTCTGGGAAACATGTCAAAGATATTGAACCAAAGCATTAAAAATAAGTTATGTATCAAATTAAATTAAAAAAGTGATCAGTATAAATTCAAAATTTAGTTGATGAATATTGGACTATTAATTCATCATAAATTAGCTATGCCATCACACAACATTTTTTTCATGAGAATTTGCCTGCATTTAAACATGTTGTTTATGTTAAATCAGCTTATGGTTCATATGAAAATAAAAGGAGAAATTAATAATTAGTTTTGGTCTTGCGTAAAGAAATTCAAAAGGTAACTATAAATGCATAATATGATGTTATATTGTAGAAACAAATTAGAATTATAAGCTAGCATTTAGGAAAAAATAAAATGCTGTTATCTACCGTGGTACCCACTGTACGTGTCGTGCATATAACTTGTCATGCGGTCCCACATAGAAGCCACGTACAGTGGGTTCCACGTGCACAGGTACAGTGGGGCCAAAATAGTAGCACATCTGTTTGTGCTCTAGTTTTGCTGGAAATCTTAGAGCTTTAGTATCTGTATTTAGATTAGATAGGCCGAGGAAATGCAATGATATATTGCAAAAGGCAAGCCTATATTAAATATCTCAGCTGAAAGTAGAAGATGCCGATAAAAAAATAGATATATTGCAAACACACAAGCAGTTTATAGAGGAGTTCAGATTTATTAATAGGCTAAGGAAAATAATAGAGAATATTGAGAACAGTAGTAAGAAAATACATTATTGTACCTTAGAAGAAGGAAAAAACTACTATATTTTTATCCCTTTTTTTTAAAAAAACTTTCCTATGGTTACTTTGATAGGAAATGAGGATACTCAAATTTTTAATGATAATTTAGGTGGAGAAAAAATTGGCCGTGAGTGTTTCATATGGTAGCTATCAGGAGAAGAAGAAAAAATATTGCGCAGTTCAGCACTGACCAGAGAACCTTTCGTAGTCAGAAAACTCATTGCAGTATTCTCAATGCAGCAGTGGCATGCACATTTGAAAAGGGGTATAGAAGCTTCGCTTTCTATCGGGAGACTTGCTTGTCAGTTTTCAGTTTTCACGCACTCACGCAATGACTGGAAGCTTCACTGCACTGTAAATTTTTCAATTGTTTTGCTACAATAACCAGAACAGGAGCAGGCGCCCTGAGATCGCGTCAATTCTTGGCGCTTTAGTATAGGGTGGTGATGCATATGCAAACATGCCGAAAGAGAATGCCTGCTGAAATTTGCACGCACCAAATCTTTACAATTCTGTTGCTAAACTAAACATACGTCTCTCACCCTTTATTTACAAGAGCTGTCGACAAAATTTCATAAAGCTAATGTGTACACAACTACACCTACCTGCAAAAAAGACGAAGCATGTCCAGGTGTGCCACGGTGGATCACCTATGAAGCACTGGTTACTTACAAAACCACACTAGCTCCTTCATGTATATGTTGGCATAAAAATTTGTACGGGTCGCGTGCTCATATACCTCAACTGATGTTGTTTCGGTGTAGGATGTTCTTATCCCACCTCCGTGCCCACCCCTTCGATGATCGCCTGTAGGACCTGCAGCGTGCCTTCTGCATCCTCAACGTTTGGCAGCGCTGAGGTGAAACTGGGGACAAAGGCTTACCTCATGACCCTGTTTCTCGCGCCACCTCTTTTGTCCCTCGGCGAAGTCTCTCCGTTGCTCCCAACAATATTTTCAAATTTCAACCTCCATAGATCTGTCGAGATGAAGAGCACTCTTGAGGTGCATCTCCGTGTCAATTGACCACTGTGGGTCAGGGGGAACACCAACAAACTGAGGTGACCCTAGATCCGCTAAATATGGGCTTGAGACTAGTAAAAGCAGCTTCTCGGTCAGCATGAGGAACTTCCCTGATTCCTTGAGTGTTATGCACATGACAAATGTTTCCTCCTTTAGCCTACCACCCTCAGCTTGGGCAAGCAATGTTATGCCGATGGCTTCTTCCCAAGAGTATGGAAAGTCTTTTACGTCTATACCATTACGAAAGTTGCCAGTTACGGCTGTACAACTAAAAAGTTCCTACGCACGTGTATATCATCGGTCGAACTTTTTTTTTACACGCATACCATTTTGGATGGAATGATGCTAACGGACGTTAACTGAGCTGGGAAAAGACTGTTTTGCCCCTGGTTTTGGAAAAATAAGAGAGAACATGAGAAAATCAGAAAATAATTATTAAAAGCCATAAAAATTCAGGAAAAATGGAAAATAAATATAAAAGCCATAAAAAATTTTAAAAATGGGAAATAATTTTAAAAATCAGAAAAAATGATAAAAATATAGGAAAAATTAAAAAAAATTGGAAATTGATAAAAAAATGTGAAAAATCGATAAAAATGAGAAAAAAGTAGGAAAATTTTACAAAATTCAGAAAAATGAAAAAAATGTGAAAAAAATCCAGAATTCCATATGAACTAATCATGAATCACGATATTTCTCAGGATCCTAGCCAGCAACTTTTTTGAGCGGATGAGGGCAAATTACAACAGATCAAAACCGCAGGATGCCCATCAATCTTTGCTCTGCAGAATCAGATGATCCGGGTGACTAGAAAATTCATGTTTTACGAGCAGAAATAGAGCCATTTTCATGTGAGGTTTCCTCTAAAGTAATAAAGCCACCACCACCAATCCCAATGGATCTCGCCATGCATGCAGCAACAACAACCCAATTACCCAACCACAGAATTTAAATTGGCAACACAGCGAAGAATCAAATGCCACTGGCAATTCCCCGTCTCAGCTGACAGCTGCGGCAGCTTCGTCGATGGCGAGCATGTGTCCTCAACTCCTCGACCGTCCACCGTTAGATACCACGCCGAACGGGCTCCGGATACGCGGTTGCCAGGACGCCGACGTGACCGCCGCGACGGCCAGATGTAGCTCGCCGGCGTCGGAACCTGGCGACCCGAGCGGGTGGGCGGGCCGGATCTCCAGACCGGAGGACGGAGCCTGCGGCCTTGCGGGAGGACGCAGGTTGGGAAGGAAGACCGGAACCCCTGAAGGACAAGGATTCAAGGAGGCAGTACGGGACAGGAGGCTGTGGTGTGGGCAGCCACTTGATAACCTTTGCCATCACGCGAAGACCGCTGTACTTTGTTTGACGTTTCACGCCCGGGATCCGTACGAGCTCTGACCAGATGCACCATGAGCTCGAGCGGTGGCGTAGCTGTATCCGTAATCCGTATGACAGTCGTGTTGATCTCGTTTTCCACGTACGGAGCACACTTCCGCATCGCTTGGTCGAGGCTGAGCTTCCTTCCGTGGACCGCGCTACGGTGTTATGGACGCTATATTTTTTCTCCCTTTTTCTTATAAAAGAATGAGTAGAATTAAAAATGTTTCTCACCCAATTTAGGCTCATTTTACCCCTCACGCTAGACCCACGTGTAAGGTCAACAGGGGTGGAAAGAGAGTCAAACCCTCTAAAATTGATGTTTAAAGAATACTTCTGCTAAAATCAAAATTATTTTAACATCATCGACGGTCTTACCCACCAGCGCCTATCTATCTCTCCCCGTGAACTCGATGCAGTCGGCCGTGTGCGATCTCGCTGAGGCCGCTGCCGTCCTGCACCCGGGCGTCAGGCTGCGCAGCGCATAATGCGTCGGGCTGCGCAGCGCATAATCATCAGCACCAGGCTCGGTTTCCCGGAGAGCTCGTGGTTCGCGGAGTTCGACGAGACAAATGGCCCGTCGTGTGTGCCTGCTGCAGCTGCACTGCCTCTCCTTTGCGTTGAACAGCGGCGCCGAGGAGGACGATGGTGTGTCCATCTTCGAGGTGCGCTCGGGGGTGCGGTTCTCGGATGTGTACATGGAGCGCGTCAGCGACAGCCGACGGGCGCACCAACGACACGGCGTGGGTCACGGCCACCGAGGACCGCATGGTCACCGGGTGTGTCCTGGCCTTGAGGTGGTCATGATGGAACAAAAAAAAAAGTCGTTCTTGCTTGCGGCCTCCGGCAGATGCCCAGATGGCGCATCATCAATTCAGCATTGTCAGGAAAATAAAAGCATTGCCGCAATTGTTCTTGCTCTTTGCAATTGTCATGCTGCTTGCTTTCGGCCAGCAGGTAGAAGCCGATGAGCTCTGTGTTCAGATTGATGGGAGGAAAAAGTATCTTTAGATGAACAGTACACTGGAAACGTGTTCTATGAGGGAGGTTAATAGAAAAAACTTCTCAATGTTTGAGAAGTAGAAGTTTTTGAATTTAAACACAGCAAGATGATCCACGCAATGTACCGCAGCTTCAGTGGTAGCAAGCTGTCCGGGAACCTGAACAGGATCAGGTGTCGTATACTGCACGGGGGCCACAAACGGGGCACGGTGCGCGCCCACTGGGCCGTGGCCAACACCAACGGCGAGGCGCAGTACTCGACCTCCGACGAGTACGAGTACCCACGGGGCCTGTTGTGAGGTCCAGCTGCTCACTTCACAAAGACGCTACCGGAGGGCGTCTCCATTGCTCTGGCTCGGAGGTCGACAGGTCGTCACGAATAAGGACGGAGAGACCATCATATAATGCCCACGGCCACCGATAGGGCCATGCTTGAGTTCGGTCTCGAGGTGGAGAAGTACATGAAAGTGGATCACGCAAAGCTTCAAGCTCAAGGTGAAGCCGTTCCGTTCAGCTGAGTGAAAATATGATGGCAGCGGTCGTCGCGTCCCAAATGCCACCGGTCATCTCCACGCGCATGGCCGCATGGGAAGTAGTTCGAAAGTTGCATATTCAATCTTTGTGCTCACGTCTGTGCTGATGTTTTTAATGAAGGCCAATATGATATAGGACAATATATTTTTTTCTGCTATCATCTAAATTCAATCCAATGGGTGCTTCAATTGTTCAGGAGATGTATTACTAGATTTGTTCTAAACACCCTCCCAAAAAAAAGATTTGCTCTAAACACGTAATGAAGGTCAATATGATAGGACAATATGTTTTTTGGCTAGCATCTAAATTCAATCCAATTTGTATGTTTTAGTTGTTCAGGAGATGACTACATTTGTTCTTAAACACGTACGTGTCGCACGTGCGTCTTTGCTAGTTATGTGAAAGGACTTGGATTTTGGACAGTCGAAACAAGAAAGGCCCTGAGATCAATTGCCCAGTGGCCCGACTCAAAACAGTGGGAAAAAACAGGAGGCAATTGGTTTCTCTACTCTGCAAAGGCCCTGACTCTAAAAACTTAAATTTTTTTTATTTGGAAGTCTTGTAACTCTCTTCACGTGTATTTGTGTTACAACTGTATTTTTTTTTTGGAAAAAGTCCGATTTTCACCCTCCAACTATAGTAAAAGTCCAATTTTCAACCCGTAACTACAAAACCAGACATAAAAGGCCATCCAACTTTCAAAACCGTGTAAATTTAGCCCTTTGAGTGGTTTCAAAGGTGATTTTCTATTTTCAAAAATTATTTAAAAAGTAATTTAATATAAAAAATTCATTTCAAGTAAAAAAGATATGAATCTCGTGCTTACTGTTTTCTAAAAATATAAACTATATGTTGGTACAGTATTTGAAGTTATTTGTATTTTATTTATTTATATTCCTAGTATTTTTTTAAAAAATAGTAAAACACTAGCAACATAAATAAATAATAAACAAATAACTTTACATGATGTATCAATAGGTAGGTTGCACTTTTACTTTTTTAGAAACCTTTTAGCATTGGTTTCATATTTTTTGATTTGAAATGAAATAGTTATGATTTTTTTAGTTTAAACAAAATTATTTATTTTTGCATAAAATGGAAACCCACTTTTGAAACCACTCAAAGGGCTAAATTTGCATGGTTTTGATAGTTGGATGGACTTTTTTGTCCGGTTTTGTAGTTGTAGGTCGAAATTCGAACTTCTGCTATAGTTGAAGGGTGTAAATCAGATTTTTCCTATTTTTATGGACAAAAAGACCCTCTCGAATATATTGTATAATCTCTCCCCTTGAATAGTTATTGTTTGGGTAGGTTGGAAACAACAACGGCGGGTATGCGCTTATTAACACATTTTAAGTCCAGATAGGCATGAGCATTGCACAAGCAATAAATTCAGAACATAGCACCGAATTGGAGGACAGGAGTGTATGATTTTCTCATCTACACCTGAATTTGAGGCAAAAGAATTTCAGTTCGGAGAATGGGTATCAGCGCAAAAAATATGAGGCAAAAAATTCAGGTCGTACCATCAAAATAGGAGGATGGATTATTTTTTAGTACAAAATGTCATACGGTTCATCCAGGAAACCACCATCTCTATGTCGATTGTTGCTACAAAAACACTATTACAAAACACCAAGCAGCATAGGGCTAATCATCCAGTTACAAGTTAAGGCATCAGGTCGGTTGGACCGAGGGAGATGAATCATTGTTGTACAAGGATCTTTGATGCTGCCAAATTGCGATGAGCTAACCACATGCATTGTTGATGAGCTTGCCCAACGAATAGAATGTTGCTTCTTTGATGTCGCCCTAGTTCCTTTTCGAATCATTACTGCATGAGGGCTTTAGGCGGCGACAGCCTCGTACATCGCCATCTCTCTATGTTCGGATGAATAATATTTAATGATTTGTGCGTCATCCTTATCAGTGGTGCTTCTTCGAAAGCCATTTTTAAAATGGTTCCTATATATTTGCCGCCGGAAAGAGAATTAGGCCTTATTTAGTTCGTTAACTTTCCAATCATATCGAGTCACGTCTTCTCTCACAGACACGCTTACCCCACTATTTATATCTTTAACTTTCCCTAACTTCTCCAACTAAACAAGACCTTAGTCAACATATTTGGTTGTTTTGCTAATGTGGCTAGCCATGTCCTTGTGCCAACATGGACCGGCGACAGGAAATGTCCATCTCGCCTTGCTCGATCACCTGACAACTTTAATTTATCAAAATAGCGACATAAAAGTTTATATTCTATTAGCCTGAAAACCAGGTAATATGTATGCCACTTTTCTACCCCATGCTCAAATCCTCTGGCCTCTAGTGACCCGTTCAGGGGTGGATCTAGGGGCTGCTAGGTGGGCTCCACCTCCAATCGTCCAGCCTGTATATGCCACTGCCATTGTTGTTTCACAAAACCTAGAGCCTTAACCTTAGTGGTGGTGGAGATACCTAGGCAAAGATGATGGCAATACCATGAAGGAGCAAAATTAAGGACAATGAGAGGGAGGCAACGCAACTATGCTAAAATGGAACTAATTGCAGTGCTCAACATGTGAGAAACGACGTGGGTGGGAGTTTTGTTTAGTGATGTGATTAATGGTTACAATGGGTTGAGATCTAAGGTCCGTTTGGATGTAGACATCGAGATCTTGGTATTGAATTGGTTTCAGTACCAAATCAGGCTAGATATTGAAATAGACTCAATACCAAAGCCATTGTTTGGATGTAGATAAATTTTCTATATGGAATTGAAGGAGTGAGCTAATACCAATGGGTTATGCTAAAGTACTCCACTCACCTCCTAAGAGGTAAGATCTCAAATAAATCTCAGCCATCGATTTTAAAAATAAATAAAATAGTTTAAACATTAATATATAGAGAGAAAAGTAAAAAATATTGTAATATCTACTGCCTTCCTTAACTAGTCTTCCTAATCTCCTCCTCTTTACTTCTCACGCCACCATTCTCTCCCTTCCTTAACTGGCATACCACGTTCAATTGTCATGACATGCACTTTTCTTTTTTCAAACGTCCACTTGATATCATGTTTCAAATGTTCACTTGTCACGTAGATGGACAACCACGAGACCATCACATATCGTTCACTTGATGTCGCGTACACTTGTCACGTTTGTTCAAACATTCAATTGTTACGTTCAGCCTTGAAACCATGATCTATCTAGATTGATGATACAAAAAGAAAAAGGAACGCTCCCTAGTTCGTCACATTTTTTACCGAAAGTTCCCTTGTCACTTTCGGCCGTGAGACCATGATCAGTCTAAATCTAAGATACAAAAGAAAAAAAAGGAAAGTTAAATCTAACTCAATCAAATTTCAGCTAATAAGAAGATATTTTGTCAGATTAAAATATAAATAATAAACATTAAAACTATTACTTAGTAGGAGGTAATACGTCCTTTGATTTTTTTTATAGACATTTGGGAGTACCTTAGCAAAAGCCAATACAAATTCTCGTTTGGATGTTCATATCCAGAGAAATCTAAATTGCCACCATCCTCCTCCTCCAGCATAGCCATGGCCTCAACATCCACCTTTGTGCAGCACTCACCCCGTCATCTTCCTCCACACCCCCACCCTCGCCATCCTCCTCCGCACGCATGCGGCTCGCGATCCCACTCCACACCTCGCCACCCTCCTTCGTCGGACAAAGAGGATGCTGGAGAAGGGACGGCATGGCCGACCGGCCTGAGAGGAGGCAAGTGAAGGGTGGCACGGCCTGCTGGCCAGAGAGGAGGTAGGGGAAGGAGCCGCCAGAATTTCTGTGACGGAAGAAGAGAACTAGAGGAGCGAGCCATATGGCAACTGAAGGATCATTGTCCATGCTTGTTTTGGTTTTGGTTTTGGTTGGTTTGAGACGAACGAAGGGATCTTGTGTGTTAGTGTTCCTGCTAGTCAAGTACTATCTTTCCTAGCTAGTCTTTGCGGTTCCATTGAATTTGTGTGTGCTGGTGTTATATATGTCTTGTTGTCTGTGCTGACTGGAAGTTTAATTTAATGAAATATGTCATGTGTAGGGCTGGACGCTGAACCAACTTGGCTCGGCTCGTTTCTGGTTCGGCTCGTTTCTGGCTCGGCTCGTTTTGGCTCGACTTGTTCTAGCTCGTTAACAAAACGAGCAAAAAGTTTGGCTCGGCTCGGCTTGTTAGGCTCGCGAGCCAGAGTATGCCAACTGAACATATACAAACATATAGAAATATTACAATAATAAAGTTTTAAATTTTTAAGATCGACCAAGTTTTGTACCTTGCTTAACCATAATTAATCAAAAACAAAAATATATATGCAATAGCTTCATATATATTGGAAAAAAGGAGACAACTAAGGTCGTTTAGCTCGTTTAGCTCGCGAGCCGCTGGCGAGCTGGCTCGAGCCAGCTTATTAACAAAATGGGCAGAAAACGCTGCTTGGCTCGTTAAATTTTTAAACGAGCCGAGCCGAGTTGAGCCAAGTTACAAACGAGCCGAGCTAGCTCGCGAGTTTTGGGCTCACCGTCCAGCCCTAGTCATGTGATATATATATGAGTCATGTGACATGCCTTATGACATATGTGTTCTGTGTGATATATATGTGTTATATGACATATATATGAGCCCAAGTTAACGAAGAAAACATATATAAATTGAGATTTATATATGTTTTCTCCATTAACTCGACATAATTCATGTTTTTAATGCTCGGCTTGTAATTGTTGCATCTCCAAACATTACTTTCAGCTAGCATATGCTAATCATCAATAGTACTTGTCGGTGTTCGGATTTGCGGGTCCGACACCAACCAGTGATTGCGCTGTGAATCACGTCTTCTGATGGTAACACAAGATGAACATAGGGACACAAGGGTTTATCCTGGTTCCGGCCACAAGGCCATATGTCCAGCAGGGGGTGCGAAGCACCGTGTATCTTGCACCGGGGGTGCTTGTAGTAGGGATTTACAAGCAGTGCTGGAGAGAGGCTCCCAGGTCCCTTGCTAGGGGTGACTGAGGCAAGTGCCAATATTGAGGTGGGGTGTGCGAAAGTGTTCGCAATAGGCGTTGTTGTGTTTTGCCCCGTGAGTGTGCACACTCTCCCCTCCCCCTTTTATAACCGAAGGGTGGAGGGAAAAAATACATGTGGAGTTGTATCCTAGAAGCTAAAGTAGCCTATAGTGGTATTGTATCGTGCATGCCATCCCTCCTCGAGTGATTCATCATGTTGAGCGGGAATCGCGCGTGTCAGCTTCGACCCCCAGGAAGAGGCGCGGCCATCAAGGTAGTGTTTGAGGGATAACGTTGTCCATTGTCGTGTTCCGGTCCCTCCTGTGCACGCCTTCGATAGTAGTCCCATGCCGCATTGAGGGTTCTTCCATCAGAAAGGACACGAGAGTGGTTAACACAATGAACGACACAGGACGGGCCTGTCCGCACAGTGCTTGTTTTATCGTATGGGGTGACGCGCCCCTGCGCCATATCGGGAGTTGGTAGCACAGTGGATGGCGCACGGTCATTTCCCCAGCGGAACACAATGATTCCTCTTTTGACTTCCGCGGCGCGCCGTCGTATCCGGCATTGAATGCGCCTGCCAGGGGATTAGGCGAGCGCGTTTACTTGTAGGGTGAAGAGGGCTCGAGCGAGGCGGAGTCCCATATGTCGTGGGCCCTTTGGAGGGCTCGACTAGGGGGGCTCGAGCGTTGATGTGACACTGGCCTACGTGGGGTGGAACGAAGCCCAACACACCGATCCGGATTCCCCAAATCCCGCTACCTTAGCACCGCAACTCCAACTGAAAGCCTGACACACCGATCCGGCCTTAGGTCCTCATGACCTTCACCTCGGCAACCTTAGCACTATAACTTCAGCGCCCCCACTCGGGGAAAAGCCCAATCACCCTAAAAGACTAGTTTGATAGGGGAAGGGTGGCTCTCCCTTTTAAGGTGGCCTCCATCTCCCAAGCTAAGAAAGGTGGGATTATTCAGAGGCTCACACGGTCGCCATCCAACTACAACTTGGGCCAACTGGGCCCTTTCTGTTGCGTCTTTGCCAGCGGGTAATAGTGAAGGATGTCCTCATCATTCTCCCCTTCTTAACAAGGGCCCAGCTCTGATACCAAATGATGTGACACTGGCCTAAGTGGGGTGGAACAAAGCCCAACACACCGATCTGGATACCCCAAATCCCGCAACCTTAGCACCACAACTCCTGCTGAAAGCCCGACACGCCGGTCCGGCCTCAGGTCCTCACGACCTGCACCTCGGCAACCTTAGCACCGTAACTCCAGCGCCCCTACTTGGGGAAAGGCCCAATCGCCCTAAAAGACTCCACCTCCCAAGCTAAGAAAGGTGGGATTATTCAAAGGCTCACACGGTCGCCGCCCGACTACAACTTGGGCCAGCTGAGCCCTTTCTGTTGCATCTTTGCCAGCAGGTAATAGTGGAGGATGTCCTCATCAAACGTGACGGAGACTTCCCCGCTCGGGGGTTGGTGGCCCTCGAGCTGGGCGGAGATGGTGAGGCCTCGCAGTAGACCCTCGTCTCGGGCTGTTAGCGGGGCATGTTGTCAATGAGGCCGTGGGCCTTGGTGACTACCCTGCATTGCTCATGTTAGTTAGTATGATCACGGGACTTGTGTTTGCCGGATGATTACCTCCTAGATTAGGATACCCCTAATCTAGGCCCCCGATAGTACTGCATGCGCCTCTTTTAATAGACATTATTAGGCACTGTTATGCTATAATAATTAGTCATTAAAAATGACAATGTATCCTATGAAAACCAACATCTCCGCGGAAGCTATGAAAACTTCAATCTGGACCACATAATGTTGATCCTAGGGGGCACTTAGAGGAGGTGGGAGGGGTGAAACCAAGCCTCTTTCCAAATCACCCATCCCATCTCTCCTGAGCTTTACAAATCATCCCTCCCACCAGCTATGAGCATGCCATTGGATCAAGATCTTGTGGCCCTAATTAAAGTTTTCAAAGTTTCCATGGGAGGTTGGTTTCCACTAGATATATCCCCATTAAAAATATGGTAATGATGGTAAAATTATGCTTAATAAATTCGTCTTGTGATTTATAATTCATCTATACAATTGATTTGTAATTAGTTTATATTTAATACTTCTAATTAGTGTTTAAATATTTGATGGGATAAGTTGCACATCTGTTTTAACCAATCAAAGCCTACATGATTCTTGAAACACACCTACATTTGAATGCTTGACGCGACGATGTTGAGGGCACACTGGCACAACATGCAGAGAGAGAAAGGGATGGTTGAAACACATCACAATTTGTTGCAATACGACATGAGAAACTAGGAAATGGGAAATGGCTTCGTCCTTGTGAAGATAAAAAGAATAACCACCACGGGCCTTTTCCCTCTTGTTAATTCCTTCTCTGGTTTTATCAAACCTCCTCCTCCTCTAACCTCTAGTTCCAGATGCAAAACCTTCATCGTTATGATCGTCGCCGCCCATGCTCCGCACCCGTTTTCCCTGTGGATGGACTCTGTGTTTCGGTATCACCGAGAGCGGGTAGCGCCGACCACCAGCAATCATTAGCTCGCGCGAGGTGGGGCTGTGGAGGACGGCGGCTTGTGCCCACCGACCAGAGTAGGTAATCGCCCGCTCACGCGAGATGGGTCTGCAGGGAGCTGCTTGCCCGCACCTCACAAACCACGCTCGGCGAATCCATTCTTCTTCCCAGATGGCTTGGCAAGGAGTTCCCGCACCTCCTAGGTCCGGCAGTACGCAAGCCACAGAAGTCATCCTTCGTTGATTTCATGCGCAAACCAAGGTCGGCGACTACAGGCTACAATGACTACGCACGGACTAGAGGTGTTGTCCTAAGCCCACATGACCATCGAGGAATTGCTACCGACGCCGCAGTGACGCTTGGCGTCGGAAATCCCAAGTCAATGGTGGAGCAAAGGTCTTAAAGCCTCACACATCGCCCCCGGTTGCCCTACCCATCATCTACCATGATGCACCAACTGTTGAAAATCCAAGACCAGAGTCTATTATCTACATTTCTTTGCACTCATTTGAAAACCCTTTTCCATTATAAAAAAATCCTTTGTTTCTGGTTTGTTAGCCATAGTTTATGTATTTTATTAAACTAAGTGTTTGATGTTAGTTTATTGAGAAGGAGTTTGCCCAAATTAATAATTGTTGCTACAAACTAAAGAATACAGAACCTAAATTTTCTTTCTATTTAATTATTATATTTTCATTTGGCACATTTTGTCTGATGCATTTTTATGTGGAGCCCTTTACTTAGACAACAACATAGTAGACCAACTATCTAAAAGGGCACTCAAACATTTATTTTAACTTAACTTGATACAACATGAGAAGATTCATACACACTCTTACCTTGCCATTTCCTACTTGTGACCCCTTAGGTCATGATATATCATGTTATATAAGGAGGGAGAGCACCTCTATAATAGGACTCCATGCTCATGTGGTTTTTGTCATGTGTCCAACTTCCACGTACTTCTTTACAAAATATCCAACACTAAAACATTCTCTTATGCTTTTCTAGTTTTAGTCATATTTCTGTCCTACCAAAAAATATCGGTTGATGGAGTTTCGCTCTCTGCCAAGTTTTCCACAAAATAATCTCCATCATCTTCAATTGCAGTTGTTGCGTTAGCATCTAACTCTTCCTCACTAAGGCAACCACTAAGGATGGCTTCTTTTGTTGTAGACACATTTTCTTCTGAGTGCTTTCGTGGATTCCAATAGTCCCTTGCAATATGGCCTTCTTGCGATAGTTGAAGCACCCACTTCTCATTCTCTTGTTGTTGACCAATTCCTGGTCATCTTCCCCATCACTCTTTTTCTGAGCTCCTCCTGAATAGTTGAGCTCATCCTGAATAGTTGTTCTTCATCGGGCAACACCCTTCACCTCATGTCCACTCCGCCTCTCTTTGACCTCTTGGTGGACCCTTCTTTATAATGAAAAATGTCACATATTCATCTGTCTCCTTCAAGGTAATGTTGCCTAGTTCTGCTTATTGGATTGGGCTTATTAGTTTCAACAATTTAGTTCTTGCTTTGGAGTCGTTTTAGCTGGTTACCAATGGGCTGGCCCGTCAAATGGACTTGGGTTGTAGAGTGAAAACAACTCCGAATAATTTGGAGTGGGCTGCATTGATTAGGTTTGTGTATCTGGCGTTGCTATAGTACTCCTGCTTACCTCCTTTGAGGCAAGATATCAATCAAATCTGGATCATCCATTGCAAAAGTAAAAATTAGAAAATATAAAAAAGTTATTAACCACTTCTCTCTAACTAACGCCAGGACACATGCATGTATGCAAAAAAGTGGCCATGGGTGGAGAAATTAAAAAACGAAGCATTAGTAAAGAGGAAAAATGTACAGGCTACGAGTATGTCACGTCGAGAGAGGAAGAACAGACGAAGTATCAACAGAGAGAAAATATGTTCATACAATGGTCATGTCACACTCACGTACAGATGAAAAGAATGATGAATCACTGGTATGAAGAGAGGGACATAACACATTGCCGATGAAAAATAAAATGTAATGTCATGTCTTTTTTTTATTAGAGCTGCAAAGATATTTTCATATTTTCTTAATTTTTTAAATATAAAACATATAAATAAAATTTTAATCTATTACCTCCTAGGAGGTAATATTTCATTCTAACTACCTTGATCTACTTAAATGGACAGTCCACGGTCATTTCGGAGTGATTTGCAAAAAGAACGAGTTAGATGGGTTAATGGTGGGCAGTTAAGTGCAAAATTACCTCACCTCTATCTCTAGTCCTCCAATGGGCATCATGTGGTATTGGTTGGAATTTCAATACTTTGCACAATTACCTTGGTTTCTATCAGATACGATGCCTTCTAGGTAGTAGGTACAACCTTGACGCCACGTACTCGTCCTGGAAAAATTTACGCAAGTATATTTCATTTTGGGTCCTGTTGATTATTGTTCTCGTACAACATCTTTGTCAGGAAAACCTGCTTTAACTAGATCCTTTGCATGGTTTAGCGTTAGCCGTTAGGGTAAACGGCAAGCTGAGTTTTTTCTTAACAGATTTTCGATTGTATCATCTTTATCTGAGTTATCACGTTAATTTAGGACCAGATGTTTCGGGAACATGAAGACCCCTGTCACAGTGATGTGAGATAGCTGAGGCAAGTCACAAGTGCCATTGCCACTACAGAAAGGTTGGGCTTAATGGAACGGGCATTAGCATATCATACTTAATTCCTTGATATTTTTTTTTCATATTTGGGTTAAAATGCCTTTTTTTTGGAAGGGATAACACAATAGGCATTAGCATTTTGGCGAGTTGCATTTTTGGCCGATTAATTTCACCAGAAACTTGCAGAGTACAGGTGATTGTACGTTGTGGTACAGGCGTACAGGTGAAGCCAGTTTCTCTTTATTTACTTGCGTCTTTTGTGGCAGGGTAGCAGCATATATTGTTGGATAAAGGTGGTGTTTTTTTTTTGAGGAAAGAGGAGGGGTTGCCCCCTACTGATTATATTATAATAAAAATAGAAAAGGAAATTGGGTAAAGGTGGTTATAGAGTGACAGAGTACTTAAAAATCAAGAAAAAACGGAGAAACCTTCTGCTAGGAATGCAGTGCAAGCTTGGATGTGCCCCGAGGTTCACCATCACCTTTTATCTTTCACATTTTACCCGATGTTCCCTTTGTCTCGCGAGGCAACCAAACTAATAACTACCAAAGTAAAACAACTTTTGATCTGATCAGCAGGATGCACAGCAGGGTGATTCAACAAACCTTATCATGGCCAGTCCACCAAGAGCCTGCTTTTCGCTAGGCCGTGACACTTGCGGGGTGAGCGCGGTTTTCTTATGCGCGAGTTGGGTACCTTTCTGCGCCATGTCTCTGCACCAAAAATGAGTAGTGCAGGCGGTGCAGCTGCAATTATTCATGTCACCCTGCAATCCTCCCTCGCTAGTGGCGCATCCATCTCGCGCACTTGGCGTGCTCCTCGCGACCTCGCTAGTCAATCTGCGCTGCACACTTGTACTGCACTAGCAACGCAGTCGTGTGTCTGCCCTCGCCACTGCAGCTTCCACCTCGACGTGGCGCGACGCAAGGTTGTTGCCGCTCTCCTGGTCCTGGAGCCTATAAATGGCACCGGTTCCTCTCCGAATGGCTCGCACCATCCAAGTGTCTACTACGAGACCTCGTAACGCACACTACTAGCTACAACGTGTCTACACGTTCCGCCACTGAAACACTCACTTAATCTCGAGCCATGAACATGAAGCCGGCGCAGCTGCTGCTTGTGGCCCTCGCCGCCACGGCGGTGGTCCTGCTGCTGAGCGGCGGCGGTGCCGACGCGGCGACGTGCGACGCGACGCAGCTGACCCCGTGCGCGGGCGCCATCATCGGCAACTCGGCGCCCACCGCGGCGTGCTGCGCCAGGATGAAGGAGCAGGAGCCGTGCATGTGCACGTACGCGCGCGACCCCAACCTGCAGCGCTACGTCAACTCGCCCAACGGCAAGAAGGCCTTGGCCGCCTGCAAGGTGCCGGTGCCGTCGTGCTAAACAACTTCGCTGTTGGCGCTGCCGCGCGCGTACGCCCGCTAGCTGTGTGGCTACGTATACATTCAGGTGGCTTACCGTAATATGCAGAAGAGCGAGGCAGTGTTGGTGTGTAGTACTCTTGTTTCATTCCGTCCGTGTATGCGTGGATGTTGATGTCCGTGGTGTTATGCTGTCTCGGATTCCTGTATCTACCGAGCTCTTCGGACTCGTGTGTATGAATAAAAGGATGTAATAATTGCGTACGCTATAGTATGTGCGTGGCTAGCGCTTTTCTTAGTGTTGGTGTTGACTGTTGAAACTAGTGGTGACATAGGTGACGTCCAATGCATGTTCTTTTTTCTATCCCCACTAACGCGCATTTTTGACAGAGTTAGTTGTTACATTGTCCCTTCTCGAATGGTTATATTGTTGGCTAAGACCAATGTTATGGAATTGTATTCTAAAAAATCTTACAATAATATCCACCGAAGATGTAGTAAATTTAATGCCATTTGTAGGTGCAAAGAGAGGAATGGATCTAGTGCTACCACTTCTTATTATAGTATCATGCTCCAAAGTGGAGAAAATGGTTACATAATTCCTAGAAAAATTTATTGTTTGATATACTCATGATGCACTAAGAAACTAAAAGAAATATTTGGAAAAGCAAACATGAAAAGGCAATGCAGGGGAAAATAGATCAATTTTGTTGGTCACTAACATTTTTTATTCACATGATGTACATTGTATTATATATATTCTGTGTGATAATGATTCACATGACATCCACTGTCAGCATTGGCATTACCTTTTTCACCACTTTTTCAGGGAGTTAGCATAGTAGCACACGAAGAGGTGCGAACACCACAGATGTACGTGTTGTTGCCTTCTTAGCTAGATGAATCAACCAACCAACAAACTTTTTAAAGAGATTAATTGTTGAATTACGGATATATACAAATATATTATGTCCTTCTAGCTAATCAATTTGGTTGAATAATACTGTGTGGCACTCTAACATGGAGTTATTCTTCTCTCTTTTTTATGGGAAGTTATTATTCTCTTCTCTAGCCAAAATGAACTAGAGAAAATTGCGAGCCAATACCCCTTCCCTTATACGCAAAAGATCGGGAGCGGCCCGAACCAAACCGAAGAATTTTCTGTCGGTCCGGTTGAGACATTAATCCTAGCCTATCTGAGTCGCTGAATGAAGGGCTCTTCAGAAGGCAAGTCTCCGCTGCCCTGCAAGAATCATTTTCTTGCTTGATCTTGATACTGGTAGATTACATGTGAAGTTGCGCAAGAATTTTGCTCCAAATTCACTATTCATTGCAGCTTCACCATTCATTCTCCTCACAAAACACGTTTCCCAACACAATTTATTACAGTAAAGTTACACTAACTTTCGTAACTAAACACATTGAAGAAAAGAAAGAACTCCACATCCATGAATTAGTTCAACTTGAAGCCAAGAATGAATAGCTTTACAAAACTATTTAGGCAAATAAATAATATCTATCTACTGCATGGCGGTATGTAGGATATCTTCTCACTGGCGTATCTTTTCTTTTTGCATTCCGTGATATTTACTATTTTCCACTCTACAATACAGTAGAATCTACCTACGATATTCTTTATAAATCCTGAAAAGAGGCCGATTCGAACACAGTACCTCTAAGCTACAACTGAAGAGTCTCTACCCCCGTCCTTCTAAACTCTCAGGCCCTGTTCAGATAGGTGAAAAAACACTGTAGACATGAGTCCTGGGAAGCATGTTTTGTGAGAGGGAGAAATAGCATGAACAGAGAAAAGTTGGGATGAATAGTGTTTATTTTGCACTTGCACGGCTATGGGCGGCGATGTCGAAATGCTGATCCATGATCACGTCAGTCACTCTATCGCAACTACTTCGAGGCTTGGACAGCTGCAACAAGGAGGCATGCCATCTTGTCCTCTTGCTTGCCGCCCAAAAAAGATGGCCCCGAGCTTTGGGTGCGCATGCTTGACCTTCTACTACGTGTAGCTCAGCAGTGGACGCCGCTGAGACTTTGCTGGACTGGACCAGCCTTTGCCGTCCCTTCATCAGGTCCATCCCCTTCATGATGCCCTCTTTGTCTGCCCGTTACGTTCTACTAACCCAACCCACTAAGCCCTCTCTAGAAAAAGGATCGTCTTTAGCTTGTTCACACAGAAAAACGGAAGAAAGACGAACACCTCACCCCCAGGTCCGTACCGTCTGAATTCGACGCGTCCAATGCGTAAGGGAACTAGCCCCGGTGCTGCACATGCGTGCACAATGAACGAACTGTGTGTGTGTCAGTCGTCCAGTGCATGCTTGATGCCTCCGCGATGTGATGATCTCTCGCTCGTTGCTCACGTACCAAACTTAGTCGACCTCTATCGCCATGAAACTTTCACTAGGCTGCCCGTTCCTTACCAAATACACGCTGCCCTTGCTGCAACGCCTATAAATACACCACGGATCACACACTCCATACGCCACAACTCAACAGCAGTGACACAAGTTGTACAACCTCTCACTGCTCACTTCTGTGTAATCTAAGCCCCTGAGGTCGATCGATCGGACTTGCCATGGCAGCCAGCAAGGCGTCCCTCGCGCTCTTCCTGGTGGCGCTCACGGTGTCGAGCGCCGTGCTGGGCCTCGCGCCGGGCGCAGGCGCGGCGACGGCGTGCACCCCGACGCAGCTGACACCGTGCGCGCCGTCCATCATCGGGAACGCGGCGCCCACGGCGGCGTGCTGCGCGAAGCTCAAGGCGCACCCGGCGAGCTGCTTCTGCCAGTACAAGAAGGACCCCAACATGAAGCGCTACGTCAACTCCCCCAACGGCAAGAAGGTCTTCGCCGCATGCAAGGTGCCCCTGCCCAAATGCTGAGTGGCCCCGATCCAGCTCGTCCTCGTCCAAGGACATACATACTACTAAAGTACAAATAAAAGAGTTGTCTGCTTAGAGTTTGTAATAATAATACTTGTACTTGAGAATAAATTGAGATGTCCTAGTGCTTCGGTACCTGGTACGGTGTGAGGTCTGCTCTGCAGACTTGATGTAATACTTGTTACATATGCAGTATATGCTTGAGCTTTTATGAAGTAAATGTTGCAAGAATCATATGTGCACTTTGAATTGCCTTTGTACAAAAATCGTGGTGCATTAGCGTATTGTGGGGTTTAAAACCAAAATGCAGGATACGAGTACTGCATAGACACGATGACGATATAAAACAATGCCAACATTTCCAACACAACAATGCAAACCTGTAGTATCAATTATCAAACAATTTTTCTCCCAACTTGGTACGCTTCCACACGTTCAGAGTTTTGTCCAGCAAATCTTTGGAGTGAAACAGTAGGCACACACTCATATTTTGGGTGAGCAAAAAGGTCTCTGGACTTACCCGCAAAAAAAAAGTTCTCTGGTCCAAGGCTAAGATTCCAACAACACTATAAGCAGTTGGCGCCGCACTGCCGAGAGGTAAACTAGTAATCAGCCAAACACACAACGTGCTACAACACCAGATTTACTGAGCTCAAAACTGGCCACCCGAAATTCACATGACAGAAAGATCCATCTCAAAACTCGAAAGCCAGAAGAAGAAAGAGCAATAGGGGCGGCAGCTAACATGCACCAGCAGCACAGCTTATTGTGATCTGATCGACGCAACAGTAAACCTTGTTCTCAAATGCCGCTTCGATCATTGCAGTACGATATGCACAAGGCCCGCCACACGGATCATGCCCAAAGGCTGGAGTTGCACCATCCTCTCTGCTCTGAGTAGTCATGAGGTGCACTAGCCTTGATAAGATCATATGAAAACAATCTGCCTTAGCAACTGACAACGTGGTTTTCTGCAACTCAATGATGAACTAGCAAGAATATTCATGTGCTCTCTAGTTTCGATGTCACAAAAACCATGCCTATAGTACCCACTTAAATGATGCTTTGGTTGTGGGCAGGAGCTACATATGACACGGGTATCGAATATGTGTATTTACTATGATTTATTTTTTTCTCCAAATACAAGATAGAGCAAAAAAAAATATGAGTATAACTCCAGTAGTTTCCAAAATATTGGGGGCTTGTCCAAAAAGAATATTTCTATAACATATTGCTAATAACTAGCCCCCAATATTTCAAAATAGGCCACACCATTATAAATGTGCCTATTAGTTGGTCTATCGTCCTTGTAAAGAGAGAGAGAGAGAGGAGAGAGCACGACACATACTTGTCATGACACGACACACGAAAGAGGAGAAAGATTTGGAAATGAGAAAAAAGTGAAATAAATGTCTTTATAAAAAGAGAATAACCACCATGTTCCTCTTCCTGCTCCCAAACCTCATCCTCCCTCCTCCCCCACCGCCGCCTCCCCAACTCAAAAACCCTCACCATGGTCGCCGCTGTTCTCCCCGTCCATGTTCCCTCTGGGTGGACTCCGCGGTCCGAGAGGGAGTGGCGCCGACCATGGGCCCGCTCGCGCAAGGTGGGGCTACGGGGAATGGCGGCTTCATTCCACCGACCGCCCACTAGTGCGAGGTGCTGCAGTGGGGAGCGGCTTGCTCGTGCCTCATGGACCGTGCTCGCCGAATCGATTCGCCATCCTGGGGTCCCTCCTTGGCGAGTAGTTGTCACGCCAAACAGGTCTAACAGTACGCAAGCCACGGAAGCCGTCCTTCATCGACGTCGTGCATAGCCCGAGGTGAGTGACTGCAGGCTGCGACGACTACGCATGGACTGGAGGTGCTGACCGAAGCCCACATGACTACCTAGACTTTCTTTCTATTTGATTATTATGATTTCGTTTGGCACATTGTGTCTGATACCTCTTTTGTAGCCTACGAATCATTTTTTTGTCCCGCTAAAATGGAAATGGACATTTGTTTTTTTTAAATTCTTTTGTTTCTCAAGCTGTCTTACTTTTATTAGTATAGTGCCCGTGCGTTGCTACGGATAGCAAAAATCATATAATAAAGTACATAGAACATTACAAAAGACAACAATTCAATGACAATCTTATTATAAAACAAAATCATTAGACATAATTAAGGTAATATTTCATATTGGTCGAAAGCATATTCGATATTGATTTGCTTCATGTGTCAAGACAAACAATCCATTAGTAAAAAACCAATTAGAAAATTAAAGGGCTACAAGTACATATACGTGAGAAAATGAGACATCAATTTATAGCCCAGTCAAAAGGCTCTTGAGCTAGGCAAGCCCTTTAATTTATTTTCAGTTGTATTTGTTAGAAGGGAGGCAAATTGTGTAGCTCACTGCTGTGCAAGGAAGTGTTCCTGTAATAATCGTGTGTTCTCTTGGTCTGGTCATCTCCCAGTGTGGCTTTCGGAGGTGGCAGCCAAGGATTGTAATCTTGCCTCTATCAATGAGTAAAGCTCGTGTTTCGCCCAAAAAAAAAAGGCTCTTGAACTAAGAATAAGAATATGATGAAAATATGTTCTGATCAATAGAGTGAGAGAAAAATGCTAACCACGACAAGATATTTGGTAAAAGGAGGCTATTTATAGTAGTACCATATATGCTCGTATGACACTAATTAAATGGAAATTTTATATTATTAGTATGCAAGTGATCCTAGTCATTCATACTCAGCAAGTCAGCATGTTACGATAACCATATCAGGTGGTTCTCTGCAACCCCTTGAGTTATAAGGACTAAGTTTCAGATATGACATGAAGTCATGAATTGTGAAGAAGTATACATGTAGAGAATGAAAGGGAGAAAAACATATATTTTGTGCTGGCATCTAATATAATGGCCTTCTACAGTCTTGATTTTGTACTGATTCACCAAAAATTTATATTTCACAAATGGTCATGTCTAATGACAAAGGCAGGTATTTACCATTAAATCATTATTCAAATAATCAAATATCGCAAATTAGAAATCTGATAAGTTGTGACTTTCTAGCACAAAGGAGAACGACCAAAGAGAGACTACAATACTATGTAGTCTGGATAAAATACAATACTATGCGGTAACAGGGAGGAGCTAGGCACCACCCATCATTTGTACCGCCACAAGATCCCGCTCGAACTCTCACACCCGCACTATTGCGGACTCCCCAAGGCCATCCTGTCGCCACCACCTGATGGACTCCTTCACATCCGCCTGCAACGCCTACAGATGATTGGAGGGAAAAAAAAAAGATCAAGATCAGATCAGGATCGTGTGGAGATGGGGAAACTGTGGGGAAACTGGAAGGAGGAAAATGCGGGGAAGAACATGAAAGGGGGCCGGAGACAAAAACAATAATTTAATGATATAGTTTTATATTATTGTAAAAGAAAATAATATGCTCCATTAAAAACAGCCCAATGAACAAAAGAGATGTACAAGAAATAGGCAGTAGTGAGTTTAGGGATAAAAAAACACCTTTCAAACTGCAATTTATGACTTTTCATTCTTTAGTCAAAACTCAAAACTATTAACTTTGCACATCCATTAAATAAAAAGAAATATAGAATGGTGCACGCAACTAATTCAAATGTCTGAACCCACCTTGTAATTGATCACTTGGACTAGGGATGAAAGTGGTATGGATATTTCCCGTCCGACCGACCGACCGAAGGCCCTCAGGCCTTAAATGGTACAGTCCGTATCCGGAACCGAAAAATCAATATTCGACCGTATCCGTATCCGCATAACAAAAGTTGAATGTCTATTATAGATATGTAAGTATATCAATATCCGATGCATATCCGACATATTTTGTTCTTTCCGTATCCGGATCCGATCCGGCAAAAAAATAAATATCCGTATTCGTATCTGGGCATATCCGTCCGTATCCGATCCGTTTTCATCCCTAACTTGGACGATCAGGTACATCAATCCAATCATAAGATTCAGAATGCAGGCTTCCATAAAGAAGCTTGCTAAGTACTATAGTCATTCCAGGATGATTATGAAGGGGAATAAGGGAAGAAGGTGGCATACAAAATATACCCATTTGCAAAATAATGAACGCATAAAGCACCACACAGCAACCAATTTTACCTATCCTCCTGAAAGCTGCACACAGTTAAACAAACAATGAAAATAATGAATGGGCAACAGATCTTACACAGAAACTTTCGGATTGATGAATGTGCAAATATTTGATTGGGGTGGCGCACTGGTTAACCCCATTACATCCTTGTCTCCCAATTGATGGACGTGTAGAATTATATATTCTAGGTATGCTTCATTTTCTGCGAAAAAGAAACATGAGTGGTACTTTATGTATGCCAAAGCTTTTATCTCACAGAACCAACCAGAAATATATGTTGAACTGAAACGAAGTCTAATCCAGCAATGCGAAGACAATATATTAGGTTTCACTTATTGATTTCAAAACTGTTTTCATGAAAGCAAAATGAATCCATTGGTAAAATACTGAAATCACCATGACGCCATTACATTTACATACTTCAAAGCATCTGATCGATCTATCAATGAACAAATGAAGCTAATCAGATCTAGTAGGTAGTAAGAACACAAGCAATGTTGCCGTCGCCACACGGGGGTGTGTGTCTTCCTCCTAGCACCTCAGCCATAATTATGAGAGAGGACTTGCCAATGAAAACTTGTCAAATCAAATCAGCTCCATTCCTGGTATGACCAACGGAGGAGAAAAGCAGGAGGCAAAAAATAAATCTACAGCTACCATTCATGATTCGGAAAGCAACAATACTCGAAAAAGAGTATAGTATAGCATGCTTTTCTATCGGTAAATTCAATCACAAGCAATAGAAGAGAAGCTTTGCAGCTTGCATAATCTTATATATCTCTACAAAAATGGCGTTGTTGTCTCTGAGACATGCATTTTTGAATGAAAAAAAAGGTTGTACACAATGGCATGCACAATGAAAGATGTTCAAAACATTACTGTTGCAATGGACAACAACAGATTGCCATGGTGATGTCGTCAGCACATGATTATATTGTCACAAGAGAACTAAGAAGTACAATAACTCTGAATTCTGTAACCAGTTAAAAGCTTCAACACTTTTAGCAAAGAAATCACAATCCAGTACTCTCTCTATGATCTTAAAATAGTGATTATGAACTAAAATAGATTGTTCCCCTTATTTCACCTAAGTTTCTTATTTTTTTCTAAAAAAAAGGTTCAAAAGTTGCAGTATTCTGTACAAGTTGCAGAACACTAACCCAATCGGTTTCTACAAAGGTAACCAAGAATACAAGGAACCAAAAGAGAGCACCATCTGAAGATATCCTTTCTTGTGGCAATCAGTTTGTACAAAGGTAACCAAGAATACAAGGAACCAAAAGAGAGCAACGCACAGGAGAAGTGCATGGATGCAACAAAAGACCTTACTTCTAAAGAAAAACTGACTGCTACTCTAAGCAATAGAGCACTAATAAAAATCTCCTTGGACAATGATAAACTCAATTCATTATGGTCGAAAGTCACTGAAATGCACAACCACTAATCAAAGCAAGTGAGTGGTTCAAATATTCATTAGCTCACAGATTAAACCTACTCGACCTATCGTAAAACACTCTAATTATACTGGTAAGTGGTAAGTATTAACACTGCATACATAGCTTTAGGAGTGAAGAAAAAAAGAATAGAACTATTTGTATACACGGTAACCATTGACATCAATTCCGCAACTGAACTGACTGCGATACTCATCTGTATGTAGAGGAAACAATTAAGCCAACTATCGTGATGCTACTAATCACGAATCATGCGCAAACATCAACGCACTGACTAAAACCCTAAAAAACAACTCTTGTGAATCAAACCATCCGCTAATGCAGAGTGCGAGTAAGTGTTGGCTTGCAAAAAAGCAATAAAATAAACACTACAAGGCAGTGGATCAAAACCAGGCGTCTACAAGGCATCTGCTCACCAGGGAGGAAGGCCTAGGGTGCGGCAGGTCGCGGTTGATCTTGAGGGGAAGAAGGCCCTCGCTGGCCGGGCGCAGGTGCCGCACAATCGCCGGGAGGAAGTCGATTGGCCGCAGTGCTGCACAACGGGACGGTCGCCGGGCGGATGACGCTCGCCGTGACGCCGTACGACGGGCCGTTGGGATCCCGGGTGGAGAGGCTTCATGAAGGGTGCGGAGAAGGATCCCAGCAGCGGCACCTGGTGGAGACACCCGACACGGCGGCGGCACCCGGTGAAGACACCTGACGGCGGCACCCGGTGGAGGCACCAATCGTCGGCGGAGAGGGTTCCCGTCGGGGGCACCCGCTGGAGGGGCGGCGCGTGGGGAAACGACTGGAGGGGAGGCACGTGAAGAGTGGGAACGGGAGATGCGGTACGCCGGTTGCATCGGGGGAGGAGGGTTGACGAAGATGCGTATGTGAGAAGGGGAGCGCCGGTTGGATCGGATCGGGGGCCGGTTGGATCGGTCGGATCGGGGGAGCATTGGATCGTTGGATGTAGGGACGAAAACGGATCGGATACGGACGGATATGTCCGGATACGAATACGGATATTTATTTTTTTGTCGGATCGGATTCGGATACGGAAAGTACAAAATATGTCGGATATGCATCGGATATTGATATACAACACATATCTACAATAGACATTCAACTTTTGTTATGCGGATACGGATACGGTCCAATATTGATTTTTCGGTTCCGGATACGGTATGTACCATTTAAGGTCTGAAGGCCTTCGGTCGGTCGGTCGGACAGGAAATATCCATACCACTTTTATCCCTAGTTGGATCGGATTGGGGGCCGGTTGGATCGATTGGATAGGGGAAGGATGGATCGGGCGAGCGCCGGTTGGATCGGTGGAGAAGGTTTCACGAAGTTACCGCTTCACTATCGCACGCGGACGCACTCTTCCTTCCAGTCTTTTTAGTAGTAGAGATATATTATTAGATGTTTGTTGAGAAATCAATGTCACTAACCTTGACACCACCTTATTCTATGAACTCTTGCCCATACTAATTTTTGTGTAGAGACCTTCACCTAGACACCAAGCAACATAAGAGACCAACTATCTAAAAGGGTACTCAAACATTTATTCTTAACTTAACTTGATACAGGACAAAAGGACTATTACACTTTTACCTTGCCATATCCTACTTGTGACCCTTAGGTCATGGTATATTATGGTATAGTAAGGGGGAGAGCACCCCTATTTATAGGACTCCATACTCATCTGCTTTGTCATGTATCCAACTTCCACATGCTTCTTTACAAAATATCCAACACTAGAACATTATTTTATGCTTTTCTAGTTTACTCATATTTCTACCCTACCAAAAAATATCTAGTTCCAGATGTCTTCCATACTTGTCATGAAGCATGACAATTATGGCTCCTGTATACTCTCTAATATTTTAGAACTTTTTCACATGTATGCATTGCTATTTTCAACACTCCCCTTAATGCATTGTTGTATTTGGTGGCAGTACTATTGTCAAACACTTCCCTTAGATGTTATATGCTCTTCCATTCCAATTTTTGTTCTCTTCCTTCTATATTAATAGAGTTCTCACCATTTCACTGACACTCTCCATTATTATTAAATATTGCATAACTGATGCGATCATGCACCGATCCTTTTTTTCCTTTATTTTTCTTGGTGTTTTCCCTCTAGATAGTTCCTTGTACGAATGTAAAATAACTTTGGCTAGTGAAGAATTGGCATATCTGAGATCTTCATAACTATGTCCTTCTGGAAGTTTCTCCATCGTATCATACTCCTTCGTATCTTCATGGATAAAAAATTTTCCATTTATGTCTTCACCATACTCTTATGGCTCCTCATCTTCATGAAAGATTAGGCTATGGCATCTCATACTTAATGTCTTCCTCGTTACATAGAGCCTTCCGGTCTTCATCACTATCATATCTAAATACCATGAACTCCAACCTCCATAATTTCGCTCTCTGTCAAGTTTTCCACAAAGTAAGCTCCATCATCTTCCATTATGTTTGTTGCCTTAGCATCCGACTCTGCCTCACTAAGGCATCCACTAAGGATTGCCTCTTTTGTCGTAGCCACATTTTCTTCTGAGTGCTTTCGTGGACTCCAATAGCCCATAGCATGAAGCACCTTCTCGCGATAGTTGAAACACTCGACAACCCATAGCAAGATGCATCTTCTCTTGTTTTTGACCAACTCCTGGTAGTCTACCCCATCACTCTTTTACTTTGCTCCTCCTGAATAATTGTTCTTCATCGGGCAACCCTGTCTCCTCTTGTCCACTCTGCCCCTCTTTGACCTCTTGGTGGACTCTTCTTCCTAATGAAAATGCATCATATTCATCTGTCTCCTTCAAGGCTTCAAGGTGATGCTACCTAGCTCTGCTTATTTTATTGGGCTTATTAATTAGTTTCAACAATTTAGTTCTTTCTTTGGACTCAATTTAACTGGTTACCAATGGGTCAGCCGGTCAAATGGTTTGGTTCGACCCGCAAAAAAGGGTCTCTGGTCCAAGGCTAAGATTCCGGCAACACTATAAGCCATTGGTGCCGCACTGCCGATAGGTAAACTAGCAATCAGCCAATCACGCAACGTGCTGCAACACCAAATTTACTGAACTCAGAACTGGCCACCCGAAATTCACATGATAGGAAGACCCATCTCAAAACTCGAAAGCCAGCAATGGGGGTGGCAACTAACATGCACCAGCAGCACCACTTACTGTGATCTGATCGACGCAACAGTAAACCTTGTTCTCGAATGCCGCATTCAATCGTTGCAGTGCATATGACGATGTGCACAGGGCCCGTCACATGGATCATACCTAGAAGCTAGAGTTGCACCATCCTCTTTGCTTTGAGTAGCCATGAGGTGCACTAGCCTTGGTCAGATCATACGAAAACAATGCGTCTTGGCAACTCACAGCGTGGTTTTCTACAACTCAATGATGAAATAGCAAGAATATTCATATGCTCTCTAGTTTTGATGCCACTAAAACCATGCCTATACCCACTTACATGATGCCTTTGTTGTGGGCAGGAGCTATATATGGCACGCGTATCGAATATGTGTATTTGGTGCAATTTATTTTGTTTTCTCCAAATACAATATATAGCAAAAAAAATATGAGTATAAGATCAACAAGAAAATGATGTGATTTAATTATGCAATTAAATAAATTCATTTATACAATGTGTCGGTGTCTGGATCGGCTGACCCGACACCAACGAGTGATTGAGCTGCTAATCACAACTCCTGATGGTGATGCAAGATGAACACGGATGCACGGGGATTTATCATGGTTCCGGCCGCGGGGTCGTACGTCCAGCAAAGGGTGCAAGGCACCATATTTCTTGCACCTGTGGTGCTTGAAGTAGGGGTTTACAAGCAGCGTGAGAGAGGAAGAGAAGCTCACAAGTCCCTTCCTAGAGATGATTGAGGCAAGTGCCAATATCGCGGGCACGTTGAGCTGGGAGGCTTGTAGTCCTGGTGTCCCCCTTTGTGCATGTGCTCCCCTCCCCCTTTTATAGATGAAGGAAGGAGGGAGAATTACATGTGCCGTTGTTCTTCTAGAGACTAAAATGCACTACTGTGGAGCTACAGGGGAGACGTGACGTTGGGCACGCCATCTGTACTTGGGCGATCCAGGGTGCCAAGCGGGGATCGCGGGTACCAGCTTCAGCTCCCGGAGGTGGCATGGTGGTCGTTGTCGATGACTTGAGCCATCACGCCCGCGGGGGGCGTCGCTCGAGGGGTAGTGCTGACCAACAGGGCTCCTTGGTCCCATTCATATGGGTCTTTGAGGGTCATTCCATGCTGCGTCGGAGGTATCCCTGGCAATAAGGACAGGAGAGTAGTTGACACAGTTGTAGAAATAGTGCGGCCCTGTCTGTATAGTTGAGGCACAGGCGGAAATGACCACAGTCATTTCTAAGGTATGGCACGGTGATTCCGTCTTTGACTCCAGTGGCACGCTGTCACTTCGGGCATTGAATGCATCTGCCATTCTGCCAAGAGGACAGGTAGCGCAACCCTTCGTAGTGTACAATACCCTAGAGCGAGGCAAGGTGCCCGAGGGTGCTGGTCTTTCGAGGGTTCATCGGAGAGGCCTCGACCGTGATGGAGATTTTCCCCGCTCGGGGGTAGGCGATACCCTCGAGCGAGGCGAGGGAGTTGGGGCTCCCTGGTGAGCCTCCTGTTTGGGCCCTTGCTGGGCCGCTTAGTTACCCGGGCCATGGTTCTTTGTATCTACCTCTCGTCGTGTGCGCTCGGTAGGTTGGGCTGGGTCGTAACTTTGGTGCTCCTCGAATGATTTGCTCCGATATTAGGTTCCCCCTAAACCCGACAGAATGAAATGGACTAGTATTTTTGAGATGGACTCTTTTCTTTGTAGTCAGGCACTCAGAGTGAAGAAATGTATAGAAAGTGTGGCCACGCTTAGGGTTTGGGTGACTGTCAGACTTATTTTTTGCCAGCCTCACTCAAACGCAAATGCGTAGAGTGTGCATTGCAGTTGTATAAGTTAAAATACACGTTCGAGTCAAGAATGTATGGTTTAAATCTTAATATTGCTGGAGGTACAGAAATACTGATAGGCTGAAACTGAAGTTTTCTCCCTTTCAACACAGGAGAGTTTGTGGCGGTATCTGCAAGTCATCTGCCCTGCTTTCAAGCATTTGAACTACTCTACTCATGGACGGGCGGTTGTCAGGCTCCAGTTGTATGCACCACAATCCAACTATTATCAGCTTTCTTACAATATCATTATCGACATTGATCTCACCAACATTTGGGCAATATTCCTCAAAATTCTCGTAAACCCATTGAGGAAAATATTTGCTACTACTCTTTGGATTCTTGTTGATGTTCTCCCTTGCTCCAACCATCTCAAGGATCATCATACCAAAACTGTAGACATCAGATTTGCTACTTATTTGTCCAAAATGTGGTGAGAAGATCTCTGGAGCAATGTAGCCAATGGTTCCCCGTGCACCATTAATAGAGATAATGCTCTCTTTTGTCGTGCACAATTTTGCCAATCCAAAATCAGAGATTTTTGGGCAGAAATCTTGGTCCAATAGGATATTGTGGGGTTTAATGTCAAAATGAACAATGTGAGTGCCACACCACCGATGGAGATACTCAAGTCCACGGGCAATCCCAATTGCAATATCAAACAATTTCTCCCAACTTAATGAAGTTTCCCTTCTAGACCTTCGTCCGAATGCAAATCTATCAAGCGAACCATTTGGCATGTACTCGTAGATAAGAGCTCTTTTTGGTCCTTGGAGACAATATCCCAGCAAGGTCACAACATTAACGTGAGACGTTCTCATAATGCTTGCTACCTCATTCGTGAAATCCTGCCCATCGTCTTTGGAATTGTTGAGAAGCTTCACTGCTACGAGATGCCCATTTGGCAGGGTGCCCCTGTAAACAGTACCAAAACCGCCTTTTCCTAGCTTGTGTGTGAAGGACTCGGTCAATGTCTTCACTTCTGAATAAGTGTAACTCTTTAGGCATGGAGCTTCATGCTTTTGCAAAAATGATTCAATGGTTGGAGTCCGCTTGGAGTACAAGGCCATATACAAGAGAAGAGACAGTAAAATTGCACCTGAGACAGCCGATACTATATCTGCAATAAAAATTGATAATATGTAGAAATGACATAAGGATGCGATACAAGTTATCAACTTTGATTTTTTTTATCAATCTAGATAAGAAAACTGTAAAACATTAAATGGTATATAGAGGCCAATGGAACACGGAAATAACCAAAATAGAAAGTCTCAGCCCACCTAAAAAATGCACAATATTGTTTTTACAGATTTTGTCATGAATATATTCCTTCAGTAATATGTATTGCTTTTTCATGGAAGAAACAAAAATATACTAGATCATTCCTTCCCTCTTCACACCCTTTTTTCCTCCCCGTGGCTTCCCCCTTCTTCTCTAGCTCCTAGAAGGTTTGATGGTTAGGGTAAGAGATATATTTGGATTTGTGCGGGTTATGAATGTGTATACTGTGGAGTTGGGCTTGGAGGAAAGGCCATGGACAGAAGCAAGACTAGCAGCAGGGGGCATAGTATCTACACTGGCAACGGGGCATAGTAGCCAAACTAGCGCTAAGCAGCAGCACATTGATGGACCCATAAAATGGTGATGAGGAGGAATAGAAAAAAATTAGGGAGAAGCAAATAAGATGGGTGGCAAACTAGCAATGGCAGGTCTGACGTCTGAGTGAGAATGGATGGCGGTATTGGTTGGACAAAGCCATTGGAGGCAAGGAGGGAATCGAGCTTGGCTGGCACGGTGTGACAAGGCAAGAAACATGATGACGAGTTGACGACGCATCTGATGGTAGCATATATATGTAGGATGAGCTGGACTGGCAGGAAGCAGGGATGGGATCAAAATGAAAATAGTAGGAGAGGAAAATAAGAGACAACATACTCGACACAACGTGGTTTTTAAACACCTACAAAATTAGTATAAGCTAGAGAAAACAAAATTATACACTATATGAACTTATGTACTTTTATTCAAAATTATCACAACAATATAAGAGTAATGAATAGAAAAAAAAATGCATGGTTGTCATCCGAGAGATTCGCCTTACATATTATGTAGTTCTTCTTTGAGCTGCTGCTTCCTGCAACACATAGGATAGTCTTGTTAAGTTTTTAAAGAATAGTTGCAACAGTTGAAGGCCAGTATTACACGACTACTAACCTCCTATCCTTAATGGTTCTTAACTCCTACCTTACCAATTTTCACAATAAATTGTCATGGATACTCATACATGCCGATTGCACAATTCACATCTAGAATACTCCATATGTTTGTATCCATTCAACTTTAACAAGTGAACTATAACCACAACCAACAAGACATCCGTAACCGTGAACCGGTACAGATACACATTCTAGTGAAAACACTAATCAATTATGATTACCTTTATGCATATCAAAATATGAAACTATATCTTCTTGTCGGCATCAGCTTCTAGATGCAAAAAGAAAATACTTCTTTAAAATACATGGCAGAAAGTAAAAACACACACATAATGCATTCATTTAGAACTAGTGAGGAACCATCTAGAACCAGTGAAGAACTATTTTATCATTCAGGACTCATGTCATCAATTAGCCATAAAATAAAAACGGGTGATAACTAAGTGTCATAGTTTAGGCATTGTTTGATATGAAATTGGTATTACTTGTTTTAAGAAAATGGCAAAAAAACACAAATGTATTCATTTTTTTAAGTTAATTGAATATCATATCGATCATTCATTTTATCATGAAAGAAAAAAAATAATCCGTTCATGTCTGATTATCCAATTTCATCATTTCACAATATAATTCATCATTACAAATATTTCAATAAAGCAATTTAAAAATTAATTATAATCCTGTTCCTACACTTAGGCCATGTTTGGTTGCAAGAAACGCTTCTGATTCTTGCCGGATTTAGCAGGTTGTATACCAAACGGTAAAACAGAAGAAACGCTTCTTCTTAATCATCTGAAATGTTTCTCATTTTAACACTCTGGGAGAGAATCACCCAAATATTTGTTTCACACCAATTCTAGTTCATTTTAGGAAGAAGCTATTCTAAGTCAAGTGATATAGCTGAGTGGCCAGCATGTGGACCTCTACAAAACCAAGAGAGCCCATGTAAGTGACCGCCATTGTAACACCGGCAGTACTTGCGCTATATGAGTAGCCGCATGTAGGCCTTTGAAACCCATAAGACAACAATATGCTCAGGCTACCTCGAGCTATAGTAGGGGCTCGTGTTCACCACATAGCAAGGATATGACATGTACGTATGAGGAGGAGGCGGTGGATGGTAATGAGTGGGATGTGAAGAGAGGTAGTGGTAAAGGCTGATCTAGCGGTGAGCCGAGCAAGGCTTGAGACCCCCTACCGTATCCTGGACAATGAATCCTCCTTTAGCCCCTTCATGTTTTTTTGGGAAGAAGAAAAAAAGAAAAGAAACTCCATGATTTTTGTGGGAAGAATAAGAAAAAAAGAATAATATAAGAAAAAAGAATAATAGAAGAAAAAAAGAAAAAAAGAAAGAAAAGAACGAGCCATTACTTCTGGATTTACGTGCTTTGCATCCTCTACCAGGTAGTGCCGTAGTGGTGCGCAAGAGAATGGAGAGATAAAGGTGGAACTGAGTAAAATGGACATTGGGTTTTAGAGAGAAAGGTGGCGATTTGGATGCATCAATGTTATATTCCATTGATTGTTTTATATATAAGCCGACCTGTGAGGCCGTCTCAGCTTGAGAACTAATAGGGGCAATGAAGGGTTCTGTTTGTGCCTACAAGATTGCCGGCACGCATTGCTTGTTCTGTGGTAAGAAAAAAAGAGTTAGTATGAATCTTAGTTTCTAGTATATATGCTATGCAAAATTCTAATAAAAACAGTATAGACCGGACTCGGTGTGCTCGATTCAAAACTTAATATGATGAGAGCCTAGATAATGAGACGGGGGATGTGTGCACGGTACGGTATGCACCATAGATAATGAGGGGATGTGTGCACGCGAGTCCGGGCTTACCACAGTCCGACAAGCTCACGCTGCCGTCGGGGCATAAGCAGCCGACGAATTCGCCGCTATGGTTGTGGCTGCACTTCCCCTCGGTCTGCTCGCACACGTTGCATGCCCCCTCGCTCGGCTCCCAGCTCAGCTCAAACCCCCGCTTCAGCACCTCCCCGTACCCGTCACTGTTAAGATTCTGCTGGTACTCAGGATTCTGTACCCAGTCCTTGAGCACCGGCACGACGACCGCTGTCCTGCACGCCCGCGGCCACTCATCCTGGGACGCCACGTCGGCCTGCGCCGCCACGTAGGACACCCTACTACTGTCCCGTTCCGCCTGGAAGCTGCTGCTGCAGTTGATCGGGGAGATGCTCGTCGGCGCAGGGGTGGTGCCCGGCGTGAAGACGCAGTCGAAGAAGAAGGAGAGGTTGTCGTTGTTGGCGGTGAACGAGAGGCTCGACGACGGCGAGACGGTGACGTTGTGGGTCACCCTCGGGCACTCGCCGCCGTTCAGCACCTCCCTGTCGGCGAGCGTGACGGTATGGTCATCGTAGCTGATATCCAGGATGGTGTAGTTGTGTCCATTGAGCTTCATGATCGCGCAGGCGCCGTCGCAGACGACGGCCATGCCGGGGTACCCACAGTAGGGGTAGTGTGCAGCAGGTTGCTCGTCGACGGGGAAGGTCGCGTTGGTGACGAGGAAGAAAGGGTAGTGCACGTCGACGTGCCCGCCGCACGGGAGGGGTTTCTGGCACATTTTGGGCTCGCCCTCGTAGGACACCGCCTGGGTGACGGTGCGCTCGCCGCCGTAAGCAGCGCTGGTGGCCAGGGAGCCGGCGAGGAGGAGGAGGACGTGGAACAGGAGTAGAGACATTGTTAGTGGCAGTAGCTAATTGCGAATCAGCAAAGGTGCGGTAGTTTTTCTTACCGTAACCTGGTTTATATAATGCTTGTTGTGGCTCTTTTGGTCGCGGAAGAGGTGGTGGGCGGCCTTTGACAGTTGACGTGGACCGTCTCGCCTACAAGCGTGTAGCGCGAAATCGTACTTATGAAGTACTCCTGATGACGATATATCATTCATCATTCATCAATGGTATAATCGCCTACAAGAGTAGTATTAAGGCCAGTCTCAGTGGGGGTTTCATGAGCATTAAATTACATGACACATCAGCAACATTGTTTATGTGGCAGGGTAATTATATGGAAAGAGAAAAAGGGAGTGTCGTCACCATGACACTCACCATGTGCAGTTACCAAGACATGAAACTTGCATTGAGAGTCATTTTGTTTTATTCTAGGCATATTTGGCCATACACCATGCAAGAAATAATTGTTTCATCTTGTATATGAAATTGTGCCTTGAAAGTATACATTGAGAGAGGGAGTTTCATCCCATGATAAATGTGATGTGGCAGTCTTGGTCACTGTGTGATGAAACTATGCATTGAGACTGGCCTAATGACAGATATATCATTCAATGATGATACATCACTCACGGAAGACTAATTAAACGAATTCAAGGCAAACGAAGCATAACATCTGGTGGGAGTTTCGTAGGCATTAAATTGTAGGACACATTAGCAAAATTACTTATGTTGTAGCTTCATTATGAGGAAAGAGAAGAAAAGGAAATTCATCACCATGAGGTAATTCTCAATGCAAGTTTTATGGACACAGTTACCTAGAGTGATATGTCATCTAAAATGTTTGAAACTAGGATAAAACACCCCCCCTCTCAATGCATAATTTCATCCATTGTTGTTTCCTATAGATTACATGCAAGACACAAGTTGTGTAGATAACTGTATAGACAGGGTTTCATCCCCATGACACTCAGTTTACCTCTCTCTTCATTAATACGCCGCCACATCATAAAAACGCCTACATGGCACATTATTTATTGTCTATGAAACCCCCACTGCGACTTGCCTGAAACTCATCTAGCACAGTTACCAAGTCCATATAACACAATAAAACTTGCACCGAGGATGCAAGAATTCAATGATGCAACTTGTATATGAAATTGTGCCATGATACTACGAAATTTTGATTAAAGCTTATACTTGCCTATGGAATCATAAATGTGACGTGACAATTTTGGTAATTGTGTAATGAAACTATATGTTGAGAGTTGTGTAGCAGTTGTAATAATTGGGAGGATAACAATTTCATTCCATGTTTTCTATTTTTCTTGAGTCGCCAACCTGATTAGTTGTTCGAGTCATTTTTTGTATATTGTTGTTTTGTTTCCCCTTCTAATAAAAATTACGACAAGTGTTTTGTCGTTCTGTTAAAAAAACTATGCATTGACACTGGGCTAGCCAATTGATTGTATTGTCATATCAGTATATCACTAAATGGGGGTTTCCTTCTCATTAAATGATTTGCCAGTCAGCATGTGACATGTCAAGGTATTCATGAGGAGGGAGAAAAAATAAGTTTAATGGTGATAAAACTATATGTACACAGTTACCAAGATATGAAACATGTTGAAACCTCCATTGAGAGCTATAAAGTTTTATTTTATCTTCTTTCCTCCAATCCGATGCATCATGATTGAAGCTTATACTTGCCTATGAAACCGTGATATGAAACTAAGCATTGAGATATATGGTTTCATCAATAAAAAGTTAGATTAAATAATGTTGTAGTCTTGGAAACTGTCCCATAAAACTTGCCATTAAGAATGGCTAATTCCAGTGCATGGTGTCGTAACCATTCAATGCATAGGTTTTTTTTTGGGGTGGAATGTAATTTAAGATGAAAGAGAGTGAAATTGTATTTTGGCATGGAATTTAAGAAGACAGAATAAACCAGTTTCATCTAGACAAAACTACGTCTACACGAATAACACTATGAGTCATGGAATTAAGTGCCAAATGGAATTAGAAAAGTACAATATAAAATTATGCATTGGGATATAATTTCATAAATTGTTTGCCTCAGAGTCTGACGATCTACTTGATGTGTTCAGATTGGGGTAAAAAACATTGTAGCTAAAGAAAAACACTGTAGTACTTACTGGGAAGGGTATTTTATGAGGGACATGAATAGTGAAAAGTTGATGAATAGTGAAAAGTTGGAATAAATAGTGTTTTCTTAGGGAATCGGAACATGGCTACTATTTCCTCTCATGTGAACACCCTTGAATGTGAAAGCTACTTCTTGCGTGAATGTGAACACAAGTTTGCTTGTGTGAAAGCAGCACTTCTTGTCAGGTGATCCTGGCGTTTAGAACATAGACGATCCAATAGACACCACTGATCCAATGGAAATAATATACTCGTTTTTTGGACTTTACTACTTATCCCTCTCAGAAAATACGCTTTCCGGAAAAGTTTCTCTTCAATTCCTTTTAATTTTTCTATCCATTCCTCTCACAGAACACGCTTCCCATAAAAAGTTCTTTTCTACCCTCTAAACTAAACACGCTCGATGATTTCATCACAAAGGAATCGAAGATATGTTTGATTACTTGATCGGGGACATTGTTTCAATAAGTTCTTGAGAAAAACTCTAAAACCAAAATCGCTCAACTCATATCCAACTTAGAAAATGACTTGGTTGATCGAGTAAATTTGATAAAAGTTTGTTCGACGGTAAAATTAGACTAAATACCTATATGTAATTTCTTTTATCCCAACTGATATCAAAGTTAATCGATATATTTGTTTTAAATCATTATTTGCCAACGTTGCATCATTTGGAACAATGGATTACAACACATGTACTTAGTTACTGCATAGAGTTTGTCTTGGACACTGGAGCATGGTCCTGTGAATTAGGGAGCCTATTTCTTCAACCTAATTTAGTGCTCTCCATCTTATGTGACGCTCTTGGATATTTTTTTTTAATGAAAACTCTTGGATATTATTGGAGTATAATAAATCCCATTGTGATTAGCGGATTAGCCTAAGTTATACTCCCTTCCATCGAAATATACGACATTTCCGACAGGGATTGGCCTGCAGCTAGTCCAAGTTTCCGGTCAGAAATAAACATCATATATTCCTAGATATTATCCATACACATGCACTGTAAAAACGTATATGACACGACAACGACGAGCGAATAAAGCCAAATTTCTAAGTATATAATCACGCGTGCTTAGCATTGAACGCCGGTGGATGTACGGTACCACGCGAGCCGGACGCATTGTCAAGGGCTCGCCGCATATTTTACACTATATAACTGTAAAGTGACACCCAAAACAGCGTACCGAAGGGCAAGGGGCTACCGAAAGGAGCAAGGAGAGAGGGACCGGACCACCTGTCGCACGTTTGGGTCGTGCCACTTTTTAGCCCAAACTGGAAGCCAGCTATACGGGACGAATAACCATGACGAAAGAAACATAGAAAAATGAGTGTTGAGTCAGCAACGCAGATCCCAGCAATCACGGTCTGACACTGAAGGCCTCGCACGATGCGGGACGAGGAAGCAGGAAGGCAAATCGGGGACAGTTTCGCCCCACCGCGCGACACACGGCGTGTCGCGACGCGGCGATCGAGCCGTGGCTCGGAACTTTCCTAGTTCCTGCACCCGGAGCCGCCTTTTGCAGCATCCCGTCAGCAGTGATGCCCTGGTTTAAGGCAAAAGCTCGCCACGTGTCACTGATAATCTTTTGATTATGCGTACTAATGAGCTCCTCGTCGGAGACAGCTGTCATGTCGCATTTGTTCTTGGATTCTCGACGCGGTGTGCCGACATGAGCTTCTTTTATTCACGGTTTTATTTGCTGCGGCCAGTGGCGAATCCACCGGTAGGGCGGGTGGGGCTAGAGCCCCCCTACTGCTGAGAAACCCTTGGAGCCCCTCCTAAGCCCCCCCTAAGTTTTTTCTGCCATTGGAGGAACAGGACGAGCTGATGGAGTCTGTCTGGAGGTGGAAGACGATCCTTCCAGCGCCCTGGAGGCTGGGCCGGGCTAGCTCTCTTTTTCCTTTCTATTCCCCTTCAGCCAAGGCCCGAAGCCCAGCAGCCAGCAAAACCAGCGAACAGCCCAAGCCAGTCTTTTTCTCTTTTCCTCCGTCTCTCTCGGTCTAGTTCTCTCCCACGCTCCCTCGACCGCAGAGTCGCAGATGCTCGACTCCTCCGGTTCCCAGCCCTCATTGACCTAGGGTTAGGCAGCCGGTGGCGGCTCCTGCTCGGCGCATCGGCCGGCTAATCGGCTCGGCGCCTCGGCTGCTCTGTGGCCGGGCGGGGGGGCAGCAGCTGGGCTGGGCGCCTGGGCTGCCGGCGCTGGCTGCCCAGCTCGAGCGCGTGGCAAGCCACCAAGAGCAGGCCGCGGGCAAGGCAGGAGGCGGCGGCCGGCGGGCATGGCGCAGGCTGATGGCCGAGCAATCGTTGAAGCGGTGAAGCGTGTAGCTGAAGGTCTGATTCTCTGAAAGTGGTGATGCATATGGTCTGATCTAAATGTCCATGAGTGATTAGTTAATCTTCTAAAATTCTCTCGAGTAAAATTTAAACTTGTCTTTTCATTGCCGATAGAAGATTCATTTACGTAGCAATAGGCTTTCTATATCATCTTCTTTGTTGGGCACGTATGTTTGCACTGATTCAAATTTGCTAATGGAATTTGCTTGAAACTACAGTGTAGTGTTATATAGGATACATAAACTTGGAATTGCCCTTGTACTTCAGCCCCCCCTACGATTTTTTTCTACATTCGCCACTGGCTGCGGCATTTGAAAGGTGACAGGCGCTAGAAAAGAGATTGGATCTGCGCTCGTCACTTCGTATATTCTTTTCTCCAAGAGATCGAGGAATCCAAACGCACCTCGAATGGACATGATTGGCACTATTAGTGTGCCTACAAGCGTTCAGTCCATTGCAGCCACGGAAACTGCCCGCGACGCTGTTGGTTGGAGACTGCAATCCCTTTTGTATAAGGACAAAAAAAAAGGTAACAACATATATTATGTCATGACTCATGATGGCGGCGTCAAAGAAATAAAACCCAGAACAAGAAACACGGACGGGCCAAGACCCCTAGGAAAGCACTCTGCACAAGTAGAGTCCAGGAGCGCCACGAGCATAGACACGATTTGTTCGATCGCACGCCACATCAAGACCTCTGTGATCAACGCGCGTACTCGTACGAGTACGCGTGCAGTCTCATGGTAACGTATATGCTTAGCCTGTCTCTCTAATTACACGGACGCGCAGGTAGGACGGGGACGTGCGGGTAGGACGGGCACGGTGAGAGAAAAACAATTTGTTTTTACAGAAAACTCGCCGTTTTGAAGAGTCTACTCCTGTTCTTATCTCTCTCAGCTCTTACCAGGGGGTCCAATATAAAGCATATGGTGGACTTGATTTTCCACCTGATTTGAGTGAAAATTGTTTTTAATTATACTCTTTTTTATAATATAGATATAGTCACATGTTTTCTTGTTCCATGATGTGTAGTAGGCCACAACAGAGTCAATATGGCAGTCTACCCGAAAAAAGAAAGACTCAATATGACGGTCAAGAGAAGAACTAACGGACAAAGTGTAGGGTCAGGTGATAATGATGCATGGGTGAAGTCATGAAGACGACCATACATCATTTGATTCTTCATGTAAGTCTATCACTGCAACATGGGAAATTTGGAAGGTTCGCAGGGCCAAAATGTTGAGATAAAGTGATCAAATTTCTACCTTTGGATCTTGAGTGTCAAAGGCAAACTCTTCTGCTCTGCCCCATGATACGGTAAAACGACACCTTGGACCAAACGGCGTATGCATGGTCTACTTGTCTTAAAAGAGATTCTACTTGAGAAAAAGAATAAGGGAAAAGTTCGGTTTTTCACCCTTCAACTATAGCAAAATTCTCATTTCAATCCGCAATTACGAAACCCTACATAAAAGGCCATCCAATCAAAACCGTGCAAATTTATCCCTTTCAGTAGTTTCAAAAGTGGTTTTCTGTTTTAAAAAATTATTTAAAAATAATTTAACCTAAAAAATTTATAACTAATTAATTTTAAGTCAAAAAGTTTGAAACTTGTGCCGTCTGTTTTCGAAAAATATAAACTATATGTTGGCACAACATTTGAAATTATTTGCATTTTATTTATTTATATTCCTAGTATTATTTAAAAATTAATAAAACACTACGAACATAAACAAATAATACCAAAATAACTTTACATGTGTCGGTGCCTGATTTGGTCACACCGGCACAAACTAGTGATTGCGATGCTAACCACTCGTTGCCCCAATGGCGGGTGAAGATACGGGAGTTTTTATCCTGGTTCCGGCCACGGGGCCGTACGTCCAGCAGTGGTGCGGAGCACCGGTTCCGTGTTGCTCGTAGTAGGGGGTTACAAGCAAGGTGGGAGAAGAAGATGAACTCCGAAGTCCCTGGGCTTTTCGGTGGCTAAGTGCATTTGTGGGTGTTCTGTGGTTTGAACCTGCTGTGTGTTCAAGTTTTTTTGCTTCCTTGCCCTCTGCATAGGCATCCCTTCCCCTTTTATAGATGTAAGAGCGAGGGCGTGAGAGTACATGTGTTCGTGGTGCTGACGCTGCTAAGTGCACTGTGCTGCCCGTGCCGCGCACGATGTGAGCGAGAATCGCGCCTTCCAACTCCGGCTGACGACATGGCAGTGGTTGACGTGATGTTCCCCTTGTGACAGTTCATGACTTCGAGGGTGGCAACTTGAGTACGGCGTCCGGATCGAACCTCCGTAGCTTCCTTCGAGGGCTGCTTCGAGGATGGTAGCGCATCCGAGGCAAGCAGAGTCAAAGGAGTGGTTGGCACAGTGCCACTGCCAGGACCGGCCCGTGCCGTGTCAGATCAGAATCCACCGCGCCAGGTGGATTTGACCGATGTCTTCTCCGCAGCGTGGGCGGTGGCGTGGTGCAGTGAATCCTCTTTTTTGACCGCGGAGGAGTCATTTATGATCGGTGATGATGGTCGTAGAGTCTCGGGCGCCGTTCCCGGCGCGGCGGGCTCGAGCTTGGCCCGCAAGCTCGAGCTTGCCGAGCCTCGAACGTGACGGAAACGCCCGCTCGAGGGTGAACGTTCCCCTCGAGCGCGGCTGCTGAGCCTCGAACGTGGCGGAAACGCCCGCTCGAGGGCGAACGTTCCCCTCGAGCGCGGCTGGGCTCAATCGTCACGGACATCTTCGCTCGAGGGTTTTCAAGCGGGACGGATATCGCGGCGATGTTTGTTGTGATGGGCCTTTGCTGGGCTACGGAGCCAGGCCAACTTCGTTTGTGGGCCTTATCATTGAGTAGTTCTGGGCCTAAGTTGGGGTACCCCTTTTACAGGGACCCGACAGTAGCCCCCGAGCCTCCGCAGGGGTGAGGTGCAACCCTGCGGGGGCTGGGATTTGTCGAGGCTTTCGAGGCCTTTGTCCCTCGACGGGTCTTCCTCGAGCATTCGAGCTTCGAGGCTTTCCCTTCGAGGGTTGGCGCCTTGAATGAGCCCTTCCTTGTTTCGCGCGGGTCATGATGACCACCGAGGAAGATTTCGCGGTTTCGTGGGAGAAGTGGGCGCGCCTTTTCAGGCGAGGCGTGCGGGCACGGCTTGACACGACCGCACGTTTATTGCGCCAGATCCCGCGATCCTCGCGGCGTAGCTAACGCGGCTAGCACGATAGACGCGGCCGGCGCCATTACGTCTCCCGGGGCGGGCCTGACTGTCAGTCCTAGGGGACTGTCGTGTCACGGCCGGTGTCCTGCTGCACCTTTCCCCCCAGGAGGGTATAAATAGCGGGGCAGGGCACCTGCCGAGGGTACGCCTATCCTGCCTTCTAGCCTTTGCTTTCAAGCCTTTGTCTTCTCGCCCTTGCGTTCCCATCTCCTCTCCTGTCTAAGCTTCCACCTGCCGCCATGGTTCAACTTGTCGACCCTGCGCCGTGGAAGCCATCGACGACCACTAAGACTTGTCTGGAGGGTCTTGTGGAGGTAGGAGTACTGCCGCCAAACATCGACGGCGAACCGCCGGTTTGGATCTCGCCGGGGGCTGCCACGGAGCCCGCCCCTCCAGCGGGCTATGTCGTTAGCCTTGTTCGTCTCCACGAGCGAGGCTTCGGCGTCCCGGCGGGGCGATTTCTGCGAGCGTTGTGCTTCCACTACAAGGTGGAACTACACAACTTCTCGCCCAACACGATCTCGCAGGCGGTGGTCTTCGTTGCCGTCTGCGAGGGCTACTTGGGCATCGAGGCCCATTGGGACCTGTGGCGCTACCTCTTCTTCGGTGATCTCTTCTTAGAGGGCGTCACCAAGGGGGTCCGTCGCCCAGCTCACGCTGGTGGACTCGTGCTCCAAGTCTGGAGGAGCCGCAAGGAGCTCTACATCCCTTGTTCCATGGTTTCCAACAACCAAGATTGGGATAAGGGATGGTTCTACCTCCGCAACGACGGGGGGCGTCTGTCGCCCTACACCGGCAGGCTACTGACGGAGAAGCTGGACCGCTGGGTCTACGGGGTGTCACCGCCGGAGCAGAAGGACAAACTCGCTCCCCTGATTGAGGCGCTCCAGAGCCTGTCGAGGCACGGCCTCACTGCTGGTGGCGTCATCGCGAACTTCCATCGGCGGCGGGTGCTTCCCCTCATGCAGAGGAGGCTCCCATTGTTCGGGATGACCCCTGGTGCCGACGTCACTGGCACGGCGATGGCGGCGGAGCCATTGCCCGTCGCCATCGCTGCTCAACGGGCGCGGCGTGCCGTCAACCGGCTGGCGGACAACCCGTGGGCAGTGCCCATGCGGCCTGAGGATGGCCATCTTAGTTTCGTAAGTGTCTTCCGATTCTGGTATTTACTTTGCGTCTCAATTTCTTGTGTGTCTGACCTTGCAACTAATGTTTTCGCAGGGTCTATCCCGCGGCCATACTTCCAAGCCCCTGTCCCGGAGGACAGGGTCGTCAACCGCGCCCTCGCTGAGAAGGCAAAGCAGGAGAAGGATCGGAAGGAGGCGCGGCGGAAGCGAAAGGAGCGGAAGAAGAGGAAGCATTGGGAGGAGAACCGCGAGCGGGAGAGGCAGGGGCTCTCCCCGCTCCCGACACCAGAGTCTTCCCCGGATCCCGCTGGTGAGGGATCTGAGGAGGATGGTGGGGCAAGGAGCCCGTCTCCTCTCGAGCTCTCCGTCTCCTCGCGGGCTTCCCCCGGTGGGGCCGCCCTGGCTGCAGCGTCTGGGGGCGGTAGCGGAGAGCCCGTCGACCTTGAAGCTCCGCCGTTGAACGTGGTGCCTGCTCCTGGGAGCCCGTCGGGGGTAGCGGCGGCTGCCCTCGAGGTACCCCAGGATCGAGGCGAGGCACCCGAGCGGTCGAGCGCTATCGAGGAGGCTCCAGCTCGTGGACCAGGAGTAGAAGCTTCCCAAGAAGGAGCCGGCGCCCCCACGGAAGGCGAGGGGGTTTCGGGGGTGACTCCTCAAGGGGAGGCCAGCGCCTCCACGGGAAGCGAGGCCTCGAGGCTGAAGCGGGAGCTCCCCGTCGTTCGGTGAGTTTTCTTCGTTGCTCGCTTGTTCATCGAGGCTTCAAGTTTATTTCTAACTAGATTTCTTCTTGGCGCAGTCAGTCTGGTGGACGGGCCGTGCCTTCCCTTGCGCCGACCAAGGCCCTCAAGGTCGGGCCAAGCTCGTCGCCTCACCCGTCCTCGTAGATCCTGGGTCCGACGAACGAGGCGGTTCAGGACTTCGTCACCTTTTTCGACGCCCAGGCGGGGCTGCAGGTCGGGCGGCAGCCGTGCGAGGAGGCGCCCCGGGTGCTCGAGGAGCCAAGGCCACCTCAACTCCTCGAGGGCATTGTCGAGCCCCGCGTCGAGGTTGCCCGGACCGAGGATGCCACCCCCGCGCCTGGGGAGGCTCTTCGAGTCGAGGAGCCGTCTGTGGCGCCCGTGGAGGCGGACGCCGTGGTGCCCCCCCCCCCCGCATGAGGGGGGAGAGGAGTGAGCCCTTGGCGGCGGGTTTCCACATCTGCCGGAGCTGGGCGAGGCTCTGCAGGTGCAAGCCCCCGGGCCGCAGGAGCACGAGAGCGGCGGGACCGCGCCATCGACCCTCGTCGTGCTTCCAGCGGGGCCAGCGTCGGCCGAGCCCAGCGGGGTACCTGCCCGTGTCAACGAACGCGGGTCTCCCGTGATGCGGCAATCCCGCAGCGAGCTTCCCGAACAATTCGTTCGTGAAGCCACGGCAGAGGAGCGCCTGTGGGACATTCAGTTGGAGCACGGTCAGGGTGTCGTCCGGGCGCTGCGAGACGCCCTCCGTTTTCATGAAGAAGCCGGCACGGTCCATCAGGTGCGTTCCGTTGCAGTCGGTGTTTCGCCGTAACTGTTTTTTCAAAAGATGCTTAGCTCGTCTTTCGCAGGAACTCCGCAAGGAAGCGTTCGCAAAGAACGACCAAATTGCGGTGCTGTTGCTGGAGCTCTGCCGTTTGTCGGGGGTGGTGGAGACTCGAGACCGCCAGCTGGCCGACCTCCAAGACGCTCGAGACCGGGTCGCCTCCGAGTGTTGGGAGAAGGGCGAAGTCATCACCCGCCTAGACGACACAGTTGGCACCCTGCGCGACCAGCTCATGAACAACAGCACTTGGCTGGACAAGGAGCGAGTCACGCGCAGGGCGGCGGAGTCGGCGCTCGAGGAGGAACGGCGTCTCGTGGTGGAGGCTCGAGACCAGCTCGAGCTGGAGCAGGCGGCTCGGGCCACGGCGGAGCGGCAGGCTCGAGAGGGGGAGAAAGCCCTCGAGGCTGCCCAGGGTCAAGTCAAGGGTAAGACGATTTTGCTCGGGTTTCGATCTTTTTTGCTTTGTTGCTTTTTCGATTCTGACAGCATTGTTGATGCAGCGCTGAGGCAGGCGCTCCAGGCCGAGACGGAGTCGAAGGAGGCTCTGCTTGTGGCACATTCAGCGACCCAGCGTGAGCTCGATGAGCTGGTGCAGGCTGCCTCAGCGGCCTGCAACGAAATAGCTGGCGCCGACGTGCAGTCCGGCAGCTCCCTCGCCAGCCGCCTTCGAGCGCTTGGGGGGCACTTCACCTCACGTGTAAAGGAAGCCCTCCTGCTCGGGATTCGAAAGGTGCTTGGAGTGGTCACGACCCACTACCAAGCGGACCTCTCGAAGCTCGCCGCCGGGTAGGTCGTCGTCGACAACCTTAACGACGAGGAGGCGGTGGCGGCGATCGAGGAAGCCGACGCCGCCGCTGACGAGACGGCGCGAGTGCTCGCGGGCCACTTCGAGGGCGTCCTCTTCCCTGGCGAGGATGGTGGCGGCTGGGACGACCTTGGTGGCGGGGGTGATCCCTGAAAGTCTCGGGCCCTCGAGCCCGAGTGTAAAAAAGTAGTTTAGGAACTTGAACTTTTTTGGTGTAAGATTAATTCGCTTACATCCTATTAAACATCGTTTATTTCGTTAAAAGCGAGGTGTTATTTCCATGCGGTATCTTCACGACGCGCATTGTGCCCGATGCATGTGCCTCGAAAGGAGGTCGCCACTAGGATCGATCGTACGTGAATGACTTAGGCAGAGGGAAGTGAGGTGTTGCCGTAGCCTCGAGGCGTAGGCGGACACTCGGCTCAGGCAACCTTGCCCTTGTCCGTTTCACGCCTAGCGTGTTCCCTTCGAGGTTTTGCAAAGGAGCTTTTTGAAAAAAGTGACGATTTTTTTTGGGGGGTCCTTTTCCATTTAGCCCCCGAGGGAGGGGTGGGTCTACCAAGGGTAGAGCCAATCCTCCCTCGAAGCGTGATGGAACAGAAATTCGTTTTACTTATTCCCAAACTGCGGGGTTTAAAAGCCGACACTTTAATAAAAAATTTGTACAAATCTAGAAAATGTACAAAAGTTTCGAGGGCCATGGGCCACTCTAGGGATAGAAGCGACGTAGCTGTTGGATGTTCCAGGCGTTCGTGAGGATCTGCCCGTCCTTGTCAGCTAGCTTGTATGTCCCGGGCTTGAGGACTTCAGCGACGATGTATGGCCCCTCCTATGGGGGTGTAAGCTTGTGCCGTCCTCGATTGTCCTGCCGAAGCCTCAAGACGAGGTCCCCTTTACAGAGGTCTCGGTGCCGAATCTTTCGAGCCTGTTGTCGACGTAGGCTCTGCTGGTATCTTGCCGAGTGGAGCAGGGCCACGTCTCGAGCTTCGTCGACTTGGTCCAGCGAGTCCTCTCGAGCCTGGCAATTTCGTTGTTCTTGGTACGCTCGAAGCCTTGGGGACCCATATTCCAGATCTGTGGGAAGGATGGCCTCTGCCCCATAGACTAGGAAGTACGGGAAGGACCCTGTTACTCTGCTTGGGGTCGTTCTTAGGCTCCAGATTACCGATGCCAGTTCTTGCACCCACTTGTGTCCAAACTTCTTCAGCTTGTTGTGAATTCTAGGCTTCAGGCCTTGCAGAATCATGCCATTGGCACGTTCTACTTGACCGTTTGTTTGTGGGTGGGCCACCGCCGACCAATCCACTCGGATGTGGAAATCGTCGCAGAATTCTAAGAACTTTTTTCCTGTAAACTGGGTGCCGTTATCGGTGATGATGGAGTTTGGAACTCTAAACCGATGGATTATGTCGGTGAAGAAGAGCACCGCCTGCTCAGACTTGATTCTATTGATGGGTCGAGCTTCGATCCATTTGGAGAATTTGTCGACCGCCACCAACAGGTGCGTGAAGCCCCTGGGCGCTTTTGCCATTGGCCCGACAAGGTCGAGGCCCCATATGGCGAACGGCCACGTGATGGGGATGGTTTGCAGCGCCTGGGCAGGAAGGTGCGTCTTGCGTGCGTAGAACTGGCACCCTTCGCAGGTTCGTACCACCTCCGTGGCGTTGGCCACGACGGTGGGCCAGTAGAAGCCTTGTCAAAAGGCATTGCCTACGAGCGTGCGTGGGGCGGCGTGATGTCCGCACACGCCCGCGTGGATGTAGAGGATGAGCTCCTTTCCCTCGGGTATCGGGATGCAACGTTGCAAGACCCCCGAGGTTCCCCGTCGATATAGTTCCCCTTCGATGATGAGGAACCGCTTAGCCTTTCTTGCGACGCGCCTCGCCTCCGTTCAATCATTGGGCAAAACGCCTTGATCGAGCCAGTCAAGGTACGGGCTCGGCCAATCTCGAGGTGCTGGGGCTTCGTCAATCTCCATTGCCTCCGCCTCGTCTCCTCTTCCGAGCAAGCCTCGTATCCCAAGGGCTCGTCCTCATCTGCCAAGAGCTCCGCGCTCGCGGGATCGAGGGTGGCCCCATGAGGGTCGACTGCGATCGAGGCTCTGGCCGAGGGGGTGATGACGATCGAGGGCTTGTCGATGTCCTCGGCGAACACGTTCGGGGGAACGGTGGCTCGTCCTGACGCGATTTTTGCCAATTCGTCGGCCTCCTCATTATATCTTCGTGCGATGTGATGAAGCTCGAGGTCATCGAACTTGTCTTCGAGGTTGCGTACTGCCTGGCAGTATGCTGCCATCTTTTCGTCGTGGCAGCTCGACTCCTTCATCACGTGGTCGACGACTAGTTGCGAGTCGCCGTGAATGTCGAGGCGCTTAATGCCGAGCTCGAGCGCGATTTTCAAGCCGGCGAGGAGCGCCTCATACTCCGCCATGTTGTTGGACACAGGGAAGTTAAGCCGCACAGCGTACCGGAGGTGCTCCCCGCGGGGTGAAATGAAGAGCAGGCCGGCGCCTGCGCCGGTCTTCATCACCGACCCATCGAAGTACATTTCCTAGCAGACGAGGCTGGGCTTCGAGGGGGGAGTTGGGTGTCGGTCCATTCGGCTACGAAGTCCGCCAAGATCTAGGACTTGATGGCTTTCCTTGGGGCATAAGTGAGGGTCTCCCCCATCAGCTCCGTCGACCATTTCGAGATTCGCCCAGAGACCTCACGGTTCTGGATGATCTCGCCCAGTGGGAAGGACGACACGACGGTCACCGGGTGAGCCTCAAAGTAATGCCGCAGCTTACGTCGAGCCAATACAATGGCGTAGATCAGCTTCTGGACATGGGGATACCTCGTCTTGGTCTCAGTCAGAACTTCGCTGATGTAGTACACCGGTCGTTGGACCGGCAGAGAATGTCCTTCCTCGGTTCGTTCCGCCACTATAACCGCGTTGACGACTTGAGTGGTCGCCGCGACATAGAGGAGGAGAGGTTCGCCCTCTTTCGGTGAGGTAAGGATCGGCGTGCTTGTCAACGCCGTTTTGAGTCGATCAAGAGCTTCCTGGGCGTCCGTGGTCTAGGTGAAGCACTCTGATTTCCTCAAAAGTCGATACAGAGGTAGCCCCTTCTCCCCAAGGCGAGAGATGAAGCGGCTTAGGGATGCCAGGCACCCCATCACCCTCCCTACACCCTTTAGGTCGCGGATCGGTTCCATCTGCTGGATGGCCGTGACCTTTTCGGGGTTGGGCTCAATGCCTCGTTCGGAGACAATGAAACCCAAGAGCATGCCTCGAGGCACACCGAAAACACACTTCTCGGGGTTGAGTTTTACTCCGTGCGCCCTGAGGTAGCTAAACACGACCTCGAGGTTGTGCACCAGGTCGTCCGCCTTCCTGGTTTTTACAACGATATCGTCGACATATGCCTCTACGATACGACCTATATGATCCCCGAAAACGTGGAGCATACAGTGTTGGTACGTGGCCCCAGCGTTTCGAAGGCCGAATGACATCGTAACGTAGCAGTACATGCCAAAAGGAGTGATGAAGGAAGTCGCGAGCTGGTCGGACTCCTTCATCTTAATTTGGTGGTAACCGGAGTACGCATCAAGGAAGCATAGCAGTTCACATCCCGCCGTGGAGTCTACAATGTGGTCTATACGTGGTAAAGGAAATGAGACTTTTCGGCATGCTTTATTCAAACTGGTGTAATCTACACACATTCTCCACTTCCCATTTTTCTTCTTTACTAGTACAGGATTAGCTAGCCACTCGGGATAAAAAACCTCCTTGATGAACCCGGCCTCCAGAAGCTTTCGTACCTCTTTGCCGATCGCCCGTCGCTTCACCTCGTCGAAGCGGCGGAGGCGCTGTTTGACCGGCTTGGAGTGGGGGCGGATATCAAGAGAGTGCTCGGCGACCTCCCTCGGAATGCCTGGCATGTCGGAGGGGCTCCACGCAAAGATGTCAGCGTAGGCACGGAGACAGTCGACGAGCACCACTTCCTATTTCTGACTGAGAGAAGAGCTGATCCTCAACGCCCTGTCGTCGTGGCTGTCGGGGTTGAGGGGGACAGTCTTGGTGTCCTCGGTGGGCGTGAAGCTCCCAGGTTGCCGTTCGTTAGCGTCAGGGGGCGCGTTCACGATTGCCTCCAGGTCTACTACGAGGGACTCGTCGAGGGCAAGAGCCTCTGTGAGCTCGATGCTCTCGACGTCGCACTCATAAGCGTGCGACCGTTGGGCCGACCATGATGACTCCGTGAGGCCCCGGCATCTTCAGCTTGAGGTAGGTGTAGTTGGGGATGGCCATGAACTTGGCGTAGCACGGTCTTCCCAAGATGGCGTGGTAGGCTCCTTTGAAACCCACTACCTCGAAGGTGAGTACTTCTTTGCGGAAGTTTACCGGGGTCCCGAAACAGACGGGCAGGTCGATCTGCCCGAGACTTTGGATGCATTTTCCGGGCGCAACTTCATGGAAGGAGGACTTGTTGGGGGCGCAGCTCGCTGGTGCTGATTCCCATGAGCTCCAAAGTTGGAGCATACAGGATGTTGAGGTTGCTGCCGCCGTCCATGAGCACCTTGGAGAAGCGCTTGTTGCCGATGACGGGGTCGACGACAAGGGTATACTGTCCGGGGTTCGGGATATGGTCGGGATGATCCTCGCGACCGAACGAGATGGTCTCTGAAGACCAGTCGAGGTACGAAGGGGTCGCTGGTCGGGCCAGCAGGACCTCCCTACGTTCCCTCCTCCTCTGTCGAGGTTTTAGGTTGGCTGCGGGGCCTCCCATGATGTAGAACACATGTTCCTCCTCGGGATATCCGTCGTCGTCCTTGCCGCCACCATCCTTGGGCTGACCGCCGTCCTTTCGAGGGATGCGGTTGTAAAACTTCCGCAGCATCTCACACTGTTCGAGAGTGTGGGCAACTGCGGTCTTGTGGTACGGGCCTGGCTTCTTGAGGAGGTCGTCGAAGACGCCCCCACCACGCGGGGGACCTTGAGGTCCTTTGTGGTTAGGGTCGACCGCGAGAGCCTCGTTTTCGATGTTGCCCGTTTCATGGGGCGCTCGGAGCTTCTTTCCCTTCTTGCCGTGCTTCCGCTTCTTCGAGGGGCCCTTTGTCTTGTCGTCCTCCGCGGACGCTTCCTCGGGACGCTTTCCCTTCTTACCATTAAAAATGGCATTGGTTGCCTCCTCCCCCGAGGCGTACTTCGAGGCTACCTCGAATAGCCAGTTCGCGTCGGGGGGCGGGCTCCTCCCCAACTTGCATACCAAGCTATAGCAAGTGGTGCTCTCGAGGAAGGAGTGGATGATCTGATGGTCGGTGATGTTGGGAAGCTCGGTGCAGCGCTTGGAGAAGCGCCGGATGAAGTCCCTCAAGGATTCGCCGGGCTTTTGCTTGCATCCTCGAAGGTCCCACGTGTTTCCGGGGCGCACGTAGGTGCCTTGGAAATTCCCTACGAAGGTCTCGACCAGGTCGTCCCAGTTGTGGATCCGATTGGGGGGCAGATGCTCGAGCCATGTCTGCGCGGAATGTGCCAGGTGGAGTGGCAGATTGCGGATGATCATGTCGTCATCTGTAGCGTCGCCGAGCTGGCACGCTAGGCGGTAGTCATTCAACCATACCCTGGGGTCTGTTTCCCCAGAGTACTTGGTGATGGTAGTAGGCTGTCGGAAGCGAGGGGGAATCGGAGCGGTGCGGATGTTGCGACTAAACACGCGCGTTCCCGCCGGCTCTTGGGCCGCTTCCCGGTTCCACCCAACGTCAGTGCGCCCATGTTGGTGGGTCCAGGCTCCCTCTCGCCGCCTCCTTTGGTTCAACGTGTTGCGGGCGTCGCCGTCGCTGATCGTGCCTCGGGTGTCCCGGTGGCGCGACCTCGTGGGCACTCGCGCGGGAAGTGGTCCCGCTTCGGGTGCACGTGGTTCGTTGGTGCGACGTCGCGCAACGTCCCGGTGGGAGTTGCCCCGGGATTGCGCTCGTGCCCTGCCGTTAGGCCGGGGTGAGCGCACCGATGACTCCCCTCCTCGTTCGCCCTTCGAGACCGGTGAGCGTCGAAGGCGGGAGGCTGAGCTCTCGGCCTGCTGTCGTGCGGCGTTCTCAACCAGCTTTTGGGCCTCGAGATGCAGCTTCCGCCCTTCGAGGGTAGCTGACTCTAGCATGGCTCGGAGCAGCGCGGCTGCCGCGATAAGCTTTTGGCTCGTTCTGGGAGCGAGGTCGTCCTCTCTGCCCTCGGCGAGGATGCGGGCCTGAGCTACTCGCCCTGCACGCCGCGCGTCCGTGCTCCGTTCGTGGCCTTGTTTGGGCGGCTCGTGGTCGGAGCGCGTCGGTGGTGAGACGTCGCCACCTCCCAAGTCGTGGGGGCGAGCAACTCGTGGCTGGCGGCGTGGATGACGCTCGTCCTCGGAAGGCACATGGTCCGACAGGTCCGGTGGCTGCGCGCCTACTGGATCCGCGCCACCGTTGCCTCCCTGAACGTCATCCTCGCCATCGTCGTCCGACGTTGATCCTTCGCTGACCCGCCCGTCGCTGATGACGAAACACTCTCTGGTTGGATCATACTCATCATCGGAATAGCCGAAGCAATAGTCCGCCGCTGTTTGGAAGGCCAGAAAGGCCTCTGGGTCGCAGAGACCCGAGTAGTTCCAACCAGGTGCTCATGCTCAAAGGCGTATCGATCTTCTGATTCCGTGCGGGAATCGTCGAGCGTCAGAGCGGCGAGGTCGCGCTCCGAGGCCGGATGACGGCCTGGCTGGCCATCATACGCACTCATGGCGGCGCGGACGAGCGAGGCGTACGTGGCCGTAGGGCCGCGTAGCCCGTAGGGATAGGGACGTGCCGTCGTAGCACGTGGTGCAGAAATGGGTCCCGGGGGGAAGGGAGCAGCCCTCTCCCGTGACCCTGATCGCGGGATCTCCCCTTCCCTCGCGGGAGGAGGGATGCTGACGTCGGCGGCGCGCCTCGCAGCGCACGCTCATCGTACGCGAGGTCCTGGACGACTCCGTCGTCGCGGTGCTGCCAGTGGCAGTTGAGGTGGCTCCAGCTGGTTGCTCGGTTCCTCCCGGAGGATACGCATGTGGTAACCGTCGCCACATGCCTGGAACCGTAAGCTCCCGAACCGGATCTCTTGCCCCGCTGGGAGCAGATTGCTTTCGCCCAGCGGGGGTCGTCCTTGGTTGAAGCTCGCCATCGGGAACGAGAGTTGCGCAGCGCTTGGCCCCTACCTGGCGCGCCAACTGTCGGTGCCTGATTTGGTCACACCGGCACAAACTAGTGATTGCGATGCTAACCACTCGTTGCCCCGATGGCGGGTGAAGAGACGGGAGTTTTTATCTTGGTTCCGACCACGGGGTCGTACGTCCAGCAGTGGTACGGAGCACCGGTTTCGTGTTGCTCGTAGTAGGGGGTTACAAGCAAGGTGGGAGAAGAAGATGAACTCCTAAGTCCCTGGGCTTTTCGGTGGCTAAGTGCGTTTGTGGGTGTTCTGTGGTGTGAATCTGCTGTGTGTTCAGGTTTTTTTTGCTTCCTTGCCCTTTGCATGGGCATCCCTTCCCCTTTTATAGATGTAAGAGGGAGGGCGTGAGAGTATATGTGTTCGTGGTGCTGACGCTGCTAAGTGCACTGTGCTGCCCATGCCGCGCACGATGTGAGCGAGAATCGCGCCTTCCAATTCCGGCTGACGACATGGCAGTGGTTGACGTGATGTTCCCCTTGTGACAGTTCATGACTTCGAGGGTGGCAACTTGAGTACGGCGTCCGGATCGAACCTCCGTAGCTTCCTTCGAGGGCTGCTTCGAGGATGGTAGCGCATCCGAGGCAAGCAGAGTCAAAGGAGTGGTTGGCACAGTGCCACTGCCAGGACCGGCCCGTGCCGTGTCAGATCAGAATCCACCGCGCCAGGTGGATTTGACCGATGTCTTCTCCGCAGCGTGGGCGGTGGCGTGGTGCAGTGCATCCTCTTTTTTGACCGCGGAGGAGTCATTTATGATCGGTGATGATGGTCGCAGAGTCTCGGGCGCCGTTCCTGGCACGGCGGGCTCGAGCTTGGCCCGCAAGCTCGAGCTTGCCGAGCCTCGAACTTGACGGAGACGCCCGCTCGAGGGTGAACGTTCCCCTCGAGCGCGGCTGCTGAGCCTCGAACGTGGCGGAAACGCCCGCTCGAGGGCGAACGTTCCCCTCGAGCGCGGCTGGGCTCGATCGTCACGGACATCTTCGCTCGAGGGTCTTCAAGCGGGACGGACATCGCGGCGATGTTTGTTGTGATGGGCCTTTGCTGGGCTACGGAGCCAGGCCAACTTCGTTTGTGGGCCTTGTCATTGAGTAGTTCTGGGCCTAAGTTGGGGTACCCCTTTTGCAGGGACCCGACAACATGGCATATCAATAAGTAGGTTGCATTTTTAAAAATCTTTCGACATCGGTTTCGTATTTTTTATTTAAAATGAAATAGTTATGAATTTTTTAGTTTAAACACAATTATTTATTTTTGCATAAACTGGAAAACCACCTTTGAAACCACTCAAAGAACCACGGTTTTGATAGTTAGAGGGTCATTTATGTCCGGTTTTGTAGTTACAGGTTGAAAATCAGACCTTTGTTACAGTTGAATGATGTAAATCGGACTTTTCCCAAAGAAGAAATAGAGGCGATTTCTAGACTCTGGGCCAAATGAGGCCCACTTTCTCGAGTCCTTTAGTGGAGGCCCATCTGATATAGATAAATGATATAGTTTTCCCTCAAAAAGATAAATGATATAGTTGACCTAAAAAAAAGATAGATGATATGCAACGTATCAGGTGCAAACTAACCTATCCGTGTAAACTATGCAAACTTAAATCTAGACCACACGATGTTGATCTAAGGGTGCACTCCGGTGAGGTGGGAGGGGTGATTTGCAAAAGTGTCTCTAATCATCCTTTGCAAATTACCCCTCCCACCTTATAAATCACCCTCCCACCTCACATGAGCGCACTCTTGGATCAACATCGTGTGGTCCAGATTAAAGTTTGCATAGTTTACATGAAAGAGTTGGTTTGCACATGATATGTTGGCTAGATGATAAGGCCAAAAGGGATTTGACGCTCACCTCCTCAATTCCTCATCGCATCATATCTACCCCACAAGCAGTTCCGTCTTCCCCCCTCTACAGTTGCCAGAGGCGAAAAAAAGTCTCTCGTCGCCGCCGGCGAAGACGGTAGCCTCTCTGAACTCCGATGGCTTGATGGACGTCGCGAGGTGGTGGAGGACACTGGACTCTTGCTGGTTGGTGGTAGTTTAGGGTGTAGTATAGGTCCTAGGGTCTCTAGGGTTAGGTTTACGGGCGTCTCCGGCGAGGCGACGGTGGCGGCGGCGCTACATCTGAATAAGTCCTCTCGGGTTCTTCCTCGCCCCATCGGTGCTTCTCTCCGGCGTCCATGGCGAGCTCTTGGAGGTGGTGCACCCTGTGTGGGGCCTTTGTCTAGGAGGTGGACACCGGCGGCTCGTCAATACGGGAGGGCGACTGGTGAGCTGGCTTTTCCTTTTGAGGATGCGGAGACAACTGCGGGTCTTGCGGATGATGGAAGAGTGGAGCAGGCTTGCATATTCTGTGGCGGCGTTCGTCGTCGACGACGATCGACGAGGCAGCGTCCAAGACCCGCGAAGATCAGGGTGCGTCCTCGGCCGACGGAACTAAAGTTGCATCTTCAGCTTGCCCATACGAGTGGGTGTCTTCTGCGGCTCTCTTTAACGCCTCCTGGCTATGGAGCTTCACCGGATCTTGGGAGGTCGGCAACGAGCTTCCAGCGGAGACGACGGTCGCTCGAAGCTGGGAGCTTCTTTGGGGTCTATGGCCTGCTGTGTAATTTCTATGTTGTTAGGGACCTCAGTGCAAAAAGGTTGGGCCAACTGCCCTCCGTGTCCATGTCTGTATCTGTACTTTTATGCGTATTGTATGGTATCTCGTATCGGTAATACAAGTACGTTTGTCTTAACAAAGAAGGCCGAAGGGCTTCTGGCCCAACTGGTCAGTAGCAATGTTACTGCAAAGCTCACGTTTTTTTTTTTTGGGAAAAGCACAACTGATGGTTTAATCCGGGTTTATTCCATCAGACCAGCCACACAGGTCAAGATTCAAGAAAGGATGGCGAAGGCGCGTTGTCCGGTTGTTGAAGGTCATTATCCAAGTCCTAGTGTGTTGCTGGAGCATAAGAAATTCGGTAAAGCGAGGACAAAGGTTGAGATGAAGTTGGAGAGTATCCAAACAGCACACTGGACCATTCAACAACAAGGCTAATAAAGTAATAATTATATATCTCAACAAAGGTCACGCTGCACGAAACAGTTTAACAACCTTAGCACGGGCTAATTAGAATTAGAATTAATATAAAAGTAAAATTTATAGCTAATAATTATACATCCCATGCTCTCTTTCATCTTTTAAATGTTTTTTTGAGGAAATTTCATCTTTTAAATATTGTAAGACAACACTCTAAAGGATACATATTTATTACTATTTAGTTATGATAATCTTATTTAGTAACATTCTTTGCATTTTGCAGCACACCTTCATATAATTTGATCTATATTTTATTAAAACCTTCGTTTGAACTATGTGAATATTATAAAAATTGGTATTCTTATTTCTTCCCTCATACATAAATACATAGCATGAGTAGTATTTTTATATAACCAATAACATAAATAGTCATTTGGAATTTTATATTGGTGCACTTTAATATTTTGTTATAATTATATAATTTAGATTCAGATTTATGGGTTACTTTAACTTTGAATAATGACCATATTAGACTTATATGCAATTTTAGGGTGTTATTTTCATTATTTTAATAATGGCATATGTGGGTAATTTACATAAAGATTAGAGGGTTACTTTAGATTATCTTTAATAATGACAAAGGTGGGTAAGTTAGATGCATATGTACTAGAAAGGATAATGGATCTAATGGGTATTGTGATTAGAGTTGTCGAATTGATGACCGGGTTTCTAATTTTTAGGTGAATTTCTAAGATTTTTCGTTTTTTAGAGTATCCACTTAGGATCCTATGTAGCTTCACGTAGCGATTTCAAAAGGAGCTTCCAACTTTATAAAAAAAAAAGAGCTTCTAATTAGTAATAGTAAGATTATTTCAGGCTTGTTTGGTTTGTTGACCACTACCTACAGTTTCCAAGCATATCCTATTAACATTTGCAAATTTTAACTACATTTTTTACCTAACATATTTCAACTATACTATACCATAGTTTGTTTCAATATAAAAATCTGGTAGCTACTGCTGTTATTTGGCAACGAGTTTATTCTGAAGGCAATCAGACCACCCTTTTGTTTTTCCTTAGCAGCAACTGTATCTAAGGCTTGTGTGAGAGCAATAGTTCTAAGGCCTTCCACAGTGTATGTCTGGAGTGATGCCCAAATAGAGAGATGATTTGACCATCACTCCATACACTTTGGGTAGTGATGCTATATGCAAGTGGTGCCAAAAAAATCCTAGAGCGGGGCAAGTTGTTGCATCGGAGCCAAATATTAAACAACAATAAATGTACAGTACATAAACAGTACATCAACGGCCACATTCAACGGCTACACACTGAAATCTTTTTTACCGTTGGCACACATTCAAAGTTTCATACCACATTGCTCTATATATACATAGATGACGTACGAAATCTTTTTTCTTCTCGCGCGAAGGCCAATAGATGGTTCAGGAGGGGTATGCTCTTTATTCAGTGTGGGGCCCACAAATAAGATAAGCACCAATGCTATCTTTTAACTATGGGCCCTTTTTTTTTTGCTCCACTATCACATTGTGGACGGCCTAAGGCTTCTGTCATAGGCTCATAGCACATATCACATTTGCAATCTTGCTGGAGTTTCAATTACATGCATGGTACATAAATACTGAACGTGAAAATGAAGCTTTCAACACAAGAGACTCTGTGGTGGAATCTGCAGATCATTTGCCCTGCTTTCTAACATTTCGACAACTCTAGTCATTGAAGGCCGATTGGTAGGCTGCAACTGAATGCACCACAATCCGACTATTATAAGTTTTCTGACAATCTTAGTGTCAACACCAATTTCACCGGTATTGACACAATATTCCTCCAGATGTTCATAAACCCATTGAGGGAAAATATTTGCTACTGGTCTCTGAACTCTTATTCATATTCTTCCTTGCTCCAACCATCTCAAGGACCATCATCCCGTAACTATACACATCAGATTTGCTACTTATTTGCCCAAATTGCTGTGAAAAAACTTCTGGGGCAATGTAGCCGATGGTTCCCCTCGCACCATCAATAGAGATAATGCTCTCTTTTTTCAGGCACAATTTAGCCAGTCCAAAATCAGAGATCTTAGGACAAAAATTTTGGTCTAGCAAAATATTATGCGGTTTAATATCAAAATGCACGATAGGAGTACTGCACCCACGGTGAAGATATTCAAGTCCTCGAGCAATGCCAACTGTAATATCAAACAATTTGTCCCAACTTAGTGAGTTTTCCCTTTCAGTGTCTTGTCCAAAGGCAAATCTTTCTAGTGAACCATTAGGCATATACTCGTAAATTAGAGCTCTTTTTGATCCTTGGAGACAATATCCTAGCAAAGCCACGACATTAATATGAGAAGTTCTCATGATGCTTGCTACCTCATTCATGAACTCCTGGCCATCATCCCTGGAGCTCTTGAGAAGCTTCACTGCTACTTCACGCCCATTTGGCAGGCTGCCCTTGTAAACAGTACCAAAGCCTCCATGGCCTAGCTTGTGCCCAAAGGATTTGGTCATTCTTTTCACTTCCGAATAGGTATATCTCTTTGGGTGCTGAGCTTCGTGTTTTTCCAGGAACGATTCAATGCTTGGAGCGCGTTTTGATGTCCCTTTCCAGGACATGGCACTGCGAAATTTCTTATTATAAAGAGTACACACTGAAAGGATTAGGGACAGGAAAATTGCACCTGCCACAGTCGATGCTATATCTGCAAGAACAATTGAACAGTAAAAATCATAATGATGTGGCACCAGTTTTTATATGTAAATTCATCCCAGTATAGATAAGGAACATTGGAACTAGAAAAGGGACCAACATGGCAACATATATAGGCAAAAGAACAAAAAGAAAAAACCATAAATTGACTTATTACAGAGTTCCTGTGAAATAATCCTTCAGTAGTGTATATTAAAAAATTCTAGTTTTTAGCAAATGAAACGGCCTTAAACATTAAATAACCAGGGTGGTTATTAAATAACCAGTGTGCCATCAGGATTGGGTAAATTGTCAATGAGTTGAACTGTCCGCAAGTTTTTGGTGACATACATGTTGTGATGTTTTCCTTCTTTGACTTTGCTGGGTATCATGCAATACATGAAAATAATCTTGTGAAATTATTGACGAAATGATGTACGAAATAGAAAAAGGTTGTGAATCGATAATACTGTGCTGTGATGCTCACTATGTGCTGCAGTTTTGACAATTGATCATTTGAGACTTAGTACGTGGAAATCAGCAATGTAATTGCTCAATGCATTTTAATGTCTAGGGGGCGATGTTCTACATTTTTACTAATCTAAAACTGAGGAGGAACCGTGGAACTGGCGCATGTTTACCGAGTTGTTCTTCAGTTGCTCCGTTTGGGAACACCTCGTAACTGGCAAGTGGCGACGACACGGTTGTCCAAAGCTACGGCATCAGTTAAAAAAACAAAAAAGAAAAGCGGACTACATCAGAATCCCATTCCAACTGCATGTTGATGTAAATAAGGAAATAGTTCAGAGGATCAAACAGACAACAGAATCCGGATGTTCAAAATCTTGGTTGTTTTCTTTGTGGCGAAATTCTGCTGCTCATATTTTTTTTAGATTTATTTCAGGATTTACTGATGCTATGTATTTGGTAGGCGACATCCATGTCGACACTCGACAGTGAGGTGCCTGTGCCAACTCAGTCCTTCAGAAGTGCTCATTAGGGTAGGGTTTGTGTGCGTGTGTTCATAGGAGTGAGTATACGTGTGTGTTGGACGTCTACGTTGTATGGTGTAATTCTCTAAAAAAAAAAAACTGTCTTGATGAAACAATAACCAGTGTACACCAGACTTACCGCAATCCTGTTTGCCCACAACCCCGTTGGAGCACAAGCACCCGAGGAACTGGCCGCTCTGGTTGTCGCTGCACTGCCCGCCGGACTTCTCGCAGAAGTAACATGGTCCGGCGCTGGGGTCCCAGGTCAGCCGGAACCCCTTCTTCAGCAGCTTGCCGTACCCGTCGCTGTTCAGTCGCCGGAGGTACTCGTCGTCAGGGCCCAGGAGCAGCTCCCTCAGCACCGGCACGACGATCACCTCCTTACACGTCAGCGGCCACGGGTCCCACGGCGGCACGTCGTTCTGCGCCGCCACGTAAGACGACGACGCCCCGTCCCGTTCCGCCGGGAAGCCGGTGCAGTTGATCGGCAGGACGGCCTGCGGCGGAGGGACGCTGCAGCCGGAGAAGAAGGAGAGGTTGTCGTTGGCTGTGATAGAGAGGTTGAGCCACGTCTCCGCCGGGACGGTGACGTTGTGTGTCACGCGCAGGCAGTCGCCGCCGTCCAGCACGTCGGAGTAGGCGACCGTGGCGGTGTGGTTGCCGTAGTCGATGCGGAGGACGGTCTAGTTGCTGTCCTTGAGCCGAAGGGTCGCGCGGCCGCCGTCGCAGGCGATCGCCATGCCAGGGTACCCGCAGAAGGAGTAGGCCGTGTACCCGTCGATGCCGAAGGTGGCGTTGGCGAGGAAGAAGGGGTACTGCACGTCGACGCTGTCGCCGCACGTGGCTGACCGCAGGCACTCGCCGGTGTAGGACGTCTCGCCGGCCGCAGCTGACGCGGCGAGGGAGACGGTGGTCATGATGATGACGAGGCGGAAGAGGAGTGGCATGGCGTGGATCCGGCCGGGCGTAAATGGGAAATGGACCACCGAAACAGAGCTTACAGTGTTCCACGCCGCTGGCCGCTGGGTACGCGTGCCTAGCTACTTAAAACTCGTTCAACTTGTGCTCGCGTGGGGCCGTGGGCGAAAATGGGCTATGGCCATGTTTAGATTGTTGGGATGAATATTTGCTTAAGACAAATATTTTGCCTCTCTCATTTACCTTAAAAAATTTGTCTCATTAGAGCAAGTATAATAGTAGGCTGTAAGAAGACTGAATGGTTAGGTGGATAAGAGAAAAAAGGAGAGAGAAGAAGTGGGTTGTAAACTTACAGCCTACTTAGGCACAAGAACTAAGAAAAACTGTAAGACAGACATGTGAGCCGCATATTAATGAGGAAGAGCTAACCACTATATGAGTAGGCTAAGAAGTGGGTTGTAAGAATCTATGCAGCCAACAGCAGGCTGTATTATTAGCCTTGCTCTTAGGGTGTTTGAACTGAGGTATAAATTTACTCTTAGCATTTAAAAGATGATTGTTGTTGGGGAGAGAGAGAGCCTAATTGACACTTTTTGCGGTCCCCATCGTAAAGTTGCTCCAAATTTAACACACTTAAGGCGCAAATGAAATTAGGAGGGTAAAACATTTGCCTCGTCCCATTTGACCCTACATGTTTGGCACTCCTGAGGTCAATTTTAGGTAATTTATCCATTAACCACATTTACCCCTCTATACAAACATGTGCCTCCTCCAACGCTCCAAAGGTAGGAGACCCCTCTTATCTCGTAGCTACAGTAGCATCTAATGGCACAGTAACAAACAATAGTGTACATAGCAGAGCAGTGAGAGAGAGCTGTCTTGGAGAGCGTTCGTGCTCAGCGCGCCGCGAGTGCTAAGGTTAGTCTTAACAGGGGTTCGTAGTAGTTTTATCAGCATTAAATTCACTGTCGTATCTGTAGTTTTATTGACATGACATCCCATAAAACCTCCACTGACATTGCTCTAACCTGAACTCGGTGCAACGACTGTTTATGGATTAAAAAAAATAAAGAGATGGCTATGAGCCAACCGTTGAACACTGCCTAAGCGCGTGTTCAAGTAGGACGGTACAAGTCAAGTAGGATGGTACGAGTCGGTCTCTCTTTTGCAAACTTTTAGTTAGTTGTAGAACGTGGTGGGATGAGGTCATACCGCAAGAATATTTGCCCAATCTACGGGACGATCCCGTCCACCCAAATTAAAGCGGACAGACATACCTCTTTTCACGTCGTTGTTGTCCGTCGCCTTTCTCCAGGTGCGGCAACGGCACGCGGGCGAGCGAGCTCTAGCACCCATGGGCGGAGAATGAGAAAGGTCCGTGTGGGCCTCACCAGCGAGGCCACGGCCAGCATGAGCGATGGGTTTGAGCGAGCTCGAGCAGGAGCGGCGCGAGCAGCAGCACAGGCATATTCGAGCTCCAGGGACGACAGCGAGCAGACTCTCAGCGAGGACGACACGCGAGAGCTCGAGCTCTGGCGCTCTGCTAGCTTCACCATGGCCGTGAGCCCGTGAGAGAGAGAGAGAGCTCGACCTCTACCCAAGGCCGTCGACGGGGAGCCCGGCCTAGCGGCGGTGCTCAAGACGGGGGAAGCAGCTCGAGCTCTGCTAGTTCCTCCATGGCTGTGAGCGGACCGAGCCACCATGGTCGTGAGCGAGCGAGCAGATCGAGCTCCGCCCAAGGCCGTCGACGGGGGAGCGAGCTTAGGGGCGACGCTCAAGGCTCGCGTGCATGGAAGTCTAGCTTGGGGAGACGGGGCCGAGGTCGCCGAGCAGGGGAGCAAGTAGCAAAATCAGACAATGATCCAGGTGGCAAGATCAGACACACGCACTGTGGAGGGCGTAAAAGGTTGAGAAAAGAAAATGACCATGACACATGGGTCCACGGAGGGCCCAATTCTATCGGTCCTCTATCTCAATCCATTCGAGCAAATAAAAAATTATGATGGATTTATACCACATTCCGACTAACATGCTTGCTAATAATGGCAGGGGACTTTGACTATTGACTTCTCCAGTCTCCGCATGCACCTTTGCAATGGTGGTGCTATCTCCGTTCCAAAATAAGTCCGGTTGACTCTTGAGTTTCATGTTTGACTATTCGTCTTAAATGTTAAAACAAATATATCTTAATTAAAGTATCTATTAGGATAAAAATAACTTATCAAAAAATAATTAATGGTTTTAATAATAAGTTGAATACGACGAACGTAAAAGTCAAAAGGTAACAGAAATACTTATTTTGGGATGGAGCAGTGCGTGGTGGCGAATGATTGGTTTTCAAGACTAGTGGTGCGCTGCTTGCCAAGGCATGGTGCGGTGCCAGACTACTGGCAGTGTGCTAAAAATCAGATGTTGGGTTTGGAAAAGGAAGAACGGGCACTGGTTTACACGTTGTGTTGTGTGACAGAAAAACCAACATCAAGAGTCGAGACTTCTATTTCCTGGTCCCTTCGTTCATTAAAAAAAGAAAACTATTGTTCGTGACTGTGGCTGCAGCATGGCCTTGGAGTTCGTGTGATCAGGTGTTGGTAAATTGCAAGTGCAGCAGCTGTCATTCTATTGAGCTTGTGAGATCTATAAGGACAAGTATGACTTACAAGACAAGTATGTTGTTGAATACTTGAATGCTTAGTTTATAACTCCGTTTATAACTCCCTCCATCCCAAAAAGATGCAATTCTCACACCTCAACGAGTCAAACAATATAAACTTTGACTAAATTTATATAATAAAATACTAACATTCATGATACAAAATGACTATAGTTAGATTAGTTATAGAATATATTTTCATAATTAAATTATTTGAAAACACAAATAGTAATACTATTTAATTAAAGTTGGTTAAATATGAGCTAACTTTGATCGACGTGGTTTCCATAGCTGCATTCTTTTTGGAACAGAGGTAGTACACTATAACTTGTTGTCAGTAGTGCTAAAAAGACCATAAATGGAGTGTCCCTCCCCCCCTACCTTCCTGTTTTTGAAAAACCCTCTTCACCGTCAATCACATGAAACCCTCGGCCCTCCTTTCTCATTAGGGCTTGTTTAGATTCCATATATTCACTATTCCTCCCATCACATTCATCATATTCTTTCACATCCTTTCCTCACTATTTATTGCTACAGTACATATCTGCTACAGTAAATCTCCACCTGTCTCCACCAACTAAACACCCACTAAGGCGAACGGGAGATCGGCCTCCTTCCAATCACGGTGTATGGGAGATCGTGCTTCCCATCGGCGGGGTGACTGCGGCTTCCGCGATCGCCCACCCTGTTACCGGAAACCGCCGACGTCCTATCCAGTCTGATCGGCGTGTGCACGGCAATTGTGGAACGCCCGCCCTGCGCATGGCGCCTTCCCCGGTCACCCGCCCTGCTCCCGGAACCCGCCATGCTCCTGTCCTCCTCCTCCGCCCGGCGATCGGCGTGCGCATGGCGACTGGTACCCACCAGCGATCTCGTCCCAACATGCGCACGGCGACAGCGTCTCCCAGCGAACTAGCGAAGCTTCAACCCTCCTGATCTTCGCCTGGCGAGAGGGGTGAACACGGCATCCGGAAATCCGGCCAGCAACGTCGCAGCGAGCGGGGTGCATGAAAATGATGACCGACGTCACGACGTCCGCATGGCGACTACGTCTCCTAGCTAGCGATCGCCACCCTGCTCCCAGCGAAGCCTCGGCCTGCCCGATCCTTCGCTCGACGAGCAAGGTGATCGCAGTGAGCGGCGTCCTGCCAGCGATAACGCGACGAGCGGCAACCGGCCAGCGATCCCGTCCCGACGTGCGTGTACCCGCGTGCTCGCGACAACCGACGACGACTGCGGCCCTCGGCCTGTTTAGTTGTCCGCCCAGCGCTGGGCATTCTCTCAGCGACCATCGTCCGTCTGGCGATCGCTCAGGAAACATCATGTCGTCCACCTTCGTGACGTCGAAGTAGCAGTAGGGGGGAGCAGCAGGAGCACCACGGCCACCCACAGCTCCGGTCGGGAAGCAATGGGGGGGGGGGGGGGAGACATGAGGAGGCGGAAGGCGGATTGGGCCCAGGAGAGCACGGAAGCAGGGATGGCAAGCGGCGTGGGCCTTGGTGAGCACGTAGTCAGGGCCGACTTTGCCCCATGCAGCAGAGGAGATGGCTGGGATAAGGAAGCCCACCAAGCAGTATATCTCTCTACTCCTAAAAAGTCCGTAAATAAGACAACGCCCCTCAGTCCGTCCGCCCGCGACCCCGTCCCACACACCCCGGCCGCGCTGGATGTGGGCCCACACCGCATCACCCCCTCCTCCTCGCCAAATCGCCCTCTGCCAACGCTGGCAGCGCGCGCCATCCCAACCTCCGCCGTCGGCCACCGCGCAAAGCAGAAGGGGAGACCAAGGAAGTCAGGAGCGGCGGCGGGCCATGTGAGCGGCTGCGGGCCAAATCGAGAACGAACATGGCCAATCGAGAGAGAGACTAGAAGCACAAATCGAAACAAACGCCGAGAGAGAGAGAGCCAGCGTGGTGGAGCAGCAGCAACAAGAGAGGAAGAGAGATCCCGAGGAGGAAGAGAGCAGCAGCGCAGCCGCCGTGGAGCCGTGTCGCTCGGCCGCCGCCCGTGAGCCAAAGAGGAGAGATCGAGGCGGATCAGAAATATCAACGACAGCTGGGTAGAGAGGCTGGACGGTGGGGACAAAAAAGAATAGAGAGATAAAAAAGAAAAGAAAAAAGAGACGGAAAAAATAAAAAAAGAAATGGAAAAAAAGAAACTCAATGGGCGGAGATAGAAAAAAGAAAAGAAAAAAAGTGAGAAAAGAGGATATGATAGTTGAGGATGGTTGAATAAAATATTGGTTATTTAGTATAGAGTATGGAATATAGATTATGACGGGTTCAGGAGAAGTTGAGATAGAGAAGACAATCTCGATCACTAGAAAGAAATATTTCTTTTATAGAATAGAAATAGAGTACCACGAGTGGAATGTGAACCTTTTGCTAGCTGGATGACTGACAGGGCCTATATGCATTTGTTGTCTGGTTGCATCGCATTTGTTCCTCTCTTATGCTGAATTTCTTTCTATTATATCGTTGCTTCGGACACTTATGAAATATTTACTTTTATTATCTTAATCACATTGCATATCTAAATATTTAATAGAGAAAATTATTTTGAATTATAATTATTATCTTTTGTGATGTTATATATTGTTTGTTTTAAATTTTTTATTACCCGTAGCAACGTACGGGCAACATGCTAGTGTAGTAGCTAAGTCTCTACTGAGGGGTGTAGGATACCCCTAAAGCTGAAGGTCTCTGTCTGTATGGATGATCATGCAAAACAAAATTGCAAACGGCTGTGAACAACTCAACATTCGTCTTATAGCGAACAAATGAATACTCTACTGAACAGCCTTCGTTGACAGCAGTATGCTGGAGGATCGCAACCCAATGAAAAACGCACGTTAAAAGGCGTGGAGAAATTGTATGCGCTCCTCTCGAATTTATTCTCTTCAGACTTGCTGTGGTGAAACATTTGCGTACGCAGTGTTGGTCGCGGCTCATACCGTGTATTCGTTACATAATCATTTTCCGCCTCCTCTTTTCTTCGATTTCGTCCAGTGAGCATAAAACGACCCGGATTTTCAATTATGAGAATCAACATCTGTGTACCCTTGTGATAGTCTCTGGATCAATAGCTATCACGTACAGAGCTCGAAACAGTGTAATATCATATCCAAACCAACGAAAACATAACAGAGTCATTAATTATTACATTCCCTTCAAGGGTTCGATTATTTGCCACGCAGGGTTAAATAGCGACAAAGTGAAATCCTAACGATACGGAAGCTGGTAGACGGTTCTTCATCTTCTCGGGGCTCCATCTCCACAGGCTGCACTTGAGCGTAGATCACCGCTTAGTCATACCACCCGTCGAAGTTGTTGTCGAACACAGCATCTCCACCTGTGCACTCACGATCTGTTCCCAAAAGATTGGAACATGCTCACGTCACCGACTGTATGCAAGCTTTAAGTAGCCTATCGTCTAAAGGGATAACAATAATAACAAGGAAAGAGGCTGAGGGTTGCCTATGCATAGTGGTAAAAATAAATATAACTTCATCCCACCATAACCCACATATCTGTCCCCAGACTAGTCCCATCACATGACGGGTTCCCGGCGGCATCCACCTCATCACACACACACCTTCACTCTCGGTCGGTGCACGGGCTTCCAACCCCGACATCTCAATAGGCACAATCGGATCACAAGGGAAGCGGAGCTGTACCTCCCTCTCCCCGACTGCACCTACGCCCTCACTCACTCACCTATAGGGGGAGAGAAGTATATCCCAAAACAATGGACGACTGGCGTGTAGTACACTGTGGTATCTATGGCTATCGGCGAATTATGCTGACTAGGTTCTCGAGGGGATGCCCCGAGAGAAGTGTTTAGGGAGGAGTCGTCGAGAATCTAGAGCCGAAGGTGACAAGAGACGATTTTAGACAGGTTCAGGCCGCAATGTGCGTAATGCCCTATGTCATGTATGATGTATCTTGTATATATGAGATGCGATGAATGGGTCCCTATCTCCCCTTATATATGCCGGAGGATAGGGTTACATGGAAACCGTATAAAGTTAGGAAACTTTTACAAGTTTATCTCTAATTTCCTAATACAGCTTATCCTAACCGACTAGGACTAATCCTTGTCTTGTACGTTAAGTCTTGTACTTGGGCCGGCCCATAGGATGGCCCGCCAGGGTTGTTTAGTCCATTAGGACTCTACACCCACAAGCCCCCGAGCACCTTATCTCCTGAAGAACAGCACTGTTGAAAATACAGAGTTCTTTGAGACCCGCCAGGGTTGTTTGAAGCCCACAGGGTTCTTTGTTTTTGGAAGTTGCAACCATGTTGTTCAATAGGTAATGAAGTGCTCATAAATCTTCTTGAAGTTCGGATTGGTGCGCACCGACTCGGTGCGCCCAATTGGGCAGCCCCCGAGCCTCGTTTATCTTTGAAGAAGAAATTCGAGGCTGTTTCGATGTCCGAACCCAAAGAGAATCAATTTCCGAAGAAGTCCGAGTTCTTTTAGAACTCCTTTTGAATCTATCAATTGAAACAAAAAAAATTCAGAAATATATTTCCTGAAAATATTCCCGCAGCCCCCGAGCCTAAATTTGAACGAATTCAAATATAGGATCAAGGAAGGACCAAAATTGAAAAGTACCGAAGTAACGATTCGAAGAGTCGATATAAACCGTTCGCCTCCCTTTGTATCCGCACGCCTCTTGCGAAACAGATCTAGGTTTTACGACAGTTGCTCTGTTTGCAATCCTAAAACCACGCAAACTCTTCCACAACCTCCCCGAGCCCTAATCCCATCCACACCAAGCCTCTAAGAGACTACAATGGCCGGTGGTGAAGGATCCAGCCGAAGCAAGAGCGCGAAGAGGAGAGCAGAAGCCATGAAGGAAGTTGTAGCGACCGATGAAGCAGCGCCCGCTGGAGACATTCTATGCGTGGAAGATCCAATCAGTGACTGGCCAACCCGTATACTGAAGGAAAAATACATCAAGAATCTGGAGACATTCTATGGTTTCCTGGCAGCCCAAGAAATCAGTCGATGGAGATGCGCCCACGGGCATGAATACCCCACTGAAGAAACCGAGGAGCTCACGGTATGGAAATCTTTTTATGAAGTTGATTTCGGTTTGTCGACCTGCGACTTCTTCCGTCGAGTGTTGCAGTTCTATGGGATTGAGTTGTGTCACCTAAATCCCAATTCTATTCTAAATCTGTCCATTTACATCCACCTGTGTGAGGCATTCTTCGGAATAGACCCACACTTTGCCTTGTTCCGCCATCTGTTCAGAGTGAAGACCTCAAGCGGACCATCGCAATTGGTGGGGAAGGTTGTAACCCAGTTCCGTCAGGGCATGAAGCCGGTGTACCTGGATTATGCAACCAAGGAAAGCCTGAAGGACTGGCAGAAGGAGTGGTTTTATGCATGGAACCATCAGCCATAACTGCCTAGCCGCTCAGGGAATCCTCGAGTAATGAAGCCATTCTGGAGTGAAACGGTTGGAATTAATCAAGCTATGCAGATTCCCGAGCTTCTGAATATGATCAGGGACCTGAAGGCACAAGGGCTGACCGGAGCTATGGTATATCGGTCATTTCTGTTGAGGAGGATCCAGCCGTGCAAACAACGCTGCAATCCAGGGTACTTTTACTCTGGAGAAACCGATCCCTCACGGAATGCCACTAATGACATGCCGGACAAGAGAATCAGTCAACTCTTGAAGAAATATCTGGTCATCAGCGATGAAAAATTTCCCGAGATAATGGAAGTTTCAGCAGTCACCATGACGCCCGAGGTATGACCCATATCTGAAAATCAATACATTGTCTGTGTCTAGAAAATATAATAGTAACTAATTCCTTGTTCATAACAGTATGAAGCCCGACGATCACTGTATGTGAGTCTACCTCCCCTGGATCCAACCAATGCTGAAGAAGCAACCCTGTTGGCTCGCTGTGTAAATCCAGGGGTAAGGGATCAGGTGTGCCAACACAAGCTCCGCACTGAGAAGGCACCTGCATCTGAAGAACCTGGTGAGCCACATGCCCATGCTGAACAGCAGGTTTCTGAAGAACCCCGTGCCAAAGCAGGGGAAACCTCCAAGAGAGGTGAAGGGTCCAAGAGGGCTGCATCAATGGAGCTGACAGCGCCTGTGCCCAAGAGAGCACGGACCCTACCCAAGCCCCGGGTAAGGGTCATCCCGGAAGAGAAGACGAAAATATCCTCACAGCCAAACACATCATCTTCTGTGGGGATAGCCATCGGTGAAATCGGAACCAGCCGATCACAACAAAGCGACACTGCCCGGCAACCTCCATCAGAAGAAGAAATCATTCATAACATCTACAACCCTATCTCCGCGCCCTTCTCAAGTTCAGTACCAGTGGTAGAAGAACCCTGCTCAGCTGGTCCATCGGCGCCGAAGCAGGAAGCTGAAGAGGAATTCACCTTGGGAGAGCCGGAAATCCTAATGCGTCCTTCCACCATGTAAGTACTCTGTAGATCTTGTCATAGGTTACAAATTGTACATTCGTAACACTCCATGGTGACTTATGAAGTTACTGATGCAGGGTTGAAGAGACTCCATCAACAACCAGGGAAGAGCCAGCAATCGATCATGCGGCTGTAGAACCAGAGGCCACAGTGCCCGAAGAACCCAGGGAAGTGCCAGAAACAACCCTGCCAGAGGTTCATCCAGCCGCACCTTCAAGTCCGCCAGCACAAGTTGAGGAGACAATTGCTGAGGTGCTGGCGGATATTGAACAACTGGTCACGCAAGCAGTAATTGAAGAAACTAAAGTTGAACGCTGTGACCAAAACCCTGTTGAGCCCCCGAGCGTCATGAAGACATCCCAAGTTGGGGCGAAAGCAGTTCCAGAAGCGGAATGCTCGAGGGGTAACCGAGATGATCAATCAACCCAAGAGCAAGTAATCGAAGAGATTCCCAGAGTACCTAGGAGTACTGGAACTGAAGAGGAGATCGGTAGCTTCCGCATCAGAAGCTACGATCCAATGCTGAATCCAAATCCGTAGACTTTCGAGTACATCTTGGACGCGGAGGAGGATGAAGAGCATATTGGCAGGGGTCTGTACCATGCCGAGAGGGCAATGGCATACTTCAAGGTATGGAAAACAACCCTGTACTTGTTGTCCTTGTGAATATATATCTCATAACAATATTGTTGCAGGCCGTCGGCGAAGCATCGAGGAAGAAGACAGAATATATCCACAATATCTCACTGATGCACGCCAAGGCAGACCGCCTCCAAAAGGAGCTGGAGCGCGAACACGAAGACCGCAAACTCCAGGAGGTGGAAGATGCCAACATGATCCTCACCTTGCACCTGCGGACCAAGGAGTTGGCCGCAGAGGAGGACATGAAGAAGAAACTTACTGCAGCCAAATCAGAGCTCAAAGGTACTCTTTCACTGCCAAAATCTTGTAATGAAGTATCCCTTGCATGTGTGGTATAACAACTCTGTCATTGTCTTGTGTGAGCAAGGGTTCAACAACAGTTGACAACAGCCCAGAGCAAGATGACGGGTTGGTCAAACTTGGCCAACCGCCATGAGGAAGCGTTGAAGACTCTCTCTGCAGAGCACGATATCATCAAGGAGCAGCTCAGAGTTGCAGTCCAACAACGCAAGGATGCTGACTTGCAGTTGATTCAGGTCATTGAGCAGCAAAAGAAGGCTGCCAAAGATATTGAAGACGCGCACGAAGAGAAAAAGCAACTATCCGAAGAACTCATCCAGTTGCGAAAGGATCTTGCTGACAAGAAGGCACTGGATGAAAAGCTTGAGCAGATGACCAGGAGAATGTCGGAGCTTGAAGAAGCCATGCAGCAGATGAAGAAGTCGGACGACGACCTGGCTGAAGCCATGAAGCGGATTGCACTGCTTGAGAAGGCGGCGAACCCGGTGGTGAAGGCCTTGGTCCCTGAAGACCCTGCATCTCCGCAATCATTTCTGGAGCGCCTGAAGGCCATGCCTCGATAGTTGAAGGCTTATATCAAGAGATCATCAAAAGCCTGTCTTGTGCATGTCCTTGCTGTAGTAAAGTCTAGGTACCCTGAAGTAGATATAGGCAAGCTTGTAGAAGGCGCAGAGCCAAATTGTACTGAAGCCGCCTTCAGGAACCTGAAACAAGAGGCCGAGCCAGTTGCCGAGGCAATTACGTAGAGCCTTAGGTTGTAATTTTGAACAAGTATCCTTGTAATATAAGTTTTATGCAATTGAATGTTAGTATTTTCGCATGTGAAGAACAATCCAAGAATTTTTAAGAACCCTTGGGTGTCTCTGTGTCGATGACTAGGACTTAGTCAAAATATACGTATGTTGCGTAAATTTTACCTGTCGAAAAACAACTCTTTTAAGGACCCGAGGGAACCCAGGGAGATTTCTTATAGCATGAGCTATCTTGAAAATACTTGTACCCTGAAAGGATACTTGGGAACAAACTGTCTATGGTTCATAGTACAAGAACCCAGTAAGACCCACGGAGCGGCAGCTTGAAGCTGAAAACTATCGCGAAGTAGCGAAAATTTAGGAACAAATCCGTTAACGGCCCTGAAGGAACCCGGACAGACCTCATATATTTACTCCGAATGCATGAAAAGCAAACTTTCCGAGTCTAAAAAAGAACACAGAGAAGTTTCGAACGATGTCACAAAGACGAAGTAATATAAACAACCCAGTAAAGGGAAATTTATTGAATTATATCTCGTTGCCGAAACAACGGTACAAAAGAACTCATGATGCCGAAGCAATCAGTACATGTGTTGCCGAAGCAATATTACAATGAAAGCGCTACGCGTAGAATTTGCGTAAATGTTCTATATTCCAAGAATTTGGTAAATCAGTACCATCCTCTGTTTGAAGTCTGTATGTGTCTGGCTTGAGGACCTTGGATACGATGAATGGACCATCTCAAGGCGAAGTGAGCTTCGTGTGACCAGCTGTATTCTGGATCCGTCGAAGCACCAATTCTCCAATCTGGAACGACCTCGTCTTCACATTTTTGTCATGAAATCGGCGAATACCCTGAAGATACACAACATTGTGTAACAAATCTGCCAGTCGTGCTTCTTCAGCCGTATCAACCTCGATCGTCCGTTGTTCGTCCGCCATGGCTTCTTGGAATTCCTCAACGCGAGGAGCGCCATGCATGACATCAACAGGTAGGACGGCCTCAGATCCGTATACCAGGAAGAAGGGAGATTTCCCTGTAGCTTTGCTGGGCTGAGATCGTAGGCCCCAGACAACTGGGTAGAGTTCTTTCATCCACCGGCCTTCTTCAAGGTTCTTTCTATGCGAGCTTTAAGTCCATCGAGTAATATGCCATTGGCTCTTTCTACATGACCATTGGCGCGGGGGTGAGCAACAGAGGCATAGCACACCTCGATGCTGTGATCTTCATAGAAATCCCAGAACTTGCTGCCTGTTAAGGTAGTACCCAAATCTGTAATGATTTGATGCGGTATCCCGAAGCGAAGAATCAACTCTTGAAGGAATTGGACTGCTTTCTCAGAGGTCGGTTTAACAACCGGGAAGACTTCTATCCACTTCGAGAATTTGTCGATTGCAACAAAGCAATACTCAAAACCACCAGGTGCTCTAGGTAGTTTTCCAATCATATCGAGCCCCCAGCATGCAAAGGGCCATGATGGTGGTATCAATTTGATCTTGTGCGCAGGCTGATGTGAATGATGAGCAAAATACTGACAACCGTTGCAGTGACGGACAATTTCTTCTGCATCGTGTAAAGTCGTAGGCCAATAGAACCCGGCACGGAAGGCTTTGCCCATGATGGTACAAGAAGCTGCGTGATTGCCACATTCGCCCGCGTGGATTTCATCTAGGATATTGATTCCCTCTTGCTGTGAGACACACTTCATCAGTGCCCCAGAGCGTGCGCCACGCCGGTATAATGTGTCTCTAATTATAATATAGGACTTGCTGCAACGAACAATTTGCTGAGCTTCTGCCTTCTCGATAGGAAGTTTGTCGTGCAAGATGTAATCTATAATTGGTGCACTCCAGGTAGCGTCGATGAGTATAACCTCAAGGTTGAGGTTGTAGCGTTGGTAAGTGGTGCTACAGGAATAGATGGCTTGGAGAGCTCATTAATGAACACACCACTGGGTACCTCTGCTCTGGAAGAACCCAGTTTAGATAGGACGTCTGCAGCAACATTATAATCTCTCTCAACATGATGAAATTCAATGCCGAGAAAGTGCTTCTCCAACTTGCAAACTTCTTCACAGTATGCATCTATATTCTCATGGTTCCGATTCCAATCCTTGTTGACTTGTTTGATGACCAGCATTGAATCCCCATATACCAATAGACGCTTGATACTGAGGGTGATAGCCATCTTCAGCCCATGAAGAAGTGCTTCGTATTCTGCAGCGTTGTTGGAGACGGCAAACCGAATCTGTAGAACGTACTTGAGTTGATCTCCTCGAGGTGAAATCAACAGAACTCCAGCGCCGCCACCTTTCAACTTGAGAGAGCCGTCGAAATACATGACCCAGTGCTCAGGCTTGACGGTGACAATGGGGAGATTGTACTCAGTCCATTCCGATATGAAATCAGTAAGGACTTGAGACTTCATGGCCGTGCGGGAACGGAACTCTATGCTGTAGTTTCCGCGCTCAACAGCCCACTTGGCGATACGGCCTGTAGCATCTTGGTTATGGAGAATTTCGCCAATAGGATATCCAGTGACCACAATGATCTTGTAGGAGTCGAAGTAGTGCCGCAATTTTTTGGATGTCATTAGGACAGCGTATAGAATTTTTTGAACTTGAGGGTACCTTGATTTGGAATCCGAGAGGACTTCGCTCACAAAGTACACAGGTCGTTGAATCTTTTGGAGATGACCTTCTCATCGCGTTCAACAACGATGGCAGCGCTAACGACGTTGGTGGTTGCTGAGATGTAGAGCAAGAGGTCTTTGCCCGAAAGTGGCGTGGTGAGCACAGGTGGTGTGGTCAGGAACAGTTTAAGCTTGTCGAAAGCATCCTGGGCCTCCTGTGTTCACTGGAATCTGTCTTGCTTCTTGAGGAGCTTGAAGAACTTAGTCCCGCGTTCTCTGAGTTTGGAGATGAAGCGGTTGAGTGCAGCCATGCAGCCCGTAAGCTTCATGACATCCTTGACGGTGTGCGGCGGCTCCATATCCATGATGGTCGCTATCTTCTCTGGATTAGCTTTGATGCCGCATTCGCTGATAACGAACCCGAGGAGCTTTCCTGACGGAACGCCGAAAACACACTTGGCGGGGTTAAGCTTCCAACGCCATTTGCGTAAGTTGTCGAACGTTTCGGTGAGATCGGCGATTAGATCCTCAGGATTTCTTGTCTTGATGACCACATCGTCAACATACGCCTCGACGTTTCTGTGGAGTTGGTCTTAGAGACAACCCTGTATCACCCGCTGATATGTGGCACCTGCATTTTTCAAACCAAAAGGCATGGTTGTATAACAATACGCGCAATATGGCGTGATAAATGAGGTTTTAATCTGATCCTCTTCTTTCAGAGATATCTGATGATATCCTGAGTAACAGTCGAGGAAACAGAGAAGGGTGCACCCGGTGGTGCTATTGATGACTTGATCGATGCGAGGAAGCCCGAAGGGATCCTTTTTGCAATGTTTGATGAGATCAGCATAATCAACACACATTCTCCATTCATTAGAATTCTTTTTTCTTACAAGAACCGGATTAGCTAACCAATTCGGATAAAAGACTTCTTTAATGAAGCTGGCTGCTAATAACTTAGCTAGCTCTTTCTTGATGGCTTCCCGACGCTCGGTGGCGAATCTTTGGAGTCGCTGCTTTTTAGGCTTCGCGCTCTCGTTGAGGTCCAGCTTGTGCTCGATCAACTCTCTGGGAACTCCAGGCATGTCAGAAGGCTTTGTAGCAAAGATGTCGGCCTAGGCCCGCAGGAAGTTGACGAGCGCGCTTTCCTATGCTGGAGTGAGGGTGGAGCCGATCACCGCCGTCTTCGTTGGATCTCCTGTCTGGAGATCGACTGTCTTCGTGGCAACTTTATCCATAGGCTTGATGGCTCGCGTCTTCTTCTGCGTCGGGGCATCTCCGTCTTCATCAATAACGGTAGCTGCCAGGGGGTGGAGCTCTTGACGATCGATGGTGGATGCGGCTCTGACAGCGCCCTCCACTGCCTCTGTCGTAGACGTAGGAGCGCTTGATGTCACCGCGAAGGGAAAGAACGCTGTGAGGTCCTAGCATCTTCAACACCAGGTACGTGTAGTGAGGGATGGCCATGAATTTGGCTAGCGCTGGACGCCCGAGGATGGTGTGGTATGATGTTTCGAAGTCTGCAACTTCGAACTTGATGAACTCGGTACGATAGTTGGATGCGGTACCGTACGTGACGGGCAAGGTGATTTGCCCAAGAGGGATCGCGGCCTTCCCAGGTACAATGCCGTAGAAGGGGTATCGGCTGGCTGTAGCTTGCTTGTGTCGAGCCCCATATGCTTCAGAGTCTTGGCGAAGATGAGGTTGAGCCCGCTGCCTCCATCAATCAGGACCTTGGTGAGCTTGCTATTTGGCACCACGGTTTCTAGGACGAGAGGATATCGCCCGAGACAGGTGATCTCCACCCATTGATCTTCTCTGGACCAAGTGATGGGGGTGTCTGACCACCGTAGAGGTGTGACCACCGCTGGTTCTACTGCATAGGCCTCGCGCCGTGCGTTTTTGCGATTGCGCGAGGTGTCGCTGACTGCCATGCCTCTGAAGATGATATTGACAGTGTTGGTGACGTCTGGGAAACCGCCATCTCCCTTGTCGTGCTTGTCTTCTCCATCCGTCTTCTTTTTCTTGGCGGGCTTGCTAAAGGTTTCTAGTAGGAGCCAGCATTCGCCCATGGTGTGCTTGCTATCTGGATGGTGCGGACAGCGCTTCTTGAGGAGTTTGTTGAATTCCTCCTTTCTCTGTTGCGCGGACTGAGCCGCGCGAACAGTCTGGACAGTTGCGACCGTGTTGTTTGGTCGCTTCCGTGGGTTGTTGCCGTTGCGCTTGAAGGAGTCGCGCGGCTGATCCTTGTTGTCTTCCTGATGCCCTTGCCCAGTGTTGACGGGGCGTTTGCCATAATGCTCCCGTTCTTGATCGTCGGTGTCCATCCAGTTGGCCACCATCGCGTGAAATTCCTCTAAGTCGTGAGGACGATTGATACCGAAGTCACGAAAAAGACTGCGATCAGTCATTCCCTCTTGAAAGTAGTCGATGACTTCCGAGTCGGGGATAGGGACGCAGGATGCTTTTATGGCGAAGAATCACCGGTTGTAGTCGCGCAGGGACTCGTCTGGCTTCTGCTTGCACGCTCGGAGTTCGTATTTGCTGCTAGGGCGCTCGAAAGAACCCTGATAGTTGGAGACGAAAGCCTTCTTGAGCGCGTGCCAGCTGTCGATGGAGTCTGGGCGAAGGGATTCGAGCCAGGTGAGTGGACCTTGCTCCATCACGACAGGGAAGTACAGCATCTTGGAGATGTCATCGCCTCCCGCTGCCTCAATTGTTGAAGAGTATCTACGCAGCCAGATGTTGGGGTCTTGCTTTCCGTCGAAGTTGGTGACGCCTGATGGCTTGAACTTTCGAGGAAAGGAGCTCACGCGTATGGCACGTGTATAGCATGGCAGGGCATCGGGGTTGGGGATGTCATACCCCCCGTAGAATCCGCGACATGTGATGTGGCCCTCCCCTCCCGGAGCCAGTTGATCTGATTGGGGGCGTCATTAGGGGCGACGTGAGATCAGGCCAAACGGGGTTCTTCGCGGCGTCTGGGAGGTTCCCTGCGAGACCTGGGGGGGTTCCTCGCGAGGCCTGGTCGTATCCTTTGTCCTTGCGACGGAGCTACCGTAATGGCTGCTCTGACGCCTTGCTGATGGTGTTCGATGGTCCGAAGAACTCTTGCTTCTGGAGGCAGAGCGGCCTCCGTCCAGGCGATCAACCATGACTACTGCGGCTTCAAGGCGAGCCTTGGCGAGGTTGATATCAGGAGTAGCTTGGAACCCCTCCAAGACGCTAACCGCAAACATGATGTTAGCCGCAGGCGAATTGAATATGCCTTCTTTGTTGAACTCTCCGTTGAGATTTTCATCCAAACGTGGCGACGCCTGAGGGCACGGTTGCGGTTTTGCTCGATACGGAGCTCTCGGTCTCCGTCTGTTTCTCCATCGACGGTCGGTGCGTCATCGGAGACAACTTCATCGTCGTTGTGGTCGTTGAGGATGACACAGGACTGGCGACCGGGGTTGTTAGGCCCGGTTTGTCTGTTATCCGTGATAACAGAAAGTCTTCTGCCTTCCTGGAAGGGAAGCAGAGAAAGAATATCCCGTACCATAGAGGGTACATTTGCTTCGTGAAGAGCAACAACAGGATCCATGTCAGGCCAATGGACGATAACCCCCGAGGGAGTTGTGGTCATGACAAGATCTGAGTTGGTCTGGCTAAGTTGATGAGGCTTCTTCGTCAGATGCTTCTGGTAGGTCGCGGCTGAGTTCGTTAACCCGAAGGGAAACTGAGGCGCGCGCGATCTACGCGGTGAAGTCTTCATCCCACGGGAACTGGAATTGGAGTTCCTGGGTGCCGTGGGGTTGTTGTCACGGTCATGATCGTTGAACCCTGGTGGAAGTCAGACGTGATCTGGAGTCCGTCAGGAAGTTGTGGACACGTGGATCGATCCTGCCGCTTGACAGGGACCGGGTCGACGTGATTGGTCCGAGCTTGAATCTGCTTCGGGCGCCATGTACTCCTCCGAGTGGGGTATGATCCGAAGATCGTATCGGAATTTGGAGTTTTTCGCGATCCTCGCGGCGTGATCTGCGCGGGTGGCGGAGCTGACGCAACCACCTCGTCGCGCAGTTCATGTGGGAGCTTGTCGTCCTGGTTTGCGATGCAAAGCCAGGAACCGAAGATGAAAGTAGCGTCTGCTTCGAACTTGGTGACGATGGAGGCGCTGAAGGATGCCATCGACTCTTTAATGAATTCTCGACGAGTAGATCCCACGGACGGCGCCAAAGTGTTGGCGAATTATGCTGACTAGGTTCTCGAGGGGATGCCCCGAGAGAAGGGTTTAGGGAGGAGTCGTCGAGAATCTAGAGACGAAGGTGACAAGATACGATTTTAGACAGGTTCAGGCCGCAATGTGCGTAATACCCTACGTCATGTATGATGTATCTTCTATAGATGAGATGCGATGAATGGGGTCCCTATCTCTCCTTATATATGCCAGGGGATAGGGTTACATGGAAACCGTATAAGGTTAGGAAACTTTTACAAGTTTATCTCTAATTTCCTAATACAGCTTATCCTAACCGACTAGTACTAATCCTTGTCTTGTACGTCAAGTCTTGTACTTGGGCCGGCCCATAGGATGGCCCGCCAGGGTTGTTTCGTCCATTAGGACTCTACACCCACAATGGCCGAGACCACGGCTATACGTATAGATTAAAACACTCGGTAGAGGTTGTATGTTGTACCCAACTCGGGCTGCTAGCTAGCCGCAACCAACTTGAGACACAGCCCACAACTAGTATGTCCCTAGCGAGGATGGCACCCTCCTGCGTCCCTCGGATCTGGATACTTCAGCATGCTAACATCGGCTCCGAGAGCTATGATAATGGTCCACCGGAGCCACTCGGGGATTGTCCATCAATCGGGAAGTGGAGGCTCCCAACCCACCTCCCTAACATAAGTGCACAAACTGTTGCTCGCCTACAGTCCGGGTGCCACCCTATACTAGGCTAGCTATTACTCATCCGATTCTAAGCAAGCTGGTGCATACGGTACAGTGAGTCCGAAGTAGTCAACAAGGTTTATGTCCCGGTACGGGTGTCATCGTCCCAAAAACGTATCCTCCGCACCGCAATGTGGTGGTCTCGGAACAGTTACCATCACAGGTAACCGCCATACTCCTAGCTCCATATCTCATCCAAGTCACAACCATGTGCCCGCAACAGGCACCAAATGGGGTCCGCCTAGAAGCGTACCCCAGCTATACCCCGAAAGCCTAGGTCGGGTTCATCTACCCGCACCGGCAAGGACCATCTAAGGTCAAAACCACATCACCTTCCCATTTTTACCCCACACACACCAAGAGTATCTACCACAAGTTCCCGCACACAGCATGCAACTCATCATCACAGAACAAGGCATAATGACAAGTATATATATAGGTATAGCAAGGTATACGATATTAATAGGGCAGTGCAAGGCTCAACCAAGCTCATCATATCATGCAAAGCGCTAGCGTATCTGGCATAGCAATGCCTATGGGTAATCAGATAGGCAGTCGGGCGTGAACCTGGTGAGTTCATGTCGTCGACGTAGTCGTTTTCCTCCTCGTACGACGGTTCTTCAGCAGTGGATCCTGATCACGCGAATACGATAAAGTCTAAGGTCCTATTTGCAAATAAGATCCAAAACGACAAGCAAAAGACTCCAAATAACTTCAGCTTCATTTTTAAAGTGTTACTCAGATTTTTACAGAAATTTAGAAAGTGGTTTCATATTTTTCTGAGTTAAAATGGATTAGTTATGAATTTTCTATGTTTAAATCATTTTCTGAAAATATTAAATAATTATTGGAAAAAGGAAAAACCAGAAAAATACCCGAGGGTGACACGTGGCATGCTGACGTCAGCACAGGGTCCACCGGTCGATGACATCAGCAGTGGGCCCTATTGACGTCAGCGTTGACTGGTCAACGGTCAACATTGACCGGTCAACTGGTCAATGGGTCCTACCAGTCAGCGGGTGGGTCCAGGCTGTCCGCGTCTGTGTGTGTCTGGTCAGTGGGTCCTACGTGTCAGCGAGCGAGCCCCCTATGTCAGTGGGGGCTTAGCCACCGACGGGTGGGCCCCCGGGGTCAGTGGGCGCGGCTCGGCTCGGCTGGGCCTCGAGCCGACTTGGGCTGAGTGCGGCCCAGCCTGCTAAGGCCCAGCAGTGAGCGCGGCCCAGGGATCTGGTGCGTCCGCGGCCAGATCCCGTGCGGCCAGCCGGTGGGCGGCCGCGCGTGTGCCTTGCACGCGTGCGGCGCCAGCGCCCTGCGTGAACGCATGCCAAGCGTTCGGTGAATTGCCGCAATGGCAAAACCGAACGCCGGCGAGCGGTGTTGTGCGTGCGTTCGTGCGCCCAGCGCGTGAGCGTGCTAGCAGTGCGTGCGCAGGTGCAAGAGGTGCGCGTGCGCAGGCTCGTGGCTGTCCACGGCCGCAGCACGGCCTCGGCGGCGCATGGGCGTTCCGACCCCGTGGCGCAGCGGCTTGGCTGCGAGGGCGACGGCGGCTACACAGCAAAGCAAGGCGGCAAGGTCCCTGCAGAAGATGCATGGCTCGAAGACCGGCTCACAGAGGGGCTCGGGGATCCTACGGCGGCGCAGCTACGGTTTGGCCGGTGACCCGCCGAAGTTGGGGAAGAAAAAGGGCTCGGCTTGGCTCACCTTGGGCTTGAAGAAGACAAGGCGGGGCAGGCAGGCGCGGGGTAGGGGTAGCAGGCTCCGACGTCCTCTCGTGGCGCGATGGCCGGCGTTCTGCTTCTTCCTCTTTGGCTTGGCGGCGCTTGGCGTCGAGGAGGTAGATGAGCAGCTCGCGGTCGACACCTCCTCTCCCTGGCGGCTGGACGGTGAGGTGCCCCTCCTCGTCGTGGAGGCCTCCTCCTTCTTCGTCTCCCCTCTTCCTCCTTCTTCCTCTTCCACTGGTGGCGGCGGCAGCTTGGGGAAAACCCCAATTGATGCTTAGGGTTTGAGGGAGACGGCCAGGGGGTTATATAGGGTGGAGGCTAGGGTTTTGGGAGGTTGGTAGGGTAGCTTCGGCAATCCTCGGCATCCGTGCAGCGGCGGGGACGCGTGGAGCGCATCGGACAGCACGGAACGCTAGGGTTTCAAGGGGAGTGGGTGGCTGGGGTCCACGGCGCGTGCGTGAGGTGCTCGCAAGGCTCCGGAGTGGCGGCGGCGGCGGTTGTCGCGACGCGAGGGTGATTGTGAGTGCGCGGCCATCGCTATCGCGGTCACGCGCATCGCGTGAGCGCAACGACGGGAGGAAGGGGAAAGCTGAACAGTGGGCCCAGCGTGACAGCGAGAGAGGAGAGGGCGAGCGCGAGCGAGCCGTGCTGCGTTGGGGCGGCGCCGACAGGCAGGTCCGGACGGTCAGAGGGAGAGACGAGCGGCAGGCGCACATGGAGAAGGGTGGCGCCGCCTGGTGGGTCCCGCTCATCGGTGAGAGAGAGAGGGCGCCCGCGGCGCATTGAAGCGGCGCCAACAGGTGTGTCCCACCTGTCAGTGAGAGCAGCGCGCGCGATGCTGGGCCGGCGGTCTGCTGGGCCACGAGAGAGAGAGATAGGGAGCTGGGCTTGTGCTTGTGTGGGCTGGTTTAGTGAGAGCCAAGAGCTAGGTTAGAGTTAGTTTTAGATTTGAATTTGAATCTGAATTCAAATTCAAATCAATTCAAATTCAAATCCCACTCAAAATAAATCCAAATTAAATCCAAATGGCCACCCTATCATAGTTGTCATTAGCAAAAGGAAATTAAGTTTAGTTGCCTCTAAGAATTTGGGGGAGAAAGAGAGCACTCTTGTTAGTTTCGAGAGAGATTTTTTTCATATTCACACAAAAAGTTTTTAAAATTCAGATTTTTCAAACAACCAAAATTCCCTGTAGCACGCATTCACGGGCTCACGGCGCCGGAGCCGGATAGGCGAATGGGTGCTCTGGCGCTACACCTAACGAGAGCATCCGGCCGCTTAATCCTTTCGGCCTCCTCCTCTGTGGTACGGTCTAAAGCGTGATCTAGTATTTCCCACCACTTTGCACGACCACAAACTCGCATGCTTCTTTCATGCGCGGCTAAGTTTTATACAAAAAATGTCAAACAAATGAGAATATGAGCGCGAAAAAAAAAACAGCAAAAGCGCAAGGACGGAAAAAAGGATCTGCAAAGACTGCAACGAGGAACATGCCGCGAAAATGAAAGAGCTCCAGTCCGACCCGTCCCCCACCGGGCAGCCGTACACGCGCGCACGGATGAGGTCACCAGGCGGTGGCGCGCAACCAACAACCGGAGACCCGACCGCCCCTCGGAGCCAACCACGCCCCGCCACGTCCCCGCTGCCACCAACCGCTTTCCCGACCGGGCAGGTCAAAGTCGTGCACCACCTCACAATGCACAGCGTCACAGGAGTTAAGTTTCGCGGCCCGCCCGCGCGCCGCCGCCACCAAACCACGAACCAGAACGTCTCGACCCAGAGGACCTGTTCATCGACGCAGCGGCCGCGCAATTACGTGACAGACAGGCCGTGTCATCAGCGTACGTGCTCCCCAATCCACAGCCCCACCCATCACCATGGTGGCGCCGCTCCTGCTCGCCGCCGCCTCCCTCGCCGCGCCCGCGGCCGCCGATGGCGAGAAACACTACGACCCCAGCGCGTGCCCCAAGTCCGTCCGCTGCGGCGACAGCGTCGACGTCCACTACCCGTTCTTCCTCGGCAACGCCTCCTACACCATCGAGGGTTACACGGCCTACTCCTACTGCGGGTACCCCGGCATGGCGATCGCCTGCGACGACGATGGCGGCCGCGCGACGCTGCGGCTCAAGGACAGCAACTACACCGTCCTCAGCATCGACTACGACAACCACACCGCCACGGTGGCCGACTCCGACGTGCTGGACGGCGTCGGCGGCGACTGCCCGTGGGTCACCCACAACGTCACCGTCCCGGCGGAGACCTGGCTCAACCTCTCGACCACCGCCAACGACAACCTCTCCTTCTTCTCCGGCTGCGGCGTCCCTCCGCCGCAGGCCGTCCTGCCGATCAACTGCACCGGCTTCCCGGCGGGACGGGACGGGACGTCGTCGTCTTACGTGGCGGCGCAGAACGACGTGCCGCCGTGGGACCCGTGGCCGCTGACGTGTAAGGAGGTGATCGTCGTGCCGGTGCTGAGGGAGCTGCTCCTGGGCCCTGACGTCGAGTACCTCCGGCGACTGAACAGCGACGGGTACGGCAAGCTGCTGAAGAAGGGGTTCCAGCTGACATGGGACCCAAGCGCCGGGCCATGTTACTTCTGCGAGAAGTCCGGCGGGCAGTGCAGCTACAACCAGAGCGGCCAGTTCCTCGGGTGCTTGTGCTCAGACGGCCGCGTACGCAACCCAGACTGCGGTGAGTTTCTCGTTCTACCCCCCATTTCACTCTTGTTTGCTAAATAATTGCTTGGTTTCCGGAGACGGTCACTGACGAACCGCCCGACTTCATCACCACTAGAACATACTAGCGTCCAGACTGCACACTGCAGAGATCATACGGTAGCAGTGGTTCGTGATCCTTTTAGAAGGACAAGCACAACCATGCGGCGATGCTGACCACCAGTCGCAGCCGGTGGGCAGCCAAGGGCACCACCAACACACACAAGCAAAACAACCGTTTTTTCTTTTCTATGACGATAGCACGCCGTGAAAACGGTGGTCGTCGCCAATTCTGACCTAGTTCAGCGCGCCGCGGAAGCCAAGTTTGATTGTTCAGGCACGCGAGTTCAATGCGATGCTCATGCTGTTCGTGTTCGTCAACCGTCTGCGGGAGGCGCGTCAAGTCTTTGACCTTGTCCTCGCAGTAGCGAAAGCTTCTTCTGCATGCAGCCGTCAAGGAGAGAAATAAACGTCCGGAATGCTGACGCCATGCTCTGTTTCCTGACGAGCTCTGTTTTCTCGAGGAACTTATGAGCTCTGTTCTCAGCCCTCCTGTCCTGACCTTGTGAGGACTGAGAAACCAGCGTTAGCGATACGATCATTCGTGCTCCTCTTCTCCTCGTTGCATTGGTTGGTCTCCAGCAATGGCGCCTCCAGACCAAATTCGCCACCTGAATTTATCAACACTACTCTTCACCCTGGTACTCCTCACATCACTGCCCCATTGCAAGCCACAATCCGACACCTACTTCCGGTACAGCAACTGCACTCCGACACCGTACCACTGCGGGCCATTCCAGTTCGACGTCGGCTACCCCTTCTCAGTGAACGGCATGGACCGGCCAGACTACTGCTCGTTCCCGGGGTACCGCCTCTCCTGCACAGACGCCGGCAAGCTCACGATGACGATGACCACCATGACCTCCTCCGCCTCCGGGTCGCTACTCCAGGTCACCAACGTCGACTACGACAACCACCTCCTCGCCGTCGTCGACCAGGGCCTTGCAGGGCAGACGTGCGAGAAGCCCTACCGGAACACCACCATCGACGACGCCATGTTCGCCTACACCGACCGCGACCAGTTCCTGACGGCGTACATCAACTGCAGCGCCACGTCGTCGTCTCTGCCTTTCGCTTTTGATATCTTCTCGTGCCTGTCCGGTGGCCGATCCTACTATAGGCTGGACAACGGCACGGTGGCGCCGGACTTGCTGGGGTCGTGCAGCTCGACGCTTGTTCTCCCGTTCAACTCGTCCATGGCGGCCTCGCTGGCCGCCGGGAACTCTACCCTTGGGGACGCGATAAGAGGCGGCTTCGCCCTGCGGTGGAAGGCGGGTGTCGGGTGGTGCGGAGACTGTAGGAATTCCGGAGGGTTCTGTGGGTATAATTCCAGCAGTCCTGGTGATCACACATGTTTCTGCCCTCATGGTACATCTATCGGGTCATGTTCTTCAGGTATCCTCTGTCTTCGAAATCAAACTCTGAACAACCTAAGGTTGAAGTCAGAGGATCGATGATCTGTAGTTGATTAGTAGGAGCCATCTGATTGTGATTGAGACACTAACCCCTTTCATTTTATTTTATTTTTTTGCTGCAGTATTCATATAATTCTCACCTGATCACCTAAATATATGTGAGCTTCGTCGGAGCTCCTGATAATTACTGAATTCAATCTTAGATCGCGGTAGTAGGCCATGTCTTAGCTGACATATCTTCTTCTTATTCTTCTTCCTTTTTCCGATGATGTCGTGGCATACCATTGACTAAACTTGCACCGTGTCATTTACATTGTTCAATAGGCCCGAGATTGCTTAAGCTACCTAAATAGGAAAAAAAACATCAGATTCCTCTTGAATTGGTTGAATACTTTGTCCTTAGAAACAATTTTCTTCTTTGAAGTTATCCCCTAACCTAAAATCATAATCAATTGTTGAGTAGATGAAAATTAAGTATCGAAGAATCAATCCGATTACAGAAGGCAAACCAATTACTCTGTAATTAAGTACCCTCAAGTTGAATCTTTGTTGGGTTATGTAGTCCCAAATTAAAAATTGATGGTAAATAGGAACAATTTTCTCACACAGTCAATTTTATTAGTTAAATCGGGCCTAGAATCTTACTTGGTTGTGCGTTTAGAATGGGAAAGTTGTGGAAGCAAACTTTGTTGAAAAACGCGTTTTGTGAGGGTGATGAATAGCAGAACAATCTAAATGCACGGGACATAGGCCTAGTTGGTCTTGGTTGGGTTGTGGACATGGTTGGGTCGGAGTTTGCTCTGACGCTCTTTTTGAAAGGAATTATTGGCTTTTCTCGTCTCCATAGTGCCGGGTTACCTATGTTTTGGTTGAACCGCTCCCCTGCACACGCCAACACCATCAATATTGGCCTTTTTTCTCATCTTTGCTCCGACCTTGAAAGATTCCTTAGTTTTTTTTTTGTTATGTCCTCAGGTTTTGTCTAAACTAGTAGCGGATACAAACAGAGGCTTAGCAATGAAACATCATCCCTCGGGTTTCATTTGTTGTACTTAATGGACTTATTTTAAAGGGAAAAGATACCCAACACGAAGTGATTCCTAGTAGATTTGGCTTGTGCACGGTTTCATAACTTTTCCCTCTTATTTTGCAGGACCGAAGAAGTCGGCCAAATTGGCGATTGCAATAGGTAATTCCTGAAATCCCTGTCTTCTTTGCCAAATATTGAAATCTTGCATGGATATGAACAGTACATACTTCATTGTTTTCTCAAAATTCATGTTTTCATTCATAGAAAAAATCGTCAGTCAGTGACACATATCAAGTGATGTCTTTGCCTGAAGTTTTGCGTTAGTTGTGGCGATGTTTGAATTCCGCAAACATCACAGATAATAGAAGCACAATAATGAATAGTGTATGCAATGTGCCAAATCACGCAAGTGCTTTCCAATAACCTACATCGTACAAGTTCCAAAATCAATCCCTCGGTTCTTTCCTGGACAACGATATCATTTCTCACCATTTGCATACTTGCAATTTCAGGGAGCTCCATAGCTGCCACCGTTTTGTTCGTGCTTCTTGTGGTCATGACGTGCTTGTACATCCGCAAGAGAAGGCAGTACAAGATGACCTCATCCTCGAGGCTCCTCAAGTACACGGCCTCCGGCGGGACCCCGCGTTCTAGGGGCAGCACCGACATGGATGAGTCCGGCAGCGTCCACAGCCTGCAGACGCATCATTTCACATACGAGGAGCTGGAGGAGGCAACCGACAGCTTCAGCGGCGCAATGGAGATCGCCGACGGCGGCTTCGGCACCGTGTACAAAGGTAATCAACACAAAACCTCCAGATCACTCTGGCTTAATGCTTTGCATTGGCCACCAGGTTGCAAAGATTTTTTTTTCGATTTGGGAGGTGATTTTCACATTGGATCGCGTGAATCTGGTGTGCTCACACAGGGCAACTCCGAGATGGGCGCGTGGTGGCCGTGAAGCGCCTGTACAACAACAGCTGCCGCCGCGTGGAACAGTTCCTGAACGAGGCGGCCATCCTCTCCCGCCTGCGCCACCCGAACCTGGTCCTCTTCTACGGCTGCACGTCCAGCCGCAGCCGCGAGCTCCTTCTGGTGTACGAGTTCGTGCCCAACGGCACGGTGGCCGACCACCTGCACGGCCACCGCGCGTCGGAGCGCGCGCTGACGTGGCCGCTCCGGCTGAGCATCGCCGTGGAGGCGGCCGCTGCGCTGGCGTACCTGCACGCCGTGGATCCCCCCATCGTGCACCGCGACGTCAAGACCAGCAACATCCTCCTCGACGCCGGGTTCCACGTCAAGGTCGCCGACTTCGGGCTGTCCCGGCTGTTCCCGGCCGACGCCACGCACGTGTCCACGGCGCCGCAGGGCACGCCGGGGTACGTGGACCCGGAGTACCACCGGTGCTACCAGCTCACGGACCGGAGCGACGTGTACAGCTTCGGCGTCGTGCTGGTGGAGCTCGTCTCGTCCAAGCCCCCCGTGGACGTGACGCGGGACCGCAGCGAGATCAACCTGGCCGGCATGGCCGTCAGCAAGATCCAGCAGTGCCGGCTGGAGCAGCTGGTGGACATGGGGCTCGGGTACGGGTCAGACGAGGCGACGACGAAGGCGATGACGATGGTCGCCGAGCTGGCGTTCCGGTGCCTGCAGCAGAACGGCGAGATGCGGCCGCCGATCAGGGAGGTGCTGGACGCCCTGAGGAGCATACAGGACGGCGGGCTCGTGGTGGAGAAGAAGAAGGACGCGGCGGAGCAGCCGCGCTCCCCGAACACCGTGCACGCCCCGTGGGACAGCATGAGCACCACGCCTAGCGTTAGCAGCCAGGGAGCGCCTTGATCAGCTCGTGGCAGCACCTGTCAGGGATCAGATCGTGACGTTTCAAAGTTGCGTGCAATTTTGTCGAGATCTGCTCTCCGGACGTGTGTAGGAATATTTTTGGCCATTGGTTTATTGTACTAGGTAAATTATGCGTGACTTGCGTATCTTTGAGACAGCCAAAATGTACATAGGAACTGTGACCGTTGTTTATTCGAGTGGCAGGTAACCTGTTCAACGCGTTATACCATTTTTTAGAGGAGTTAAATCATTTGTTTTTAGTTTATTTAGGAGTTAAATCATTTGTTTTTAGTGCAGCTAGTTCACTTAAGAGCTCGCGGCCCAGATTCTTAAGTTTTTTTTTAGCACAGGCCCAGATTCTTAGGTATGGTATGGTATTGTCAAATGTGGCCCAAATGGTATGTAGTTGAGTTGTGCTTTGTGAGTTTTATTATTAGGCGCATCGAGCCACCGGCCACGAATCTTGGATTTGTTTTCTTTTCAAATGAAAATGAGGTGTCTCCTTATCAAAAGATTGATAAATCAATCCTCTCTCGATCACCTCTCTCCACCGTCAGATCTTTATCTAAGGGCCTAGATTTCATCCTCTCTCTCCTTCTTCCACCTCCGCTTCTTCTCCAACCGGCAAAACACCGATGCCGCCAGCCGCCTCCCTCCAGATGCCGCCGCCGCTACATCTGCAGTCGTCGCCCTCCCCCGACCTGGCCTAACCGCCGGCGACCACTGCCCGGCCGGCGGCGCCTCCGCCGCCCCCGCACCCACCTCCTCCGTCGGGCCGGCCTACCGCCGCCGAAGCTCCTCCTAAGGTCCGGCGATGAGCAGCCGCTCCCGGCAACCCCGAAACCCTAACCCCGAAGCCCTAACTTCGCCGGAATCTCGCCGGAGGTCGAGAAGAAGGTTATTTTTTTGGGGGTGATTGATGGATTTGCAAGATTTCGATTGATTGAGGAGGAGTAAATCTCTTTTGTAAAAGCTTAGAATCTCATAATTTTGCGGCCCAATTTGTTGTACTAGCACAGCGCCCGAATCCACGAAATTCCCAGCGCTTTGCCTGGCGGCAGGGTGCGCTCTGGACCACACAGGGAACGCGCGAGCGCGGAACGCCGGCGGTGCCTCGCGCACCCAGGCCGGCGTGGGTGCGCGTACGTGACGGCGTGTGCGGCTGTGCGCCACCCGCGGAGCACAGCCACTTGGCTCCGGGCAGACACGCGAGAGGCTCGTGGCCTCGTGCCGCGCACGCCCCCGGGGACGCGCCCGCGCGTGCCGGCCCCGCGCCGCGGCACCCGTCTCCCCGCGCCGAGCCAGCGCCGCCCACCTGAGAGCACCCGATCTTGCGTGGCGTTAGGGCCCGCGAATAAGGTCTCCCCCGCGCGTTCCTTTGGCACATCTGTCAGATGCGAACTCCCGGCTGGATAGATCGACGCAACAAATTAAACGAGGGGGAGTATTCGCCTGGACCGTACGCACCTGTAACGGGAACGCATGCATGATTCACGCTTTGCCTGATTTGGTATGAGTCAAGCCGGGTATCGTTCATCAGGTTGAGAATGCCAGCGAGGCATGGACACGATACAAACACCTTCCCCAGCCTGCTATCATATGCGACTTGCGACCCCGACTGGGGCGACATGAGTTTTGTTAATTTGTGTCGTAGAGCAATTAGCAAGGCAGGCTGATGAGAAGCTCAAGGCCACGAGTGCAACCTCTTCAGGGTCCTCGCTTGGCAGCACTCGCCGTTGTCGCCTTCATCACTGTCATCGTCGACTTTTATTTGCCGTCGTCTTTTCTTAGTCCGACAGTGACGCCCGATTCGCCCGGACTAGCGCTGCAAGCAGCAGCCTGCAGGACCGATCACACGTAGGGGATCAGTTTGGTTTGGGATTGATATATCATATCACAATCCACAAGTGCATTTCGGACGTTGTGATAACCATGTCCCACACACTGCCTCGTCCTCCCCCGGCGCCCGCCATGGCCGAATCGAGCCTAATATTTTTGTTCGCCCTCTTATCAGCTCGTTGTTTTGTAGCGCGACGGATTTATGCGCGGACTGGATCACGACGGCGAGGTGGGGAAAGCACCCACCCACTAGACACCAGCAGCCACGCATGCACACCGTCAGAATACTTAACTAATCGATCTTCCTCCAACAATCTGGCTTTTGGCCCTGCACATAGTTTATTTAACTGCTGGTCGATCAACCTTATGTGTATGGTATCGCAAACAAGGACTAGCTAGAGCTAGTGGTTAGTTAACTGATCGGTGTTGTTTTAATAAACTGTTAACAACCTTTGGGAACGTGGAGGGGCAACAAGAGCCCCGCTTGCTCTGATTGCTTACTGCTCCGTTCCGGGGGAATAATTTTGTTATCTCCCATGCACGCTAATCACTCCGATAGCGACACAAGGTTCTGAAATGTTGACTGCGATGCGAGGCCGTCGCCAGGGGGTCAGACGATCAGAGCGAAATAGCGATTTGGGGAACCATAGTTGTTGCTGGCTGCTGCCTAGATCCGGTAATAATAACCCCCGGCGCTTACTTAATTATATCGTTGTCAACGTCTCATGCAATCTATCGGGGACATCATCATTCACGCCATGCGCCATCTGATTTTCTAAGCGGCACGCGGCACGCCGTCTCCCGACGACGCAGCTGGAGCAAACGAGCTGACACGGCACCGAGAGAGGGCCATGCATGTGTGCATGGCCTGCATGAATATGCACCAATAGGCAGCACTGGGGACATACTCGTAGCCAGCGGCCAATACTCAACGCAGTCAACGTACCTCATCCCGTGCTCAGGATCCACCACGCTGCATGGCGTCAATCTTATATGGAAATCCTGGGCTTCATTGAATTTGAGGGTCAAGATGAACACTGGGATAACAGACAGGCGAATTAGATATGACCTCCAATGATCCAATCCCACACAAGTTGCATGCTATGCTATCAGGAAGACAAGACGATGGAGCAGATTCGGTGGCACATTCTCCAGCGGCTCGGATTCAACTCTACCACTCCGGGGATGTAGTTCGAGCCCAACTTCCAAGCACCACATGTAAAGGTTTCGACTCGCTTTTCATCTTAATCGCTTGACAATTGAGGAAATAGCGAAATGCCCGGGTGCTTCGTGTTACAGAATCACAACCGGTGAAGCTCCTGCAAAAGAATCAAGAAGGAGGGCAAACGACGATTGGATTTCCTCGGGAGCTAGGCACCCATCAAGCCGTATGTTCAACTTGTAACTGCTCATCTGTTTAACCTCTTGGTCGTTTTTCATCATGTAATAGCATCCAATAGGTGTATGTAAGCGAGGAAAAGGCCTGCGTTGTAAAAAATTTCTAATGTATTCTTCTTCATACAATAATATGTAGTCCTCCTGCAAGAAAATTTGCACCAATGGCACTGGGCAGCCATGGCACGTCCATACGATTTTATTGTTCTAGTAGTTTCATTTTCCTCTTTTTGTGTGTGTGTGTGTGTGATGGGTGAGTGATCGAAGATCTTGTAGCTTCAGCTTTGGAGCCACCTGGCGCGTCAGATTAAAACGATCGATCATCTCGATCTCGTAGCTGAACCTTGTGTTTCTCGAGTCTGAACTGCTTCCTCAGAATGATGACAAAGTGCATGCTGTGGAATGAATGCGTCGTCCTTGAACGTTCAAGTTTTAATCCTTTCTTGACACTATCGATCAGATGGCTACTGCCGTGTCATCTGCGCCGATTTCATCCGACGTAAGCTACGAATGCGGAATGCACGCCCGATGTATCATGTGACTCTGTGTAACACCTTCCCGAGATACGCTCTACCACCTGGCCGAAGAAAAGTCAAACACGAGCTCTACCTTAAAATGCAATCCCACTGGCAACTGTGGAAAGGCAACGGAGGCACACACCACACCACCGGCGCACGCAGAGTCATCAGCCGGGCAGAGCCCACAGGTCACAGCGCCAACCCCCGCCGCCCATTGGCGGCTAGCCGGCTAGCATATAAAATCCCACAGAGAAAAACAAATCAAGCCGTAAAAAAAAAAACCCAAAAAGTTAGCCGAGCGAGTGAGCCAGAGCCGGACGCGCACCAGCGCACACAGCGCCACCGGGAAGGCGGAGCAGCGGCAGCCGGGAGCGCGCGGAGAGCATGGCGACGCCGATGGCCGGGGAGGGCCCGATCGCGGCGGCGATCCCGCGGTCCCCTCCGCCGCCGGACGCGGGCGGCGGGGGCGGGTCGGCGGCCGAGGCGCCCGTTCTCATCTTCGTCTACTTCCACAAGGCGATCCGCGCGGAGCTGGAGCGGATGCACGCCGCGGCGGTGCGGCTCGCGACCACGGTGGACGCGTGCCCGGGAGGGGCCGTGGCGGCGCTGGAGGCGCGCTGCCGCTTCCTCTTCGCCGTCTACCAGCACCACTGCCACGCCGAGGACGCGGTACGTGCCGAACGCGGCCGGAGATTCAGCCGTCTCTCCTTGCATTTTTTGTTTTGCGCTTCTTTCGTGCTGAGATCGTGGAGGCTGCCGCCTGCAACTACCTCCGCTGGCCCGCTGGTGTGTGAACTTGCGGAATTGTGGTGATTGGGGCGGGGGGAGGAGTTCGTGGTCGCCTAATTGTCACAGAAGTTTAGAGGGATTGAATTGCGGTTGCATCCACATGATCTGAAAATGGATGGAGTTTGCAAGCACAGCTGGCTGGCCGTGCGATTTGGTTATTCTCAAGTGCATAGTCAGTACATGTACGAACCATGTGACTGTAAACAATTAGCTGTTGTCTGAGATGTGCAGGATTCTACTGTCACTGATTGATGCGAGCATGCGTTCAGCTAATATGCTCTCAGGGTACTACCCTGAGAGCATCTGACTTATGTGGTTTCATTTCGGGTTACATGTTTCATAGTACTTGTTAGAGTAGCATAACCGATGTGATTTGTTCAGAGTGCAGTATACAGTTTTGTTTGATTTAGCAGTCGGTACCAAGTGAAGGTTACAATCCAAAAAAAATGAACAGGTAGCAAACAGATTTTGTCATTTGCAACTATTCCTGTTTTATATACCTGAAACACATAAGCCTACTATATACAAATTGTTGAAAACATGGACCTTGCACTTTTTTATTGTAGTTTAATCGCTGATGTTTTGTGAGCCTTTATAGGCCAATGTAATCCTACCGTTATGTAGAATGTTTACAGATCATTTGGGGTATAAGATTTTTCTATTGTTGATTGCAGGTTATTTTTCCAGCGCTTGATATTCGAGTGAAAAATGTCGCAGGGACATATTCTCTTGAGCACAAAGGGGAAAATGATCTTTTTGAACATCTATTCGCTCTGCTACAGCTAGACATGCAGACAGATGTTGCTATTAGGAGGGAACTTGCATCTTGTACTGGAGCAATCCAAACATTTATAACCCAACACATGTCCAAGGAAGAAGAACAGGTTTTCCCATTGGCCTGCTTGTTTTGTCCTGCTTTATGTTTGTTGATAAAATATTGAATAAAAGTTGCAGTCCCTCTATTTCTCTATTAAGGAACAATGTTTTTGTCATGGGCAGTCAGCTGGGCCTTATGGGCTAGATACATTAGGGCTAGGGTTAGAGATAAGATTAGATATCTTTTTTAGGGGCAAGTAAGTCTCTATATAAATGTGTGAGATGTATCAATCAAAGGTCCAGCCGGGCTGCCCATGACATTCCAGTTGCTCTGTGCGATGTCTGTAGTAGTATTGTTGTAATTGAACCATTTCCTCTTTAAAACAATGACACATGGTTCTCTTCCACATTTGAGGGACGAACAACTATAATAGTGTGGTCTACTTCCATCTTTATTTAAATATTTTACTGAGCAAAAGGCTAGTAGCTAAGGTGGCTATAGAAGCTCATTTCTAAAGAACTCTAGCAGTCTAGAGCAGACATGATTGAAGTGCTTTCTTTTACAGCCTAGAACATCAGAGAGGGTAAATATAGATTTACACCAATGTGAAGTGTCTCCTTACACTTCTACAAATGCTATAGAAAGTCTTTAGATTATGTACTTGATCACGATTCCTCACCTGATGGTAATCTAATTTTAAGGCATATCTGGATTATGCAAATATTCATATTTCAGTGTCCTTCTGAGTTGAGATCACCTCTGTACTCTGTTATTGCCCTCTCCTTCCAGCATAAGGCATATAATACTGTTGTCTAATCTTCTGAGAACTTTGTAGGTCTTCCCATTGCTCATCAAGAAGTTTTCACACGAAGAACAGGCTGATTTAGTTTGGCAGTTCTTATGCAGTATCCCTGTCCATATGATGGCAGAGTTCCTTCCGTGGATTTCAGGTTCTGTTTCACCTGACGAGAATCAGGATATTCTTGACTGCCTACATAAAATAGTTCCTGAAGAAAAACTCCTCCAAGAGGTCCTCATTATTATGACACCATGCACTTTTTCTTCCATTTATAAAGCTATTAGTTTATCACTTAATTTAGTTTATTTTACTTCTGAAGATTGTATTTGCGTGGATTGGAGGGAAATCATCCAGGACAGTAGCACAAGTTTTTTGTGATCCTTGCCCCAAAAGCAGTGTTATATGTGAGGGCAGCTCTGATCAAACATATAAACATGTATGCTCACTTGAACACTCTGGAAAGAGGAAATCGACAGAATCTAATCAGCTTTCCACACATCCAATTGATGAGATTCTGTATTGGCACAATGCTATTCGAATCGAGTTGAGTGATATAGCAGAAGAGGCGAAAAGGATCCAGCAATCTGGAGACTTTTCTGACATAGCAGACTTTAATATGAGGCTGCAATTTATTGCAGACGTGTGCATTTTCCACAGGTATGAGGCTTTGCATCTCAGGTTCTCGACTCGTGAATCTTCTTTCAAAAGCCCCGTAAAACTTACAACTGATGAAATTTCAATTCTATTGTGTTAGACTTATTGATATTTATTCAGATGCACATTTTATTGCTTACACATGCTCTGACAACACACTGCTAGTGTACTGTATACGAACTTCGAACACTTAAACACGACATATGCCACAGTGAAGGTGTGAAAGTACTACATATGCTAGAAGAATATATCCTTTACTTGGTTCTCTTAGAATGCAGAATGTTTTTGGTCAAAACACCTGAATGCTTGATGTTTCAGGTCCAACTATGTTTTTATTCTCTTTAGTGAATGATCTCGATTTATTTAGTTCCACCAGTAACATTTTTGTTGGCCTGCAGTATCGCCGAGGATCAGGTTATATTCCCTGCAGTAGATGGTCAAATATCCTTTGTGCAGGAGCATGCTGAAGAAGAGCGACGTTTTAATAAATTTAGAAGTTTAATTGAACAGATCCAAATAGCAGGAGCCAGATCAACTGTGGTGGATTTTTATTCTGAGTTATGTTCACAAGCTGATGAAATAATGCAGAAAATTGAGATGCACTTCAGTGACGAGGAAACAAAGGTTAGTTTAGTACTAAAGAAGCTGGACTGATGTCCTATCAGTTAGCATATTAACTCTATTTGTGACAGATTCTCAGCTTTCGTATATGATTATCCCAGGTACTTCCTAAAGCTAGAATAAAGTTCACGCCAGAGAAACAGAGGGAACTTTTATATAAGAGTTTATGTGTCATGCCATTAAAGCTACTGGAGCGTGTTTTACCGTGGTTTGTAACGAAGCTGAATGATGTGGAGGCGGTGTCTTTTCTTCAGAATATGCGATTGGCAGGTTATCTCTATTTACTATCTTGTTTTTTTTTCAACAAAATACTATCCTACTTCTCACTAGCTTTTCAAAACCTTTCCTAATTTATAATATTTATTACTGATATGTACTGCAGCACCTCCCTCTGAAACTGCATTGGTCACCCTTCTCTCCGGCTGGGCATGCAAAGGTCGTTTGGAGGACACATCCAACTCTGGGAAGTTCATATGCTTGACATCAGGAGCAGCGAGCTGTGCAGTGGATGGAAATGATTTCAAAACATGCCAGTCATTCTGTCCATGTTCTATAAGCAACAATGGCACTTTCGCAAGACCAACCAAGCGAGCAAGTCCTGCAGAACCTACCACTGATATTAACAGAAGCCGCTGCTTGCAAAATGCTGATACTGAATCTACCCAATCTAACAAAAGAAACTGTTACATTCCCAGGCTAAGAGTAGAAAGTAGCTACCTAGTTGTTAATTTAGGTACCCCTGCAAAATCCTTTCGCTCTCTGCCTTACAATTACTCGGCACCTTCATTATATTCAAGCCTTTTTTCATGGGAGACAGATACACCATTTTCTGGTCCTGATAAGATCTCTAGACCAATCGATACCATATTCAAATTTCATAAGGCAATCCGTAAGGATTTAGAGTTTTTAGATGTGGAATCTGGAAAGCTTATTGACGGGAATGAATCTTGCCTTCGCCAATTCATTGGAAGGTTTCGTTTACTGTGGGGTCTATATAGAGCACACAGCAATGCTGAAGATGAAATTGTATTTCCTGCTCTTGAGTCAAAGGAGACACTGCACAATGTCAGCCATTCATACACTCTTGATCACAAGCAGGAAGAAGAATTGTTCCAAGACATATCCATTGTCTTATCTGAACTTTCGCAACTACATGACAGAGTGACCAAGCCCCTTGATGTTGAAGCTGCAACAAATCATATTTCAAATAATGAGATAGATTGGCCTAGAAAGCATAATGAACTCTTGACAAAGCTTCAAGCATTATGCAAGTCTATCCGGGTCACGTTGTCAAATCATGTTCACAGAGAAGAACTTGAGTTGTGGCCATTGTTTGACAAGCATTTTTCTGTAGATGAGCAGGATAAGATTATTGGTCGTATAATTGGTACTACTGGTGCTGAGGTTCTACAGTCAATGTTACCTTGGGTTACAGCAGCACTTAGTCTAGAGGAACAGAACAAGATGCTGGATACAATGAAGCAAGCAACGAAGAACACAATGTTCGATGAATGGTTGAATGAATGGTGGAAGGGACCTTCAACCTCAGTAGACCCATCAGACAATGATTCCGCTCCTTCAGAAGGTTTGTTCAATAGATTTTCTTCTCCAAAATGGTGGAAGGGACTTCTGTTTCACTAAGATTTTTTTTGCTTTTGGCTTGTAGACAGTCATTTTCAGGAGAATGTTGAACAGAATGGCCAGATGTTTAGGCCTGGTTGGAAGGACATCTTCCGAATGAACCAGAGTGAGCTTGAAGCTGAGATACGAAAGGTCTCTAGAGATTCTACTCTTGATCCAAGGAGGAAGGCCTATCTGATCCAAAATCTCATGACCAGGTTTGTTATTTAAAAAATACAGTAAAATAGTAAATAAGGCAAGTGGCTATTATTCCCCCTAATTTTGTAAATTTCAGCCGTTGGATAGCTGCTCAGCAGAAATCACCACAATCAAGTGCCGAAGAACATAATGGATGTGCACGACTACCTGGCTGTTGTCCTTCGTACCGAGACCCAGAGAAACAAATATTTGGCTGTGAACATTACAAACGAAACTGCAAGCTTGTTGCTGCATGCTGCAATAAGCTATTCACTTGCAGATTCTGCCATGATAAAGTTAGTGACCATACAATGGACAGGTAACTGCTCTACAGCTACTTATTGTCTTCCACACTGTTCCTGGTGAGGGAGGCTTATGTACTTCTTACGTTTCAAGGATTTCTTTGTAGCATTAAACTACCAATATCAAATCAGCATTCAGTATTACATGGAAATAGCTGTTTGTGGTGCTGCAATAAACCTATGGTTCCTTTGTTGGATGAACTTTTTTTCTCAATTGAAATTTGCAATTGTAGCTTTTATTTCCTGCGAGGGGTGTGGGATACTTGGCTCTTAGTATCTGTTTTAAATAGCGGGCTAAGACGTTTAGCGGCGGGGCTGCCGTTACAGGATATAGCCGGCTATAGCCAGATATAGCCGGCTATAGCCAGATATAGCCGGATAAATGCCATAGCGGAAGCTCTTTTCTAGCAGCTATAGCCAGCTATAGCGGTAGTTTAGCCGGCTATTTAAAACATTGCTCAGTATATCAGTTTTACATAATACTAAGGACAAAATAACATATTTGTATTTGTATATTGACCTTATCTGTCATATGATGTGCTGATTGTTAGAACTTAGAAATATTTAATTACAAGGCCCCCAAAAAAAGGAAATAAAGAATACTTACATTACTTTGTGGAGCTCCTATTTGTAGGAAAGCAGCGGTGGAGATGATGTGCATGCTATGTCTGAATGTTCAACCGGTTGGTCCAAATTGCCAAACCCCTTCTTGCAATGGACTATCCATGGCAAAGTACTATTGTAGCATATGCAAGTTTTTTGATGATGAAAGGTAATGCTGTGTAGGTTTACATTTTAGTTCCTTGTCTTAGGTTGGGTACATTTCTCTCCCATAAATGCATCAGTGCCTCAGTTTTCACCATTATCCTGTGGAACAATGTTGATTTTCTGCTTATAAACCCTCGAATTGTTGTGATTCTTCTCTAAATTAGTTCGAGTAAAGTATAAGCTGTGAGAACTATTGTGTTTTGTGCCACATTTAGTGTGTTTACTTTATTTTATTATCACTTTGGGTTAAATTCTTTGATGACGCGGTTCATCTTTGTGACATTTAAACACTCCTAATTCTGGATTGTTTCTCAGGAATGTCTACCATTGTCCTTTTTGTAACTTGTGCCGTCTTGGGAGCGGATTGGGCACTGATTTCTTTCACTGCATGAAGTGCAATTGTTGCCTTGGCATAAAGATGATAGAACACAAATGCCGGGAAAAGATGCTAGAGATGAACTGTCCAATCTGCTGCGACTTTCTATTCACATCAAGTGCACCAGTTAAAGGTCTTCCTTGTGGCCATTTTATGCATTCAGCTTGCTTTCAGGTATGATAATCTAGTAGTGTTTCATTTACTACCATGGCTGGAGCAAGTGCTTTTTTGATATATTCAATTTCAGGCATATACCTGTACCCACTACACTTGTCCAATCTGCTGCAAATCCTTGGGAGATATGACGGTAAACTACACTACTTAGGCTGAAAGAGTTACTTTGCATTTACCATTTTGGTTTGTTCTGCCACTGATAGCCCATAGGAATACTATTATGTGCTTTCTATATCCATTAATCTGAAGATGAAGGGCCAAGAAACAGGCTTTGATCTGTTATAACTTCTTGTTCTATGTTCCCTTGCTCGGACCTAGGAGTATGCAGTAAGCGCTGTTTTTTCTTCCTTTTGTTTTCTTTTCTTGAGAAAGATAAAACACAGTTTCTTATTAGAACTTGTACTAGCAGCAGCAAGGCAGGAGTAATTCTTTAGTGCTTTCTCTTGGCATCACCAGCTGATATTTTCAAGCATCTCTATCCACAGATCTCGACGGTTTACGTCCTACAGCCCTTTGCTCCTTTCTCCAGTCCATTAAGATGCACCTAATGCAATATTTCGTTTGTGAAGGTGTATTTTGGCATGCTTGATGGTTTGCTGGCCGCAGAGCAGCTTCCTGAGGAATATCGAGACCGGTGTCAGGTAAGCTATTTCTCCTATTCCCAGTTTCATTCTTTCGCATATTCTCGTGTGTGTTTATTTACGCTTCCGTTGCGTGGCTGTCCCAGGATATACTATGTAACGACTGTGAGAGAAAAGGTAGATCACGGTTCCACTGGCTCTACCACAAATGTGGCTCCTGTGGTTCTTACAACACCAGGGTCATCAAAACTGATACGGCAGAATGTTCTACATCAATCTAACCAGGCGAGATTTTGTTTTTACTTCTACTATCGTACTTTGTAATTTCTTTTTCTGCGATTCATTTGTACATACTATCTATAGGGGAGAAACAGTGCTTGTAGCTATGATAACTTGTAAGCAAGGCATTCGTTTCATAGCCGCAATGGCTTGGGACACTGACGGGTCGCCGCGTACGCACCGTCATTCTGGATAGCTCGACAGCCTCTACTTCGGATTGGCATCAGCCATTGCCGGTGCAGGGTCGCTGCCACTTACCAAGGCGCCGAGTCACCCGTGCTGCTGCCACGAGATCGAGACGGTGAGGGCGGCGGCCGTGGCGACTAGACGATACCCCCAGCCAGGTTTAACCTTGCATGGTGATGAGCACGCGCCCGGCGCGCGCGGTCCCATGGCCCGCGGGGGAGATCCATATGGTCCATGAATACGACGCGGCCAGCTCGGTGATTGTTCTTCCCTTTCCCGAGGGAGGCGCCCTTCGTCTTCGCCTTGATTTCTAGCAAGCGGCACCGCATGGCGCAGGCGCGGGCGCGCTGCCGCTGCGGTTGCATCTTGGATTGATTACTCTCAGCCGATCAGACAAGCCCCCGCCCCAAAAGTCCCCAACCTAACTTGGTCTGTGACTGTACCTCGTCTCCTCCTCGCCTCTCTCGTCCCTGTGACATTATTGACCAGGGCTGCGAGTCATCATGCACGGCATGCCAAGTTGCCAACGATATGCATAATGCCCCGAGCTGACGATCTTGCTTACTAGTCGCTTTGCCAACGTCGAGGTAGCTTGGTAGGGAGAAACAGGCGAAGTTGTACAGCACAGCAAAATACAAGAACAAAGGAATCATGTACTATGGAGTTACGAACGCCTAAAAATGTCAAACCCGATCTCGTTCACTAGCTCCTGGACTAGATCATGCTCTATCTGGGCTCCGATCTGGAATGCCTCGAGTGCAGTACCCATGCCGGCCTCCACCGCATGCTCGACCTCGCTCACAGCCAGTTCGTCCAAGCCCCTCCCAGCCATGCTGCTGCACATTGCAATCTCCTTCCTGACCTCAGTAGCCAGCCTCTCCTCGGTGCAGATCAGACCAAGCTTCGTGAACGACCTGTAGCCCGAGTCACAGAGCTGGGCAGACATCGAGTCCAGGCAATCCCAGACGGAATCTAGCGCGAGGTTCCTTAGCGAGTTCACGTCCTTGGACTTGATGGAGTTGAGATCCTGCTGGGCGCCTGGCGTCAAGGTGGCCAGAGCGGACTCGATTGTCCGGAGGAGGAATGTCTTTGATGGTTCCTCTGATTCACGTCGACTAGAAGAGCGAACGTTTGTTAGCAGCAGTTCAACAGTTGTTGTAACCTCCCCATGGTGTTTCAGCTTGCTGTCTTGGACTTCCTGCTCAGGCGGTTGAGCATCAGACTTGTGGAAATTAGTATCAGAACACCTGGAGTTTCTCTCGGTAGTCACATCTTGCACGCTAGCAGCTGGTGTACATGTGTCCCTTGGATGGCTGTTAGTGGAGGTGGCTTCTGTTTGCAATAGTTGAGGACAAGAAACAGTCACAACACAACTCAAATTGCACAGGATATCTATCGGGATTTTGCATGTTTTACAGCATACTAAAGTAGTAATGCCATACACAAAGTTTCTGTTGGTTGGCCAAAATTATTGTAAAAATGAAGGGGATAATTAAAAAAGGTGCAAAATTATAGACAACCTAGCATTTTTTTTGCAAGTGCGCTAAAAAGATTGTTTCCTTACCTGCAGTATTGAGTGGAATACGAGGAATGAAAGCGCCATCTGCATATGTAGATTGAAGAAGAGATGTAGGCCTTTTCTTTTTGCTGCCTCTGGATATAGATGCAGGTGTATTGCAACCTTTTGCATCAGCCTGTAGATGGTGGTCGGTAAAGAATTTCTGTTAGACTAAAATCATAGTGATGTTTTCATGAGAATTGTCTTGGTGTTGTACATGGTTGAGAACAAGAAGAATCAAAATTACTGACCTCATGCTTCTTATGCAACTGGACCGGTTTGGAAGGGTCTCTGAACTGATATGTCACAGCATGCATTGAGTTGCGCTGCCACAGCAGTTCGTCACTTAAAGATTCTTCTGCAACAGGTACAACCCCCTTCTTTTCAAACAAAAAAGAGGCTGCTCTACCTCCAGGAATATCTCTATTTTTCATCTCATCTTGGTTAAAGAAAAATGATTCTGCAGTCCCCGGACTTGAAATGGCTATTCCCCTTTGAAATGTATTTTGACAGTCTATACGAGAGTGTCTCCTAGGGCAATCACCAACTGGAGATACCTGAACATGAGTACCAGTTCTTGTAGCATTATCACTACACAAAGAAGTAGCAACAACTTTTACTGGTGAACTGGAAGTGAAAGAAATTATGCCTGATTTCTTGATGCCCCTTGAAACATTGCATGACAGTGACTGTCTTGGGAAATCATTCCTTGCATAGTTTTGACTGGCAGACTTAGGCTTCTCACTGACCAGACCTGCTCCTTTTGCAATTATCATGTCTTTCTCCATAACTTTTGGCGTTAGAGTCCTTAGCTTCAGTTTGTTAGAGGTATCACTATACAGGCTGCTTCTTGGAATACCTTTTGTGGTCATGTTCTTGTTCTCTGCACTGGTATGTGACTCACCAAATCTATCCAATTCCTTTCTTTTTGACCTCAAGGATTTACAGCCAGCCATCCTTTTGTTTAGAGAAACAAAGTCCTGAGCTGTGTTTGTCGCATTTTGCTCCCTGCTTCTATGTTTGTTCCTTTGGACCATATATCCTGGATCTTCCTCTCTACAAGCTATAGTATTCTGCTTCAGGTTATTTTCCTTAAGAGGACCACGACGAGCATTCTCCTGGGATATGTTCCTCGGCTGATTTTTTTGGGCATCTTGATTTGTAATAGCAACATAATTGGAGGTTCTCTTGACACTATCCTCAAACCCAGCCTTCTCATGCGAGCTAATGAGCAAGCACTTACCATTTCCTTCAGGTTGAATTTTGCATTTCTGGTCTGACCTCCTGAATGGAATACTCCTTCTACTAATATTCTTTTCTATCTGCTTATTGGAAATCGAGTGGTGCAGAGATGTAGCTCCTTTGTTGTGAGCGTCAAATCTTTGTGCATCAACATCAGGCATTTCCCTTAAGAATTGATGATCAGACCAATTATGTAAGACAGCAGCAGTACCAGGCAAACCATCATCACTACTGCATGAATACTCCAAATAGGCCTGTCGTTGTTTGAGCTTGCGATTCCTGGACTGCAACCCAGGTTCCAGAACCTTGACTGCTGCCTCAATCAGCCGAGCCTTGTTCCTTCTGGACATTGACCTTGGGCTCTTAACAGGTGAGGCTAGCTTGTGTGCATGTCTTCGTGGCCACGATGGTCGTGTATCAGGAGCATTGAAAAGAATTTCATTGTCCTGCCACCGATCATCTATGACCTGCCCTGTCTTCTGTTGTTTCTGAGGCGATGTGTATATGCTCCGAGATGTATTGGACCAATCTTCAGGGCCTGAATTTTGGAGCTCGGTGGAGTCTATGGCTTTGGTCGGCTGTTGACGGTTCACGGCCGGCATGGAGCTGAGACCCATCAGCCGTGCTACCACTCCTGGAGCACACATTTCATTTTCGCTGCAGTTTCTGTCTTGGCCAGGCTGTGGGTAGTGACTGGTGCCATTGCCTTCAATTTTGCTTCTTGAGCAATCTGCAGAATCGCGCTGAAGGAGAAGAACATGAATGAGTTAGATATATTGGAAAAAACAACAAAAATGGCTAGGAAGAAGGGAATTTGGCTCTGCATGCATCTTTTTTTTTTCTGGAAGCAAAGGGCCGAAAATATCAGGGGCAGTTCATCACATTTTCAGAGCAAAATTGCAGTTTCATCCCCAAAAAAAATCTGATGTAGAAAAAGAAAGAGGAGATTTTGTGCCGTACCAATAGGGGCCTCATCTTGGCCGCCGCCGTCTTCTCGGCGCTGCCTGCCGGTCTCCCGGGCGAGTACTTCGGTGCGCGCACTGAAACACCAAAGGCACAAAAGCTGACGAACAGCGGCGATTCGCAAAATTGCGAGAAGGGGGGAAATTGATTTGCGCACAGAAAGGACAATGTAGTTTCGTTGCAATCTCACCTGGGGGGAGCAGCTTGCTTTTCTTGGAGGACGAGGAGAAGAGCTTCCTCCTGGCGAACATCTGGAACAGCGCCGCCACGCACGACGGCGCCGGCTTCTGCCGCTCGGCGATCGCCAGGCTGCTGCCGCCGGCGCTGGGCGCGGAGGCGCCGCCGCTCTTCATGTCTCGACGCCCAGAAGAAAAATCCAAACTCAATTCTATCTTAGCCTTGTCCTGCAATGCATCTCCTCCTTTTCAATCCCGGATGCCTCACTCTCGCTCATACTTACAAAACCCAAAATAAATGCAAAAAAAAAAAAGGTGTTGAACCAGTGTAGACTATTTTCTCTCCCTGAAGTATTAACTGCTGTCTCCAGTTCTTCTTGGCTTTCTGAATTTTGACGGGGTCGCTAAATGCCTAAAAGATCATGCCTTGGTCACATCCCATGAACAACCATGGACAAATGCTAGAGAACAAAAAAGAAAGAAAGCCACTACTGTAACTCTTGGTCACAGATGACTACTGAACGGTAATTCCTCTCCGAGTCCTGTCAAACCTTCCTAAACCAACTCCAACATCAAACAAAATAAAAACTTTTCTAGTGATCCCAAGAGGGCAGATGATCCAAGTGTTGAAATCTGGCGACTTGAGAACGGAGAGAGCCAGAGAGGGAGGGGGGCGAGACGATGAGAAAGGAAAGGAAGGGACTCTGGGGTGCGGGTATGCAGGCGTCTCTTGGCACTGTTGGCTGTTGAAGATAGGAAGCGACATCTCAATACTGTTCTTGTTTGTTTCTTTGTGTGAAGCGTAGGTGACTAGCACTGTCAGCGTCGGAACCTTTTCTGTGCTGACATGTCTTATTGGGTTTTGTTCGTTTGCTTGGCACGTCTAGCTGTATTCATGCTTGCATTTTTTTAGTTTTCGAGTGGTTACTGTCCTCCATAATAGGTAATAGTACTACACTACCAGAGGCTAAAAACAATGCTTAGGATGAAGTTGAGTGAAAAAGTTACAGTATCTTTTATAGAAACTTGAGTAGAATCCAAGGGACGACAGAAAAGTGAAGCGTTGCTTGTAATGCTGGATAGCATCAGTAACTATGGCGATGGTAACCATCTACTTGCAACACCTAGCTCCATGCTGGTTCTACTATACCATTATGGCCTTAATAGGGCAATGTGGAGTGACTGTGCTCAAATGCCTCGGAGACATACGGTGATGGTGCATCTGCCTTTGGTTGGATGTTCTCTAGCTAACAGAAGAGTGACGTCAAAGCAAAGAGAAGGTTGTTGCTGCCGTATACGGACATGTCAAAGTACTCGTCGTAACTGAACTAGATACGTACACGCCCACCTGCTAGATCTTACTATATGCTCTCGATTCAAGAGATCGGAGTAGGAAGTTTGAACCGGATGGCGGATATTGATAAAACGCTTCATCTGAAATTTGAAAGTTTTCAAATGTCTATAGTGTTTGGCGGCGGCAGAATAAAATGATACTGTGTCACACGACAACAATGACGAAACCGACAAAAAAAAATTCTTGAGACTGCCAGTCTTGAGTGCTGAACCCACTGATATACATAGTCGTACATCGAGTGTGCAAGTGTGCAAATATATATTCCAGGATCCGGGTCAAATGCATCTTCGTTTTCTAAGCATGTCTTTTAGTCGGACATTCTTGGACACAACGTTGGCTGTTATGACTAATAGCAATTTAATAACCAGGATTAGCGTATAAACCGCTACGGTGGATGGCTGGATGCCAGCCGCTACCTAGGTCTTCGTTCAGTTTAAAACTTCCACCTCTTCTTTAGGTAAGGCGTATTTGAAATAAACTGTGAGCGTTGGTTTCTCTTCGAGGAACATATTATCAATGTTACAAAATTACTATCAAGCTGAGATATGCCAAATCTGAATTCATTTACAACCTCTAGACACTAAACGTGGATACAATTTAACTAATTATTGGTCAAAACTTGCAAAGTGTTTTGAACGAGCAAAAAACATGCAAAGTTTTACTAAACTTGCAAAGTTTGACTTTTTAAATCCTGATACGTACTTACATAAAGGAAAGGGGAGTGCAGTTATAGGTAGTCCAAAAACCTTCGATGCAGATCAGGTGGCACCATCGGCGGACCGTACCTATCTGGAGATAAGTCGCCGCAACGTGTTCGATGGCGGAGTACGAGTACCAAGCACGGCCCCTCTTATGCCCGTCCGTTAAAAAAAAAAAAAAAAAAAAAAAAAAGAGCACGGCCCCTGCGCACACAGTTCAGAGTGAGCCACACCACAAGCCTGGCTCGCTCAACACAGCACAAGTACCGTACCACCATTTGCATGCATGGTCCAACCCTGTGTCAACGGACAACTCCGCGCGAGTGTGCCCACCTGCGGAAACTGTTGTGCATATGCATCCATGCGTCCTATCTGTCCTTTCGATGCTTTGGCAGCAAGAACAATCACACGCTTTGGATCGTAACTATCCCAGGATTAGGGCTGCAAAGAAAGAAAAAAAAAACTGTCCCAGGATTAAATGGCAAATCATATTATCATCGTTGCTGGAAATGGGAAAGACGGGAGCCGGGAGGTGTGGAGAGAGTGGACGATGATTTGGCGGGCATGCATGGACGCATGCAGGCATTGAGCCGACACGGCACAGGCAGCTCGACTGCTCGAGACAGTGGAGTGACCAGATGCCTGGTCGTTCCCCGATTGATTGTACTGAAGCAGAACGCCCGCTGAGGAAGAATAAGAAGAACCGCTGAACAAGAACAGCCGTTTGAATCCCGGTCTCTCTTCTCATCTTCTGCTCCTCTCTGATAGCGAGCGTGGCTGATTTTGACGCTAATGGCAAGTGGTAGCCTGCATTAATCCCATCTCAAGTGGGGGAAAGAACTCTTTACCAGCCGCGCGTGCACAGGATGAGCAGTGTTGAGCGCCACCTGCCTGACCGTGCACCCAAAAGGCGTGTGGCTGCAGGCTCGGCGCAGCCACCTGCTGCTCACGCCCACCGCTTCCACTTGCGACCCGCATCCATCCAACCGTCGCAGTGCCGGCCCAAGGCGGCCGCTTGACCAGCGGTGTCGGTGCCACGGCGCTTTTCGCCCGTAGTACCGTGCTAGGAGTGTTGAACCTGGAACGCCATGATTGGGCGCCCCACCGGCATCAGCCATCAGGGTCCATAAAGAAGAAGACCAATGGAAAAAAAAAAACTGTCGGTTACGCTTTCACCTTTGATGAGATGAAAAACTGAACATGCGTCTTTGCAACGACGAACGAGAGCGTGTGTGGCGCATTTCAGAAACGCAATCGCACAGGCTGAAACAGCGACCGAGCGATGCAAAAGTGCCTGACACGCCATGGCGTACCTGCGGGGCGGCTGAGGAATTCGTTCGCATCGATGCAGTTCGAGAGGCCGGAAGCGAGTGCTCTGGCAGTCTTGGCTCTTGGCTGAGCCGCCCTGTGGCCTCTGACCTGCGTGGCTCGTGTGGGCCGGGTTAACAAAACCGGTGGGAACCGGTCCGAACCGACTGGTTCCCGACCAAACCGATCTGGTCTGGTTGCAAAAAACTCCGGTTACCGCTTCCAAACCGACACTATAAAACCGGACCACTCGCCTAACCGGTCGGTTTGACCGGTTAGCCGGATCGGTTTTTTTTCTAACGAAAACTGGTCCAACCACGGTTTTGTTAACACTGCGTGTGGGACGACCTGACGAACAGAAACCGTCCAGTTTAATTAAGGGCTTGTTTAGTGGGTCGTGTGCGGCTTGTTCACCAAAGTTTGTTGGAAAACTTGTTTTTATGAGATGAATAATCAGTATGAATAGTGGAAAGTTGTTGATGAATGGTAAAAAAAGTTCTGAAAACTAAAGATGAACGTCACATGGAGACTGCGTGGTGCTGCGCCATGTTACCTCGTCTGAATGTCACATGGAGCCTTTATCCATCCAATTTAAGAAGGCAACGTATCCTATAAGAACTGGCTTCGTGTGAGAACTATAAGAACTCCAACTAAGATCACAAGATCCTCATCCGATGGCCAGGGGTAAAGGTGGGTTAGTTTAGCACTTAAACCCTCCCACTTATCCCACCATAATCCTTTTGCAAATAACCCTAGCTAACCCTACCCTAATCCCGAGCCAGGACGCAGACGTGCGTCCTTTCGTCGTCGCCACCGCCGCACGTATTCTGTCCCGTTCCCTGCGCGAGCCAAACCAGGACGTCGCCCGCGCGTAACCAGGACGAGCGCCAAGCCAGGAAATGGACGGAAGCACGCACACTGCAGCAAGCGCGAGTTTAGATTGGGAGAAAAAACACTGTAGATTAAGAAAAACACTGTAGATCGTGCTGGGAAGAGTGTTCTGTAAGTGGGAGGGATGTGATGAATAGAAAAAAGTTAGATGAATAGTGTTTTTTTGAGAAGTTGGGTGAACTAAACTCACCCTAAGCATGTTCTGGTGCTCGCATTGCGTCGTTATAGCGGTGGAGATCGATCGATCGGGCACGATCACGAACGATGGACCGTGCTTTTGATTCGATTGTGGTCTCGTGTCATGCTAACTAGATTTTTCTGTCTTCTTGATAGGCACTAATCGAGAAATTTGGCATTCCTAATTCAGTGCACGAAGCTGACAGGCGACAGCACTCGATGATGAGCTTGCACTCGAACCAGGACTGAATACAGTACGAAACGCCGCCGCAATCACCTGGCTCGGGATTAAGGTGGGGTTACCTGGGGTTATTTGCAAAATAAAGGATTATAGTGGGATGAGTCAGGGGTTTAATTGCTAAACTAACCCACCTCTACCTCTGGCCATTGGATGAAGATCTTGTGATCTTGGTTAAAGTTCTCATAGTTCTCACACGAAACTAGTTCTCATAGGATACATTGCCATTTAAGAATACCCAAATAATTAGATTTTCTCTTTTATCAACCGATTCAAATCTCGCTTACCCATCAATCATCAAGATTTTATACTAGAAAATGGATAAAGATGTGTGGCGGACCACTCCGAAATTATTTCAAGTTAAGTACCCATAGACCACTAATCAAGCAGTCAGGCACTTAATCCGGAATAAGCTAGAGCGCCGTCGGATTATACCCAATTAACCACGTACTTTCACGATCGAAACAACACGCGCGCCCACGCGAAGGTGGGTTCCAGAAATTACAACATTCCACAAATTTAACATACATAAATAGTATCATAAAGTTATCATAAACTTGTCACACAGAACCACACGTTTCGACCTTAATCCAATTATCATACACGGGCGGGAGATCTACACATACCATCCTGCCCGTCCATCCTTATGATTCCAACATAAGTAAAGACAAGCAACTCCTATATCTCGCGAGTGACAGGGAATCACTCGACTTGTAACGGCCCTAAAGGCATTGCTCTACCGATCCTATCATGCTAGTATTTCAAGTCATAGGTACTAGAATCATGCAACTTGGGTGTTCATACAACTCCTTGAACGTAAATGCACAAGCATAATTAAATTCATAGTTGCACGATTTAAAAGTTAGGTTATGCTCCGGGGCTTGTCTTCTTGAGCTATTCCACTGTCAGGCTCCTGGTCGATCACGACGACGTCGGCACCACCCTCGGGGACTTCTTCTTCGTTGACGGGGACGAGGTTGTAGGTGTTGTCAACGAGAGCGCCTTCTACATGAGATGCACAACTTTAAGGTGGTTGCCTAAGTGATCTAAATGCAAGGCCTTGAAGGCTATATTCACCTAGACATACTAGTGACCTATTTTCTCCTTCACAAAACTAGAGGAGGTGTGTGGAAATTTCTATGCCTTCATGATGGTGATTGTGTACACATATTCAACAGTTCAAATTATTATTTTTAAGCAAGGGTGCAGTTCTGGAATTTAGATTTCACATGCTCCATATTTAATTAATTATCAAAAGTGTTCTATTTCTTTTTATAAACTCAATTTTACTCTAGTTTTTTCTCATCTTTGTTTCTCTATTTCTGTTCATCCTTTTTATGCATAAATTTTATGACAGCTACTGGAGTATAAGAGTTAGGCTCACTCCAAAATTTAGCTAAAACTGAGCTACACAGAATTTATTAAAAATAAAACAAGTTGCTGTCCTAGGAAACAAGATTAATTCATATAAAATCAAAACTACTTATAAAACGGGAGATTTCTTTACCAGAGCTATAAATGAGTGAAAGAAAGGCTCTGGCCAAGTGCTGGCTCAAAATAACACTTGGGCAGCCCTCAATAATTTTCTATCCGAAAACCAACATCTATTTATTTGGGAGCCTAAACAGGGTTAAAAAATTAAGTTTAGCATTTTTACCACATGTGCCAACAAGTTCCTAGACCTGTGGTGAAAAATGGCAATTTTTGGCTGCATAGATTATTTTTAATAATTACAGAACTAAACTAGAACAGGAATCACACAATAAATCATAACTAAAGCTACAGTCCATATTTTTAGGTCTTCTTTGGACACAAAGCGTCTAACGGCATGACAAGCAACATATCCATAGTTCAGCTCCAGAAGAGCTCAGGATTTGAAATGGTGCACAAGATTCTAAAAATAGAGTTTGAATTTTAATTCAAAAACTATTCACCAAAAGTGTGTACATACTAACATGAGATTGGAGTTTATAATCTCACGAGCCCAGGGAGTATTTTTGTGTATTTTCCGATTTTTCTATGATTTTTAGTGGATTTTACAAGATCTCCGAAAAATGGATCTAGGTTTAAGAATCTTTTTACGCCGGGGACCCTAACTCTTTTAAAATTTTGCGAACAAGTCCCTGAAATTTATATAGAGGACCCTAGAACTAAAAAGGGGAACGCATCTCGGTCCTCGGCTCGTCGGCGTTGTTACGCCGGCGAGAAGACGGCGAACTAGCTCGGGGGAAGTTGGGGGAAATGATGAGGGGCTCACTGCGCGTCGTTTGAGGTAGGTCTCGAGGCCAGTGGTGCAGTGGCGAGGCTCGTCGACGGTGAGCGGCGGAGCGACTTGCTCCGGCGACATCGATGGCCGGCTACGGGGGTCGAGACGGGGCGCGGTGTGGCTTGGAAGCTTCGCCGGAGTGAGACGGAGCTCGTCGAGGGGCTTTACGGCGACGGGGATGACCGGAAGATGGGGCTCGACGTGGAGGTGGAGCTCGGGGACGAAAATGGAGGAACAGCGAGAAATCTCGTCGATTCCCGGCGTGTAGTGCTCGGTTTTAGTTGGGAATGGCTCGAGGGGCTAGCTAAGAGAGTGGGTGAGCCATGGATGCGGTGGATTGAAGTTTGGTGGAGGGAGCGAGGAGGATTTTGGCCCGCACGGCACGGGCTCGAGCTCGGGTTTGCGACGGCCAGAGGTGGAAGAAGGGGGAGGGAGCGCGAGGAGGAGGAGAAGGGTTGAGCGCTGAGTGAGGAGAGGAATGGGAGTCGTTTGGCAGTCGTTTGGCAGTCGTTTGGGCAACTAGAGGAGGTCGGGTCAGCTCGGGAGGTGGCGTGCTCGCGAGCTCGGGCTGTCGGGCCGCCATTGATGGCCCTGACAGCTCGGGCAGAGCGCAGCCGCGGGTTGGGGGAAGGAGATTGCGGCGTGGACGGGTGAATCTTCTTTGGTGTTTCTCGTTTGGCACGAAGCGGGCTGGAATCGAGCTGCCGCGCGGCTCGGGCCGGCGTGCGCCGCCGCAGCCAATGGCAGCTCTGCCGCCATGATGATGGCGCCGCGCGACGACGGCGACTCGACGCGGGAAAAGACCGGGCGATGGCGCCGGCGTGTGCGCGGGGAAGCGGGACGTCGCTACCGCGGCTCTGGCCGGTTCGGCGGGGTCGCCGCCGCTCACCGGCCACGTGGCGGCCACTGCCGGCCGCGACAGTGCCCTTGTCGTGACGCCCGGGGAGCATCTCCGGTGCAGTGGTTTAAACTTCAAAAATTTGAACTACACTTCAAAAAGTACAAATACAAAAGTTGGAGTTTGAAATGTGGGACACAACTTTCTTTTTGAGATGAACTTAAAATTCCAAACTTTTCAAGCTCAATCAGGCCATTTTCAAACAGGCATTCAGCATGGTTTTTCGAGTTTTTGAGGGTCTTAACTGCAAAATTTGAAAAAGTTCCCAACAGTGACTAGGCCTTATTTGTGATGACAAACAACTTTTATTTTTGGCGATTTTAAGTTTAGTACAAAATTCTTGAGATTTCAGTTGGGTGTCAAAAAGGCCCTTGTTTTTTAATTTAAAAATTGAATTTTTTGATCAATTTTTGTGCTACCACCATTGCTGCCCTTTTATGCTGTTTTGATTGTGTTTTTAAGGTACTAAACATCAGGGATGTCACAAGATGAAAGTTTCAGATTAAGGCTAGGAGGTTTAAAAAAAAAGGACTTGCTAGCGTCCGGACCCAACATCGAACGGTGCTACAGTTCGAGTGAAACATGCAACATATGTCAAATTTTGCAACATGCAGTTGAAAGTTTGAAACATTACGACGTTCGAGTGAAACATACAACTTATGTTACATTTTGCAACATACAACGAAAAAGTTAAAACATTACAATGTTCGAGTGAAACATCCCAAGTAGAAATATTGAAATATTAAAAATAGTTCAATGTTGAAATATTGCGACAAAATCAACATCGCCCAATTTTTTACTGCCGTCCGGACGACAATGGGAGAGCATTACCGTAAAAAGAAAATGAGATGCGGAGGGGGGGGGGGTGGCTGGCTTCCTTCGGTGCCCAATTATAGGGGGAGCTTTGGGCTGCTTGTCAACTGGCGGTGGAGGCGGGTGAGATGGTGACAGATTAGAGACAGTGCGGATGTCGCCGGAGCCAGACGAGTCCCCCCGTGGTCGGCGGAGGCATATCGATCAAATGGATTAATGTCGATTTGCCTCTTTGATTTTTGCTATATGTGGTCCGTTAGCAGACTTGTTTGCTAATGCTTTCTTTCAAAATTCAAAAACCCTATAAGATGATCTCTTACTTGAATGATATCATTGCCATTCTAGCAAGGGCTGGAACCCACGAATGTTCTCGAATATCCACCGCCACTTTACTACTCCTCCTGTCACAAAAAGAATGCAACTATGAGAATTGTGCCAGTCAAGGTATCTTATGTTTGACCAACTTTATATTAATTTGTATTAGTATTTATCTTTTTATATAAATTAATTACAAAAATATATTTTATAATTAATCTAACGATCACGAATGTTAGCATAATTTTATTAAATTTAGTCAAATTTGAAATCGTTTGACTTCTCAAAAAGCGAGAATTGTATCCTTTTTGGACGAAGGAAGCAGTGTGCTGCTTGAATAGAAAGCTTGAACACTTCTATCATTGTGAGTTGTTGAATCCTTGTCAGTCGGTTGTCACTGCAAAGTCCAAACCGGAAAACGAGGCTTGCTGGGCGCCCTTAGATCAGTCTCCAAAGTCTTGTGCTCACTAGTCCTGGCCACGCGCGCACATACGAGTGACTTAGATAAAAAAAATCTCTAGAGTAACTAAATTAATAAAATTTTTACAAAGTGAATTCTATCAATTAACTAGCTTACAATATCTTGAGGGAGGGCATGTGCCCTCCTTAAGATCTATGTAGATCCGCCCATGTTCTCATTTCGTGCCCCCATGTGAGGAAGGCGACAGGAGGAAGAAGGAGAAAGAGATAGCAAGAGGAAGAAGAGGGATGCATCTGGCCATTCGATCTACATAAATACCTTTGATGCGGTACAGTTGAATAGTGAGGTAAAGATACAGACAACCTGTTTCGGATGCCTGTAATCAAGGTTGTCAGTACCCCGATACGTACCGTGGTATCTTACGATACTATGATCCTACCGGACCAAAACGATACCGATACTAGCTAGTATACTAATAATTTTCATAGTATCGTGATACTACATTGAGGCTCTACACGATCCTACCTAGAATTCCGTAGTATCCCGATCCTACGATACTACATAATTAGTAGTTCAATAAATATTTTTAATGATCTATTAGCAATCAGTACTATTTAAATTAAGTTGCGTTGAAAATAATGTCAATAAGACCAATAAAATATGCAAAAGGATAATTAAATTGATGAAACTAAATATTTTAGACTTCAATATATATGATATATTACAAATCTTATATAAAATATATATTTTATGGAATCTGATAGAATCCCGATACTACGATACGATACTATCAGGCGAAAAATGATACTACCTAGTATCCCGATACTTAGCAACCTTGCCTGTAATTGGCTGGGTTGCCAACAACAAGCGCAGAGCCCACCTACCCAACCTGGCCCGCCCGAGTCGGCACTAAGGCCCACAAATAATATCTACCACACGCGACTCAAGACAGCCCAAAACGTCGTCCTTCTTGCCAAACTGCGCGGGTGCAGAGCAGAGCAGGTGCCGTCGTCGTCCCCCCGCGGCTTTCGCATCTCAACCCCGGAACGGATTCCCCGAGGAAGGGAAAAACCGGGTCGGCTCGTGGAATCATCGGCGCCTCGCGCCGCATGCCGTTTGACCATTCGCTGGGTACGGATCGGGTGGTGCGTTGGCTCCCGACCACTCCGCAGCGGAGGGCGACGCGCGCGGCCCTCGCCGTGCACACCACGTCACCACGCCCTGCCCCTCTGGCCGTAGCTTTTTTTGCCGCCACGGGCTGTGGCTGGAACGGCGACGTCGCAACGCCACGGGGCTGATTTCTCACGGCACGCGAAAGGCGTTCGCCGAGGTACTCATATCATCATACCATACACGTATTTGTAATGTAAACGACGGCGGCGGCGCTGGAAGACGATCCTATTCCTAGCGTGGGTGTCTACGCACGAGTTGAGCTGATAGCTGCGGCCGGCCGGCCGGCCGGCACTGGGTGGATGACTGGATGGCTACTCAGTAGGAGTACCTCAGCACGTCACGCACATTCGCTGGGACAGCGACTCTCGTACGGCCGAGGGTGGTGGTGTACCTCGACGCGACGCCTAGTATCAACGGCCCGGGTCCCGCCGTACAACTCGGGCGACCCCACGTGCATCAGACATTTGCCCCGTTTGTGCCAGCATGTGGACGAGCCCCTTCGACAAGTTCGTACAGCGGTAAAATTAAACTTGTTTGATTTTTTTTATCATCACAATTCTTATGTTTTTTAGGGTGTGTTTAGATTGTAGGAAAAAACACTGTAGCATAAGAAAAACACTGTAGCATTAGTTGGGAAACGTGTTTTGTGAGGGAGAAATAGTGAAAAGTTGGAATAAATAGTGAAAAATTGGAATGAATAGGGAATAGTTGGGAATCTGAACATGGCCTTAGGGAAAATGTCAATTTAGGGGCTGGGGGGTGGGTCATTCATCATACACCACGTGCTTCATCTGGGCCGTGAGATCACGACGCAGCAGCGACCAAGGGCGGCAAGGGGGCGCTCTTGGATTTGAACTGCATGGCCATTCTGATTCGGTGGGCCAACCGCTTTAAAGCCTGCGGTATCCGTGGAAAGCGGGCTAGTTACCCTTACAAGCGGGCCCACGCCCCTGGCCGTGGAGTACGTAGCAATGTGTGGTACTAGTCCATTCCATCTGATCATCCATCACGAGCGTGCCGGCCGAACCGGACGAGGGGCCCCGACAGTAGGAAAAAAATTGCATGGGGACGGGCCGCAAAACTCCTCCCTTGCGGACCCGTACCCGATGGCTGCCGCGTGTCCGCATCGGCGAATCAACGCTCGCCACTGGAGGCGCTCGCCTGGTCTCGCGCTACGACTACGAGGACGGCCCGCTCGCTCGCATAGTCGGCTTGGCTCGGCTCCAGGCTTTGCCTCTACGCATGGTCGCATGGATTAGTACTGGTCTTGGCTTGGCTCGCCACTGAAAGCTTGCCGCAGGTCATCTGCTGGAGCCGCCGTCATCTGTCACTGCCGCTGCCCACAACTGCCACGGCATCAGTTCTTCCGCTTTATAAAAAAATATGAATTGTCCCCTGCTTTGGGATCTATAATTTGATTCAGAGCCTCAGGAGTTTTCAGTTTCAAGATCAATGCGACCTTCAGCAATAAATTTCCCTACAAACTTGCCGGACCATTAGCAATTGGTTTATTGTTCAGTAGTACAACATCATCAGCAGGAGTGCCGGCTGTCGAAGATTGTGAACTTTGTACCAAAAAAGTTTTGTCTGATTCACGAGAGATAATGACAATATCACTGACGAGTTCAGCAGAAAGGGAATAATCTACCCAGGCCAGCGGAGAACGCGACTCCGGCGGACGACTTGCGGTGGTTCATGAGCGGACGGGGGCGTCGAGCGGCGGCTGCGGCTGAGCTTTCGCAGTTCTAATCTATGTGCAGAGATTAAGCCTGGGAGCCGAGCCGAGCCTCGTAGCGCAAGACCAGGCGAGCGCTTCCTGGGGCGAGCATCGATTCGCCAATGCGGACACGCGGCAGCTATCGGGGACGGGTCCGCAGGGGAGGAGTTTTGCGGCCCGTCCCCATGCAATTTTTTTCCAGACAGTAACCCGTGTACCCGGGACACAACCTGATTGCCTTTCTTAATGGCCACGAAATAGTGGAACGGGTTTGTTATTCTGTAACTATGTCTGTACGTATAACTGTGTCGCAACACCTCGGCACCGTACGTGTACATGGGAACAGCGCATTCATCTTCCTCCTCCCCATTAATAGCATATTGGCATGGCACACTTGGCAACTGGCACGCGGTCAGCCATGATGCGGGTGCGGCCGTGCGGCGTGTGCTGCTGGAGTGATGGCGCCGTCCGTTCCCGATAGCCTGAGCTTTCAAAAAATTGATCGCCTGAGCTTTCGACCAGGCCCAATAGCGTCTCGTGCGAGCTGCGGGTTAGATAGATAGATATATACCGCCACACATCTTTCCTTGTCCCTGCACGCAGCACCACACGTCCACAAGGGGGATGGAGGAGAATTGGAGGTCGATAGATACACATGCCCAGACAAAGCCGCATCCCCGGGCGGTTTCATCGTACGCAGGGGCATGACAAACCCGGACGTCAACAAGCCCCGGAGCACAGTGACAGAGTACGTCGCGCGCGCCACCACCACCATGGCCGTAACCCCAAGCCTGTAGCATCGCTATATACCCTGATGATGATTGGGTCAGGAAAGAGGACGCGAAAGTAAGCAGGCGCCCTTTCCCTTCGTGGCGAGCTGAATCCTATCCTTCCTCTCCCCCGGCTACCTCCCAGCAATGATAGACGGCGCTGCCCTTGCCAGTTGCCACCGCGCGCGGTGGTGGTGCGCGTCGTGTCGACCCCAGCGCCGGGGAGAGGCTAGGGGACCAAAGAATCCAGACACGCCCGGCCGCCGGCCCAACCACTCAACCGCCTGCGTGCGTACTAGCACGCGGTGCGTCCTCTCCCCGTCTCGACTCTCGACAGGTATTGGGTAGCCCCAAAGAAAGCACGCACCACGACTGGATCAAATATCCCACGGCGCCGGGCCAGCACAAAAGCGCGCCGCGGGAGCTGAGGCCGCCACACGGCTCGTGCCGCTGGGCTGGCTGTGGCAGAAGCTACCAAGCACAAGAAGAGCAAGTGGAACTGGCACTGAATCATAACGGTAAGAGCAGCACAGGTACTAGAATGACTCGTTCATGAATTAGTAGTAACCACACAAAAGCGCAACACTATGTACAGAATGCTAGAGAGGCAGGCAGGTGGAGGAACGGAGCACGAGCACGTACACACCAGATGACCAGGAGGGTTTGGGAGGGAGGGGAAAAAAAACTTGTGAGAGGGGGCATACGACAAGCCCGGGGGCGGACCTACCGGCTCCATGGTGGTCTCGACTAGACCCCAGTTGTAAATTCGGGACGCGACTGCGACGCGATGACGCGAGGTGGTTGGATGGGCTTCCTTGGAGCCCTGGAGGTTGGCGGCGCCGGGCGCCGGCACGGAGCAGGCCAGGGGCTATTCGTCCGGCACCCGGTACGCGTCGGCGGTGATCTCGGTCAGCCACAGCCCGGGGAACAGCGACTGCACAGGCACCAGCGCACAAGATTTTGTTAGTGGTTTGGATCGGAGGATTATTCTTGCACACAACAATTATATCACTAGGATATTATTAATACTAGTGCTAATAAGTAAGCTAAGCGTATCGAGGGAGGGTGATAAAATATTGGATCACCAAATAAATAATAAATTAATAAAGTGGTTCGGAACAGAGAGGGGCAGTTCGCGGAGTTCGCCTTACATCGAGCTGCCGCTGCACGGCGCGCGGCCGCTTCCGGGGCCGCCGCCGCGGCCTCGCGCCGGTGAGCGAGTAGACGTCCTCCTCGATCTCCTCCGACGTCAGCGACACGGAGAAGGGCGCGCGCTTGCGCCGCCTCCGCGACGACGGCGGCGGAGGCGGCGCGGACGGGGACGCGGCCCACGACTTCTTCGGCGCCGGGCGCCGCCGCGACCGCTCCCGCAGGTTCCACGGCCTCGTGGCTGCAGCGTCCGCCTGCTGCTCCTGCTGCTGCGGGGGCGCCGGCGGAGGAGGCGGCGCACGGAGCTCGGGTTCCGGCTCCGTCTCAGTCGGTGGACTCGTAGTCTTCGGCCGCGGCGGCGGAGGGGGAGGGTGGCGAGAGAGGGAGGGGCTCCGACTGGGGTGGGGCACGCGAAGCCGGTCGGCCGCGTCGCGCAGGTGGCCCATGAGCTTTGCCCGGAGCGCCTCGATCCCACCGTCGTATGTCTCCTCCCCGACGACCTGAGAGGCGGCGCCCCGGCGGTGGGAGGACGACCGGCGGCGATCGTGGGCGGCGCAGCCACCGCCCGCGGGCGAGGCTACCGCGGGGAGGACGGGCATGCGGTGGGCGGCCGCCGGTGGAGGCTGATGCGCCCACGGCTCGAGGTGGTGCGGCGGCGCCGCCGGGGGCTTCGCTCGCCGATCTGCCGTGGCGGCCATGGCCGTCAACTCGGCCGGTGGAGGCGGCTTGGGCTGGCTGCGGCGGCGGAGACGACGGGCGGCTGCGTCGCGCGCGCCGCCGACGAGAGAGAAAGAGAGAGAGAGAGAGGTGATGGGTAGGAGGCGAGAAGGTTTTGAAGCCACAGGGGGGGTGGGGTCTTCTCGCGTTTTGTTACGGACGCGAGGCCGCGACGGGGTGTGTGTGTCGAGGGCAGCCTGGTAATTGCCCAAGCAGGACTCGCGCGTCGGAGGTTTGGGCCCAAAGGACCCAACCGGCTGTGGTCATCACGAGACCATCCTGCATCACTGATCTGTGGGTCCAATGGATATTTGGTCCCTCATGTCGGTGACGGTAAGCATGGAGCTCGCGGTGCAGAGGGGGCCGGCGACGGAAAGGGCATTTGGCCGGAGGCCAGCCAGTCTGTTGCGCGACCACACCAGACGGGGGTGTGGAAGGAAGCCGGTGGCGTACCAGTGTCCGTGAGGGCGAGAGCCCGGGCCCACAGGGCAGGGAGCGTCCATGCACGGGTCCTCGTACGTGGTGGGTCGCATCGGATTTCCGACGCGGGCCCCGTCTGTCAGAGTCCTGACGAGCTTCCCTGGACCTGGTCTTTGCCCCGGGCGAGCGGTGGACCGGCGGGTCCCCACCGCCGGCCAGCAGCCCAGCACCCAAAGCCTTGCGCCGGCTGCGCTCCAGGCCTCACGTTGCTTGCTGTTCCTACGGGCCACCAGTCGTGAAAAGCCACCCGTGCCTCGACGGCTGATCAGCTAGCTCATCGATGGCACCTGCTCGCCTGCCTTGTTTATAACCTGATCGATCGAGCAGCAGGTTGTTTGAGAAAACCTGATGGCACGTGGGAGAGTTTCTGAATTTGTCGCCAGTTTGTTTCACACACGATAGCCGTTTGATTCTTGAGGAAAAAGAAAAAGACTCATCAGGCGTTCGTTCCCAACAAAGATCTTCACGGATTGAGAAACCTTGGCAACCGATCAAGCTAGGCAGCGAGCCGTTCGTTTGACCAGGAGGAGGACACGCTGGAGGATTAGTACTAGTATATAGTTTGATGATAAAAGGAACAAAGAGGCGTCGCGCAGTCACGTTTGAGCTCGCAGGATATTATGCCCGGCCCCGTGGCCGCAGGTGTAAAGCGATCGGCCAATGGATACCGTCTGAAACTTGCCTTCTTTGACAAAGGGACTGCTTATTTTCGGGACGGAGAGGTAACACGTGCACGAGAGAGGGAGGTCGGATCGTGCTGTACAAAGGTCAACGCAGATGTATCGGAGACCATCAGTGCGTAGTAGTAGGTCTTTAGTTTTCAGAGCAGTGAATCACGAATGGTCAACATGGAATGGTAAAGCGAAACAGTACATTTCGAGAAGAGGCCGACGTCGATTATTATTGGAAGCAGTATGGTTTTACTACATCGTTTCTTGTATAAATGGTATCATGTGTTTAGAGTTACAACATATATTCACTTGTTCATCAGGGACTTTTATATTAAGATCTTATGGTCTTTGAAAACTGATGACTACTTGGGGGGGGGGGGGGGGAGGGGGGGGGCTTTTGTATTCGGCACGCAGCGCAGCACGAGGAGGATCATGGCTGAATCGCCAGCTAACATCTGACTGAATAATACAACTACTGTACTATCAATAATCTCGTGGCAAGAGGATCTATCCTCTACCGCATATGATGGACAGGTAGGAGAAGGATTATTCTGTTCTTCCCAGCTTCTCATGACAGGTAGGGGAGTATGAGCACTGGTGGTCGCGTCCAAGATGACACATCCTGCCTGGCCATAACAATTAACAAAACACTACTGGTATAAAGGCTCCAAAATTATTGGCGAACTTGTGTCAGTGGAACCGTGCAAGCTCTTCATAAATCATCTATCAGGTATAGTGAGGTGAGTAAATAGCTAAATATGGCAAGAAAGCACTGTCACAGTAAATAGCATTTAGAAAAGGCCCCTTAGTGAGGCATGAACTCACTGGGACACGTCGAGAGGGCCAAGTACATTTGTCAGGCACGGCGGCAACCAGGCGCCAAGCTGCGTGAGAAAGGTATCATGGCCATGGCTTCATATCTAATAATGTACTACTGTTACTAGAGGACATAACATTGACTCTGTGAGGTCAGATTGGCTAACAGGCCATAAGAGACCAGTGCGAAGCAATGGTGTCTTTGTGCAGTGTATTTTTCTATCCTTTAGAAAATGCATGTAGAAAAGTATAATATGATTTTCTTGGGGTGAAAAGGCTGTACCGTGTACCCCGGGAGGATAATTCTCACCCACATTGTTTTTAAGACTTTAAAGGGTCGCTATCAGCAATGACTATGCTGACAGAACAAACATTCCAGTACACCGGAATAATGATTGGGATATCATGGTGCTCTAGCGACACACATTGGAAATTGTTCTCTGTCCAATCTCCCCTTTCTTTGGAAATTGTTTTCTGTTTCTCCATTTCTTGAGTGCCAGCACGAGATCCTGATGAGGTACTCGTCGAGTTAAATGCGTTTCTCCAATTCTTTTTTTTTTAATGTTCTAAAGAGCCATCCCAAATGGGCTTGGCTGCTTCTTCTAATCTGGAGTGGAACAGGAAAGGGCAGCACACAGTTCCTCTGTCATCTTCAACCAGGTTGATCGATGCAAAGCAAAATGTGCTTGCAAGAAATGGGCAAGGATGGTAGTGTTCTGTTCTGTCTTGTGTTTCTGTTTGATGAGGAGATGACTGATAGGTTTTCTGCGTGGAAAGATCAGGCGCCGCAACTGTCTGATCGACAGAGTAGGGCTGCTATGAACTGAACTGAATAGCGGAAAGCAAGACGCAATGCAAAAAGGCACCAGACATGACATCAATGCCGTAGATTAATGCATGACACCTACAAGTGTTTGCAGATGAAGAATCTGCAGCTGCATTTCTCGCTGACAGAGATTTGCGAATCTTCTCCTGCAGAATTGGCGTCTGGGCTTTTGGCAAAAGAGCTTTGATGGAAACCGATAAGCAGAAACCCAATCAGCCAAGAGAGAGAGAACCCAACCAACCAAGTGCATACTGTTAGGGTTTGGCAATTGGCATACATGATCAATTGCACAAGCATGACTACCGACAAACTGAAGCGAGTAACCCTAAATCTGCTCTTAGCAACTCTGATGAGCCAGCCATTGCTCGATCAAGCTATTCGGTTGGAAATCCATCTCCTCCTCCTTTTGCTTGTTCAACTCAGAATCCCCCTTTCTGCACCGACGAGGAGCCGGATCAACTGATTGGCGTCTCCTCTCAAACATCCCAAAGAAATCCCGGGAAGTTAAAAAAAGATGGAGCTTTTAGGCATACCTCGTTAACCTTGTACCGGTCGCGAGTCACCTCCATCAGCGAACTCCCAGGGCAGAGCGTCTGAGCCACAAGAGAAAGAGGGAGCACGGACTGGATGGTCAGTAATCGAGGAACCAGGGAGAATAATTGCGATCGCGGTTAAGGAATCAAAGATCGGCATTGCCTCCCATTCGTGTGGAGGACAGAGTACGCACCTCGATTTGGCGATGGATGCTCTTGGTCCGCTTCTTGGGCCGGCGCGGCGGCTTCCGGCCGGTGATCGCGACGAAGTCCGCGTCGATCTCCTGCCGGGTCAGCGCCACCGAGAACCCGCGGCTCATCCCGCCGCCGGCGTCGGCGTTGCCGAGCTTCTTGGACTGGTGCCGCGCGTCCTCCGCTCTGTAATCCCACCAGGCCGTCGTCCGCTCCCGCAGGTTCCACTGCCTCCGGGGAGCTTCCTCCACCGCGGCTCCTCTCGCCGGCGATCGGGAGCCGTTATTCTCGGTCTCGACGGCGGCGGCGGCGTTGGTCTCGGACGCGAGGGGGGCGTCAATGTCCCGGCAGAAGCCCATGGACTTGCGGCACCCCCAGCCTGAGGGAAGGTTGAAGCCGCCTAAGAGGAGGGGGTCCCTCGCAGCCCGCGACGACGACGCGGCCATGGCCGCAGCCGGCGACGGCGAGGACTCCATTGGCGAGCCGAGAGGGAGGGAGGGAGGGAGGGAGGGGGATTAAAGAGGCGGCAAATGCGTGTGCGCGCGCAAGGGAGAAACGAGAGAGCGACCACCGGCAACTGGGTTCGCCGATCGCTTGGCTATATATGGCGCACTTCTCCCCTCGATTTCTCGCTAAATTTCGCTTCGCCGATTGGATTAGGAGAGAGACGAGGACGAGGAGGAGAAAGCTTGGCTAAATTTCGCTTCGCCGCGCGGTTTCCTTCCTCTTTGTTGTTGGGTTTGTAGGGGATTTGGGCTCGACACCCGACTCGGCTCCGGTTTGGTTGCATCTGTTTCTGCGTTCGCCGTTTTGCTTGCCCCCACACGAGCCTCTGCTTTTTCTGGCCGATCGGAAGCGACCGGCTGCGATGGCGACGGCGTGACGTCGCGCTCCTCGAGCCATGGAGAGCGTCGGATTCCGATCCGGTGGCTGCTGGTGCAGACAATTGGAACCTAGGGGGCCCACAGGGTTAAGGCGATGGATGGTTTTCGTTCGCAGCGCAGTGGCGAATGCGCCCTTCAAGTTCCCCTTTGACAAAGCCTTCACCTTTGCTTCAAAAAAGAAGAAAGCGTTCGCCTCTTTCTGAGGAAAGAAATAGAAAGAGGGCTAAGTAGACCACAACTAAGTATTTTCATTAAAACGTTGTTTTAGAATGGAACTATTTTTGTCGCTAGTTCTTTAGATATACTAGGACCGGATGACGGTTTTTGTCTTATCTTGGTATGTATCCTTAACTCCTGGATGAGCTAACATGTTTGTCCGTATTAACGCTTACGTTGAGAAGGTTTAAAGATCCATAAATCGGTATGCGTTCTGGATAGACATCGCCACGTCAAAAGAAAGCAAATACTCGTGATTCTATATTTTTGACGTAACTCAGACTTTACATTAATTTTTAACCCATACACATATGGTTTTAATGGCTTGTCTTTTGGCGCTAAACTCGTAAAAACCAAAACAGGTAGCAATAACTTCTTTTATGAAAGATATAGCATGCAAGGCAGCCGATCTCACTTGTTTTTTTTTTCAGCACACATTAGGTACAACACTCGTATCCTTTATACTTTTGTACATTATCTATTGATGATATTGTCGTAACACTAAATCCTATGGCAACAGTATCAACTAGCAATGCAAATATTGTGGCGCAGATACTATCAACGTCTCAGTCTTTTATTATAACACTATGTTAACTTGAGATTATATTATGACTGAGTTCTTAAAAATTGCTATATTATAGTACATGTCTATTAACAATTTTCGTCTTAGTACATGTCTCGAGCAAGATATACATTTGGCTATAGTAATGTTTGCACGGAGAAGGTGTAAAGTTACTTCTGTATTGACATTGCCACCTCAAAGAAACTCATGTACTCATAATTTATCATTTTGTTGTACCTTAAGATGACAATATTTTTAAACCTTGGTATTTATCTTCAATAGCTTGCTTTTTTTTTAACATACGATAGCTTGCTCTTTTACACACGAGTATTTGTTATCCTTTTTTTGGGTTTAGTTTTAAAATATCACCTTAATGTAGGTAAACTTTTGCTTTCTCACGGCAGACATAAAGCTATATTGCCCTTTATCTATGTACATCATGTATTGATTAGTGTCGTAAACGCCAATTCAAGTAGCAACAACAATGTACTGTTGTAATAGCGCAAAAATGCAAATATCATTGTACTGATACTATATCCAATAACCCTGTAAGTTGTGTATTGTATCGATTAAACACACTGAGATCATGTATCGATTAATCCACTGAGGTCGCATTCAGTGCGTACTGAAACGAACTTATAATCCTTGTTAAAGAAACAGAGGATGTATATGCAGGTTGCAAGCAAACGATCAGGGAGTCCATCGTCGAACCTACAAGAATTCGGCCAACCGCCCAAGGCCGGCTACACCAGACCCAATTAAAGAAAAAAAAACCTTAGCGCGCGCCAACACAAACCCCATCCAGCCATCCACGGCGCGTCACGCACGCTCCCGAGCACGCGCCGCCCTGCAGGGCAGGCTCTCCGTTGCCGATTCCTGGGGCTTCCTTCCCCCCGGCTCCTCCTTTGCCTTTTTGAAAACCTCACCCCCCACAGCCCCCCCCTGCGTTTTGCGTCTTCCTCGGCTCCCCCTCGCCTTGCCCGCCTGTCTGCACCCACCTCTCGCCTGGCCTCATCTCATGGTCCTCATGGCCGGCGACTCCGTCCCCGACCACCACCACCACGCGGACAAGACCGCGAAGGCGCCCCCGTCTCCGTCTCCGGCTCCCGCCGCGCGCACCCGCCTCCACGACTTCTCCTTCCCGACGCTCAGCTGGGGTACGCACCGCCTGCTCCGATGCTCCAAGGACGGCGGCGCCTCCGCCTCCGCGTCGGCCTCCCCGCCGCCGCACCCGCAGACGCCGTCTCCCGAGAAGGAGGACAAGCCCCAGGGCCAGCATGGCTCCTCCCTCCCCGGCGCCACGGGCGCCGCGCCGCAGCCGCCGCGGCCGTGGAACCTCCGCACCCGCCGCTCCGCCACCGTCGCGCCGCTCGCGTCGAGATCGGAGGCCGCGGGCAAGGCGGCGGCGGGGCAGGCGCAGCGGCCGCTCGCGTCTCCATCGGCGGCGGCGGCGGCGAGGAAGAGGGGCTTCTCCGCCGCGCTGACCAAAGAGGAGATCGCCGAAGACTTCGCCGCCATCCGCGGCACGCGACCGCCGCGCCGGCCCAAGAAGCGCCCGCGCGCCGTGCAGCGCCAGCTCGACGTAAGGATTGCAGCCTCGCCTCCTCTGGGACGCGTTCTGATGCGCGATTTTTGGGTCTCGGTGCTCAATTCTGCTTGGTTTTTGCTTGTAATTGCAGATGCTGTACCCGGGCTTATCTCTCGCCGACGTGAATCTCGACTCTTACAAGATCGATGAGGTAAGAAATCGTTGTTTCGCTGCTGTTTTTCTTACTCCTTCCCCCCCAAAGTTGGTTCTTTTCTTCATGCGGCTTTTCCTCGTGCAGAGGTGATTGGAGCCGTGGGTGGAGCTGCAAATAGGAGGGACTTTTCAGATGTTTTCCAGCTCTCGCTTTTCTTCATGCGATGGCTAGCATCTCCATCTCATGAATATTCTACTTCTTGCTAATCAGAAGATGGAATGTTAGATTTCCAGTGCTAATCTTGTATACATGAGAGTCCTGTTTTATGATAAATTGTGGGTCTGCTGGGCGATCCTTGTGTTTCGCCGTGTGATGTTAAGTTTGGGGGTATGGATGGTTCTAGTAGCATTAGGTTATATCCATAGGTGATGTGAAGTTGTCATGCTATGTACATGGTTCTAATCTATGAAATGCCTTTTTCACCCGTTCAAATTCCTCAAATAAGCTGTTGATTAAATGCCCAGCATTTTTGCCGTGGAACTTTCTGAATGATTGCTTTCTGGATTTTCTGATGAAAGATATGTCAATTAGTTGCAGGCAACAGAAGAGACAACTTTGATTTTAGTCTGGTACATATGTGTAATAGTATCTAAAATTCAACAATGATCCTGAATGAGGTGTTACGTACTTCTCATTGTACATATGAAGAATGATCTCTCAAAATTCTACTTAATATTTGTACAAGCGACCAAAGTCCAAATATGTGCATCTTGTATTTGCATCATGTGTAATGTGCAAATGTCTTAGAGTTTTCCATCTATTTTCTGTGTTTTATATCACTTATGCTTCACTTTTTTTGCTGCAAGCTTTGACATATAAAAAAGTTCATGCATGTCATTCTTGCCAATAATTTAACCATTTGCTTGCTTGTTCTGCATATGCTTTTCGTTTCCTTTATGGTGAAGGTACCATGTTCAGTAGCCATTTATGAAGTTGTTATGGCTTTTACACATATGGCTTTGAAGTCCCAGCAATGCATAAGAAACCAGTCTTTATTTGTGAGATGCATTTAATTCATAATTGAACTCTCGCCCACCCATTTACATGAGCACATTTCAAGTATTTTTAGCAAGGACACGAAAGACCATTTGATTTTAGTATCATACTCTGAGCTATCCACTATCTGCTTCAGTTTTTTTTAATATTGACACAATTACATCGTCCTTGGTCAGGCTTTTATTGGTTCTGAGAATATGGTTAAGCCTAGAAATGCAAACTTTAATCTTGGGGTGACTTCATCTTTGCATTTCGTCTGCTTGTATTGCTTTAACAATAATTTTACTTCACATAACTGGCTTATCTGACAATGCTTAATGTTGCTGAAAGTTTGGTTGTGTGCTTTACTGATCTAGTTCTGGCACGTGAAACTGCACCCATGTTGCCTCTCAGGGCGGGAGCAGTGCCAGTTTGCAGAGTTCAGGTTCAAAACTGCAACTTGCCTTTTTGCCACGTCTTCTGGGTGTATCATGGATTCAGAAGTTCCTAATTGAGTTTGGAAGGTATTTTCAGGCGAAAGTCATCATATTTTCTGGCAATTTCTGCTAATCTTCTTCAGTAATCAGTGGCCCATGGATACTGATGATGGCTTGTTTAATCAGTGCGCCCCACTAGCATGACATGTTCGGATTTGTGTTGTCTGACGCACTGCACCTGATAAGTGCCCGCAATTCTGGATGTATATCTACTGGACATTTTTATGGTGTGTTTAGATTGGGGAAAGATTCCTAAAAAATGTACTGTTCACCAAAATACACTGTAGATAAATAGTGTTCTGTGAGTAGAAAGGATGGGATGAATAGTGAAAAGTTAGATGAATAGTGTATTTTTGGGAAATCTTTTACAAACTAAACACCCCGTATCCAATGCTCTGGTTCATTCGTAGCTTGGGAAGTGACGTTGCTATGGAACTTTTGGTCCTGTTGTGATGTCTGCAACGAGAACAAACACTGCAGGTGTCGCATCTGCATCGGAGTGGCATTGGTTTTTTTTCATACAGTAAGCTATTACGTTGATGATAGATAATGTACTAGTACAATGTTGTAGCAGTTAGCCATTGGATTTTCAGTCGAAAGCTACGGCTCGAGAGCTAGCTTTGTTTAAGACTATTGTCCCCCTCAGTCCTACATGGAAGGCGTATTAGTACGTGTGCTGGAGAACAAGATCCCCATATCGCTGGGCGATGATATGCTGAATATCTTGCGACCGTTCGTGCGACAATGACATGGGACAGCATCTCCAAGAGTCTAGTTAAATCCAACTCTTTATATTCCTACTAGGTTTGTGCCCGTGCGTTGTTACGGGTCAAACAAATTTCAATAGTCCACGACGATCAACAGGTCAAGAAACTAATTTCAATAGCCCACATTGACCGCATTGACCTTGCAAAGTTGAATTATTTGGTACTACGACGAATCACATTCAGTGGAAAGCATGGAAGCCAACAGGATGTCAAGGTTCAATGAAGCATTTGGAGGCCATTTTGTTTGCTAGTTCACATCATCAGATAGCTGCATCCAGTGAAACAACTATTGATAAAGGTTAACCTCTTTGAAGTTTCATAGGTTTCCGCCAGTCCACAACAGCAATGGGCCTGAAGAAATACCAATGCCTCACATCCAGAGCAACGATGTGCCAGAAGAGCTCTTGAATGTATCTTGCAGTGCGTGGCTTTCATCCTCACGCAGCTTGAAATTGTTCTACAAAGTTATTGATATTGTCAGCACGAAGGAATATCAAGCAACTCAGTCACAATCAGAAAATTAAGAGAACCTTGCATATAGGATATTAGGAGCCAGCTGTGCTAGCTGCAGTAGCCTTTGCCTTTCTCCTAATAAGCTCTTTCAATTGTTCTCTTATTTCAAGGATCTCCCATCTCCTTCAGTGTTATTACTTTCCACCTTAGATTAAATGACGTATGAGACTATAGTAAAAATGATATTTGTACTATTGTTAAAGCTTCATGGACATTAGATGGCACAATATATAAAATAAAAGTTACATTTTCTCCCTCTCAAACCATACAGAATCGGCTTAGAGACCATGCAACAAGCTGCAAAGACCAATATATTTGGAAATTAACAAATTTATCTTATTGTAGCCAGAGAGCTGCTTTGCGCTTGCAAAATTGAGCCTCCGAGCTGCTTTTGTGAAGGATTTGCTTCCAACTCAGGGGATGCCTGGGCGGCAGGAGGCTAGGACAGAGGCAGGGACGGCTGGACGACGGGAAGGTTCGCTGGACGGCGGGCAGGGCTGCGGCGTGCCGGCGTCTGCTGTTGGCTGCGGCGGCGGATTAGGGAGAGGGTGATGGAGCGACGTTGGCGGAGGGCGCGGGAGCAGCTGGGGGGCGCGCGGGAGGGCGATGCCAAGTCGCGCACCATAGCAAATTTGCCTATCGGGGAGGAGCGGATGCCGAACGAGATGCTGACGCGAGCGAGATGCCGAGGCTGTTGGAACGCAGTTTGGTCTCGTTTTTGTTTTTTTTTACCGAGCTTAATAGTTATACAGAGGCTGTTGGAGTTGCTCTGACGTCTCCGTTGCCTTCTGCCACGGTTTCAGATAATATGGCAAAGCTGGCCATTTTGCTTGCCTAGCGTTTCTCGTCGCGGCGAAGTGCGGAGACTATTGGCATTAGGTTTTAAAGGAACAGCAGCGCGGAGCTGGACAAATTGCGCCGCATTGCCCCGATCTCTCTGATAAGGCACAAGTGGTGTTCACGTCCAGGTGCCGGCGTGCTGCCAATGCAGTTGCAGGGGAGGTTTGGGAGCTCAAGGACAGGAACTCCATCCTGTAACCTTTGGCATAATCTTAACCCAGTGCCTCCACGCCTAGCAATGAATTTCAAATCTTAACCTTTGCATATCAGCATTCTAGGAAACATTGCATGTCTGTCTAGACATCCACGGATTTTTTGGGCTCTGCTGACGAAAAATTGGAAGTGGCATTACCGCAAGATATATGGATTTGCGCGTATTCCAACGTGTGGACGTTCACACAACATTTTACCAACAGAGCCAACTTAGATGAAGGGCAACGTATCAATATGCATGCGGCATGCCAATATTAACATGGTCGACCAGACAAACAGAATGCAGCTTAACAACGTGCCTCCCGGGTCCCCTTCGGTACTCTCGACTTTTTTCTACCACTCAGAGCCAAACCACAGTTCACCCAGAGCTGAACCTAGAAGGATAGTACCAAGGACCTCCCAAAGGCTCATCCTCTCTCCTCCAGGCGTCTTGGACCTTCATCAAGTCAGGAGCCAGAAATTAAGCGACCGAACGATCAGCAAATCATCACGTAAATCTCATAAATGATGTGTGTGTGTGTATATATATATATTATGTATATGCATATGGAAAGTTGGAAACATCTGGCTGATTACCTTGTTGCACCATGTTCTCTGTAGCAGGTATTCCGACTTTGAAGCGCAAGGAACTCTTGACGCGCCTGTTGCACCTCCTTCATCTTCGCCATGTCAAGGTCTCTGTGTGCCGGTTCACAAGTGTCAACAGCCTTGATGACTAGCCCCCTGTTCGGATGCTTGGATCTGGCTGGGCTGGAGGCAGGACTGATGGTACAGCTGCTGAATCAGCCGCTGGAGCTGATCAGCCGCTGGTGCCGAATCAATCGCAGGACCAGCCGCAAGAAAAGGTCACGGGAGCAGACCGACCACAGCCAGACGTATCTTTTTTGTCCAGCCGCCGGGCTGGGCTGCCGAACGGCCGGGCTGATCAGCGCGTTCAGCCAGCGTCCAGCCCAGCCAAATCCAAGCATCCATCCTCCTCTCCTCGTGACGCCTTATGTATTCCCTCTCCAGATCAGGATCAGCCTCCATCCGCGGAGGCGGGAAATAATTCTACATGAAAAATGTTGGCTCTGTTAGAACGAGGCATAATGTCAGCATTCAACAAATCAACAAAATATATGTAATGGAACCAGGTAGATATCTGAATTAAGAAAAAAAAAATCGAAAGACTTTGCTTTCCGCTGACAAGTCAGGCGGATATCTAATACTAGCAACGCTGGTATACTATACAAGTAATAAAGAAAAATAATCTTTCAAACAAAGGGAAAAAAGAGTGATACACATATTTATGCTTAGAATTCGGTACTCCACGTGGCAAATATGTAACATGCGCTGGCGGATGCTATCGTCAAAACTCCTGGTTCTTCCTATGTTCATGTTGCATATACGCCTGACTGAACTTTGTGCACGTTTTGATATCAGAAAAAAAAAACGCATAATCCCTGTGAGGGGATCAGGGTTTGCTGGAGAATCAAACAGGGTGCGTTTAGTTTTAAAAAGATTCCTCAAAAATCACTATTCATCCAATTTTTCTCTATTTATCCTATCACTCTCACCCACAGAATACTATTCATCTATAATGTTTTTCTAGTCTACAGTATTCTTTTAGGGAATCTTTTCCAATCTAAACACACCCTTATAAGGTACGGATGAAAAGGTCGAAACCGAGAGAATAAGGGCAGTGATACCTGTACGTGGCGCGTGAAGGCTCAGTTGACTGTCCGAATGCATGGGAGCTCATGAAGAGGCGCGGGAGGAACTGGTACTGCCCGTGGAGAAGCCTCGGTGGGGAAGGTTCACCCGTACGGAGGCCCGCCCCAAGAGAAGCGGCTGCAACTTACGTGTCTCCTAACATGTGTCTCCATCCGTGTCTCTTAGGTAATTAATATTGAATAAATAATTCAAATTAATTTTTTATCACACCATTGTGTTTGTTATAGTAAGATCTTCAAAACCAAACCATACTTGACCATGTTTAGATTATATGTTCTTTTTGGAATATTTTTTAGGTTACACAAATTATTTTATTACAAAAATGTTCTAAAAAAGTATATATAATCCAAACATGGTCAAGTATGGTTGTGTTTTGAAGATCTTATTAAAACAAACACAATGATGTAATCAGAATTTAATTTAAACGACTTATTTGGCGTTAATTAACTTGGAGACATGAATGGAGACACATGTTAGGAGGCACAGAAGCCACAGCAGCCGAAGAGAAGCAGCTCGCTGCGCCGCCGGTAGCGATCGGCGAAGCGCATGGCCGAGGCGGGCGGACGAGATCATGGCCATCTTTCTTCTTCCTACTCTCCCGTGAAAACTTTTTTCGTTTCTTTTTTGCCCTAAAAGATATCATTTATCTTTTTTATGTTTTTAGATTAATTCCTTATCTTCTTTACGTATTGTACTTGGGCCGGGACACCGGAATAACAGGGCCCAAAAAATGTCCGGCCTGGCCCGGCCAAATGCGACAGAGTGTTGCCTGTTTTTTTTTTTTTTTTTTTTTTTTTTTTTTTTTTTTTTTTTTTGAGATACACAGAGTGTTGCCTGGTGTCCAGCATGCGCTGTAGTGTCGGTGCTTGCTTCATCAGTTCTTAATTCTCACCCGTGCAGTTTTGCAGGTTCTGCTATTGGCGGGAATAATGATCCATTCACAAGGGAGAAAGTGTCTTTCAGAGACTGATCATGTTAAATCAGCGCCATGGTATATAAACTAAAATCCGACCGGAATATATTAATAAGAAGACAAATGCAGTACTTACTATAGATAATAACTTGGTTGATTAAGCGGATAGCGCAGGTCATATCTATATCTATACCTATCTATAAAGCACGTAATATTTCTGCCATATTCTTCGTCCGTCAATTTTTTTTCTAGCGAAAATTTGGTTTTTTGGCCCGTAACCGATCGGGAGTGCTCGAAACCCGTGAAAACCTCCTGCATCAGTCTAAACCGAAGAGAAACCCAGGTCCTACGCGGAAAACATGCGGCCAGCGGCAGGTCGGGATTCGGGAGGTACTCCAACGCGCGCACGACCTGTGGTCCTGTGCGGCCAAAGGGAAAAAAAAAGAGGCGAGGCGCGGGAAGCGGGGTCGAACTAGCAGTACCTATATTCTGCACCAAGCTACGCATGTGCTAATAATTTAGTGTATTAACAAAACTTATTTAAACGTGCAGAAATTACAAACCTGTGGTCCACCAAGTTCTGCGATAACATTCAAATAAGGTTTGTGTATAGAAATAAAAACAGTGGTCCAATATGGTTAGGAAAATTAATTGATTAAAATACTATTTAACTTATAATATGATTATTTAAATGCAGTATGCATTCCATATATCCTCGCTCTATCACAATCGGTTAATCTTAAGGATGGCTTCAAAAATCATGATGAACATAGGACTGCATCCATAGCAACATGCTCCTAAAACATATAAGATTTCTATCTTTTTTTCGTCAGTCGTAACAATGATAGGTCCCACTTGTCAGTCATACAATCCGAAGAGCAACTGCAGTCGCGCCGTGCACACCATCCGGCTGGATCTAGATCAGCCGAGCCTACCTATTGCGACTGCTTCTTGAGAGACGAATAAAAAAGAAGGCAATCAACTGGAATTAGAATATAAATCCGATCAAAGCTCCGATCCTCTTTCCATCTGATTAAAAAAAAAAACAAAAGTCCCATGCATCTGAACATCCAACCGAAAACAAGATCCAAATCTAATCATACACCACAAGAAGCAAAGAGTCAGAAACAACAAATGACCTAATAGGTGGTATATACAGAACCAAAGGTAGTGAGCAGAGAGGCGTTGGGCATCGCTGCCGCATCTCCTCTATCACAGCCGGTGCTGCACGAGCAGTCCGACCTGGCGAGCCCCCGGCAGCCCACACGTGGGCGATCTCGAACTCCACCCCAATGAAGCTGGTGGCCGAGGCACGAGCGCGCTCATGCTCCGACCCGGCATGGCCGAGCTCGTGCTCGGCAAGCTGAGGTAAACACAATAGCCGCTACAGGCGAGCTTGAAAACAAGACTAAGAGAACATCAAACCCAAAAGTACAACACCAATCAACAAATCAAGCTCCAAAGTCTCATACGCTTGGCCACCAGACATGGGACAAGTAGACCGGGGGGATATATATCGTATTTACCTATAATAGCAAGCTCGTAGCAACGCACGGGCATGTGTGCTAGTATACAATAATATACGTAGTAGGATAGCATGAGCCGTTAACAAAAGGCAGCCCAAGGCAACGGCGTCACCAAGTGCCAATGGACTATGCATGCCCACATTAAGTTAACAAATAACAAGACAAAGACAACTGTGTTCAAATGAGCTTCTGTATCCCTTTCTATGCTTCAAGTTTGTCCACGCCACAAAGATTCCAGAACACTGAGAGTTACACCTAGAAGGATATATACTCCCAGCAGTAACAGAGAGGAACTTCCCAAAGGTCATCGGTTTCTCTCCATCAGCTGTGTCGGGCCTTCATGCCAGTCAGGAGGCAGAATGCACAGTCAGCATATCATGGTAATGGACAAAGTGAGAAACATCCATGCACATGTGCTCTTTATTCTCGAAGTACCTTTGTGAACTCTTGCTTGAGTTGTGATTCTTCTGTCTCGCGGCCTGGTACTCTTGAGATGTGTGTTTCACCTCCCTATACTTTCCCCTGACACGGTCCCTTTGCGTCGGGTCACCGGTGTCGACAGCCTCAACTAGTGATTCGATTAGCTCTACCCTCATCCCCTCAAGACGCCTTTTGTACTCGACTTCCAGATCTGAAGCAACTTCAGACCCAGAAGGCCTCACATTCTGGACAAAAACAATAATTTTGTTAGAACTTTCACCATCGAGCAATATCAACAGTCAGTCCATCTGAGTTGTGTAAGATGAACCATCTGAGCTATGTAAGATGTAAACTCTGACAAAGCTTCACAGTATGTCAAGTCAGATAGCTAGCATTTGCAAAATAGCAAGTACTTACATAAAAAGAAATATAGAAAGAACGAGGAATCATCTAAGAATACCATTTATAGAAACTCATTAACCATTAAAGTCTAAATTGGTCAATATTTGACATGAAAGATAAGATCTAGCAAGAGTAAAGAGTGACCGTTTTGCCAACAGGGCCATCGTTTTCCTCCTTCCTGCTACAACAACACCAAACTTTTTCGTTTTGCTATGCTATTTATTCTCAGAAGATGCATTACCCGTCGTGGGCCTCCAGCAGAAATCTCGGTTGGGGGAATCGAGCTACGTCGGCCCATTAAGCCAATAACCATCGGATCCACCCAACTCGCAAAGTGCACCGTCTAATACGAGTCCGTTCAGGTCTCCTTGCCAGTCGCGGAGGCACGGACACGCTGACACGCATCGCTCGCGCACCGCATCGCCCAATTCGAGGGAGTCGCCGCTAATGTTCAACGCGGTAGTCCATGCATTGGAGGCGTGGAGCTGCCAGTTGAGTCTCGCGAACGATATGTCTGCAGCGACGGAGGTGGTTTAAGGCCAGGCTCAACGAACCATCATTTGCAGTAGCTCCATCACGGAGCATCAGATGAAAGATGTCGTGGAGAAGGGAGGGAAAAAACGATGATGGCTTTACAAGGTGATAATGCCACTTGCCGAGGTAGCCGTGGATGAGAGAGGCTGTGGTTTATGTGCGTGAGAGAGGGGGGATCAAAGGTGATCGTACTACTTTTGTTCTGAGTTTGGATTAAAGTTTTTAATGCACAACGAATTGCTTTAGAATCTAATTTTGTCCAAAAAAATGTTACATTGTTGCTGCTATATTTTATCGATTGGCAGCTTTGTCAGATGAGTTTCAAAATAGCCTTTCCAGTTTTGAGATGAAAACATCATGTTTAATTGTTTATGGTATAGCAAGGGCTATTACCATCAAAGTCTTACTTCTCCAGAACATATTATTCCACGAACATATCCTCAATGACTAGCTCTCTTTACGTTATTAAAAGAAAAACCAGTTTTTAATGCACAATGAATTTCTGTGGAATTTTAATTTTATCCTGAAGATATTTATTAGCAAGAAATATTACAGATGGATTAAGTCATAGAAACAGAAGAATCAGCCAATGGAGATTGGCGTTCAGTTTTGCCGCACCTAAACTTCTAATGGTCGGACTAGCAGTAACGGTGCGTTCCCTGCTTGGCCAGATGAGTCTCCTCTGCGGTTACCGCAGGGGGGTTGTGTGCATGACATGTGGACCCTAAGGCTATGGGTCCCACATGTCACGTACACAGTCGGTAACTACATAGTAACGCTTGGTGATGGCGGCGAGCACATCGCTTGACGCAAAGGTGTTATAGCCACTGCATGCATTCCACATCACAACCGCATCTTGCGTCCTTGCCTCATATGCATGCAAAAAGGTTTCATGAAGGTGCCAAGGTCAAGGTCTGATCCGCAGTCCGCTGCACCGTAGGCCCCGAAAACGTATGATGCGCTGTACGTAGGTACGCCACCGCTGAAGCTGCTACCACAACAGTCTACTGTTGCCTTCCTCCGCTCCGCTGGGGACACTACTGCGTTTGCCCCCACGCGTGCCGGCGTGCGTCCTTGCTCCAGTAGCTTCTCTTCCCTGCCTGCTCCGGTCAAGGCTGCGTGCACCGTGCATTTGGTCCTGCTGTGTGCTGGTCCAGTCCAACCTCCAGCTAGCCTGCATGGTGCATGCAGCCATGCATACGCTGCTACTAAAAACGCAGGTACATGTACCACACGTACTAGTCATCTGCCGTGGCCCTCGACGCGGCGCAGACCCGGACCTGTAGCTGTACCATGCAGTGCAGTTAGGGATGCAGATTTCAGGGGGTTGACCCAATGACCCATTACCCAAAGCTTTAAATCTGGTGTAAATACCCATTGGGCCGGTAAAAAAAACTTAGGGTCAAGTGGTGCCAAATGACCTAGGTCATTCGGGTAACCCAATCAGGATGAGCTCCTCTCGTCCAGAGCCCCCGCAAAGCCGCGGCGGCGGCGGCGGCGCCTCGTTCGTTGATGGCCTCTTGCCCCCTAGCCACAGTGGCCCCACGCCATTCGTGCCCCTCCACAGGCCTTTCATCGACAACACACCATCGCAGGCATCGCCAACTGTATCCGTGCCCTTGGCGTCATCAACCATGTCCATGGTGCAGACGACGTCGACGACGCCCCTCCTTCCGGCAATACCGCACCCTTCTTCCATGCTGCTGTCTGACCCTATCATCCCGGGAGCCACAGGACCCCACAGGACATAGGACCCCACAGGACCTAGCTATCTCCACACCCAGGTGATGCTAGCTTCATCCCCATCTCTATCTCTTTGTCAGATCAGATCTGCATATACGTGAAGGTTTTCTTTGGCCGCCTCCTCTTGGTATTACAGGGATGCTTTGTGGGTTCCTATGCAATCGATTTGCAAGGTACTCATATTAGATATTAGCCCTTTGTTTGTTTTCTTGGGAGCGACTTTGATTCTTTTACTGGGAGTGACTTTGATTCATGACACCATCTGAGTTTAGTTGTTAATTCTACAGAGATTTGATTTTGTCCTTTATCACCTGTTAATTGTACCTCTCTGATTCTTCTTAGAATGGTCTAGATTATTTTTCTGACTATTGCATGCCTAATTTGCAGAATGCACACACCATAGAGAGCCCCCCTATGTCAACTCCTCCAGAAATTGTTGAAGGCTTCTCTGCTGATTCACCTTCGGAGAGAGCTACATCAGTGGAGGTCATAATGCCACCGCCCAGGATTTCTCCAACAACCAAGCGAACTAAAGATTCAACAGATTTGGGCAGAATTGATGGGGCCAAGCGAGCAAGGTGTGTTGTTGGCTCTCCAACTATAAGGATAATCAATCAAATACATGTCTCTGCTCCAACAACACACGGATCTCCCAGTACCAGAAGCTGCATAGCTCGAAATTCACATGGTGAGAATTGAGATAGCTACATAATATTTCTTTGCAACTTGTTATATGTAAGATGCTATATTGTAGTCAATATTAATTTCTGTTTTCATTTATGTAGGCACTAGAACTAAAGAAACATCTAGGCAACTGAGGTCAGTATACTAGAAAGAATTTGATCCTATCATTGAATTGCATAAGAAAGATAAAAGTTTCACTACTGCACCCTCATTGGTGGAATGGAAAAGGTCTAAAGTTGTTCGCAAATTCTTGAAGTCATTTTATAAGGCCATAGTTGCACTCTCTGGTTTCTCTTATCCTACAGCAAATCTTTATTTCCATCAGCTTTGGAAGATCAAATTAGCAATGGATAAGGAGCTAACTGATGCAGACCAAGACATTGCAGCTATGGCAAAGGAGATGCAGAAGAAGTTTATGCAGTACTGGGAGATTTCATATTTATCGGTCTCCATTCCTGTTATTCTTGATCCGAGTCATGAGAACACTTAGGAAGTTTTTTAGTGAATATTCTCAAACAAATCATGTTGAGTTAGCACTTGAAACAAATGGTGCTCAAGCAAACACTGAGAGGGACGATTCATTTGATGATTGGGACCAATACCAGCGTGCTCAACAGAGGACTCGGCCTTCTAGCGAGCTCAGTGCATATCTAGCTGAAAATACCATCCCGAGAACTGATGAGCTTGATATTTTGGGCTGGTGGAAATCAAATTCTACAGCATACCCAGTTCTTGCTCGCATGGCTTGTGATGTTCTATCGACACCAGCTTCAACTGTACCATCGGAGTCAGCATTTAGTACCGGAGAAAGAGTGGTTAGTGACTATCGAAGCAGAATAAGCACATATACAGTTGAAGCCTTGATTTGCCTTTAGGACTGGATGCGAGCAGCAACCCCTTCACCAGAGAAGCTAGTACTTGAAATGTGTCGAGTACCTGCAAAGGGGTACCCTAATTTAGGCCCAGAACTACTCAATAACAAGGCCCACGTACGAGGCTAGCCTGGCTCCGTAGCCCAGCAAAGGCCCATCACGACAAACTTCACCACAGCGCTCGTCCCGCTTGAAGACCTTTGAGCGGGGATGTCCGTGACGATCGAGCCCAGCCAAGCTCGAGGGGGACGTTCACCCTCGAGCTGGCGCTTCCGTCACGTTCGAGGCTCGGCAATCAGGCTCGAGGGAGACGTTCACCCTCGAGCGGGCGTTTTCTATCACGTTCGAGACTCGGCAAGCTCGAGTTTGCGGGCCAAGCTCGAGCCTGCCATGCCGGGAATGGCGCCCGAGACTCTGCAACCATCATCACTGATCATAAATGACTCCTTTGCGGTCAAAAAGAAGGATTCACTACACCACGCCACCGCCCACGCTGCGGAGAAGACATCGGTCAAATCCACCTGGCGCGGTGGATTCTGATCTGACGCTGCACAGGCCGGTCCTGGCAGTGATACTGTGCCAACCACTCTTTTGACTTTGCTTGCCTCGGATGCGCTACCATCCCCGAAGGCAGCCCTCGAAGGAAACTACGGAGCTTCGATCCGGACGCCGTACTCAAGTTGCCATCCTTGAAGTCTTGATCTGTCACAAGAAGAACATCATGTCAACCATTGTCATGTCGTCAGCCGGAGTTGGAAGGCGCGATTCCCGCTCGCATCGTGCGCGGCATGGGCAGCATAGTGCACTTAGTAGCGTCAGCACCATGAACACATGTACTCTCACGCCCTCCCCCTTACGTCTATAAAAGGGAAGGGAAGCCTATGCAAAGGGCAGGAACGAAGAGGTTGACACAACAGAACACACACAAAAGCACTTAGCCACCAAAAGGCCCAGGGACTTAGGAGTTCGCCTCCTTCTCCCACCTTGCTTGTAACCCCCTACTACGAGTAACACAAACCCGGTGCTCCGCACCACTGCTGGACGTACGGCCCCGTGGCCGGAACCAGGATAAAAACTCCCATCTCTTTCCACCCGTCATTGGGACAACGAGTGATTAGCATCGCAATTACTTGTTTGTGCCGGTGTGACCAAATCAGGCACCGACAAAATAGTTGCACAACCGGTGAGTAACAGCATTGTGCTAAAGTTTTCCATCTAAGTGCGATTAGCATGATCTTTGTTTCTTCTAGTACTGATACTTGCAGTTTCAGGTTTATAAAATATCAACATCTACCTACTTAGAAGATCATGCAGTGGACTATATAGAAGATCATTTAGACCTTCCTTTAGAGGCATAACAACCAGCTTTACATGTTAAAGGTAAGAGCCAGCCTTGGTGGTAAATGTTTGAGTTAAATATCATATTCAGAGATGTGAATATTCAGAGATAATGTCAGATCTTAGATGATTGAAGTGTTTTCTGATTTGGCATCCAGTGAAAGAATTTGTGTTGGCCCTGCTTTACTATAACTGACAGTTTCATTTATATCTAACTTGCAGGCTGTAGACATCACCGAGAAAATCAGTGGTTGGCGGGCTACATATTTTTATTAGTTTTCCGCTGCTTATGAAGACATTAGGCTCTGCTTTTTTTTTGGCAAATAGAATCATGGTTTTACCAAGTTTATCTAGAACTTGTATATATGGTTGCTACTTCTGTATCGTGTTTTGCAGCCGAGACATGTGTGTTCATATGAGATTTGCAGTTGCAGGCATGTGCGTTCATAGCAAATCAGTAGACGTGTATTTTTATTTGTATTGTGTTTGGCAGCTGAATCATATTATAGATTTATTTTTGGACGGAGACATAGGAACGAAGCAGCAGATCGTAAAGCAAACGAAGCAACAGATCGTAGATCGGTAGCAAAGCAGAGCAGCAGGGGCGCTCGTACACGTATTGGTGTTTTCTGGTGTTTTGGGTCAACCCACAAAAACACATCATCAAACTCTGGGTAACCCAAAACCCAAAATATATAGGAATAGCCTGGGTCAGCCACTGGTTGACCCAATTACAACCCATTTGCATCCGTAAGTGCAGTGCTCCGACCCGACACACTCACGCTACAGCCTCAGGTTACTTTTGATTGTTCCGTAGCTGAATGAGGCCGTTCTATGCAAATGCAACGGACAGGGTTTTTTTTTTCTTCTTTTGAATAACTCTGTACTCGTGCACTTGCACCAACAGACCAGCAGTGCTGGGCTAGTAGGGTGACTTGAATACAGTCGTGTCTGAGAGTGCAATCATCACGCTTTCGTGCCATTCGAGTGCGGCGAGAGCTGCGTGCGTGCGATCGATCGAGCATGAAGACACCGAGCAGAGCGCGCCCTCGACAGTGTCGTATAAAAACTTGAGTCATGTCTCCGTGTCGGACGTGCACCGTATCACGTACTATCATGTATGCTAATAATGCCGTGCCTACAGCCTACACATAGAACAAAACGGAACGAAGCAGCGTGACGAGTACGAAGGATTGAAATTTTTAAGTCACTAGTTATTCTGAATAAAACAATGCAGTTTCAAAGTAAGACGTTGTAAAAAAAATTAATAAACAAAACTAGTGCAGATTTTGCGCCGTCATCCAAACAAGAGATCCGATTGCAAACCAAAAGACATACTTCTAATTGAAGAGATTGAAAATCACGAGCAAGACGTCAGTGTACTGGTTTCCGAACGAATCCGCTGCCCAGCCAGCCCCTGCGTGGAGGCACCGAGCGAGAAAGCTGGAGGAGTCAAAGAAGCAGCAGCAGCTAGCGAAACCGGAACGGCTCCTCTGTTTTTCCTAGCTGGCAACAGCAAGATCGCCAGGCACCAACTCACACGCCCAACTCCCCCCCTGATCAGCAGCAATCACACGCTAAGCATGGATGGGATGGGATTACCACCCAATCATCCCCCGCGCCGTGGCTCCAGCGATTAGCTAACCACCTGGGATCGGAGAGGCAAGCATCCATCGTCCACCATGGCAAGGGCTCCTCCCCACCTCCATTTTTTAAAACTGCCAGCAGGTTGCTACTAGAAAGTTCAGAGAGATGGAGCAGGTGTGCAGCGTGCTGAACTGCTGATGTAAAGCCCCCGTAATGCCAAAACGGAATGCTGCTTGGGAGCAGGACAAACGCTGTGGGGAAAAATTAAATCAAGGAGCCTCATCTGTACTGCATATATTTCAAAATTTGAACTTTCTAGTGGATTAGTAGTAGTACATACAGTGGTGCAGTTAGGAAGCGGACGAACAAAAGAAACAAGAAAAGAAATCCCCCACCCCTCTCTGTGGCTGTCTCTGCTCTGCAACAAAGAATTCCCTTCACTTCACAGTCTCTCGGTTTGTCACTGTTGACCTTGTCGGACCCCACCGGCCAACCGCCGAGGGCGCCGCCGGAAGCTGCAAAAATCGGCGGGCCTAAACCCCAAAAGCCCCCCACCCTTTGCGCCGTAACGCGAACGGAATGCCCGGAAAAGAAAAGTGACAGCGAGCGGCTCACCCCACCACGTCGCACCATCGCATCAGCCGCGGCTCGTCCTCCTCGTCGCCATTGGTGGCGGCGGCGCTGCCATCGACGCGGTCGCGCTCGCGCAGGAAGCTCCGGATGGCCGCGAGCCCCGGCCCGCGCACGTCACGCTCCCAGGAGGCCGACTCAACGGCGGGGCCCGCGGCGTCGAGGCGGGCGCGGACGGTGGCGGACGCGTCCAGGCGGCGGATGGGCCAGCCCCACTCGTCGGCCATGCGGCGGATCTTCGACACCTGCGCGGCCGCCAGGTCCCTCGTGTTCGCCTTGATGTCGTCGATCGCGGCGCGGAAGCTCGTGCGCCCCGCGAAGTAGTCGCCCAGCTCGGAGACGCCGATGGCCTTGCCCAGGCCGGCGTGCGCGGCGCGCTCGGCGGGGGTGGTGGTGGCGAAGTACTCCCGGAGCTCCTCGACCATGCCATCGCCCACCATGTCGTCCACCCGGCGGTCGAGGTACTCCGTGAGCAGGGACTCCTCGACGTCGACCCAGAGAAGGCAGCACGGGGAGCGGAGCGCGGGGCGGTAGCGATGATGATCCCACCGCCCCCGCGCGTCGGCGGCGGCGGCGGAGGGGGAGAAGGGGTCGCCGGGGGTGGAGGCGTCGAAGCGGTCGGCGAGGAGGGCGTGGATGAGGGAGTTGGACCCGCCGGCGACGATGGGGACGCGGCGCCTCGCGGCGATCGAGGCGGCCGTGGCGGCGGCGATGGAGCGGAACGACGAGGGAGGGAGCTCGCCGGCGTCGGGGCGGATGGCGCCGAGGAGGTGGTGCGGGACGCCGCGGCGGTCAGCGAGGGACACCTTGTTGGTCGTGACGTCGAGGCCGGCGTAGAGCTGGATCTTGTCGGCGTTCACGACCTCCCCGCCGACCTCCCCCGCCACGTCGATGGACAGCTTGGTCTTGCCGGTGCCCGTGGCGCCGACGATCACCACCATGCCCGGCCGGTCCCCTTTCCCCTCGCCGGCCGAGGTCGAAGGCGCCGAGCAGGACGACGAGCCCTTGCTGCTCCGGCGCGCGCGCTGCTCCCGGTCTTCCTCCTCCTCGTCCCTCGGCGGCGAGAGCGAGATCCGGTGCGGGCGCAATGGCCTGGACGCCCCCGCGACGGCTGCGGCGGCCATGGGAGCGCTGCACACGAGCGTAGTGATCCTATTGGCGAGGAGGCTGGTCATGTAGCTAGCGCCCGATCCGAATCAGCCGCCCGCCCCGCCCGCCGTGTGGTTTTGTCTCTTGCGGATGCGCGCCGCGAGGGCCCTTTGCCTTTATACGGGCGGGGACGACGGGGCGCGCCACGCCAGGATCATGCGATTGCTGCTGCTCCTGCGCCTGGTCTCTTGATTTTTCTTTTCCCTGTTCCGCGAGTTTTTTCCCTCCGTATTTCTGGCGCCAAAATCGTCTCTCCCTCGTCTTGTGTTGCCTTAAAAACTTGTGGAGGATTGCTTGCGCTTGTGTTGTGGTGGACTGGTGGTGGCTGGCCGTGTGCTAGTATTATGTCTACAGAGGACGAGAGCAGAGGGACGACACTGGACAGCGAGTGTGGATTGACATGACACAATGGGAACCTTAAAAGCAGTTGTTTAGATCCTAAAGATTTACTATACCTCCTATCACATCCATCCCATCATTTTCCATCTCTTCCTCACTATTCTTTGCTACAGTGTATATCTGCTACAGTAAATCTCCGCCAATCTCTACCAACTAAACAAAAAAAAATAACCAAAAAAACGTTACCATGATTGCGGGTGCATGCGCAAGGGGCTTGCAGCGGCAGCGGCAGCTTCGCTTCCCCTGCACCCCTGCCCGTGCCGCGGCAAGCCCAGAACGCGCACAAAACGAGGCCGCGGCCGTGCCTGGCGACCGCCGGACAGCCGCCGCAGAGGCGAGGTTTAAAATAAGCGTCGCATGTCCCGCGGATGGCGAGAACATTCCGAGGCGTCCGGTGTGCCGGTACATGCGTGCGCGTTGGATTCGGCAAACCGGCGCTGCCCTGCCAGCCACCACTTGGGTGTTGCGGTCGAGTTGGTGGCGCCCATCCGTATCGTGTCGGGTCCGCGCGCGACGTCGCCTTCCCCCTCCGCATCCTGCCATACATTCCCTGGTCGGGGCGGGGTCCCGGCTCGGTGCTGCCTTTACGGCCGGGGGGTGGCCAGGTCAGGTACACGGGCGAGGCGTGGCGTGGGTGGGCGCGCCCCGGCCCGCGCAATATTCTCCCGCGCGCGCGACAGCCGCCTCATTTTCGTTCCCGCCTTTCGGTTCGCGGTCGTTCGTACGGCCAGCGTCCGCACCCATCACGGGCCGGCGCCGTCGCACCCTGGACTTGCCTGTCGTCCGTCCGATGATGGCTCCGCCGCGCGATCGAGAAAGGAAGGATCGGCGGCCGCGGCATGGTATGGCAATGCGGCACCGGCCTCTCGCTTTCTGGGCGGTGAACGACTCGGCAATCCGATTGGGACGAGCACGAAACGCCCATGCAACACACCAAACGCGCGGACGGGTCAGTCAGTCTAGACGCTCATCAGAAGGCAAGGTTGAGGCCGGCCGGTGTCAGGCGGAAAGGTGAAAAAAAAATTAAAAAGCGAAAAAGAAAAGATACCCTATGTCCCTATGGACACTGCGGCGTGGGCCCCACCTTCTGACGACCGGCTGCACGCGGCAGGCACACGATGGGCGCGGCGGCTGCTAAAGGAAAGAAGAAGCCGAAGAAAGCATGGAGACTGCGCATCACATGGGAGAATGTGGCTTCCCCGATGAGCCCCCCGAACTGATGCTTCGGCCTGGACCCCGGGACCCACCGGCCATGGCCACCGAACATGGCCACGTGCCTACGTACACGCTGCTCCAAGGTTAACAAAGCTGGTCTTAAGAAAAGCGGTCCGACTAACCAGTGAAACTAGGCAGCTAACCGGTAGTAGCGGTTTTCTAGGTTCAGTTTGGAAATGGTAATCGTGATTTTTTGTTCAACCAGACCGGACCAGTTTGAGCAGGAACCGTGGGAACCATACCTGCTCTCCTAATCTCCTAGTATCCCACAGCTATACCATGCCTACACAGCGAGAGAGAAGAAAGCCGCTTCACCTACTGCTCCTAGATCACCACTTATGGCCATAGTTATAGCCTTATGTTCATCGCTTCTCGTGCTGATCTCGATTGGATCGACCATCGACGAAGACGCTACCCCAGCACAAATGCACAATGGCAATGGCCATAGCTACCTAGGACTGGCCCAAACCTCCAAGCTACTGCTACCCCTACTGATCTTGATGCTGGCAAAAGCTTGACAGACCCGGGATCAGCCTTTGCATGCACTTCCATGGCTACGGAAAGATAGGATGGATGCCTCGAACAGGAATGGGATCGGGAATGGGGCTGGCTCGTTCTCTCGATGGTTCGCCCAATGGCATGCGGGTTCTTGATGGCTCTCCGCTCCATGTGTCCTACGCTCAGCACGCTGTCCGCGGCAGGGCACGAGCCACTGATGCAGCTCAAGGAATAGCTGAGCCATGTACGTTCCCCACGGTGATCAGCACTCAGCTGCCTGAGCCCCTATTATCCTCATAAGCATCAACACACTTTTTTGTGCTGCTCACATGGTTAAGAATATGCTCCAACGACAACCATTTCGCAATTGGTCTTTTAATAGTACAGCTGTTATTTGTTACTGTTATTTTTCATTTGTTAATTGAAAAAGAATGAGAGACAGGCCAAGCCTTCGTACAGAGATTAAAGAACACGTGATTTGTCTCAGTTCTAGGATTGAACAAAGGTAAATATCCGGCACAAATTAAAGGAGATACAAGATGTTATTCCTGAAAAGGGAGAATAAAAAAGGTGTTGTGCTATAAGTAAGACGATGCCAAATTGCCAGTGCAAGTATAAACGGAGAGATCAGGTGCGAGTGGACTTAGGCCTGTTGACCTTTTGGACTGCGACCCTACTACTCTCTAGCGATCGCTGGCCATGCATGTACGCGGAGAACATTTGAAAAGCTCGACCGGGTGGCTTTTCTCGGCACCGAAAAAAAGCAACCGCAATTTTTGCAGTCGGGTGATACCTCGTCGCTCATGCGCTCAGCTTATGAGCCACCATTTGGCACTCGATTTAGCCGACGGATAGCACAGGACGAGCTGATGAAAAAAAAAACCCAAAAGGGGAAAACCGAGCAGGGTATCAAGATCTCGAGGCGAAGATAGGCTGAAAACGAGATGGGTATCGTGTGCAGCGAAATTATATATATGTATATGCGGGAGAGGGAATCGCTCCAAAGCCGTGGTCAAAAAGGTCGGGGCAATTTGCACACAATCCAATCGATCAGATTGGGTGCAGAAAATAGAGCACCAAAATTTTTGGGGATACAGAGATTAGGTTTCACTGCGATCGCCGATCGATGCGAAAAGCATGAGATATATATGATACGATCGCGGCCAAAATTTTTGGGCGAGCACCAATATGTGGCGAGTGATTGGAAAAGGAATGCAAGTATGTAGTGAATGGGTATCTGCCCTTTTTTGCTACGGAAAAGCAGCTGGCAACAAAGAGCGCGTCAATCGGGGGTATATTGGGACCTGATTTTGCCAAAAGAGCGACGTGCATGGATTCTTGTTTCCCACGGCCATTTTTATGTGCCCGGCCACTCCATGGAATCGAACCAAAACGTACATTGTCTTCTCCGCCTGTCGCCGCAAGAAAGATTGTGCCTTTCACTAGCTTGACACAGTGGTTTTGCTTCCATGCATGTGACCGAGAAAGTAAAAAGAACAAGAAAAAAAGGACGGACCTCGTCCCTCGAGAGTCAGGAACGACTCACGTAACTGACAACACTTGCCACCAAATGAAGAAAGAATTGGTAATGCAAGCTTAATGTTGTACTAGAACAGATCGACATAAATGCGAGCTCCATGCATGCTGTGTCACAGATCGACATAAACCTCATCAGCATGTCTACCACAAAAAACCTAACCCGTTTGTGGACAATTGTTGATCTGTACTACTTTTATGAATCATATTTTAATTCATTGGAATATTTTGTGGCGTACATTAGTACATACACGTAAACTTCATCGCTGGAATCATATATTCCACGTGATCTTTCGTGAGATGACATGGGCGTGTGTTATCAATGTATTGAGAAATGCATAAAACTACGCACATATTTAATATTAAGTCTGTGACAAGAACTAGGACATCTGTCACTCGACTTAGCGAAAGCACTAGTTAGAACTTAGAACAAGGGAAGCCATCCAACAAAAAACAAATTTACAGCCCGGAAAGTCCAGTACGTTCACGTATCTAAGGTTCAGTCTTCATCAAGCAGGCGTCATATACTTACTGTAAATCAATACCGTTATGACAAATAGCACTAAAAACACAACGTTAAGACCAGTAAAAAATACTTAGCATGGTTTTTTTAATGAGTCATTGCTTTACCTACTTGCCAATCTCTGACTGTTACGCTTGCCACAGTTACCGTCGAAAGCATTTTCCTTGTTTTGTATGTTTCGTCACTCCGCTGTCATATCCCTCGAACTAATATTTAGCTGACAAGTGTATCTTTCCTGTGCATATAAGAAGGAGTAGACCACAAAGGTGATGACGACTAGTCACATCTTTGTTAATTCTATCGACAGGTTTCAAGGATGACGATAAGTGTCGATCCATCTATTAGAAAAATGAAGCTTCGAACTATATAATAAACACATGATGAGGTAGCTATCAGTAGGACAATTTATTGTATATATGGATGATGCCCGACTGATTGCAGTGGAGAGTTAACTTAATGCTCTGTGCGCAAATGCAATGCAATGTGCGATGCGATGGCGGTGCATAGGTTCTGATACAAAGACGATATAATCCGTTTGCACGATGTTGGTGGGGTGACAGCGACGGTGAAAAGGGCCGTCGCTGAAGGGGTCCAGCGGGGTGGCTGCCCATGATCCAAATCTAAGGATCCTCCTTATGCATGTGTATATTAAAAGTTTGTTTAGTTCTCGGAGTGAAAACTTTTCGCTCAACACATCCGATGCTTACACACTAATTAGAATTAGAAGCATTAAATTTGAATAAATACAAAATTTATTACACAGATGGAATGTAATTGGCGAGACGAATCTATTAAGCCTAATTAAGCCATGATTTTGCAGTGTAGTTCTACAGCAAATATGTGCTAATTATGGTTAGTTCGACTTGATATATTCTTCTCACAAAATTACACTCCATCTATGTAATTAGTCTATGTTTAATACCCGTAATTACTGTCAAACATCCGATGTGACATGTGAAAAGTTTTCACTTGGGGAACTAAACAAGACAATACAATCGAAGGCACTAACATACACACTCACTTACCTATCTGAATACACACAGAAAATGATGTGTTTCCATGAGTTAATTCAATATTTTATAACTACTAAAAAAACTAGAATACATAGGCAAAATGATATGTTTTCTTGAGTTAACTCAATATGTTTAGCTCTTCGTTAGCTTTCAATTGCTATTTTTTTTTATTTTTAACCTTTAGAAGTTATAAAAGGAATGGACACAAAATCACATAGAGTCATTGACAATGTTTCTAAAATAATTTAAGCACTCCCATGAGTTTAGAAAGGGGCTATTGCGTTTTTACCCTACTTTGATCTGTAATTGTGATTTTACCCTTATTTTTTTTTGTGAATTTGCCCTTATTTGTTATAAATCATTGTGATTATCCCCCCCCCCAAATTCAACAACTTGTGAATAATAGGGGTAAATTCACAAAGTTCAGAAAAGAAAGGGCAAAATCACAATTGCACTTCAAAGTAGGGGTAAAAACACAATAATCTCATTTAGAAATGGTAGAATAAACTTTTAAGGTAATATATACAAACTATTTGATTTGAATGTGAAAGGGTCTCTAACCTAGTGGATACAACACCTAAGTAGCATCTAGCAGACCCAAGTTTGATTTTTTGCGGGAGCAATCTTATGAAACATAGGAGCTAGATGTGGCCATAAATTAAAAAAAATAGGCATGATTATAGATGCTAGTAAATTTCACATATTTTTTTTTTATAAAAAGGATAGATATATGAGATTAGTTGAACGGCCGCCAGTTTTGTTGCCTCTCGTCTCACTCCCATGTTCTAGAAATATAGCTCTATGGTTCAAATTTATCCCAAAACATAGCAATATTCTAGTATTGTCACACCTGATTTTAGAAAGAAAACCAGATGCATCTCATATGTGTGCCAGGATCAAGTTTCACACATATGATAGACTCCATGAATAAACAGAAAACAAAGTTACAGCGGAAATAATAAAATAAAGACAATACAAACGTTTTCTAGCAGCGGAATCTTGAACTCTTCACCACAGGCAGTTGACTGGGGGTTGCGTACGCCTAGCATCATCTTCAACAACTTCACACACCTTCTGAATACTGAGCAGCAATAAGCAAGGATGAGTACACTTATGGTTGGTACTCAGCAAGGCCACCGAAATAACCAGAATAATTTAGTATCAACTTCAAGTATATTAATCATGTAAGTCCAGGCTATTCATGACCGCGAACACGGCTGTTATAACAGTTTTACACTCTGCAGAGGTTGTACACTTTCACCACAATTCGCGTAAAAGCTCCGAAGAACTTTAAACCCAACCATGTTGTGCCGGCCAAAGCACGTACCATACTTTCGAGGTGTGACTGGATAGGGACGCTACGAGGCCTTTACAAAGATTCCCTAGTTAGAAACGACCCGCTAAGGTTTTCGGATCGGAAGCACGCATAACCCTCCCTAACGGGCATAATGTCTTAGCTAAGCCCACTTCCCGAGAGGATCGGGCTATACACCGTCAACCGCCACCCCCCATGCCCTTTAGGTAAGATAATTCCTAACCAAGGTTTCTAATTAATTAGCCAAGACCAGAGCCATATAGTATTATGGTTGTACGGGTAATCCTAGGTGGTTCTCCATGTTCCGATTAACATATATGATCTTATAAAGCATAGGTAGAAAGATGGTTAGGGACATTTGCCTTTCCGCAAAAGAATACCACTGCTCAGTCCTCAACTCTTGTTCTTGACAGCTTCGGAACGATGTTCCTCTAATCGTAGCAATCATCGAGCACAAGCACAAACATGCAAGCAAAGAAATAGGTACAACTAAGAACAATACACCAATCAAAAGAAAAGCTTTTAAAAGAACGTATGAAACGATGGGGCTCGTTACTACGATCGCGAGAGCGCAAGAAACGTTGAAAACGGAACTATGGTTGGAAAGGTATAGCTATCTGATGATTTATATTACAAAAGAAAGTAGAGACTACGTGCTTCATTTATTTTAATTAAGAAAATGCATGTAATGAATAAGAGAAATATTCAATATTATACTTTTATATGAAAAGACGAGTTAAAGCTTAATCAATTTTATTTGCAAATATTTATATAATGATTATACCAATTAAATATTTTAACTTGCAAGAAAGCATGTGAGAGCATCTAGACGAATAACTTAATGTCTCGCGTTGGACTAAACAAGTTATATTAAAAACTTATTCAAGTTGTGAATTAACCATATTAATTTAGATTGCACAAAACCGGTGTTTAACCCTAGTTAGATTTTAATTATGAAAACTAATTCAATAATTGTTAATCAAGTTAACATGTGATTATAAAAACTCGGATATAACTTAAGTAGCTTTTATTTACAAAAACAAGATGAATGCTTATTAACCATATTGAATTAGCTTATAAAAACCGAGTTATATCCTATATAGCTTTTAATTGGAAAGACTAGTCAAATAAGAATTAGGCAAATTAATATTTATTAATTTATTTAAAAACATGAAACATGGTAAACAACACTGGTGAACTAAACTCTACGCTTATAAAAGATTAACGCAACAAAAACGAGGTTAAACGGAGACTAAACGTGGAATCTACTAGCTTTTAAAGGTCGCAGGGATTTAATCGTGAAGTACCAAAAGGTTACACGGGCTATCTAAGAAGATTTGCAAGACACAGAGAATAGTGCTTGCGGTAAGGTTAAAGGCTAGGGCTAGATCTAAAAAAGACCATGGCTTGGGTTAAGTTGAAAGGATCTATTGGCTGCAGGGGGTTTTCTGTAACATTCACTAGATACAAAGAAAGAGCTAAAGATTACAAAGGATTCCAGGGGTCTAATCGCAAAAGCTTTAGAACAGACAGACATGGCGGCCGGCTGGTTTGGGCGCTCTGCTCGTCGGCGACTCGACGACCTAGGGCTGCGGATGAGTGGGGGAAAACGAAGAGGAGGACGAGACGAGACAAACTCACAGAGGTGCTCACCAAGCACGGGGACAACGAGTGGCGGCCGAAATCTTGGCCGGCAGCGACGACGGCTCTGACGTCCCGTGGCGGAGCGACTCCAGCGGCGGAACAGCATCGAGAACCGGCAAATTGGATACGTCTCGGCTCCGTGAATCTCGTGGTGGGGTTGAATTTTGTCCGGCGAGGCTCCATGGCGTCGAATCGATCGATGAAGCCCCGCGGCGGTGCTCTGCTCCTGTGGACATCATGGCGGTGGCGGCGCAGAGAGCTTTGGCGCTAGGGTTTTGGGGCGAAGGGGCTTCGAGGGAGGGGATGGCGGCGCCTTTTATAGGCCAGGGAGGAGCCCTTGGCGTCCGCGCCAAGAAGAATAGGCGGCGGCGCGTCTGACTCTGCTCGAGCAGAGTCTGGGTCGGGGACGGTGGAAAGACGAAGATGACAACTGGGGCTCGCTGGTCAGTGAGGGCGAGAGAGAGAGGAGGAGAGAGGATGACGTGTGGGGTCCATGCGTCAGCGAGAGAGAGAGGAGAAAGGGTGGAGGGAGAGCTGGGCTGGCGGGATGGAGAGGGAAAGAGAAGAGGGAGTTGGGCCGGGTGAGAGGGAAGAGCTGGGCCTACGGACAAGCTCGGCCCAAGAAGGAGAATAGATTTAATTTCAGGAAATAGATTTCTAGTTCAAATACAAATCCAGAAAATTCTAGATAGTGTATTTAAACCTAAAAAATTCTCTTCAAAGCTCCAAAAATCCTAGGAAAAATTCTAGAGATAGAGTTGGAGACTTTGTACCAAAATAAAATATTTGAGGACCATGAAAGAGATTTTAGAGCCTTCCAATAAATGGATTTGCCTCTAGGAAAAGAGAATTAATTCCCAGAAAATCTAGGAAATTCTCAGGAAGGATTTGATCGACGTCTAAGCGTATTTTGAAATCTCACACTCAGAAAATATTATATGCAACGACATGAATGCGACAATTCAATTAGGACAACATAAAGCATGCTCATTTGATTTAGAAAATTGATTATTTTTCTTCAGCAAATTTTCTGTAAATTAAACAAATGTTGAAAAAGTTTTAATAATTTGTAAAAATTATTTATTTAATTTGTCTTTCTAATCACATCCCGAAATCCTAAATTTCGGGGTGTGACAAGTATGAAGAGAGCAATAATGTTCTAGTAGTAGTTGAGCAGGACGGGAATATAATGCACGATCACATTAGAGCACCGCTCCACATGACGTCATTACGTCGCTATGACTATGGTCCAACCCCAACAAAAAGCAAGATGATCGATAGATTTAAAAACCCTATCCCCAAGCTGCGCCAGCCAAAATGATTGGTCCTTGAACCATAAAATACTCGTCGTCCCTCGGCCATTGACGCTTGCACGAGTGATCGAACTGTTCATCCATTTAACAACACCATTTGACCTCCCTCCGATTCATCAGAAGAAGAAAAAAACAAAAAAAGGGGCAGCAGCTACAGCATTTGCGATTAGAAAACGAAGAAGAGGCCTATGGAACAGGTCAACTATTATCCGAACCAGCGGAGTCCTAGTATATATTTATATATATACATACATATATACTCTTGGCCCCGGATCAGAGTGGAGGCAGCCGTCACGTCCGCTGCGTTGGCATGCTCCCGGTCGCGGAGGTGTCGCGACGCCGACGCCGGCGACGAAGATGACGCGCCTTTCCGGCATTGGAGGCTTGCGCGAGCATGGCGGCACGCGCAGAGCTGGCTGGCGGGGGAAAGCTAGCGCAGGGGGGCGATGTGATCTATCGCCGGGTTAAGTTGCCCTTGTTTAAGCCACTACCAGCAACCGAACGCGCGCGTCCTCTAGCGAGCCGCCGAGACCGCAGCTGTTGCTGTGCTGCTGCTTCTGCTTGGACGGACGCGTGCTGTGCTAGGCTGCTAGCTCTCCGCTTCGTTCGTCTCTTGTGACCCATGCAGTCCCTGCCTATCGACTCCCCTTGTCACTTTCTCCTCCAGAAAGGAGCTAGCTGCCCGTACTAAACCTCAGATTATGTAAATTGCTGGTCGGCGGCGCATGTTTGCAGTGGCTGGCTGGCTGGCTGCTACTTGTGCCAATGCCAATGTGTCATGATTCTTCTTCTTGTTATTTTTATTAGAGATAATTAAGTTGAGAGTAGAACACAGCAGGCATGCACTCGCACTTTCTGAAGAATTGTGAGCTTGATCTTCTGTGTTACACCGACTGACTGTGTACTATGGGTCTATGGTACTAGAATCCTTTTAACCACACGCAGTGGCTTGGACGAGAAAAATCCACGCGTAGCGGCGTAGGTAGGTAAGTATACGTAGCACTGTCTATAAAAATGGGGCCAACTAGGAATCAAGTGACGAGGTCCAGAGCATTATCCTGACCTTTCTGCTCCCCCATGATGGGGCCCCCGCCATGGCGGGCGGCGTCACGTGGTACTCACGTTGCTCGGTCGTCGCCTGCTCGGGTGGCTACACCAGCAAGTGATACGACGACGTTACTCGTGCTGATGTCGCATGGAAACCTTAGCCCTGGAGGAGCATGGCAAGCTGCGCATACGGCATACGTACAGATGCAATGGTCAATGACTCAATGGCTGGGCTCCAGGTCATCAACTTTGCCCCCGGGCGATCAAGCAGTTGAGCTACAAGCCTACAATATGCATGGTTTCCTTCCAATAATGGTGCGCTTCAAAATTGTACTCAAGTACGGTTCCGTGGTACTACAGCGATGTTTGAACAGAAAACCGTGTTTGTGGCAAAGCCAGTAGCCAGAGCCCAGAGGTGAGAGTTCTCTGATCTCTCGACTAGAATGTACTGTAGGAATCTCTGCCAGTCTGTCACTCCCGAAAATCGTAAATGGGCCGAAAGGCGTTCTCGAATAGTGAGTGACTGTGCAGGCAAGTGCATGGGCCTGGGCCGATGGTTGCAAGCCTGCAGCGTGCCCTGCACGAACTGTACTGCTTTTTCGCTTCACTTCAGGGATTAGGGATACAATCAGAGTCAAAGCTTTCTAAAACTAACACACTTTCCATTAGCATTTCCCATCAGACGACCCCTGAAACATAAAGAATAATAACATCTTCCATATAGAAACAAAATATTTGCAACATTGCAAATATATAGGTGCAACAGTGAAACGTTATCAGCATAGATTGGAAAATTCCTGCCACAATATCGACACTATGTTGATGCAACATTCACAATGAAACGTACAAAAATAATAGTTGCAACATCTGATATTAACTATTGAAATATATGCCGATCCGTCCGAATTTTTTTCTCCATAGGACGTCTTAGCATTACCGTATTCAAAAATAAGTTTTGGTTCACGACTAGCCGATCGGCTGGTCGTCAGAGAAAGGTGTATGTCAATGACAGACAAGCAGAAAGAGAACTAAACAACCAAAATGTCAGTGTCAGCGACAGTGGAACATCCTCCAGTTACTTGTTGATCAAATTCATGCTGTTTGACTGGTACTTCGAGCCGGACCGAGTCACACTGTAATCCAGGTACATTTTCCTGAGAATTTGGAAAAAAAAAATACCTCCGACACCGAGCCCTCCAAGTTAGTCACAAAATAAGGACAGAAAAAAGGAAAGAGGGGGAGAGAGAGACAAAAGCAGAGATGATGCTGTGAGCATAGATCTCATAATTTACATCATGCGTAAAATTTCTCAGCTCAGCTGCAGCATTCTCTCAACACCCATTCTGCCAAGAACAAAGCAAGGGAGTATAGACATCAAATGCAGACGCTGAAGTACCAGTCATCAAGGCCCATCGGCAAACTTGGCTCCTGCAACAGGTCAATATTTCAGACTTGCAGTAAGGTGAAACATGATGGATTTATTATACACAAAAAGTGAGATCACAAGAAGGAATTAAAAAGTGCCGCCACCAATCTATCTATATCTCCAAGAAAGAACAAAGCTTTGGACGGTTAGGGAGAGCTTCCATTTAAACAAGTATATCTCAAGATTATGATTATTTCAGAACCTAGGAATTTAGGGAAAAGTAGTCTTCCAAAATTATGCCACTAATCTGCCCTATCAAAAAAACAGTAATAAGTAGATCAACTTGTGAGGCCATGGTTGATTAACCAATGATTAAATCGTTACTGATATTGTCCTTGAATTTGATAAATAATACCCCAAATATAAAAAGCAAATAGCATAAGCGAGCATCCTTCTTTACATATGATTTTGGTGCATGCAACATAAGCATAGAAAAACGCTGGTGTACCAAAGAAACAGCTATGCTTACCCGCAAAAAAAAAAAAAAAAAAAGAAACAGCTATGCTTTCTCTTACCGATGAATGCCTGAAGGACAGCAGCATCACATGCAGAGAGTCGTTACTTCAGAACTGCACATCACAATAAACAATTCCATGATACTAACTGTCAATCTCTTCATTTTCATCATCGTCGTAATCATCATATTCATCTTCATCGGCTGATTCATCAAAATCTTCTTGGTCCTGGCCCAGAAGGAATGGGTGAATTTTATGGTGGTTCAGAAACATGCAGAACAGGTTTTGGGAATGCATACCTCGTCATAGCTTGCATAAGTGACTGCTGTGCCATCTTCACTTTCTGAATCTGAGTTATCTTCCTCTTGTTCCTCATAGTCCTCGATGCCCTGTTTTGTTTCATATCGCATCAGAAATTTATTAATGAATAATAAGATCACTAATGCAACCACAGTCATCTGCCACAATTCCATTGGATTCAGTATTGAAGTCTGAGAAAATAACTAAAAATAGAGGAAACAAAATGTTATAGGACTTTAAGGAAGGCAGCGTGAACAACTAATGCATCTATAAGTCCAGCGGAAATGGTGTGAAAGGAAAGGAGGCACCAAGTGTGCCCTAATTCTATATTGCTACGAATCCAGCAATTAACTTCAATGCTGATGAAATAATACAGTGCCAAACCCCAACAAGAAATCGTACTGAGAAGTTACATACCAAATCCAACTTCATTTGCTTGATATTGCTTTCCAGTTGATCTATATGCTGACTAAGGGCCTGGAGGAAAAATTATTAGTTTCAAGGAGATTAGAAGAACGCTGTTGTCAATGGAATGGAAAAAAAAGGGCTATATTTTTCAAGAAAAACTAACCTCATGACGTTGCATGGCAACCGCACGTTTTAATGCCTTAGCCTTTGTTAAGAGATTTCTAGGCCTTATGTTAATAGGCCTCCTATAGTTCTTTCCACGATAAAATATGAGTGCATAACCCTTGGGGACTCTTTCAATTGCAACTAGTATCCCGCCACTCTCATACTCTAAAAGCCGTGCTGTCTCCTGAACGAAGGACAAGGTCTTCTGCTTGGAAATTAATTTGACAACTTCCCTATGCTTCCAATGCAAGTGCATATTTTCAATGACACCATCAAAAACACCACGAACTCCTGAAATACAAAAGGAGAATGATCATTCAATAGGAACAGTACAGCATGTTCCAAGATAATTGTTCAAGAAATTTACCAAGTGGCAAATATGCCTTAAGCCGTAAACCAATCCTACGGAAAACAGACTTTTCCTCATCTGTAATCATTTCCTTATCATCACTGGGATCTGCTAGTACCATAGAAGCTTCAATCTTTGATAGCAAGCGTTCCGCTCTATGTATTTTTGCCTGAGCCTGTACATTTGAAGAGCAAATTAAGGAACAAAAGGAGTAACAACTAAGGCAAGCAGAGCTATGACAAACAAGTATAATTGCTATCTAGAAGAGGTGAGACATATTAACTACACACTCATCACAGATGATTTACTTTAGTCCACACCTGTTTTTATACTCTATAAACTACAGTGGTTTAAGAACATATATAAATTATTAATGCTTACAATGGAAAGCTTGTGTTCCAGTTTCCTGTAAAGCTTTTGCTTTTCCGATCTGGAAGACGCTTCTTTCATTTCTTCTTGCTCCTTAGCAGTTACTTCTCTTCCCCAACGAGCTTGGGCCTCCTGAAATTCAGCAAGAGTACCCGCAAGAGCATGTCCATCTAAACCATCATCTGGAGGTTGTTCAATCGAAATGGTTCTTCTCTGCTCCTCCATATTCTGGATGTCCTTTGTCAACTCCTCTCTTTCAGCCAATACAGCTGCAACAGATGTTGGCAGGAAGTCTTTTCCACGATATATTACAATGTAAAATTTATTTCGAAGAAGAAGGGTACCCCCTGTTAGATTCTGTAGGAACATAAAATGGAAAGTATAATGCATTAGCCTCTGAGTTAATTTGTAGGGACAAGTTTCTGAAACTATATGCAAATTCAGCACAGGAACATCTAAATCTAAAGCATAACAAGTATTTTCTACTGCAAGTGTACCAAACCATTCTCATCTCCAATTTTGGAAAGGTGTGAGAAAGCTACCACAGTACTACACAGGAACCGAGTTATACATGTATAAGAAGAAAAATTATGTTACTGCTATTTAATTATGTTACTGCTATTTAATAGAAATGATTTCTAGTTATCACTAAAGGAGTATTTGGTTTAGCCTTCTGTGAGTTCTTTAAATGTAAGATGGCCAAGCTAAATTGACTAGCATGTGACCTTTAGTTGCCTTAGATAATACAACTGTGTTTAGATGGTGTATACAGTAGTAATGAGTTACAACTACGTATAATCAGAAAATAACTGTTTTTTCAAGAGTCCTTGAGAAAATAAATGTTGCAAAGTGGGAATGTCAGTCAATAAGTAAACATCAAGAAGAATTCAAACCTTTATTTCTTCTGCCATTATCTTATTATTTGTGTTCTGTATTCCACGTTTGACAGCTATTTTCACCACCAAACTCTTCTCCCACAGCTTAACAATTGCTGTTGCCAAGCCTTGGTGATTCCGGTTTCTCCCTTCAATGAAGTTTAGCAAGCTATAAACCGGTGTTTGCTACCAAAAGGTAAAGGCTATGACAAAGGTGATAACTGTCAAGAGCAATACCTAGTGCAAAATGGCATGGAAGGCTCCTAGCTAACTTTCTCAAGTTAGTCAGCTCTGCGTTGGTAAGTGTTGAACGCATTCCAGTTGGAAGAACTCTATATGGTGTTTTATACCCAGGGATCGTTTGAGGCAGCAAGTCAGCATCCACTGGCAAAATTCCTGTTCCCCACCAATCCACAAAACGAGGACCCAGCTCATCAAGCATGTGATTGAACTCCAACTCTTCCTCTGTCATTTCCTCAGTATTTTGCATGTTCAATTGGGACACTTTTGCATGTTGCAAATCCTTCCCCTGACTATCATTCTCAACAGGGCTGGATGCATCTGGGATAAACAATGCACCACCTTCCCCCTTCACTGGTGATGAGGTACCATTCAGAGTTTGAGATTTCAGAGGCCTTTTGTAATTGCTCCCTCGGTAAACCACCATTACACTTCCAGATCTCCATATGATCAATCCGCCTGTGCGCCGCTGATCAATGCACACAAAAATCAAGTAAGGAATACATTTTCAGAGGACAACCAATAACTCTACAAGAGACTCATTCACCACAATTAACTGGACAATGCAGGTTCAATTGGCACTATGCATCGCTAAATTAAACAGTTTTCACAAACAAGTTGCCAGCACCGCACAATTTGAGATCAGAGGAAGGGGCTAGTTCAAACCTCAACAAGCTCATGGGCAGTCTTCATGTCGTGCGCGAGGTCCTCGTGGAACTTGAGGCGGACCAGCTCCGACTTCCTCCACGCGTCATGGATCTTCTCCGTGATGACCGTGGTGACCCCGGCCTTAGGCACGGTGATGCGGTCACGAAGGGTCATCCCCAGCCTCCGCAGCCGCCGCAGCTCCTCGTCCTCGATCGTGAGCTCGGCCAGCGAGGGCGCCTTGACCCGCCTCCTCTTGACCCCATCCTCCTCGTCCCTGCTCCCCGCCGCGGCCTCCTCGTCCCTCTCCCACGGGAGGACCGCATCGTCGAAGCTGGCCGCCGCGAACTGGCGGTCGGGGCGCGCCCAGCTGCGGTCGAGCAGGTCCCCGAGGCGCTCGGTGCCGTCGGGGGGCGCGGTGGCCGTGGCAGCGGAGGGGTCGTCGTCGTCGGAGGCGAGGCCGAGGTTGCGGAGGCGGTGGACGATGCGGTCGATGGAGGTTGTTGGGGACAGGGCGGCTGGCGCGGGGGCGGGCTGGGAGGGGTCGGAGGGCGCCCACTTCTGCAGCCACGGCGCGCCGGTGCTGGGAGCGGGCGGGGCCGTGCGGTTGCCGCCGGAGGAGGAAGGGGAGGACGCCGAGGGGGCGGCGGCGGCGGAGGAGGAGAAGCTGTGGCGGGAGGAGAGGAAGCGGAGCGGGAGGAGGCGGCGGAGGTGGGGCCCGGAGGAGAGGCGGAAGGAGTGGTGGAGCGGGAGCTCGGAGAGCGCCATGGAGGCGGGGAACGAAGCGCGGAGCGGCGGTTGGTGGGTGGGGTTTAGCGCGGTGGCGCCATGGATGGGGTGAGTGAGCCGGCGTGTGGGGTTTGGGTGGCGGTGACGGGATAATGGGGAGGGGATATTTTTGCGAATTCGGGTCTTTGTTTTGGATGGATTCTCGTCAAACTCACACTGCTCTGTCCGTAGAGGAATGCATTTCTTGATCCTGAATTAGCTGCGGTTAAAACTCGTTGTGAGGGTCATTCCAGGAGGGCCGAAAAAAAAAAACAAGCAGATGTTTCGGTGAAACGGTGGGCGACGCGCGAGGATCGCCGGCAACGACGTGTCTCTAGAAGCAAGATTGCACGAACAAACAGATGTTCCACCGCCACCGCTCCGGCCTGCGAGAAATCCCCATTTCCTCTCTGCTACTTCCGCCGCCGCCACCAAATCCCCACACCCCACGTCCTCAGTCGCCTGCTCTCCGACTAGATCAATATGGAAGACGATAGCGGTTCTGACGATGGCCTGCCATACATGGATCCCCGGCTACACTAGGTCCTGGTCCCTCCTCCGTCTTTCCCCTCCGAGGATCCCAATCCTCTTCCGGGATCCATCCTCCTGGATCCACACGGCCACATCAGCGACCGCACCAACCACACCACAGCCAACGGCTTCACCAGGGACGGCAAGCCAATCCATGTGAGCTTCTGGGTGGCCGACCCGCCACGCGCGTCCTTCTTCACCGTCTACATCCACGAGGCGGGGCGCTCCGCCATTGGGAACCTGCCGAGCATCCTCAACACGGAGGAGGACACTGTCCTTCTTCGCGTCCCCATGTGCCCTCCAGGCGGCAACCTGCACGCGGCGGACAGCGACTACTTCGTCTACCTCGCCGGCAAGAAGCACAAGCGGCCATCGCTGCAGCGGATCCCGGCACCGCCCACCCTTTTCTTATCCGACAGACAAGCTGGCCTCCTACGCTGCCGCACCCGCTACTTGATCGCCTTGCTATGTCTGTCATTCGATGTCGATGGACAGTTCGACCTCCACCTGTACAACTCCAAGAGTAAGTCATGGAACAGCAGATCGATGCGTCTTGATTCACCGGAGGCGAAGAAGTATGACTACGCCAGCAAAGTTATCACTATTGGAGGGCAACAAGGTTCGGTGGGTTGGGTTGATCTCTGGAAGGGCATCCTCATCTGTGACTTGCTCAAGGAAAGCGATCGTCTCCGCTACATTCCACTGCCATCACTTGTGCATAGCCTGCGTGGAGGTCCTCCACTGCTTGTTCGTGATATCATTGTCTTCAGAAAAGATTACATAAAGTTCTTTGATATGTGCTTGTACGTTGTATCAGACTCCTGGGTGATTAAAGGTTGGGAAGCAGCTACATGGAGACGGGAGGTTTCTTGGACAGTGGAAGGAGGACCGCAGGATCAAAGTTTCCAATGACCAGGCATTTCCTAATCAACAGGGAGATGATGGCACAAGACCGATATTGAAGGGATTCCACTCAGGTTTCCCTTCTCTGAGCTTGCATGATGATAATATTGTTTACATCATGGATAAATCTGATCTCCTGGACAAAAAGGCATCAGTGATGGTTATTGATATGAGTAATCAGACTCTAAAAGGTGCGGCTGATTTTGGCTCCGGAACACCCTTGGGTTACAGTTTGGCCTACATTCAAAGTGCAATTTCCAAATACCTGGGTCTTTGGTGCTCTACCAGGTAGCTAGTATTGTGGAAACATTATTGATAATGGGTTTATCATAGTGTGTTTGGATCATTGGCTAAAGTTTAGCAGTTGTTTTGGATGCCAATTAGGGGAACTAAAGACAAACAGTTCTAAATTCTTCTCCATCCTCTCTCTCGCTTTACTACTAGCATGTTTTTGGTTGAAAGGTTGAATAGTGCTCCTGAAACTTTTCAAGAGTAAACATGCAAGGAAAACCATGCCACAAATTCCATTACTTTATAAAGCGACTGATATAAGAGTTGCATCATCATATTCTTGTTGGGAATATAAACTCTAAACCTTATACTGGCTACTCTTCAGTTTTCAAGTAAACAAGCAAGAGCACTCCAGTCATCTGAAACTGAAGAAGCACATCCTAAAGACAGTGCATTCCCCTGTTAGGTTCAGAGCAGAGGCCACTCAAAGTTTATTCTGCAAGTACATGACGGGTAGTAAAATTATGACACACTAGTAGCATAAAAGCGAAACTCGTGGAACGGGAAATGCAGAGCAAGCGACCCACTCAGGCACAACAGCGACGCACTGACGCCGACCCTCGTAACAATGTCATCATCAGCAGCAGAGTGACCTGTGTGAAGCTGGATCATGAAGGCACACAAAGCAACAACCGGAAGAAATAGTATTGATACTGTAGTTGTAGCAGCAGCAGCAGCTCCTGGAGACGGAAGCTTCGCCGTCGCCGTGGCCGGGGGATTAAGCCGGTGCCGGTGCCGGCTCCTGAGGGCCGAAGAAGAGACGCTTCACCTTCTGCACAGCAAGTTTGGCAGTTGCTGCCGCAAGCGCTGCGGTGTACGCCGGGAACAGCCTCCCGATCTGACCGAACAGCAGGAGGCGCGCCATCCACATGAGCCAGAGCAGGAAGCCGACGAGCCCGAACCAGGCGTGGACGGGCGGCTCGACGGCGACGGAGAACACCACCAGCGACGCGCCGAGCAGCGCGATGAAACGGGATGGGCCCTCGCGGAGGTGAACCTGGCGCGGCGCAGCCTGGAAAGGGAGGAGCTCCTGCTGCACCACCGCTGCTGCCATCTTCGATTGCTTCAGGCAGAGGCAGACGATGATGGATTCGATGGAACCGGTGCTCGTCGTGCCGGGCTATGCGGCCAGATTATTTATATAGGGCCGGCGAGGGAAACGAACACTCCCCGGCGGCCTCTCCACCAATGCTTCTATGCCACGCGGGTCGAACGGCGGAGCTGTCCTTTTCGGTGACTCACGTCCGAATGGCGCGAGCGACTTTCTTTTTTTTTTCCCCCAAATTGGAGTGAGGGAGGGAGGGATCGCCTGACCGGTGCGCCATGTTCAAAGGCGCGCCATGTTAAGGACGAAGGCAGCCTTGGAGTTGGAAGGTAGTGCTTGGCAGTTGCTATGATATGCCGTGGTTTTGAACTTTTCTCTTGTTTCGGCTGGCCGGACTCACGGGAGTTGTCGTTGATCTTGCCTCGTTTTGATTATTTTTTGGTGCCTTTGCTTTCAGATGCTGTGTCGGAAGTGAAGATTCTAGGTGGGTCATGTAGAGGTGGGTCATGTAGGTGGTGTTTAGTTGGTGAAGATGGTTGGAAATTTACTACAGCAGATGTGCACTGTAGCAATGAATAGTGAGGAAATGATGGAAAATGATATGATAGATGTGATGGGAGGAATAATGAATATATGGAATATAAACTAGTCCGTACTAGGAATAGGATATTCTTGGATGTTGGACTACGATGTAGATTATCTTTTTCTTGTTGGTTAAAATAATAATCAACAATGCTTTGGTTTTCATCTATTGTAGCAATTTTTTTTTGGCTACTGTACTAATATTATAACGGTTGTATCTGAACTCTACACCACAATGGGACTACGACGTGCCCGTCGTCTACGAAGTCGGCGAGACTTCGGTGGTCTCTAGAAGGACGCGAGTTGTGTATGGGTTGTAGTTCTAGGGGTGTGCGTGGGTGTGGTGTAGAGTTCAGATACTATAGCTTGTATACTAGGGATCCAGGCTCAAAAAAGAAAATGATCTGCCGCTTAAAAAATGTTCTGCATCTTTTCCTCGAAACGTCTTTTTATCAGGTGTCTCTATGATTTGAAGATTGAAACAACAATTTTCTCTGTTTTCCGCTGAAACATATATCGAAACATTTTAAAATATAGCTCTAAAAGTATTTTAAAAATATATACATAATGAAACATTTTTAAAATATAGCTCTAAAAATATTTTCATCTAGCAAATAGGGAAAAAAATCCATGGGCGACGTGAGTGCTGTCTATCATATTCCGATATCGTAACTTGTAAGCAACATATATCTACCACTAACGGTATAGTCCGAAATGGATGTATCTGCTTAACAATGTGGGATCAGAGAGGCGTTGTGAGTTGTGACATAATTGGGGACTTTGTGTACGCATTGGAGACACCTACGTCACAACATCCCTCTTTAAGTACGTATATTGAGCAATAGCTGCGCAAGAAGTACCAGATGACTCGGATTCCGTAGACTCTGATGACCTCTCGGCGTACGTCCTGCCAAAACAAAAGAGCCAACTGCGGAACGGCTTGGTCAATTTCAACATGAGCAAGCAAGTAGAATCGAACTTTCCCCAAGCATCTGTCGGTACTGGCTGCGGCGAAAAAGACACCCGCCTCGTAGAGTTTCCGACTTGGATGTCCCGTTTCAGATTTGAGCCTGAACAAATGGCAAGGCGCCAAGGCCACTGAAACAAAGTTATAGTAGTACACTATTTTACTTCTTTGGTCTGCTAATCCAGCTTCCTAGTAGCTTCCTACTGCAGGTCAAAGTGATAGTTTTTAGTACACCGTCAGTAGTTTCGGTTGTGTTTAGATTGGGGTAAAAAAACACCGTAGCTGTAGAAAAACACTGCAGCTAAATTATAGGAAACGTGTTATGTGAGAGTGTGGAATAGCTGAATAGTGGAAAAATAGTGTAAATAGTGTTTAGTTTGTAATCCGAACATGGCCAACAATCAGAATGTATAACAGCAGATTGCGAAGATGAGCCGACAACCGGCAAAATTAATACTACTATTTGCTCTAAAAAAATTGATACTACCATATACTATCGGAACTGGTTATTGCGTCAGTCAAGTGGGGAGTGACTGATGTACTAGATGTTAATTGTTATCAAGCGATTCTTCAAGAGTAAAGACGTGTCTTCCCTGTCGAATGTTGATCTTTTTCATAAAAAGAAATGGTTCCGCTTCAAAAAAAAAAAAATGGTTCGGTTGGAACCGAAGTTTTGCATCAGTTTGTCTGTCTTTCTTTGATATAATTATTGCTATATTTGCCTCATACTGTTCATGCTTTCCGAGGATCATCTTGCCCAAGCAGAAACGTGCCCGATGCGCGTGGGGGCCTATCAGATAGGATATGTTGGGTCAGGGTGATGCCGACCTCGAGAGCAGCAGGCAGCAGCAGCTTACTAGAGAGGAATCCATGTGGTGGATACTTGGATGGACCTTTGTGACTTAATTGTCGCTTCCTTTCTAGTCGTATCCGCTGCCTATGAAGCACCACGTGACTTCGACGACTTTGACTTTCAGACAGTTGCGACGTACAGACGATTCATCCGTTCCGAGTTTACAGCATTGCGTGGTGCTGAAGGGGTAGGGAATGGTCACTCGTGTCCAGTTCACCACGGATAGCGGCCAACTGGTTTCGCTTCAGACAGTTTCAGAGCATAATAACGACAGCATATGTCATGACGCTGAACTAAAAGCCAGAAATTTTATGATTCTGTTTTGAACTAAATCATAATGATCAAGCTCTATTATACAAACCTGACTCCAACCTGCTACTAACATCTTTTGTTGTAAACACAAAATGCTAAAGAAAATTGAAAATCGACTTTCAATTCAGCGACGATTCACATGATATCATCTTGTTATTGCCCTTTAGCTGAGATTTCGACACACAATTGCTATCAATATAATCTTTTACTGTGGTCTGCTAAACCAGTACACCATCAATAGCCACTACTCCTAGCTAGTTTCACTTAATAAAAGGTCAGCAATAGCAGACCACAACGATGAACATTGACAGGCAAAATACACAATAGCTTTACTTTTTCTGAAAGAAACAAGTACATTACACCGAAAACATATACACAAAACTAATCCGTCTTCCACACCACAAATGGCCCCTTCTTCTGATGCTCGCAAGGCCGAAGCTTGTTCATTACTCGCCCCATCATCGCCATAGCTGCGATGCTCGGGAACTGTCCTTCAAGTTCTTCAGATGGCTGTTCAGGTTTTGTTGCTTGCCTTCCCTGACCTGAATCTTCATGAAAAACAGGAGTGCCGCCCTGGCACCATCTTCCTATCCAGCTATTCATACTCTTTGTTGGAACCGGAGACCTTTCTTGCTTATCTTGGAGCTCACTATTCCCTTCATTCAAGCCCTTGTCCTCGGCAGCACCAATCATTCCAGTATCAATCTTGTTGCAAGGAGGTGTTATGTCAAACATACAATTTGTTTGCCCAACTGGAGGACTGCCTAGAATTTTTGGCCTCTTGGAACCACGGATATTAGGTTCTGATATATCAAGCTGTAGGCGCTTGAGCCATCTATCACTTGGCTCAGCGCCTATTGGTGGTTGGACTATACCACTGCAAATCTGATTTCTCATTCTGCTCATTTGAGATAAGATAAGATCTAGGTTTGTGATTCTTGTTCCGGGCATGCATGATTGCTTACTGGCAATAGTAGCTTTGGATGAAACATCATGATTTCCATTCACATTATGGAATCCATCATCTTTACTGTATCGTGAATCTCCTCGTTCCGAATGATTCGCCAGCTGCTCACTTTTTGCTTCATTTGGGCAAACGTAGTCCTGTAGTACATTTGTTAGTAAAGTATTAGTACAGAGATTTATCAACAACAAAGGGTCCATACTTAATGAGAACAGTACAATTTTAAAAAATTATCATGTGGAATAATAAGCACAGGTAGGTGAGCACTTAATACTCAAACTGACCTAAAACTGATCCATTCAAAGATTACAACTGAATATCATATTGATAAATGGTCAAAGTCATAAACACTGAAGAAAAAGTTGATGATGCATAAAAAATGCAATATTGACAGTAAAGTTTACAAGCATTTTCAGGCAAGATATTTTTCCAAAACCATACAAGCAATGCAAAGAACAATTTCAAGCCATATAAGTTGTGTTTTAAACCCTTGTTTTAGTCTATTGACCATATAACTTAGTGTTCAGGAACACTCTTTTTTATGCGCAAGACAGGGCATCAGATTGCTATGGAACACTGGTACCTTTTGTGCTGACAATGAAGCAATGCCTACAATAATCCAGAAAAGAAAAACAAAACATGTGTGAGTCTGAGAGTGATACAGCTAACATTAAAAAAAATGTGTATGAGATGAAACATTCCAGTGATGCTGCTCTGTTTACATGTATGTTTGCACAACCAAGAAGCACCTTTTAGTGCAAACAACCATGTACTAAGGGATCACCGTAGCTGATACTGTGTTATATTATATAGAAGCTATCACTCACCTGCAGAGGATTTAGACCGAATAAGAGTATCGCTGTAGAATGTTTCAGTCTTCGCTGAAGATTGATTCTGTGCTCCAAATAGCTGACTGCCAATATTGGTGCCATACATACAAACTCCAAAGCCACTAGATTTTCCTGAAGAGACAGAATTTTTAGGATATGCACTTTGTGACTTGGAAGGAATTGTTAGCTTTTCAAATAAACAAGGTCCTCGTCGGTTACGAGAACCTGTATATAGTTCATTTGACATTGGTCCATGAGTCAGCAGGTCACCACTACTCTTAGTCTTTTCTGTTAATTTGTTTGCAATTTGATCAGGTAAGATGGAGCCTTTCAAATTTGCTGCAGACTCCGCTCTCTTTGTTTCCAGATGCTGCTGCTTGCAAGGTAGCAAAGAACTTGAAACAGCCTTTCCATGAGATATATGTGTCTCATGAAAATTTTCGCCATCCTTCTTGCTGTTGTTAGACATATTTATTGCTTCATTCTGAAACTCTCTACCAAGTACTGGAGTGCAGAACATGACCTCTGCATCATTTTGTTGTTTATGTACAGCAGATCTTCTCGTCTTCAGATTGTGGAACACACTTGCAACAATCCGACTTTTATTGTTTGCTGCAAATGTGAACTTTTCATCAGATGCACAGGGTAGCGCATGCTTTGCTTTTGCTAAATGGTGGCTCGTATGCTGCTCATCTATTTCATAATCTGATGAGTTGTCATCCTTGCTGCAAGAACACGACATTGTATCCAGCAATTTTCTTTTTAACTTCTGCCCTGAAGGATCTGAGTTGAGGTCAGCAGGATCTTCTGCTCGAGATGCAAAGCCTCCTGCAGGTTTGCACATTTCCATATTCTCATCGGCTATTCGATGTGAGTTCATCCTATATTCTTGTGATGATAGCGCCATAACATGAGATGCAGACATATTTAGACTCAGTGTTGCAGGACCAAGCACAGACCTTCGTTTCGGGTTGAGTATGTTGTCAATCTTTCGATTAATTTCGAACATAGGAAAGTGGCTCCAATCTGAATTTGGATCGTCAGAGCTCCCATGTTTCTGAAAATCTGATGGGAACTCTGAAAGCTTGTGAACAGAATATGTTTCTGACACAACTGCCCTAGCACGCAAGTTCGGAGCATTTTTCTTCATGGATTTTTCAAAAGACTCATCAACCTGTTCATTATTGTTTGCTCTCAATTCATTGCAAACATGATGTGCCACACCCCACATACTAGAATTGAATTGTTCAGCATGCTGCATGGAGGTACTTCCATGGCTTACTCCAACCATGAGCCTTTCAGCTACTGTAGATTTCATGAATTCATAAGGTAAAGTCTCACTGCCTTTTGTAGTACTGCCCTTGTTGATATCCTCCAAAGGGTTGCTGATATTGTTATTTTGGGGTCCTGCACTGCTGCTTGCTTTTGTCCAGTGTGCCATCCACAGGTAATGCTTGTGTTGAGGTGATTCACCAGGATCTTTCTTGCTCAACAGAACTTGAAAGTCTTCTTCCTTATCATATCTACTCCCGATGAAATTCGACATGATTGAAGTGCAAGTTATAAAATCAAGTGACTTTCCTCACGAACTCGGAATGATGCTCGCAGAAGCTTCTGTCAAGATGCAAAGAACAACTATCAGGCACAGCGGAATCTATAAGTCATGACCGAATAAATGGTGCATGCACTGTTAAATCAGCTAGACAGAAGAAGGGTTGGGAGTTCCATTAGAGTTGCATAGATACAACTGCACTTAATCCAGCCGAACAATCACACTGGAGATTCAACTAGTGCTAGTGAAGTGGGGAATGCATGGAAGGAACAGCACCCAATTGGCAGCTCTGCACCACAAAGAATTAGTTCTCCTACTTGGTGCATGAGCATGACTTTGCAGTATGTACAAACTCTTCAGCAAACATTAAACCTGATGCTAATCAGATTTCTAATTTTCACTTTTTCAGACAGAACTCCAAAAAATTACTATATATAAATCAAGTGGATCGGGAACACACCAAGCATGGCAAATTAAAAGGCAACGATTCAACTTGGCAAGCATTAATACCTTAGCAAGCACGAAGCACACGCTTTTGTTCCGCAGCAATCACCTCCCTGCCTTTCAGTTGGGACCAGAATTGGATCACGCCAAGCCAGCAGCCAGGTAAGGAACGAGCACGCCACAAGTCCCTGGGAAACACTGCGAATTAACACCATGTATAGAAGCAGGACGAACTAGGACAGGCCAGCCAAAAGCCAAGATTTCGCTCGCAATTCTCGCTCCACATGGCGCAAAGAAACAGCCGAAATTCAGCGCCGAGACGGCAGGGGCACGCAACACTCACCAAAATTGCGCCGCCGCCGCCGCCGCCGCCGCTGCCACGGCGAGGAAACGCGTACGACCGTCCAGGCGGCAACGGATCAAAGCCCCTCGCACGCCGCCCAGGACTCACCAGCTCGAAAATCCCTCCCCAGAATCAGAATCCATTCCCCGTCGGCCACCCGCGAAGGAATAAAAAGAACCTGTGGGCAACAGGGAGACACGCGCGCGCCACAAGAGGCACCAGCCCTCAACTCGGCCTCCACTCCCCCGCGCCAATTCCGCCCATCCCAACCACCACGCCTGCCGGGAAGGGGAAGCGCTACCACCCAGTCACCCACCAAGCCGCGCGGAGGGAGACGGCAAGCCCCGGCCGCCCTGGCCTGGAGGCGATGGTATTAAACTCCGCGGGTGAAGCGTCGAGCCGAGCGGGTGGTGGTGGGCGCGGCGCGTGCAGGGGGGAGAACCTGGCAGGAGAGGGAGGTGGGGGAGAAAAAGCGAAGCCGCCTCTCGGCCACGTCTTCAAAAGGCAGAGGTCGGCCGGGCCGGCGACCTCGTGGCGGCACCGGAGGCGTCGGATGGGCGGCGTACGGCCGACCGGGAACGGAAAATATCTCAGGGGAGGGAGAAGGGTCCCCCCATGTGGGCCCCACTGTACCCGCGCGTGTAACGGTTGGCGTAGACCGCCGATTTTGGTGGCAGATCGAGCGAGCAGCCTCCAACGACAGGATGGCAGTGGGCTCCCGTAGGCCGTAGCACAGTGTTCTCCGTTCGGCGCGGCGCGTCGTGTGGGTGGTGGACTGTGGACGGATCGCAGCAAGCTGTTCAACCTGGTTGGAACCCCAAGCTACAGTAGCTAAGCACATGAAAACATGTCAAGGCGTTACGCAAAATAACTAAAAGAAGAGCATCACCTCTGGTTGCAAGAAAACAGTGACTTAGCAAGACCATCTCAGCTGTCAACGACCTTTTGCGTTGATGTGGAGCCATCGGGAGAATCTTGTCGTCGCGGCTCTCCCGTGTCCATGCCTCCAGTTATGCTTGTGCATAGGCCCAAGGAAGAACCACGTACCACTTCTTTAGGAGAAGACTAATTTGTGAACCACCTCGCCTGACAGACAAGTAGGCGGCGAGCCATTCCTTAAGGGCTTGTGCGGTTTTATTGGAATCGTCCCCGTTCAGAATGATTCCTAGGACATAGAAACACTAACAAATTATAATAGATAGGAGTCCAAGAGCCTAAAACTAATTTTGTCATGATAGAGATGACATGAGACCGAGATTGATTCCCCACCTTGACTAGCGGATTGATTCTCGGTCTCTTATCGTACCTATCATGAGTGAATTAGTTTTGGACCTGGAATTAAACCCTAACCTCTTATTCTATCTATCACAAATTTCATACTATACCTATGTCTTAAGAACCATTCCACTAGAAACAATTCCAATGAAACCGAACAGCCCTTAACACGTTTTCACTTTGAGGCTTAGCTACACGATCGACGCGCGTCGACATCGTCGATCGAGATAAAGACTGAGAAACATGGATCATGCAACTAATCAATGTGACGCGCATCCGACACCGGCACATGACACGGCACCACCCGGGGGCATGTCTCGCACCGGGTGGACGACGTCGCGATCCTCTGGTTGGTCACCGCCGGGAGCATCGGCGCCACGGCCGTGCACGATCGAGGTGAGGTCACTGCCTAGAGGCCGCGGCTGCTAGCTGGCATTCGTGGTGAGATCGCGACGCCGTGGTGGCCGCGGTCGCCGTCGCCGGCTGCTGCCTGTAGCGCCCGGTTCCTTCTGATCTGATCCGCTCGGGGGGGTTGGCGGCGACCGCGCGCGTGGCTTCCGTCGGCCGCACAGTAGCTATCGCGCGTGGCTGATCCAGTTCCGAGGATTGTGTGGCTGTGTTGTATCACGCCGCCGGCGATCGGAGCGTATGGCTTGGACGCGGCGCACGTCTGGCGTGTTGTCTGCGTGGCTAGCATGAACCAGTGTGTTAGGGCAGCTTGTGGTCGGCCGGAGTCTGAAAGAAATCGAGCAGCAGCAGTGCGGTGCAGCTCGGCACGCGACGCGAACAAGAGGAGGTTTGTGTGGATGCAGTATGCTGGCACTCAACAGGCTTCGGGATGGGTCGACAGGCTGGGCTGGGCTCCTGTTCAACCACACAACAGTTGGGCCTCAAATGGGCTACTATATTGTACCCAACGGCCCATACAATGAATGTTGCAGTCCATCGGGTCGGCTTGACTTTCTGCTTTCCGTCGTCGTCGGCCATGGCGTCACTTGTCCGGAAATTTTGATCGTTATCGGAACACGGAACGTCATCAGTTGCGTCCTGGCGATAGCTTAAGCTGTTCCTCAAGTCGTCACATGTTACATCGAAAAACAACAAGACCAGCGATCGCGATGATGCACCACTTTCAATCTCGAAATCGCAAACAAATCCAATTGTGCCATCTTCCATTCCATCAGCGTTATTATTCAGTAAATAACAACACCAAATGGACACGTATATTTTTCGATCGATGAGTCTCGACTATCTACCGCCACCAACCCTTGGCAACATTCAACGCACGCTAACCGGGGCCGACCGAGCCCACGACAGCAAACCCGAACGAACGAACGGTTCAACCCAGCTCGTCGATCGATCAGGGCCTACCCGCCCCCGCCGGCGGCGGCAGGTGGTAGAGGAGGCCGCTGGAGCTTGGGAGCCCCGCCGTGGCGTTGAAGTAGGCCAGCGTCTCCGCCCACCGCTTGTCATCCTTGAGCATGTGCACGGCGATGGTGTCCGGCACGAACCCGTGCCTGAAGCAGCTGTCCGGCGACCCCCCCTTGTAGTTGTACATCCTCGGCGCGTTGTCGTACCGGTTCTTGGCCCTCCCGGCGAGGTTGAGCCACCTCCCCGTCCACATGTCCTCCGGCCCGTCCTGCTCCCGCGCCGCCAGCTCCGACGTCGCCACCCACTGCACCAGGTCCCACGACAGCGCGTACCCCATCCCGGACATGAAGGGCGGGAACGGGTAGAAGTTCTCGCGGTCGCACGGCATCTGCAGCCCGTAGTAGGCGTCCGTCCGCGACGCGACCCGCAGCGACGACGCCAGCGATGGCAGCCGCAGGTACGTGTCGTCGTCGGCCTTCATCACGTAGTCGTATTTCGGGCGGCGGCGGCCGGTGGTGGTGGTGGCGGTGGCGTTGAAGGCGCGGGCCACGGTGGAGAAGAAGGTGTAGGTCTTGCCGTTGTCCATGTTCTCCGCGCAGTCGAGCACGATGATGTCGCCGTAGCGGAGGATCTCCAGGGACACGAACACGGCGTCGTCCGGGGACGTCACGTTGCAGAAGACGAAGCGGACGTCGACGCGGCCGGCGAGGGAGGGGTGGTCACGGAGCTGGAGCGAGTAGACGGTCCGCAGCAGGTGGCGACGCTCGTACTTGGAAGGCAGCGTCTGGATGCCGATGAGGACGCGCACGTCGTCGTCGTCGTCCGGCGCCGGGGAGTGTGCGGACTCCGTGGCGGCGTCATGGGGGGCGCTGGAAGCCTTGGCCTGTGGTGTGGCGGAGGCGGTGGCGTCCGTGCTGGGGCGGCTGCAGCTGCCGGCGAAGAAGGATTGGATCCTGAACTCGTTGGGGTGGACGACGAAGACGGTGAAGGCGAGGAAGCCTGCGGCGAGGAGGATGAGGAGGAGGTGGCGGCCGGAGAGGGGGGAGCCGGCTCCCGTAAGGCCCAGCTGCTTGTACAAGGACGACGACATGGCGATGGCCGGTGGCAGCTGGAAGGATTAGCCGGTGATACCGCGCTTATCTAGACTAGAGAACCCAAATCAAAGTGTCGCAGTTGCGATGAAGCTGATAATATGTCATCTGAGATGAATGAATAATTGAACCGGCTCAGAAGACGACCTGGTCCTCAGCTCGACGCTGTTGCTTGAAGGGGACATTGAGTTTTCAAAGAAGTGAGAAACCTTACATGAGATGTGATTAAGCTTTTCTTTACTTGTGATTGAGCATTGAGCTTGACATTTCTATGTTTATAACCATGGACTTCAAGAAACTAAAATTGGGAAGGTTAGATTCGGGATGAGCCTGGTGGACTGATGAGGCGGAGAAGGTCTCTTCTCACCTCTACCTAAACCACGGCTAGCTAATCAACCAGTTACGAGGCGGACGAAAAACTGGAAACGGAAGGATAGATGGTGTTAGTCCAGTCAACGAACATGACTCGTGGCTGCAACACATCATCTCATATGGAATTGGGGAATCAACCAGCACGAGGAAATATGGAAAGGAAATTCAATCCATCTACAAAATTGACCAGAAGCGCTACGGCCAGCGGTGTTAGAAGTGCAGTTGCATGCCAGGGAACAATTTAGTGCGCAAGCTGAATGTCAAATGCTTAAAATTTGAAAAGCCAAACAAGCTAAATCACTTAGCTTCTGTCAGAATGCACTTATACTCTTACCCACAACAAAGTGATCACAAAGCAAACAGGGGAGCATAGCACATCATCAACATCAAACAAGCAAAACGCCAGAACCAATGTGCAAACTATTCTTTCATAGTACTCGGGGGCAACAGAGCCAAGGTGCTAAATAGATTCTTCCATAGTACGAATAGCTCATTAACGAAAGCTAAGCATAAATAGTTGAGCGACCAAAAGTACCAAACTGACAATATAGCTCACGACAGTAAAAAAAACTCGACGAACATTACAATATTTTGTCGAACAAGATTCTCTAAACCTTCCAAGAGGCTTTCGCCATCTAGCCCGAGTAGCCAAAACTAGAGATCTTCCAGACCCTGATAGATCCATCGGTGTAGCCGGTGTAGAGGGTGCTTCCATCAGCGCTCCAGCTCAAGCTTGTGCAGTACAGGATCTAAACAAAAGTATCAGAAACAGTCAAATAACCATTGCTACACAAATCATTGCCACAAGATAGTATTTCCATGCTTATAGGATATAGCTTAATTCCATGCAAACAAGCAAGCTGCAATCAGATTGCCTGTAACTGGAGATTCTACCAAAGTCATAGTACAAGATAACTTGCATTGAGAACAGGATTCAAGAGAAACTAATATGCACAAAGTGGCACGTCAGGACAGGGTGCAGATGATATATATGACAACATCGAGTGGTACAGATTACATAGATAGACTTGATTCCAATGTACAATTGAATACAATATAGAAGAAAATTATATCAATAGGATATGCAAACAAAAGATTCACCAAATGCTACACGGGTGCACGAAGAAACAGTATCTAGATGTGCTAGCACAACAGAACGGTTGAGGCATAACAAGCATATTATAATGCAGAGTAGAAGCAAGGGGCCCGGTGAGGTTATAAACTCATAAGATGCGTAGAACAAACAGCTGCTATTAAATTCACGGGTATGAGATAGGCATAAAGAGTACAGAATAATGCTAAGTTTCCAAGGACTAGACGAGACTATACTCAAGAACAGATTGGATAACAAGTACAAATGTAAGATGCAACAAATGCGAAAAAGATAGCTGAGCATGATTGAAAATTAAACAATTACGCTACACAACACATGCATTCATTTCCTAATGACAGTTCAGCGCAGATATTGTCATCTGTTGCACAAAAAGAGGTAGGCATCCAGATAACTAGTAATCCTATCATTCAGATAACACAACTGCAGTCTTCCATATCTCAACATCCACAGGATTATGAGATGCTAACCTACACATTAACACTGAACCCAGCAATATATACAGTCTACAATACAATTAACAACAGATCCTTATCAAGGCACAAGATTTCACAGGTATGCTAACCAGACAGACAGGGGATACCTGGTTCTTGGAGATCTGGATGTCAGGCTTGAGGTCCTGCACGACGTGCTTGGACTCGAGGTCCCAGATCTTGACGGAGTCCTGCGTCGCAGCACAGAGCCAGTAGCGGTTGGGCGAGAAGCAGAGTGAGTGGATGATAGAGCCAGCATCAAGTGAGTACAGCCTCTTCCCCTCAGACAAATCCCACAGAAGGGTATAGCCGTCCTTCCCGCCGGAAGCGCACAGTGAGCCGTCGGGGCTCACAGCAACGGCGTTGACATAGCCTCCGTGGCCGGCGAGCGTGCAGCGCAGCTTGCAGTTGGTAAGGTTCCAGACCTTGACGGTGCGGTCCCAGGAGCCGGAGACAATGGTGGGCTGGAAGGTGTTGGGGGAGAACCTGACGCAGGACACCCACCCGTTGTGGCCCTCGCCGCCGCCGAGGTCGCCACCAATGGTGTACTTGCACTCACCAAGGGTGTTCCAGAGCTTGATGGTCTTGTCGCGGGACGCGGAGACAATCTGGCGATTGTCGACGGAGAAGGCGACGGAGATGACGTCCTTCTCGTGGCCGACGAAGCGGCGGGTGGTGAGGCCGGTGGAGAGATCCCAGAGGCGGAGCTCACCGTCCCAGGAGCCAGACAGGGCGAACTGGCCGTCGGAGCTGAGGACGACGTCCTGGACGAAGTGGGAGTGGCCGGTGAGGCGGCGGAAGGGGACGCCGTAGTCCGCGGCGGCGCCGGAGTCCGGGGTGGAGTGGACCGGGTTGGTCAGGTCCCACACCAGCACGGACTTGTCGCGGGAGGACGAGACGATGAACGGCGAGTTGTCGATCGGGGTAGCGATCGCCGTCACCTCTCCGTTGTGGCCGCGCATGGTGCCCACAAGGGACAGGGACTCCTGCGCGCCGGCCATGGTCGCCGAGGAGGTTGGGGATGCGAGGGTAGGGGAGGTGCGGCGGCGGCGGCGCGAGCTAGGGATAGGAGGGAAAGGGGCGGAACAAGGAGGTGGAGGCCTTTATAGCCGAATGGAGTTGGGCTAGGGTTTTGCGGGCTTGGAGATTCGGCGCTGGAGTGGTGGATGAAAGATCGGGACCGTTGGATACGCTGTGGGATCGTCAGAGTGAAATGGCGAATGCCTTTGGGTTTTTCTCTCCGCTTTTGAATATCACTAGGTAGGAAGGCGCGCTTCGTTGCGCCTGTTGATGGAGAACAGGTGATCGTTGTTGTTAGCCTGTTACTGATTTTGTTATTTCCTTTTTATTAAAAAATACTCATATATGGTCCCTCATGATTACAGAAAGTGAAACGAATGGATATACAAAGGAGACATGAAATATATTCATTAAAGCTTAGATCTTCTCCTCAACAATTTTCGTAAGGCCATCATTACTAATTGCTACTGGCCAAATTTCTTAAGCAGAGACCATTCTGTTAAACAAAGATCTTCAGTTGCCTAGAGGACTGGTAGACTATATTCATGGGAAAAAATAGCTTAGAAGATGTATGTTCATTGACATTAAGCCATAATCAAACTTCAGTGATCGTCTCTTCTACCTAGCTGGGGGCAAAGACTACTAAAAGTGCAATTTCAAAGGAATAAATGTTCAGCTGCCTTTGCAGAAATTGCTGTTCTCAACCAACTGCCATTTTGCAAAAAGGCAATTCAGTCAAAAACAGAGGTATTATGTATTGCTGCATAAGACTGTAACCAATAACTTAAAGTTAATAGTAGCAAGTGTCAGCGTCATATGTTCCAAGTAAATCAGTTATAGTATCTTGAAGTTTTGACAATGAGGGGTGCAAATCTCTGTTCGTCGAAGCAGAATAGAGCCAACATAAAATCGTAAAACAGAGAAGGCACAAAGATTGGAAGAATAAATATTAACTGTATAAAGTTATTATCTTAGCAGGAACATGGCATCCAAAAGAAAAACAAAAAGAGTCTATTCGGGCAAGAAGAAGTCAAAGGAACCTAAACGTTAGGAAAGCACCGTGAGAGATGAGTTACAAATTAATGAGGAAATCAAAACCTTTATTGTCCTGTGCACTCATCATATATGCTTTCTTCCACGGATGTAGTGACATTCAGGTAGTGACAAATAATCACTAACTCGTTGGCCACTACAAATTCAAAAACACTGACATGTTCCATCCAGTCATTATTGAACAACCATGAACAAATGCAAGATTGTGAGAAAAAAAATGCAAGGATTTGTAAAAGGCAGAACAATACCCCTGCTTTCATCATATATGCTCTCATCTTCCATCCTACCAAAAAAGGCAAAGCTGATCTTTTTTTGACGAATCTAGGACAGAGAAAATTAGAGGTAAAGCAATACAACAATGCGTTAAATGATAAAACAATTGCACCTATGTGTATTAGGCTAACAAATTTGATTTGGTAGTGGCATTGCCAAACTTTTAAAAACCCCAGGACCAAAGATTAAGAAAATTGTCCTTGCTGGTTTCGAAAACATTAGCTAGTAGCAATTTAGCCCATTCAATAAACAAAATGTAGCTACAGTTTACCTCTACAATATTTTCTGAGTGTTGGTTCTCGGAGAAAACAGATGCTGAAATATGAATGGCACTGCAACAAACATACAAACAGAAATCTTCCTTGTCACTTGGTGGCTAAAATAAGAACCAAAAAATAAATTAGCAGCAGCCCTATGTCTAGGTAATCTATTTTTATAAGTAACTTAGGCAATCTTAGACATCTTGATCTTCCTCAAGTTCCAAAGCTCAGGAGTCAGTGTGATGCTGGCAACATTCAGGAAATTGATTCTAGATAACAAATGGAAAATGATACAAAAAAAAAGATATATGTAAGCAAAGAAAATCTTCACTGGATGAAGTGCAATCTTAGACATCTTGAGATTTATCCAATTACCAAGGCAAACTAGCATGTAAGCATATGTTTTATCCTATTACCATGGCAAACCAGCATGTTGGGATTTCGTCAGCAGCAAAGCACACAAGATGAGGAGGAGCACGAAACCTGATTCAGACAGTTGGGGAGGCATCTTGAAATCAGCGTGAATCGAAGCAGATTGACTGGAGTGGGGGAGCACGAAGCTCTGATGGCGGATTCACTGGAGTGGACAATCTCCGTCGCCGTGGCACTCGGCTCCTCTGGACACCGTGGCCCACCTCGTGCATCGTTTGTGCGCTGTAAGTTTCTCCATGGCCAAGGGACATGCCATACATGAAAGAAGGAAGCCTGCAGGAACGGGATCGCTAATGCGGCATCGATGGCATGCGGAGGAGGCGGTGAAGCAGCCGAATCTACTGGGCACAGGTATTGGGGAGGGACGGCCGGTGGCCGGAGGCCGGCGAGGCGGCGAGCCACCGCCAGTGCAGGAGGAAAAGCGAGAAGGGGACAGGCGAGACCAGATGAACCAAGCGGCAACGATTTCGTCGGGAGAGACGGAGGAGCCGCAGACCTGTGCGTGGGCCTCCCTCCGCGGCGCGTAGGACAAACGCGACCAACAGATGAGCTCCAGCACAGCATGGAGGACCACACGTCATAATTTGACGCATCGAGCACGGGATGGCCAGGAATGCCTCGCACACCAGATGGACTATTACTTCTCCTTTTTCCCTTGCTTTTTCTCTCTCTATTTTCTTCTTTTTTTCCCCACCATGACTCTCTCGATCTTTCTCGGCTGCTCTATTCGCGTTGCCCTTCTCGTTCGCTCCGCCGGGCTCACTCGCGTTCGCTCTCGCTCCCTGCTCGCTCTCGATCTCCCCTCGTCGGTGCCTGCTCGAGCGCTGCTCGATGCCCCATATCCCTCCACCGTCTCCTCCTGCTCTGCGTGTAGGTGGTTCCCTCTGCCTGCTCCTGCGCTGCTCCACGGCGAGGCGAGCAGCTCCGCGGCGGCCTCGAGCTCAACGATGTCTCTGGGCGAGCGCGAGCGGCATGCGCGAGCGCTGGCGGCGGCGTCGAACTGCAGCTGCTGCCTCCGCCGGCGCGAGGAGCAGGCGCGAGCTCGAGGCCTACACGCCGTTGCGCAGCATCCGAGCAGGCACGAGCTCGGCACCGTCGCCTGGCGCGAGGGCAGCTCGAGACCGCCATGACGCCAGTCCGGTGTGGGCCTCCTCGGAGCTCCTCCTTTTCTCTCTAGGATCCATGGTGCGGAGGTTGAATCGTGGATTTCTGGTTGATTTGGTTGGGGATTTTGTGGAAATGTGGTTGATTTGGTTGGGGATTTCGTGGATTTGTGCTCGATTTGTGGTTGATCTGTGCTGGTTTTCGTGGTCCTCCTCCTCCTCTCCTCTCTCTCTCTCTCTCTCTCTCCTCTACCTCTGGCCGGCCTCGTCGCGCCTCTCATCGGATCGTCACCCCCCTCTCTATCTCCATCCTGGCGCGCTGAGGAGAAACGCGGTGGCGGTGATGGATGCAGGTGGCAGCGGTGATGGCCATGTGGGAGACCTCCGGCGGATGGGCCTCCCGGTGGAGCCAGTTTACTGTGGCGCCGGCGGTAGGAGCGGCCGGAGATGGGGAAGGGCGGCGGAGCGGGTCCGCACCTCGCCACCAATGATGACGGCGCCCGGCGGGCGAGTTGGAGGAGGAGATGGAGGAGGGGATAGAGGTGGGCGCGGCCTCGGAGGCGACGCCGGCGAGGGGGAGGTCGAGGGCGGAGGCAAACACGAACTGATTGCCATCCTCACAAGACACGAGAGAGCAGGCCTTGGCCCATATCTCGGCCCACTCGACTGCTCGAGTCAGCGACAACAGCGGGGGCAAGCCTCTGCCTCTCTGCTACCACTGCCGCCGCCGCCATCTTCCTGCCATGCCGCCGCCGTCTCCCGGACACGGCAGTGCCTCCCCAACCTAGACGAAGCAGCAGATGGTGAAGTTTGGGCGCAGGCCGCACACGCCGTCCTCCCCAATGCCAGCGCGGCATACCCACTGGCGGACACGGCAGGCCACTCCGGCGAGCCGCGGCCCCAGCAGGTGAGCTCGCCGGCGGTGGAGAGCGTGCACGCGCGAGTTCCACAGGCCGCCACGACGTCGTAGCTTCTAGGAGGCGCCGCCGTCGGATCCCGGGAGGCGCCGTGGCCAAGAGGCACCGTCGAGGCCGCGAGGCGCTGCATGCCTGCATCTGCATCCATGGCAGCGGCGGGAGGTACGACGGGTGGCGGCGGTCGACGGCGAGGGAGACCGGGAGGCCGTGGTCGTTACCCGAGAGGCATCGTGGGAGGCCGGGTGCCCGGGAGGCGGCGACAGCGACGGCGACAAAGGAGCTCGAGCACTCCGGAATAGCAAGCTGGGGCCGAGATGGGCCACTCGGCCTGCCTGCTGTTGAGAGGCCTGCGAGGGAGTCTAAGTTCGCTGGTCCGTTGGATTGATTTGGACGGAGCAGATGTGTCGGCAGTCGTTTCCGCCGACTGCCGAGGATCTGAACCCATGTCGGGCAGGGGAAGAATGGGATGATGCGGTGCATCGAAATTCTTGCGGAGACACCGATGATGCGCAGCCACGTGCCGCCCAGACCTTGGCTTTTCGTGGGGCCAGGCTGAGAAATCGGGGCAACCTTGCTGCTCGCTGAGCCTACCGATGGCTGCCAGCGCGGCACGGAAACCACGTGTGGATGCAACCTGCGTGAAGGTCCGGATGACCGCGAAACCTTCGCGCGATAAGGAGTATATAATATAATATAATATAATATAATATAATATGAAGGATATTAGAAGCTTGAATCTTCCTTAAGAAAAACTTGAAATGTTGTTGCTGTATTTGAGGAATTGTTTTAGACAACATTTGGTAATAATAGTTGGAGGACTGATCGAGTTTTCATTTTTTTATTTATTTCACGGTAAACCTATTATGCATTGTAAAATGGTTTATTAGAATTTTCCTCTCCATGGCCCTTTGTTAGATTTTAAAACCTCAAAGGCTCGGAAAACAATGATACACTGACACCTATAGATGTACAAATGGGCGGCCGGGCCCGGGCCCGGGGTGGCCCGGTAAAACCGGGCCGGGCTTGGCCTGCGGGCTCAGGCGACGGCCCAAGCCCGGGCCCGCGGGCCGTTTTTGGGTTGGGCCAGCCCGGAAAGCCCGGCCACAAATAAAGGGCTAGGCTGGCCCGTAGCCCACAAATAAAAAAAACCAAAGTTTTAGTGTTCAACATTCTAAATTTATAGTTTCAATATTTATTAATTTCTATTTTAACATTTTATATGTGCAGTTTCAATACTTTGAGTCTCAAATGTTGAACATGTTCAAATCTAATGCTGAGATATTTCATTCACGTTGTTGAGTTAGCACAATTAAAATGTTGAAGATGGATAGAAGCCCCGGATGGAGAAGACACCGGGCCTTGACCGGCCCGTTCTCCTTCTAGCGGGCCGGGCCGGGCTGGCCTGCAGGCCGAGGTGACGGCCCAGGCCCGGCACCAGGTAACGGGCCGGGCTAGCCCGGGCCCGCAAAAGACCAGGCCGGGCCGGACTTGGGCCGGGCCAAAAATCCAGGCTTCTGGGCGGGCCACGGGCTGCGGGCTTTTTGTACGTCTATACTGACACCACACCAAGAGTAGGCCCGAGGGATATGAAAGTGCTAGGCTCAAGGTGTGCCCTGGTGGGGGGACGAAAGTTAAAAGGTAGAGGTATAGGGTTCGTTTGGTTACCCGATGAGGGTAGCCTGGCTCGGACGACAGGGCGAGGCTCACGCTAGCCTAACTCTCAGTGTCGTAGCAGCTTTTTATTTGGTTGGCTTCTGTGTTCAGGCCATGTTCAGATTTCCAACTATTCACTATTCATTCTAACTTTTCACTATTCATTCCAACTTTTTACTATTCCTTCCTCACAAAACACGTTTCCCAGCGAATGCTACAGTGTTTTTTTTATGCTACAGTGTTTTTTCCTACAACACCCTCGGCTAGGTTCTCCAGAGATTATGTTCGGTTGCTCGTTCTGCGTTGAGACAGCTCACTTTTTCTCTCACAGCACGCTTTTTCATGAGCTCACGTTGCATCGTGCGAGCCTGGCCGCCCAGATACGCGGATTTTTTTTTTTTTTGCATCCGAGCCTGGCTAGGGGGCTCTGGTTGCATGCCAAGGGCCTGGCCTAGTGGCACATCAAGCATCCAATCATAGCTAAGTTACATGCGGTGAGCTCGGATGAGGCTGGATACAAGCATCCAAACGGACCCATAGTACCCGTAAGCACAAGCGAGAAGCATACCAACAAAGTTTCAATTCAATTTGGGGCTTGGATCAACGAAACATGGGAGCATGTTGCGGGCCGAGCCAGAAATTTTGCCTATTGTGTTGGCTATACATAAATAATTGTATTCCTTTGAATATAGTAATTTTTTAAAATAAATGATCTAAAATGTTTTTTCTTACTCCGTCCTATTAAAAAAAATGTGGCGCTTATGACATCGGTATTGTCAACTATGTGAAGGTTTGTCTAATAATTTATTGAAAATACGGTGTTTTCAATAATAGTAGTTAAATATACTAACAGTAGTTTTTCACGGTGAGCCTAGTAACACCGATCTTGTACTGTCAATTTTTTGTCAATAATTTTATATTAATTGTCAAGTGAGATAAAGTTTAGCTGAAAACAAATCATAAACGATCTATGTCTTGAGCCAGAGGAACACCAAATCCTGAAACGTGCAGAATAACTGTTGGAGTGTGATGCTGAGGTGAACCGATCGTATCATAACGGTAGGAGGTTCCACACGGCCGCAAGAAGTCATGGAGACGTGTACGAAAGTTGAGACTGGATAGCAGGGCCCTCCGATCCGTCATGGAACACCTTTCTTCACCTGTCAGCTTCCCCATTCCCCCAACTACAATCACAAAATTCAGATCTGTGACAAAAGAACGAGGACATCAGCCTATCATGCACATTGGTAACACAGCTTTGCCGTCATAACGTAACAGTGCTAGTTTTCTTGACCTAAGGGTCAGCTGGATGCTTAGAGCAATATTATGGTATAGCTTCAGAATTCAAGTTTTTCTTCCCTGAAATTGTGCTCAGCCACTTGCTTGAGTTTTAGTGGAAAAGAATAGCTTTCTTGGGTCAATAAGCAAACATTTTGTTTGTTTTCGAATTTGCCGGTTCCTTGTTCTCTGCATGCACTAACAATCAAGCATTTCAGAGCATAAGTTTTACAAGCAAGCAAAGACCAACGTTAGCAAGGGATGCCTACTCCATCTCTTGCTTCTCTGTACCATTCTCTCAGTTCTTCAGATATTCAAACCCTTCGTTGCAATCCTTCTCCTTTAGCTCGCTGGCCCTTTTGCCTCTTGATCTTTCTTAACCTCTGTTTTCTTCAGCGCCTCCCCTGTATGTTGAGCTAACTTTAGAGTAACCATACACATGACAGATATCATGCAAAATCACGTGGCTTAGATAATTCGTTGTCTTGACTCTCCGATTGCAGGTAATGGTTCTTTCCGTTATTCCTTTTGCTTCAAATGAAGAAATGTTTGTGGTTTCGATTTGATAGTCCTTGTGCTTTGAAGGTCGCCTCGGCCGTGCAGAGATGGCGAACCATTTCGAGGTAATGGCGGGCCGATTGCTCACGGAGTCGACACTGCAGTCTGCCATGAACGAGGCCTCTGCCGTGCCTCTGCCTTCTTCCACAACGAGTGCGTCGGCTGTCCAAGATGGCAGGCCAAAGAGTGGTGTTTTGGTAGAATGCAGAATCTGTCAAGAGGATGATGATGAGGCCTACATGGAGGTCCCTTGCTCCTGTAAGGGCAGCTTGAAGGTAAAACGCAGTATCATGCTAGTCTGAGCAATTCTTTTCAGACGAAAGGTAAAAGGTTAATGTTTGCTCTTCAGTTTCCAGCAATTTGAAACATGATGTCAGATGTACTGTAGAATTCAACAGCTTTGGTCTGAAAGAGCAAAGACTTCTATTAAACTGATGCTTGTTGCAGTACGCTCATCGGAAATGTATCCAGAGGTGGTGTGATGAGAAGGGAGACACCATATGTGAGATCTGCTTGCAGGTAAATTGTTCATCTAGTACTCAGATACTTCCAATCAACTTTGCACATGAACAACTAGTTGATATAAATTATACATGATCATGCAGCAATTTACACCAAATTACACCACCTCTTCAAAGTTTTTTCAACATGGAAGAAACACAATTTTCTTCAGGTACATTATTGTCGAACACTTGTTATCAAAAGGGCAAAAATGCCCTGCATCTTATCAGTGATCAGTTTTGTATGACCCAACACTCGTCTCAATTGCAGCGCTCCTGGTTACATTCAAGAACGGCAGATGCTGAGCGCAGGTCAAACCTCTGCTACATCGACAAGCTACGGATATGACCACCAAACCTCCACTCCTGCCGGCGTAATCTGCTGTCGCATAATCGCCATAACTGTAAGTAGTGCCGGTGAAAGATAAAATACCTTCTCTTCGTTCCACAACCGGACAGTAACATTCTGAAACATACAACTCCAGTTGATGGTTCTCTTGGTCCTCCATGACGCCCTCTCAGTTCTCCTCGACGACCAAGGCGCTTATACCGTCGCCATGCTCACTGTAAGTCTCTGAAATCTGATCAAGCACTATAATATCCTTGATGCAGTGATGCCTGGCCCGTCTGAATAACCTAGCACAAACAATGCTTCTGAAAAAAAAAACAGCTGCTGATGCTTAGAACAGCTGGAACCGTCATACCGGTGTACATTATATTGGTCGCGGTTACTGAACTACTTCACCGACGCAGGCAGAGGCAGGTTAGTAAGAATCTTTCATAAGATCACAAAAAATCAACACGCGTAGTTTCAAGCTGAAATGGTGAAGCGTGATGACAATGCAGGTTGTGCACGACGAGATTTTGGAACCTACAGGGGCGGCGGAAAGTACGCAGCCGCAGCAACACGTCATCACCATCGTCTAGTGTGTGGTGGCTCCGGAAAGACGCGATCCTGAGGCACTTGGTGTCCGAAAGGTATTGATCCTTTCAACGGCCTGGAGACGGAGGACTGAGCTCCACGTGTCGTTTGCCTGCAGGTGTGGAAAAAGAAGATACTTGACTGTACAGCTTTGCAAATTGTACATAGTAGGAAATTTGGCTGCTGCCGGCAGCTTTGTATAGAGATATTGTTCGTGACTACTCTCTTCAAATGAAGATGAAGTGGAATCCCTATGTGGCTATGCATAGCAATAAGATGTACCTGGGAACCGATTCGTCAAGTCTATGCTGAGATAAATGGAAAGGAAAATAGGAAATTGATTCGTCAAACAGCACGCCAACAAGAACGGGGTCTGGCGAGGTGACCGCGAGAGATGCAGAACGGGGCGGATTTGAAATCTGAATGAAGTTCAGATACGCTAGTAAATCGAGATGTTGATATGTTATGTTTCAAACATAAGCTTTAGCCATCAAATACAAACTTCATATATGTAAAACTTATTAGATCCGGAAAACCATATTTCCATGGGGGGCATGGGAGTTTATTCATATACTTTCCGTACGGTTCAAGTTAAATTTAATTATGACATTCATGTACGAGGGAGGGAGAAATTAGAGTACACAAGAGGCTTTCAGTTCAGCATAACTGACGCAGGGCCAAAATTTTAATTTTTAGTTTCCACTCATTAATTTTGTATAAATGACACCAATATCCAGAGTCCACAAGGGCCGCTACATGGTAAAAACAAAGCTTAAACGCTGAACCTATAAGACCTGTTGCAACAACGTTCACGCGTCGTTGCACAAAACAATCACGTGACTCAGGCCACAGTAAATCTTCTGTTGACATGCAGGTACTTCTGATGAGTGATGACCTTTTGGACTCTCAGGTACATGCCAACCCGTCCAGAAAATATACATTCACGGAGGCCTTCTTATGCAGACATGCAGTTTTGGGTTTGCGAGTGGTGCACTATTTTTCAGTTCCAGTTCTTTCTTTGCCTGTCAAAATCAACAAAGGAGACAAAAGATCCTAATCACTTCTCTATGATATGAATACACGAGAGCAGATTAGCATTGGAATCCTACAGACCTAAAATGTTTAGTCAAATTTTCTTTAAAGAACGTAAATGGTAGTACTTTCTGTTCTTCTGCTGGGTCCTCCAGAAGCAAGCCAATGCCCCAAATGTACAGCTAGCAACAGCGACACCCAGGGCGGCTCCGATTGGGACTGTTGCAGCACTGGATGAAGAAGAATCGTCAGAAGTTGAGCCTACTTGCTTTGTTACTTGAAGATGAGAATCCATGTAGGTCTCCCTGTAGGATGATACAAGCTTCTTCCCATAGTAGTCCACCAAGAAACGGAATACTTCATCCTCATCCCACTCAATCTGCATGGTTCCATCAGCAGTCCTACTTGACAAACGGTAGCACGATGGGCAGAGCTGCTTTGGAGGCCAGATAACCTTAGGAAATGAAGGATCAGCAGTGTCTAAATCCTTCTCCTCTTTCATCAGCCTCTCGTTAACTTTGTTATGTGCTCTCCATAGCCAGAGGGTGAGGTCACGGGCAGATTTGAAGGGGGCTGATACACTGCAGGTGAAGGTAACAATTAAAAATGCAGTAGATTTAGTGGCAATACAACCAAAGTGAGTTTTACAAACCTTGAACACATTTCGTAGAAGTGCTCACGGCATTCCTCACAGATGAAGAAATTGTGGATGAAATCACAAATTGATGTAAATGTCGATTGGCCCTCTCCATCTCCAATTCGGACAGTTAGGGAATGCAGCAAAACCCATAGACCACAGCTGATAAAAGAAAAATGTATGTTAATTTCACGTCATGTTCAGTTTTTCAATGAAGTATTAGAGAGTCCAAAGAATAGTAAACAAAATTTGCATCCATGGAAAACTTTCAATATAAAATGTGGAGAGAAGACATCACCTAAATCCTCTTGTTTCTTTTTTACTTCCACGACAGAACATCTGCAACATGGGTACACAGATATAAGAAACATAAACTCTAGCTAAAAAAGACTGGAAGAAAGATATCTAAATTCCTTAAATATTCAAAGCAAATAGATGTAGCCAAAAGCAATCAAAGGGTCGGAGTGAAGTACATAGTCTTCGAACTTTAAGTGCTATTGCAGGGGCTAGTATAGAACGCGTACCCAATATCCACGTGGCACCCCCATTCCACAGATGTTGTCTCCTGCAACACTTGTTAACAATGTAGAACTCTCTTGTGAACTTAATGAGAGGTTTGTATGCCAGTGATCATCAAAGTTAATAAGTAGGTCAGCAGATCCCCTTCGACACCTAAGCAATCGACGAAGCAATGCATAATTAGGGATAGCTATGCATATGCACTAGTATAATCTCAAAAGATCATCTCTATACCTCTTCGATGGATGATGAGCCACCAAAATTTGTAAAAACCTAACGAGTGAGTCACGAGTCTCTGGTTTGATCATCTACAGTTTGCAGCAAAATTAGCAATAGTCACAAAATGCGGAGCAAACAGCAGATCAATTGTAAATATTGATCATATGACTGAAACCTTATGCTCCATAATTATCTGCAATGCATGACCTGTTGCCTCCTCAACATCATAAATTGCTCGAACAATCTGTTTAGCGTTAATTAAATAGTAAATGATTCACAAGGACTCAGTCATAGTGTATAAATAAGATATCCTACAAATTGACTAGGTAAATCACGTATGTAACAGCACCTGTTCAGGATCTGAAGCATTTTTTGGGAGCGCACTTTCATTCTCATACTTTTTGTCATCCAAACTAAAAGAGCTGCAAAAAAAAAAAGATGAATGTATCACTAAAAATTAAACATGCATATAACGGTTACATGCTTACATCAACCAAATTCAAAAGGCACTTTAATAATAACAGTATTTAGCCTAAACCAACCCAGAACCCACCAACACACTTCTGAATGAACAAAGGTAAAAAAATACATTGACAATATAAACAGCTGACGATCCCGCATAAAATTATGAAAGCCTAATAGACAGCAACCTACCTTCCCATCTTCTTATTTATCCATTTAAGTAAACGCTCTGCTGTTCTTCCATCATCAATTAATTCTAATTCACTATTCTCTTGCTTCGGCTTCCACTGAGGAGTATCAAATTTTGCTGGAGGACCCCACACCAGGAAAGGATAATGGTCAACAGAGAATTTATTGCAAAGATCCAAGTTCACCTGTGCTGTCGAACATTCAAAAGAAATAATACATCACTGTATGCAAAGCAAACCACAACATGATATATTAACAGGTTACTGTTATTTACCAGCTTTGTATTCTTCCAACAGAACACTGGAACTAAACTAAATGAAATTAGGAGCTATGCCCCACAAGATAGGACATCTTTATATATTTGTAGCTCTAACAATAGGGAAACAAAAGGTTAAATTATTAGCTAATAGGTCTATAGGTAATTTGTAAAAATAATTCTGTAGGTAACGCCACTACCCAGTTAAAGGTGAGATTGGATCAAAGAAAATCCTTTCCAAAGTGTGTTGTCTAGATTAAAGAAATTAGAAAAAAAAAATCACTGGAGCTACTGTACCTTTGATGCACAATCAACCCGTGCCATCACAATACTCCCAGGATGTGCAGCATCTGGACCATTGAATATTTTTGCGACCTTCTCATAGTGAGGCTGCATATAAAGAAGAAATAAAGATCAGCAGAAGTCACATTTCTGATCATAGTGTCTACTGCAGGTTACATACCTTGTAGTTTCTGCACGCCGGACACCTGAAAAAACACGGCAGGCATTCTAGTTAGTAGCAAGTAAACAAGGCAGATTGAAATGACATAAGCATGAAATCGATAGAGTAAGAAACTTTCAAAAGTTTATTGACATAAAAGCAGCACACTGCGGTCATCATCAATCAAAAAACTACTGGATAATGCTGGCTCACTCTTCAACAATAAGAAAACAAAAAAATGTTTGGATATGGCAGCCAGCCGTCAAGAGTTTTAGCCAATACAAAAATGTCTTTAGTAAATGAAAACTTAAGGATATGAGGAACTAGATACTCAATCAACATCACTTCACAATCATATCTGTGATTGTCTTCTAAACAAAACATAGCAAATAAAATACATCGTTACTCATGAAAAACGTCAAAAACACCAAGCAGTTTGGCAGGTAACATATATATTGTGGATTTAGGAGCAAGACATAATAAATTTCAAATCATTCAAATGTTTAGCACAAATCAGATTCAATTGAATCATCATTTGCCTATGTAGAAGTTTGACAGTAATCAGCTAAGTACAGCTTTAGAAAGAAACATAATGATGAAGTAAGACTTCACATCTGTGCAGGTTCACAGCGTATATCTGAAACTCGCATTGCGTGAGGAAATTGCTTTTGACCCAACATGTAGTTCCAGTGATGAGTAATAACTAATTACTGCGATAGTTAAGGAAACCGAAGCATGAAGGAAGTCATAAAGTTCCTCTTACCCTCTGACAGATGGTCGTAGAGATCTATTTCGTACAATTTTTACTCTTCTGAGAACTTTCAACTCTCAAGCACACTACTCGGACTGAATAACACATCCATCCCATTCGGTAGGCTTAACACCACCAAAGCAATCCAAGCATACTTCAAGCCGCAAACAGCCGATCGAGCTACCTTACTCAGGCGTTGGCCACGGACGAGACGAGCTAATTGATTAGACTTCGAGACCGTAATCGATCGAGCACACCAGACGATCTCAATTTCCGACCCATTTCACGACTTCAAAAACTAACGCGCTGATCGAGTCGGGACAAACGGAGCCGCATCGGACCAACCGGAGCAAAAGAGAGAGAAAAACGAATCAATCAAAGCCAGAGTCGAGGGGCTGACCAGTGGGCGAAGAACTCGACGACCGCGAACGACTCCGGCGAAGCGTGGAGGAAGGCGGTGAAGTTGCCGGCGTCGAGGTCCACGGCCGCGTCCCCCTGGGCGCCGCCAGCAGCGCCGGCGCCCGCGACGCCGAGCGACCGGAGCGCGCCCGCCCTGCGCGGCGCCGCGCCGAGGAAGGCAGCGAGGAGCACGAGTAGGAGGCGCGGCGCCGCCGCCCCCGCCGCCGCCGTGGCCGCCATGGATCGCGGCGCGCTCGGATCTCTCGGCTGCCCGGGCGGGATTTGGTGACCCGTTTCGGACACCTGCCCCACCTCGAAGAGTCCTCCTGGTAGGACTAGCAGGCTGGGTTTTAGAACGATTTTTTCTTCGCCTCTTTTGGAAAAGCTTTTTGCGTAATTACGCCTTCTTTTTTGCGTAATTATCCAATTTCTTGGGGTGCTTCCCCGACTTATGCTTGCTGTCTGCAAAAGCTTCTTCTGGGATAGGCGCACCGTGGGTTGAACAGCGCTCATCGATTGACATGCGGGTCCCGAAGGATGTAGAGGGAAGACCTGGCCCACTGGCAGCATGTTGTGTTTGGTGCGACGCTAATCAACACTTTTTTCACGCCAAAAGTCAAACCGTGCGTCCGTGCGAAAGACAGGCGGTCAGGCACACCACCACGCAGCACTGTTCTGTTTGCCGTTGGCCGTTGCCATATCAGGGCGTTTGGCACAGCTTCTGTCATGGCACCGTATCTACATTAGCACAATTTATGAAAAGCTACGTTTTCGCTGTTATAAATCTGGCAAAAAAAATACTCCCTCTGTTCCGTTTTATAGTTCGTTCTGGGAAGTCGTTGGCAGATTAGTAAAACCAACAAAAGGTCAATTATACCCCCCATTTTGAAAAACAGAAAACAACCATTACACAAGCACGTGTTCCGTGTCCCCTCCCTCCCCCGCCCGCTAGCTGGCAATTTGAAATTTGAATCCGCTCGCTCTCCACCCACCGATCCCCGCATGCAAGCAAGGGATTCTTCCGGCGATCGTTGCTTGCGGCCGGCCGGCAGGCCGGCCACCCGTGCCCTCAAGCAGCTCCGTCTCGTGCGTCTCCAGCAAGCAATTTGCTCTTGCGCATCTCCGGGTGGCTTTCCGCCTGCCGATCAACACAAGCAAGCAATGGATTCTTCCTGTGATCGTGGCTTGCGGCCAGCAGGTCGCCCGTGATCTCAAGCAGCTCCCTCCCTTGCGTCTCCGGCAAGCAATTTGTTCCTGTGCATCTCCGGCTGGCCGTGCTCACGCAGCTCCCTCCCGCACATCTCCGGCTACAAGGAAGTTGCTCCCATGCGTCTCCAGCTAACCAGCATATCCGACAACTGGAGTAGCAAGCAGCCCCTGCACATCTCCGGCCAGCTGCCTTGAGGCCGGTCAGCTTCTGCATTTCTTCTAAGCATCTGCAGAACAAGAAAAATTTGACAATTACATCTCTACATACATGGCGACAAATTTTCTGGACCTCAATTCTACTCCTCCAGAAGAATTAGTACATGCAGCGATCAACAGGGAAGTACATCCACCCACTGAAGGTGCAGGTACACGCTTCGTACTACATTCAGAGCAACAGATGCAACTATGGATTTACTCAATCTGAACACACACAAAAATGCAAGTAGGGAGTATGTGCTGTACTGGAATACAGAATTAAGCATAGTGAAGCTAACAAGAACAAATAATTAATGATTTGATTTAATCTAATTATCTTGTCTTGTTATTGCCCTTTTTTATGTTCATGTGGCAGCAAGTTTTTTCCTAGACATCAACTGTACTCCCCCAGCAGAATTAGTTGGTGAAATCTTACCTGGAAGAGGCGAGGTTGCAAGAGATGAGGAAGTCAATGTTATGGCCCAGGATGAAGGCATTGCTCTGGTTCAAAATGAAGAAACCAATGCTCACCCAGCAGCTGCAGGTACAACATGAACTTATAAGAGACAATACTTGTTCAGAATCTAATTATCTTGTCTTGTTATTCTTCTTTTAGATGTTCATATGGCAGCAAGTGTTTTCCTGGACATCAACTCTACTCCCCAGCAGAATTAGTTGGTGAAATCTTACCTGCAGGAGGCGAGGTTGTAGCTTATGAGGAAATTGATGCTATGGCTCAGGATGAAGGCATTGCTCCTGCTCAAAATGAAGAAGTCAACACCCATGCTGAGGCTGCAGGTACAATATGAACTTATAAAATCAATGATATTTTTGAATTACCTCACTATAAAAGCAACATATACATTTGTTTTTTTACTTTGATGTGCATACAGAAACTTGCAGATTTATAACAATACTAATTTTATTTTAGGTGTACAACAACCACAAATGAGGTTAAGGAACTGGTTAACAGATGCCCAAAGATATGCTGCTTACACTTCATTGCATGCAAAGAGCAAAAATGGGAAATTACCAAAGAAGGCAACAAAGGAAGTTGCCGCATTCTTTCATACTCACATTCGAGTTATCCAAAAGATCTGGAAGACTGCAAAGGAGTAGATTGCACTTGGGCAGGAAGTTGATGTGTCTAACAAAAGAACTAGTCGATGCGGTCGCAAGAAAGCTGACCTTGAGCTATCTAGAATGGCTACAATCCCACTAAATAGAAGATCCACCTTAAGGTCACTAGCTAGATCATTAGATGTTGGTATTTCGACATTGCACAGGAAGTTCAAGTTAGGCTTGCTCAGACGCCACTCCGATACATTGAAGCCACACTTGAAAGAAGGCAACATGAAGCAGAGGCTCCAATTTTGCATATCAATGATAGATAAGACAACTCTAGGGGGGATGCTGATCCTAGATTCATTGACATGCAAAATATACTGCACATGGATGAGAAATGGTATTATATGACCAAAAAGTCAAGGAAGTATTACTTGCTGCCCGAAGAGGATGACCCTGTACGGACTGTTCAGAACAAGAATAGTATTGGCAAAGTCATGCTACTGACAGTTGTAGGGAGGCCTAGACGCAATGCTCAAGGGATTGTGACGTTTTCTGGAAAGGTTGGTGTGTGGGCATTTGTAAAAGTGGTGCCTGCAGCAAGAAGGAGCGAGAATAGAGAAAGAGGAACCATAGAAACAAAATCTATCATAGTTAATAGGGACGTGATGAGGCAATATATGATTGAAAAAGTGATTCCAGCAATCAAATCTGTGTGGCCGCAAGATGCTGTTCATGAGACAATTTTCATCCAGCAGGACAATGCTAGAACACATGTTAGTCCACAAGACCCAGCCTTCCTTCAAGCGGTGGCAGCTACAGGGCTAGATATCCGGTTGATGCAGCAGCCACCTAACTCCCCAGACATGAATGTGCTAGACCTTGGCTTCTTTAGGTCCCTACAGTCCTTAACAGATTGCAGAAACCCTACAACAATTGAAGAGCTAATTCAAGGTGTGGAGGAAGAGTATGAAGCCTATGATGTGGATAATCTAAATAGAGTGTTCCTTAGTCTCTAGATGTGCATGAAAGAAGTAATGAAGATTGGAGGAGGAAATAGGCATAGAAATCCACACATGAATAAGAGAAGGCTAGAAAAAGAAGGGATGCTACCTCATCGGTTGTCATGTGATAAAGATATCTACGATAGTGCATTAGCCAAACTAGCCCAATATGGTTAAGTTTGTATTATAAACAAGTTTTGCACAAGAACTGTGTTTTAATATTATTACTGTACACATATTATTGGGAAATAACTATAGTTAAAGTCAATTTTAACTTTGTTTGCAAGGAATTCAGAACTACTTGTACTCAGAACTGCTTTCAAGTACTTTACATTAAGGATAATTTTTTACTTTGCTTTGAAGCTTACCTGAATTCAGAACTGCTTGCCACTGGCCAGCAAGCAAGAAGTCAAGGCTGGCTTCTGTAGATCGTCTCCCATAGAATCACTAGTCAATCTTGCAAGTTAATCTTGTTCAAAAACTGAAACCAAACTCTAGGATAGGAGTCAAGACCTTACATGTGAAGCCAAAACAATTTTACATTCTATTCCTATTAACTCTGGAACTACAATCGGGATAAGTAGTAATCGATGACCAAGGGATTGAATCGAATTAACTCTGAAACTGCAGTGAGGATAACTACTCCTCCATGACCTTAGCTGCATATATTAATGATGTTTTCACTTTTCAGTGCTTTGTTTGTCCTGTTGAGAAAAGAAGGTAAAGAGAAAAATGACGATCACTAAATAAAAGTTTTTAGAATGGACGTTTGGTTCCTGATATCTTTGTGAAGTAGCAAATGAATGAATGGTGCACGAATAACAAAAGATAGGCTGGGTGAAGTTCAGAGTTTCAGGAACTTCTGGTTATGAACTTCCTGATAAAGGCCAAGATTTAACTTGGTCAGAGCACACGCACACTAAATTGCACCAAGCTTGTAAAAGAAGATGCGTTTGTTGTTTCTCTGTAAAATTCAGAGAAAATGGTATTTGTAACCGTCTCTGTGCTACAAACGGAGCTATCGCACATCTGATCGAAATTAGCAGAGAGAACCCTAGCACTAAAACTACGTTAGGGGCAAAGAAACACATTATGGTAGCACTAACCAAAATCGAAATTACCAGCCTAGGAATCAGAAACAGCAGGAAGCAACACTTTACATATCAGGTCGTTAAAAAGATGCAATTTTTTTTTGGCAAAAGGCCACAAGTCAGGAGCAAGGGAGATGGGGCACCTGTAACTGCTCGATGGAGAAGGGCTCGTGATCTGTTGCCTCATCTGCGGGTGTCATGCCTAGCTCCATCGTACGTGGCTGCTGGCCGAGGTCGAGCAAGTACGGAGTAGACGTAGACTGCCTCAGCGAGGCCGGAACCAGCTAGCGCGCGGTAGTCCTCGGCAACGAGAGGAAGTGGGCAGAGGAGACTGCGGCGTTGACGAGGGAGGGGAGGGACCGTGCAGACGTCAAGGCCGCCGCCGTCTACCAACGACGAATTGGCCCCGATGATGTCTAGACGCCCAGATCTGGCGCTACCTCCTCGCCGCTGCCCAAGGGTGAATCCTCACTGCAGTCGCGACAGCGCTCTGCCGAAGGAGAGGAACAACCACCGGCAGAGGACACCGACCGGGGATGGATCGAATCCGAGCGGCGGAGAGAGCGGGGACGGCAGACGGGCAGAGGTGCGGGGCGGAGGAGAGAGCGCGGGGGTATTTTAGGAAAATAAAATAGCAGAATGAACTACGGGGTCTAGAACGACCTACATTTGGATAATTTTATCGGAGGCCAGGACGACCTACAAAACGGAACAAAGGGAGTAGATTCTTGCAACAGTACCAAATAATGCAATAAGCAGAATCTAAAAACTATGCCAAACGGCCACTCACGGTTCTTGCTTGGCTGCCTTGATGAAAGGTAAGATCTGGGGAGAAAGGAGACGGTGGCAGGAGGAGGTACTCTCTCCATCTAAAAAGAGTGTCGTTTGTGCGTGACACAAGTTTGACTCGATTGGTAGGAAAAACGTGTAATATTTAAGTCTCCAAATAATTTTTTTAAAAAAAACTAGAACTAAATATCTATCTAATAGTATTCATATTATAATATAAATTTCCCCAAAAATATTATAATATAAATTTTAATATATTTTTATATATAATTGGCCGTAGGTTTTTCTCGGGAAGCGAGAAAGACACTCTTTTAGGGACGGAGAGAGTAGAACCGTAGAAGTCTAAATTCATATGAAGATATGCTGGATCCAAGGTCTTGAAATTGAGGAGTACTGAGGCTCCAAAGCGCTCGAAGGGTGCCAGAGTCTTAAGACATTTTTTCTAAGAGCTGAGGCGTGCTGAAATGGGGGCTTACTCTAACGCTGAGTAAGAACATTTGAGTAATATTTTTAGGTTGGATTTAGATTCTCAGTTTAGACATCGTAGTTCGCCATCGAGGATGTGTTGACATTAAAGTTGATTTGATTATTGAAGTTGAGGTGCAATTCCATTTCAGAGAAACTTGTTGTGAATTTGAATCGGGGTTAGATAACTAGGGAAGGTAAGGTATTTTGGTGGCATACCCAAGAGACCCTGGCCAAATTTTGTCCACGACGAAGTCAAAACAGTGTCAATTTTAGCTTAAAATGCGATGTTTAGTTTGTGATCTGGCAAAGTTTGTACAGTTCAATGAACACATGTGTGTTTTAGATCATGATCAAGACTACTTTTTTTTTGGCAAAACTATGGGGCATAACCCATGGGACATGTCATTGTTCTTTTTAGAGTTGAAATACTGCCAACATGAATATAGTGCCAGTTTGGCAACGTCCGCACTATCGTTGTCGCATCCCTGCCTGTAGGCGATGTGTCTGGAAGCCGTGGTTGTTGTTAGAGGTCATCAACTCTTCTATGGGACTATGGAAGTATCTATCTTCTCCTATGCCTGCTTCTATTTGGAATTGCCCATCGTCGTCATCTGGTGGATGTTTTGCCACCATTCGTTTCATCAGCTGACGGATACTTTGGTGCTGCTATGTTTGCTCCAGTGAATACTTTGTCGTTGCTATTGTGATGGTTGTTTTGCTTCAGATGGATGCTTTGTCGTCTTGGTGCGGGGTGTGGGTGGATGGTTTTGCCACCACTGCTTGTCGGGCGGATGCTTTACTGTCGAGATTGTGCTGCTTGAGGTAGATACTTAGATGTCGTGGTCACTCTGCTTGGGTGGATGATTTGCCATCTCTATTGTTAGTAATTTATCGATGATGTATCTGTTGCAGGTTCAGGTCTTTGGTAGGCCCTTTTAGGAGTCGTGGCCTCATGCGGGTAGGCTAGGGTGTGATGTCTTGGTCGCTCTAGTACGTGTTCTCGTTGTATTTTTTTTCTAGTGTTTCTTTGTTTCTTAGTACTTTGTGCTCTTGCGTCAGTAGCTGCTTGAATATTTGATTCTTAATAAAAACGTGTTAAGGTAAAACAAAGTTTCTAGTATTTTTCTTTGAGTATCAAATTTGTGTTTGTAAACTGATTTTTCTTCATGAAAAATGTGCTGAGGCAAAACAAAGTTTTGGTTATCAAACTACCAAACCAATCGATGCAACCAACGAGATTCTGCCATTTTATCTGCAATATGTGGGCCAAAAAAGAAATAAACAGCCAAATTTGACATCAGGTTTGTGCTAGGATTGTTCGGGCCGGCCAAAGTTTTCCTAGAAAGGCCAAATTTTTTTTCCCTAACGTCCTCAACCAAAGGAACCGAAGGCCAACTTAGGCCTACTAATTTTGATCGCAATTAGAAGTTAAAATTGTTGTGGTGAATCAAGTTCTTCTTGAGTTAAGCGAAGTTAATTATCTGCTCCTAATTCTCTAACCTTAATTGGCCATCCATTTTTGTGGCAATAACCAAACAAAGCCAATAAGTACCGGAACAGCTGGCCATACTAGAGTGCTCACGGACGCAGCTGTTTCTGGAAATGGCTCAACTGGATTTAGTCTAAACCGTCGTAGCATGCAGTCGATACATCACAATTCAACGAGGACTCTTGTACGCAAAGAGGCTTCATTCCCACCAAGCAATCACACCAGTTTGTTTATATGCTAATCCCTTGCGTAGTTCCAACAAGTCATACCATCGAACTGACACGATAATAGACGACTAGATACCTTCTCTTATCCAATACTTTCGCCGGCCCTCCGGAGAGAAGATACCAAGTTTAGTAATCATGTCAACCTTTCGGCATGATGATTTGACTACACGCATGACGGCGCGTGTAAAAGCTCAAGTGCCCTCTCGTGCCATTGCTACAATCATGTAGGTGAATCATTCTGCTTTCTAACTTTCCAACTTTCGTTGGACAAGATCATATTTGTTGCTCATCGTTGCATTTCGACGCACGAAAAATGTCTCCAGCGTGTACTCCCTCTGCGACTCTGCTCCAAAATAAATATTATTTTAGTAAGATATACTCCGTATTAAGTAGTTGTAAGAAATGATTTTTTTGAAGCCATTGTAAGAAATGATTATGTTACCCACATGTCAGGAAAATAGCATCAATGGATGCTTTCATTTTGCCTAAAAAAATGGATGCTTTCATTGGTACAAGTATTGATTTAATTTAGCATGTCAACAAGTCCAGCAAATTTAGGCTGAGTGCAGAAAAGCGAAATCTTGAATATACTTGGATTGACACTGAAGGACATAAGTTGATAGCAAAGAGAAAGCACATACTCCTAACTCATTCCGGTTCATATAGTCATATGGTAATACCTAATTAGCATGGACTAATCGCTTAGCCAAGCAAAGGGACATCTCCATTCCTGCCGGCTCCAGGAACATTGCTTATTGGCTCATTGTTTACCCCGTTTGCACTTTTTTTTTTCTGCAACTGGACATGTGAGGAGGGGACAGCATGGATCAAGCGCCGGCATGCCATCTTATAAATAGGGATACCATGCAGCAGTACAGAGCAGAGCATCACCAGCCAGCTTCCACCCCAGTGCTCAGCCAGCGCAGCAATGGCGGTGGCCAAATGGGCTCTCCTGCTCCTCCTGGGCCTCGCACTCCTGGCACCGGCCGCGCTAGCTGACGACAATGGCAAGGACAAGGACAACGGGAAGGGCAATAGCAAGGACAAAGACAAGGACAAGGATAAGGACAAAGATGACAAGGATAACGGGAAGAAGTCTCCACCGCCGCCATACCATGCCTCGCCGCCGCCGCCTCATGTGCCATCTCCGCCGCCGCCATACCATGCCTCGCCGCCGCCGCCTCATGTGCCATCTCCCCCGCCGCCGGTCGTTTCGTCGCCGCCGCCACCATTGCCCTCATCACCTCCTCCACCCGTCGTCTCGTCACCGCCTCCACCGGTGCCTGATCAGTCACCGCCTCCACCCATCGTCTCATCGCCGCCGCCACCGGTGCCCGATCAGTCACCTCCTCCTCCCGTCGTCTCGTCGCCGCCGCCGCCGGTGCCTGATCAGTCGCCGCCTCCACCTGTCGTCTCATCGCCGCCACCACCGGTGCCCGATCAGTCACCTCCTCCTCCCGTCGTCTCGTCGCCGCCGCCACCGGTGCCTGATCAGTCGCCGCCTCCACCTGTCGTCTCATCGCCGCCACCACCGGTGCCCGATCAGTCACCTCCTCCTCCCGTCGTCTCGTCGCCGCCGCCACCGGTGCCTGATCAGTCGCCGCCTCCACCTGTCGTCTCATCGCCGCCACCACCGGTGCCCGATCAGTCACCTCCTCCTCCCGTCGTCTCGTCGCCGCCACCACCGGTGCCTGATCAGTCACCGCCTCCACCCGTCGTCTCGTCTCCACCACCTCCGTCACCCGTGCCGGTGCCACCTGCACCGAGCAGCAACGTGGTCTACTGCAAGAACACCACGGAGTACCCCACCTGCACGGCGCCCGCGACCTGCCCGAAGAAGTGCCCGCAGTCGTGCCACATGGACTGCGAGACCTGCAAACCCATCTGCCGTAAGTAGTACATGCATGCACAGGAAGCACACGCACATGCAACGGAGCGCGCCATGTCGTATGCACGATTTGGTAATGTGAGCGTGGCACGATGTGCCTGTGATGACGAGCTGTGCGTGCAGATTGCAACGTGCCCGGGGCGGTGTGCGAGGACCCGCGCTTCATCGGCGGCGACGGCAACACGTTCTACTTCCACGGCCGCCGGAACCGCGACTTCTGCCTGCTCTCCGACGCCAACCTCCACATCAACGCCCACTTCATCGGCAGCCACGTCCCGGGCGCCAGGAGGGACCCGACATGGGTGCAGGCCATCGCCGTGCAGTTCTCCGGCCACCGCCTCTACGTCGGGGCGCGCAAGACCGCCGCGTGGGACGACGACACCGACCGCCTCGCCATCGTCTTCGACGGCGCGCCCGTCGAGCTCCAGGGCGTCACGAACGCCAGGTGGGAGGCGGCGCCCTCCTCATCCTCCCTGTCCGTGACGAGGACCAAGGCCGCCAATGGCGTCGTGGTGGAGCTCGACGGGGTGTTCAAGATCACGGCGAACGTGGTGCCCATCACCGAGGAGGACTCGAGGGTCCACCGGTACGGGCTCCGCGAGGGAGACTGCCTGACGCATCTCGACCTGGCGTTCAGGTTCTACTCGCTCTCCGACGACGTGCACGGCGTGCTGGGGCAGACCTACAGGAGCAGCTACGTGAACCGGCTCGACGTGGCGGCCAAGATGCCCGTCATGGGAGGCGAGAGGGACTTCGCCGCGTCGGGACTTTTCGCCGCCGACTGCCCCGTTGCCCGGTACACACATGGCCGCCATGATGCCGGCGTGCTTGCCCTTGCATCGGATGAGATGACCGGTGTCAGTTGCTCCACCGGCCTCGACGGCGTTGGGGTGGTGTGCAAGAAGTAAGACAGAATCGGCCGCTCGCTCGTGCAGCCGTGCGCCGGTAACAGAGAAATAACCAACGTGCACGTACGCACAGGAAAGGATCGTTTGTTCAGTAATAAGCTACTCTATTAACGTAGCCGTGTGATGACATAGAATCTACACCTCCTCTCATCTGCTCCTGTTAAGTGTGAATTGATCGCTAAAGAACATTCTGAAGCTTAATTTGAAAAATTCAGTCTTTTTCATGACTCCGTTCTGACCATGTCACCGCAACAATCAGAAACTGCAAACAACACTACAATTTTTTTTTTCGAGGAATAAACAACACTACAATTACAACAGACATCTTAAGGAGTAGCAATATCGATCGAATCCAAATGTTTGGCAATACCTCCAGACGAGTTAATCTTAGTCATGCCTCTGCCTTCAGAAGATCTTTTTTCAAGAGACCGCTTTATATCCTCAACAAAAGCCTGTAGGTTCCTGTCCGAGGTCCCGCCATCTGCAACATCTGCTGCCGCTTCCTCTTTCCACGCCGTCGCTCTCATCCGGAACGCCGGCGCCTCCGGCCCGCACATCACCTCGTCGACGCACGCGCGGAGGGCGTCCCGCGTCACCGGCGCGGGCAGCCGGACTCCGACCCTGTACTCTTCCACCATTAGCTTGGCGTTGGTGAACTGGTCGGACCACCACGGGTAACCCACCATGGGCACGCCCGCGGCGAGCGCCTCGGCCACCGAGTTCCACCCGCAGTGCGTCACGAAGCACCCCACGGCGCCGTGGCCGAGCACGCGCCCCTGCGGGCACCACGCCACGATCTTGCCCGTCTCGCCGCAGGCCGCGACGAGCGCGTCCTCCGGGACGAGCCCCCGTCTGTCTTCGCGCACCACCCACAGGAACGGCCTGCCCGTGGCCACCAGGCCCTCCGCCACGGCCACCATCTCGCCGCGCCCGATGCTCACGAGGCTGCCGAACGCCACGTACACCACGGAACGCGGCGGCCGCGCGTCCAGCCACGCCATGCAGTCGCCGTCGTCGTCTTCCTCGTCGTCGCCGTGGCTGTTATGATGCTCCTCCAGGAGAGGACCGACGGGGGTCACCGGCGCGTGGCGGCGGAGCGCGTCGATGACGTGGCGCTCGAGGCCCTCGAAGGTGTTGACGAGCACCCAGGACACGGTCTTGTTCCCGATCCCTCCGAGCTGGGCCCTGAGCATGTCGCCCCACAGGTTATGCGCGTACTCGGGACGTACCATGAGCGGAAGCTCGTTGGCGGCCACCGTCGGGAGGCCCGGCACGGCGTCGACCGCCGCGTCGGGGTCGGCCTCGGAAGGGAAGGCGTCGGGGGATGTGTAGAAGTGGTAGTAGAGCGACAGCACGGCGCACGACTGGATCCACAGCATGGCGCACGGGATGTTCATGCCCTCCCCGGCGGCCACGTCGAGCGCCCAGGGCACGAAGGGGTTGTTGACGACGCACGCCACGGGGCGCCCGGCGTCGGCCTGGCGACGGATGAGGTCGGCCAGCGCCGAGGGCCCCACGTCCGTGACGTGGCGTAGCAGGTCGCTGGGGTCGTTCTGGAGGTCGTCCGGTGAGAGCGCGGCGTCGGCTGGCCAGAGAAGGTACTCGAACCGGAGGTGGCCAGAGCCGACGCACGCGCTGTCGTCTGGTAGGGCGCGGAGGCCGGCGTGGCGGAACGTGGTGAAGGTGACGAGGAGGCCCTTGGAGGCGAGGCGGCTGCCGAGGCGGAGGAGAGGGTTGACGTGGCCCTGGAGAGGGAAGGACACGAGGAGGACGTGAGGCTGCTGCGTCGCCGTCGACCGCATGCCGTTGTCTTGACACTGCCTCTGGCTCATGACACGATCACAAGACAACGGATTTGGTTTGCTCCCTTGGCAACAGAGTCAGAGTTTGAGACTGGTTGCTTGCTTGTGGAGGTGCAGTGTCATGGGGAGGCAGCCCTTTATATAGATGAACGAGGCGTGGTCGATGTCCTGTGCATTTGTTTTTATATTTCGCGCGAGGGGAACTCGAGTTCATCGTGGTTATACATTTGTATTGTACCATCCCACGCGGATAGCAAGATTTCCAACTTAAGTAGGGTGGGATTTCAGTTTCGTCCTCCCGTCCGGCCATTCTGCATTTTTCTTGGTTGTAATGTAGGGACGAGGGACGGGGAAGCTACTGTGTGGAGTTTGACAATTGGGCTCTGGAGACCCGGTTGAAGCACGAACAACTCCGATCCTCCTATATTTTAGCAAACGCGTGGCAGCGCGTGCGCATCATGGCAGCCGTTATTTCAAATCAAAGGCAAGCGTTGGTGGCGTGCGTGCATATGATACTGTAGTATGTACTAGCCTGGAACTGGAAGCGTTGGTGGCGTGCATGCATGAGTCTGGAACTGGAATCTCTCGTCGGCTCGTTGGCCTCTTTCACGGGACGGAGCTCGTACAGGAGTCATGCAGCAACGGGGCCGGAATGCCGGATTGTGGATAAGGGCGGGGTCCACGCAGGGGCCAGTAACCTTTTGCAGCGCACACGTTTGCTGGTGCTGGTCGTCCGGTCAGTTCTCTACTGTGCGTGCTGCGAAGCCCGACCGCCTCTGGTGCCTCCACTTGTGACTTGCCAGTTTCAGGGGATGCGTTGGCGTCGGCGACAAACGCAAATGGTTCGCCATACTCATGGCAGGACGTGACATCGGTGCTGCCTCACTGCTAGAGTGCTCGTGCAGTCGTGCTAGGTGGGTGGCACGGCCAATGCGAGCTCGAGTCAAGTGCACTCGGAGCAGGGGCGGCGGTACGACACCGACACGTCAAGGAGATAGAGACCACCGGTCGTCCGACATGGTGGGGGCTTCCTCGAAAAGGACCTATCCATGGACATGCTTGTTGGCTCGTGGCTCGCCATTAACCATTGCCTCGTGTGCATGTGCTGTGCCCAATTCAGTATGTTTCCCGATTTCCTGTCTCCCAAATCCTAGAGGCAGATGATCACTTTTTTGCTTGATTTGACCATCCTTTTCTTTAGGCGAAAGCTACAACCATGCTGACATTTCCGATCACTTTATTTGCCCAAAGATAAGTGGGCTACGGCCTACTAGTACTACTTATTAGCTGCGCGGAAGCTGGATGTTGGGCCGTAATGCTAAAAGTGATGTTGTTGTTGTTGTTGTTGTTGTGTGTGTGTTGTGCAAGCCCACGGCCCACAGCCCGGCCAAGACGAAACACAGCATTCCTCTGCGGCTCTACCTCTCCTCGCCGCGGGGTCGTCGTCGGCTTGTGGCATCGCAGGGCCTCGGGGGCATGTTCGCGGGTGCCACGTTCGTCGGCCGGGCCGCCACCGGGTCGCTGCCAGGAGACTGGAGTGGAACGCACGGCCGGGTGGCGCGTCGGCCATGGCGTGACCGCGTGAGTGAAAAAAAACTCGGCGCCGCGGTGGGTTGACCCTGAGAAGCTTGCTGCCCTTCACGGCTGATGACGGCAACCAGGCTGGCACGCTACCATTCCGAGTCAACCCATACCCCCGAGTGCCGACGAACCCGAGATGCTCGTGCAGCCACGTCCTGTCCGCCACGCGCGCACGTACACAGTTCCACCGTGTCGGCCCGCGCCCGTGCCCGTGGCGCGCCACGGAGCGGCTGCTGACTCTGACTGGCCGCGGCGCGCGCTTCATGCCACGACAGCCAGTCAGCACCGGTGCCCTGGCTCCGTTGCTCCATATCGCCACGTGTGTACTACACTACTACCGACCGGCATTGTAGCGGTGACGGCGTCGACCGAGAACCAGCAGAGCCCGTCTTGTCTGACGACTTTTTTTGCGGCAAATTCAGGGAAGGGAAACGAATTTTTAAACAGGGGGATGTCTTTGCTAATTTCTTGCTGGCAAGAATGCTTTTCTTCGCCTTAATAGCAACGCATTCTCCTCTGCTGCCAAATTTTTGGGTTTTCTTTCTTCATCAAGTGGTAGTACTAGTACCAGTTAGGCCAGCCTACCTTGCTTTACCCGGTCGGTCTGCTGCTCTCTTTACCCTGTTTTGAGGGACATCATGGTATCTTTCTGCGCAAACAAAACTCATGTTCAAACCACACCCTGATACCAAAGGAACCTGACAGCGACCGGTTCCTCTGTTACTCCGTTTTGTTGCGTTGTCTGAATCCGACGATCACCTGGTTCTAGGTGAGCTTACTTAACAATTAGCAATTAGCATCGCTCATGTGTTTTCTTTTCTCTCTCGCTCTCTCTAGGATGGTCTAACATCGTGATCCCTCTGGTTATGAATATGACCATTAGGATTAGCATGGTCTTTAATATGACACCGTGATTAGTACTGTACATGTAGATGTACTATTTCAAATGGAAAGACCTATATATCATGAATGTGTGTTTTATTATGAATAAATTAACACCAAGTTTATGTTTCCTAGCTAATGGTCAAAATTTAAAGGATCTGATTTTGGACGATCCTAATTAACTTATATGTGGGGTAGACTGTAGAAATCATCTGTTGAATGTCTTTCTCTGATTATGCTTGTAAGGAACGTTCTATATCATTATTACAAGCTTTTATTTTCTTTTTATATCCTGCCTAACTGTGTAATATTATTACATTACACATTCACTCACAAAATTTCTTTTTTGTACTGCACTCCCCGGTTCATAACTACCAAAACTTACGATGATTTGGTTCTGGTAATTGGAGGTCTATAAAATGGTTTGCTTCTATTATAGTGTGTAAAAAAAACTATGTAAGTACCACTCCAAAGTATGTCATTATGAAAATGGTTATGTTTTGCGGCGTTTAGTGTTTTTAAGCAAGAGAATATATCAACTTTAGGCTACTATTAAGTGGTAATAGGCGCAATAACTTGTGTGCCCAATTTGAATGGTACGAATGGTAGGACCAAATCTCTTCTTCTCCTTTAGATATTTACTCATTCAACTGGTCACAGAACGTTAAATGTGAAAGGAACCATTCACTCATTCCACGCTACACACAGGAGAAAATGAAATGAAAATGAATCGCAGCAGCAAGATAAATCAAAGTTAAGAACTTGAGAAGGCCGATGACCTAGTATACCTGATTTTAATTTCCCTCACAAAAATGGCTGTACATTTTACTTACTATACTTTCCATTACATGTGTTTGGAAATTTCAGCTCAACTGAAAGCTCCAAAAAAAAAAAACGAAAAAGCTTTGCCAGTGCCACGTGTGTCTTAGGCTCTCGACGCCAGGTAATTCTCCTCCTGTATGGTCTCCAGCGTCGGCTTCCGTGACCGCGCATTGCTGAGCCGGTGCTTCAGCGCGCCGAGCTCCGCGGCCGCCGCGTCGTCGTCCACCACCATCTCCTCCAGTCGCAGCCTCGGAGCCTCCTCCTCCTCCTCCACGGCGTGCGGCGGCGCGGCGACGACGACGACCGACGACACCTTGGCGGAGCGCCGCGCCTCCCTTGTGGCCGCGGCGGCGAGGCGCGCCACGTCGGCGGGCGCCAGCGGCGTGCCCAGGCGCTTCATGGGGAACGTGGCGTAGGCGCCGCCGAGCTCGAGGTCCTCGTCGGCGGGCAGCGCGGACAGGCGCGACCCGAGCCCGGCGCCGCGCGCGTCGACGAGGAAGTGGCCCGGCGCGTCCATCATCAGCTCCGCCGCCGTCGCCGGGAGCGACACCTGCTTCACGACGCCGTCGGGGAGGATCACCCTCGCGCACCTCCCTCCTGGCGCCTTCGCCAGCGTGCACGACAGGAAGTTGCCCATGGCGCCAAAGGATCAGAGCCGAATCAGACTGCGATCCGAGTGTGAGATGAGATGAGACGACGATGAGGTTGGAGTTTGGTTTGTTGCGCACTGGCGGGCTTGGCCGGGGACGGCGCGGGTTATATAGCGCGGGGGAGGGGGTGGGGGTGTGTGGCTTGGAAACGCGTGTGGGCGAAGGCGACGGTGATGGATTGGCAAGCGCGAGGGGGAAGACCGGAAGAGGAAGCGTGGTTTGGTGGGGGAGTGTTGGTGGCGTCAGCGCGCGCGCGGCGCGTCCCCTGGCTCCACTTGTGGGTTCGTGTCGGGGCTGTGGCTTGTGAGCTCTCGCGATGCTGGGGTCGGGTTCGGGCCACCCGGGGTTGGTTGCGTTGCGTTGGCGCGGTGGTTTGCGCGTGGGAGGTTGCCCGGCTGGGTTTTCCGTTCGGGACGCGCCGCCGAGGAGAGGACTGGCGTATGCAGCTGGCCGAGCCGCGTCACGGAAAGTGCGTCCGCTCGCTTGCCATTTTACAAGGCGCTCGGCGCGTGTGCGCAGGACGGCCAGGTTGCGGTGCGCTGCACCTGCGCGCCGAGTGATCTGATAGCGTAAGCGTACACCGTACAGTGCCGCACTCCTGCTTGTACATGCGACGGTACAGGATGTTGGGGGAACCGAGCAGTTTTCGAGTCAACGCCCACCTTGTTTGAGAAGATGTGTTCAGGCTCAGCACTTCGGCAGAATCAAGTCACTGTTATGCAACCACTTTTTATGCAGGTCTATTGAGCTACCCGCGGTACTGTCATATCTTAACATTTAGGGACGATGATTAGGGATGAATATCCTCATGTAGCCGAGCTTCACATCAGTCATCAGGTACCGAAGTTATTCAAATTGCTTGTGTTGCTCTGGACTAAACGAGTTGCACGTGGTGGCATACTGGCATTGTAGAACTAGAATTTTCAGAGCCTACTCGATTTTTCTTCACTCCATTTTCACCTTTCTTTCAAATTCTTCTCATCTGCTCGCTTATTATCTAATGCCATGAGAAGCACAGGGTGGTTTGGTGTTTTAAAGTGTTCTTGTTTCGCCGGTACGAGACTTTCGTCTTTTATCTTTTTTCGTGTGCTGGACTGAGAATTAGTCTGCCTTTGTCTTGTTGGAGGTCGTTTTCCCTGTGCCAGTGCGCTATCTATAACCCAGAGTTTGGTGCCTCGATTGACCCTTCACACTTCCACAATTTCAACGTGGCTAGCTACCGTGATTGCTAGTTTACTTTAACCTTTTTGTTTAGGCCGGGGAGAGAGGTGTCAGGTGATAGATTGTGCGTGCTGTCCTTGTGCGCCTACATGCTCATTGTGTGTCTGTCTTGTTCCCTCTTGGACATTAAAGGCACAAACCAATAGACAGACGCCCTCTCGGCTCTCTCTAATCTGATGCCATGTTCATTCAAAAAAAAAAATCTGATGCCATGAGATAATGATCACGCGGATCAGCGACAGTCTCCACTTCCATCTCAGCTATCCTCCTCGCAAGGATCGTCTTACCCGTATTAAAATACTGTGACCAGTAGTATAGCACTGGGGTAGAGCGTCCTTCAGGAATGAACAGAAACTCAAGTTTCTCCAAATTTTTGTTGAAAGATTCCGAAGTGAACTAGTCCAAAACGCTCCAAACGCAACTTCGAAACCCACCACACAATTCGCTGGGAAACTTTCTAACTCGGATAGCCAATCAATCGACCGACGCTTGAACTGAAAAAACAATAACCGGCCGACAAATCGGCGCCAGAAAATTCACGCGAGATTTTAGCCCACACAAGACCAATTCCGTAAATCAAAGTCTTCCCCAAGTTCACATCCACTCGCCTGGACTCTGCAAGTCTAAACCGCACTGACAGAGACGCTCCCGTCTGAAAAGTTAATGACTGGCTCCGAGACTGACGAAAAAGAATGTGCGCGAGTTGACCACGCTAGCCGCATCACCACCTCAAGGCTGTTCAGCGGCTGACATGATCCTTCATCAGCTTATCATCATCGTTAATGTCGCCGACGAAGCTGCCCGGAACCTGCAAGCCGGGGTGACCGTGATCACGTGAGCAGACAGAATAATAGAGTAGTAATCTTTCAAAAAAAGAATAATAGAGTAGTAATCTTTCAAAAAAAATAATATAGTAGTACTGGTACCAGCCGCAGCTTGCGAGTGGACTGAGCTGCGGGGTAGGCCCCGTTTAGTTTCCCAAAGGTTCCCTAAAAATCTACTATTCATCCAACTTTTCCCTATTCATCTCACCTCTTCTACTCACATATCACTATTCATCTACAGTATTTTTTTGATGAACAGTGTATTTTCGGAGAATCTTTCTCCAATCTAAACACACCCTAATCGAACACGTTGGAGACGTGGGTGGAAGAGTTTCTCAGAATCACACGAGTTCGGTCTGGTGTTCTGGAACGATGGAATGGACATAAACCGCTTGGCTGTGGTCTTGCGTGGTGGGAGGACTCTGGCCAGGTGGCCTCTGTGACCTACTGCTGTGCGGCTTGACACTTCTGAATGGTTGTGGCTTGTAAAGGCGATTAGTGGAAACCTTCACCGCCGTTTTGGTACAGATAACAAGTGTTTGGATTGCAAAGGGTTGACCTTCGATTAGTATACGTTTGGTCAACCTTTGGGGATTTCTGCACCTGGCAGCAACTGAGCGATCGGGGAGGATGATATGTCATATGTGTGTTTTCTCCTATACCAGATCCATTGATATTGTTTTATTGTGAGTTTGTCTGACAAATCTTTGTGCCTGCTCGAAATTTTGCATGAAATTTCGGGAGATAACCTGAGTAACCCTAACGATTTGACAACCCTATCGTAACCTTTCATACCATCAAAGCGGCCTTACTATTCAAGGCATAGTTTTATCCACTACCATGCTTCCACTTCCGGAAGCTACCATCCAATTTGTGAAGGTCTAGTGAGCTAGTAAAACGTTCATTCCTGCTTCTTATTTCGGTAAGTAAATAGGAGTCATTTCCACCACAGTAGAGCTTTTCCAGAACCATGCCTTCACCGAGCATAGTTGACCCACCTAATTGAGTATTGTTCGCCAGTAAGAACTGCCCACCAAACGCTGTTTGCTGTAATACGAGTGTGGGTATTGCGATTGCAAGTGAGTGTTTTCTTTTTTTAAAAAAAATACTCAATTGAGTTTGTAAAGGTAGCTTCTTGAATGGGGAACTTGACCCCAAAACTCTTATCTGAAAGTGATCTGCTAATCTAAATGTCACATTAAAGATAGTCAATTCAGAAGTCCAGAAAATTTCAATAGCCTAATCAGTCTTGAACAGCCCTATTTTGTATCATCCTTACTTCTCATCCAACATAGCAGAATACACTGCTTTGCACATTTGCATTGGCTATGGCCATCCAACTGATGTAACTAAACTCATCGAATCATCTGAAACAAAACTCACAACTGATTCTGCCTATAAGTTGCAAGTCCCAAACAGCCGTACAAGGTAGAATTAGTAAGCTTCTATACCTAGAAAACTTCCGCACAGCCTGTACCTAGAACAAGACACTGTCACAGTGCAACATCTCAGGCTCTCAACCATCAAACCAAACAATACAGGCAACCTACAAATCATAACAGTTCCAGAACCTGGAGACAACATAATTTACCAACCAGAAGCCATAACTTCATGGTCTGATGGATCTGCATTACAACGGGCACAAGTTTCTGGAGTCATGTAATGTCACTGCAGTTGCTTATTTGGGTGTAATGTGGTGGAACAAAAAGGGGTAAAAAAAAAATCAAGCATTCGTCAGCAGGAGATGGCTCTCATGCTCGTCCTGCCTACCTGCGAAGAGCAAAAAGCTTAAAAATCCAAAAATGGAACTTGTACATGGCATGGCTCAGCAATAAAGAGTCTTCTTATGAAGCAGACTCCTTGGCAATTTTCTCGGCCTTAGCAATGACTTCCTCAATGCCTCCAACCATGTAGAATGACTGCTCAGGGAGGTCATCATACTTCCCGTCCAAGACACCCTGCACAATACCAGATCAGTAAGCCAAAAAGGTAAACAATTTGAACAAGTTTCGCAATACCAGATCAGTTAGCTCAAGTAAGGTAAGTATGCACTATTTCCAAACTGCAGTTTCTGAACTATCGTCAAGATTTTTACCTGGAAACTCTGAACACTCTCCTTGAGCTCCACATACTTCCCAGGAGCACCCGTGAAGACTTCAGCAACATGGAATGGCTGGCTGAGGAAACGCTGAATCTTCCTTGCACGTGCAACTGTCAACTTGTCATCTTCACTGAGCTCATCCATACCCAAAATGGCAATAATATCCTGAAGATTTTTGTAGTTCTGAAGAACTTTCTGCACACCACGAGCAGTGTTGTAGTGATCCTCACCCAAAACATGGGGAGAAAGCATTCTGGATGTGGAATCCAGAGGGTCGACGGCAGGGTAAATACCAAGCTCAGAGATCTGCACAGGAAGCATGCCCATGTCAAAATGAGCACATCATAAACATAATGTATCAGCATACAACACCCAATGGCCAATGGACAAACCTGTCGTGACAACACAGTCGTGGCATCAAGATGGGCAAAGGTAGTAGCAGGAGCAGGATCCGTCAAGTCATCAGCAGGCACATAGATAGCCTGGACAGAAGTAATAGAACCCTTCTTTGTTGTCGTAATTCGCTCCTGGAGTCCTCCAAGATCAGTTGCAAGGGTTGGCTGGTACCCCACAGCAGAGGGAATACGTCCAAGAAGGGCAGACACCTCAGAGTTTGCCTGGTATCAAGAGACAGCAACAATGCCACCATATTTAACTTCATTGCAACATCAGATGTGTAACTAAAAAGATGACCCGAAGTATATTGTTTGGACAAAACAAATGGCCTGCAGAATTACCTGAGTGAAGCGGAAAATGTTGTCAATAAACAGAAGCACATCTTGTCCTTCAGCATCACGGAAATGTTCAGCGACAGTCAAACCAGTCAGCCCAACACGAGCACGAGCACCCGGAGGCTCATTCATTTGCCCATAGACAAGAGCACACTTGCTTTCGCTCTGCAACAAAAACCAATGTGTAAGGAAATGATACCTTTTGATATGCCAAGTTCACAAACAAATTGAGAAATAGAAAGAATTACCTGTTTGTCACCTAGCTTAATGACACCACTTTCAATCATTTCCCTGTACAGGTCATTACCTTCACGGGTACGTTCTCCAACACCAGCAAACACAGAGAAACCACCTACATACAAACAAACCAGTTGTCAAAACCAGAGAAAGAATAAGCAATTGGGCCAAATTTACCATGAAACTCAGTGCGATACCAACCATGAGCCTTAGCAACATTGTTGATCAACTCCATGATAAGGACAGTTTTACCGACTCCTGCACCACCAAAAAGACCAATCTTTCCTCCCCTTTGGTAAGGTGCAAGAAGATCCACAACCTGCATGTAAAGTAACCATCATACTACATTCATAGTAGAGAAAATGGCAGCCTATAAGCTACTGTGACAAAAATTAAAACCGAAAGGATCTAGAAGGACAATATAGCAACTCTACCTTAATTCCAGTAACGAGAATTTGCTGCTCGGTGGCTTGCTCAACAAAAGCAGGGGCTTCACGATGGATAGGGAGGAAGTGGTTTGTCTCTGAAACAAAGAAAGCCGCAAAATAGGTCTCAAAAACGATTCCATGACATCTCAAAGATAAAAAAAACATAACAAATTCCAGCCACTTACTTATGTCACCCTTCTCATCAATCGGCTCGCCAATAACATTGATAATGCGTCCCAGTGTAGCCCTGCCAACAGGCACCTACAGAAAGAAACAGTTACCAAGTCAGAAATCATTGTGAAGTGACAGTATTATACAAATGCAAGATACTGAAATTTAAGTCATAACAATACATAATTACTTAACCTACACACCATTAAACAAGTCACCAACTGACCTACAAATGATCAGACTACGGAGTCTGAAAAAAAAATGATCAGACTACGGCAGACTATCTGACTATGTAAAGCCTAATCTCTGACTACCCAGATCTGCGTGCCCAGAACAAATCTAACACTATTAGATCCACATTTCATCAGATCGAACTGTACGGTTACAAAATGGAATGCACGGTCAACGGCAAGGAAGAAATGGAGGGTATCGTTACAGTGATGGGGGAGCCGGTGTTGAGGACGCGCTGGCCACGGACGAGCCCCTCAGTTCCGTCCATAGCAATGGTGCGCACCATGTTCTCCCCAAGATGCTGTGCCACCTCGAGCACGAGGCGGATGTTGTTGTCGAGCACCTCGAGCGCCGTGAGGATGGGCGGGAGGCCCTCATCGAAGCGCACGTCGACGACGGCGCCGATGACCTGGCACACCTGGCCGATGGCGCCGGCACCGGTGAACTCGTCGGTGATCTTGCCGCCGCCGGTCTTCCCGGTGGCAGGCGGCGGGGTGGCGGGCGCCGCCTGGGCCGCGGCGGACGATGCGTAGGCGGCGGCGCGGTTGAAGAGGTACCCGGCCGGGGACGGGCGGTGCGGCGGCGCGCGCGGGCGCGGGGCCGCGGGAGAGGCCACCCGGAGACGGGAGGCGGAGCGGAGGAGGGACGAGGCGACCCGGCGGGACGCCATGGCCGGAGATCGCCGGAGACGCGGTCCGGATCTAGGGTTAGACTTCGGGCGGTGGTTGCGGCGGCTCCGCGAGAGAGGGGGGGAGGGGAGTGAGGGGCGGGGTGGGGGTGGAATAAGTGGGTGGAGAGATCGAAGAGGGATCGGAGAGTGGACCTGGTCTACGGGGACCGTGAAGCGTGGGGGAGCAGCCCGTTGGCCGTGCGCTGCGCTTGCTGGTGCATGGAGCCGGTCCAGTGAGGGACTGAGGGCGCGTATTGGGCTTTTCGAGGATGAATTTGTTGCTTGGTTTTGCAGCAGCTGGAATATATGCTCTTTTTTTTTCTTTTATACAAAGGTGGCATTTGGTATAGGCCAGTTTTAAATTGTATTTGATTTTTGCCACTTTGATCGACGTAGCATATTGGCGGGGTCAATGTATGATGCTCACGTAATCCGTGATAGTAATGTTCGATTAGGATTATATATCTCAGTATGAAAGTCGTGAAGCAGCTGTCCATTTTCTTTAGAGCTGAAGACCAAATTGCTCTGTTCTACGAGAAATACTTAATTTTTTTGAGACACACGAGAAATACTTATTTTGTGAGTACGGAAGGCCCAACAACCAGCAGCGAGCGAGAGGCTGAAGTAGGCCGTGGGCCGTAGTGGATCTTCATCCTGCCTCTCGGTGCATTGCCGCCTCCTGGCTGGCTGGGCTCCCTCCCCTGCTTCCGCACCGCTACTGGATCAGCCATCGTCACCCCGCCGCCGTTCTAACCCGGCTGTTTCCGTGGTCCTTGCTATCTTCAGCCGACACTACGGTGTCATCGTGGAAGCGTGCAACAAATTAAAAAAGGCCTCCCCGTTTTCTTGTGTGCAGCATCAAGCATGTGCTTGCGACGACGTGGATGAAATTAAATTTGAATATCGGTGACGGCAAACGTATGCGACTCGTGTAGCTGGGAAACAAAAACTTGCCCGGGCGCCAGAACGCTCGCCCACTCGCTCCGCAGCTCGCGCCATGAATCATGCGTGCACTGTGCTCGGAGACGAAACCGGTCCGGAAGCGCCAGCCCAGCTGCTGCATACTGTTCCCACGGACATCCGCATTGGTGTCGAAATGGCACCACCACATGCATGGAATCGTCGCGCGGCTCCCTGAGTTCATGTGAGTTGGAACGCATGTTTGCACGGCTAAAGGGTCAAGAATTTGACAAACAGACACGCAGGAGAGCTAGCATTCAGGCTTCACGCTGGAATAGCATAGCTTTGCCTGAATTTTCGACCAAGAAAGAGAACGCCTGCCGGTTCAGGCTGGATCTCTCGTGCCGCTAGCGTTTTGGAACCACGTGTGCCACCGAATCAAAACTTGGAAGCACAGCAGCCGTTCTCCGTCACACACACCTTTATTAGCACCCCAAAAGGTGACAATAATTACCGGCAAAGAACAAACAAAGTCATTTTTTGACCATACAAACCCGAGGTTAAAAGCAAAGCAAGCTCTCCACCGAGACAACTAGACAACAAGAGCACCATGAAAGAAAGGGAAAAAAAGGAAGAAGAAACCCGTCCGGTCAAAAGAACCGCGACGACAAAACGGGGAGCAAAGCCATCATGCCGTACGACCGCGCGGAACGGAACGGGGGCGACGCGACTGGCTCTGCCACGGCGGCCCTGTCTATAAAATCCGTAGCCCGCTCGCTTGCCGCTGGAGTCTCTTGTACTACCTGTGTGTGTGCGCGCGCGCAGGCACCCGTACGGCTACGCAGGGGTCAGTCAGTTCAGAACCTTCGAATCTCGCCTCGCGAGCATATAAGCTGCAGCTTAGCTATAGCTCATATCCGTGTGCTCCCCTTGCTCTCTGGCTGCTGCGGACATGGGGCGCGCGCCGTGCTGCGACAAGGCGAGCGTGAAGCGGGGGCCCTGGTCGCCGGAGGAGGACGAGCAGCTGCGGAGCTACGTCCAGCGCCACGGCATCGGCGGCAACTGGATCGCCCTGCCGCAGAAAGCAGGTGCGCTTCCTCCCCAGTCTCCTGTGCACTGAACGAGCAGCACTGCCAAGCTCGATCACCATGTTCTAGCAGTGACAATTTATTTCGAGCAGAATTTGGAGACTAATTCAGCATTTCATCCCTGGACTTTTGTGTCTCAGGGCTGAACCGGTGCGGCAAGAGCTGCCGCCTGCGGTGGCTCAACTACCTGCGCCCTGACATCAAGCACGGCGGCTACACGGAGCAGGAGGACCAGATCATCTGGTCGCTCTACAGCTCAATTGGCAGCAGGTGCGTCGCGCAGCGTTCTACTTCTTCCTACACGATGAGTAAGCTTCAGCGATTTCCGCCTGTGCGCGCACTTGACTGACGATCGCGAGCACGCTGCCATGCCAGGTGGTCCATCATCGCGTCCAAGCTCCCCGGCCGGACCGACAACGACGTCAAGAACTACTGGAACACCAAGCTCAAGAAGAAGGCCATGGCGGCCGTGGCCGCCACCGGAAGCGTGGCCGCCTTGGCCGCGCCCGCCACGCCGCTGGCGCTCTCGCCCGCCGCGTCGGCCTCCTCCTCCGTGACGAGCTCCAGCAGCGGCGACGTGCGCTTCGCCACGTACCCGTCGCAGCAGCAGCAACACCACCAGCAGGGACTGATGCGCTTCGCCGCCCCGCAGCGCACGACGAAGCAGACCGAGCTCGCGCCCGTCACCGAGCTCACGCAGCTCGATGTCACCGGCGGCGGTGGCGCCTGGGCGTCGTCCGCGGCGGAGCTGGAAGACGACGTGTTCTTGCCCGGGCTCGTTGGCGGCGGCGAGCAGCTGTTCCCGTACGGGGACTTCTTCGGCGGGATGATGCAGGACAGGGCGCTGGAGCTCTCGGCGTGCTACTTCCCAAACATGGCCGAGATGTGGGGCGCCGCTGCGTCCGACGTCAAGCCGCAGGGCCTCTGCAACACCTTGACATAGCTAGGGGGTGAGAGGCCGAGAAGCCTACGTAGCTGTTGCGCGAAAGCTTCAGTTGCTCCATGGATTCATGGACGACTGCAAGTTTGATCATCGATCTCTCTCGTGTCGCGGCAGCACCCGTAGTTCTTGCTCTGATCTTCCCTTCTCGATTGTGTTGACCTCTGTCCCTTTTCTTTTTCCTTCCTTCGCGTGGGTATAGCAAGTAGCTGGTATTTTGCTGTGTATTTACATGTAATTAATTTGGTACGATCGAGATGTGAATTATGCTTCGCTCGAGTCCACTCTGAAAACCTTATCAGCTGATTGATACGCTTGTCTGTATCTACAGCGTAGGACTGTGCCGTGGACAAGTAGCGCTGTTAGCCTGTGAAAATGATGTCCCTGTCCCGCCGAGATGAATGTCACAGCTACTCGTTCACAGAGTGCAGTAGCTCAGTGCCAATGGGTGAGGAGTGTTCAAGGGAGGGTGCCACGTATACATATGATTATCTGTGTCCATTATCAGCCCGTCACTGAACGCAAACATGCATGGTTTAGACTCGTACCACTTCCATGTTTCTCAGAGGAGCTTAAGAAATGCAGGATCCTTTTCGATAGCAGGAGCCTAGCTGGTAGGCAATGTGCCCGATGTGTGCCGGACATGGACCAGTTCGTGAGGGGCTCGCTGTTTGCAACGCATGCGCCACCGCGCAAGGACTTGGACCAGTTCGCAAAGAGCCTTAGCCAATGGAGGAGAGAAGCGTGTGGACGCAAGGGACCTTTGCAAGATCCTCCTCACGACCCTGTCCCTGTGTATCACGTTACAAATATTTTCTTACAAAGGGCCTGCGAATATTTTTCTTCCCCCCCCCCCCCCTTTCCCCGGCCGGCACCAGTTGATCCTAGTCAATGAAACTCGGAGCACATGGTCATCGGACTATGTCATTCTATACTGATCGCACTTAGGCACGTACAAATCGTTGTCTATATATGTTTGCAAAGTGACTGGGAGAGAGACTTCGAGAACACGACAATAAGGGGGGCCGCGCAGTTGACCGTGGCAAGAGCACAAGAGCTAGCATCGTGTTTCGGCGAAGCTTCCTTGCCGCGCTCCGACCAAGGACCTTTCGGAAATGTGCCCTACAAAGATTTTTCATTGACATATTGCGAACGTTGTCATGCTCACAGTAACGAAGTTTGAATGCTATACATTCCTATCCTATATATGGAGACTTGTCAATTTACTGGGAATTACGGCTTGTTTGGTGTGGTAATTTCCAGAGATACGGATCAGATAAGCAAAGGCATCACGCCATGTTTGTTTTTTGAATACAGGCGTCGTTGGCTTCATTGCCTTTTACTACTTTAGGGGGAAAAATCAAAGCCTTGCGTCATCGGTTCGTCGTGAACTTATTGTCAGCTGCCGTCACACCTGTCCAAATGCTCCTGATCAGAGTGGTATGATATGACTGTATGTAAAAAAAAAAATTACTAAGCAAGATACGTATATAACGACGTCTTCAGCACTCAAAATGATACGTACATCATATATCTAGTGAAACTATGACTGAGTAATTTGCAGTACAAGTACTAACGTTGTACTGGCCACTTGCCGTTTTCTACTCTATATTTTGCTTAATTTGGAGCTCGTTGACGTTATTTTGTTTGATCGACTCATTCACTCATTGACATCTTTAGAGGTCCTCTCGGCTGTTGGTACCTTGACATCGACTCAAGTGCCCGTGCATTTCGACATCGGAAGTAGGTGCCGAGTGTCGACACGCTGACAGGTCCAAGGCGGGTGTGCATGGATTGATCATACGGGGAGTGGACTTCGTTCTTAATATTCCATTGAGAGGATTCTCTCTGTCCTGGCAGGAGAGAAACGATGACAAGAAACGACATGGCTGTCTCTGGGTTACACTCTTTTGCTTTGCTTTGATGGCTCCAAGCCTCCAACGAGCTAACTACCCACTTACCAAATGCACTGAAACAGCATGCACGTATTTATATTATTAGTCGGAATGGACACATGCATGCAGATTGCACAGACGAAATAATGATATCACAATGCAAACTTTGGCACGTGGAATGGCGCGTGAACTTTTGGAAAATAGAAGAGCATAGTAATAACAGAGATATGTTTTGGCATTTCAATTGTCGAGCTAGAATCATATTTATATAAAGTTTGAGCGCCAAGAAAGAAGGAAATGCAGGATTACTATATACCATGCATATGTTAACCCTGGAGTTCATACTTCATAGTGAGCCGATGATAACATAAATGATTAGGTTCCTTATGATTTAGACATAGAATTTTTGCCCTGGACGAATCTGTTGCAAGTATAGGTTTGAGGTTAGACAACCAACTGCATGCTCGAAAAAATCACCCGGCCTGGTAATATAATTTAATTATGTTTTCACTGAAAAGAGGGCGGGAAGCTCGAGCCAGCCAGAAAAAAAAAAACAGGTCAGCTCAACTCTTGGAATAGTCCTGGTGCAGATTTTAGGACCGAAATGAATTTTGCTTTTTTTTTTCTTGCCCAACCCAACCTTTGATCCAATCCACCCATGCATGCTTAAATCTATGATGCACACACGCACTTGTATTTATGTCCTGTTACTTTTTAATGGTAGACATGTTTTTTTGAAGAAAAGGCGTCGAGTAAATCTTCAATAAATCCTCTAGATAGATAGAGTTCATAAATCTCTCAAATGATATAATAAATATTCACGTGCAAATGAATTTTTGGTTAATAATGATGTGTTCACACATCCGTAACAATTGTCGTAATATTTTATTTTTAATTTGTAGCGATATTATTGACCAAAGATGAAGATGTTTGCGAATTGAGCGTAAGACTCTTATGGTGGAAGCCACATATTTGAGTTTGAGTTATCGAATCAGCATGGGTGCTCACATTTTTGTTGATTTGTTCTAGGAGTTAAACGGGTGCTATTTTTATGGTAGACGATGTGCTTGTCAATAGCGAGGCGTCTGTGGTGATTTTATCAATATGTCAATTTGGAGATAAGCTGATTCAGTCTCTTTGTGGCACTCGTAAAGGTAGAATTGTGTATGTTTATTTATGAAGGGTGTGTGAGTATGTGTGTGTATAAACATCTTCATTTATACTATGACTATGATATGGGAAAAAAATTAAGATGTTTAACTTAAGAAAATGGTAAACGTAGTGTATTTTTTTTTTTGAGAATGACAGTACAATCGAAGACGCTCACACAAACGCACACACACTCACCCCTATGAATACATGTACGCATCTCTACCCCTATGAGCACCTCCAAGAGACTGAGCCGGCTAATCTTGATACTGACGAATTCACCACAGGCGCCTCGCAATCGACGGGGACGTCGCCTACCACTGAAAGAACAATACCGGTTAATCCTAAAATAAATCTAGAAAAATATGACACCCGTGCCGAGTCGAGGACTCGAACCCGGTGGGCAGGTTCCACCACAAGGAACTGAGCTAGGCTCAGTTCACTAAACGTAGTGTATTTTGGAGAGGACGGACCTACTAAGACTCATTTACCGTCCACAAGTCACCACCAAAATCGTTGACCAGTCAACCACGTTCTATGATTCACTGCCCCTAGGGCCCACCTGGCTTCTTCACATCCTCCTCGGCCTCCACCCCGGCGCATATCGTCCTTCCACCGTTCCACGACACCGCGGAGGGCGGAGCTGCGCTACGAGCGCCTGCAGCATCAGTAAGCGACGGGCTGACTGGCTGAGAGCGGCTTGCAGGTCCCGCGAAGCAAAGCAGGAGAGCGACCATCAAGGCCTTGCTGCTGTCTCTTTCCCGATCGGTACCAGCCTGAGGATCACATGATCGAAAGGTCGTTTTTTTTTCTTCAGAAAAAAAGCATTCACGGATGCCATGATTTCGGCGACTTCTTTTTGAAAAATTCCACGCCGTCGGTTTGAATGTTTGATCGCCCATTAAAACCATGTCTGATATCTCTCACGTCTAACGTCTTCCTCCTGTATGGACATTGCCACTAGGAAACATATGCTTCAGATAAAGTTTGATGCTTGAAGACTACAAAACCTTTATGTTCGTTGCAAAAAAATACAAGACCTTTCTGTTTCGACAAGGATAAGCGTGCCACTCCTGGCTTCGGAACAAGTCCTGCAGGCAACATCAGGTAGCAAAAATCAACAGGCCAGGTATGCAGAGGTTGGAGCCTTTGACCCTGTGACAAGCACTGCAAAACATACAAAAGTTAGGCAGGTTGACACCCATGCAATAGATAGCGTCACAACTCACAAGAAGGGGTCCCCCTTGTACGTGTAGCTCTACTTGCTTAACAACGGCAGTGACCGGTGGTCTCTCCCAATCAACTGTCGATCGAGCCCCCCTTTAACAACTGTACGCACTTGCCTGAAACATAACCCCCCACTTAGCGCTGTCGATCCCTTGCGCTTGTCGGTTCCGGCGCATGAATATTCCACCACAAGGCTGCTTTTTTAATCAGTGCATGCATCCTTGCGAGATGCAAAGGGGGTTTAGCATAGGATGGATGGGGGATAACTGCCTTGTCTAGTCCAATATGACTCAGCTGTTAATGTGTAGCTAACTGCATGGGCTCCCCTTTGTTCCTTTCTCACACCAAGGCACATTCTCACGGCTCGTTCTTTGCCTTGAGGTGGCGGGTTTTCCGTTTAGAAAACCATCCATTCCTGCATCGGTTGCTGAGAGAGAGAGGTAATGAGAGCCGGCGAATTGTGATAGAAGAAATCGCTTTCAGGTTTTCCCAGATTTCCAAACAGGTCCGAGGAGGAATGTCCTTCGGCAAGTCAAAAGTTCTGTGGCCATCGATTAATAGCCAGCAGTTTGTTTACTACTACGAGGAGTGTTTGGGGTCACTATGGTTGCTTAGAAACGCATGCACTACTATTTTGACTCCCCTTTTGCCCAGGGGCGGGGCCGGTGGTTCGAGGGATCTACGACACCCGGTGCCGTTTCACACCAGGTTCCTCAGAGACCTCTCCATCATACCGTGTCGCGAGCGCCATCCCATCCAGGCGCCGGGACTTCGCATGCAGCGCGGCGGCCAGGGAAAGCGACGCGGGCGGATGAGAGCGGATGGAGGCTGCTTTTTTTTGCCCTTCGCGATCGAGCTCGAGCGTACCGGCCCAACGAAACGACCGGAGGGGGGGAGCGAATCGTGTGGCGGCAGCAGGCAGCAGATGCTAGCTAGTGCGCGTGTGGGTCTGCGGCTTGACGAGCTTGGATGGATGCGGGTGCCGTGGCGATGCCGCTTGTTGTGTGGGTGTGTGTGACTACTGACTACGTACGCGCGTGCTCTTGTTTTCGCTGGAGAGATGGCACCGGCAGTCGCGGCGTCGCCGTCGTCTCGCCGGCCTGTCTCCGGAAAGAATGCCCGGCATATCATTGACGAGATATGAAGAAAAAAAAACGGTGCGCGGCATAAGACGAGATTATCACCCGATGTTTAGTTCTTTATTTACTGCTACCTAGCTTAGGCGGAGTGGACTTGACTGAAGATCCAATGCGCTCTGAAGTCTGTGTGCCACGCCGCCGGGATTCACTTCAGCAGAGCCTAGCTAGCTTTTGTCTCTGAACGTAAGTTCTGAAGGATTACTTCCATTATGCGGCGTGGTCAAAATGTTTTCTGTTTCATGGACACCGCACAGTTGAATGTTGGCATTCACACCAACCGGCCGGTTCTGGAACTAGAATTTTACCGCCTCTCGACACGCTTTCTTGATTCTTCAACCACAAAGAAAGAAAAGGAAACACAATTTGCATGTACATGACGTTCTAACATGTCTTGCTGAATCTTTTGACTTTTCCGACCTTCCGTAGGACACATATCAAGTCAAGGTGAACAAACTAAATAAAGTCGGTGATGATAGGCAGCCGGAGTGCCTTCAGCGTCACCCCCAAAACACTGAAAATTCAACCAGCGCAATTGCTGCCTCATCCAATCCACATTGTCGCGACCTCTGAAGTTTTGCGGCGAGGTCTCGGTCGATCGACGACGTTTCGTTTCCACAAGTTTCCATGGCCACACGGCCAAGGCCATTAGAGTAACCATTCAGTCCATGTCTTCTAGGAAACGGCCAGACTGCAGAGAGTATGTTACTCGATTGCCGATTTGTCCCGTCGGCCGTCGCCCTTCAGATCCCTATAGCTCCTTGTCAATGACTCGATGGCCACGCACTTAGTCGCGATAACACTCGGTATACGAGACCGGCCGGAGGCAATCATTGACGCCGGCGAAACCGCAAGAAATAAAGGTGCCGGTTCACAACGCGGTCATCGTTCAAGGGCGTGTAAAAGATGAAACGTGAGCAGAAACGAGAGAGATCTATTTTGAAATTGTGGCGATCTAGCTATAGGTTTGAAACAACGGAGACGTGAGCTGATGTCTCTGAGTGATGGCCTCTCCTAGTCCCTTCTAGTTTTAGGCCTCTACTCTACTACCAGTAGCCACTAACTAAGATGGAACAGTTTTGGTAACCCGCGTGATAAGAGTCACGGAGAGGACCGAAGAACCACGCCACATCAATCTCCAAGTGGCATTTTTTTTTTCCTGATTGGCTTCCTTTGTTTGACAAGATGATCAGCTTGACAGCCATCTTGTCTCAATAATGGGCTCCAAGCAGAGAGTGTTGACAAAAGCGATGATTAGCTCCCACACCGGGAGCTGTCAAGTCTCACTTGAGTTGGAATAATCGACGCATTAGTATAGTAGCCCATTTGTTAATCTGCCTAGAGCCCGCCGGCCTAATTAACTGGATCTTCGTAGGACAGTATGCGTGCACACTACCGTTGTGCATCTCGAGACGTGAGCGCTGCGTCATGTAGCGCCGATCGTGTGTCATGTGCCCTTACGCAACGGAACCAAAGGTCACGACCGACGAAGGATATTGTAAGGTTCGTGCGTGTAGGAGACACTCGGGCAGCAGCTACCTCCTTGTTGCTTATGCCAATCGGTTTCTCTTCTTTATGTTATCGTTTGGCACCGCAACAAAAGGGACTATTGCAGTATTAAAAAAACAGTATGAAAAAGGGAGTATTGGAATTTTGGAACCACGGCATGATAAATTTGACTTCACACATACATCTACCACAATTTTGTTAGTATAACACGTTTCTTTTAACGGCTAGACACTCTTACTATCACGAAGAACCACCATAAGTCATCTGACAACACTTTTTTTTAGGAGCACCCCAATTTCAATTTTCCCTTTCGCTGATGGGCCTATGTTCGATCAATAGTTTTATGGGCCTAGCTTCCATCCCACCACCACCAACAAGCTACGACCCATAGAAGCCCAAATCACTACAGAGCAGCCCAGCCCAATCCACCAACCGGTTGGTGGGGCCCGGTCGACAGCGTCGTCGCCACCGGCCGTCCAGGCTGTGCCCAGCAGCACCCTGACTCGGGGAAGGCTCCGCCGCCTCGTCTGTCGTCTCTCTCTTCCCTTTCCCCGTTCAGTTCAGCTTCGTTTCGCTCGCCGTTCGGGTTATTCCTCGCGTCCCCTTGCTTCCTTCCTCCGCAATCCTCGTCTCGAATTCGCCTGCGGCGGGAGAAATCGGGGCGCGAGGATGACCGTGATCGACATCCTCACCCGGGTGGACGCGATCTGCCAGAAGTACGACAAGTACGATGTCGACAAGCTCAACGGCGCCAACGTCGCTGGCGACGACCCCTTTGCCCGCCTCTACGCCTCCGTAGACGCCGACATCAACCAATGCGTCGAGGTGAGATCTCGTCCTCTTCCTCCTCCTCTCTCTCTCCCCGCGTCTGCCAACCGGGGGCATTCGATCTGAATCTGACGGTTTGTTTTTGGAACAGAAAGCGGAGACCGCGAAGCAAGAGAAGAACCGGGCTGCGGTGGTGGCGCTCAACGCCGAGATCCGGCGCACAAAGGCCAAGCTCCTCGAGGAGGACCTGCCAAAACTGCAGCGCCTCGCCGTGAAGAAGGTTGCCGCCCTAGTCCCTGCATTGCCTCCACTGAGTGTTAGGGGGAGGGTCCTAGATCTGTGAACTTTGTGGGCTTGGTCCCGTGTCTGCCCAGTAGCTAAACTTGCTTGGACTATAGCTGCCTAAAATTAGGATGCACGTCTATAAGGGTTAGGGAAAATGATCTGCTAGGCCACGTCTATAAGGGTTAGGGAAAATGATCTGCTAGGCCATTATATTTAGTATTGCGGTACAATTATATGTGGCAGAATTTGTGTGAAAAGCTGTGGTTTGGGGTAGTGGTTTTGCTACTTCTCTGGATTAGGAGTGATCGAGGTTGAATGATGATTGTGCACTGGTTGTATGCATGGGGAAAATTTAATGTATGATATTTTTTCATGTGAGGTATTCATACATACACTAATTGGTTAATGGCTGCTTTCATCTTGTTCCTCTGCGGGTGGTGCATGCTCTAGCTTGTATGCAGATTAGAGCATCCTAGAACAAGGTTCATTGTCTGCCTGATTCTACTTGATCTTCTCTCGCTCCTATCCAACTCCCTGTACATGAATTTAAGCAATATGAAGGTCTCTGTCCATGTTATGTTTCTTGATTTTATTCAAGTCCATAGTTATCTGTCTGACATAGTTGAAGGTAGACTGTTGCTGCTGCGTCTTTTCTGTTGACATGGAACTTCATGCACGAATGTTTTTCTCCGTAGTTCTACTTGTGGCATGGTTTCCCTCCCTTATTGGATTTCTTCCATGGTACCTGCATATTTGTGTTTAAACTAGATGGACATCCTTATTCATGCAGCTCTCATTGTAAACATACGAAGTTTTATGTGGTCACCAAGCAAGCAACTTCTTGATTGCTTTGGTTGTTTCAAATGTGCTTATTACAGTTTAAGATAGCATACCCTTTTATATAGTTGGATCTGAAGGCATGCTCACATTGAGGTAATATAACATTATACAAATGTTTTGGAGTAGTAGTTCTGAAGACTCCTTTGAACAGGTGAAAGGTCTAACGAGAGAAGAAATTGCAACCCGTAGCGATCTTGTCGCCGCCTTGCCTGACAGAATACAATCAATCCCAGATGGTAGTTCTTCTGCCACGAAGAAAAATGGAACTTGGGGGGGAGCCTCGGGATCTCGCACTGGAGGAGCCATAAATTTTGACTCTACTGCAGGTCAGTGAGTATCTGAGTATATTCTGTTGTCTCGCTTTTGTATGTCCTATAATGATTGGTCTTATGTATTTACGATTTATTAGGAAAAAATTGGCATAGTTTCTTTTGATGAAAAACTTGAGATCCAAATAATCAATTCTTTTATGGCTAATTGGAAAATATGATTACCTAGGTTCATAAGTTAGGTTATGCATAACTTCATTACTCTATTCTTATAGGGAAACCACCTAATCAAGCCTAGTCTCATCTGCAATCTTGAGATTTTTAGATCCTCTTCCTTTTGAATCACTGGCTGAACCCCGTTCCCTGTAACACCACTTAAACATACAGATGGTAACTTTGACGATGAGTACTTTAAGGGGACAGAAGAATCGAATCAGTTCCGCCGGGAATATGAGATGCGCAGAATGAAACAAGTAATTTACTGGATCACGTGTCTTCTTTCTGTTTCATTTTCTTTTGCTAGAGGATGTTGAACTTCTCAGTTTCTCATGTGGTGTAACCTGTCTATGGCAATGAAATTTTGCAGGATGAAGGTTTGGACGTTATTGGCGAAGGTCTTGAAACTCTGAAAAATATGGCATCTGACATGAATGAGGTTGCTTGTTGTGCTTTTCTTTTTCTTGCTTTGTGATATGATTAGAATAAATTATGGATGTTAACTGAATTAGCTGTGACCATCAGGAATTGGACAGACAAGTTCCTTTGATGGATGAAATGGATGACAAGGTCTGTTATCTTCATACCATTAGTTTCTGCAGGCCCCATCTTGAAACTGTTTAGCAACACTTATTTTGCTTTATAATGATGATTGTAGGTGGATAGAGCCAATGCAGATTTGAAGAACACCAATGTGAGACTGAAGGAGACTGTTCTTCAGGTAAAACCTAGCACTTACCTTTGTGCGCTTCCTAAATATTGGTGGGTTGATCTCACGCCGATTGTTGTCCACATTGACTTGTTATCAGCTGAGATCCAGTCGCAACTTTTGCATCGATATCATCCTTCTCTGTGTCATTCTTGGTATTGCGGCCTACCTTTACAAGTAAGTAATTTCCGCTCGCAACAAAATTCAATATCTTTTCCGAAAAAGGGTTGGTCTGAGACTCTGATCACCGATTGAAGATATTACATAGTTATTATGACTGCTGAGATTTTCTTTAGTTCGTGTTTGTTGTAGGCAAGAATTCTTTATAATATATGCTGTTCTTTAACATACATGGCTCATCTATCTTGCCTTCTGTTCCTGTTGTGTAGTGTGCTAAAAAAGTGAGGCGGAATCCTGCCGTAGCTTCCTCACAACTGCCGTTCTACTTATCAGTTCTTGGAGCGACGAGTAATGCCGAGCGATTTGTGTTGTCATACTTCTGTATTATTATGTTGTCCAGCTTTTGTTGAAGTGAGACAGTGTGTGCGGACATTGGAGTCAGGAGAACATATCTGCTGTATATCTGAGAGTAAATTTCTTAGCAAGAGTACACGGCATCATTCTGTGTCAACCATGTAATCGTGCTCATGTATATTCCATCTGGTCTTCCATCGATTTCTCCAATTCTCCATGTTTATGTTGAATCTGCCTTGGTAGCTGGTACCAAGAGCAGTATTTTCTTCCGGAATACATGTTTTGCGTAAAGTATGTAGGCAACTCGTTTGTTTGCATAGTTTCAATCTCAGTCACGTATGACAAAAGAGTTTCAATCTCAGTCACGTATGGCCCTTCTGACGCGTTCCTTCATGGGAGTTGAATTGCTTCCTGCGCTACAAAAGAGTAATCTGAAGTCAAATATTAGCAGAAATCAGACGGGTTCCACCAAAATCACGAAATTACCTCCGGTAGTATTTGCCCTTCCAAATAAGTACAAGAATAGTTCGCTCTCGACTCTCGTAATATATATTTTTTTTCTGTTTCAGCCGCGGTTGAGCTTCGCCAAGTCGTCTCTACCATCGTGTCGCTCGTGCACCCAGCTCTGGCCTCTGGCCCTCTCCAAACCTCGGGGCTCCGGGGGGCGTCTCCCGCCAAGCCAATTTCGCTTCCCGCCGCGAATCCCTCCACCACCCCGCAATCCCACCGCATTAAACCCCGCCCAAAAGGCCGCGCCCTTCCGCAGCTCGCGAACACCCTTGCCAGAAATCGGATTCCCAGCCGCCGCGGCTCGCTTTTCCCCCCTCCGCTCGGTTCCGCGCGGGGCTGCCCGCTACCGGAGGCGGCGGCGGCGATGAGCGCCGTGAACATCACCAACGTGGCGGTGCTGGACAACCCTACCGCCTTCCTCAACCCCTTCCAGTTCGAGATCTCCTACGAGTGCCTCGTCCCCCTCGACGACGGTACGGGATTGCCTTCCCCCCTCTTTCTCGGTCTCCGTGATGCGTGGCGGCGGTGCTAGGGTTTCGTGCGTCTTGAGATCGGTGGCTTCGGTTTTCCCTTGGGATAAACCCAGCTGGCCGCGTTGGGGTTTTGATGCCTATTGAGGTCGGGATCAGGAGGGGCGTGGGAGCCGAGCGCCGCCACTCATTCGCGTTTGCATATATCTTTTTTTTTTCCTGCAAACGCTAGTATTTGGGAATCTCGTAGCTGTTTTGTGTAGTGAACATAGTATTTCCGTGATGAGTGATGGAGTGACATTTCCACAAACACTTGTACGTGTTTTGGATGCATAAGCTGATCTACGGGTCATGATGGATAGAAATTGCTTAACAACTCATTGTTGATTCATGAGGAATATGATGGGTTAGAGAGTTTGGTTGAGGAAAAATCAACTGTTAACTCCTGATATAGAACTCACCTAGCTTGTGCCTTGTATACACTTGTTACTTAATACCTCTTGATAATATATAATGATCAGTTGAGGATGCAAATAATTTCCACTCAGCTCTGAATTATGTAGGTTCATATTGTGTACTCTATTGCCAAGTCCTGATATCAATTTAAGTATGCTCTATGACTGATCCTCTTTGCTCAGCAGTTTATTGAGTTATATTTTCAGCATTTGATGATATGCATGATGCAGCTCTGCAAACAAAGTTTTGCCACCCATGCATGCACATTCGTCAACAATCTAGCACTGGGTGATCATACTGAAGTTAGAAAATTACTGACGTGATGTTATTGTTCTTTAGTAACCTCTGCTTCAAGCTGATAGAATCAAACCAACTTGTATGCGCACCTATAATGTCCAGCACTTGTATTGTCAACAAGATTGGTAATTTGGTATAGGTGATGATAGAATCAAATTTCGTATATTTGGACTTGCCACAAGCGTAGGTTTCTTTTGAGTCAATATTTCTCTTCTTTCTATTTTGATCTTGGTGATTACCATATGGGCTCTGCGGTGATTAATTCGATGACTTCTTTGAGAAGCTACATGATTCTTTGAGATCCTGCTAGCTTGGAAAGTTATTTGAGTGGTGTGGGGTTATTATCAAGAGAAATTCTGGTTCAGGGATGTTAGCTTTTTGTGCAAATGTGGTGCTTTGCTTTCTCCCCCTTCTTTTGGCTTCAGTTTGCCAATAGTGGCCATAAAGTAATCATGATTGGTATTGGTTACAGATTTTACAGGCTCCGATTGAGACGGATGCTAATGATATGATTTATGGCTTTATGCCATTAAGACTGTTTAGTCTGAGCTAATTTCAATTGTTATGCAATGCTGTCTCCTTCAGTACCATACATAGTTGTGTATATACATGGTAATCTCTATAAAGAAAATATGCAAAACAATATAATTTCCTCAATTATTTGTCATATGTTTTGGTTTCCCATTGTCCTTTATTTTGGGTATTACATTTTTTCAATAAATGTAATATAAAGAATATTGGTGTTTTCATTTCAGATCTGGAGTGGAAGCTTATCTATGTTGGATCAGCTGAAGATGAAAACTATGATCAACAACTTGAGAGCGTGCTTGTTGGCCCTGTGAATGTTGGGACCTACCGTTTCGTGCTCCAGGTAATCTATGTTGTTTTGCTCTATTCCACTTTAAAACATTCACCAGACATAATAGATCCTGAAATCTGGTGGAACAAAGCACAAACACTGTTTTTTATTTGCTTTGCTGTGTTAACCTTGCAGTATATCTAAATTTGCATCTCTGGAAAGTGATATGCCATTTCCATTGCAGGCTGACCCACCGGATCCTTCAAAGATCCGTGAGGAAGACATTATTGGTGTGACTGTGCTGCTATTGACATGCTCTTACATGGGCCAGGAGTTCATGAGAGTAGGTTACTACGTGAACAATGATTATGACGATGAGCAATTGAGAGAGGAGCCTCCAGCAAAGGTGCTAATTGACCGGGTGCAGAGAAATATCTTGGCGGACAAACCCCGCGTCACCAAGTTCCCTATCAACTTCCACCCTGAACCAAGTACAAGCGCGGGACAGCAGCAGCAGGAGCCCCAGACAGCCTCACCAGAAAATCGCACGGGCAATGGTGATGGAAGCAAGCCTGAAGCCGACCAATGAGCACAGTTGATGTGCTAACATTTTGGTGCACGCTCGATTCAGGAAGTGCTGTATTGCAAATGGGATCATTGGTCACTCGTTGCCCTGGGATCCTGGTTTAGAACTGTTCTGTAAACTTGAGTTGTTTAGAACTGTTCTGTAACTCGAGTTGCCAATGCCAGGTGCCTGGATGTTTCCTTAGATCAGAAGGGTACTTTCAGCATGTACTTTATTTAGAGTAGCGTTTCAGCCTTCACGACTGGCTGGCTATTCATCAGCTTTGTGGTACAGATTCTAACTGGGGAATCCTTTTGCTCACTTCGCAAGTGTGGATGTGTGGTGACTTGTAATTGTAAGCACACCGCAGACGCTTGTTTGACTTCAATTTTCATGGACCGGTTACAGTTGCTGACTTGCAGCGAGCAAGTGCAAGAGAGATGCACGCCAGATAAACATGTTACCAAGGGTCGTCTTGCGCTGCTACCGCTGTGGCGCTGTCGCAGAGTGTTGTACGCTGCTTCTGCTTCACATAATTTTCTACCCTAATGTAACAGGGGATGATCAAATACAATGAAAAACAGGCGCTCCTGGAACTGCAAGCCTAAGCAAACACAGTTTAAAAAAAAAAACGACAGAGGACCCGTAGAAGCTCCCTCTTTCTGTGCTCTGCAATTCTTTGAGCTTCAAACCTCGTAGGAATCAGGATGATCTACTTGCATTTCTTTTAGACGTTTTAGTGTCCGTTGGCCGTAGCTTCAAACAACCCTCTTGTCATGAACGTCTTCCTTTTTTTTTTTTTGTATTTCTTTTCAAAATTCGTTGCAGCGTGCAATTTTATCAGAGAAGAGGACGCACTGGTTTAAGTGTTCAGCTGCTTCCTGGATTTCGATATTTCTTGAGACGGAGAGCACAAAAACCACAAAGAAATCAATACTTGTTTCTTCAGAAATTATTGTTGGTCCCTTGCAAAAATAAAAACAAAGATACTATGCATGAAGCTTCAGGATACTCGACGGCGCTTTTTTGGAGCGACATGCTTAACTGGCTTCTTCGTTCATCAAGGATGGCGAATCACATGCAGCCCGCTTTCCCGTTCTGATGCCACCACTTCTCCGCTTTCCTTTTTGGATCACACGCGCTGCCTGATCCATCGTTTCATCCGTTCAGAAAAAAAGCCGAAATTTTCATCCAATTGTTGCGACAATTGAAAATGCGATATCATGGAGCGCACCTGTGTTTTGTTTCTATGCTGCACTTGCTAGGATCGGCACGCTCAGTCGCTCACCAACCATGAGCGCAATGGCAGGCAGCCAACGTCGGTCCGGAGCCCCCATGCCGCCACGCCGCCGCCTGTTCCCTTCTCCTTCACCAACCAATCGGTCACCTGCTGTGCAAGGATCAACAGGTGCGTGAAGAGTGGAGCCCTGACAAAAAGACACGCCTAGCTTGTGAGGAGAGGCTCCGGCGACGGGCTGCTGACGAGATGCCAAACCAGAAGTAGATCGGCGCGCGATTGGATTCTTCAGACCAAAACACATGCGTCGGCTGCAGTGTTGTATGCCTGGATAAAAAGGAAAAAAGTCTTTTTAACCTCTCTAGACATTAGACCGAGTTTAATTTGTCCCCCTAAACCGCAAAATCGGGTAACCAGCCTCCCTTAACTTTAGAAACAGTACGTTTTACCTCCTTGTGCAGTATATAAGCGGTTTTGAGGGCAGTTTTGAACTTTTTTTTTATTTATTTTGGTTGAAACTTTGAAAAATCATATTAAATCAAAGAAAAATCATAAAATCAAAAATCTAATTTTGTTAGACTCCATATAAGTATATTAACACAGAAAATATATAATATGGTATGTTTTAGTATAAAATTTTTATTATAGATTTATATCTATTTTTTAACTATAGTTAAATAGAATAATTCATAACTGCATTTTTATGGTCCAATCATGCTGAAATTTTCATGTTAAGCTAATTATTGTTTGCTTCAAATGTATTAAAAATTCATACTTATTGGATCATGTATAACTTAGTTAAATATTTATTTAAGGCAAAACATACTCTAAATAAATCTGGAACGAAGCTATACGTGATCCAATGGGTATGAACTTTTTAATATAGTCAAAACATATAATAACTAGGCTGATATAAAAAATTTCAGCATGATTGGACCTCAGAAAATGCAGTTATGAATTATTCTATTTAACTATAGTTAAAAAATAGATATAAATATATAATAAAAAATTTATACTGAAGCATACCATATTATATATTTTTGTGTTAATATACTTATGTGGAGTCTAACAAAATTAGATTTTTGATTTTATGATTTTTTTTATTTACTATGATTTTTCAAAGTTTCAACCGAAATAAATAAAAAATAAAAAAAGTCAAAACCGTCTTCCAAACCGCTTATATACTGCTCAGGGAGGTAAAACGTACGGTTTCTAAACTTTAGGGAGATTGGTTACCCGGTTTTGCGGTCTAGGGAGACAAATTAAACCCAGCCCAATGTCCAGAGAGGTCAAAAGGACTTTTTCCGGATAAAAATGTTGAGCATTTTAGAGGTAAGAACTGAACTCGGATGAACTGAACTGTGTTCAGTTTGAATTTTTTTGGGAGTTTTTACCATGAGCAATTACAATTAATTAGTTAATCACGGCGGCTGATGCCTGGCCAAACTGATTTGGTTTTGTGTTTATCTTTTTTTTAATAAGGAACAAAGGTCCCGGGCTCTACATAAAGTACACAACCAACTAATTATTACAAGATATCAGCCAACATCGCAGATAGTTTGGGAGAAAAATTCATCTAGACCAATTCTATTATCATGTTTCCATCTAAGATTGGCCATCTCCAAGGCTATGATCTCTAAAGATGAGCTGGTCTGCCTGAAGATCTCCTTTGTTGTGTCTTCATGCTGCAGCTGCGCCCAGAAGCGTAACCAATACGCCCCCGAAAAATAGCTTGCATAAATAATGAATATATTTTTTTCTCAAAAATAACATCATCACGGCATCTCCAAATTACCCAACAAATAGCAGCACACCCCCGCAAAAGTCATATCTCTCTCCTTTTTATTTATTAAGGAAAGTCAACTCCCGAACATATGGCGTACCGAGATAGGTGGGGGAAGACTAGTAGCTAGATACACGATCCTCAAATTTGTTTTGTATGATGACACTCAAAGAAAAGATGTCTAATTGTTTCGTTTAAGTTACAAAAATAACATTTATGACTTCCTTTCCAATTCCTTCGGGCTAGATTGTCTTTTGTAAGCACCACTCCTTTTGGAGGCACCACAAGAAAATCTTGATCTTGAGAGGAATTTTGAGTTTCCAAATCAATTTATTTCGGAAAGGTACATGTTGATCTATCAAATGGAGATACATCGAGTTGACCGAGAATTTTCCACTCTTTTGAAAATTCCATATGAATATGTCTCCTCCCTCCGTTAAATGATGTTTGTGATCCTCGCTACAAGGTTGAGCCATTCTCTAAGTTTTTCATCTACCAATGCTCTCCTAAAGGATATATTTAGTGGTCTAGCATCCACTACGCTAGCCACCGTGGCACGTGGATGATGAGCAATATTGTACAAAACTGGATATTGCTCCTTGAATGGCCTCTGTTCTACCCACGTATCTTCCTAAAATCTCGTTTGATTTCCATCGTGTACTACGAAGGATCCATAGTTCAAGACTTCATCCTTAATTTTCATAAGCCCTCTTCAAGAGTGAGAGTCATAAGGTTTTGTGTTTATCTGAGTTGCTTCTAGTGCTTAACTGGCTGGCTTCTTTGGTGGAACCTCTTCAGAAGACCAAACCGATCAGCTTGTGCTTCTAGTGACTGGCTGGCTTCTTTGGCAGCTTGTGCGACCTAACATAGCCAGAACATTTTGGGGAACGCCGGTGGCACCGTACCACCGGCTGTTGCTACTCTTCCTGTGGTGTAAGTTGTAACCGAGACAAAAACATGCTACACGTAGGGTAGTAGAGATTGACGTAGAAATAATTTTTCGGGGAACGGATTTACCCAAACAAATGTCTTCCCTGCTTGTGCGGTTGTGCCATTGCATCGGCAGCTACTTACCAGACCAGCATGCATAGTCATTTCTCTGAAATTCGTTAGGCTTCACTGTTCTGTCGTCTGGATCGACATGCTTAGCTGGCTTCTTTTTGTTTGCAATCGTGGATGTATATCTGTTATTGGCTACAGACAGTCTGTTCCCCGGAATCCTGACGGCACCGCACTGCCGCGCCGATGGTTGCAGCGACATTTTCTGTGTGTGTGGCACAAGGGACAAGCATATGCACGGTTTCCTTCGCAGCTTCTCTGCTGCTTCGTAGAAATCAAGCTGTTTCTTGTGACGATTCTCCATTTCAACCATTTTTTGTAGAAAAAGATCCTAAACTATACTAGTACCGTATATATATGGCTATCCCGTCTGACATAATTTTGGGTCTAAAGCACGGAGAGCATTTCTTGTTTGTCAGCTGTCATTGTCACCCTTGTGAATTAGGATATGCTCACCTGCGCCACTACTTGCAGCTAGTAACTGACTAACCATGAGCGCCATCGCCGCCATGCCAACACAAGTTGGTGCTGGTGGTGCGGCGGCGGCGGCGACATCGCCGCTGCCTGTTTCGTTCTCGTGCACCGATCAAATCCGTCGTCTGCACACGGATCGACAAGAGTGAGGTGATGACTGACGAGAGAACGGGAAAACTTTGTACAGGAATGGTCGAATGGACGAAGGAATAATTCCAATCACGACTGTAGCTGACGAGGCGCCAAAGCCAAACAAAATGCCACGGCAGCGTTCGTGCTCGTCTCTGCTGTACCACATCAATTTTGCTTTTTGTTCGGATCCTAAAGGCAAAAAAGCATCGAGCATGTGCAACTCCAGCCAAAACATCTCCAGCAGATTACTCATATATAGTATTTATTATCAAAAAAATTTCTCTCCTTTACCATTAGAAATATTTTAGTTTTTTTACTTACTCTCTCAACAAACTACCAAAAACCCATAAGTAAGAGAAGTGAATCATGTAAATTTTTTACATGTCGTATTTTTAATATTGGCAATGGAATTGGTAATGTGTTGGAGCATCTCATATCCTTCAAATCACAGTTTTTGGTACTATTTTTTTTACATGTCTTGGTTTGTCTTAAGCCAGATATATGCACTATCCAGACATATTTCATAGTGAATTCAATGAAACAAATTTGATATTCTAGATGTTGTTATAATTTTTATATGTAAATTGGTCAAATTTGACATATTAGACTGAGGACGGACCAAATGTGACATTTAAAAAATAGTACTGATAATAAGGATATATATATATATATATATAATCTGTTGGAGATGCTCTAAAAGCAGTTTTCTCTGTTCCATTCTCATTTTTCTTCCAAGATAAATCCAATGTAAAGTCGAATGAAGCAACACACTAGCTAGAGATGAATAACTATTTACCACTACGAAACAAATCTGATTTACCGTGAGTCCGTATCTAGTGGTCGACTACATACCGGGACGATAAATGTGTTTCTACATCTTTTATATCCATACATAGAGAGTTGAGAGAATGGAAATGATTTAAGAGCTTAAGAATTAACACTTATGCTCGTGGTTAAGCGCGATGCATGGTCTGGAGGAGTAGATGGCAATGTTGATCTATCAAAAATCCAACAGATGATGTTCAAAAAAAAAAAAAAGAAGAATCCCACAGATGAGGTTACATATACGCATGCAGTCTAACTCTACATACAGATTAATTAATCTCCTACATGGACAAAGACGTCCATAGTATTAGGTGTTGGCACGAACCATGCATGCTCCAAAGTGATATATACAAGCCAGAAGCTTATCCAACCACCGAACTTGACAGAATAGCTCTAGCAAGTACTATTCCTATCTAATAGCTTCAAATTCTTGATTTAAGTTTGATGTTGGTAGCTTCCCTGTACAATCAGTCGATGATATCATAAGAAAATCACATAGCATGATTTTTAAATATATGACAGACTTCTAGCGGTTATTGTAGATACTAATTAGTTCTTCTATTTCTTTAAATATATGACATTTAAAAGAAGCTATCATAAATGAAATACATATTGAAAAACAAAGCATATGCGATCGCAGTGTGCATTTTGTTGGTGGTAACTACTCCCTCCATTCCAATTTATAAGTCGTTTGACTTTTTTGTTTCCAACTTTGACCATTTATCTCATTTAAAAAATTTATGCAAAAATATTCAAATTTAAGTCATTCTTGAAGAATATTCTTTAATAAAGCAAGTCATAATAAAAAATTGATATTTCGCATAATTTTTTGAATAAGACGAATGGTCAAAGTGGGGCAAAAAATGTCCAACGACTTATAAATTGGAATGGAGGGAGTAGGAATTTAATTCACTACATGGCACGGAGTCAATACTAAAAAGGGGTAGAGGCAAACTTACCCATCCGGATTTATGTCTCTGATTTGGCACATAGAACTCAATTATGCGAAGGTCCACATTCCACAACTATGTTTCGAATGAAAAATAACAGATGCCAATTTTTTCTCCAAGTAGAACATAATTTTCTTGGAAAAGAGCGGGCTAATATTTTCATAAAATATAAAAATATAATGTGTTTTATTTAGACTCCAAATTTGGCTTGATCATGTTATGTGAAAAACAAAATGGCTTTGGAAAAAAAGGGAAAGAGTCCCTAGGAGATAATTATTCTCATAAATCATCTTATTCTGAAACAAAGGCCCTTTTCATATACCGGATATAAAATACAAAAGTTATTTTTTTGTTTTCCTATATAGAATCCCGTTCTGTCTCTAATAAGCCCCAACCGAGCATCCAGACACTCCAATTGCAGACACGAACACGACTCCTTGAAAGAGGTGAAGAGGCGAGGCGGGGAGAGAGAGAATCGCGACGAGTCGACAACGGCGGCCGCCATGGAGGACAGAGCGCCGCTTCTGCTGCCGCGGTACACGTTGCGAGACGGGGACGTTCGGGAGACGAAGTGCGGCGGCGGCGGCGGCGTGGGGTGGTGGAGAGACCTGGCGCGGCGAGAGGCCGGCAAGGTCGGGTGCGTGGCGCTGCCGATGGCGGCGGTGAGCGTGTCGCAGTACGCGGTGCAGGTGGCGTCCAACATGATGGTCGGCCACCTCCCCGGCGTCCTCCCGCTCTCCGCCTCCGCCGTCGCCACCTCCCTTGCCACCGTCTCCGGTTTCAGCCTCCTCGTACGGTTTCATATTACTAATTTAAGCTCTCCTCTCGGTGCCTCTCCTAGTCTCCTTCGTACTTAAATCTGTCACGCCGCCCATCCATGTTGGATGCACAAGCGTTTCACTGGGTTTTATTTTCTGTCGCGTGAGTTTATAAATCCTTTAGATAAAAATCCGTCAGCTATTGTGATCGATTACAGAATATGATAAGGTCCATAAGGAATTAGAAAATTTGAACTGAGATAGTAGATTGTCTTGGACTAGCGGGTATAATGGTCGATCTATTGAAATTGTACAGTGATTCTTCAGCATCCTCCATCGTGTTTAGAAACTGTCGTTCCATTTTTTTTAAAAAATACAGTCTTAGCTTCTTTCATGAAAAATAACTGTCCATCTGTATATACAAGTCCAACTCATTTAAACTGTATATATCTAAGAGACTCTACGTACTGCTGCCGAAGCTGTTTGCTTGCAAGGCAGGTTGTTCATTCTTTAAGATTTAGTGGTAAATGAAACAGCTTATGCTCTTCTTGTCCAGCACTCTTGGCAGCTAGGCATCAAAGCATGCATGTATGTTAGCACAAGTGTGCAACTACTGTTTTCTCTTTTCACTAGCAAAGTAGCACTATTCTGATCATATCAAACTATCGCCATCGCGTTGTTCCACTAACTCGGTTTGTGAACTTCTTAAACAGATTGGCATGGCGAGTGGATTGGAAACACTATGTGGCCAAGCATTTGGTGCAAAACAGTACGACAAATTGGGAATGCACACCTATAGAGCTATAGTCACACTCATTGCTGTGAGCATTCCAATCTCACTTCTGTGGGTATTCATAGGGAAACTCCTCATCCTCATAGGTCAAGACCCCTTGATCTCAAAGGAAGCTGGGAGATATATAGTCTGGTTGATTCCAGGACTCTTTGCATACGCCATCAGCCAGCCTCTCACAAAATTTCTGCAGTCTCAGAGTCTGATAATTCCTATGCTTTGGTCATCCATTGCAACACTACTCCTGCACATTCCTCTTTGCTGGTTATTGGTGTTCAAGACCAGTTTGGGGTATATTGGAGCTTCTTTGGCGATAAGCTTATCATATTGGTTAAACGTGATTATGCTTGCTGCGTACATCAGATACTCGAATTCTTGTAAGGAGACACGCTCACCTCCTACAATTGAGGCCTTCAAAGGAGTTGGTGTGTTTCTGCGCCTAGCTCTGCCATCTGCTCTGATGTTGTGGTAATTACAGTGATGTTCTTAACATCTTTATCTTTTTATTATGTGTGAATTCTGATGAATGATAATTCACAATCTTCATAGTTTTGAATGGTGGTCCTTTGAGATCCTCATTCTTCTTTCAGGAATTTTACCGAATCCGGAGCTGCAAACATCGGTTCTTTCAATCTGGTAAGCATTTTTTTTACATGTACTTGCAACATATTGCATTTTTTCTAAAAATTATTTGCATTATTTATTCACACGCTCTTCATCAGCCTGACGACTATCACGCTAATGTATACTATACCTTATGGACTTGGAGCGGCTGCAAGGTACGAAGAAGCTTAATCACTCCTAGCTGCTACTTCATTATGAAGACAAGGTCATAATTAAATTTGTATTGTTCAATGAGCAGCACCAGGGTAGCAAATGAATTAGGTGGTGGTAACCCTGAAGGAGCTCGATCAGCTGTTCGGGTTGTCATGTGCATTGCAGTGATGGAGGCGGCTATCGTCACAATTATATTGTTGGCATCACAGCACATCTTGGGCTATGCATATAGCAGTGATAAAGAGGTTGTCGCATATGTCAATGCAATGGTTCCTTTTGTGTGCGTCTCTGTTGCAGCTGACAGCCTGCAAGGAGTTCTATCAGGTCATATCTCTGAACCTTCTTATGCTGGTTTATCTGCCTTTCCCTTCAAAAATAAAGAAAAAAGTATCGTCCTGATTTTAGAACCTCAAACACATATTCCAATTACACATATGATGATATAAAGTTGTAGGCTGTCAAATAAAGTTGTTATCAGAGTTTACACCAAAGTACAACACCTTTTACCCCTTAGTTTGATTTCTATAATTCAATCTCTGTGCTCTTCTCAATTTTGGTAAGAAGCCCTATCAGGTGGCAAGTGACCATTACTGTTTTGTCAGTCATGCCAATGTCATACCAGGTAACATGCCACTTCTGTTTTTAGTTTCTTCCACGGTACTAATGCTATTCTGTGTTGTGGAAGCAAAATTTTGTTACTCGGGAGTTACTTGTTTGTTCCTTCGAAAATGGGCTCTTACGTGAACATGGATGCCAGTGTTTCCATCAACACGCATCTAGCAGAGATGTTACCGTAAGCAGGCTCCAGATCACTATGTATGCAAATTACACCTTTCTTCTAGCTAGCGGTATTCCTATATGGTACATATTTTGGTTGATGTCTTCTTCTGTAAAGTTTTTTGGGCCAGCAAATAATGGTTTTTGAGTATATGCATGAGTGTGGCTGGCATTTCTACTGTTGGATGGTTGACAACCCACCTAGAACTTCAGTATATATAGAAACATTCTGATTTCACATGTTCTCTCTGTTCAGGGCGAGATACGCTCATGCTAAATACTGACACGTCTTGTTTTTTGATAATCAGGCATTGCCAGAGGGAGCGGGTGGCAGCACTTGGGTGCCTATGTCAACCTGGGCTCTTTCTATCTCGTTGGTATTCCAACGGCGCTCTTGCTAGGTTTTGTTCTGAAGATGGAAGGCAAAGGGCTTTGGATGGGCATTTCCTGTGGCTCCATAGTGCAGTTCTTACTCCTAGCCGTCATAACATTCTTCAGCAACTGGCAGAAGATGGTTTGTGCTTTCTATGAAACTCTGTAAGTCTTTTCTGAATCAGCGCAGATCATAATCTTTTTTAGCCTACTGTCATGTTTCCTTTGCAGTCTGATAAAGCGAGGGAGCGAGTTTTCAGCGACGACCCGTCAGACAAGGAACATTTGGAATCGGATGGATCGGATTTGCCGCCCTCCACAACGTGAGCTTCGAGTGATGCCCAGAATGGAGAGGGAGTGTTTGGGCTTCACTCCGCACAGTGCAGCTAGTGGTGTCAGTTCCAAGTGATGCTTAAAAAAACGAGAGCAGTTCCATCGTGGGACCCTGTAATTTTCTGGCATCACTTCCACACTGCGGAAGGCCTAACTGGCTAACTTTGGCATGACTCACGTGATCCCTTGACCTGAACATGAAGAGAGCACGATATCTTCTAAAGCAGAAGCGCCCTGAATAGGTTATTCGTTTCCTTGCTTTCAGTGCTCTGAAATGAATGTACTCCGTACAAGGAATTTGCTGAATGCTGACCAGTGTTCTTTGTTCATAGTAGCTGTTGTTTGTTGAAAAAAATGGGACAACTGTATTAGAATTTAGAAACATAATAAGACCCGTGGTGAACTGGTGATATAAGGGTAGATAGTAACGAAATGTTTGCATATATGTACACATGCTTTAATTTGGGCCACGCGATTCGCCGCATTCGGCATTCGGCTACGAGCCTACAACAGTAAACTGGCTCCGTGCGCTCGGCGAAGGCAACAAGCCAACAACGCCGGGGCAGGCTGTCCCTCGGAGACAGATTTGTACATCAACTTGGTTGATTTGGTCCTTGTGAATATTGATCACCATTGCTGCTTCGAGTTTTCTTCACCCGGAAAGAACTCGGCAAAACAAACTTGCGCACCAATCCATATATAGAGAACACAAATCCAGCAAACATAAAAGCTCGGAATCAACGGCATGCGATAAAACCACATCTGGATTAAATCTCAGAAACAGTGTACGGATTCCTGTTCCAAAATTCAGGATACAACACAGCTCAAGGGCACCGAATGCAAATAACGTGCCATAGGCCATCGCCCATATGAGCATGAGTTACCAATTCATTCATATGATCGATCTTTGCATAAATACAGTGGTGAAACACTACATAGCTCAACTGCGGGCATGGTATCAATCAGAGTATAGGCATGCCAAAATATTTGCCAACCAAAAGTAGCATTACACAAGCTGCAATACTCCAACTGTGCATGTCGTTTATCTCAATTTTCAAAGTAATTTATTCCACGCCTCCTGCTAGTGATAGGCTATTCCTCAACAGGGTACGAGGGAAACAGATGATTTAATGAATAGTTCAAGGCCATTGAGGCACAAAATTTCACTCGCAGTGCCGAGCCAAGCTGGATGCAGCCATCAACCATGTGAACTGAGCAGCATATGGAGCCGGGCAAACATCAAAAGCATATGGTTAAAGATTGTCAACAGCACCTGCACATAGCAACAGCAGCTAAGTTGGATGCATAACACAAAATTGCTTCAATGGGAGAATAAAATCCAGTCAAGACATAACGGCGTGCTGTAATTCACAGAAAAAAAAAAGAGGGAATTGTTTACCCACATGGGCATCTTTGTCTAAACTCAACATGATTCTGTTATGAATGAACTAAATTGCTAGATTATTTCAACTCGATGATTACAAGTTCATAAATCACCATAGCAAATAGCAATGTGCTAGTTTGTTTTTGTCGCACTAGCTCACAGCTAATGTCAAAATCCCACAACACAATGACCAGTGATTCATACTCATTCGACTAATTTCTATGATGATTTTGACATTCCCGGATCACAACTCATTCGACTAAGACTCTCGAAATTAGTACGCCATATCATTTTGTCCACACTTTCCTATGCCACTCATCCATCCCTACACTCAAAAGTTGATCTGAAATGGAGCATAAATTTCAAGAATCTCACCATTGATGCATGCTCCGATCAGTCCATGACAACCTTGGCGCCAACGGCCTTCATTTTCTCGACGATCGCCTCGGCCTCCTCCTTGGATACGCCGCCCTTAATCACCGCAGGCGCCTTCTCTACCAGATCCTTGGCCTCCTTCAGCCCCAGATCAGTGAACGACCGGATCTCCTTGATCACCTTGATCTTGCTCGCCGCGTCAAACGCCTCCAGCCGTAGCTCGAAGACCGTTTTCTCGGCGGCCGCAGCTGCCTTCTCCCCCGCAGCGCCAGCCGTGGCCCCGCCGCCGCCGCCAAGCCCAGCGGCGGAGTTGAGGATAGCGATGGGGGGTGCGGAAGGGATGTCGAGGCGGCGGAGAAGGAGAGAGGAGAGAGCGGCGGACTCCGCGAGGGTGAGGGAGGAGACGTCCTCGACGAGCCGCCACACGCGGTCGGACGGAGGTGGCCGGGAAGGAGAGGACGGGTCAAAGGTGGAGGGGTCGTAGTCGGTGGGTAGCTTGCGAACGTCGATGAGCTCCTCGGCCGAGGCGGTGGAGAATGCCGCGGTGAGGCGCTGGCGGCGGAGGAAGAGTCGGTGGCCGGAGCGGAGCATGGAGGAGGCCATGGCGGCGACGCTAGGGTTCTGGCTGCGAGATGCGGCGCTCCTCCATCCATGTAGCTGGGTTTTGGAAGAAGATACGGGCAAGGCCCGTGTAGTAAATTCGGCCCATTATGTCCCTAATAACAAGGCAGAATTTCGTCGTCAAAGATAAAAGAAAATAAGCAAGCGAACAAGTCATTCCGATCTGGGAGTAGCCAGAGAAATCACAGATTCACAGCCGCATAGGCGCATCAGTTGAAATATTTTAGGCAGTCTGTATTCCACAGGATAATGCACCAACGAAACAAGAGATGAATGCATTTCGTGTGTGAATTCCAGAACGATGATAGCTGTGTCCAGAACAAAATTTATATCCATCAAACTCAGTTTCAGGAAATGACAGATCACAATTGCTACGGATCATCCAATAAGGGAATTGCTACATCACTTCATGTGGTTTGCTAGAGGACAGATCTACACAGATATAGCTGATATACAGGTCTCATGGAAGTTCATAATGAATAGCAATACAAAAATTGAGTACAAAATGAGCTGTGCCACTCAGGAGAACTCCCACGTCTGCTTTCGTTCTCTGGAGAGTAGCTCTTTCTATGTCCATCAGAAGATGTGAACAATGTCATAAGCAAATCTATATCTTGTCAAGGATTAACTCAAGAAGAAGAAAAGACAAACACTAAAACAGTTGAAAAAATAGATCAGGGCAAGACAGAGAAACATGTTCGCATGTAAGAAAATAAGTTGCAGGTGCAGGAAATCTTTTTGGTGATTGTGAAAAATAGAAAATTTGCATTCCTTTTCCAGCTTGAAACACAAATCTAAAATATTAACATGTTGCTAAATATTCAGCCACTGTATTCCCCAGATGTTAGTAATATTTCAGCTTATTTGCCAATCTAATGCGCATATGAAGAAAATATAGTATGAACAAGAATGATTAAATCATAAAAGGATACGACCAAAACAGCACGAAGGACTGCAAAATAAATACATAACATTAGAACATCATTAAACAGCATGTTAAGCCACAGATTATCAGCATGACAGCAAAGACATTTACCATAAGGCCACCGAAAACCCCTTCAATTAAAATCCTGCTCCAATTATCAAAGTATGCCTGGGCTGAAAACTTTGCCTTTGCTAAAAGCCCAATAGATGCAACCATCATTATCAGAAAGTAGAAGACAAATCCCGTCAGTCCTGTGAATCCCCATATTCCAGCAACAACTCCACCAATGATCGACAGGAATGTTCGACTGTAACATGAAAATACCTCATGTTTAGGATAAACCCTCATTTAACAAATAAAATAGCAAGGCAATCAAATATCTTCAGCTCGAAAGATACTAATGATGGTTTATTAAAAGGGGATATTGAAGAGTATGTCATGAAGAAAATAATCTTTATGACTTTTACATTGTGGCCAAAGCCTGTTTAAGGAATGTTACATACATATTCAACAAATTTAGATGATTGCCTGATCCAATTCCACACAAGTGGAAAATATTTTCTGCATAGCCATGATAGAACCTAAAGCTTAGCTTATGAACAAGCATTAGAATAATGCCACAAAACCCTTTTTCATAAAAGGTATTCCTAGTGAATCAGGGTAGTTGTCAACCTAAAAACTAGGTTTCGGCGAAGCATTGCTCATGAATAAATAATTAAATATGTAAGATTACATCAATTTGATCATTCTTCAACCATTGTGGACTATCAAATCCCTACTCCTAGCAATGTCGCATAACATAGCAGGAAGAATCAAACAGATCCAGGCAATTCAATGTAGCACATTCAACCAGTCAGATGTAAAACACCAACTCACCGTCACAAAATTATTGTTATTATCTCATGGCCCTGAAAATAGGATGGCTGCGACTTTACATCCCAATTATAAGAGAGAATATTTTCAGTAGCCGTCAACTCAGAGCATCCTTCTTCGTCTTTGATCGACATTTAAACACTCTATTGTACAGTTTTACTAGCAACTCAACAATTCGCGGGGAACTTAAGTCAGTAAGTGGTTTATAATGCTTAATCCAGTAGATCTCGCTAATTCCAGACCAAACCTAGCACTAAACTGAGTGCATCCCCAGATCGGATCCAGAACATGGGAAGGGAGCAGGAGGAAGAGAGAGGAGGAGGACAGAGACCTGTAGTATACGGACTTGACGTTGCTGGTGAGATTCTCCGTCTGGAGGATGGGAACATCGTCGGAGGTAACGCCGCCGGACGCCATCACAGCTGCTTCGTGCGATTATACGGAGGCGGAGCCCGGAGCGCAGAGATTTCGGTATGCGAGGCACGATCGAGCTCGAGGCATGTGCTAATTAGTATTTTGCAGACACACCCTCGAGTTTATTGTGTTTCCCGCGATTACTACCTCGCGTGACCCGTTTACTTTGAGAGATTTGGATGAGACTCAAAAGTCAGCCCAGCCCAGCCCAGTGATTGAATTGCATGACGGACCAGGGCCCACAGCTACATGATGGTCCAGGTCAGACCCTGGGCCTGCTCGGCCCACCGGACAGAGCAATCGGGATTACCTTTGACCCCGTCTCTCTTGTCGCTGAGCTTCCAAAACCCCCAGGCTGAGGAGAAGCCGACCGCGAAGAGAATCCAGATCGGCGTCTTTCTTTCCTGGACGATGGAGGCGGCGGCGCCTGCGCCGGATCCTCCATGCTAGCTCTGGTTTATAACACAGTATTTTGCACGCGAAACTGACAAGCAGGGCGATTGACGAGATGTCGAGTTGCTGCTCCGATTCGTTGCCACATCTGGTATGATCTGATTGATTTTCGTCCCCACGACAACACATCTGCACCCACGCAATCTGTGCCTGTAACTCATCCTTTCTTCCTCTGTTTCTTCAATTCTGTTTCCAAATATTGCTTCAGGGCAGTCCCCGTTCCACTGCCAACCTAATTGTTTTGCTGTAGTTAGCGCACGCAGCGTAATGCAACAACAAAAAAATTTCACATTCCCTTTTGTTGTAAAAAAAAAGGATCTTGCACCCAAGTAAATTCAACTTCAGATTTGGATCGTGGTATGCCTGCCTTGCGACGTCTATAAAAAAAACTAGAAATTGGTTGCTGTAAAAACATAGAGCGGTCAGAGCTGAATCCATCTAGTCCCACATCGAGCAAAACTCTCTCTATCTCGCGATGATGCTATGATTGTATTCTGATGTCGCTCTTGTTTAGCAGAACCCTGGGGGTGAAGATAGAATCAGTGCACTTCCAGATCACATCCTGCTCGACATCCTCGAACGCCTTGATCTGCACACAGCCATCCAAGCTAGCACGCTCTCCAGGCGATGGGCGCAGCTTCCACGTTCACTCTCTCGCCTGCGCATACACGCGGCACACTTCTTGCCACGTGACAGAAAAAGGGCCCAGGTCATGACCGCCTACACAATGGCCCTAAGGACTTGTTGCCGTTGTCTCCCACAAAGGAGCGAACCACCAAGCACCTGCAGCTCAGCTTCTAACTCACAGATCCTTACCTGCAGTCCATTGGCCATACTGTTGGGAATGTCATGGACAGCGGCAACACTGACTGCCTTGAATTCACAATCTTGGCAGATATTGGTCATCCAGAATACGAGCAGTGTTTGTTATTTGGAGAGCGTCTCATGTCCTTCTCCCAATCATGCCCTGTTGCATTCAAATGGCTCACTAGGCTTATCCTGGAGTACATCACATTTGGAGATTCTGATATCCACAACCTCCTCAGCACCTGCAACAAGCTGGAGCTCCTCTCCTTGACCTACTGCGATGCTGTCATCAACCCTGTCACCGGTGAGGAACCCATCCTCACAATAGATGCACCACAGTCAGGGCTCCTTGCCCTTGAGGTCACCACCTGTGGATACGCAAGGATTGACCTGATCCAGGTGCCAAACCTTAGGAGGCTGGTCTGTGCTAACTGGATTGGCGCAAACCCACCACTATGTTTTGGAAATGTGCCTCGCCTTCACACTGTAGCCCTCCGTCGGACTGCACTGCATTGGCAAACTCCATTCGCATTGAGCCACTGCTTAGCCAATACCACAAGCTTATCAACCTTATACCTGAATTTCTGCGATCAAATGGTATGTTCCCTTGCCTCCAAAGGTTTCCATAGTAGTGTCTTTGTTATGTATTGATTTCTTTATATTTTAATTCGTACTCATTGGTTTGTGTTTATCCTTTTTTTGGTAATTTTGTTTTTTATTTGCTGCAGATTTGGATCGAACCAGAAAACCCCAAACATCTATCCTGTATATTCAATAACCTGAGAGAAGTTTATCTCTACAACATTTTCTATGATTGTGACCTCAACTGGACTATCTTTGTCCTTGAAGCAGCGCCGTCCTTGAATAGCTTCTATCTTATGGTACAGTAATCTTTTGTTATTTTGACCATCTTCCTTCAGCAGTTTTTTTGTGCTATATATTAAGTTACTTTTATGAAGTACGTATGAATCATATGATCTTAGTGTCTTTAAACAACCTCTAATTTAGATGTTAGGCACCTAAAATCACCATTGCTTCAAAAGTCACCTGCTTAACCACAAAAAGTTGCGCCACTTATTATCATCACTATATTTTGGATAACATGTGGAGCTCGGTGACTGTGTCGAAGTGCTAACAATATTCTGTTTCATGAAGCTATCTCGGCATCCATGCGAAAGAGCTAGAATTGAGGACAGTGCCAAGAAGGTCAATGTATTGTGAGATCAAGCATCACCTGACTTGAAGCACCACCGGTTGAACCTACTAGAGATTGTTGGCTTTGCACTTGATGAGAAGCTGATAAAATACATAAGGCTTGTCATGGAACGAGCCGTGAGCTTGAAGAGAATCTGTCTTCTTGATCAGCGGCCCTGCACTACATGTGATGCCATGGACGATACTCAGACTCTATCACGGAACATATGGAGATTCCCAGTGGACGAAGAGGAGAAGGAAATAGTAAGGCAACAGCTTGTAGATGGCTTCTCCTTTTCTGTTGAAATAAGCATCGGATGACATTGGGGTCTCCAATCATTCCAGCAGATACTTAGGCCTAAAAACTCTAGCTCTGGTTTTTCCTCGAGCATAATTGTTGTTATTAGAGTGGCTTCAGTGTAGTAAATATGTAAGTACAAAAACAAACAATTGTTCCAGGCAACCAGAACTTGTTTTGCTGTTTGACCGCAATGACATGACACCATAACCAGATAACACAATACATGCTTCAGCAACTGAATTGGTCATCATCTACTCCTTCAGTCCCGGGAAAATAAGGATCCATTTAGTTGGAGGAACTAGTTTGCGGAAATTTACTGTAGCAATTATAAATCGAAGGCTAAGAGGACTAAACATGATCTAATTAAAAATAATTACATGGATGGACGTGGATCTATTAAGCTTAATTAATCCGTCATCAGAGATTGTTTACTGTGGCACAACATACATTGTCTAATCATAGCCTAATTAGGCTTGATGCGTGTCGCAAACTCACTAGGGGGTTATGGAATTAGTTTTTGTCAGTTATTCATATTTAATGCTCCTAATTCGTACCCAAACATTCAAATTTACTATAGCGATGAAACTAGTTGCTAAATTAAACATGGCCTAAGTCATTTTATGGAGGATTCTATGACAAATAAAGAAAGGTAAAGTGAACTTACCTATTCATGTTAATAGTCATATTTGGCACTAATTGAGCGTTATACACACATGTGCATACTTACATGTCGTGAACAAAATTTGAATCTATATTTTTTGGAGACAGAGAGAGTATACTAGTACTAATAAAAGTCAGGATTGGCGAACATTCGAACTCTCCAGCCAGGGGATTATACAAGCTGCTAGATTTTTTGGGCAGCCAAAATAAGCTGACCCAGTCAGGGCCGCAGACGGCGGTAGATCAAATAACCATCCGTGTGAAGAAGAGAAAGGAAAACATGTATAATCTGATCGGATGGATGTGATCGAATATCATTAGTTTCCTGTCGTAGTTTTCATTTTAATAACATTCTGAATAATAACAACATTTTGAATTTACTAGTTTAATAACATTCTTTTTTTTTTAAACACGCAGGAGAGCTGAGTATCTTTGTATTAAGAAGAAGCAACGTTTAGAAGGTTACATACGGGCCTAAACCCTGGGCACACGCACACGGCTAGAACAAACAAGTTTGTTGCAAAACTAGTCTAGAAACTATAACAACCGAAAGGCCAACAACAAACGAACACTCTGCTAAGCTAAGCTAAGCTCGCCGGGGAGGGAGGGCATGGTCTCAAACCCCCTCTGACTACCGTGCTGGCGTGCTGCACAACTGTCATCAGTTCTTCATCTGTCAACACCCTTGCCGCTGGCAGGAGATCCCTAAGTGCAGGGAAGTTCTTGACATCCATTGTTTCCTCGAAGAAACGGTCGAATTCCTTGCGGGCAGCCTCGATGTCGATGTCGTTCCTCGACCCATTACCCAAGAATCCTAGCCGCTTTATGGCGAGGATCTCGCCCTTCTTCGATGGCCGGACCGTCAGGTTCAACGGCTGAGCCACTAGGTGGCCGCTCCGGAGCCGGCCGGGGGTTGCCGTCGTGGGCAAGGGCACCCGGGCCGCAGCAGGAATGTTGCCGAGGAGTGGCGATCTTGTGGTTAAAGTAATGCCTGCCAAGAACGCCGAGGTTTTCGCGATTGCGTCCTCAGTAGATGGACTATCAATGCACCGCGGGGAGCCAGCTCTAGGCACGGGAGTGGCATGGACAGTAGCTGAGGGCCTTTGTGGAGTTTTCTGCCTAGGCACCACGTCCTATCCTGCAGACACGGGGCAGTCAGATGGCTCCTCATCGCCAAAATCCAGTCTCGTCGGGGTGATTGGTGGGGTCGACCTTGTAGTCTCCACCGCAGACGCAATGGCGCCCGGTCTCAGTCTATGCCGGTACATGATGATCGGAGCTGGGGTAGGGATTGGGACTGCTGCTAATGGCTCCGGTGGTGCCGCATTCAAATTTTGAATGGCACACTCCGAGCGCATCGGATCCACCCAGCTGACGTCGAGGTCTTGAGCATGAGGGCATTGATCCTCGAAAGGCGCAAACTCTACGATGAGCGCCCTTCCCACAACCGCTCGAGGAGGACCATCGCAGGCATTAGTCGCCGCAGTGCCGCAGCCTTTAGGGGCCACCATTGATGGAAAGTGGCCGACTGTGATTGGCTCCACGCCCGTCAGCACTAGACTGGCCTGTGACGACCCCCCGGAGATGGTGGGTCCGCCTGGCAATGGATCAGTAGCGGGGCCACCTCACCGGGGTTAGCCGGGATCGCCTTGCCGGGAATCGCTGGAGCCAACATGAAGCAATCCAAAGTGCAGACGCACCTCCACAGTGTCCATCTCCACGTCTCAGGATGGTCGCACACCTTCCGGAGGCGAGATCGACGTGCCGGCCCGGTCGGCAGCGGGCTAAGAGCTGCTAGACCGAGGCGAGTTGCTTGAACGATGAGGCAGCGGAGAGGTGGAGGTCTTGTCGCCACGAGCATCCGAGGGTGGTGTGGCGGACGGCACGCGGCCGCAAGCCAAGCCAGACGCCCACATCGCGAGCCGACGACCACCACCCGCCTACGAAGAGGAAGAGCCCGCCCGATTGCGGGGGCGCTTGCAGTCCTTAGCAAGTGCCAAAACCCATGACACCGAAAGCATCGCGGCGGGAGTTTCCACTGCTAGCGGAAATAGCTACCATAACATTCTGAATATACTAGCTACCATTGTGGTGGAAATAGCATGCTACAGTGGTATTTTAGCTACGGTAGGGAGTAATTTACGATCATACGAAGGCTGTGAGCCTGACTGCCTGAGTGGATCCATTGCTCGGAACTGCACGCAGATCAGCAACCAGATCATTGCCCACTCCTGAGCCCCGACCGCGAGGATTCTTCTCCCTTAGCTTTTTGTTTGGACGACAAAACTTATGCAGTTTGTGTTAGCTCTGTGGATCGGCTAGGAGTAGATCTAGTGGGGTAAACTGTAGGAATCGGTTTCTATGTGATTCATACCTTTGGCTTTCGATGGCACGTTCGTCGATGGAGGCTGCGCACGGGCAGCGACGGTCGGTGTAGTCCGTTGGCGAGGTTGCAGTGACGGCGCCGGTGGAGCTTCCCATCGCATACAGCGCCTCCTTTCGATCGGGCTAGGGTTTGGAGGTGGGGAATGGACTGTAGTAGTGAACCTCGTTCTCTGTGTCCTGACCCCACCTCCCTATTTATGGCACTGCGCGACAGGGGCCCACCAGCCTTATTGGGCTGGGCATCCCCGATCAGGATGCGAGGTCAAGGGTCCAATGGGCCTTTGGGCCCATTGGGGTAGAGATCAACCTAACAATCTCCCCCTTGATCTCATCTTATACTTTTAACCTTATGCTTCGAAGCAATTCTTTTCAACATACTCGTTCCATCACAGATTAATGCATAGAGCATGTCTCATCGTCACGGTCTAATCGCCGATAGAATCAACAGCTACAATACACCTCTCTGTTTTGAAACAAATTCTATTTCTTTCGGGCCTTCTTGTTGTCCGGAAGTTATAGACTATACCATGAACCCAAGTCGACTCTGGGCGGTAAGCCTTTAATGAGCGGATCCACTAACATTTGTCTGTTACTTTTATGCACAATGCATTTCAATACGATTCCGGACTCTCTCCTTTACAACACGTACTTCTGTGTCAATGCGTTTGGCGCCACACTTGACTCGATGTCAAAGGATCGGATAATTTTGAATTGGTCACAGCTGTTATTAACCATTATCAACTCTGGGCACGGGTTTTCTTAAACCATATTTCCTGTCCCTCAGCCTTGTATCATGCTAAGTCATATCTTTCATCACAATGATGATAAATGTTTCATTCTTTGGAGGTTTTTCCACACAAAAAACTCCAAGCGCGAAAGTTAGCGACAATTGTGGATTTCGCTAAACATTTCGCATATTCTATCTTCGCACTCTCAACCATTGAGAGTACTTAATCCTTTTTTAACTTAGCGCGCAGATTCTGTCTTTGTACTCGCAATCTTTTGAGAGCACTTGATCTTTTCAACTTAGCATGAGGCCGATGTTCTTTTACTCCATTCCAGTGATCTATATCTGGACTGGACATTGCCAAAAACAACCCGGATTCGTGAACTATGTCAGGGTAACAATATTCTTTTGCATTCATTGAGCTTTCAACAGCTAAAGCATATGGTACCATATTCTTTTGATCTATTTCATATCGATTCTTGGAACGCTAAAGTTCCAAATCTGTTACCCTTGACTCATAAGAACAGGCGTATAATTTTCTCGCATGCATTCTTTATAGAATTTTCTTAGCATGCCTATACAACATTCTCTATACCCCCTTCTATTCTATCTCGGTGAATCTCAATCCTTTTCAACAGAGACATTTCACCAAGAACATTCTTTACACTTTGAGGACAATAATTTCTTCTCCTCCTGTAGTGGGTCCACATCTCCACTATTAAGTAGGACGTCATCCACATTTACAGGATTAGGAAATGAATTTTCCCATTCTATATCTTTGCACAAATATAATTGTCCTCTCATTTTCTTTAACCCAAAAAACTAATTCTTTAGAGTACTATCTAGAGCCTTGGCTCTAGTCCATATCAGATCTCTTCAGGCAGCATGTCTTATATTCTTTTAGTTCCACAGCAAAACCATAAGGTGTGCCATGTTTCAGTTTTCATACAAATTCTCTTTGTGAATGCTACCTTTTTCTTTCATCTGATGTAACTCAGATAATTGTGTGCCACTATCTATTCATTCTTTTCGCACAAATCTTCCGATTTATGTTGCGCTTTGTCTTGACATATTCTCTTTGGAGTCACATTTTGTCTTGTAGACCCTTTATAGTCTACTGTTTTGGCTCCATTGAGAATTACTTTGAGTCTCAATTATCTCCGAGACTCATCATCAATTCTTTTGCCATTTAGACGAGCGAGCGCCTCTTGTGGCCTATTCAAATAGGATGGGATCACCCTCCAATTGAATTTCACTTTCTACCACCTGAGGCCTCAACTGTTGGCACTTCTTTCACATGGGTTGTTGTTTACTCTTTATTACCAAAAGGCAATTCATTCTATTGTGTTCCATTGCCAAGAGGCAATATATAATTTACCTATTAATCTTCTTATAGAGCTAAACAACATCCTCCCCGGATACAATCTATTCGAGCCTTATGTATATTCATACCATGCTCCCCCATATCTCTTCATCTTTCAAATATAGGGTGGCGTATTCATACCATGCTCCCCCATATCTCTTCATCTTTCAAATATAGGGCATCTTTAAACTTTATTATTTGGGTTTACTCTGTTGAAACTTTCTTTTATCTGTGGCACTTTAAGCACCATCTTAGAATCTTAGTATTCCAGAATAGTGAAAGATCCAGGAATACATCTATTTCTTTACTTTAGGGGTATCATCAATATGACCGTCGTATTCCCCTGAACGATCATCTATAGATCACTTTAGATGCATACTATGCATCACATTTATCGTATGGGGAAATATCTTTCTTAATTGTCTTTCATTTCTCCCCCTCGAAATGTGGTGTGAATTCTTCTACCACAATTTCGAAACCATTCATAACTTCTGCAACTTATTCACATGAGCATATCATGCAAACAATGTTATATCTTCCTCCATTCACAAAAGAATTCTTTATCAATAATTCTTTCGCAAGTCGCACTTGCATATCATACTTCTTTTGAGGTTCGTCTGTAATCTTTTAATTCTTTTGAGACTCATTGAGTCCTTAATTAACTATGACACGTGAAAGTGCATGGTCTATACTATGATAGCATAAAAGCTACTCCATACTTTTATCTGCGAGTATGATCCAATAAAATCACATGAGTCATCATATATATCTCCTGTCATGCAGGATAACTCCTTTCTTATACTTTACCCTGTCATGCAGGGATTTTCCCAGAATGTCAGTATTGACTCGTGTTCTATATCAAATTCAGAAATAATTCCGAATATTCTGTAACAAACACATGCTTAATCTGACTTTGGTCAAATTAAACATGTATCTGAATTTAGTCAAATCTTCTTCATAAAGAGTGCATGTAATAATTAAAAAAAAAATAAACATTTCTCAAACAACACTCTCAATGATATATCTTTCTTGGATTGATATCCAAGAATTCTTTTCTTTTGAAGTCTACAGAGAATATACCCCCTCATGCTATTACCTCCATTCTTTGTTATCTTTGGGTCACTAGTACCCAAACTTTTATCTCGTTTTGTTTTCATGAATGAAAACATGAAATCTTTTGTCTGAGAAAACATTCAATAGTAAACTATTAAACTCTGTAAAACTTTGTTTCTTTCTATATCACCTTTGGGCAGAAAATAGAACAAAACATCAACCTTTTACATTATTTTCACATCACCTTTGGGCAGAAATGGAAATAACGTATGACCAAATCTCAATTTATTGTTTAGAACAATAAAACATCTATTTCTTCATTAATTTCATATCATATATGAAGACTCAATTATCTGTTGAATCATTAGAACATCATACTTCTACATTAACTCCACATCACCTTTGGGCAGAAATGGAAATAATGTATGAAATCTTAATTTATCTGTTAAAACAATACACTTCACACTAAATTCTCCCTTTGGTTCGAATTAAGTAGGAAGGTAACCATCTTTATTTCAGCGGAAAACATGAAATATACATTTCATCTGATCTCTGGAAAACTGATCACTTTGATGCAAAATTTTCCTCTGGTTCGAGAGAGTTTCTTGATCGTTTTCTGTTCCCTGAAAAATTGATCACTTTGATGCAAACTTTATCAGAGATTTAAACCTTTAAACATAAAACTCACATAATTATAATATTGTTACTATCAGCTTTGGCCAGAAAATAACAATATCATAAATATCTTTAATTATAATATTATTACTATCAGCTTTGGCCAGAAAATAACAATATCATAATTTCTTTAAATAAATATGATAATATTATCTATGCAGCGGAATCTATTAAATTATTCTATTCAGAAGCAAAAAAAAAATAAATTCTGTAATCTATTTTCTAAACATTTATCCCTTTGGTTCAAAATGAATAGAGATTCAGATTCTGTGCAAATTCATATTCAAATTCAAATAAATAGCTTCTGAAAAGAATAAAACAAATAGGAAAAAAATTCTATTCAGGCCGCCCATACGGCCCAAATCGCGCTCGTGCGGCCCAGCAGCGCTCTGCTTTCGCGGTCGGCCCGCTCGTCCGTTTTCGCGGCCCATTCGCGGCTCGGCCCAGTGAGACGCGCTGCGCTCCGCGGCTGGCTCGTTTGTCTGTTGCCGCTCGGCTCGGCTCGCTGACACGGCTCGGCTCGACTCGCGGGCCGCAACCTGGGCCTGGGCCGCCAATTCGGCCCACGCGCGCGCCCGCGACGTCCCGCCTCGATCTCAGCCGTCCGTTCAATCCAACGGTCCAGCGGCGTTTTCGCGCGGTATAAAAGGGAGGCGCGCTGAGGAAACCCTAACCCTAGGTTCATTTTTCCTTCTCCCCCCCCCCCCCGGTCGCAGCCGAGCTTCGGAGCACCGGCGGCGAGCAGTTCGCCGCCGCGTCTCTCCGTTCGCCACCGCGCCATGGACTAGCCTTGGCCGGGGCTTTTCTTTCTCCTCCCCCACTTCTTCTCTCCCCGACGGCTGTCAAGATTCGGCGCCGCCCTGGGACCCCTCGCCGGCGTGCGCGTTCTCCGCGAGAGAGAGAGCGCGCCGCCGTCGAGTGGTTTCGTGGTGGTGAGGGATCTAGGTATATCCTTTGGTCGGTTCGGTTCCTTTGGATCTTATCATTGTAGTTAGGGTTCTTGTTCTGTGTTATGGATCTAGGTAAATCCTTCTTGTTCTATGTTATCATTCGAATCGAAATGAGTTTTCTTTCCGATTCAAGGTCGAACGCGCGGAAAGGGCGGACGGCGTGGTCAAACCGCCACCGCCGCTTCTCTTGCGCCCTTGCGGACCTCTTCTTTCCCCCCTGGTCCGACGCACGCGTCGGTGTGGCCAAGCCACCGAACCACCGTGGATCTCTGTGGCGCCCTTGCGGGCCTCCTCGTCGGCGTCGCGTGCGACCGTGTCGCGCGCGGCTCCGCCGAGGAGCTTCGCCGGGGTGTCCTCACGGCGTGGCGCACCCGTGTTGAGTCTCGTCAAAGTGAGTCAACCTTCTCATGTTAGGGTTAGCCATTCTTTTGTTTCTTCGACCCATCGATCCGTGCTCGCTTGGATTTGGATTCTAGGGTTTCTGATGTGATGCGGATCTAGGGTTAGGATTTCTGATGCGGATCTAGGGTTAGGGTTTCTATCCGGAACCGATTCGGTTGTTGGTTCGTTCGATCCGAGACCGAATCGATTGTATGTTTCTTTTGTTCTGTTCTCTTCCGATTCGATTCGAATCGAAGTTCGTTCTTTCAATCAATCTGTCCCCCCGATTCGAATCGAAGTCGGGTCTGTAAAAGGTAGCATAGATCGAAATGTTTCTGGTTCTTCCTTGGTTCGTTCGGGTTAGGGTTTCGATCCGAGACCGAAACTCTCATATCTTTCCCCTGCTAAGACTACTCGCTAGTTTGGCGACTGATACCAATTGTTAGCTCTGTGGATCGGCTAGGAGTAGATCTAGTGGGGTAAACTGTAGGAATCGGTTTCTATGTGATTCATACCTTTGGCTTTCGATGGCACGTTCGTCGATGGAGGCTGCGCACGGGCAGCGACGGTCGGTGTAGTCCGTTGGCGAGGTTGCAGTGACGGCGCCGGTGGAGCTTCCCATCGCATACAGCGCCTCCTTTCGATCGGGCTAGGGTTTGGAGGTGGGGAATGGACTGTAGTAGTGAACCTCGTTCTCTGTGTCCTGACCCCACCTCCCTATTTATGGCACTGCGCGACAGGGGCCCACCAGCCTTATTGGGCTGGGCATCCCCGATCAGGATGCGAGGTCAAGGGTCCAATGGGCCTTTGGGCCCATTGGGGTAGAGATCAACCTAACAGTTTGGGCAAATCTTCGTTTGAACAGGCGAGCACAAATGTTTCAGTGGACATCGGTTCATAGCTCTCTCTTGCCACGAGCCCACGATTTGGCCCCGATTCTGTGCTGGTTTGCATCATGGGAGTGAAAAGTCCTCTTGCGGGCATCCTGTAAGGACCTGATTCATTGCGTGCTGGTGAGGTCGTGCCTTATGATCATGTGTGATGTGGTCCAAATCCGATGGGATTCTTAATCGTCATGTGCTAATAATGCCGTGTAGAATCCTCGATGTAATCGAATGCACGAGAGCTAGGCTGTGTGCTGTGACATGTACTGTGTGTCTTGTGATGGGTCCAGGACCTTCAAACAAAGATTTGCTGTCTTCCAATTGAATTTGGGGTACAGCTTATGACGGGAGAACTGTAATAATTTACTAATTGCCGTGATACATGAGTATCTTCTCCCTTCCCATGAATCTATTTTTCTGCCAAATCATCACAAATATGAGCTCTTTTACAATGATTGGTAAGTACCAACGGATACTACCAAGTACTTGCAGACACTTTAAGTATTTTTACTGGTTAACTAGAATTTCGAAAAAAAAATAATTAGTTGGATCCATTTACTATAGTACTTACCAATCATTATAAAAAAGCTCCACAAATATATATACTTGAGGTACGTTGCCTTTATATTTTTCGCAAATAAATGAATAAAATTTAGCAATGGTCGTTAACCAGGTCAATCAATTAATCGCGTCAATCGATCAAGAGCTGGTCATTAATCGGATGAATCAAGAGTTGCCTTGCTATTTTAGTGATGACGATCACGAGAGACTTTTTCTTCTATTTTATATTCTTCTACCTGCTGCGGGCCCGAGGATAAGTTTCTGGTTTGACCTTAGGCTTATTTGAAGGATACGTAGTAGCTCATAGCAAACGGCAATACGGCATCATCTTGATTCTGCAAAAAAAAAAAAAAGAAAAAACCAACAACGTGGCGTTCCCTTTACTCTGCATGCAGAAAAGAAGAATCTTTAGGCGACTATGAAGAACCTGATGCCAAAGCAACGAAGAATATTCTACCGACCGGCTATAATCATGAAGGAACCAAAACCGTGTGATTGGCGCTAGAGCTTTACCGATGAAACCCATGTGTGTTAACGGAGTTTAAGATAAAGACTGAATCAACCCCATCATGCATGCTAGCTAGCTTTGAAAATTACGGGTCGAGCTTGAGATCCCCAAACTACGCACTGCGCGTTTAAACACTCAACCATTTGCTCTCTCGACTCGAGCAGCAGGAGTCCTATCGCTCCATGGTCCATGAAAAACCAGCTAAATTCCTACTGCTTGTGTTTGACAGAGATCATCCCACATCAGGACCTGATCGAGCGCCTCCCTTGTTGGCAGGATTCAGGAACAGCGGAACTCCGTTCCTGTTACCACTCACGTACGTACCACGGCAAACAAACAGGCGCGGCGGCCGCGAAAAAGAAAAGGACGGGACGGAGGGTGCCCGACGGCACGGCAGTCCTGTTAAGTGAGGTGAAGGTGACGACCATCAAATGTCTCTCGCGCTGGATCATCTTGGCACGGCCGCCGGCCGGTCCCGGACGCCCCTCGGCCGGCCGTGCGGCCTTGTCCGCTTGCCCCGCTCGCTCCAGTGTCGGGGGTGCCGAGCCCGAGCTGGCACCCGGGCGTGCTTGTTTGCTGCGAGGCGAGCGTGCGGGGTTGATGCGGGATGGATCGTACGCCAGCGCGCAGCGGCGCGCTTGTCGCCTGGCCGGCCGGCCCCCCGCAAGCGGGCGCGTACGAACGGAAGCTCCCATCTCGGTCTTGGTTGTGTCGGCGTGTCGCCCTCTCGTCCTGAAGGCTGAAGCTCTCTGATCGTCTTGTTACCCGCAGGTGAATTATTGGCGCCGCGACTTTATGCTTCCACGACTTGCTTTTTCTTTTTTCAGGTGTACATGTCAAAAGCTTCATGGGTCCCTGTCACCCTGTGCTAAACAAAAGAAGACGGAATATGCCAAATGAAACGTGCGAGATCAGGTCTTATCGACGACGATCGGCGGAGCATAGAAGAGCGAAGCAGACGGAAGCAAACATGCTAGGCCACAATACCCCCCAACATTATGAGCTCGCATAGAACACGGTTGGCATAGTTTATACCCACCCTCCCTGATTAGCAGGCACCTGCCACCGCGGCAGCCCAAATACGTGAACCGCAAGACACTTGGTGCACGGAGATCGGGCTCGGGTTTTTGGGATAGATGATAGACGCCGGAACGGAAGCACACAAATACAAAGGAACAAAAGTAGTTGGAGGCCTCCCCGAATAATAGCAGTAGCAGTAGTACCGCCCTACCGGGGCGCGCCAGCCCCGGAAGCCGGGGACCCTGCCAGCGCGCCCGGGGGTACACATGGGGCACCCCCAGCGGCCAACCCGGACGGCGGCCGCCGCCGCTGGCTGGTGGCTCGCTTCGGCGGCGGTATGCATACGGGAAGAACCGGCGGCCGCTGCCCTGGTTCACGCGTCGCGTTTCGTGGCGACGCCGGCCGGGACGACGCGCAAAGGCCACGGAACCGACTCGATCGGATGGATCGATTGATCCATCGGGCAAATTAACGGAAGTCCATCGCGTCGCGTCGCGTCGCCTCGCCCCTCCCCGCCTCCGATCCCTTTTTAAAGAAAGACGCGACGACCCCCTCCCTCCCTCGCCTTCTTTCACCTCGTCGCCCCGCGCCCTGCCTCCCAACCTCGCGCGCGGGCTTCCCAATTCCCCGCGTCCCTTGCTCGCGGCGGCCGGCGTGCCATCCTACCCGGCCGGAGACCCCCTCCCGAATTCGAGCGCGCGCCACCGTCGTCGGTTCCCTTCCCTTCTCCACGACGTTGTTGTCCCGTCGGATCGCGGGAGGGCAACAACGACCGCGCGCGCGGGGCTAAAATATACGCTTTCCCAGGCCCCGATTCCGCGGCTTCTCGGTTCGTCGGCGAGGCGGTATGTCGCGTCATCCTGCATGTATTCTGCCGTTTTTTTTTCCCATCTGTTTTTATTGCCCCGGCCGGGGTGCAACGGCAATCCATCCATATATGCTAAGTTTGACTCAGCGCTGCGGCGGCCTGGTAAATTTTGGCGGTTTGCAGGGCGGCTTTACCTCTGAGGCTCTGACAGGTGTTGCTTCCGGCGGTTTCTGCTGCCGCGTGGTCAGAGTCAGAGGCGGGCTCTCGGCTCGTCTGTTTCCTGCGCCATGGAGGCCAAGCAGCGGCCGCGGCACGGCGAGGAGAGGAGGACGCCCGATGGCGCTGCCACCGCCGCCGCCGCCGAGGAGTACGACCCGTGGACGGCGTGGCTCTACAAGCCGCACACCATCTCGGTGCTCCTCGTCGGCGCCTGCCTTCTCATGTAAGCGCCCTCGAATTCTCCTCCTCCTCCTCCTCTAGTTCACCGCGCACAGAGAAGAGAGAGCCTTGTTTCTGCTGTGTTCATATTCAGGAAAAAGTACTTCTCCAACAATTTTTTCTATTCATCCCACTAACAGAACACGCTTCCCAGTGCACTGTTCATCTAGAAAAAATACATTTTACTTCCAATCTGAACACAGCCGAAGTTTCGCCTTTCCTACCGTCAGATATACCGTGTTCGTACTTGGTACTGCTCCACATGATGATGGAAGTTTTACGGGTGCGAAAAGGCCTGTGCTTGGGAAGTACAAGGGCTGCCAGGGATACCAGGTGCTGCAACAGTGTCAGAGTTGAAAGGCAGCCATGTACTCTTCTCTTGTTACTTTGTTGTTTTTTTTCTTTTTTTTTCCTCTAGAAGTTTGATTGGAATTTAGCGATTATGTGCGAAAGGATCGAGCTTCTGAATAATTGGAGCATGATCAATGGGTTGGCACTTCAAAATACGAGTGGCTGTGGAGAACCAGAGTCCTGCTCAAGTATCTTATCCCAAAACCGTTCTGATATTTTTCCTGGGATTGAAATTGTCTGAAATTTGTTCTAAAAGCTATCTTACATATTATTATCAAAATGAGATGTTTATTTTCGGTTCATGTAGCAGTGTAAGTTGAATAATTGTACTGGTCGAGGGTTTTCTTACTGCCCTCACAAAAAAAGATAAATGAGTTACCACTTCATGCGTGGAAGAACAGGTGCCAGTTTAGCTCGGACCTAAATCTATGGTACAACCACTAGCTGTCTAACCCCATTCTCAAGTTATCCCAGAGATGTTCCACACGGGACATGCAATTCATGAGTGACTTGTTGGCTGTCGAGCGGTGGATACGATACCAACCGTACCATAGGGCAATGGGGCATCCTCCTTTCCACTTTCTCGTGGTGCCATCTCATCTGACCTCAGATTCAATTGTTCTTCCCTTTCAGCTGGGCAAGTGGAGCACTTGATCCTGAAGGCGCTGCTGCTCACAGTAGTGTGACATCAATCAAGAGGTATGGCTGAATCATCTCAAGATTTAATTATTAACTTGTTTAGGCAGCACTGAACTTTCAAAAGTAGAAATAAAAGAAGAAGCATGTTACTTTTCATCTATTCCAAACGGAAAAGATAATCAGGCCACTATTCGGTTCCGATGATGCCTTTTGGACTCGAGCTGTTTTACCTCACAGCAGTGCACAATGATTGGAGAGAGTGAGTGATGCTGACTCATCTTCTCTTGCGGAAACTTTCCAGGGGTGTTTGGGCTATGATTGCAGTCTTCCTTGCCTACTGCACGCTTCAGGCACCTTCAACGTGAGTAAATTTTCCTCCTTTTTTCAATGGAAATCAAACACGGGTTTTTATCAGTGCAGCCCTGCGTTTGTCATGTTGCTCTCAAGCCACAGTAGTATAGTGCATATTGCGGATCAGGCTGTTTTAAAGTTGCAGTAGACAAATTATCGGAGGGACATGGTGCCACTGGCATCTTTAGTTCTTTACTGTCTGTCTCTACTTGCTGCAAGATATCTGTTTCATATATCCCTGGCTTTGCAATGTTTCATTTCAGTCCATAGCCATTTTCAGCTGACATAAATCTGTGTGCATCATTATGGGTAAATCTTCTGGCATTTTGGACTATGCTGATTCAGTGCCCCGGCAACATTGCCACAGGATACTTATTAGGCCCCATCCTGCTGTCTGGCGTCTGGTGCATGGACTGGCTGTCGTTTACCTCGTAGCTCTCACCTTTCTTCTTTTCCAGGTTATTTACATTTGCGTTCAGCTCTCCTGCGTATTCTTGAAAAAAAAAATACATTTGCGGTTCAGTAGGCAGCATTACCTTCTGTCCAAATGACTCAATTAATTTGGGCACTTCAGTATGAAGGGCATCTTGGCTAACTAATCCGTGGTTCTTATCTGCTGCTAACTTTTCAGAACCGTGACGATGCTCGCCAGTTCATGAAACACCTTCACCATGATCTTGGAGTTGGTAAAAACTCTGGTCAAATAATTTCACAGGAGATGAGATTTTTTCTAAAAAAAAGAATAGTGCTGGTAATAAATGTTTGCCTTTCCAAATGCAGAATTGCCGGAGAGATCATATGGATCTGATTGCCGTCTGTATGTTCCAGAAAACCCTAAAAACAAGTTCATAAATATTTATGTATGATTTTCTGTATGAACCTTTGTATTCTGTGAAGACGCACATGCTTTGGCTATCATCATTGCTGTTGCTATATTAAACTAGACTGTCTGATCTATGTATAGGAGACATTGTTTGATGAATTCGTTGTTGCCCATATCCTTGGGTGGTGGGGCAAAGCTGTAATGATACGAAATCAGCTTCTCCTTTGGGTCTTGTCGATTGGATTTGAGCTCATGGAGGTTAGATCTGGATGCCCTGTCTGAAAGGACTTCAAAATTATCTTTTCATTCTTGTCGTTTCTTTGAAAAGGAAGTATGCTTACTATGGTCATTTTGCAGCTAACATTCAGACATATGTTGCCAAACTTTAATGAGTGCTGGTGGGATAGCATTATTTTGGATATATTGATCTGCAATTGGTTTGGTGAGACATTTGAAGATAGTCAATGTTCATGTTTCATAATTCTGATTATCTTACTGGTATTAATGTGATTGGCTGTCGATCATTAAGCTAGAAGTAATAAGCATATTAAGTAATTACTATGTTCTCCATTTGCATGATTTTATACAGTTAAGCTGCATTGGATCATATCCTCTGGAACTTGGTAGTATTTAAGATTAGTGATGTATCCATAATTTAAATGGAAAAAAGAGCTAGTACATGTCTGGCATACTTCTGACACCATGTTATTTGTCTACAATATTTAAATGTTATGTCACTTGGTGCCTAGAAAATAAACTTTCTATCGATCAAATCGGGATCGTAAGCATGTATATTCTTGGCCTTGGGAACCTAAGAACTGGTGGAACAGTGTTCCTACTATTTGGTAATGAGAATTATATGCTTTTACCTGAAACGCTGATTTTTATCCAGGTATTTGGGCTGGAATGCACACAGTCCGTTACTTTGATGGCAAAACATATGAATGGGTTGGACTGAGCCGCCAGCCAAGCATCATGGGTAAGGTATGTTCACTGAAAATATATTAGCAGACGAATAGTCTCTCCATCTTATAGCTGGGTAGTTTTGTCATAATCTTATTGTTGTACAGATAAGGCCTTTGTTCCTAAATAGATGTTCTTTTAGCATGCATCAAATCAAATTTTAGAAAATTTTGACTTCAAATACGAAAAAAGTATGTTCTTTATGTATTTTACCAAATACTACCAAGAATGAACTATACATGTTTTAGAGACTGCTGAAGTGTCGGTGCCTGAAACAAGTAAAACAGAACACCAGTATGCTGTTTTTTCCCCCTTCCCACTGAACTTTATCACCATGGCCAAGAGTCCGAGATCCCGTGTAATTTGTCAAGTTTCTCTTGGAACTTTCTTTTCTTTTTTTTTTTCATAAGAGTTAGACACCATGGATAGTTGGATACTGCTCTGAGTTAGGACAGCGTCTTGCCAAAGGATAGTCCAAGACAGGTGACTCCAAAGCAATGCAGTTTACTGAGCAAAAGTAAATCGCTTTGACTTCTTGCTTGTGAGATGCCAGACAGCATGTGAGATTTTCCCAGTGGGCCTGCTTTATATTTCTGTCTCGCTGTCCAAATCTGCTCTTTGTCATTACTGAGCCCTGAGTTTCTTCACAATTCCTTTTTTTTTTCCATACAGTTGTCCACTCACAGTTATCTGGTGGTGTACAGATTGATCCTCTGCATGTGGATAGCTGCATCTGTTTCAGAAAACAAAACTTGTAATCTTGCCCATATGGACTAGGGCCAAAAAATTGTAGTTATTTTTGAGTTTGACTGATGAACATGAACCTTTTTCTGTCATAATATAGGAATTTAGAATATCAAAAATGTAAAAACTGTTTCTGAACGAATAGTTCTAAGTAAGTTTCGCATGGAACAGCGTTGTAAACACGTCCTAAAATATTTTAGTTACGCTGTTACTCCTGAGAAGTACCAATTACATTGACATTTAGCAATTTTTTTCCCCGGCAGACATATTGCGAAGTTGAGAACTTGAGCATTGCCTGTGCCTGTGCAGATTGGCAGACTGATTTACTCTCTTTGCCTATCTTGCAGGTGAAAAGATCACTGAGCCAGTTCACCCCTGCACAATGGGATAAGGATCAGTGGCATCCTTTCATGGGACCACTGCGTTTCATCCAAGTGCTATTCCTCTGCGTTGTCTTCATGACCGTGGAGCTTAACACATTCTTTCTCAAATTTTGTCTATGGATACCTCCAAGGAATCCCTTGGTCGTGTACAGATTGATCCTCTGGTGGCTGATTGCCATCCCAACCATCCGCGAATATAACTCCTACTTACAAGACAGGTTAGACTAATAGTGCCATTCATTTGTTAGCAACAGTGCGCATGAAAATCATCACACTTTCTTGATGGATAATTGATGATTGGCCATGATTTTGATCATCCCAGCAAACCGGTAAAAAAGGTTGGAGCCTTTTGTTGGCTCTCTCTGGCTATTTGCATAGTGGAGCTGCTTATCTGCATGAAGTTTGGGCATGGTGAGTTTCCTCTTTCAACTTTCTTGCTGTATTTAGCGTTGGAAATTTAGTGTATGATATGAATGGTAGTTGAAAAAAAAAGAGGCTATGTCTTGCAAAAGGGAAAAGTCTATTTTTCACCCTCCAACTGTTACAAAAGTCTGATTTTCAACCCACAACTACAAAACGGACACTAAACACCCTCCAACTATCAAAACCGTGCAAAATTGGCCCTTTGGGTGGTTTTGAAGGTGGTTTTGTATTTTCCAAAAAATTAAAAAATAATTTTTTAATTAAAAAATTCATAACTAATTTATTTTGAACTAGATAAATTAGAATCTGGTGCAAATATTTTTCTAAAAATGTGACCTACATGTTGGTGCACCATTAGAAGTTATTTGCATATTATTTTTTATTCTAATTATTTTTTGAAAAATAATAATACACTAGTAATATAAATATATATTACCCAAATAACATTAAATGGTGTGCCAATAGGTTGGTTACATTTTAAGAGAACTTTTGGCACTGATTTCATATTTTTTAGGTCCAAAATAAATTAGTTATGGTTTTTTTAAAGTTTAAATAATATTTCTACTATTTTTAGAAAATCCAGAACCACCCTCAAAACCACCCAAAGGGCCAATTTTGCATGGTCTGGATAGTTGGAGGGCCTTTAGTATCCGGTTTTGTAGTATGAGGTTGAAAATCAGACTTTTGTAACAGTTAAAGGGTGAAAGATAGACTTTTCCCTTTGCAAAACTGCTTGCCTGATATTGAACGATCTGAGCAGGGCTATTTCATGACCAAATGCCTACACGGTTGATCATCTTTTGGAGCTCAGTGGGGATTGTGCTTGTGATTTTCTTGCTGGCATGGTCATGGAGGAATCACCAAAAATTCCGGAGAAAGCAGCTGTGATAGATTGCAAGAATTCATCGGACAATTTCGTTTTTGGATACAGCCATACAGGCGCTGTACATACGCGATGTGTGATGCAAATTACGTATTAGGGGAGCCCATTGTTCTGCTGCTCCTGGCAGGAACTTGTTGGTCTGTCACAAACTCACAATAGCTCACATGTTACAGAATGAGATGAGATTGATGAATAACTGCGAATCGTGCAGCATCTAACCTCGTGTAATTAATCAAGTAATAAAGCAAGAGGTATGCATAGGCATCTAATCTGTTTGTCTCACCACTTTTGTTAAAAGTGAAATCATTTTTTAATGTTTCTTTGTGCGAAAAAAAATAATGTGACTTGAAACGTTAGGCTTGCTCGAAAAGTTTATCTTGTACTCCCTCCATATCGCTATTAGATGATGTTCTGGCATTTGGAGCGATTACGCAAAAGGACGCCGTTTCACCCTACGCGTGCGCAGTTTGGACGGTTTGTCCTTCCTTAATTGCTGTTGTTTACCGCGCCTCGTCTTCCGTCTGCCTCCTCGTTTTGCGTCCGCCGCTCCACTTCATCGTTCCCACTTACTACGCTGCGTTGCGCCTCCAGTAAAAACTATCGCCGTGCTCAGCTCGTCATTCTCAGCTCGCCAAAACCATCGTCGTGCTCAGCTCATTCAAAGAAAAGCCACGGAGGTCATACCGGAGTCCAAGGAGTTGCTCGTGCCGTCGTCGCCGGGGCCGGAGCTCATCGCACCGGAGTCGGAGGAGTTGCTGGCGCAGTCATCGCCGGAGCTAGTCACGCCGGCGCCGGAACTCATTGATTGTCAGCGCGAATCAAACATTCGTCGAGCGAAAAAAAATTTAAAGAGCTCACAACGCCAGCATGCAAAAGAAAACGCGACTCCAAGGAGCCAAATGGGCCAGCATGCGTGCCATTACGTGAACAAAAACGAGACAAACAAGAGCTCACAAATCACAACACTATGCAAAGTTCTAGCAAAAAACAAATAACCTGCAACAAAAAGGATCGAACCCAAAACCTACTAGTCGAAACCTGGGTGCACTAACCACTTAGACTGTGTTTGCTTTGTTAGTGGAAGCACCTGTAGCAGTATTTAATAAGAGCAAACAGGGAAAAATACACCACATTTAATGACTTCTTGGTATGCACAATCGTGTCCAAAACATCATCTAATATGAGTATGGAGGGAGTACTCCCTATGTTTTATATCACAATTCGTTTGATTTTTCTGACCCAAAGTTTAACGCTCGTCTTATTCAATGAATTTGTAGAAACATAATGAAATTTAAGTCAAGGACTTTGATTAATATAATAAGCCATAACAAAAAAGTATTGAAAAAATTAATAAGATAAGTGGTCAAACTTAGTGTAAAATGTAAATCAATTGTAATTTGAAACAGAGTGATCTGAGGTACAAAGACAAAATATTGGTCAAATTTGGGAAGGCGAAATAAATGGCCCACTAATCTTTACGTACAGACGACGAAGAGTTAGAGTTTGAGTTTTTTTTCTTTTTTTTAATGTGGAACGAGGCTTTATGGTGAAATAAATGAAACGCTACTTCGCACGTATCTTGATGCGGCTCCTACGGCTCGCGCGGCTCCGACATCGAGAGGCCGGAGCCCTAAGCGCATAAACCCTTCCACCGCCGCGGCGCCGCCTCTCGTGCCCGTCGTCTCCTCCTCGCCGTCCTCTGCTTCCCAGCCCCGGCTCACCACCGCCACGGCCGCCGCGATGTCGAAGAAAGGAGGACGAGCGAAGAAAGCGGCAGGCGGCGGCGAGCTGTCCCGCTTCCTAGATTCGCACATCCAGACCATCACTGACACCTTCCAGGTACGCCCCAACCTACCATGGTCTCGGGCCAGCTCCGATCCCATGCGAAAATCTCGCCGCGCAGCTCATACGCTTCACCCTTGACGCTCGGTTCGCTCTTCGCTGTTCAGATGATGGCGGAGGCGGTTCCGGGAAGCTTGGAGCGTACGGAGTGGTCTGAGGTCGTTAAGTTCGGCGACCAGGTCTCCAGGCAGGCCACCGTCGGTAAGTGCAAAATTGAGCTGTTTCATGTACTTAGTTTCTCTTGCTTTGTTTAATTGATTGAGAATTTCTCTGGGTGTACATAGGAGTATTTGTGTTGGTTTATTTCAGCGGAATTGAGAAGTTTGATAAGTTAGGAAAATCTTGCAACTTAACAGTTACCGCAGAGTGTACATAGTTCCTCTGCTGAAAATAAGTTTTATCCGGCGGGCCTGGCCAGACCAAATTCAACCATCCAATTATGCCCCAACCTGTAGTAAAGTAGTGATGGTATATGTATTGGTATTTTGCAATTTGTTTCTAGCTAGTTCTTAGGGTAGTATATGCAGTATCGGTCTCTATATCCAGTTATGATAGAGCAACACTGTTTTATTGACATGGTACAAATCTATTTTGATACTGATGCCTGTCTCGTACTGCAGCTGGAATGATCTGGAGTGGTGACTTGCCTAATGTCGAGACCTTGAAGGAGAACATTGTTGCATATTTTAACATCCTACAAGGATTCCTTTTGGTTTGCCATGGAAGCATGGTCGGTGCTGGGCCTACCCTTCACAAGTCCATCTGTGGTTATGCAAAGAACGTGGTTGACTCTAGCTTCTCATTGTTCAAGCATGCTGTTTCTGCTTATGGTATGTAAAAAATCTGCCAAAGCTTATATATGATCTTATTTGTCTAAAACAATGCATTCTGATAGTCCCAACTAATTTGATATGGAAACAGTTGGTAAGAATGAAGTATAGCGCAACGTTGATGATGAAATAATCGCAGGACTAAAAATTGCGGATTTAAATTCTACATATTTGAAGTGAATAACTATTTAATTTTTTATCAGTGTCAGTTGCATCAGTATTGTGATTCTAGTCCATGGTAAAGGGCATATAAAATAGCAATAAATCAATTATCACATCACAGACCTTTGAGTCTTGCACTTCGTTTATTTTAATACTTCAGAAGATTTTTATTGGCCTAACACCTCCTTTTTGTCCAATTTGACACAGAATCCCGCAGTCCTGATCGGAACACAACTGTACCCCAGGTCACAGGAACTGTATGGGAAGCTTGTGCTGCTCTCAAGAAGGTGCCAGCGTCAAACTGTATTGCCATAGGACGAGCCATGACCCAGATTGGTGTGTGTCTGAAAGATATTCTCCGGGAAATGAAGGAACTCCCTATTGGTGATTCTAGTGATAGTACTGCTGAAAAGTCTACCAATGGTGTTGTTGACACCACGAGTTGTTCTGATAGAGATGAGGTATCATCTGATCTTGATATGGATGATGATGATGATTTCACTGAAGAGGAGGCTGCCGTTGCTAAGTTGGTTGTCACTGTGGTATCTGATTCGCTGGCTGTAGTGAAAGAGGCAATTCGTTTCATTACTGGTTTGCTCAAGAGCTCAGGTAACAAGAACGGGGCTAACGAGGACAAAGTTGAGCCAATGGAAAAATTGTTGAGCCATTGCAAGGAAATTGCCGGCCAGGTCAATGATCTTGGGGCTTCAGTATATCCACCACAAGATGCATCCGAGATGAAGCTAGCTGTAAAGAGACTGTATGATGGCATCAATGGGATGCGCAAGGAAATAGGACACCTTGGTGGCTCACCTGCGAGCGTCTTTGCAGCCCTTGAAGGATTCGAGAAGTGCCTTGGATCTCTGGAGGGGGAGTTAGCTGATGATGTGGTGAACGACATGGAAAATCTTACTTTAAGCCATTAGCACGTCCTGATAGTGTTCAGATTTGTCATAGCAATGTTATACCAGTACGTCTTAGTACGTCTTCTGATTTGGGCAATGGAAGAAGCTTTTGCTATCGAGTCAGTTACCTCAGCGCCATCTAGCTTGCTATTTAAGGCATGCGTTTTCTGTACTCTCTACTCTGTACTAGTAAGAAGCTCGGTCTGGTTTGATGGCTTCACTAGTTGGTGAAGCTGGTTAAAGTGTATCGGATATGTGAAGATTGTTGCATTCTCTCGTTCGTTTTATTCCCAGCTTTAACAAGTAGACGTCTGATAGTGCACTCTACACAGAATCAAGATCAGATGAATTATTATTTGATTTGTTGGTGTAATAGGATAGCACAATCATAATAGCAACCTTGTATACGAATACTTCAACCAAGATCTAGAAAAGAATATTTCAAAAATTCACAAAGTTCTGAAAATGAAAGAAATTTGAATTCGTTTGTTGGCATCCTCCTTAAATCCTTAATATGTCGTCCTAAATAACTAGCGGATGCTGCTGAGTGTCGAGCACAAATATCGCGAAATTTGCTCACGACGCAGCTGCCTATATCTGGCCTCTCGTAACGCAAATAATCCCGTCTCTAAAGAGCTCGTTAATCTTTCAAAAAAATAAAGAGTTCGTTGTCATCTGTTTCCCCTTGGATGATGCCTGCATCGTGGTGGTGGGCTCAGATTCACCCGACTTCGGCCCGCCCCCTCGTCGTAAGATCCAGAAAAGGAGAATCCGACGCGCGTGCAACGTGGGGGTTAGACGTCAATGAAAGATTCACAAACCAACAAAAATTGACTTTGATTTGTTGGCGTCCTCCTTCATGCTAGTAATAGGAGAACACCCGGCAATGAAAGATTCACAGACCAACAAAATTTGACTTCGATCTGTTGGCGTCCTCCTTATAATAGGAGAACACCTAAAAAATTAGCGTATGCTGCTTATTGTGATGTGCACACGGTATTCTTTAGTAAAAGGCGAAAGAATAGTTCGCTCTGTGCTCACCACGCAGCTGCGTGCTTTGGATGTGCGCCACTGCCGTTCCTCTTGTAGCACACCCCCGTAATCCCATCACCACTGCTCCCCGATATGGTACCATCCCACATCATCAGGCATCAGCTGCTAGCCTCCCCCACTCACCCATCTTGCGGCAGTGGGCTCCAAATTTATTCACCCATCTTGTGGTGGGCTCCCATCTTTGGCCCATCACAGCGATGTCTTTCTCTGCCTGCCAACCCTTCAGCCGGTCGGCCCATCAAGGCCACTCCCGCACCGTGCTGCCTTTCTTCTCTCTCTGAAAAGAAGACACATCTTTGCAGAGGCTTGCGGGCGTTGGATCCGCCGTTGGTCTGCCAGCGATTCGTGCGAGCCCGGGAGCTTTGGTTCCTGTCTTCCTGATGCGCGTGCCGCTGCGCCTTGCCGGGGGGTCCTGCCTGCGCGCTTGGCACGCAACGGGCAGAGAGACGTGCGGGAGAGGGGACGGACCACTCGCACACTCGCGTCACCTACAGTGACCAAAATAAAAAAACAAGCGGGATCACGGCCGAGAGCTGCACGGGCACCCACCACACACCAGCGCCGGCCGGCCCCCGCCCAAGGCAAGGCCACACCAGTGCCCTCCACGCGACGTGCGCGCGTGCGCCCTCGCGCTCGGGGCCGCGGGTGCGGGGGCGGAGGTGGGGTGGGGACCCGCCCCGCCCCCGCGACGCCGCACGCGCCGCTCGCCGTGTCGCGCGCCGGGGCGGCAGCGCCGGGCCGCGGACGTGGACCGCGGTTGATTGCCCAATGATTGAGCTTATTATACTCTGCTCCATCTCCCCCGTTCTCGCGTCGAGCTCGCAGTCGCAGCGAGCGACGCCTTTTTCTCCCCACCGCCGATGCGTGCGTCGCCGACTCCGCCGCGCCCCGACCCCCGGGACCCCGGTTATCTTTTAGCTGTTGCCACGCGTGGGCTGCCCGTGCTGGCCCACACCCCCGTGTATTCATCCCCTCACATAATACGCATCCTTAAAAATTTCTTTTTCACCTTTACTATTCATCCCCCTCACATAACACCATCCCGAAAAAAAAGTACTTTTTCTCACCCAAAATAAATACGGCCTTATTTTTCTCCTTTGCTTCCAAGAGAATGAACAGCGGAGCAATTAGCAAAAGCCGTTACGTGCTCCTGACGTATGTCGAGCGACAGTAACATGCATGCTACTATAGTACTACCATACGCTGCCGGGTGCCGAGGCCTCATTCGCCGGCGCGACCGATCGACGTCCATCGCCGCGAAAGCGATGGGGTCGATCTCAAAACTTTCGCTTCACGTTTTGATTCTCGACGGGGCCTCTTTTAGCATGCAGACGACTAGACGAGCTCCTGCGGCTGACAGCAGTAGCGCAGCCGTGATAGAAATTAGAAAGGTGATGGCCGGGGGCGGCATTGGGCGGGCGTGGCGGACAGGTATGATGGACTCCTTTCGGTGAACAGATTTGCCGATCATGAGTTCAGCAGAGAAAGGCGTAGTTTTTTCAACATTATCTGCTTGTTGTTTTTCACATTCAAAGACGTCGGCCATGTGTGACAGTTGTTGTTTTCATTTTCCTTTCACCCTTCAGTCTTCGTTCGCACTGCGCAGACATGTTGAGTTTGTTTTGCCTGAATATCAGTGTATCACGATTGTTAGGAGTACTAGTTAAGAATAAAAGGACCGACAAAATGTGTCAAAAATCTGTTCTTGGTGGTACAGCATTTCCTTTTGAGCCACGCTTCTCCCGGAAACAAGAAAACAAACCAAGAGGAGAACACCAGACACAAGCGAACAAAAGGAGGGGGGTGCTTCGCTTTGCTAGGCCACACAGCGCCACTTCGCGTGCACATTCCCGGCACCAAACGAAGAGGGAAAAAAAAAAAGGGTGTTGGGCAAAGGAGTTCCCCCCTTTTGTTTTCTGCTCGTCGCGAGCTGAAAAAATCATGCTTCTTTCCCCTTCCTCCTGTCACGCAGAGCTATGCTCACGCATGCATGCATCCTAAAGTTGATCACCAACGCGGAATGACAGAGAACAGACGAACACGTTCGACAGTGGCCAGCAGCCCAGCACTAACACCAGCCAACCGGCCGGCCAGCCTTCAGACTCCAGAGTCTCGGAAGAGTGCGTGAGAGAGTGAGAAGATATCAAATTTGACCACCAGCTGAGGTCTGATAGGGACTGCTCCTTCAGTCCTGCAGAACTCCAAATGCGATTGTCCCTTGTTTATGGTGCAGCTTACCAGGGTCGTGTTTAGATTCCAGAAGTACTTTAACTTGCTATTTATCTTCCTCACAGAATACGCATCTCTAAAATTTTTTTTCACATTTTCTATTCATCTCCCTCGTATAACACGTATTCCAAAAAAAAAGTACTTCTTACTACCCTCAACTAACACCTGGTATAGCACTATTTGGTCTTGAGGTCGCGTTTAGTTGGTTGGAGGGAGAAAAGAACTTTTTTAGGAAGCGTGTTATGTGAGAGAAATGAATAGGAAAGTTGGAGAGAATTGGAGAGATTTTTTTTTAAAAAACGTGTTTCTGAGAATAATGAAAGTAAAGTCCAAAAGAACTTCCAGACTAAACACAGCCCAGGAGTAGATATCACAAAAAGGACGATGCGTTTCCTGTTACCACCTGTTCATGCATTGCTGCATGTTTGATGCGCACAGATTCTCCAACTCACAATGGCAGCAGATTGGGATTGTTGTTTTCCTTTTTTAAAAAAATACGTAATATATGTGCAGCCTTTTGCTCTTTTCATTTTCTTTCTTCATTTCGAAAGCGACCAGACATATGCTCTGCTTCGTCGCTGTTAAACTGCATGTCCAAATGTCCAATAGCTCAGCTCACTAGCTCACTGTGTTTAGTACTTTTTACTTACTATTTATCCTCCTCACAGAACACGCATCTCTAAAAATTCATTTTTCCCCTTTCCTATTCATCCCCTCATATAACACGCATCCCAGAAGAAAAGTACTTTTCCCCCACCGCAAGTAAACACGGCGCCTTTCATCGTCTTCCCTCTGAAGCAAGAGCAGCTGTGGATCATGGCTTTTGTCCAGCATGGCAAGCCCATTGTTTTCTCTTCCCTCGAGACCTGCAAAGAAGCACTACACTCCCATCCATGATCCATTTGAGGCGCCTCCTGTCCTCAATGGCGCCATTGCATGAAAGTCATCAAAACTGCCTGTAAACAAGCCTCGCCCATCTCTTCTATCATGTGGAGAATCCCTATTCTACACCAACAGGCCACTTTTGGGGAAATCATTAACAAAACAAAGGAAGGTTATAAAGTTGCATAACACTGGGACCGTTCCTCTGACAATGCTAACACGCATGTTACCTCAACTTTGCATGCTGGGAATGGGTAGAGAGAGAGAGAGGGGGGGGGGGAGTGAAGCTTCCATAGCCGATTATTAAGCGAGGAGTGAGCTGCTATGTGCAGCGCACATGCACACGGGAAGTGCGGTTAAGTTGAGGTCTAATTCCCCTTTAACAAACCCTAAACCCTACCAGGCAACAGATGGAAGCTACACCATTGACAGGACTGGCCAATGGGTTATCCTTAATCAAGTGATCCCTGTCTGCACGAAAGTGAATCATCATGAATTACTTATTGTTTGCTTCATCCTCATGCATGCAGCTAGTCGTATAGCTCGGCAGGTAAGTCGCCATCTTGTTAGGTCGAGTGACCCATTCACATTCATAAAAGCGAACACATCAAGCATTTACAGGAGTAGTAGTAAACCACAAGCAACTCTCACATTTATTTGTAGATTTCTTTTGCAAAGAAGTAGCTGTCATCAAAAGCACTAGCCAAAACTGTGAACCTTCAAGAGTGCGTCCATGAATCAGCTATTTTGATTGTGCTCAATATCAGTGTTCTTCAGCCTAGATTTCAGCAGTGTACTGACAGTTGCCTTGAAGCAGAAGTATATACATGCATAATCCAATCCATGCATCCTACCAATTCAATTCTTTTTGACCAGTTTCTTTGATAATCATACGGACTTTTTCTGGCTGCCATTATACCGTTTCCTCATTCTCCAATCATTTTGATCATGGCAGTGCCACAAGGACAGAAAAGTATATTTTCCTTTAGCACCAGAAAAGCAAAGAGGAACAGAGGAGGCAGCTCGACAAGGCAGTCGAACAGAAAGCTCATTCCACCCCTTCCCCTGTCCCTCCCCGGTCGTCTCCATGCATAAGAAAACACTGTAGCATAAAAAAAAACACTGTAGCATTCGTTGGGAAACGTGTTTTTGTGAGGAAGGAATAGTGAAAAGTGAAATGAATAGTGAAAAGTTCAGAATGAATAGTGAATAGTTGGAAATTTGAATATGGCCTAACGTCCATTTCTCCCTGCACCAAACAACAGGCGCACACATGCCGCATGGCCCAGCACTTCAGTGGCTACACGCTGCTGCCACACTGGAGAGGGGAAAAAACACAAAAATGGAAACACAACACGCTCCGTTCAGATTCAGTTTTACTAGTAGTATTTCCTCCCTTGTTTACCGCCCCCAACACGCCTCGAAAGGCGTGCAAGTGCGTTTGCGTTCCCCACAACATGCTTCCCATTCTCTATGCTCCCACAAGGCCACGGTCCATTGTTTAAACCAAATCACTTTCTCCCCCCTCTCCACACCCCTTGCAGCCAGCCATGTGAGGGGCTTTGTATATAAGCCAATAAGCACCACTCGTTCTTTCAGTCTCGCTTCCTCCTCCCCTGCTCTCTATCTCCTGCAAGCCTCCTCCTTCCAAGAATCCTAGTAAGCTTCCACTGTCTGGAAGACACAGCCAGCCAGCAGGCAGCAGCTAGCACTTGTTGCTTCCCTTCGCTGTCTCCGTGTCCGAGGAGTTCAGGGCGAGCTCTAGAAGGAGTAGCTGGCCAATGTGCGGCGACAGAGGGAAGGAGCTGGATGGAAGGCCGCACAGGTAGGAGGAAGGGTGCGCGCCTTCGGCTCCCACTGCCGGCTGGGCCTCATGCTCGCTCGACCCGTGAGCTGAGCGCGAGGAGGAAGACGACGCAGATGGTGTGAGCTTTTGTGGGGAATTGAGGCTTGATGGTCCGAGATATATATATCTCTAGGTATCTTAACTACTAGCAGCTACTACTAATTTAGCTTCCTAGCTACTACATCATTTTTCATTCTTCTTTGTCATCTTCTTCTCTGCCTCTTTGCTTCCGCTATTCTGAGAGGATGCGGCGTTCTTGGCTAGGTGCGTGCTTGCAATGTCAGGAGATTTCGATGGTCCTCTAAGTGATGTAATAATGATATTTTTAGAGGCAGTATCAAGTTGGGAATGCAGCGATTACATTTTGTAAGCCTTTTGTAGTCACTGATTTGCATTGTGCCCCCCTGTTGTTAAAATCTTTTCAGGAAATGCCAGCATGTTCTTTGTAGTATCTTGGTTTCATCTCTTGAGGATGACCGCATTGACGGTAGTAATATGCAGGAGCTCGGTCGCTTTTCCCCGTAGATCCGCATCTCAAGTTCAGCTCAATTTCAGCTTTGCTGGGAATTAGTTGCAGCAGTAGAACCGTGATGTAAGCAATAAAAACTTGGTAAAAGTTAGAAGCGTCAGCAGTATTCTCAACTCTCAAGTAATCTTTTCACTGAAAGTTGCTTTCGAAACTGGGCTGAATTTGCTGAAAACTGGACATGACAGCATAACGCTGATGCAAATGGACCGGGGTCATTTTGTCCCTGGATTTTTGTTTTATTTTTTTAAAGTACTCCTGTATACCCGCAGCATTGCAGCAACAGCCAGAGCCACAGCAAGCCGTCAGAGCAGTTTTCAGAATTCTGAATCCTAACGATCGAGGCAGCTACTACTCGTACTAGGCAATTAGCGTGCAGCTTCCGCAATCCGTCTGGTCGCGGATGCACATCCACCACGGGTTCGACGACACGGCGCGCGCGCGCTCATCCTCCGGTCCCTTCCGCTCCTGCCTTGCGCTAGATCACGCCCATGCTTGATGCTTCACATACTAGCCATGGCAGCAGCGGCACGGAAGCAGACCACGATAGGAAAGGAAAGGGCAAGGCAAGGCGGCGGCAGGCGCGGGCCATACATGCTCAGATTAAGAAAAAAGTATTTTTTCCAACAAATTTTTTCTATTTATCCCCACTTACAGAACACGTTTTCCAATGCAATTTCATCTAAAACAACTACTTTTACTTCCAATAAACACAGCATGCGCCCGGGAGTTAATGTGGTGCGTCCGTGCTTTTGTCGTTGCTTCCTCCGAACTCTGGCGGTTAATGGGTGGTGCAGGGAATATTCAGCCGCTACGCAGGGGCGCCTGCCTGCTCGTCCACGCATGCATGCGACGCCCGTGCTCCCCCACACCTCCTCCTGACATCCTCTGGCTCTCCTCCTGCCTGCGTTCCTGCTGCCCGCTTTACGCTTTTGCTTTCTATAATCGCTGTGACAGCACTTACTACGCTTGGCGCTCGCCTCGCTGCCGCTTGCTGCTTCCTTCCGGCCGGTGGTGGCCTCGGGTCTGCAAGGACGGGATGGAGACGATGGATGGAAGCAGCGGCCGCAGCAGCAGCCATGTCCACGAGCCATAGACCGTGCCCGCTCTTTCACGTTGTTATCTTGTCTGGCCCTTCCGCCCCGTGTGTGTGCACCCGTGCTAGTAACAGAGAAAGATGCAAGAACTCCTCCCGACGAGCAATCAGAAGGAACGCTGCGATGGACTGGGATTGTTCTCATCTTTTTTCCCGCGATTTTGACGACGGATGGGGTGATTGACGCTCGCCGCGGCCGCCGGCAGACAGAGGGAGACTGACGCTTGACACCATCGCGGAGCGACGGCCACGCAGTAGGGTCCCCCCAACCCCGGTCCGGCCGGCTCTTCTTCGTCGCCCCGCGCGTCAGTAAATATGCTCCCGCGGCGAGCGCTACGCAACAAGAAAGCAGCCACGGATCGACGGGCCACGGCGGGGCGTGCTGTTTGGAAGTATCCTAGCGTGTCGACAGCTACACGGTGCATGCCTGCTGACGGATCCGACTGACGGATCCTGATCAGAACACCCGTCGACGCTCACACATTTTTTTTCCCACAGTTCTCCATCTGTATATCGCTTTTGGGTCTCAAATTCCTTTCCTCCAGCAATGTAGTACTAATAGTAAATTTCTGCGATGTATGATACTGCGGATTATGGGTGGAGTATTTGCTAGTGCTAAATCGAACATATTAGCAGAGCATTCCATGCACGGTGTGTTGAAGGCTTGAAGCAGACTGGCAGGGTACATGGCCACGCCTGCCGCCGCATGGTCCTGTCCAAGTCCAATACTCTGCATCCGCTCCCCAGGCACAGACTCGGCGGGGCAAAAGTGTAGCAACGAACTACTAGCTGGACGATCCTGCTCAGCTCAAGGTTCACAAAAAACCGAGTTTTGACTGGTTTTTGTTAGAAAAAACACCGGTCCGGCTAACCGTGAAACCAGTCGGCTAACCAGTGTTAGTGGTTTTAACGACATCGGTTTGAGAGTGGTAACTGGAGTAACCAGTTTTGACCCGCGGACCGGCCGGTTTTTGAATCGTTTTGTGAATCCTGGCTCAGCCCCGAGTGCGCCACTGTGGCACTGCGCAGTGTATCCCAGAAAAGATCATGCGCGCATGCATGGCGCGGAGCTCTGTGAAGAGTCAACGGTTTACGCGCGCACGGGCTTCAATGCCGGCACAGGAAAGGATCTATGGACGGCAGAGCTTTGCGGCGCCGGACGCTCGACGCTGGCTGGCTGCCGTCTCGGCCGCTCCAGCAGTCCTGCGCCCGACCGAGCAGGACGCAACAGCCATGAAACGTGGACTCCGTCGGTCGAGCAGCCATGGAACAGAAAAGGCGACACAGTGACACACGCTTTGCTCTAAAGAATGACTACTACATTCATCAGCTGGTAAAAAGAGGCTTCAGCTTGGCTCGAGTGCTCGACGGAGTAGGTAGGATGACGAGGTGCTCCATCCCATAAAACATATAAATTCATCGCTTTCTAAGAAATTCCAGAATACTGACTTTGACTAATTATAAAAAAAAATATAAATATTGATCAGATAAAATATATATCGTTAGATTCATTTCTAAATGTAGTTTTCTTATAAATTTATTTAGAGCCATAAATACGAATATAATTTTTTAAAAATTGATCAAACGTGAACTACTTAACTAGCACGCATCGCATCGTAAATATGATGTTTTTTTTGGACGGATATTAAACAAAGGCGTTTGCGGTGAACGTGATGCTCCCAAAAGCGGGCGCCGTACACTCGGTGCACGAGTAAAAAAAAAAGCGTGGCGTTACGAGAAAGAGCATGGCAGCGCGGCTAGCGCGGCATCAGCAGCCGGCACGGAATGGACGCGCGTCAGCCCGTCAGTGGCTGCAGAGCCGAGTCGCGTCGCGCACGGACAAGACGTGTGATCCGCGAGAGATGCCTGCTGCCGCCCCCTCACAGTCCCGTCGCAGTGGCCAAGGGACGCGACGGGACGGGGACGCGTGCGTCCGTGCCGTGCCGCGCGGCGCAGCGGCGCCGTGGCCTGCGGCACACCACACACCAGACGCGCGCGTGCGTTGCGGCGCGCGCGAAGGCGAGCGGAGTGGGCGGCTTGGCTCTGGCTCTGCCGCTGCGACGTCGCAGCGTAGAGTGGAGGAGCGCGGCGCCGCCGGCCGGGCGAAGCTGCTGTTCTCCTTCTCGTACGGCGAGTATAGCGGGCCGTTCCGCCGGACGATTTACTGCTGTGTGTTAGATGTAAAAGTAAAAGTTCTTTTTAGATGAATTAATGCTACAAAGTGTGTCTCTGATTGGGATGAAAGAATAAAACTTTTGAAACTTTTTTCTAAGTGAACACAGCCACGCTGGCGCATGCAGGTCGAGGACTTGCCACAGAAGACTGCGCCATTGCACGTACTGAACTGCTACGCGTTTTATATTTTCGTTCGTTCTGCGCTACTTGAGCTTCTCGCAACAGGGACTAGTTCGAACGGTAGACTCCGTAGTGAAAGTTAAGCCGATTTTCGACGTAAACGGTTTAGGAATAATAGATCTGTGATCAAATGAACTCTAAACAGGTCGTTGTAGTATAGTGGTGAGTATTCCCGCCTGTCTACGCGGGTGAACCCGTTCGATCCCCGGCAACGGCGGATTTTTTTTTATTCCAGTATTTCTCCGTTCTAGAACGTTTTTGTTTAGGTTACAAATTGAGCCTATTCTGTGAGCTGCCCGGATATTTTAGACTACAGATTTGGGCTCATATACCTCCCACTCCCATGCTATGTTGCAATTTTTATTATTTCTGCCCGCTGTCAGCGAGCTTTGTTCCATGTTGGTAAAAACGAAAATGACCGCCTGCTTAATTTCTAGGCCACCGGGGCACACCAGGCAGCATCCAAGAAGCTGTTATGATCTTTTTCTAAAGAAAATGAAGCTGTTTATATGATTATCCAAACGTATAGTAGGTTGTTTTAGGTTTAGTTTTGTCAGTCATAACTACATGACAGGTTATCTAAAATCGTACTCGAGG